>JAVFKF010000012.1:73015000-74265000 GCA_036926295.1 Pachydiplax longipennis
CTAATTTTTTATAAAAACCTCCCCAAGTATCCCAAATTTTTTTATTTACTTTTCTCCACCAGCAAAGATAAATATATTAATGATTTCTAGCCTTCTCCTTGACCAAGTCACAAGCAGCTGTTCTTTTGATAATCGAGCTGATTGAGAAACACTTCCACTTGGTTGCAAGTCTGCCCTTGCCATCAGTTAATTTCAATTGGAAATGATGGAATTATATACCAAGGATTGCCTCCTCTTCTTATGATTATCATCTTCTAACCATTAATTCTTCATGAGCCTGAATTCAATGGGTATTCCTTATTGAGTGCCGATTCAAATCTATCATCTGCCTATCTCAACATACATCATTTCATCGACAATGTCAGTAGCAATCATTTCTGCCCAGTATTCAACATGGTGCTGAATTTCAAGCTTATGCTACCACAGAGATTAACAAGGAATGGTTGGGCAGGTATTGGTGCAACTTATCGATCATTTCCACTTATTTTTACATCTTGGAACTTTACAAACAAGAAATTGAAGCAGGCTCTATTGTTTATGAAGCAGTCACATTTGTATCTTTACTGTATGGAGGTTATTTAATTTCATAAGAAAAGATTTCCTTCATATTATATTTCATAAAAGAATAACCTTCCATTTTGAAAATGAGTTTCATTGTCACAGAATATGCTTTGTAAAAGCCAAAATAGACACTTGTAAAAGATTTTCCTATGAGCATATTTGAGTGTGGGAAGAGTAAAAATATATTTAAATAATTTTCTAATTAAAATTTAACGAATAAACTATACTCAATGCCTTGACCTTTATTTGTAAGTTGAAGCTAAACAGTAACTCACCAGTTTATGGAGAGTAAAATACATGCTTTACAAGGAACTTCCATACTTCTATAAATCTTACTAAGAATTCATTTCTCTGGAAAATTTTCTGATAATACATCCTCATTACTAAGCCATTAAATTCATCCAAAATTTTTCATTCAAGCTCTATCCACACAAACAGAAGTATCACAGCACTCATATTTCCTAAACTTCATTTTTAGCATCCTTTTTCTCCACCTAAAGGGTACGTTCAATGAACTGTCAGTTTTCCTGAAGTATAAATTTTCTTTCTCAAGGAGTCAATAATTTAGTTATATAGAAATTAACTATCTTCAATGATCAGTTGGTAAGGGATTTTTATGCCAAGTTTGAGTAGGAATTATTATGTTTTTGAAAATAAGATAATCAAGCAAGAGAAAATGCATAAAAGCGATAAGAGTAGAGAAGTAAGGATGTGATCCACAGCAAAGATGCATGAAAAGTTGTATTGTCATCTTTTTCCAAGTAATGAGAGCTAGATTATTACTTGGCAATTATATTTACATCATACATGGTAGCTAAATTAAAATTTTCAAACAGGTTTAAAATCAAACAAGGCTTTAATCATTATATTTTTGTATTTTAAAGACTGATCAAAGATAATCAGTTCACCAGACCTGTACAATTTAGCAAAGCAAGACAGAAAACATAATTAAAGCTTTCCGTTGTAAGCCAAAGTTATTAATGATTACTTTGGCCACGAAAACTTCATGAAAAAGACTTAGGTTCACTATTCTACTTTTCACACATTGGTGTTTTATCATTTTCAACATATTCCCAAATAATTCTCTTTAAAATGCAAAATATGCAGTCATTTAATGGATCTTACTTTGCTTCAAAGGAATATTCTTAAATTATGAAAGGTGCTATTTTTAAAGATATTCTTAGAAATTTCCTGAGATAGCCCTTTCTTCATAGAGCTCAAAAGGTAACTTTTATACATTGGAAAAATTGTTGATATCTACATATTTTTAATGGAAATTTGCATGCTATATACTTTTTCTTAAACATTTCATTAGAAAAAAATTACAAGAAATTCTTCCACAGGGATAAATACTTAAGAGTGCCATTTCTTAGAAAATGGTAGCAAACAACCAATGGTAACTCAAGAAAAAAAACAAAATAATAAATAGTAAAATAGTGAACCTTTCACCAATATAAAATTTTAGAAAAACAGAGTGCTCTCAATTATCTTATATCAGCATGACAATCCAGTTTTACATAAATCTTGCAAATATTTCCTTTCAAACACATTTATGTTACTTATTAGAATGTCTTTAACATGAAGTGTGACTTCATCAATTAGATAGTTAATGACAAGCTTTTGTAACTAAAATATTTTAATATAAATATTTACTTTTACCATTTGAAAAATAGCCCACTTCATTGCAGTTATTTGCAAGGTAAATATTTCTTACATGAATTTTGTAAAAGTAATAAGTGATGAAACTGAGAAATAAGGATACCTTTAATTTCATGATGTATGAGAACTCAGTCTACACAAATTGTAATAGCCTAAAAAAATTCCAATTCTGTCTCATGAAAATTAATTTATGCAACTAGATAATTGAGAGATCTTTCAGGATTAATTAGATCAGGGAGTGTCAAATAACCATAATTTCTACCTTTTACAAATAGAAATAATTTTTTTGTTCACAAAGAAACTACACAAATTTCTAAGTTCAATAAAGACACTTCGGAAAGTGTATGAAAAAATATTTGTAAAGCTTTGCAAAACACAATATTGCATCCATAATATTCATAAAGAGAAGTAACAAATAAATTGTGTAATTATAGCAATGCAAGACAATTCTGGTAAACAGACATATTTCCATTGTTTACGTCCCTTGATCTATCACAAGCTAAATTTCAGATCTGTTTACAATAGATCAATATAACTCATTCTCTGAAATAGGATACATATATATATATTTTGAACATACATACATTAAGTGTCTTCCCTACTATCTCACAGAAATCAATCATACTTGTCAATGAAAGTTAAAACTACAACTTTGAGTATCTTTATTAATATACTTAAAACCAACCCAAAATTTGAAAAAAAAATCAATGCTACTTTGATCTGAGCTACAAGATTCCAGCAATAACTTAAAAAGAGTCCTTAAACAGTGGAGTATTCTTAAATAAAATGGTTATAAAGATGAAGTATGCATCTTTTCGAATAAAAGCAGTGTGCATTCTAAATTAAAAAACCTTTGAACCAATGATAAAAATCATTCATGTGAAAAGTCATCCACCTATCACAACCAGAAAAATCATTCTCCCAAACACACAGGCTCTTTCTTTATCATGTGAGGTTCCCTGCAAACAGTTTCCAATTCAAAGAAGTGCTCTTCATCCACAACTCTCCCACTTTCATCATAATCTTTTGCCTCATCCTCTCTCATGTCCATTGTATCATCTCTGCCATCATCCTCCTCTTCTACTTTCTGGTGCTTCCTCCAACCATCTTCCTCACCATCAACTTCAAAACCCATCTCCTCCAAGTCTGATACCGTGAGATTAGAGTGAAGGAACAAAATGGTCGTTATGTCCTCAGGGGGTAAGTGTAATGTTGATGTGCTCCCCCTGCCAGTTGAGACAGAGGCTGGTATGGTGAGAAGGCGACGAGCCATCTGAGACAGCCTGGGATACTTTGACTCTCTTTGTCTCCACCAGATTCCAGGAACCTATAAGATGTTTGTACGACATCCATCAACATAAAAATTTTACTCCATTGGAAAGAATTTCTTATAGATGAAGCTCATCATAATCTTCCTTGGCCGATAAAAAATCATGATTGCATCCGAGATATTGGAAAGCAATGAATGGTAGGAATCTCTGGGGTCTCATATTTTGATTTTTATTGTGACCAATCTGAAACTACATAATGGAGAAATTTGATGGCACCAATAAAATGTAAATAAACCTTCTTCAAAGATAAGTCATGGAGTCCAAACAGCAAGAGTATATTTCTAAAAAAAAGATACAGCTTATCTGACATAATTTCAGTCACACTTTAACTGCTATCCTTGCGTTCCAAAAGAATGACTCAATCTAGCAGAAAATCAGCCCTGAAGCTATACTTTCCTTTTTCATCTGATGCTTAACACATTAAAAAAAACTGCAAAATATTTGTTGGATAAACGTGAAGGAATAATGTTCATTTTACATTTATTATTTCTAATCTATTTGCTAAAAATAATTACATCTTTGATTTCTAATCAAATGTTTCTTCAAAGTTATTAATACAATATTGAAGAAAAACTACATTACCAAGAACAAGCTACTGAACTTACACTGGGATAATTCACAAGATAGTATTAAAAGTATTAAAAATAATTAATGAATTACAGAGAAAAGAAAGATTCCATTTCGTTAGCCTACATCTTCTAATACTAATAACGAGAAGACCAAAAATGGCACAAACTTTTGCCATACCATGGCATAATACCAAATAAAGAGATTTTCAAAGAACCTTGAACAGTGGAAGACATAGAATATCATTGAGTCTAAGAATTTTTATCATATCAAAGCAATGTAGTTAATTTTTTTTTTGGAGCAAAAGCTTTCACAATAGTTGACTGGACTAAAGGAACTTCTGAAATAGAACTGCATTGGAAGCATTATTTCTTTTAACAATTCAAGTAAATTACGAAATGTCTCACTTCAATCTTTAACCTTTTCCTTAATTATGACTAGTTGCCCTGTGCAAAACTTTCGCAGACGACACTTATACTCTATTTCCCACCCAAATACACTTCAACAAACACTAATCGCCATAAAAAAATACACAAAAACTAAAATATACCTCAAAATACACACCTTCATATTCTATCAGTGTCTGTTTCGATCGTTTGTTGCGATAGATATCGCTATCTACTCATCCAGTAACGAAACTCAATGGCCAAATAAAAAGCCTTGCGTTTTCTAATGTCTTACCACATGAACCCAAACAAATCCCTATTATATTAGAAAACGTGGGAGTATAAATGTTATCGAACGTTTTAAAAATTTCCTTTTAGCAGTATAATCAGGAATAGTGCAGGTCATCACTATAACGATACACGTATCTTAACCTATACCGAATATCTCAATTCACTCAATGCATTTATGACAAAATGAATTATGATAAAGATACAAAATATCACTGCTAGCTTTACCTAAACTCTGTCGTTATAAATACCACTTCCTTTTATACCAGCAATGAAGTGTCAGTTAAATAACCAAGATAAAACAACGAAACATACCTTCTGCATCCATGTTATTAATTTATTTTCTATGTTCTTCTCTTCATACATGAAATATAAAAATAAGGGGGAAAACTTGTCTGCAGTGATCTGATCTAGGAGAGGGGAAGCTAAATGTCACACTTTCATACGAATATACATTGTGTTACGCTGTCAAAGCGCATAGCATTGAAAGTCTCAAACATTGTTAATGTGGCAAAATAATACATTTTTGTACTTCGGAGATAGCGATTGGGAATAAAAGCTTGGGCTTTCGTTAAGCTTCTACTCCATGCTGGTGAGTTTTATGAAATCGCAGGACAACCTTTTCTTTACTCAGAAATATGATTAAATGTTGAATATTATCTATTCAGTGAGTGAAATATAAACACTGAGAATCATTTGATATCAGTTTAGGTGTATTGAAAATTTGCAACATAAAAAAGTTTCACCAAAATAAATTTGAATACTCGGAAAACAACTTAACGACCTGATTATTCTGATCGCATATTACTTCCCAGACTCCTAATTAATTTCTCTAATTTTTCTATGAATACTCCAAAATCTAATCATAATACCCCCATTTGAATTTTAAATATTGTCGATCTTAAATTAAAACTACCGGGAGCTTATATAATGCAAAATTATTCAAACATACCACACCATAAAACCGTAACGCAAACTCTCATATTCGGCAATGTTCATGTTTCTTTGGCTGTCGTTCTGCTCCCGCAAGATGCAACGTGGCTTGCATATTAAACTGTTGTGGTTGTGTATGACGTCGAGGTATTAGCTCATGGAGACTATAATAATAATTGCAAATCTTTTTATGACCGAGAATAGGTGATTTATCCGATTTTAAAACTTGTTTACACTCGTCGCTAAGAAAACAAATTTAATCTGCATATAGCAACCTGGGCATTTTTTCGTCCAGGATGCAACGCGATGATTAAAATATTAATTCAATTTGTCTAACAAATGGTGGATTTTTCATTTTTCTGACTATTTTTAGCAGGAACCCGGAAACTTTTCCTTTCAAATGGTCATTCATTTTTATGCATTGGCGGAGTAATAAGGGAGAAAAGTCCCGATCACCAAAAATGCATGTTTTAAAATAATATATAGAGGATTATTATACTCATTCTAAAGGAGGTTCCTCAGTAAGTGGCTGAGTTAACTAGTTCTACCCTGGACTTTCTTCCTCTTTGCTGTCAAATAGTACTACTTAAATTAGTTTACTGCTATAGGTCACACTTATTTTTTGTATCTATGAAATTTACAGAATTCTCAAAATAATGCATCAAGAAAGGGTATATACTGAATAATTATAATTGCATATGAAACATACCTGAGAAAGTGGAGCGATTGGTTCACCAATATAATGCTCTATTTCATGGCTGATATCTGTGATGTCAGGAGCAGTACTATAACCAAAAACTCCATGCAAGAGGTCTTCTAATTTGCTTCTCTTGCAGAATGAACTGTTCATATTCCCTGAAAGAAATATAAAGTGAGATTATAAATAAAGGAATGAATGAAACATGTAAAATAAAAAAACTCATTATAATCTTATATAATAATCACCGATGTGTGTATTTTTATAGGATGTCAGAAAACTCCCACACAAAATTCATGGGAGAAATCTTTGGAAATAAATTTATTCACTTTCCGATGTGAAAGAACTATCTATAAATTTTTGAAAGTCAAGAAAGGACAAATGGAGTGATACATTTTGATATCTGTTTTTCCAAACTATCCTTGGTTTGACTCTGGATGACAGGAAATCCTTCACATAAGAAGTATATGCGTAGTTCATTTTGATTGAATCCAGACTTTTTTCTTTTGCAGAATTAAATCATAAATAATGGCCCTAAGAAATCAAAGCAAATACCAAAAACAAGGAAATCGAATAAAGATACTTATTTTGGTCATAGAATATCAAATTTGAGTTATTCAGACAAAAAAGCCAAAAAATTATATTTTTGTGGGTATAAACAACCAGTCAGATATATCAGAGAGCAAGAGAGTATAAATGTTACAGAATGTTTTAAAAATTTTCTTTAGCAATAGTTAGAAACAGTGTGCGTCAATGCTAAAACTATATATATATATATATATATATATATATATATATATATATATATATATATATATATATATATATATATATATTATCCTATAACGAATACCTTGATTAACTTAATGTATTTATCACATAATGAATTTCAACAAAAATAAAAAACATATCACTGCCAGATTTATGTAAACTCTGTCATTCTAAATTACACTTCATTTTACACCAGCAATGATGTGTCCATACATTGTGTATATTATCTATTCTGTGAGCGAAATATAAACACTAAAAATCATTCGATATCTGGTTAAGGGATATACAAAGTTTGCAACAGATGAAAAATTCATCAAAATAAATTTGAATACTCAAAAAAAACTTGACGATCTAATTATTTAGATCAGTGTTGGGTAGTTGTGTGACTCATAATTTAAATCTCAATTTTTTCTATGAATACTCCAAAATCTAATCATTATATCCCAAATCAAATTTATTAATGTGGTCGTTCTTAGAATTAAACAACTGGGAAGTAATATGATGCAACGTTATTCAAACATACCAAACGATACTACTGTGACACACACATTCACATTCTACAATGCTCATGTTTCTGTAGTTGTTTTGCTCCCAAAAAATGCATGGTGGCAGGTTTCATAAACTGTTATGGTTGCATATGATGTCGAGGTCTCCATTTACTGACATTAAATATTAATTCCGAAAGATGTTTTGATCATTATAAGATGGAGAATAAATATCAATGTCCAATGATATAAACTATTTACAAACGTCACTAAGTAAACAAATTAAATCTGTATATAGCAACCCAGGTATAAGGTAAGACGATGATTAAAATACTAATTCAATATTTTCAATCAATAGTGGATTTTTCATTTGCCTGACTATTTTCAGCAGGAACCTGGTAATTTTTCATTTATAATGGTCATCCATTGACCCTGGTACCAAAAATGTACATTTTAAAATAACATATAGAGGATTTTCAATGCATTTAGCATTGAAAGTTAATGATATTTCCAATTTTAGTTATTTTTTATTACTACATAAATCTTATTACAGTTAAAGGGGAAGTATTGGATACATAACAGCAAAAAAAAAACTAAACCAAAAAAGAAGGAAAATGTAATAAATAGGTTATGATATATAAACTGAATCAAAATTAAGAAGAATAATAAATGGTTAATAAACCAAATTTTTATATTAAAATTAAAATATAGATTTTTGTCAAGCCATTAGAAAAAACAAAAGGGTGAAAAATTATGAAAGGAGAATGAAGAACCATAGAAGCAGAATAAACTAAATAAAGATTAATACAAACTTTGTTTGAGTTAAATGGTTAAATAAACTTCCTTATGCACAAGGAAACAATGAAAGTCGAGAAATTTCCTTTATATACTTCATTGGATATGATAATATCAGAATAACAATCAAGTAAACACAGTATTTATCCATAGTAATGGTGCAGATAGTTTAATTCAAAAAAGATACTAGCAAGTAAAGAATGATTTTTTGCAATTAACCAAATTTTAAGGAATACAAAAGAGAACACTGCACAAACTGATTCTCAACTACGTTTCTGAAATAAAATTAGCTTTTTAAAAAGCATAGCATTCATTACATTAGAAATGAGATGATAAATATACCTTAATAACATGAAATTATGTATAGCTCTTAACTTTTATCAAAGGAATATAAGAAATTTCAACGATATCAATTATAATCACTATGGAAATTACATAAATTATAAGATACAGGTAAATATTACCTCTAAATTAGATAATGATATGTGGTCATAGGTTCGATTTCTAGGACAGATTATAGTATTTACCAAAAATCAAAATATAGTTACTTGAGCAAATGGCTAGCAGATTTATAGTTATCTAGCCAAGCAAATAAAGGGGTAAGATAAATAAAATGCTAATCATGTATTGCCCATTATAATTATCATTAGCCAAAGAAACTGCTCCATTTGAGCTATTATTATGCTAATGATTTATTCTTTAATAAATGGAGGTATATTCATTGTCATATAATTACTTACCCATTGAGGAAGGTCTTTTGTGAGACTCTCCACTTTTGGGTGATTCTTTAGTGGATTTATTTTCAGCATTTGCAACACACTCTTCCATAGACATCTGTCTCAGAACCTCCTGTTGAACCTGATAAATAATTAAGTAAATTATAGTCTACTATTAAAAGGTTAAATAAGGTAAATTGACCACTGTTCTTTCAACAAAACCCTTCATTATGATTTTATATAGCTGAACTCTATCAAGCAATTATTCTCAATGGAAGCAGTGATACTGCCAAATGCACACAAATGTAAGACTTAAATTTCTAACCGTGCATTAACAAGAAGCATATAAATAATAACAGAATTTATGTACTAAGTGTATAATAATGTAAAATTATACACATGGAAATATTATTATGAGGTCTAAAATAATATAATAGTGGGGTTATAGCAGATGATACACCACCCTCCTGACCTTCGTCTAAATCAGACTTTCCTCAGAACCTCTTAGGGCTATTCCTCCTAATTAAATTTTGAAGCAAGTAATTCTGCATGAAATGAAACTTATTTCCACAATGATTCCTTATGCTCTTATTCTACAATACATTTTTCACAAAGGACTTTTTAAATTGAAATTATAAATAGGGTCTAAAATGATTAAATAATAAAATATGCACTATAAATAGTCTAAAAATGATTAAAGTAAACCCTGTGTGTTTATTACAGTCCATTTTCCATCACTTTGGATCAAACCAGAGACCAATATTAAATATTAAAAAAATTCCATTTATTGTAAGAAGAAGGATTTTCATAATATGCATGTTTTAAGTTTTAAAACCCCTGGTTCTTGACAAATTACAATGATATGTGGCATTAACCAATTGGAGAAGTGAAGTAGGGTATGTATACCACCTGACAAATGCCAAAAGTAGACTCACAGGATATATCTAAGATGTAGATTTATCCAACATAAAGCACACCATATAGTTACATTATATTAAAATAGCATTGGCAAAGTCCAGCTGATGAATAGAAATTCGTAAATGGCCATTCCCTGCAAATCAGCATTCAAAATTGTTTGTAATTGCAAATGCTATATTATAAAATTTATAGCCTCAAAATTAGTGTTTATTTCAACCAAATTATTGCCATTTTGACAACTCAATAGCAAAATTTCACAACCAAAATAAGATTTATTCCATTTCCATTCTTTTAAAACCAGTCTCAATTTCATATGAATTTTACTTCTCATTTGATGTTGTCCAAGAATAGAAGCTGGCAACCAATAGAAGTGAAAATTACATGCATTTCTTATGAGAACTTTTTCTTGTCTGGAGTTGAACTGGAGACACTTAGATAAATAAAAAGTAGCCTATTATACGAGGGTCATCCGGAATGTAGTACCCGTTAGTGCCGCATGAAGTGCTGATGACGCGAGTAGCCGCTGGACAAGGTCAAATAGCTTCAGTGGCTTGTCTGCCTTCTCTGAGCCAAGTTGCGTGACGCTAGCATTGCCTGTGTTGTTTCTGTGATTGTTTACAATGTTTAAAAAAATTGAGAACGCCGCCAGTTGTGAAGTGAGGGCAGTGATTAAATTCCTCAATGCAAGAAACGTTCGCCCATGTGATATTCATCGCCAATTAAAGGAGGTGTATGGAGACAATGTAATGGACGAGTCGTCTGTTCGGCGGTGGTGTCGCAAGTTCAACATGGGGAGGGGGAACACACACGACGATGAGCGTTCGGGGAGACCGTCTGTCATTACAGACCAACTGGTGAGCTCAGTTGACGAATTCGTGAGGAACGATCGGCGCGTCACAATTGATGACATCTGTGAGCATTTTCCCAATGTTTCTCAAACAATTGTTCATGAAATTGTTAAAGACCATCTGCATTATGCAAAAATTTGTGCAAGATGGGTCCCTCGCATGCTTACAGATGAGCACAAAACCAAGCGTATGGCTGCAGCACTGACGTTTTTGGGACGTTATTCTGATGAAGGAGACTCTTTCTTGACTCGCATAATTACTGGTGACGAAACATGGGTTTGTTATGCATCACCTGAGAGTAAACGACAGTCAATGGAGTGGCATCATGCTCATTCACCAAACAAACCAAAAAAATTCAAGACAGTTCTGTCCACCAGGAAACTCATGGCAACCATTTTCTGGGATTGACGAGGTGTATTGCTTATTGATTTTATGGCCCGTGGAGACACTATTAATGCCAATGCGTATTGTGAAACATTAAAGAAATTACGGCGGGCAATACAAAATCGGCGGCGAGGTCTATTGTCTACTGGTGTCATTCTTGTTCATGACAATGCCAGGCCTCATGCAGCTGGGATAACACAAAGACTTTTGCAGCAATTCAAATGGGAAACTTTCGACCATCCACCGTATAGCCCGGACTTGGCCCCTTCAGATTTTCATCTCTTTACAAAGCTTAAAGACTTTTTGGCGGGGAAAAGATTTGACAGCGATGAAGAACTTAAAGAAGGAGTGACCCTGTATCTCAATGAGCTGGCGGCAGAGGACTATGCAGCAGGAATACAGAAACTTGTCACACGTTATGACAAATGCCTTAATTTGCTTGGAGATTATGTTGAGAAGTAGTTTAAAGTATCCTCTTTCAAATAAAATTTTTTATGTTTGTTAATATTTACTTTTGTGTCTTTATTTCACGAACGGGTACTACTTTCCGGATGACCCTCGTAGTATATATAGTAGCCTGCAAAATATTTTATTCTATGTTTCTGAATTAATAACTGATTAATTAACGAACTTACTACGCTTAAATGAAAAATGGGTTTTAAGAACAATTCTCATGACAATGAGATATCTCATGATTCAACAAATACCATATAATTGTTATACTTATGCATAATTAGTATGGATAATGATCATAAACATTTAATCCCAAGAAAATTTCACTTTCCATATTTCATATATGCTTCAAAACTGGCAGACAGCAACTAAATCAGTACGAAAAAACTGCTTTCTCCTTCAAAACATTAATCATGCTATACCAACATTAATTCTAGTGCTCTATGTGACATAAAACAATACAAAAATTATTGAATATAATTTTCTACAGATATATTTCACTAGAATTGAGACTATAATGTAAATGATTGCTTTCAGAATTTTAAATTTGGAATCAGTAAGAACTGTAACTAACATATCTGTCATTCTTATAAATCATACAGAAATCAGTCATATCTAGATAATTTCAATGTCTTGCCCATTATAAAAAATAAAAGTGTTGAAATAACTAAAATACCGCCGAGAAGTATCGGTAAATGTATGTCAGCTTCTTTACAAAGGGAATAAACCATATCTTTTTATCTTGGCCAAATTCACTGTTAGAAAATTTAGGTAGTTGATTAACTAAATAGATCCTTAATGATTTGTGTTGTTGTATGGTCAACTTCTATGATAACTTTGAACTAAGAAATTACCTTCCCTAGAAAAAACTGGATTCTTTCCTCATAAGTCATCAGAGTAATATTAAGCTGTTATTGATCAATAATGATGTACATATAAACTGAAATATGAAAAGGCAGCAGCTGAAATATATGTGATTATTTAAATCAATGGAATTTTTAGCAAACAAGCATAATTTCCCTGCATTATGTACAAAGAATCAATCATATAAGCTATTTAAATCATATCTTTATAATTCTTATCTGATAAATTAAACTAATGAATAGACATGATTTTGAATAACTTCTCACCTCATCTCTCTGTGCTGCTGATAAGAAAAGAAGAGCCTTGTGTCTTGGATCAACAAAGGAAGCCAATGCCATTAGAAGGGCAGCCCCTTTAAGCTCTTCAGATTTTTCAATATTTAGAACAGATTCCAATGAAGCCTTCAGCTTCTGCCTCACAGATGTTCCAACAGTATCACATTCATTCTCATGTTCCTTCTGCTTTAAGTCTGCTGACCTAATTGATGCTTCTCCTATAAATATAAAAACAAGAACCACACAAATAATACAAAATTTAATTTATACATCAAAATTATATTAAATGATTTCACATATAAGTACTGGTAATAATACAATCAAAATTAAAATTCCCTGAAACATTGCAACCACTACTAATTTTAATCTAGAAATCAAATAGTCCTACCAGAAACATGAATCACTAACGCATGCCCTATCATAAATACAAGAAATCTAACTTTAACCAACCCAAATACTTCCAAAAAAGAGAGAGTATGAATTCAAACAACTTCAAAACTTATTTTAAATAATTGAAGACTACCTATTACAGTTATTTTCAAACCAAGGGTCAAAATTAAATAAATATAGTAGTGCATGAACTAATGAATTAGATATAATGCTACAGTAAATTTGTGTGAGGTTAGGAGTATAAATAATCAAATTAGGTTATATAGTGAAAATAAAAATGTTTGGGGAATAGATAAGGGGAAGAATATGGAGGTGGATCTTCTACAACTAGCCTTAATCAAATACTTAATCAAGAAGCTAGACAAAAGTGGACATGAGGAGATACAACAATGAATATTACATCCATGTCATAGGCAGAATGGCAACTACCAGGGTGTGAATCTGGATACTGATGAATAATTTGAGAAAGAATAAAACTGATATGAATAATACAAATATGAAAATAAAACTGGATAGGTCAATTCATATAAAGGGAGATAAGAACACAATAAGAGAGCATAAGAACAAAGGTAAGAAAGGAAGTTAGAGGGTAGGAGAGAAAAGTTGTCAGATAATGGGTAAGCTCAGAAAGAGTACAGGAAGTTATGATAATCATAAGATAGCACCATGCAGAAGGGTACAATGGAAAAGTCAGCTTAGCATTTAATAAAGACCAGTAAAATAAAGAAAATGATGATGACAACAGGTGGTATTAAGAAAAGGTTTTGCTACCTGCTGATTCATTAGATGCTGAAATTGTCTCTTCATGTGATGCTAGAGATTCATTTCCACATTCGTTACCAAATTCTCCCAAAGAAGGGCAATAGGGAAGGCTGCAGAGTATAGGCAAAGCACAAGATAACAATGGGATGTCATCAGAATTGCTGGGTCCACCACTGCTAAGAGCTTCCCAAGCTGTTCCCAAACGCACAACAGTTGGCAAAAGTGATGCAAGGTTCTTTTTCCAGTCCATGAATTCCGTATCTCTACTGTTAGCGCTGGAAATTTCATTGAGGTTCTCCATAAAACGACACCACACACGCCAACGCCCTCTCCTCTGTAATGACAAGCATAATAATGAGGCTCAAAGATAACTCAAACCTGTAACAACTTTGCAAAAAATAAACAAATGAATAAACATAATACATTACTTTAAGAATAATTACAATTTGGAAGGAAACTGAGGTAGCTACATTATTAAATTGCTCTTTAGAAAGAAATTAAAATTTCTAAATAACTTCTAGAAGTAAATTTTGTCTCTCCATGAAGCTATTGAAAATATCGCAAATTATTGTAGTCTAAATACATTAATTGTTGGAATGGGTAAATGGTGATTTTGCACATTAGGGCATGCACCCAGGAAAAAAAAATTCTCAAGTCTCTTCTTCCTTGGGAACATTAATTCTTATTACAATAGGTGTATATTTACTTATAATGATAAAATATTTATTAAGTCAAAATATAGTACTTCTTCCACAAAAATGCAAAACAATATGGTAGATTATTAACAATGAGCAGACCACAAATGACACTAATATCATTTTTTTTAATGATGACAACAGGTCTTTTTCATACAAATGTTTGTTTAGATAAATATTTTCTCATAAACAATTACAAGAAATGCAATTGATACAATAACCTGGTTTATTCTTTAAAGGTAACAGCAACATTTTTCAGAGAGATTTATTTAAGCAAGTCTATTAACAGTTAAAATTAAAATAATATACAATATTAAAATAATAAAAAATTCTTTCAATAATGATTCAAAGTAAAATAAAATGTAAACATCAATAGCATTATAAACTTGTACAATTTACTTTATGTCATTGAAATGAAAATAAACTGTATTCCACTGAAATACTAAAAACAGAAAAGTGAGAACTGAAAGAGAGTCATTATTACCAGAATAAATGTTGTGAATAACACTGGTTTACAGAAAGTGAGAAAAAGCAAGTATACTTGGCTATTATTTTTATTTCCCTGTATTTATCTTTTCCCTTCATTAGATGTAAGGGAATTAGTGCATGTTGGAAATTAAAGGAAACAGCATCTACTATGCAATGAGCTGGTACTAACTGGGCTATCAGAAAACCTAATTTATTAATCTTAATGCATCAGTAAAAGAATAATTAGGTGCCAAAAATTGTCATCATGTCTGTATTTTCTTAAAATGTCCTTTTTAAATAACAACAAGTGGCTTACTGACTGAAAGTTCTTTAAATGTACTAACCGATAATATAATTTTTTTAAAGTAAGAAGAAACTGTTTTCCCCCTTGCACCATAGATATATTCAAATTTATCAGAAACAGCACAACATTTTAAGATTGCAACAACCAAATGAAAAAAATGAAATGGACCAAAATGGGAAAATTTGATAACTAGCCCTCAGAAATCTAAATCTATACATGCAGTATGAGTAATGGTTTGCCTTATGCAATTTTTTTCTTTCTTTACTGATAATAAGAATCACTTTCTTTACAAGAGTAAGAGAATAATGAAAAGAACATTACTGATAAATTTATCTTGCTGTTTTTACAAAATGAAAATTTTTATCATTTAATAAGTACTTTTTCAAAGAACAGAAGCAATTAACACTTACCTGAGTGAAGAGAGAGTTGTGAAGATCACTGTCACTTAGCCAATGAATATTTTCAAGGATTCCTTCAGCAAAAGGAGACATGTAACTGTCATTTTCTAGAGGAGGATCAGCTTTTCCTGGTTTTGATTTCTTTTCCATTTTCCACAAATCAACTCCATAAACTACTACGTCTTTGACCATCCCAAATTTATTTGTTAACTTAGAAGAAGCTGCTACAGAAGTAGCAGTTTTTGTATTAGTAGAAGAACATGAATTTCCAGTTCTATTGTCAGGTGCATTACCAATTAAGATGTTAAGATCACAGGAAGAATCAAAGGCATTTTCTACCACTTTGTCCAAAATATGAGCTACACAAGGCACAGATGACCAACCAAACGATTTAACACATGTATCCAAAAGTGGACACTTTGGATAAACACAAGCAACAATCTGAGCATCATTCAACTCATAAGTTGTAGTTATCAAATGCTGTATTGCAACTGATAATGCTTCAGCTGAGGATTTCAAATCTTGTTGAGAAGCTGTGCTGGATAAGGATGGGTTGGGAAGGGTTCCCAAAAGCCTTGACTCTGGATGCCAATCATCACCCAGAAACTGGGCTCGCACATCTACATAGCCACTGCACTGGACAACTGGTGAAGCAGCCTCACCTTCCCAGAACTCATTAGAAGCAGGAGCATTTATCTGAGTCCAGGGGCACAAAATAATTGAAACAGGACGTCCTAGAAGAGGATTTATTTACCATGAAATACTCTCAAATAACTAAAATGAGGGAATGGAATTATAATGTGGCTAAATACTTGAATCATAAATGTAATCAATAACTAATTATAGTTGTTTCACATAAGATTATGTAATACATTAAATAAATGCAAAAATTATCAATGCATAAATTTTTTATGTAAATTGGGATTTTATCTCCGTTTTACCATATTTGCATACCTATATCATTTGAATTGGACTTTGACTTATGTTAATTCCTTCTATATTTGCCCTATCGACTTGTGCTTTATACTTGGCATCATTTCATTGTTTTTTGGTATATTTTTACCCCCTTCTCTGAGGTTACTCCAATAGTCTTTTTTAAAGTTGACTATTGCAAAGGTTTCTTCTCAAACTCAAGTATTTTTTTTCATTAATTTTGTAATGTATACAAAGAAAACACATAAAACACACGAGGTTAGAAGAAAGAGAAACCTATCTGGGCATATACTTGCCAAATAAGGAATCAATCTAATCTAAATATTTTGGGTTGATAGTGCAAAATTATATCATCAAACTGTAGTATTAATTTGTAATTAAGAACATTTTTCCAAACAGGACCACATAAAACCCTCAATTCATGAAGTATAACATCCTTAAAATCCATAACAAGCATAAACTGAAAAAGAAAGCTGAAAGGATTCAAGTGTGAGTTGGACTTACTTTTAGGTGCCACATCTTTCTTATACTCCCCACTTGGTGTGCGAGCACAGGTGGATAACTGCCTCTGAATTTTCAGATGGAGAGAAAATTGAAGGTCTTTCATGGCTGAACGTACAGATTGGGATGTGATGCTCGACAGATCTGCTGACTGAGAATTTCCACTGAGGAGACGGAAGATGCGGTGGAATCCTTTTCCATCCACCAGTTGTGGTGACAACAGATCTGTGGCACACATAACTGCCACCTCTCTGGCAAGCCTTGAGCTCACCAATCCAGTGTTGCTTTCTCCATTTCCAGTGTAAGGTGAAGGTGGAGAGAGGCAAGTGGGTGATGAGGAAGAGTTGTTCTGGGTGGATGTTGCAGGAAAACATGATGCAGAGTGGTTAAATTGTGATTGGGCAGGTATAGGGGATATAGAAGGGACTGGATGATTCTCAGATGAATATCTGGATATGAGAAAAAATATCTTCATTCAAAATACACATTGAAAAAAAAAACTGGCATCACATAATCCTAACTGATATTTCAATTCCACTAAATTGAATTACCCAAAGTAAACAACCAGTTATTATCCTACTAAAATCATTGAATGTTGAATGGGCATGATATGCAACCATTTGAATGTTTCTCCACTGATTTAATGCTGACTTATATTTAACAAAAAAGGCTAAGATCTATAACAAATATACTTATCATCATATCTTACGTTATCAATGTTAAAATACCAAACATCACGATAATGAGGATAACTTATTTTGATAATTAACTTTCAAAGATGACTTGTACCAGTATCATATTCTTAATCCAAAACATATTTAGCCAAAACGATGGTGTACTTAAGTTGTCAAATCTTATATTTCATGTTAAAGCCACATAAACATTACCCCTGACATTCTTGACCAAGCAAGAATAGGCAATAACCTTCTTAATTAGAATCTTTGAGATTTCTGAATTGTGTACATATCTGAGCATCCTTCAAAACCTCTATATTCACAAATCAAGTCCAAAAATACCGTAAAAATCTGCACATCAATAATACTTTTAAACAGGGTCACTTAATAGCCAAGCCCCTCACTGTATAGTGAAATTAAAATACTAAACATTTTGTCAACATAGGAAGTTTGATGAAAATGTGATTTAAAGTTTAAATCATAAATTTTGAAACATTCTTCTACTTGTATTAGCATTTGATTGATAGTTTTAATTAAAAAGAATTCAAAATAGCAACATCAGCTGATATATTTCTAAAAATTTCACCTTATATTTGATAGTGGATTGATTACTGATTCTCCACCTCCCCTTCTTGAAGAAGAGCCACCAGCTGTTGATGAAGAAAATGCTTTGGGGATAATATGCCGATGTTTATTTTGGAGGTGATTTCGCATTCCAGATGTAGACCCACCAACATAGGAAAGAGTAACTGAACAGAGCCTGCATACTACAGCATTTGGCTCTACTGGGCTCACATAGAAAGTTTTCCATACTTCGCTAACCTGAAAATATAAAATTATTTGAGATATGAGATGTCAATACAATATACTGCATACTAATAAGTAATCATTTTGTTTGGATTAAATAACAGGAATAAACCATGAAATTATATTTACACAATTGCATTAACTCTTATTATTATGTCCAAACAGTGAGCTTTTAAAATTCAAGCATTCAAAATTGTTTTTGATTAAATTATTTCAAATTTATTGCAAAGAGCTGTACTAACTCAATCATTCACTATCAATGGGATTAAAAATAACCACATCTTTATTTGGGATGAATTTTTGCCTTTCATTAAAGAAATCCTTACAGCTAAATGATATTCAACACACAAGTATTTACATTCTAATCAGGATTCGACTCTGGATCTCAGCATTGCTGGGTTACTGTCTCAACTTGCTACCAAGGCAGAAACTAAATAGGTGTAAGGCACATTAATGTGTTACGAGGATTGAAGAAAGACGAGTAATATATATTATTTACACTAAAAATTTTCTTTCAATACTGAAATACTTTGATTTACAGAGATATGATTTAATTAAGATTTTTCTACTCCCAAGACTTCTACGGAATAAGATTCAAATGACTTTTCCGCATCAGGATTATCGCTATTAACTTTTTTCTAAATTTAATCTCGAATTACGATGGATAAAAAGATTCAAATTAGAGCAAACCAAGAAGAGCTCCGTGAATTCTTAGTATCCCGGCCTCCAGTTTGAAGGGGCCAAATTTACCCTAGGTAATATTTCATTTTGAATTTTTTTTAAACAGTTTTAAACGATATACCTATAAGAAGGGCCCCAGTTAGACATTTACACCCGGGCTTTTTTTGGTAGACAGCCGAATTTCCAAATTGTGGAAAAAATCTAAACCGGGAATTCATTAAGTTTCCGACTTTTTTCATTCTTACTGACTGTTCCTACGATGAATTCTCTTTAATTTGATTCATTTATAAACAAAATCTTTGACGGGAACACTTCCTATAGGATCTCGAGCGTATTAACTTATTTTATAGGATTAATTCATGCTATGAAGTCGGAATATATAGATTTACGATACTTCACAAAACTTGCTCTTAAACCCTCTGAGATCTCATCACAAATCATGAGTTATTTTATCTAATGCACGCTTGCAATACGAAGCATTTTAAGTAGAAACGGAAATTTGTTTCCTTCTACGTAGTTTTGAAGCCCAAATGCCACAGGAATGGCTTCTTCTGTAACCAGGGCATCGAACCGTAACTTTTTCCGTCCGGTTTTCGTTCCGGTTCACTCTAACATACAATTTCGGCTCCGGTTCCGTTCAGCTTGAGCTGGCATCACTGAACCGGTTCGAACACTTCTTTCCTTTCCGGCCAAAGAAATTTTAAAGACTTAACAGAGAACGCAATGGATGAAAGCTGGATGAATAAAAAACATTCACCATAACACGATGGAAAAGAGAACCAATAAAAAATTAACTACGACGTGAATTTTTAGTATCTTTAATCGAGGATTGAAATGAAAATTACCTATCGCTTCTCGATACCGTTTCGGGCACAAGAAGTTTCAGTCTTGAGATTCGGCTAGATTCCATGCTTGATAAAAACATTCTAGAATATAATGATTTACCTTCATTCCATAGTAAAAAGTAATTATCGGTGTTTCAAGAAGCAGTTTTATATCGCAATCACATCACTGAATTTCAATATTCCCTCCAGCTGCAAATTTCGAGATGATTAACGCACATTGTTTTCATTTAATCGACAGTGACAAAATATCAAAACAAGAAGTTGTTAAAACGAAAAAAAAAAAGCTTGACTTTATCCACGAAAATAGACTTCATAATTAAATGCAAAAGCCGAAGAATTTAGGCAAACAGATATTTTTAAAAGAATTGCATTTACTACACATATCAAGGGGTAACTAAAAATTGAGTTATCAAAGCGATTCAAAATAATGAAGGATCAGACAAGATAATCATCCCAAGAGTGTAG
Organism: Pachydiplax longipennis; assembly: GCA_036926295.1. Lineage (NCBI taxonomy): Eukaryota > Metazoa > Arthropoda > Insecta > Odonata > Libellulidae > Pachydiplax > Pachydiplax longipennis. The sequence continues at coordinate 73,035,855 of JAVFKF010000012.1, forward strand.
AATAATGCATTAAATACCTAAATATTCTATCACAAAATTCTAAGAAGGGATATAAAATATTCCTTAATGGTAGAACAGAAATTGAAGGACGGCAGCCCATGAAATGTTTAGATTATGATGAAACGCAGGATACATTCTTAGGGTTTAGTGTTGTAAGGGAGCAACCAGGATACATATGATATGTACAGCAAGCAAAGGAAAATAGTTAAATGGAGTTAAACATACAAACCACACAAAATGAAAGCAAAGTAGCAGAAAAGGTGAGCTGATAAACAATTTTATCTCTATTCATGTGACAGCAGGAGCTACATAAGAGTTTTTTTTAAATATTCTACAACTCTTAACAAATAATACAACTATCTAGAGTAAAACCTGCATTAATTAAATTTCATCTCCTAGATTGTTCATATTGAAATGTTCAGATATTTTCCGTTAAATAGAGTACTACAAAAACGTTTATCTACTTACTTTGTCACGCTCCTTCCTCCGACGTAAATTGATAGGATATCGGCCTTGCTCAGTTGGCATTCCAACTGAAGACTGCGGATAATACATATCTATTTGTAATACAGTGAAACAAAGAAAAAGTTAGATGATTGAATATAAATATGACGTGAAAGCAGATGAACGTTTACTGACAAAGAAAATCGAAAGTAATGTAGCTATCGTAAGCCCTTCAAAGCCATACCAGACTCACTGTTTACCTCAGTAAACATACAGCGGTAAGGTTGGATGAAGTCGATTGGAATGCCCTGAGGATAACAATAACTCCCAACGCTCAATTAAATGAATTTAGAGCAGATATTACCATAGTATCGTCTTCGACGATACTAAATTTAAAACATAAATAATGAATGACAACTACCGGTTGAGATGAGAAATGAAAAAAATATTACAGACAAATGAAAATCGTAAAAATATTCAATTATGCGAATCAATAGGGCAAAGACGAAAGTGATAGTTTAACTATTAACAATTGCACTATTTTCTTCTTATAATATTGATACTGCTGTACTCAGCCATTATAATATATGCCAGAAAGTTATACATAATAATTACGCACGAACGGTGAACACAAAACAGAATACCACTATAGGTGGCTAACTACCATCACATACTGTTATTCGGCTATGATATCGAAAAATATATTTCAGTAAACACAACGCGTAATTGCAATGAGATATTGTTTAAAGAATTTTTACGTAAAAATTATTCAAAGATGAGCCAAATTGAATGCTAATGCACTTATCACACCAATAAATGAAAGCAAATCACGTTTAAATAATTAATGGCCTCCGTAATGTTTGGAATAGCACTTACGAAAACTAAATCTTCTACTCACATTTGGCAGCGCAGATTATTTAATTTCACTTTTGTAATCGGATCTCGATTCTCAGTTTTCCAGCTGCCGAGGATTATAGCGGGTAGTTTAAACAGCCACGTAGATGATAAGTGACGAGAAGTTTGATTTCTTGATTAATTAGAATTCTGTTTAACGCTTACGAATGATTGTAGAGTGTTTTATTTGCTAATAATAGATAGTTATGGATGATAAATTAAAAGAAACACTTATTCACCGTAAGAGTAGCTTATAATTGGGTTATTTCATGTTAAACTCCCAAAATCAAGGTCAAAAAACATGTTCCTTAGTGAACACATTGAGGGAAAGTTCCAGAAAATAATCAACGGTATTCATATCGATATATTCATTCCTAATTGTACCTCAGTCGCTGTACTAGAAGATGAAGAAAATTAATTTTATAGAATATTAAACTTTGAATCCTCTGTGATGCTTAACCAATAGAGATTAGCAAAGATTACAGCACAAAATTTGGATTGAGGCAGGAAACACATCTTCCTCCCACATACTGATATATTCTAATACACAAACATCAATTACAACATTGGTATTGTGGTATACAAATCTATTTCAAGCAGGATGCATCTTGAATTCTATCTGAATTGGAAACCTTCATAAACCTTGATACTGCTGAAATTTGATATCGTTTACAGCATTGTTTATTAGAAAAAATAATCTAAGGATACCAGAAAATCTCAAACACATCCTGGAAAGTATCATGCATCTGCCAGCAGCTTATGAGAAAAAGTTTGCATAATGAAATTATGCATGGAGATAATTGGACAAGAAAAGTAAATGCACAAGCAAATATTCACACGAGATAGAAAACTACAGTGTTAATTTCACTATCTACTGAAGACTATACTTTTGAAGGAAATTTCCTATTTATGAATTTGAAAGAAATATGTTAACATAGAGAAATTGACTGATTGCAATGAAATTGAGAGAGAAAATTTACTTCAGAGTGGTTAAAGATCGTGCATTCTGCATCTTCCAACTTCAAATGCTGGATTTGAAAATTGCAATGATATCTTAATATTAGTTTCTGATTGGCAAAGGCCTTTAAATTCAGAGACACCATTTTGTTGAAAGAAAATATTGACTCTTAAAAATCTAACTTAAATAGTTTTGAATAAAATCTGCTGTACAAAGGAAAAGGAGCAAACCTGACTAAAACGCTGCGTTAAAATTGAGAGAGATGAAAATTATCGCAGAAATCAATTTATTAAACATGATTTTCCTATCTTGCCATTTTTTATTTTTAATAGATTTGATACAATACCAAATGGCTGTAAGATTAGTACTGCTTACATTTGCATCTATAGGAAGGGATCAAAGTAGTATTAATAATGATATTTCAGGTGATAGTTAAGTTGATCAGTGAGAAAATTTTGTTTGTAGAATGGGACTAGCACAAGGATAGATCTCAGAGGTTTACTATAAATTATTTCTACTATTTTTCCATATCTTTGAGGATAAGTACTTGAAAGAAAAAGGAATTTCCTTATGATTCTAACCATGCCTTAATAAGATGGGTGATTAAGAGACAAAGGTTTCTCCAATTACCAGCAGTGGCAACCGTCCAGGGCAATTCTCCGGAAAAGGATAATCGTCCAGCAGCAACCAGTTACTCAGAATTCCCTAATGCAAATTTCGAAAGCAATGCTTTCATGACCACAGGGGGTTCAATGCATCATTTCTTTCCTTTCAGCATTGGACCCCCTGTGATCATGAAAGCATTGCTTTCAAAATGCACATTAGGGAATTCTGAGTAACTGGTTGCCGCTGGACAGTTATCCTTTTCCGGAGAATTGCCCTGGATAGTTGCCGCTGCCAGCAATTGGGGAAACCATTGTCTCTTATTCATTGAACACGGAGTTCCTTTTTCTTTCTTTCAGGATGGGTGATACTTAAGATCCATTTTGATTTAACATATTTTTACTCCATGCAAAGTATGTTAAAAGTAATGCAGAACTTATTCACTGGATTCCCAAATGATTCAAACAAAAATCATTGGTTAACAGCTTGAAAAAATAGAACATATTTGTAATGATGTCCAAATTGACAATGAAATATTGACATCTAAATACTGAAGATTTCTTACTGAAGTCCATAGTGACATAGGTATATGTTCATTGACATTAATAAATTAGAGGTAATAATGAGCAAAAGTTTGGAAGTAAATGAACTATTGGTGAAATTTTGGTATTTCTCAGAAAAACTTTCATAATTTATTTTAGTTTGATTTATTATATTCTAGCATTTCATTACGACTTTCTTGCTATGAAGAAAATCTCCATTCCAGACGAATGAGAAAATCTACCTGAAGTTAAAATGGAATAAATAATTTTGAACTTTTAAATTGCATTTATAATGATTTTATAATGCTAGAGTAAATAGTTCAAAATATACTTCCAAAAGATGATTATGTAAAGGAAACAATAGAAATTGTGATAATACTTTATGAATGATGCATTCAATTTACACAAAATATGAAATAACAGTAAAACAAAGTCTTATCAGTGGTTCTTACAGCTAAAATCACTTCCAATCGACTAAACAGTGAACATGTAGTTTATTAGCCAATGCCACATACAATTTAGAATGATACTATTGAAGCCTGTGTAGTGTCAGCCATTTATGTCATTCATGCCTAATATTCTAATGTGTTTATGTGGCTATTTCAAATCAGGATTGTGTTATGCAATATTATTTTCATAAACTTAATGAGTCTACTTCAATTTGGCTATTTATTATCCAGAATCTGTGAAGATACTATGAATTGCTGAACAAATCAAGAGTATGTTTTATCGTAAACACCAGTTACACAAATTTCAACAATTTCACAAACATTCAGTAGCTCTCTAGCAACAGAAATGCATGAATTTTTACATCAATCTTTACTCATACATACATCCATCCAATTTTAAATCTCACATTGCCAATTAATCCAAATCCATGGAAGAGAAAAACAGCTACAGTCTGATAGTGGAAAACATATAAGGTACTAACTTATCAGAAGTTATATCTATTCAATAGTGTAATCCTATTTTACATTACTTACTAAATGTAAAGAATGAATCATAAGACTGAAAAAAATCACCGCTATAAATATAACAAGGTGCAGCAGAAAGCAAAACATTATATACATGGTTTCATCAGAATTCAGATTAAGATATTCTGTCAAACTGTAAAAGTCAGATTATAAGAAGAGGTTCTGGAAGTCAATGTATCTACTAACGCAAAAGTTTCAAAGAAAAACTATAAGACTGATAATCATCGACTGCCTCACATTTACTCTTTGACAATGATTTACAATCATTAACATCCACCAGACACTGAAGATTAGCAATATCTCCAAGGAGGACTGATGTACTTTGCATTCCAATAATGCAACTTGCCTAACTAAGTAGGCAAGTACTTTCAGGAAGATAGACTGAGAGACATCCAAGAATCAGCGCCATTCCCATGAGAGCAGTTGCTAGGAAGTGATGGTATTTCTCTCACATCACCATTATCTTTCTCTCTCTTCTCCACATACTTCTACTTTGCTTTAGCTTCTTCTTCCCATCCACTGAGATCATACTTTGAAAGATCTCCATCATCATCCTGTTTAGAGTAGATAATTATGCTTGTTTTATACCATGAACAAGTTTTTACAAGTAGAGAAGCTATTCCAAAGTCAACTGAATTGAGAATATGTATATTACATTGATCCATTGATATTTCATACTAAACTAAAATTTATCATAGGAGAAATGGTTAAAAAATATTACTTCGTCATCATCCTCTTCATCTTCCTCCTCCTCCTCTTCTGCAACAGATGACTTGCTAGGATCAGTCTTTGATTTGGAATCTACCGGCTCTGAACTCTTCTTGCTGCTTTTTTCTTCATCATCTCTCTTTCCAGTCCGGAACTTTTTCTTCTTTCGTCCAAACTGAAAGAAGAGGAGTCACAATGAAGTAAATTTCTTATGCTTCCAAATTTCTTACATCCATGACCTTTAGGACATCATCAATTTTAAATCTCAAAGTATGGTAGAACGGTGGTAATTCACTTTTAGTGATAAAGATTCAAAAATTTTAAAGCCAATCCAACAGCAGGTGAACTATACCTATGCACTCAAGGGTGATTCTTTCATGTTTTCTTTTCTCTCTCTGCACCACTGCTTTGTAAATTTTTATTTCAGCTCTTGAAAACAGAAAATGCCTTGCCCTATCAGTGTATTGGTGCATTGTAAGAGTATGCTCATACTTAACCCTTTTGCTCTGGTAGAATTTAAGTACTAAAGCATTCCAACATTCTCCTTACCTTAGCATGGAATATCTGAATCGATACACTTTCAACCCAATATATATGCCAGTTATAGTAATTAACCCTTTACGGCCCTTCTCAGTGAGACTACAGACCTAGCCCTATGCATCTGCCCATGGACTAAATAACAACCCCTTTCCCAGCTAGGAACAGTAATAAACTATATGTCATTTCAATCATTTGGCTTAGTGATAGTTTATCAAACTCATTAAACAATATTTAGTTTTCTACAGCCCTATGTTATGAATTAGCTTAAGAACTGAGTTTCATCTATTTTATTATTGAGAAAAGGGTCAGATATCTGTTAGACCAGAAAGGGTAACACAGTATAAAGATCTGCTTCCATTTCCAACCATAACTATACCCGTGTCATCCCTAGATGACATTTTTCCTTTGCATAAAAAATCTCCATAGTGTATCCAAGACAAAATGGTTAAACTAATCTAAGCCATTGGAAGGATTGACCTTAATCCTTCCAATGCTGCATGGAAAAGATTACCTCAGTTTACATCTTCAATCACTATTTACTGAGTTATTGCAATTCAACTGGATTTACCTCTAGCTAGATCAACCTCACTAAACAAAAATCCCAAAACGTATTAATTCAAAAGCTTGCAATAGTATCGAGGTGGATTTGGTTTGGATTTTGCATAAGTTTGACAAATTTAGGAGGATTATTTGGAGGCAACAATCTCCCTGAAACTAACAGCTTGTAGGAGTAAAATTAAATATACAACAAAATATGAGCTTTCTTTAATGAAGAGAAGAATAAATGGGATACGCTTTCTTAAAGAAGGCATATCCCATTTATTAATGTGCTAGATTAACTTATTGGATTGCCAGTAGGTATTGTTACTTGTATCATATGTAAGCCTTAAAACGTTTTCAGTGTCAGTTGACTAAAAGGAAATTATTTCAGAGTTCCTAAGGATTTTGAATAAATGCAGTTTCAGCAAACTGTAGAGGTGTAGGGAAGTGGATTGCAATAAGATACTTTGTAAAAATCAAAATTGGCTAAGTATTGTGCACCACTTCTTCCTTTACCTTGGCTGTTAAACAAACTTGTAATATCCTCTCTGATAGAGAACTTTCCAAATATCATTTTTGTCCAATATTATCAAGGATCTCTATTCATTAGCCATAGATACAATTATTCTTAGAGTGATCAACAAGGATTTCACAATCTCCAAAAAGTTTAATTTTGAAATAGTGTTATTGCAAAGAAATGCTTTAAGTTTAAGATTTGTTCTAATGAATCCAGTTCATCTGCAGAGGAAATAAATTGCAAGAGATATATAATTTGATCATGGAGCTAATGATCAGAGAAAGGTGGATGGTAACTGAAAGAAGTTTAGATTTCTTCTCTACATATATTATGAATATAGGTTATATTTCATTGATAGAAACTCACAATGTCAAACAAAATTGGTAAGAAAGAGCCTTTACAGTTGTTTTAATTCAACTCAATGTTAGCTCTGATAAATATGGCTCAATCAATTTTCTAACTTGAACTACAATCAGGTTTTAAGAGAAGACTCTGAAGTCATAGTTCTACACTGTTGTAAGGATTTATTATTTGATTATTTATACAGTTAATATTAACTAACTATTGAAAGACTGACTTAGCTATGATAATAGATAAAATAATCCAATGGTTTAATAAACAATATTCAACAAAAACTAGACACAAGCAGCTTGTGTCAGTATTTAAGTAAATGTACGAGCCTATGTAAATACATATCAACAAACGCTCCAATCACTACAAATGATTACAAAAACACTAAAATATACCTAATAAATCATTTTCATATTCTGGATCAGTATCCATTTCAATATATCTTGTTCGTGTATATATATAAGTAAATATTTACACATTCAGCAACAAAAAATATAGGACAATTCAAATTTTAACTGGATTTTTTAACCAAATGATGCATTTTTCATTTGTTGTTCTATTTCTAGCATGAAGCAGGAAATTTTCTCTTTAAAATGTTATGCCATTTATATATTTTGATGGAGTGTGAAGGGAAAAAAGCACTATCCACCAAAAACAATGTTTAAAAATAATATACAAAATTTCTAAAATTACTGACAAAGAAACAAATGGTTTTCAATGAAATTTTTGGAAATAATTATGACGGATTGAATTTTCAAACTATGATAGCCAATGTTACAGCTGTATAAAAAAGAATAAATTTGAATACACCTAGCTACATTTTATAGAATATCATTCTGGGAATAAATTACACTAAGGAAGATATATGGTATACACATTAGCCCTGAACAAGTCTTGGGAGAACTTTTTTCACTTGTTATTTTATGCTCCTTCTTCAGTACAACATAAATAAACTGATGATATAAAAAGAATACATGGTGTGTATGGAGATACATTAGGACCAGTCAGGTTTTGCAGCATGAATAGAATAGATTTGGTCATAGTTCTGAAATGTCTGTGAACCCATCTATAATAACCAACATGATGATTATAATGCTTACTTAAAATCTTACTTTTTTTTCTTAGCATTTAAGTGTGTTTCTGTAATTTACTTGAATTGATAATTAGAAGTAATCATGGAAGTCATTGACTATTGCAAATAATGTCAAATATATGTTTTCATACAAGAAAACATGTGGTTAAAACATCTACACAAACTTAAGTCCCTAAAGGATTCAACATCTGAAGAAGATAAATTTTAAATTTGTAAGAACTGGTATAAACATCATCATAAGCCTTAAAAACATATTCTTTCTTCATTTAAGTCCAAAACTCTACACAACTTCCTCAAAGCATTTCAAAACTCTAAAAAGACAAAAGTCATATCATGAAAGAGACTGCAACTGGTACTACTATAACGCCAGATAGTGTACAACTCATTGCCAAGTCTTGGATTTAAATACTTAACAGAAAATCATCGATATAATTTTATAGATCTGATAAGCTCAAATACCCAATATACACACCCAATATACTGAGTGCCTTACATAAAAAGAGAGGAAGAAGTGTCAACATGCAAAAGATTGTTCCCTTTGTGATAAAGAAAGCTGAGTTTTACTGGAGATCCAATCAAAATAGAAATTTCAATTTTATGAGATTTTGAAAATTTTATCGAGGTCAAACATGTTGAATTTTGATATATAGTACTTCTGAAATTGCTAAATAATTCCCAATATTTATAATATAATATTATATATGACTTGACGCTTTCCCGGTGAAAAGTTTGTTGAAGGTAATCCTCTCGGGCTGCTAACCAGGTCAGTGCTAACCCGTCGTCACGATTAAAATTGTTTACATTTAGCCAATCAGGTGATAGGAGCCCCCGCCCCTATATAGCAGATAGAGCCAACAATGTAACAATTTTCATTGCGACAACGGATTCCAAATCCCATCCACTTGGAATTCATAGAATTAAGGAGAGAAACCACGGCGCAGCCATCAGCCTCCGCCCTATATATAGCAGAATGATCCAACAGAAAACACTCATCCCTGAGGATGGCCGCAGTGACAGCGGCCGAAACGTCGGCACTTCTGCCAACACTGACCCGGGTAGCAGCCCGAGAGGATTACCTTCAACAATATAATATTAGCTTGACAAAAAGTAATAAGAAGGATTTCTTTAATCTTAACTTTGATTTTTAATTACATAACATTTTCATTTGATGGTGAAAAACAGACTGGGTGGGGATATGATAGAAAAATACCCATAATAACAGTTTGTGCCTAGCAATAAGTTTAAGATTCTTCAGGCCCATGACTAATAACTTCTCTTATGTTAAGTGAATTTGGAGGTAAAATTATTTTATGAGGATATTGAAATTTTTCATGGCTGAACAATCACACAAGTTACAAGGTCTATCAAGGAAATACATTTTTCTTATAGTTTCCTATGCTGTCACAACGGAATGTTTGTGGCTATGAAAAAGAAACACACAGATAAAGATAACCAATGAAAAAAGGTATATACAAAGGCAATCTTGCATAATTAAGCATGACTGTGTTATTTCTAAGAAAATGACAGCCTCACAAAACAAACAAAATCATTGAATAAGAGGTTCAAGAGACTGAATGCTAGTGATCAGGTCCAATTCCTCAGAAAGGGTTAATTGGGAGTTTCTGAAAACTGTTAGCTGCTGTTAGCTACCCTTTCTCAGGAATTGATGCCTGATGGTCACTGACTGGACAGTCTCCCAAACCTCTTATTCATTAACAGCCGAGTTACATTTCCTTTTCATTCAAAATCAAGCAATCAATTTGAATTTTCTCAGTTTTGATGATGATCATATTGGGCAGCTTATGCGACTAAAGCACAGAAACCAGAAAAGTCGGTATAATGTAACAAACATATAGCTACCACCTCCAAAATACTTTTCTAGTAACTTCACCCTTGTTAGAACAATCTGTTAAAACAAGAACATTGTTAGTTTAATATAAAATGCGATGATATAATGATAAACATACCTCATCAAACTCATCATCTGATTCATCCCTTTTGATATATTCTACTTCCTCACGCTCATTGTAGCCACCACCATAACCAGTCCGCTCTTCAACCACCACAAACTTGGGAGCATTACACATATTGCACTGCTGCCGACGAGACCAATTTACATTTCCACACCTAGAAATCATGATATTCATATAAGGGTGTTGTGACGTTTCCATTTAAAAGATAAACTAAAAGTCTTTCCAAGATTTTTTCAAACCGGGTTGACACTAACTATGAAAGTTCAACTGTAAAGCTAATACAAAGCTATTCCCTTCATTTAAAATGGAAAATTCAACTTAAATCTCCCAATGACAACATACTGAAAATTGTAAGATAAAAGTTCTTCCAAATCAATAAAGGCAATTAATACCAACATAAATAAATGGAGAGATGCGAATCCACTGCACAAGGAATGAAACTTGACTGATTCAATTGAGGAAAAAAAGTTTTCAATTTACCAAAGGAAATAATGCTCTATACAATGTACTCTGCACTGACTTTTCACACTCCCAGTCATCAGCACTGAAGAGGCCATGGCTTTTCTCTGCTGCAGCTTTCCCTATCTCTTGGCCAACCCTTTTCTTCTTACGTGCTGCATCTTTCTCTGTAAGGGTGTTGAGGTGTCGTGAGTTGGCTGCTATCCAATAAAGCAAATGTTTTGATTAAATATCATTGAATGATCATGCCATGCTTTTACAAATGATACAATTATAAAGTTCAACAAAATAAAACAAACGGATGAATGAAATTTTATTTTCCAAGCTCATAAAATTTTATGAATGATAACTGAAGACTAACAACCATGCAGATACATAGTCTATGCTAATTACATGACTATGAAGCAGATTCTTATGATGAAACTGATCATAATTAACTCGTGCAATGTAAAAATGTACTTTGATGTAAAAGCTGCTGACATTTAAACAGGTTCTATGTTTTAAGGTGTAAATAACGTTCAATGGAAATAAAAAATAATAAAATGATAGCAATTGCCATTATAAAACCAGATGAATTATCATTGTAGTCTTATTATATAGGAGAGAAAAACAAATTCGAAGAAATTATTTAAGTCCTACCTCCTTTTCCACATCTATTACAGGATGTTCTCCTGGCGAAGTTAATATTTCCACACCTGTGAAGAAAATTCCTCATTGAGAATTTACTGTGATAGCATATTATTATGAATGACTAAACCTCAAATGGAATAATAATCAGTGCTTAAACGAAATTTAATTACCTTAATATGAATCCATTTTAATACTCACTTGTCACATTCCCAGTCTTCGGCACTGAAAACTCCTGATGACTTATCACTCGATTTCCCGCCATCATATGATTTCTTCCGTCTCGGTTCGTCTTCTGAAAATATGCAGGTTTAAAGCACATTAATAGAACATCATAGATATTGATCTGCTTACCTCTTAAAAATTTAGGTTTATGTAATACAAGATATTGTTATAAATAATGTTAAAATTTGTAAAAGTTAATGAAAAATGAGATATATACCATCACTATCACACCGACTTGAGCTTCGTCTTGAATGGTTATTCGCGTACCTGCTAAAGATAACATGAAAAACAGATATCTGATTACTTCAATTTTTCAAAAACAAAAAAACCAAGTTATTTATTTCTCTAATAAACAAATTTTTGGTATATAAACGAGACTAATTATGGTAAATCAGTACAAATAGACCTTGCAATGGATATTACAGTAACATTATTACGCTTCTAATCACGAAAACACATCCTCGTTAACGAGTGAAACAATCGCTTAAATTCCTTCATAGCGTACATGACATACATAGATGCAGACTGGGAAAAGCACGCGTATAAAGGGTATTTCATTTCGACTTACCTAGATTTTTCGTCACACATTTTCCCAGCTTTTCTAATCTATATTTATAAAAGCTACAAAGCAATCCTAAACATACAAAACGCTCTAATCAATGCTTCGCTTTGAGAAATACCGCATCCCATGAATCCATTTGCGAATTGACAAAAGACTACAGAACTACCCATGATGCTCTAAGCGCGCAGACGCACAGCATCATTCAAGTATGTGGCAAATTGGTTGCCAATCTTTAATTTGGTGTAGTATCATATTCTCTCTTAGCCTTAGAGTAGACATGATCGATCTGAAATCAATATATATCACTGTTTATCATATGAATAAGCACATTATTTTCGTATTCTTTCGTCGGGGTAACTTAACTTGAATAGTGTCCGATTTGGGGACGATAAGTATGAGTTATCTATCCGTGTTTGCTGCTTAAAGCAAACTCATGAAATTTGATCATGGTATTCGATTATCTAACAGGTAACATCAATATTGAATTTAAGATCAAAAAGTACTGACTTGGGTGATAATTTTTGTTGAATACTAATTTTACATCGATGCCGAAAAAGTGTGCTAGTTAAATTTTACGGAAAAACTGATGAAAATGTTTACAATCGAACCTAAGAAACTTAGGTTTCAATAAATGATCGGGTTTTTCGATGCTATCAATAAGAAAGGTTTCTCAAATGTGGTAGAAATAATTCTTTACAAATCTTTGGCGTCGATCACATCAAACATTTCTTAAAGGTTAAACGCTCCCAACCTTCATAGAAAAAATCTACTGATTTACCTGTTAATAACTTCATACTTAAGGTCTTCTTCTTATGGAATCATGAGTACCAACTGAATAGAGGAAAACACAAATATGTCTTATTTACCTTTAGCGGTATCCGTTAAGGGTAAAACATATCATACAATTGTAGAATGATAGTAAACTCCCTAAATTGAATTTATTTTACTTTAGATGTATTTTAAGCGATGTGATTATTTTTAACCGTACCAACACTATTCAATAACTCTAAAGATTTTCACTATAATAAAAATTTTTCTCAATAAAAAAAATTAATATCCTTTTGTCGATTTCTTGTGCAACGTATACCAATAGCATTCTCCACGAACGTTTGGGGATTGACAATCAAAGATTGGGTAAGAATTGAATAAATGCTATTCAGCAAGCACCATCAAAATTCATATGAAAATTAGAAAAACAGGTAGTCCAAGGATTCATTCGTTAAATTGGATATCATTAAAGAACAGAGAATCTTTGACAAATAATTATTAATTAATAACTAGTTCCCCCGTGCGAAAATTTCGCAGACGACATTGATACTCAATTTCCCCAACGAATTACATTATAGTAGCAAACACTAATCACTACAGACGAATACACAAATATTAAGACATACCAAGAAAATAGCACCTTCATATTCCATGTCAGTGTCAGTTTCGACATACCTCGTTAGTAGCGATAGGTATCGGTATCTACACATCCAGTAACGAAAATCTATGGGCAAATTCAAACTCTTGCGTTTTCTAATCCCTTACCACTTGAACTTTAACGAAGTACCTAATATCTTAGAGAGTGTGAGAATGTAAATGTTATAGAATGTTTTAAAAATTTTCTTTTAGCAGTGTAATCACGAATATTACGCGTCATTGATATAACGACGTATATATATAATTTATCCTATACCTCAATTCACTTAATGTATTTTTACATCACGAATTTAGACAAAAATACAAACATCACTACCACATTGCCACCATCACATTTTGGTAAACTCTGTTCTTTTCTAAATACCACTTCCTTTTATGATGTGTCTCTTAAGGCTTCATGTTTAACAGATATAACCAAGATAAAGCAACAAATATACCTCCTGCATCCACGTTACTTATTTATTTTCTATTTTTTCTCTTCGTACACGAAATATAAAAATAACTACTACTCGTCTGCAGTGAAATTGCATCTCATTAATTCACTGAATCAGATTTATTCAATTACTGAAAGATATATAGTCAGCAATAATTAGTTGAAAGCTTGTCCTGCCGGCGTAGAATGAGAGAAAATGTTACTAATTTGGGAGAGGGAAGCAAGAGGGGAAGCATCTGTGGTGTGAGTCTCAATTTCATAAGACCATACATTGTGATACATTGTAAAAGTGCAAAGTAGCAAACCCATTGCCCGCATTTTTTGAATGTCTCTCACACAAATATTGTAGTCAATCATGGTATTTTAACCCATTCACAAAACTTAGATTTTAAAATACTACTCTTACGTCTACTACTACTCATACTATTAAATTGGTTGAGCATCTTTTTGTACTCCGGGCATAGCGAATGGGAATGCAAGATTGGGCTTTCGTTACGCTTGTATTCCAAAGAGGTGAGTTTTCTTGAATCGCAGGTATGATATCCTATTATTTACTCTAAGATATGAATAAATGTTGTATATTATTTATTCTGTGAGTAAAATATAAACACTAAAAATCATTTGATAGGGTATATAGAAAATTTTCAACAGACGAAAGTTTTACCAAAGTAAATTTGAATACTCGGAAAACGACCTAATTATTTTGATCGCATGACTCGTAATTGAAATTTCTAATTATTCTATGAATACTCCAAAATCTAATTGTAATATGGTCGATCTTAAATTATAACTACCGGTAAGTAATATGATGCAAAATTGTTCAAACATACCACACGATAAAACCGTGACGCAAACTTTCGTATTCGGTAATGTTCATGTTTCTTTGGCCGTCGCTCTGCTCCCGTAAGATGCAATGTGGTTTGCTTATTAAACTGCTGCGGAAGTGTACGACGTCGAGGTCTTCGTTTATGGTGACTATAATATTAATTGCTAACACTGCTTCTCAATTTATGACCGAGAATGTTATCCGATTTTAAAACTTGTTTACACTCGTCACTAAGTAAACAAATTTAATCTGTATATAGCAACCCGGTAATTTTTGTCCAGGACGCAACGCGATGATTAAAATATTAATTCAATTTGTCTAACAAATGGTGCATTTTTCATTTGTCTGACTATTTTCCCAGGAACCTGACAATTTTTGCCTTTAAATGGTCATTCATTTATATGTATTGGCGGAGTATTAAGGGAGAAAAGTCCCGATCACCAAAAAAGCATGTTTTAAAATAATATATAGAGGTTTATACCTTTTCCTCGAAAATTTATTCGGCTGGTCCAGGTCCAGGTGAACGATTTTGATTTGAAGGTCGTAGGTTCAATTTGGATTCATATGGAATCTCTAGGGCACATGTAATCGAACAAGTCATACTCATCCCTAACATTCAAATATTTCAACATAAAAATGGTGCGAATGAAAAAGGATTTCATTACTAGCGAATGGCCCCGTCAAAAATTACGGAACTATTTAAAAATTTAGTTCATAAAAATTGAGCAGTTAACATCATCTGCAGCTAATCCTTCTAAATAATCAACAGGAAAAGTAATCGCTCTTCTAAAACAGGGTGGTTTTAAAAATTGTGAGTGAAGATCCGTGTTTCCTTCTGAAAATTTCTACTACACGGAATACACACGGAAAAGCGGACATTTCAGGGTTTGGAAAGCATTAATAAACTTTAGAATTAGGAGTTCAGTTATACAAAAAAAATGAAATTTGGCTTCGTGAATACAATTTCAAATAATACATGTTTTCGTTTTAATAACATGGAAACTTTTGTCATCGTAATAATTTCTAGGGTTACATTTTCATCAAATATGATATTGTTATAGCCACAAGTAAACAAATACTATCCATATCGGTGTTTTGTGTGGTAGCTATAGCTATCAACCTTTCAAGTTTTACAACTGTTGAAATTATCAGAAATAACCAATTCGGATCGTCTTTCATTTACACTATATAAAACCACACTGTTATTGGAGTTCTATTATTTATATTGTGGATTATTCATTAGGATCAACTGTATTCGATAATAGTTGCACATTTTTATGCTTTATATTTAATTTTGTCAATTTGAACAGAAGTAAATATATAAACAATGGTTATTATGTAATAAGACAAGTGGTCTAAAGGCCGCAAGTTCTCCACTTCTGTGGGTGAAATATAGGAAAAATTAATGAGAACTTCCGCAACAGAATGAATTTGACTCGGGATGATAGTTCCAAAGTTTGAATAATTACCCGGAAAGAGGATGGGTTGAATCCCTGTTTTCCCTATAATTTTCATCTGTGTTTTACTTCGGAATGATATTTGAATGTGAAAAACCAGCGGATGGGACGCCCTTGCTTAGCAATGGTAACAATCAGCTATATTACAATGAGATTTTGAGACTGAAATTTATGAAGGTAAAATGTGTATGATGTGTTGACAATCAGTACGATAATTAATGAGATAAATAAATTGAGTCACTGCGTCAGGCTGAGCACGAGAGTCGCAGATTATCAATCTAAAAAAATAATTCTTTCAACGCTCCTTTCGATAGGTTAATGACAATTGTCCCCCGAGATATTGCGATAGCGTCACAGAAAGATTATTTCAGAGATTAATTTATCTGTTCGAGTATAAAAGCGAAGATCGAAGTTTCCCAAGAAGTGAGCGTGGAGAAGGTATTAGAGCAGAGGTGAGTAGATAAAGCACGTAAACTGTTATGTATTTTTAAGATTGTTTTCCTCAGTACTCAATATTGGGTAAATTATTTTGTTTCCATGTTTCATTCACGGTTTTGATAACGTCATGCAATCTTTATTTAATTCCCTGGAAACCGGTTTTCAGTGAGGTTAGAGGTCATTCTTAGGCAGTAAGTAAAATTCGGCATAGAATTACTGAAGTTTTATTCATATGCCAATACCATCAAAATTCCGATATAGTTCTTTGAATGAGTTTAATTCGTAGTCAGGGACGGATTTACCACTAGGCGCACATGGTACAAGCCGACGGCCTTACCGCTGAGGGGCCCCATTGGGGAGGTTTTTTCTTTTCCTTGGTGAAAAGTCAATTAGTGGAATCTCAAAGTGGTCCTTGCGCCTCTGATTAATAAAAGTCGGCCCTGTATTCAGTGTATTCTAAAGATAATCACCTCAGAATCATGTCAGAAAGTTTAGCATCGGTTATGCCCAGCTTATTTCAAATGAAGATGGGGGTGGTACTTAGGATTTTGTTAAACTTTATTGTGGTGAATTAGATTTACTAAAAGTTTTTAAATTTAAACAAACATTTTATTATATCATAGTATATCTACATTTACATAAATACCCTACAAGCTACCTTTTGGCGTTTAAGTAGTAATAAAGTAATATAAATTAATCACATCATAAGAAAAGAGTGTGATATATGCCTGGCATGCATAGGACTTAGTTGAAGAAATTTTAATTATATTTTTCAGGACAACTTTGTGAAATCAAATGTTAGGAATTCATAAAATTAAATTAGGAAAAGTTATCTCAAGCCCTGAGTTCCTCTTATTGCTCTAATGAAGGTTTTGATGCAGTATGTTTTCCTTATTATGACTGCTCTGGAATTTATCTTATCTTCTAATTAACTAATAATGGATCAAAATTATGGCTAAGATTCATGCAACAATACCTCTCATAAAATTCCAAAATTCATCTAAGATAATGAAAACTACCGGATTTGTGTACATTCGTTGCATATTTTGACCTAACGTATATTGAAATATAAAAATAATATTTTTGGAAAATGTAGCGCATTTTTGTATTGGTTACCAGAAAATGTTTCAGTGACATCTCAAAGAATTCCTTAAGACTGTTAAACCGAATACAAGAAATAGGGTCTTTTCAAACAGCACGGAGAGTTCCTCAACACAGACAGTATAAGATATCAATCCATTCCTCCCTCCATGTGTTTTTGATGTGATTTTCAGCATATGCTATGATGTTTCCCAAACCTGAGGTTAGCAAAAATAAAGCAACTGTAATTATTTCGAGAAAAATAGGTAGAGGATCAGTTTTTTAGCTAGTAAAGCTTAGGCCTGCAGTCTACATCTACATATGTACCCTGCAAGCCGCCTTACACCGCCGCAAGCAGTTACACAATATCGCTAAGGAATGAAAAATCGTCCAATTTAGGGTGTAGGTTGATTGTGTTCTATACAGAATCAATTACCTTCTTTTCCAGGAAACAAGTTTCTAAAATACTAACACCTTTAATGTTATGCTGATTCTGATATGCATTATTCTGACGCACATGCTGTATGCATGTGTGCTGTGCGCGATCTATATTCCGTGAAGATCTCTGTAAAAGTAAAATCTGTTTCTGTGATCCCCAAAGTACCAGTGATCCCTAAAGTTACCAGTTAGATATAGAACAGGTAGAGTAAGCAAAAACTGATTTTAAAGAAAAAATATTGCTAAATAAAACAACCAGTAATTTTTCTCTAGTATAGAATATTTTCTTTCTTTTGAATTTAAAAGTGCACTTAACGATTACATTCGTACGGTTATAATACCTGATAATTATTCCTGAAGAAATAGAAATCAATCTTGTGAAATAAGATTTTCATCTCGATATTTAAGTGCTTTAGTGATGCCGAAGCATTCATTAATATCATTTTTCTATGTAACGAAACTTAATATAACTAACAATTTGAAGTAGCAGTGATATAATTATTCATAATTATAAACTATCATGCCACGTTATAAATAATTATGTTACTGCTAGGCTTAACATGAATACAGTATTAAGATTTTTGCAAGGTTAAAACTTTAAATTTGGAATAGCAATCCATTAATTCACATAGATTAATGACCTGAGAAGGTGACATATTTCATTTGAGTGAATTCGAAGTGCTCACTTGATAAAATATGAAATCATGTAACTGGTAGAAAATTAGATAAGAGAGAGTTGAAAGATTGTTGAGGTAAAATCTACCATCTCATACAATGGAAGTATACTGGTGGAGTGTTTTACACTCGATAGAAGTACAAGCACAGTCTTGAAGATAACTATTCCTTTATTTTTTCAACAAAAATCTAGAATGATCTTCTCGGAAAGAGATTTTTCTGGAAATGATATGATTTAACGATCCGAAAAAAATTATGGGTATATTTCTTTTTCATATTTTTGATAACAAATAAAACGATCATTGACTGAAACTTACTCGCATATATCACAATTGGTTGTATCGTTCTCTTGAATAATAATGAGTCTAGCATATCTCCAATATAAATCTCATAGATTTCTATAACTCCAGTCTTTTTTAATGTCGAATTTCAGAATAATTTCAAATTTCAAATTGCAAGAACCCTCGTTCTTCTTATTTTCCCTCGAAAAGTTCATCACTAGTAAAGCTCTCCGTTTTATCACACAGAAATTAAATTCTCCTAAATTAGAAGCAGTAATACAAATTCAATTAAATAATTCTGTGATATTTCAAGACTTAAGTTTTCTACTAGAGTATTCTCATCCATTACGTCATCGAGACATAAATGCATGGTTCAATACGCACAGTTTATCCTAAAGTAAATTTTCATGACATGACGTATATCCTAAGGTACGACGTATTCTCATTACATGTTAAGCGAGTCGGCAAGGGAAAGTATTCTAAGTTTAGACCTATCGTGGATAGTATATGAAGAATCGGACATCTATCTCACATTGAAATACAGATAACGAGTTCAAAGAGTTTTCTATAGAGGTCTCTTAGTATGCTCCGTGAAAATATTTTGGGTAATTAAGGAAATTTGTAGAAAGAAAGTAGGTACATACATACATTCTCATAATCGAAAAGTTGGGTTGTTCAACTCAAATTAGAAGATAACGTGAAAATGAAAAGACCTTGAAACTACCTTAGGCAGACAATAAAGTACTTATAAAATGTAATAGGAATTCAGAAATACTGATGATCATAATGAGAAATAATGATGATAAAGAGTCGTGAGTGACACTTGAAATTCGTGATCTCTGATGAAACTTAGATAGAGAGAGAAAGAGTACTGAGAAGGGAAGTATAAGTCGAGAGAGATATAGCCGAATTTTTCAATCGATTGAAAAAACAAGAACATTGTTAAATTCTTTTATAAGAGTACAATTGAACAGACAGACATGCAATTGGAGGAAAATTCTTTATTTTTACGCTATGAGCGGAAAATCTACTATTCGTAAATATACGTCTTCTATATTCGGTAATTTATTCTGGATTGTATTAGCTGACTGATTATTGAGTAGACTGATTTATAAAATATATAATTCCAGCAAAAATGTTGTTAATTCTGAAGATACGAGGCAAGATTTCAGGTATTTAGATTAAAGGCTAAATTGTTATATATTAATGGCTCTTATTTTTACAAGTCTTAAGGTAATGTTACTGAAAAATTGAATAATTTACCATAAATTTCATCTCGATGCCAACAAACGTTCGATATACTTATTGAAATATGTTAAATTTCGTAAGTCAGGTATCTTCAGAATACTCCTTGATTGCTTTGAAAGTCCATTTTGTTAATACCATGATAATGATTACAGCACCATATGATCCTCTCCCATCCACCTTAAGCAATCAGCATGTTTTTCAGCTAAAGAATTCGGCAGAATTGGAAATGAAATGATTGTTAATAAAAATATTAAAAGAACAAGTACCGACATGAGGAGAAAAGTAATATCAGAAGTTTCACATGAAAATAATAATTTAAGGGCAGTGGAAGCCTAAGAAATCGCCAGAACCGAGTGTATTAGAATCTGATGGTTTTCAGACGAATGCATATGCAATGTCTCTTGGGCTTATATGAACTTAAGATTTTCGATGCTCAAAGTTTCAACAAAAGAATCTGCAGGTATTTTCTGAACTCTGAAGATCCCTGTAGAGTTAATGGCTCTAGTATGAGATTTTAAAAAACCTTACCTAAATCCGAGAAGAATTTTGATTAGTTTTTTGTGAAACGAAGTCGAGTTGAAGAATGCTAAAATAGCCGGAGATAATCCTTGTATGAAACACTTCACCGAACAAACGCGGGGCGAAGGGAAGGTGAAGGGCGAATAAATTTAGTTCAACATAACAAAGGGGAACAAATCAAGAAAAAATCAAGCGATAACCATATGATATACTGAATCAGGAAATGATAATAAAATAGACAGGTAGTAACTGGATGTTATCGGTTTCCTACTATTTATATTTGTCCTCAAGAACTATCAAGATGATGATGACACATACAAAAATGTTATCTTTTTCTAAAAGCAAAATATAGGGCTATTTATTCTCTTCGAAGGTGTGTTATCTACTCTAAAGCATTATATTCATTTTCTAAAATATATTTTCTAAAATATTTTATAAAATAGGAACTAAACAATATTCTAGAAGTTGGAAAACGAAAAACTATTATCAGCTCTATTTTTTCCAATATAATTATAGATATGGAGAGATCTTAGAGTTAGAACCTAGAGTTTTGGGTATTATTCAATGATCAAAATATTTTAGATTCAATGTATTTTTATTTATATTGTGTCTATTGCGCGATTTTCGCCCGTGTTTATTTCTCGATGGGCAAGATCATGATGTCCTGAAAAAATTAAAGAGATTTTGCGATAATTATGTGGTGATGACGCGTTCTCTTAGTTCAGCCTGAAGCATATGAAAGAAGAGGTAAAATCCCTCTTATCATGTGGATATCGTTTTTTAAAACACTTAGCAGAAGATAAAATGCGTCAGTACATTTGCACTAAATTGAAAAATTTATCCATCATGGATATTATCTCTTAATCTATAAACATCTATCGAATTATTATCAATTAGACTATTATTTTCTATGAACCTATAGAACCTGAACTTAACTAGAACCTAAATAACTATTATTACCTTACTTTTATGTATAACTATTATTATCTATGAGTTCAATGACTATGACGTGAAATTAGAGAGTAAGGTTTCATTTTAAGTTAAACGTCATTTTGCCTCACATGGAGATCATAAATTAATCGCTCTACAACTAAATTTTCCTTTTATAACTTCAGCATTTATACGAAGACTACAGGAATCCATTTGTCATCGTCATATTTATTATAATAATGTTCAAAGTCAAAATTACTATGAAATAATTACAATAGTCATAATTAAAAATACGTCTATACAAGGCTATGTGGTAATGATTTGGAGCGAGTAAAAATAATTTCCTTTATAAACATTTAATGGGAATAAATTAATAATAAAGTCACGACTACCGGAATAATGCTTCAAAGGCGTCATTAGTTACTTTAGAATACTGTAAGAAAACGGTGATTAGTTGGGGAAATTTTCAACTTTTTTACAAATAGATAACTGTAATCCAATGAGAATGTCACTGACGTAAAAATTGACGTAAAATTATGATATGAAGGTTTTGCAAGAGTGAGACGATATAAAATCTAACTTTAAATAGAAAATCTGTCCATCTGATAAGATGTGAATCTGGATAACTGCATGTCAGAATTAAAAATTTCCCCATTTCTTATCTTTTCCCGGATTAAGTCATGAGATACGAGATCGGGATTTCCAAAAAGAACACGATAAAAATCTTGGTTGTGTATGACAGAGGTGTTTAAGTAATATCTACGTTATCGTTTCTTATATATATATATATATATATATATATATATTATTAAGACATGATATAATGACTTTTGGATACATTACATTCGCAGCCGTCCAAATATGGAAAAGAAAGTTCGGAAATTGAAGCTAACATTGTTTACGATTTGAGTAGTGGTCCTTCCCTTTTCCCATATTGTCCATTTAAGAAAACATTTTCTTTTCTTAATCAATCACTTCATTATTTACTTGAAATCATTTTGTATACAAACAGGCTATGTGTGATTTAAGGAGGAGCAGCTTACGAGTAAATGCAATAGTTTTTAATTCCATGCTCATCGTAGGTTTCTCATGAGAATTAATAGAAGATTAAAAATCCGTAATTTCATAGTTAGTGAATATTTGAATTACTATTCGCCTCGACAAGAATGCCAAAAGACCATAGTGATTGGAAAAGATGGAAAGTACTTTTAGATTTGTTGTTGATAATTTCAGTAATGTTTTCTTTGAACGTTGAATAAACCACAGTGTTTTTATGCAATTCTTGTTACTGAAGATCCTCTCTTGTATCACTATTTTCATCCCTCAGGATAATTAAAGCGGTCTACAATCATGCCTTTAGCAACGTGCCACAACTGTTCCTTCATGGACACAACCTACTTGGCGAACAGCTGCGGTGCGAATTTCGGCGTTTTTCTAGGAATGGTTGAGCTTCTGTTCGCCGCTAGATGCGAATTCAATGAGGCTTGTAACCGACTCGGTCAGAATGGACTGCCTCCACTTGACGCAGAGTACGACTTCATCGTGGTTGGTGCCGGTGTGGCAGGTCCAGTGGTGGCGTCGAGGCTGTCCGAACCGCCGGCTGGAGGTGGGAAGCCGTGGTCTGTGCTGCTCCTCGAGGCCGGCCCTGAGGAACCAACCCTTTCCTCGATTCCAGCCTTTGCCTTTTCAGCACGCGATACAATATTGGATTGGATGTACTACAGTGAAGAAGAGAACGCCTGCTTTTCGACAGGAAAGAAATGCCTTTGGCCTAGAGGAAAGATGGTTGGCGGAACAGGAGCTATGACAGTAAGTTCAAATCTGAATTTCATAAGGGTATTTTCGCAGATATTTGAATGAAATCCCTAAATCTATCCATAACATAATCCATCTAAGAGACGATCAGGTTTTACTCTAAAACATAAATAATATTTTAATTAAATTAAAAGGTGATGAAATTATTTGTTGAATTAAGGTTGACTTGAAGTTAAATTTTGAAAGAGGATTAAGGCGATGAATTGTTAATATTCAGGGTTAAAGTTAAAGATATTATTTAAATAGATCCGTATATATACCTCGAGTTTTTATCGTACGTAAGACTGAGTGAATACTACGCCTATTCCGCCGTTCATAGATATTTAATCGCAACAAAAGAATAACGCCAACATTCGCTCACTTATACGAAAATATAAGCCGATATTTGGGGCCTATTTGAAATTCAATTGCAAAAATAACTAAAATTTATATCACTTAGTTTGTCGTAGGAACGTTTAATGAACGTTGTGTTGGCATTAATCAAAAGCATTCCGATTGATGCCCAACCGGAATACCCCATTGTACTCTGAAAATCAATGATCGTAGGATTCTTCCATTCCAGATGATTTACACTTTAGAAATATTCAGAGAAGGATGCTATGCCCGATAAATCTTTTTGAATTATACAAAAAGATGCCATTTGGAGAACGATGGAAAAGAGTTTTTAAACTCCCACACAATTTTTAAACTTCCAAATGTCAGTGGAAATATATGTATCTCCGTTTTTCATTATCGTTATGGCCTTTCAATAAGAAACGCCTTCATGTTTTGAGGATTACCATCATTTGCAAAAGATGAGTCGCTAGCACACTTTTACAGATAATGGCTCTGAATATGACAGTTTTGAAGATTAATCTTTATTCTTACCATAAATGTATACTCAAATCAAAAGTCAATCAAATCGAGTAGTATCGGTATACGTATCATAAATGTGTAAGTACTACATATTTTCAGGACTAAACTTTACAAGCAGGAGCTTTACTCTTTCAGGAGAATATATCAATACCGTGATAAAGGCATTCTTTCCAATTTGATTGGCAAAGGTTGTTCCACTTTGGATAAACTTATTTTATTGAGAATGGGTTTCTAAAAGATTGGAAAAACCCATGGATTTTTTAGGTTTAATATAAAGAAAAGGACCCTGTGGTAGGGTAGAGAGACCTGGATAAAGGCAGTGTGTAAGTATTGGATCAACTTCAAAATGTTGTGAGTAACTTGCACACGTCTCCAGCAAAGTGACCGTATTTCTTTTTTTCAACAAATAGTCTCTGATACCATACTAAGCTATAAGCCAAGTAAAGGAAATCATTTACTCTCCAGCATATAAAGTATAAGACGTATAACGAAGCAGCCTGTCGGGATATCATCTTCAAAAAACTTTATTTCAGTATGAGTTAACTTTTTTAGCGGCTTAAGATAATTTCTTTGTGTCACATTCTCTTTTTAACCGAATACAGCGTTTCACAGTCATTATCTTGAAAACTCGCTACGTGTAACTCGAAATCGTATAACTCAAACCTCGAATTTTCAGGTCCCGACCGCTAAACGAGATTCTATTGTAATATAGGATTTGCAGGAGAGATTAATCGAATAAAAATCGCTCTACATATTTGCAGCGTCTCCTAGTCTAGTATATGTGCCAATAGAGATGAGGAAAAGAGGGTCAAATTTCTCAAACGTAAGCTTGTGCTACGGTACTTGTGTACCTTTTAATATGTTAAATTTTGAAATTTGAAAAGCTTTATTTATCTACTTACAATGACAGAATACAATGAAAGATCTATTTATTTTTAGAAAATATTTTAATGGGTACAAACTAAGGCAAAATCTTTATTTTAAGTTTTAAACAAAAATTGAAAAATGACCATACGCATTTTAACTCTATACATTTTAAATAATTCTCTTACTCTGTTTTAGTATTTAGATTATTGAGCATAATTTACTACTGTTCATGATCTGGGTGCCGTGATTCATCCTCTAAAGCTTGAATATAAGTTAATATATTGCACATATAAAAAGTTTTTCTTTAATTTTTGAGCATAAAATTTTCAGGGAATGATGTACACCCGAGGCCACAGAAGTATCTACGATGACTGGGCTGCAGCGGGTAATGACGGCTGGAGTTTTGAGGAAGTTTTGCCGTATTTTAAAAAGTCAGAAAAGATGTTGAACCCCGAGTTGATGGATGCAAACTATCATGGTATGGACGGACCACTGACAGTGCGGAGATTTAAGGAATGGCCTCCTTTTGCTGAGGATTTGGTAAAAGCGGGGGTAAGTCAAGAGACTTGGAACACCGAAACTTACTTCCAGTTGCCAACATTTAACAAGATTGATTTCTTAACCTAATATGATAAAATCACCATGAATGGGTCCAAGACCTTTCATGTAAAAGCTGCAGTAGATTTACATTCCCTCTTGAGAAAACCTATGAAAATGCCGAATTCGAACTGACCTGGCAATCACGACCGACATCGATAGTGTTTTGGATTTCTTATGAATATTATGTAAGTAAGCTCTGAAAGGCATTGCATAATGTAATATAGTGCAAGGACCCCCAATCCTTGGCCCGAAATCAAAAAATCATATCCTAAATCAATTCCTTCGGCCCTTCTTAAAAAAAATCACGTCTTTTCTTGTCTTTCATACATTATTTCCCTTACCGTTTTGCATCTGAAATTCGAACGAACATATCATTATGAAAACCTCGCATAAAGTGTAATTCTGCAATGACTCTTAATACTTTCTTAAGTATATGAATAATTCAGGTACAATAAGTAGTGCAATTCTAATTTCAATACACTGAGATAAATTATCTACAGACCCCGGAATACTTTTAAATAATGGATGTAACCCACTGGAGATAAGGGTCTAAAAGTTCCATAGAGTTAAATTTCATAAATAGGGAATTAAATCTCCAGTTATGAAGAAAGCCACGAAACTTAATTATTCGTGATCTCCTGCCGATCGCTATATATGTTAATCTATCTTATTTTCTATAATTGTTATCAAATACGTTCAAATATCAGTCTATTGAGTCCATTTTCCAAGACATTCTATCCTTATTTTAAAAAAAGTGTTACTATATATCGAAAATTTGATTAAAGCATCTCAGTTAAATCCCACCATAATACATCAATTATTCTGCTCGAATACTTAAAACAATTACCAGCGCATTGAGGTACATTGCGAAGCGTGGAAATAATGAATTCCACTTATTTATGAATAATCTTCAATCAGGGCATCATTTCAAAATGAGGATTTTCGAAATGATTGGCTGTAATTAGAAGATTCTATGAGTATCCATTCGCCCCCGGATATTGAAGAGCGTTAGTCGCTCGCCTCACTAAAAGAGCTCCTGGATCGATCCTCGATGGTGGCCGTCATATTGACCCAATGTAGCGAAAGCTATTTGAGAAACTGTCTAAATGAATATGTAGCGGTCAAACGTAGTCCCAGAAAGCCATCGATGGAGGCGTAGGAGCTCTTGCGCTCAATGTACATTACTCATTATGAGAATACTGAAATATTAGTTTATCCGCCATAGTGCTACCCACAAAGAATGACTCGGCCCTGACCCTTCGTGGGCTGTTAAATCCTGGATTTGTTTTGTTTGTGAGTTGATGAATGCGTAATCTACAGTTATTATTGGAGTAAAAGAGTTGCAGAGAGAAAATGTTTCGTGCGCACCTCTAACATGTTTCATACTACATTCGAATGAAAAAAGTTTTTACAGTGTCGGAATTTGGCCTCATATTGCTAGCTTTATGTATGAAATACAAAAGCTACATAAATATTTCAATAAATAATCAAAAGAGATCTTATAAGCTTCAAAACTACGATATGAAGATAGGAAAATATTAAAGGAATTGTAAGAACTTCCCATTTTCTATCCAATAATGGTTGGGTTAGCGAAAAGCAAGGTTGAACTAGGAAGAAGATGTAAGTGGTGAGCCTTTTTCGCAACTTGCAAAAATAGGTTAATAACGTTTTAAAAAATAAATACCTTTACTCCCGTAGACTAAATCTCATCAGAGATTTTACCCCTGAGCGCGGTAAAAGCTTTTCAGCGCTCCTAAAAGTAGAACAATTGTGAAAATAGACTCACTAGCCGCCCTTCTGCTGTTCCATGGCTTAAAGTAAAAACATTCAACGCATTACATTTAAATTGAAGAGACCATCCAAGGTCAGATGGTGTGGACTCGACAGTAGGGAGAATTTTGTAGAGATTTGATAAAGATCTCAAAGGAATAAAATATCATAAAACGCTCCCTTTGTAACGTATTCGTAGGTACCTTTGTAATATGTTCTCTCCGCTGTGTGGCTTTTGTATGACAGTTAATTACTAATAAAACACGTCATTTCTGAAATAAGCTTATTTTTAGTTAATTTACTCTTTGTCTCCTATAATTTCATAGCTATCTATTGATGAAATCGTCATATTTGTAAACAGATTGGGTCAAATTTATACCGGTCATCTTTTTTTTCATAAATATACATTCATTCTCAATTCTAAAGTCACTTGGAATTTTTCATAAATATTATATGCATGGTGTGTAATATACGTTTATTTTCATTAATACAGAGGACAAAAAATTGTCAAGACAGAGAAGATTTCTTTATAAGAATAAGCTTTTTCTATTCTAAGTTGAAGAGGAAGTAATTGAAATGAATAATCTTGAATGATGTTGAAAAATCAAATTTTTGTGTTTAACGCTAAAGAGCGTCATAATTTGTATTTTCCATGTTATTCTGGGATGAATTTTTAAAAAAATTTCATAATCATATCAGATTTAGAGAGATAACTCAAGATAATTTTGACACATAATAATTTATATGTATTGATGAAATAATTTAACAGAAATCCTATTCCACGCAAATTGGGAATTGTCCAAGCAGCTTGTTAGTTTTTCGCTCTGCAGAACCTAAAAAGTCCGTCTCTGTTCTGCTGAATTAATGTCCAACTCATTTTTTTCCAGGCTGAAATGGGGTACCGAGCAGGAGATTTCAGCGGTGAAAACCAGACCAACTTCGGTTTTGCACCTGTCATGAACGACGCAGACGGCCTGCGCTCTTCAACTTCTCGTGCATTTCTCCGTCCTCATGTCAACGAAAGGCCTCACCTTCGTCTGATTACAGACGTTCATGTCACTAGAGTTCTGATCGATGAGTCCCTTGGAAGAGCAACCGGTGTAGGCTATATGTCTAATGGAAAGGAAATACTTATCCGGGCGAAGAAGGAGGTTATTCTGACAGCAGGAGCAATAGGATCACCGCAGATCCTGATGCTTTCCGGTATAGGACCCAAGGAAGACCTGGAATACATTGGACAACAGTGCGTTATAGATCTTCCGGGAGTGGGGAAAAACCTCCACAATCATGTTGCAGCCGATGTCCCCTTCTTCATCGATGACGACAACTACCAGACTTTGTCTCAAGAGGCTCTGGACACTTACGTCAACAACCGAGATGGCCCGATGTCTAATACAGCAATAACACAAGTTACAGCAATGATGGAATCAAAGTACGCTCCTCCTGGAGTTCCAGACATACAGGTGAGTAAGGCACTCCCAAACGGCGAACTACAGATAATTTAGTATTGTTCCTGTTTCAGGGCCATCAAATTTAAGAAGATCACTCTCGATGCGAAGAGATAAGCGACGAATGTCGGATTCAGCCTCCAAATTGCCGATAAAGTTTGAATATAGATAAATTAAGCCAAACCAAGAAATCAAAGATATTAGGGTTGACGAACTCACGTTTATCAAAAGACTAAATATTTTGTCCTCTGAAGAAGAGACAATGAATTGAAGGCCATCGATTCAATTAAAAACTGTAAATCCTTAAAGATATCGCGACAAAAATATGTTTTTGAAAAATCACTGAAACAGGTTGATTAATTCTCCTGAGCAATAATAAAATACATTACAAATTACTAAAATTTGCAGAATATTGTAGAGATTTTTAAGTAGGCAAAGTATATCGTCCTTAGGTGAACTATGAAAGGACAAAACATGTAATGGCTAAGGGTATGGGTTCACCTGATACTGATACCAGCATAATTTACTGAAACAGCATAGGTGACTTTATTTCTACATTTTTGAAAACTTCGTACAAATTTCATCAATTAAAAGTTTCGTTTCATCATTTTCACTAAATCAATGGCGAGATTCAAAAATGAGTTAAAATTTCCTTAACGTCTGAGTTTATTTCTTCTTTGGCAGGTATTCTTCGATGGCTTCAACGCCAACTGCTCAG
Organism: Pachydiplax longipennis; assembly: GCA_036926295.1. NCBI lineage: Eukaryota > Metazoa > Arthropoda > Insecta > Odonata > Libellulidae > Pachydiplax > Pachydiplax longipennis. Next base: position 73,065,688 of record JAVFKF010000012.1, read on the forward strand.
CCACCGGGAGTTCGACCGAATGCGTCGGAGGTCAGCCGGGTCCATGTCCAGGACACAGGAGGAAAATCGTGGCCCGCCCAACTAACGTTTCTCCACTGAGCAGAGGGTCTTTGATGATAAGAGATACCAGCCATAAAACTTATCCAAAGATGTCAGCCGCTTATTTCTCAAACAAGAGGGACTTAGAAGTTCTTGTAGATGGTATGATGAAAGTGGCCGAGCTTCCAAAGACCAACGCCATGAAGAAGTGGGGAATGGTGCTGGACACGACACCAGTGAAAGGATGCGAGGAAGAAACTTTTGGAACAGAAGCTTATTGGACGTGCTCCGCTATACAGAGCACTGGTCCTGAGAACCATCAATCTGGAACAGTGAAAATGGGACCAAAATCGGATCCCATGGCTGTAGTGGACCCCCAACTGAGGATTCATGGTTTGCCAAATCTCAGGGTTGCAGACGCTTCTATCTTCCCAACCGTACCCAACGGTAATCCAATACCAGCAGTAATCATGGTTGCTGAGAAGGTAGCGGACCTTATCAAAGACACGTACAAATATGAATTCTTATTTAAGAAGACCAAAGAAGAAATAACGAAGATGTTACACCGTTCAGAAGAAGGTAAGCATCTGCGACACTGAGCAGCTGATTTCCGGAAAGAAGTGCTTATTTATATCCACTTTTCGATGCGTCTATTGTTTTTTCAATGGACTTTTTTTCTTAATCTTCTTTTAAGATAAATTGTACAGAAATTTAAATTAAAGTTTGCTAAAAAATGTGTGAAATTGAATTTGATTTCAAACCGGGAATATACATCACCGGATTAAAAAACGTCAAGTAAAGTTATGCGATGATTTACAACCGATGATATAAAGTATTATCTCCCACCCTTAGCTGTATAAAGAAGGTTGCAAAGATTGCAGATATATAGAAACTCAACTTATTTCTTTCATATACGTTTTAAACACTGGCAGAAGCGAGAGACGTGGCTAGAATATCTCACTTAAGATCTTTTGTTAATAAGTAAATTTTCTAACGAAATAATTAGAAGATGAGGCTACATTTAATAAGCCTATCGTTAATTTAGGATAAAAAATAAGCTGCATGTATCATTGGTAAGTGTCAGGGCTAGTGTATCTTACCATCTAAGACTCCCGCTTAGAGGAGAGGAATAGGTTGCCAGATATCTATCTCGATATCAGTAAACCTATTCCTTCTTGGTATATCCTATTCTATTATCTGATTTCTTGGCTTCAACTTCTGCTTATGACCTCTGACGGCACTTAACTCGGTTTTTATCCTATATATTCGACTCCATCCGCATTTATAATGCAATTTTATTCCGAAAACATCTACTAGCCAATTCAGTTAAGTTTATACAGTGTTTCGTTATAGGGTAAATGATTGGATATAACCAGCACATGTTTACAAACTCCATTAGTTTTTTTCTTGTGTTCCTGTTGTCCTGGAATGTCCGTATTCTTAATATATATTTTATCTTCTGTAAAATATAAAATATTCGTAGGCTTAAAATCTATGCATTCGCGAATTTATAAGAAGGTTTTATTGAGAAAGCAAGTTGTGATCCGTTATTTTTATCTAGAAATCACAATTTTGTCTTCATCTTTTTAAACTTTCTGCCATTTTCTCTCTCAATTAACTCTCGAGTGAATTCTACAAAATTAAAAGCTCTCTTTTCGCATAAACTGGAAAAGTGTCCGTTACCATCCCGAAATTCTTGAGTGCTTTCAAGTTTCGCCGTAAAGATGACTCTGCTGTTTCGTGGAAGAGTAAAGGAAGTCCTGAGCACTTACGAAGGAAATTCTCATTCTTTCTCTCCTTCATCTTACTTTAAATTTTGCGGAAACATTTTCTCATCCTGCACTTCCTCTGAACTTAGTGAAAAGTCAACTTTTCCACTCTGCATTTGTCTACAACTCAACGAAAATTTAAACTCTTTCCTCTTGAAGTGGTCTAAAAGCTTTTATCCGGAATAAAATAAATAATTTCTAGCATAAGAGAATTTAAAAATCAATAGTAACTGTATAATACAATAATTGTCGGAAAACTTTTTAACTTCGCTGAATTAAAATTAATTGGATGTCCTAAATGGCCGTGAACGCGTAATGTGACGCTTATCTTGTATTTGAAATAAAGTATGAATTTGTATGCTAATAAATACAACGGTATATTGGCCCCAAGTGTCTAAAATATGGAATTCGTAGGGAAAGAAAGAGAATAGCACATATACATGGGAAGGATTCTAAAAGCGATGTTTGCATATAAATGGAAAAATCTTCGAAGAGGGATACCTTCAAGTTTCAAATAAAAGAATAACAAAACTTTATATCCTAAAAATAACTAACATATCATAGTTAATATAAAATTGCATTTTAAAGAACTTTACTTTGAATAACAAATGTTTCAAAATAACCGAAATATCATAGTTTACCTTGAAGCGACAATCTCCTTCTAAGAATATTAGTGTTGCTAGTGATGGTAAAGGGATTTTATGGAAGAAAGTTCGACTGGAACAAGCAAGGATGTCATAGAAATAATCAAACATATCAAGAAATATTAAATGATTTGAATTAATTGTGAACTTAATACCTAATTGACACCTCTAATTCAAAGCTCCACTTTATATTTGCTGTGAATTTATCAATTCCTCCAGATGGCAGTCGTAAAAGTATCATCACCATTTAAGAGAGAATATTCTGAAATCAGCTTTACGTAAAGTTCATTTGCACAAAATTAACCAAAACAAAATTTGCCTTTCCAAGCAGAAGGATTCTAATAAGAGGGCAATAAATTGAATCTTTTTCAGTTTTCTTTACGTGTCCTTCAATGGTTCATTCCGAACATTCCCTGGTTTGACCAACTAGTTGAAGTAGTGACCGAAAATAGACCATTGTGGTCAATATCTAGTCAACTTCCTTTTCGGTCTTTTCAAAATTTGCAGAGGCAGCTTTTCCCTTCTTGGTTTCCATTCTCTCCGATAGAAGACGCGACGAGCGAACCGGGACAGTCGACTTTGACGAACTTATAATACCCCAAGAAAAGTCTTAATAAGCTATTAAGTCGGTGAAAGTGAAAATTTTCAAAGGGAGGCAGAATATCTTCCTTAGTTGGTAGAAAAAATCGTTTTGGAACGTTTCAGAAGCAAATAACCAACCGAAGAGCCAGCTGAAAGAACAGGGAAACTCACTACTGGAATACATAAAACTATGACGGAGAAAGAGTGAGTAAAGGAGAAATAGTTTTGAGCGTGAGAATCATGGTGAAAATTCGTATTAATATATGTAGAGCCTTACATAGAACTGAACAGAAACTGTTTTACTTAACAATATAAAATGTAGACCGTATTCAATTTACTGGGGAATTTCCAAATATAATAAAATCGGTATATAAGCTCCTCTTTTCTTGGTTTAGAGCCAAGCTTAGAAAGGTCTTAGGTGCACTATAGATAATGAATTGCTTAAGTATTCCGTTAATTGTCACTAAGAAGGTCAAGATATTATATTTATCCAGCTGCAGTTCGCTAGGAGTAAAAAAATATTAAAATTATCATTATGAAAATAGATGAATGAAGATACTTTCATATTTTGTTAAATTTTATATAGATCTTTGAAGAGCATGAACAATTTTATCCACTTGGTGCAGCTGTATTGCAAGATGCTAATTTCTCTAAAAATGCCTTTATTTTACACTAAAAATAATTACGAGATAGAGTTGGCTATAGGTTCTTTTGGAAAGAGGAGTGAAATAATCGCGATATTGGCTAGTTTGTTGCAGTATGAGAAAATTGAACGCATTTTGCAAGCTAATATTTTGGGTAAAAAACGTCTCTGAACGAAAGCAATGTGTAGGAGGAACACAAAAACGCAGAATATAGAAAAATTCATTGAAGGTGTGCAGATTTCCATCGTGCTGGTTTCCATGGATAAAACCTAGTCACTGGACAACGAATACCTCCCTCAACGTTTACCACCAGAGAAAAAATTTCCTTTTGAAAAGAGGAAAATTTATTTCAAATCGTCGTTCACAAAATTGAACCAATGGTCTCGTACGGAGAAAATGGAAAATGTTTATATATTTGAAAACCAATTCGCCCGATGATATAAACATGGTTTTTATCTCTGTGGATTCAGAATAGATAAAATATAGTGATGCATAGCTCTACTATTTTCTCTCTCTGGCTTTTCAAGTCAAGGAAATTATCAGCATCACTGTGTCCTACTAAAGGTAATATTCTAATAGAATTTTGAAATAAAATCAGATGACCCACTTTCGGGAGATGGCTTGTCTTTAATGTCCAGCATGCGGTGGGTAATAAAGGACGCAATAATATTTACTTATAATTAGAAGCAACACAGTAACCCTACAGGCTTTTCCGGGCAAGAAATGGAGATATTTTCGTGGTATCGTACAATCGCTTATAGAAACGATAGGTATTATTTGACCAGCAATCCGTTTTGCCATCTTGTCATCCCATTTGCCAATGCCGTTTAAACATTTAATATCGATTGAAGAATTATGAACTTTTCTCTCTAGGGCTTGGGTTAGCAGGGTTGGCCAACTTATTGCCTGCGATCGACTTTAATGTTAATCCTTCACCGCGATTAACTTAGAAAAACATTTTCCGAGAATGTCTAAGCCTGCTTCCTTATTTTGTTAAATCTGTTATACTCTGTCGTCAATTTAATTTTCCGTAGAAGTATTATAAAACTAAGTACTTGAAGTAATATAAATAATTTGCAAACAAAGTATCTACTCGATGACAATTACGAGTAGCAATCTACCGAATATCGCTAGATGTCTATATGTTGATCGTAATCGACCTATTGATAAGTAAGTTATGACGAAATACTACCAAAATACGTTAGAGTTTTAAAGTTACAGTTTATGTATTTCTATTAATGTGTTATATGTAGACCACCTATGTACTTAAATTTATAATCTTTCTACGAGGAATTAGTAAACAAAAATGTCGTAAGGAAGGGCGTTAAACGGTAAGATCAATATCCGATATAACTTCCAAAGGATCGATCAATGAAGAAGGGACTATGAAGGGAAAGGGTTATTAATGCTGAATTATTGATACCGTGGTCGACGAAAGCGAATCGATTCGTAAGCAAATAAGCCATCTACGTAATTAAAGCGTGTTTGCACTAAATTTTGGAATCCTTTGCTCAAACACTTTTCGGACTCGTCGCTCAAATGAAAGGGGCAAAATCGGCATTTTCTTCAACTTTCCGAGACAGAGAGAAAGGAAATAAATTTATTAAAAATTATTCCAAAAGCGGTGCTCAAGTCTGATTAAAAAGGGAGAATGTAAACAAGAAAAATCTTGCAAACCTAATGATAGGTCTGATTTAATTTGACTTTATACTGCATCTACAAGTAATTCTTCAGATTCTTAGTCAAATGATGATGTTAACGATGGTGCACTGATTTTTTATCAACTTCCTAGAATATTAACTTAGTTTTAAACTCAATTATTTATCATTAAAGCAAAGCGTTCATACTGAAATATAATCCTTATTTCTTCTTAATCTTTCCTGGTGCACCAAAGTAAAACATAATTTGAAAATATTATGTAATAATGTCACTTACTAAAATTAATGAATTTCAAAGTAAAATAAAAGAACACTATTTTATAGTCCAACTTCTTTGAAGAATATTCGTTCGCTCATTTGTTTAAACTGTCGAAGCTCGGTAATAATAGTAAAACACTCCTGTAAATTATGAATAAATCCTTCATTTTCTGTAAAACATACGATCGCGAGTTGTATAAAAATGAGAAATCTAGAATATTTAAGGAACTTTAAATATTACAACGAAAAAATCTTGTAGGCCTAATAGATGATATTCCCAGCGACAGCGTGATCATGTCCATAGGGTTATAAACAGCAATAACTGAGAATGATTGACAAAAAGTTATGGCCATCTTCCAATTAGATAAAAATAGTGTAAAAAGACTAATTTTTCATTATTGGGAGATGTAATAAACTGACGATATAGGGTAAAGAAAAAATTAATATGAATGGAAGCATCCTCGAAGGATCAGTATATCAAAGTACAAGGTGCTCTCTAAAGAGGTTATTCACAATTATTCAAGAAATTTGTTTAAAATTCAGAAGTTAACAAACGTGAGCCATGCCAAAATTAATATTCATACTAACAATTACAACTCGGGCGAATCTAGATGGGAGCATAGCATATTTTCGTGACAAATCCCGTTAACTTGAAGTTATCACTATGGGTTGAATTTTAGCTCTTTGTTTTATCCGGGAATAATCACTTACCTTTCATCAGGAGTCATAATGAGAGTGAGCAAACATACATAGATCTCCCATCATCTTTCAAAAGAGAATCCTTCGATAGAAAGGAAGAAATGATGCCATTTAGCTAATGTCTAGAAACTTAAAGGTGAATTCTATTACCTTCTATATACTTCATTAATAGTCCATAATTTGGGTGAAGACAATGTATCCACCGCAGAAATTCCGAAATTTTTAGAGTCGAAAAGATATGTGAAAAAAAGTTTTGAAGGGATACAGGCAATAAATATAAAAGAACATGGTAAAACATGATCATGGATTTACAGGTGTCACAAAGTAATGAATCAATAAGATTTTTACGGACTTTTGATTTGACAGCAGTTTGCCAACGTACTTTAAGTTCCTATCTTTGCAATATTACAATCCCGCAAAAGCAAAGCTATTGAATCGCAAAATATAAAAGATGGGTATGGGAAAATGGAGGCTACACAGAACTATTATGCAAGTTAAACTATGTGTAACACTGAAAAACGCTGCAACTGTTTCTACATTCAATTTTGGTCTTGCCCTAGGCGAGTTCATAAAACCTCACGCATATCAACAGACTCATATGTTTCAACATAATTCAAAATTTTGGCTGCGTATAGAGATTTACCAGAACGACTTTTTACTAGCAGGAAAAAGCAAGAGAATACGCGCTGGAATTCCGAGAAATTCTATTTCATTTAGATTGCATTCAAATGCAATCTTTCCTTTCTCAGAATTGAGAGTTTAAAAGGTACGGAAATAATACGAACTCGATTAATTGAATTTCTTTTAAATAATTGTCGATTTTATAGAATTATATTTTAAACTTTGTATCGTATAAATGAAATATTATAAACCACAGCTTAGGTCGTGCCGGTCACGGCATGTTTGGGATCACTCAAATCATCCCCTTGTCATGGTGTCACGTACTCACTTCATACCCTCTTCTCTCCATGTCACGAAGTTGTCACACTACAAGGTTTTGCGCTTTAATGGTCAATTTTTATGCAAAAGAACTACTTGGGTTTCCACAACTTTCCACTCATGCTGCAAGGATCCCTTAACAAAATTGATACGGGATATGTTTGTATGATATATTATGAATAAATATCAATTATTTAATAACGATAATTTATACCACATTAAACGGAATGAAACAGGCATGTTTCTGTATATTTCCGTTGCTTTTTAAGGTTGAAATTACGAAGATTATGCGACATAGTTTTACTTATTTCTAACATAACTTTGTGTTACATACACCCTTCTTTGAGGTCACAAAGTTCCAAATATTCTCAGATTTTCCCTTTTATCTCAAATTCGAGATAATTGAGGGATAGCCCCTGGTGTACATACATATGTGTTACGTAACTCATTTTAAGTATCGAGCAACATTTATTTCCAAACAGATATACTCATTCATTCTTTACGTATGTTAAATTTCATCCTATGTATAGTAAGGCATCTCAACATGTGGAACGTGAATAATTTCAGCATCAGTCATTTGCGGTAAACGATTACTACATCGTAATCCTTACAGACGATGTAATACATCAGTGAGCCAAGTAGTCTTTATAAACAATTTAAAAATATATATTTGTAAAAATGCCTGTATTAGTAAATTATCATGATAAAGAATAACAAAATGTTAGAGTAATATAAAAAATGATTTGAAAATTTACTTCCCTAAAGTGAGATTCTAAAATATGAAAAAATTTAGAGCTAATTAAAAATTACAAGTTTTAGTTTTTCGAAAGCATAGCTTCACAACATCAAAGGGGATTACCAGATGTGAAGATAATACAAAAATATCGGATGTGTTTCTGAACGCGATAATCAAAGAAATGAGCGAAAATCTGAAAAGGAGTCGTCAATTATTCAAGAAGAGCTCCACTTCCACTCCATTTCGCAACGCCGGATTTTATCTTAGATAAGATTTATTGGTTTTTCCACCAAGCACCTCCGAATGTAGGAACAATTTTCGTTGAATTCGAGGAATAGCGTAAGAGGATTCAAGGGATTTCATTTTGGAAATAAGTGGGAAGAGGACGCGGCTGGAAGATTCACCATCGACGAATCAATAATCGGCGTGAGAGCATGGTGAAGAGGTGAAGCGAGAAGTCGAATCCATGGTTTCCATGGAGAGAATGGGGGTAGGCCGTCGAGGATTTGGGCGAACGAAAGAAAAAGCAACTCGTGGAGATTCGCTCGCACAACTGACGCTTGAAATTGACCGACATTCACATACACTATTGAACGACAGTCACTTCGCCGACACGCATATACCCCCTGAACCTATCTGACCGACAAGTCTGCCGTGAAGACTATTTATAGAAGGTTCTAAAATATATATTTTAAAAATTGTTATAGAAATAGCAGTCAACGAACACTCAGCTACAAATTTTTACAATATTTAGAAAATAATCCTAATTTTGGAAGCTTTTATAAGGCATTGGCTTATAAATTATTTAAAAATTTCAGTTTAAATTTTAAAATAATTTTAAATATTTCATTTCAGTTATATGCAACTATTCCACATGTGTCCAGAGATATTTATTTTTAAGGAAGTTGTGCTGTCCGCTGATTCCGAGAGAAGAGTTATAGTAAGAAATATGGTCTCTTTGCTAAGTATTCATGTCAAAGGCTCGAATTTTTTATAATTCGCTATTAGCTTAGAAAGGCATAGAAGAGGGAAAGAGGGTTGTTAGGCAACATTAATAATGAAGTTGCTTGCCATTAGATTCCAATTGCATCAGCATAGAACTCTAAGGATGCACCCCAATATGCAGGCACACAATGCGGTCAGGCTCAACCGAAGGCCGATAGAACTCCACACATGTGCAGAAAAAGTGAAGGAAATTGAACCTATGATTGGTTGAGGAAGTATTCTTAAAAGTGCCTCGAAATTTGAGGTCGTTTCGAAAATATAACTCCCACCGAGAATCAAACCCGGACCACTTTCAGTGAAGATGAACGCTTGGCACTCCCTTTGAATAAGGGTTTCAAATCATTCAGCAAAATGTGATCGAAATTAATTCCTAATTTCAGCATGACGCACACCTCAGTAGTTTCAGTGTTTTCGTTGCCATGAGCAAGATAAGATGAAAGTAGAGGAGAAAAATATTTTTTATCCTGTTCCAAAAGACAAATAAAAAATATTCCATTCATCAAGAAATGTTAGCAGGAGCAAATAGGAAGGCATTTATTAACACTATATTTAGTTCATTTTCTTATTTTATATATTAATACAAATAACCCCCAACTAACACGAGTTCAGTAACACGAGATTCACAGTAACATTAACAGCCATTTGTGAACACATTCGCATAAATCGAACAAGTTTACCGCTACTCATGTTTAACAGGAATTCGTCGTGCGCGATAGCTTTCTCGGAACGCATCTCTCGTATTAAGCCGGGAAACAATATAATTATTCAATCCTCAATTATTCCCCTCATGATAAAAACAATTTTAAGTTCTTATAAAGATCATTACAGATACACAGGGGCATCAGGATAGCCAGGTTGGCCGTCAATTTTAATGAAAGCGGTCACGGGTTCGATTCTGGGAGGAGGTTCACGTGCGAAATGATTTCAGCTGTCGAAGTAATTTCAAAATTCCTGCTACTACTACTACTAATACATTTACTGCAGACACACATTTTTGTACACGTGTGCATAAACGAGATATGACAGAAACACAAAAGAAGCATTCGTCTAAATTTGGCGTCGCGGTCGAGAAACCGCGCACAGCCAATCAAGGAAGTTGTAAGGGTAAGGCGATCAGACATTTCGAAGAGGATTTACCCGAACGATGGAAATAAAAGGCAACTGAAGGAGTACACGAGGTGCAAATTCATCTGGGGCGCTACGATCGATGCTAGGGTAACCTCAAGTCCTTATGGTCTAAACTCATTCTCCGAAAGACAGTGGGAGATGGGCAAAATAATGGAATTGGAATGAAGAGGTGATCTTTTCCAGGCAGAAAACGAGGAAAGAGGCGAGGGATTTCCCGAAATGAATCCGAGGAGGAAAAAAGACGGAAAATAATGTAGCGAAGAAGAAATAGGAAGAGGGATTCTCCCTCACTAAGATTTCCTCGGGCACCTGAGCTTAGGTCCTAATTTTCCTCGAATTTTCTCCCGTTCCTTTGATGTAGTGCTTATATGTATGGTGTTTTTCCTGGTACGGGATGGCATTTTTTATAAAATGGATTTCGAATTTTCCGGGATTAGGATGAATAAAATAAAACACAATGAAATTAGCAAGTTAAAACGTATCATTTCATTTATACAAGATATAAGCGAGATCTACTTTATGTTATGAAATAATTTCTAATCAGGAAAATGATTAATTTAGAGTAGTAAGTAATTCATGGGATAATCTGAAATCAAATATGTTAATGGAAACCATAAGATCCGCTATTACATATGCAAAAGTTCTTTAGAATAACGAAGGATTGTTTATTCGATCGATGGAACGAAAGCTCTGCGAAGAACTGTCTTATTTGATACATTTCCGTTTAATACAAGGTTTAGAGTTTCACCTGTAACGTCAATTCATGGAATATTATATAGTTTTATAATAAAAGAAACATCACGTAAAAGAGGCAAAAGTAAGACTGTTTGAGGGTGATTTAAAAGATATTGTGTTACCAAATTCAAGAAAAGGACGCTAAGTGGGATGCAAGAAAAGATTTGAGATTATGTTAGGAAATGTCACACAGATCCAATTTAATTTCCAGAGAAGAATCAAATGATTTACATCAACAATGATGAATCAAACCCATAATTACTAATGTATTTTGATAAAAACATGTACGAAAGCTTTGACAACATTACTCAATAATTTTTATGATGAAAAAGAGATAACTTCCAGTAGAGAGAAATTTGTGACAAATCCCGATATTCGCAAAAATGGTGCCACAGATAAAATATTCATTGGGTTATTAAAATCAAAGCCGTCGAAATAAAAGCGTTTTTCGATCGATCACGAAGGGACTCCTTTAATCACGACTCCAGTCACAATCGGTCCAGAATCAATTTGCAGAAAGCAAACGCGAGCTTTCAAAACAAAAATCCGGGCAAAAATTTCCCCGGCATTTTAATCTCCGCAGCATCTGTTTTAGTTCGTCTTTTCAAAACTGTCTCTCAACGAGATATAAAGTGGTTAAAAACAGGCCTTTCACTCTAGAAACTCATCTCGTACATGCCGTGCGCTCCCCTACCATCAACGCAGTAGGTACGCCAAAGTTTCCTCCGCACTCACTTGAAATTTACATGGAATCCGTTTCATCCGCTCTGGCCTACATAAAGTCCTATGCTAGCGGAACATAGGAAGAGAAGCCAGATCGGGGAACACGATATCAGCTACTGGTCTCACTTCTCTCTATATGGAATGGAACATAACGATGCGGATCGATCCCATTTCGGGAGAATGATCCTATCTCGCGGAATAAAAGAATTACTTCGGTAGCGGAGGGGTTTTCACGCTGATTCGACGCTTTTACCGAAGGCATCTGCGTGTCGTACTCGATGGGAGTATTGCCTTTCGATAATGCTTTCTTCCCACGCTTTTGGAATATTGCCTTTCCTCAGAAGGCGACCTTACTTCCGCGGATTCTAGTGCATGAGGAACTTGGTCGAGAGGGTTGCTTTTGTTGCGATGCTTGGAATTCGCTGTTTGCTCCCATGATTTCTATAGATTTCTTGGAATATCTGAAGGCACGAGTGGTGGCTCTCTCATGGAGGATAATGATTCTGAAGAGGAAGTAGTGATACCGTTACGGAGAATAGCAATTTCCGCGTTTGGTGTGTCGCGTACAGATATCGAAATTCTTAACAATGTCGCATAAGCTCTCCAGCTGCTTAGATTTCTATCTTTCAATGAAGAGACTCCCTTATTTGTCAGCCATCTGCTGATGGTAAAGGATTGCCAACTTCAATATCGGATTATCTTTGAAAAAGGGCTTTTCACGAGTAATCTTTCAGAAGGATCTTTTATTCATAAATTCTACCCTGAGGTCCTCCCATTTTCCCACACATATTTCCTTATCACATTCAGCGGTTGCTGATCTATGGAAATCGGCAGAAGAATAAAGGATTTCTCTCAGTTTGAAACCTGAGAGGACTAAATTCATGAAATGTTATTGACGGAATAAATTATTTGATCATAGCAACAAGTTTTCGTAATATTTACCCTGTTTTTTTTTCAAGTATTCGTAAATATTTAAGTCCTTAGAATATCAGAGATTATCAAAAACAACCGTACATGTCTTAATCGTAGGAAAAATGTAGCCACGTCTACTTTTTCTCTGGCTCCTTTTCAGTTTTAAACTCTTACTAAATCCTGAATGATTTTTGTATCAGCTAATGCGCAATGAAAATTAACTTTGGAAGAAGTGCTCCGCTAAATTATAGGATACTACAAATATTCTCTTATGATTTAGCTATCTTACTATAATCCCAAAAGTAATAGATCTTAATTGATTCTTTCTGTGGCACAAAAGACAAAAGTTGAGGATATTTTGTAATATTCAATATTTTTTCTTCTGTTTGAAAATTCGCTTTTTCTGCACCTAAAGGCGTGCTCCATAAAAGCGAAGAAATATGAGAAGTGAAAAGATCGATCTGACTAGGTGTATAACTAGTCTTGTCGCTATTTTTCACTTCCGTCATTTCTTCTATTTGCTGGCTTTTTCTCGTTTGAGAGTTTCTCCGTGTAAATATTTCAATTTACTCATTATTATTGTTCAATCGACTCAGAATTAATCGTAGATTTAATTTAATTCCCTGATATATAACTACGCAACCAAAAAGAAAATTGAAAATGAGAGATTTAATTGTAGGAAGGAGCGTTGTGAAGGAATTTCAAGAACAAGTGACAAAAGCAAACAGGTATATAGGTGGCCTGAATATCACTATCTGGGTAGAACAAACATGTAAGAAAAGAGGCAAAGGTTAGGATTTTTAAGGCATTAATCAGACCGATTTTAACATCTGCGGGAGAGGTAATACCATATACATCCAAAATTAAAAGGATATTAGAAATAAGGGAGATGGAATATTTTAGGGAAGGATTGCTAGAAAAACATTACTTGACAGACAAAGGAGTGAGGTGATTAAAAGAGACTGTAGCGTGGAAGACATTAACGAGTGTGTTCACAAAAGGAAAATAGAATGGAATGAACTCATAGAAAGAATGAATGAGCAAAGTATTGTGAAAGTTGCGAGGGATAAAGCTCAAAAGGGAAAAAGAATCGGAAAAGATGATCTGGGTGTGGGATGAATAGGGAGAAAGGTACTTTAGGCCTAAGCCGAAATGGAAGGAAGTAAGGAGTACTATTTAATAATGAAATTCAAAGATAACATTCACTAAAAATTCGGTGGAATTTAGTTCTTTTAAATATTAACGCGGAATGACATGAAAAGACCGATAATAAAGGAATCCTTTCGATAAAATGTCGATCTAATCAAAGAAAAGAATTATGTATGCTGCGAATAAAAGAAATTTCACTATCCATTTCCCAAATTGAAAATACAAGGGGAAAATTTATTTATTATCCATTCCATTTCGGATATAAGATAAATCTCTCCCTTGAACAAGATTGAATTAGGGCTTTCTGGCCTATTTCTACGCCGAAGAAACTGCGCCGTGGAGGAAATTGAGCTAAATTCGTTTTGCGACTGCTGCTGGGTAAGTAGGAGGCTCGACCCTAATTGTGATTTAACGTCCTTATTTTTCACGATGCTGAATGGACGGATTAAAAAATGCTGAATGCCATTGCCTCCAAGAAAGTCCGATTTTTCCTCATTAGGCATCCCAAATTGTACAGTAAGCCAAAATGCGGGGAAATCAAATTATAACTGTCGAGCTTGAAGACATGAACTTATCAAAATCATGCTTTAAGAGAAAGTATTGTATAACGATGGAATTAACATTACTTTCATTACGAGTCAATTATTTTCAACAATAATTATTAATTTTAGATGGATATAGCAGATCAATGAAGTGATAGCACGGATATGCTTCGCTTCATTTGTATCTACAATTGCAAGCACAATATATGTCTCTAAGAATTAAACTGAGATTTCCTTATGCGCGTCATAGACTATTTGGAGAGTATAACGGAAATTTTTTGTATAAATGTTGTGAATTAAAAATATGGCACGAGAAATAGCTACTACTAATTAGATGCCAATTAGATATAACTATCCAGCATAAAGTTGAAATGAAAATTAAATGAAAATCGGAGAGAAAATTTTAGTTGTTGTGTTGATTTACAATTTTTAAGATATAGATAACCTTCATCCATCTATAAAATGTAATAAAAATGAGATTGTAGCCGTGGAAATAATATTTTTGCTATTCTGTATGTTTTACTCAGAGTCACTGGCTTAATAAAAGACTGAGTAACACTGGCTTTTACTAAAATAAATTTTTTCATGCAAAAATTAATTGATTAAAAGAATAGTACTAAAAACAAGAAAAATTAACTCTTAACAATTTTAAATCGTCCGGAAGTAAATAGAATGTTTTTGTGTAATTTTGATTGATAAAAGGGGACATATCATGAACAAATTGGGATGATTTAATTTATGAAATGTTAAAGGAGACGAAAGCAATCCGTGACTTTCACGACTACAGCAAGAGGAGGAGGAGAAATTCTTCTCAATGGTATAACCTGTTGGAGTCATAATTTTGAGGGAAAGAAAACAGTCAATTTTCCTCAGTGGCTTCTACTCTGTTATTTATTATATTTCGTCTTATTTCGATGGTAGGAATTAAATAACATTACTCTTGACTTCGATTATATAAGGTCAATGTTGTATGTAATTCTAAGGCTAAATCAAAAAATAACTACAGCCAGAGAAATAACTTGAGAAGCTTTTACTTGCCTTTTACGTTTGGTCATGATCAAATGTTGTAAGTATCCCGGTTTAAGAGAAATACTCCAATAACTAATATAATAAAAGATACAGGGATATAAAGAAGGAAATTATTTAAGCTTAAATTAAGAGGGCAAAACATATTTGGGAGATTAAAATTTCTTTTAAACGTCCCTCATTCACTATGTAAGTCTGATGAGGCAACCAATTAACCCCATGAGCACTGTGTAATGTATTTCGGATTCTATGACTTTGATTTCTTGTAAGTAGTTTAAAATACGAGGAATGATAAATTTTCAATTCCCTTCGGGAACCTATTCGGCCAATCTCTGATGTTTGGAATTAAAGTATTTCCAAAATTTGGAAGTATGGCCGCTAATTACTTTGTAAAGCATCTGAGGCAATGGAAATTCTTTCGTTTTCAGAAAGAAAATTGCGAGAGATGAAGGGTATAATAATCAACAGGCATTGATTAAGTACAACAGGCTCTCTGAAATGGAAAACGGACAGGATTCACTTTGATAATAGAAGACAAATAAGTACGCGAAACAAGATAAGGGACTATGTGAGATTTATTCTCACCTGAATAGAAATGGGTGTATTCTTTAACTAATGATTTGGTTTGCAGTTCCGATTTAAAATGCGATTCTGGAGATGATATAAAACGTTAACTTAGATCATTCATCCATATCTGTTTAAAGTGCAATTTATCTCAACTAACTCTGGGTATAACTTCAATTAATTTCGAAATATATATTTCGTATAGTTTTCACAAATGGTAATTCAGCGATAGCAACTTAACTACAATATAAATACGAGGAAAGTTAACGTAAGGTAATTCTTATAATTAATTACCCCTTGAGGGGAATATAGACTGTTAGATCCAGAGGTAAAATATTTAATTTCAATCGTGTATAGTTTTGAATGAGTAGAAAAGATTGACATTTCAGAATACCTCTCACATTAATACACATACGTTTATTCATATAGTGTAAAGCCATTGACTTTATTGATTTCCAGTTTTGCTCAATCTTTCAATTAAGCCAGTGAATGCCTGTGAAAAGGTATTCTCTAACAAGAATAAAATTTCCCCAGCAACAAATTCCTCTTTAATCATTTACTATAACCTATAGTGGTGATGTTCATCAGTTTATCACAAGTGCAAATGTTTTCTGAGTTAAATGATTACTGGAGACGTGAGAAAAACACAACTCTCACGTTGATCCTCGAATCAACCATCGCTGTGAAGTAGAAAACTATGGACTAACCCTCTACTCTATAAAATGATTCGCAGAAACAGTCGCAAACGATTGAACCAGCAGAAATCCTCTGATGGAAAAATAGCCCAGCATGGCCGTTCCTCATGGGCTCAAAGAGCAGATTCGTGGGAAGAATTCTCTTTTTATATCCTTTCTCGTTTGTCTTCCGTTTGATGAATTATCGGTTTCGGGATGAAAAAGATTTCCAAGAGTCGAGATCCCGTCTGGCATTGATTCACCGGCGCCCGCCTCCGGTAAAGGAGATGTATTGAGGAGAAGGCGTTTGCGAGAAGTGGAAGGAAAAGAAGAAAGGAAGACGGACGGAAGGAGGGACTAAAAGGGAAAACAGATACAATGCAACCAAATAACTTTGTTTGCGGTTCTCTGTTAGCGTGATTTCAAAGCGTAATGAAAGTGGACGGTGGAATCAACTCTTATCCAGACACAACCGCAGGTGAACCAGAGCTGAACCAAATCAACGAAGCCCGAATAATTCAAGAAAACGATCGAATAGTTTAACCCAGGCGATGAGGAAATGAAAAATAAAACTTTTCCGGGATCCAATGAGAATAATTCAAACAAGGAAGTGAAGTCACAGCAATCAAAGAAACTGACTCCAAATATTTCAGCCATATCAATTGAAATCAGAGACCGTATTTCCCGATGTAGACATACGGCTTTTCGAAAAATTAAAGATCAAAAAGCAGGGGGTCCTAAGCAAGTATTCCAATGATTTGATTACAACGAGCTAATGATTTTTACAAAGAACTGCTTCGATTGATTCGCATTCCTATGCAGCCTACCACCCTAAGAGGATAGTTTTTACCATTGTTGTTTTCTTCCTTGTCGTCTTCGCACTCATTGTTTTGCGGTTGTTGAAGTAGGTCATCTTTTGCCTATGACTGGATCTGGAAAAATTTCGCCGTATTCTAAATAAAAAGCAATAGCGATCCAGTTTCCAAAAGTGAATGTAATTCGTATTGCAGAACGTAAATTCTCTTGCATGGATTCCATGGTGAATAATGCCTGAGTTCAATAACTTTATTTTCAGAAACTGTTTTTTTCCAAACTTAGTGATGCATCATTTTTGAGGCGTCTTATACTTTGGGAAATTCTGTATTTGAAACTGAGGCTGTGGTTGAGTCTAAAACATAACAAAATAAAAGTGATAACAACACGATGTCCCATTGGAGAATCGAAATAAAATAAATGGTATGATTTTAATATGATCGTCAAAATTGAGATAAGGATTCAGATAGCAAAAGGTACGTTCTTAAGGATGAAACATCATTTGGTGCGAATTAAGTTTTTTAAAATTTCATGCTTGAGAAGCAGGTATTCTCCATCGTATCGTACGAAACAGAGATTTTTATCTGTGACAAACATCGGGAGGATCTTGACTTATTTTTAATGTAGATTGATAGAAATTTGCTTAGACGGGGTAGGCTATATAGAACGAGAAGTTCTCTCTTGAGAATGATTATCAGGAGAGAAGCTCTCTGCAGGATTATAAGGTTCTATTCCACTCATTAATTTCATTCATAATTGATGAAAAAAGTTACGCCTACGGAATATTCTCAAGGGAATGCAATTCGGTAGGCGTTCGTATTAAGAAAGTAAACCGAAAATAATTTTTGGTTTTTACCTCAAAGCTTTTTATTCTATGTATTTATAACTGACCAAGGTCTCTGTGTATTTACACATTATGAATGTCTATAACACAAATTTTCAGACTTGTTATGCTTTCTATTCAAAAGAAGACAAATGGAGTGAAGTCAACGTTTGAAATTTTTTCTTGGATGCGGAATGATATATTTTTCCCAAGTTCAAGATGTAGTTAAGTTTTTATCTTTTTTACTTTTATTGTATTAAAATTTCTTATTCTATCTTTCATGGCCTTGTGGTATAAAAGTTACTGATAAAAGCTTGAAGTATATTTTTCCTCATTCTTGCGCTACTTATAAACTCCTGAAAAAGCAATGGAAAATAACCACAAGATTTTAAATAAGTATTGTGTCGCTTTATATAAAGAAGAGACTAATAGAGCTTATTACAAAATTTACATATCTATTTCTTAAACTCTCTTTAAGCAGATGCAGGACTGGAGGGAATCGAACCAAACCGAGTCCGAAAAGGACCGTCACTTATTTTAGAGTAAAAATCGAACCCAAACCGAAAAAAATGAAATCCTTTGAACCCAAATCTAAATCGAATACCGATATTCCGCTCCGATTTTTGGTTCCTAAGAATTAGCATTTTCCTAAACATTCACAAAAGCAAGAAATAATGAAACAAAATTTCAGAAGGATATAAAAATGCTTTGTTCGGGGAGAAAAAAGTCTGAATCGGTTCGACGTCGACGAGCGAAACCGGAACTGAACCGATATTTTTTCGGATAGAAAACCGGAGCGAATACGAAAGTAATAAGGTTCAATTCTCTGCAGGAGAGCTATGCTAAGTGAGTTCAAGGAACCAAGAAAGGACTCGGTATTCTTCTTCTCCTGAAGATGATAGGGGAAAATATCGTACGAAAGGGCTCCTCTAAGAATACAGATTTTTACTGAACCCTTGCAGGTATCTTAAACTGGCCCCCTTTCAACACTCGTACAACACCCGAAAGGCTTATAAGGAGTATTTTTTCTCTATAAAAATAGAGTATGTACGTCAAGTAAACGTTTATGAAACGTACGTGTTATTTATATGTAATCTTGAGTGATAACGTTACGCAACACTTCCTCCTGTTCGCAAAATAACAGCAACGAATACGAACTATTAAATAAAAATAAAATATCGAAGACCGATTGAATTGCTACAGATAGAACTAGTCTCCATCAACGTTTTGTTTTTAGGAATGTTATTTAAATGTGGTTAATCTGAACGGAAACCTGAGGAAGAGAGTGCGTGCCAAAGGGATGGAAAGGAGGGAAAGTTAAACTGAATCCGTTGCCCCGACTGAATTAGATTATCGAGTGGGTCTATCTTTATGCTTCTTTGATCTCCCTCTTCATCGGCTGGGAATCCCCGCGGACTTTACCGTCGATATCAGACCTCAAGTGCTGTGCTATGTGGGACGCTCTGCGAAGAGTATTTTTACCCTCATTTTCCCGGATTATGTACTTTTCTTCGATCGCTTCCTTTTACTTCAAAGAGGTGAAAGTTTTTGCCGGAGTGAAAACTCTTTGAAATGTCATTCCAGCATGTTTTGTGTTACGATGTTTGCCTAAGGAGAGGATTATGGTTGTGCGAGAAAAGAAAGGAATTTTTCCGCGGACAAAATGGGAAATTTACCCTAGAATACCCATCAAACTCTTACTGAAGATAAACAAAGGATGTTTACGTTTTTGAAGCAAATATTTTTTGAGAATAAAAGAGTTTTCGATATCTGGAATAAACGTGTCTTGTGAAGTGAGAGGCGAAGTTTTATTTTGATGCAAATACGCATAAATAAGACTTTCAAAAGGTAATTAAAAGGAAATTGTAAATTCACTGTAAGTAAATCAATACTAATCATGTAGATGAAGAATTTGCGAAAGGATAAAATAACGTTTTCATTAGAGTAAATAAATTGAATACAAGACCTTCTAAAGATCGTAGTACCATAAATTCCACCAGGATGTACCCAAAGGGAGGTTGACGGTCTTCAGCCCCAAGATTCTACTTTTCTTTATGTTTAATATGATTTTGATCGTCATTGACGGTAAGATATTTAATTGACATATATGATAAGACAACGTTAAGAAATAACACTACGTTAAGCACGTTAGTTGTAGTAAAAGTACACCTTTTTCATATTTTATCGCCGTAGTTATTAAGTTCTTCTGCTAAATGACATACAGTATCTCCCATATATTAATTAATAACTCTGTTGTTGCGCCTCTCCGAACGACGATCCTGGGTGTGCGCCTAACAATGCCTGAATTCGTTATCTTCATCGTCATGGAAAACTAAAAACCATAGCAACTAATAACTAAAAAGCCTTCAAAATATTAACCTAATTCTTACTGAATCATCTCAATATTTCCATCTTAATGAAACGAAAATCTAAATAAGATAACATGCAGTAAATTATAACATTGAGGAGTCAATGAATAGCTTTCTATCATTTTGTGAAGTACACATCAAATGTGACGTGGAAGTTAATTTCATGTTTGCCCTTTGCAGCGAATGAATTAATACGCGATCGAAACGAATTCGCTGGAGGGCTAAATTACCTCTTCGATCTGGGAATATGGAGTAACCCAAATTTTCTCTCTCATTATGACACCAGCCTCGCTCATTAGCGGATCCAATTACCATTTTATGCAACCTTCTCCTACTTCATTAATCTTCCCCAAACTGAAGTTCACTTATTAATCAGACCTCAGTCGCTTCAAACCATTTCATCCCACGTGTCACGCCGCACCAAGTACTCACCCCGAAATTGAAGCCTCTCAGGCCGCAAACCTTTCTGTTTCTCTATTTCATTACCCTTTGAAAATGTAGAGACGTCCTGCCCACACCTTTCATGGCGAAAGAGGTGGAATGAAGCGTCACTCAAGTGTTGCAAGGACAGTGAGCAAATCGATAACTATAAAATCCTACTGCTCTTGGCGCATATGGAGCACTGGAAGCACGGATATGTGAATGAGAGGGTTTCGAAGCTCACAGGAATAAAAATGGGGAGTTTATCCAAGGATTCGAAGAAAAGTGAAGATTATATGTACGTACTCATCCACCAGAGTTCCGAGTGACCGGGAAAGGTCAGCCTTTCGTTATTCTGTCGATAAATATTTATTAAGAATGTACGTAATGGATGTAAATTGGCTGTGACAACATCGGCAATAGAGATGCGGAATTAAGTAATCAATGGAGTTGATGAAGTAATTCGATCCAATGAAATTGGGAATATAATGCGGTTTTTTAAATTTACCGTATCAGTATGTCATTCAGACGCGAGTGTTGCATTTATGAAGCAAAATACATACATGTATAAAGCTAAAATGCACAATTTCTGTCGCGCTAGTTTCTTCAACCAATCACTTTCGTTTATAAATAATAATTTCTCTTTCATGTACGTAAATAATAATTGCATGCATGCAAAGAAATAATTTCTCTTTTATGTATACAGTGTATATAGACAAAATATGAGTTGATACATTAAAAATCAATCACCTGAAAACTGTAAGACAACAAGATAAGATAACGGAATTGTTATATTACTTTCTCATTTCTGAATTTGAACAATTGAACGAAATTTTGTGGATAGTATAGTTTTTAAAAACAACGGCATCGTGGTAAAGAGTACCTCATCTGAGCTGTGATAACATTGATCAATGCATAAAAAAAATTGCTAAATATTCTCGATCACGTTAAGCTGTTCAAGTCGATTCCCGATTGCCTATTGGCGCAGTCGTTACATGTAAGGTGAAATAAATGGAAAAGAAATTGTAAGAACTGGTTTTACACAGGTTTAACTCTGTGAATTGTATGTTACTTATAACTTTAAAGAACTTGATATTGGCTGAATTAATGTTTATAACATTTCCGTTTATGGTTATTGTTGAAAATTAGATTATGTTGAATATTATTTCTTGAAATGAAATTTGATAGTGTTTCATTACTCAGTTTTAAAATTGTAAAACCATCTATAGGACAATGGATTATATCTCTTAGGAATTGCTTTCAAAGTATGATAAACTGTAGTACATACATAAGCTGGCATAATGACTTGCTCAACAGTTTTATTTGATTTCCTTTCAATGAATAGGTATGGTTATTTTTCTTGTACTTAATGGCTTTGTAGACAGGAATGTATATATGTAAATGTTATAATAATGCTACTTGGATTTCGTCTATATATGTAATATCTATTGAGAGATTTACCTCAGATACGTACTATTTTACTGCAAAGTTGTTGCTAGGGACGATGAACAATCTATATCGATCGATCATTGAAACAATGCATATTTAAAATTCATCCTATCATTATATATGCATGAATTCATTGATAAATAAAATGAAATTTTAATTAAAGAGATCTGTAACTAAAGATAGGTAAGATAAAAAATGGAGAGAAGAAGATATTGAAATTTAACGAGCGAGTATAAAGAGAAATACAGTGAGGCAGTAGATATTGAGTAACAAATGACCTCTTTCGAATAGGAATGGCAGAAAAGAGAAGTTAGCGGGATATTTCGATGACTCTGTGGAAAGAATGCAATCCTTATGCGTCTGGTTGTACGTGATTTTTAGTCCCTAGCGGAAAACCATTATATAGGAGAGCACATTGCGTTGCGAAATTAAGAAGGTTCCAAAAATGGGAAAAATAAATCCGCCTTTCCGGAAAAGAATCTCTTGCTTCAAATAAAACAAAGCAGAGTAGGATTCTCTTTTGCATCTACCGTTACTTGGATTAAAGTACGAAATGATGGAACTAACTGTCACAGATACATCTGTCACTCTTTTGTTATCATAATGCGCCACTTATCGTGAATATCTAATAATTTCCTGCAATAATTATAGTCTTTCCAGGATTAGCGGTTTATAGGAATACGTGCTTTGTTTATAACACAATAGATTGTTTAAGGGTTTAATATGCAATTATGAGATTCCGCATCCAATCAATGGGTAATGCGTCGAAAAAGAGTTTATCAAATTGGCTCCCATAAGCAAAGATAATTTTTCTAAAGCGTTTTGCACAATGACGGAGTTAATCATGCAGCACTTGGGAATTAAAACGATACAAGCATAAATTGATGCTTTCATCGTATTAGAGCCAATGAATAAAAATGACTTAATTCACCGATAACGAGCATTTTGTGATTATAAAAATAGGAATATCTTTTTGTTCGTGAGAGAGGATTAAACTGATTAACAACTTCGATGGTCCGATCCATTCATTCCTGAAAATTAAAATTCCCACCGATTGTATGTCTGTTCTGCATTTTCCATCCAGAACAGAATTTTCCTTGAATTGATTAAACAGCCAGTATTTATCATGACTGTATGTTGCAACATTTATTTGGTTATCGAAATAAATGGATTGTAATTTTAGGAATAAGATTAGCGGATGCGCGTATCAACGTCAGCAAAAGTAGTACTTACGAAAATATAGATTATCGCTTGATAACAAATGTGAGAATCGTAGAAAATTGGAAATAGATTGCATTCAAACAGCAATAAAACCTTAAAATCAAAGTCGAACTCATAGTATTATTTAAATTTTAATCTATTTGTGCCCTTAAGATAATATTTTCTTGCTCCTTAAGGGATTTAAACCATACTTTCTTTACTCTAAAAGTTCGATATTCACACCGAAATCTTTTACAAGTTTGTTTTAGTACTAAAGAGTTCTTCATCGCTTTGATATTGGAGTAATAGGAATATCGAGTGGAGGTAGTATGTGTATGTTTTACTGTTTCTCATTAGATAATCTACCCCAAACTGATGCATTATTAGTTTGGGTGCATTCTAAAGAGTATGGTTACTCCCAGGTATGCTCTTTAGTCATCTAATCCAACGAGTATCGTCGTAAGATAGTAAATATGAGATATAGATTAAATATTAAATTAAACATCTATATCTCATATAAAGCTCTACTAGAGTTACTTTCTTTGACAAATTATGTTGTTGTTGTTTTAACAACGATGAATGTTAAACTCTTTGAGACAACGTCAATCTTGAAGTAAGGACTTCAGTGAGTGACACATAACAGGCACATTTAGATTCAAATGGATAAACAAATAATACACCAAAGGCTTTCGATGCTTCTGTAGTTACTTCTATATTACTTCACTGTTGTTAAAAATTTACTGTAAAATTCATCCAGACTATCCTTTGGATAGATTTTGTGGGGTTGAATACGCAATCGTTATTCAGCTTCTCTTTCACTTATAGCTATGTGAGTTTCGTAGCTTTAATTGCTCAAGATTGCATACCTAATGTTGTTCTCCTACTGTTACTGTTAATGCACTTAATTCTAGCAACATATTAACTATTATATCTATAGATACGCGAGTATCGTCTGTGCATCTTTATCATTTCAAACAGAATGTTTTACATTTTCAACTACCTTATCTGCTTTCTATCACATATGTGGCTTGTTCAAATTAGGAGAGTCATCGTGCATCTCACTATTTTTTATACTAACTATTTTTCCTATTACTATTGTTTTACTCCCATTATGCTGTAGAACTCTTATAATCTATGACTTCAATCATTTATCGTTGATGAGCGTAGATATCTTATCGTAGATAATATCATCGTCTACATATACACTGCTATCTGCTTTATTTGATATTTTCATTTAACTTTATACTTTTAGGTAGTAGCACATACATCTCTTCAGTATCGAGCCTCACCCTCCACGTTATACCAGCCTGTTCTTGGTCTTCCTTTATTAGTACTATATACACCATTTATTAATGCTACGAACAGAAAAAAATATCGAAGGTCAAATTGTTACAGAGGATATACTAAACAAATTAGTCCGTCGTACGTCGCATCTACCACATCAGCAAAGTAATAGATCAGAAAAAAAACCTCGAATACATGCATTTGCGTCATACCAATCCATCCGTATTTCGTACGGAAAAACTAGTCGCTGTCAATACTCAATTAGCATCGAATCTCCAAGCCTTAGGAAGCTCAACTGTGTATTTACTCTATTCAGGATTATGCCATTGTTCATCTTTCGCGCGTACTCTAGTCCTAATCGTAGAGTCATTCCGGGAAACGCTATGACGAGAGAATGGAATCATTAGGGAAATCACCCATCGCTTCAAATTTCGTCAGGTTTTAAGAGAATATGCAACGAGTGGCGCTTTAGATCTTCGCCTAAGCGCATTTTTCTAATCGCCACGGCTTCTGTGCGCATATAATAGGAAACACAAAGGGTCTTTCGACAAGGCCCTATGGACGCGATTTATCCTTTCCGATTCCTAAAACGGATACGTGCACAATTAAGCCGTTTTCTCGCCGACCAGCTTAGCTGTCAAACTCTCCCGTTTTTCCGTGAACACCTCAGCAACTTCTGCCCACTGCTGTCATTCCCATACGAGGATTTCGATGGCATCGCACCCCAATTTACTCATTCTCATGCCTTCGCTCTCCTGCAAATCCGAGCTTTTGTCTTCAATCACGAAGGATTCCGCATGGGCCTTGAAAAGCTCTTCCGACGTTAACCATTCGCTTTACGAGTCCAATCTCTACGTGAAATGCCTCTCACGTCCCATTCGCGAGAGGTCAGGATTCTTGAAAAAGTGCAATTTGGCGAAGTGTACTTCGAGTGTTCAAAGAGGATGGTTGAGATCATGAAGGAGAGAAAAAACGGTCCCACCAAGTTATTTTCTTCATCGGGATGGATCTTTATTCCTTACTAATCGTACTGTAAACTCTCCCAGATCGTGACTACAATCTGAATCGGAGATATTCTTTCCATTGCAAGAGAATATAGATTGATGCACTTAATGTTAGGAATCCAAAATTAAGCAGGAAGTACGTGCTAAATATTAGCAGTATTGTTAGAAGTGCCTCGACATCAGATGTTATGACACACTTATTTGACACAACCGGACCGCTTTTGCGAAAGGCGAACGCACTTTCAATTTCTGGGAGGCCCCTAAAAATTGTCGGCTTGCAGTGAGAATTTCAAAGTATGTCGTAAAGTAAGTAGTTAAAGACTGGAACTATGTAAATAGGTGGATAGCGAGGGAACCCAAGGAGTATCGAAGCCCAACTAAACTCATTTCACAATTTCCTTCCTTCAGTCTTTCATTATTTTTAGATTCATCTACATATATTCTTTCAATACATCTTTCAGTTTATTGCAGAAGAAAGGTTTTACGTTACGTTTTAATCAAAACGAAAAATAATGACTGTTACATGACCTAAATTTTCAAATCTATTCCAGGAATGAATAAAATTTCGTAATCGATATCAAATTTTATGGTATTTTTCAATAGAATAGGCCTCGGGAATTCTGCTTATGTGAATATATTTCCAATATTCCATATTTGTATACAGTCGTCGCATCTCAGCCAAATTAAATCTAGGAAAATATGAAATTCGATAATGAGGCCAGATTTAATTAGCTTCCATTTCCTCATAGAATTCCCTCCGTCGCATAATATTTTCATCTACCTCTGAATTTCCAAAAGCTGTTGCATAACTTTATTCGAATAATACTGCATTGTGAATATTAATTTTATTCATATGATTATAAATAATCACGTCATTTCATCATCATTATTTTAAATTTTGACGTCAGTGAGTGTTGGATAAAATCGAGGTAATACACGTAGATTAAAGTGGTATTTCATCAAGAATTAGCAAAATAAAATATCTAATCGAATATAATTAGATCCTTGTCTTTCTACTATGATTTTAGAAATGAAAAATGTATGATGGAGAGTTACCGCAGAAATTATGGAACTATATTATCATAAATGTTAATTTTTTCGCGCTAATATAATATTATGATATTCCGAGAACTATATTTTATATAGCAATTTGAATGATGATTCGTTGAAGGTATGTTCAAGCATAAATACCTTTATCGCAAATCCGGAGTAACAATTTCAATATGCTCATGCGAATTCTGAACATTCGTCTGAAATGACTATTTCCTTTTAAAAGCAAAATTTAAATGGAGCTCGCAGGAAAAAAATGGGCCCCGCGGACACTAGAGTAAAATCTTAACGGGACGTTTGAAGAGATTTGCCGCATAAGCGCTTCAACCGAAATGTCATTTGAAAATATTCGGAAATTTTATTTTATATATCCAAAATGGGGGTATATTGTGCGAATTTATTTGGGCTGTTTTCCTTGCCAATGAGTTCATCCGTCACTGAGGATTCTAAAATATTTTTACGGACCGAAGATTTTGTATTTTATTGCAACAAAGCTTTCAGTGAATTGATTCCAGTGGCTCAGATATCTTTCTCTGGGAAATTCTCAAATAGGGAAGCCATTGAATAGGATATTTGGTGAAATGAATTCGTTTAGAATTAGTTATGGATGATTCTACTACATTCCTAAAAATCAACGGTCACTCGCCTATTCATCCAATGCGTACTTGCTTTAGTGTAAGTTTCATTCGCCTGAGAAAAATAGAAAAAATCATGTTCAGATTTTTGCGGCATTTGCCTTTTTGTATGATCCGCGCCCCCATATTTTGCCTCTATTGAAATATCATCGCTTTCATTGCAGTTTTGTGATTTTTATCTCGACGTTCACATATTCAGAAAATTCAGTTGAAATGCGTATTTAAAGGTCGCTCTAATAGATGTGAGATGTAGAACATACCCACATGGGATTGGGGGGGGGGGGTAACATGAAATAGTTCTCATATGTTTATATTTAACATATGGTTAAAACTTCATTTTTATATGTGTATACTTTTACGATCAAAGTAACTGTCATTG
This sequence comes from Pachydiplax longipennis, assembly GCA_036926295.1. Classification (NCBI taxonomy): domain Eukaryota; kingdom Metazoa; phylum Arthropoda; class Insecta; order Odonata; family Libellulidae; genus Pachydiplax; species Pachydiplax longipennis. Next base: position 73,093,540 of record JAVFKF010000012.1, read on the forward strand.
TTGGCATTCACATTTTACGAAGTCACGGCCCAAGCAGTTGGTTCTATGTATACTTTCTTTGCTGAAGTTGCTACTGATTAAAGTTTCGCTTTTCCCCAAATCAGTGGAGTATTATTCCTTCGCCTAGTAATTGTATAATGGAATAATATTACATCATTCTAAACACACGCGCTAATTCCTTCCAACCAAGCACTTATTAGGAAAAAATTCTCCTGAGACATTACAGAAAAGAGGAATTCTTTGCGAAAATATAATTATGAGAGAACGGACATATTTGATGACTTCAACTAAGCACAATATACATACATATGTATAGTACAGCTTAACCAATATGATTTACAGCCATCACGTTCATAGAGAAAAAGCGAAAAAGGCAGCAAAGGAATTTTAAATTGATAAAAATGAATATTACATATCGAGATAGTTACGGTGTTCTCAAAACTTTGTTTTCAGACGATACAAGTATTTTGCCCACTTTTGCCAAATTTGCCCACTAATTTGCAATAGATATTAGTCGACGGAGTATACTTTAAAACATTTTGTCTGATGCTGCTGGGCTGATAGTGCTGCAGGAAGCATATTACACCGTTCGATGAGATTGCTAATGAGGTGAGGGAGAGTAACCGATTCACCAATCAACGAGCCTGCAATTATAAATCGCTAATTAAATCAATTACATATAGAATGTTCTCTGAGGGAAACGGTTAATAAGAGCATATTATTTTTGGAAATTATATGCATGGATTAAGCACCATAAACTATACTTAATTTGAATAGATGCATTGCGATTCATTCATGTGGTAATTTCATCATACAATTAAGTTCGAAATAATTTAAAGAAACGGTCACCGGTGATTCACATTCACTTTACGTGCGATGACATTCTCTTAGAACTATTGGTTTTACAAAAGGCACACTCTAGGATACGATATCAGGATTGCACGAGCTGTTTTACCGTGTACCTAGGATTCAATGTATTCTCTTTGCAACAGCATAATACCCGGATCTTACACTTATATCTTGGATTTTTTATATGGATAGAGTTTATAGTTGAGTTTACATACAGAGATATATTGAGGTGTTAATTACTCTATACTTATTCAAGATTTTTAAAATTTTAAATAATTACAATTTAGAGGGATAAAGGGCTCTGATATCTATTTTCCGGAAGAAGGGGACTTTAAAGACAGTTTATATTTTCAAATTTGAATAATTTAAATAATTGCAACTATTGTTGAAATCTCTTAAGAACTGATATATGTCCAGTTTATCTGATTAATGATATTCAGACTATAAATCAAATCGAACTCTATTTACTTAAAACTCACCAATGTTTCGTATAAATGCCTGCTATATTTTCACAGATTTTTGCTGGCCTTAGGAGGAAATGCATTACCCGCAGAAACTCGAATAAAATAATTCAAATATGAATTATTTAAATAATTTAGAGAATGTTACATTCATTCACTCAGCGGGTTAAGGGATGCAAACTTCATTCGAAAGCGACAGCTGAAATGGGGATTTTTCCATTATTTATCTGGATAGGTGCAATAAAAGATCGGACGAGTGTTATTTCTGTGTGTATGACCGTTCTCCGCATATTTGCTTTATTTTGCTGCCTACTGAGCCATTTTAAAAGACCAGAGAAGCACCGCGAAAAGAGAACGCCCGTTTTTATGCCAAAAGAAAAACGGAATGTGAGAGATAGCGAGCATTCGTGCGGCAGACAATAAGAGTATATGTTTTATGAAGAGGGCTGTAGAGTTCTATTTCAAAGAGAGTTGGGTTAATATCAACGGGGAGAGTTCGAGTGCGAAGCGTCCTAAATGAAACATCGCTAAAATTAACACAAAGGCTCTCATTGTTCCCTTCGCCTTTTCACTTTGGGTGTATTCGTGATTTTGACGCACGAAAACGTGTTGTTGTTTCGAGAAGCTGGTGCAACAAAACGAATCGGAGGCAACGGGTTTTGTCGTTAGGGGAATCGCAACGAATGGTTTGATCCATCGAGGAATAAGTCTTCTCTGAGAGCTTTTCTGAACCGATTTCAAGCGAAGTTGGGCGTAGCGTAAAGGGGAAACAGCAGACAACGCTGAAAAGTATTGTTTTGACAGTCACCAGGGATGGTACACTGGATCAATGAAAGTTTTTCCTCTAGTTTTTTCAAGTTGAAATCATCTCTCGAAGTTTTTTACTAGCTTCCGATTTCAGAGAAAATTCTCAGAGAAAGGTCTTGTTTGTCTTCTCTCAAAGTGATTGTCTATTCCTATTTTAGTGATAAATACATAAAAGAAAGTTTTATTGGGTTTTGTGAGTTCTTGCGTGCTAGAATAATACAGATTCAAATCTCTACCCACTCCTCAGTAGTTGGTATTTTGGATTTTTTTTGTGAAGTGTTGAGAAACATTGAAATATCTGCAGACAATTTAAACCCTTAGTTACATAAACTAACTATAGCAACAAATAAATAATTTTTTTCTTCTCCAAAAGTAAATAAATGGAAGGATAAATTTTCTCTGACATTCTACAGCGCCAACTGTTAAACCCACTCAATTTCAGTGTAACGTTGCTTATCAGTTCACACATTATGTGCAGCTTCATCACCGTCAGCCGTACATTCAATAATCTCATAGAGGCATTCTCTTTCAGTTCATCGATCAACGTCTTCTTCATTTTTGTGATATCTTCGTAAATTTAATTATAACCTCAATAAAAAGAAGCCAACTCAGCCTACTCAACGATGGGCCGCATCAATCAATCTCAACCTCGTGATGCTATAACACAGAGCAATACTGGGATATTGGTAATAGCCTTTTGTGAAGACTATTTAATGCTTACTTGATAGCAATCCAGTAAAAAATTTAAGAGCTGAATGAACGATAAGGATATGGGATCGGAAATGGGGGTAGTAAAAGTTGACGATTATCAAAGAGAAATTAATGGGCATCAACCATCATCAGCAAGATTCATTCGCAATATTACGATATTCTGAGCTATTTAACAGATTTTACGACTGTTATATAGATTTATGGCCGAGTCGATTAAATAGGGGTTCATTTTCAAAGTTCATCTAACGTAGTACATAACAAAAATTCTCACTTTGCCTTTATCTGATTTCGATAGACAGGAAAGAGAAATATATAAAGTAGATTGTGGTTGTAAGACAATATTAGAGACAGCAATATACGGGAAGAGTCGAAAAAGGAAACTTATATTAGTTAGAAGTACATCAGACAATCGAAGGTAATAAAACAGACGCAGTTGAAAGTAGTACATAAAAGACAATCGTTGAGGATTAACAACAGATAAATCAACTAGTTTGAAGATTATATTATTAGTAAAAGACTTAATTAATATTCCAAAAAATTGAATGGATGTGAGATAAGTTTGACAAGACGGAGACTAGGATTCAAATGTTTCAATTGCCGGACGGTTGCTCTATCCTTGAAGCTATCTTGCCAAGACTTTTGAATTACCCGCAGGGACTATATGCAGGGAATAAATATATGTGCCATTGAGCGACTTCTTGCGCAAAACGTTTCAATGTCCAGATTTAAGGTGAGGAACATGTGGCCTACATGCCAAATATTACCATTTGAGCGTTTATTGCGACCCATTAGTCAATTCCTGAAACAAATATTCTTATTTAATAATTTTGGTAATGACGGCTCTCTGTTTACTCAGCGAATAAATTGGTTTTTCTTATATGCAATTTTGATGCTTAAATATCTGAATGCAGGCAACATGTAACAATAAGGTGGCCCTCCGATGGAGGAAAGTTTCTCACCCCTGGTCTATAGTATGTTCTCGTATGACAACTAAATGTACGGAGCAACCGTCTGGTAATTGGAAGAGCCGTGCTTAATATCCGGAACTATTAGTATATTTTAATGTTCGTTTTTCCTTGGGAATGCCTCTAAGTGCACGCTTTAACGAGCAAAGTCAACTTTAACCAAATTTCTTAATAATTGATGATTAAGCCTACGAAGGCACATTTCAACGATGTTATGGACATTGATTTTCTATCTAAAGGAATGAAAAAATCAAATTAAATCATACTAATTATTAAGTTAAAAAACAAATAATTATCAAATAGTATTAAAAGTATAGCTTGTTTGAATTCTTTAATAATTTCGGAGACATGATGATGGCAATGTGTCGCCGAAACCAGTATTTTCCCAAATAAACATAGTATAAATGAATCCAACTATATCTATTCTTTAGAGGAAAAATTCGGGTTAACGAGCAAGAAGTATAGGAAAGAAGGCCTTGTGTTTTTTTAATTTAAAATGAATATAAGAAGCGCTACAATGTTTCCCTCCGAGCATCTTCGCATACATATCCATTTATGAACAGTCAGAGATAGCTCGAACAATTATTATATAACTTTTTACTTTTGCTCGGATATTTAAAAGTAGCACTGTTCGCCGCCATAAATGCAGTTATTTTGCAAAGCGGAGCATCCGTGCTGTTGAATCAAGGACAGAGCAAAGCCGATCAATAATAGTCAGCTTGCAATTGACTGGAAATAAAAACTTTACAGTCAGACGCACTAGTCGTTTCTGCCAGCTGCCTTTATCCATTGACATTATTTACGCTTTCGCGAAAAAATACAATCCGGATCTAAAATTAGAAGTCAATCGTCCCCATTCTGGGTTAATTGGAAAATAAACATTCAGAGAGAGAATGCGGTGGATCTGCCATGAGATAACTTTTAAAAAATTCTGAAAGCGTTGGCTTCCTATGGAGTCCTCCGGAAATTCCCTCGTTTGCCAACTGTTCGCCCTTCGTATTGCGTCATAGTTTACCTTCCGATAATTTTTCCCATCAGCTTTGGTATTTCCCTCCAACCCATTCGATGTATCAATAATATCCAAAGGAAACAAGTTGGCTTGGGATGCAGAGACGGAATAGCTGCGCGTTGTAGTACGTCAAATAGAGGATATTGGATAGCTGGAAATGGAAATTCCGGGCAATTTTAATGGGTCCGGTATGCTTGCAACTTTATGATACGGATAACCGATGGGTCATTGCGGGCCTTCTGCTTCCCCTTATGGAAAATTCCTGTTAGCTTTGGAAACAAAATACCCGCGCTCCAGTAATTGTTGCGATATCACGGGGGCTATTTATTTATCCAGGATATGTCAAACTTATCGAAAACGGACGCAAATTTGAAAACAAATTCACAATTATGCTATTTATACCTCAAATCTTTTCCCGGCGTATTATTTAAAGGTAAATTGAAAGCCTTCGAGGATCTGCAATCTTTGACAATATATCAAAGAAATAATGGCTGGTTGGATAAAAAATATGATTTTTGTAATCTATCACTAATTAAAAACTGATAGAATAAATATCTTCGGATTAATGTTGACCTGAAAAACGCAAGCCTTTACTTAATTTAAAAGAACACTGTTAAAAAAAGAGAGATAAATGGAAAGCGGAAAAGGGAAAATCCTAAATTCAAAAGCAAAATATTTATATTTTGCCTTTGAACCCAGAAATTATGGCATAAAGGTACTGGCAGGAAAATTTATCTCATATGGACGAATCTCACGTATGACCGGGAATTTTGAAGTACATTTGTGGTTGCGCGAGAATTGTAATAATAAATAAGTGTAATATGGTTTGTGTGAATGTATCTTAGTGTCACTGCAATGATTTATTAAAAACTGGTATTTAGAGAATAGACAGGACACAACACATTTAAGTTCCAGCCGAATGGGAAGAAGCCGAATGCCCTGTTCTCATGTTTTTCTCCGTTTCATGACTAATTCATTTTTCTACATATTTTCATCTTTGCTCACTGATGGACGTAAGGATCAAATTCCCACCCAAATATTCGGTCGATTTTAGGTAAGGGAACAAATAATTCAAACAAATAAAACTTGACGAATATGATAATCACAAAAATATAATTGACGGTTATATACATAGCTTTTGATAATTAATAGGTATTTATTTGGCAATAAAATTTTTTTGAATCCATTGTTTCGGCGGACGAGGATCACGGTTGCCAGATGGTATTAGTATTGGACAACTTTTTATCTTCATTTCGCTCGAAAACAAGAAAGACGACGAAAGGCGAATTTAGGGGAATTTACTGTGATCAGAAATTTTATTTACTGCAATAATTTATTTGGAAAGAGGATTTGATGGTAGTGTCCCAGTGTCAAATTAAGTGTCCCAGTGCTTCATAGAAAGGAGTCAATGAAAACTGCTATTCTCACATTCCTCATAATTTAACAATGTCAATCTATCTATTCCAAATCAAGACGATGCAAACATACCTTGAGACACCTGATATCCTCAGTTGTTTGTAAAGTAAAAATGTAAAGATGTCTAAATTTAAATTTCAAATTATTATGCGAATAACTTTTAAAGTTTTACAGAATTACTTTTGGTACTCAATAACCAGTATAAAATATAACAATAATAATATATACCAAATGTTTTCCTTTTAGAAAAATCATAGAAATATCTTTCCTAATCAGAGGGAATTGTGATTTTATGACTAGAATCCTTTTACTATCAGTAACTCAATATATTGACCTAATTTTCTATGCTCAGATGCGACCGTTTGAGGTAGCTGTAGATGTCTCCCAGAACTTTCAACCTTTATCTCTGTTGAGAACTAGTTTATCTAAAGATCTCACGTTAATCTCCATATCTAGAGAGATATGTTCATGGTCTATGCTTGAAAAACATTAGATGGTATTCCGAAGTAGCTTTCAACCCCACAAAGCTCTGGGATTTTTGCATATAAACTGCTTAATGGAGAAGGGTCTCGCTAGCCATGTGGGTAACGCGTTTGCTTTGGGCGGAAAAGGTTCGAACCCCGGTATACCCATCATCCAAAACATGTTTAACCAACATCGCAAACAATTGGGAAGCAACCTAATTTAAGAGGTAGTAGGTCCAGGCCTAGAAAAACCAATAAAGGTGGTGTGAGAGTCAATTTACTGACCACGTGTCACCCACGGTGAATATCGCTGGCTTAGGCCAAATCCCACACAGGGATGTCGCGCCGTGGACTTTACTTTCTTACTTTACATACTGCTTGATGGAGACTGGCATTAAGTGATTCAATTATTCAGAACCTTAAAATTAGTGAACTCTCACTATTTTGGTATTTTTTAATATTTTGCAGGAGAACTTGCTGTGTTGATAATATCAAACTAATAATGTATTCCTAGAAATATCTCTTGGCAGCAATGTAGTCAATTATAATGTCCAAATCGGTTTACCATGAAAATTTAAGAAACACGTTTCGGTATTTGTTAATCGCTAAAATAATATCATGAAAGTTCAATCCTGTCACTTTTTATGTGGGTACGCTCGAATTGCGCAGCTGAGTTCAGCAAACAATGAAGTATAGGTTAAATAAATCTAAAAATCTAAATACTTTGCAGCAACAACGGTATCTACATTTGAGATCGCATCCTAAACTGCACTTTGAGTGAGAATTATTTGAGAGTGCATACCTTTCCAGTTATGGTGTGCAAATATTTTTATCTGATGATACAAATTCTGCTGATAGCACTTATCCGCGGGACGATCTCAAAAATATGAAACATGAGGAATGTTTGCCGTTTTGCAGATGAAGCGGTTTCGAATATTTCTGCCAATTTTGCTAAAGTGGAGCAACTGGAATTTTCATCCTCAGTGCTAAAAATTGTAGCAAGGAATTATAGCGTGAGCTTGATAAAAGCAAAATAATCGTACGAAGAACAGAAACGTTTTACTTAACACCTGACTGAACAATACATCTAAAATACTAAAAATATATTCGGAAAGAAAACATAAGATAAATTCATGAATACTGAATTAATTATTTGCGAACAACTCGAAATAGCAACGCAGGCATGAATTTTTTCAAATGTAATTGTTCTGGAAGCTAAATAATTTTGGAGAAATCGATTATTTATGAAACAAAAGAGGTTCTGCGTCATCTTGATTCTATTCCTCAATTTCTCTTGGATAGCGATATAAACACCGCTTATACTGCGTTAACTTAGAAACTTGACTTCGAATACCCAATTGATAAAATCCTGAAATGTTAAATTAATAGCAATAGAGAAGAAATACTGCGGAAAATGATGCATTAATATTGCTTGTGGAGGAAGAACTATGCGTATCTTTGAAATTAACGGGAATCAAATAATTTTTAAAAAATTGAATTTTCTTGATAACATCTTCGTTTCCCATGAAAGTTGGGATATTCGGGGTATAAGGGAAGAATCATATACCGTCCATGTCACGTGCATTCAAGGCCGGTTCAGGAATGAATATTTATTTAGAGGTGTTGTATGAATGTCAATACTACCAATTTCAATCGAAGGCTAATTTTTACCATCGGCTTATCGAAATTTCTTCTATCATCTCTTGAATTCGATTTTATATTCATTCAGAATTACTATGGTATCATTTTTGAAGCCTCAAATTTTCATTTATTTATCTTGAAATGTATAAGATTATATAAGATTTTAGTTTGTTACATAGATTTTAGTTTCTGATCTATTATGCTAGAAGAATATAATGTTATCGTATCGGTGCATATCTTTTTTATGCTTAAATAAGAAATTTGAAGGCCATTTGTTTCTTGGAAGTAATCAGAATAGGCTGATAACGTTCCTTGAATATCTGAATAATTTACTCGTAATTAAATTGCATAATTTCAATCCCTATCGGTTCCTGTCCTTACCTTTTTCTCCCTCGTTTTCTCAAGGAGATTAAATCTATAATTTCCTCTCTTCAGTTCAGAAAATGTTATTTTGAAGCTGTTTTATTCGCCCGCATATGGGAAAGGAAATCGAAACTACGAAGACCAATTGGCTAATGTGTCTATCGACGCTATCGACTTATACGTTACATCTAAACGAAGAAGAGTTTTTCTCAGATAAAGTAAAAAAGAAGATGCCGTTAGCAAATTATATTAATTAATCATTTTTATTAAATTCAAATTCAAACCAATTTAATTTATTTTTCGGATTGATCATGACCGATTTTAGGCTACAAGATGTAATTATTCTAAGCATTAATTTCATATAATTACCAAAATATCCATAATGGTTCGTGCACATATCTTGTAATTAATTTATGATATTTAACTTATGTTGTGATCAAAATTAGGGGTTTCTCGGGAGTATAAATACAGAAGCGCACCAGCAAGCAAGTGTTAAAAATTTCGTTTACCAGGATCAGATTTGCTAAGGAACTATACGACTCAATTGAATCAACCAAGGCACTCCTAGCAAGGAAACTTGGTTACGCTAGAGTTGATTTAAAAAAAAGACCTGTTTCAGTTATTCGTAAAGCTAGTTTAATTAAATACTAGACAGAAAGTACCCCATATATTTGAGTTTTCACAGATCTATTATTCATCCACAGTTATTCTAGTGGTAAATGTACCGCCGTTCAATCTTCTAGATCTTGAGTATTACGAAGCAAATTCGAATATTCGATTTCTATCGTCATACAGCGATCAAAATCGGATTAATACACAAAAAATTGGGTAGGGGATTTTCAGGAAAGCAGGTCATGTTCGATAGTGAAAGAGCACACACAAATAACTGGAGGAATGTAACAAAATCTACGCTTGCAATAGCTTTGCTTTGGCAATCGACGTTGAACTGAATACCGTATGAAGAACTACGCAGGAAATTGCAAGGTTCGTCGGGAATTCTCAATGATACGTATTTTCTAGTGCAAGACCAAATAAGTTTTGCTTGAATGACCTTCATGATCCTGTCAGCTATAAATTGGAATTTTGGGAGCGAATAAATTATATCAGTCGGGTTGGATTCATTAATGGACATCTTTGACCTTTAGGCTCCTCGATTGTTTGAAATAGGATATTGTGAATCACCTATGCCTTCTCATTTTATCACTGTTTTAATCATAGCATTATCATTGCAGATGACAGAGCAATCGAGATGAATACGTGGCCTTAATTAACACCGTAAAATAATTGGTAATTTTAGTCAGAGAGTCATGTAAGTAGAGATTCAATGGCGTGTAGATCCAGTAATTTGTGAAAGTAACTTATTAAGCTACACTTCATTGCATTTAACTGTTTTGGACATTAAAATAGATAATTTTTTTTCTTTTCAATGAATGAAAAAAGGTATCCATAAAAACTGAAGCATTGATCCTCTAAAATAAAAATCAATTAATATCAAAAGCCTTTATCAAAAGTCAATTATGTTTTCGAATTAAATATTGCGTCCGCAAAAAAGTCATTATTTTGGGGAGATAACTCCATTGTTAATAAACTTAATGTAGATTAATTCTTAGGAGTTTAAAAATTATTTAGTTTCTAAATTATTTAGAGTATTTAAATTATGCAATTTACCAAAATATAACTATTATTCTGTTAAATTATATATCATAAAGCGGGTTCTTTTGTTATTTCACCATTGCATTTAGAAAAAATGCACTCAAAGCACTTAGAATTTATTTATTCATACTTCATAATCAGTCGTCCATTTTCACGTCATCAATTAAAGTATATTTTATATATTTTTTCAATTAGATAGGGAGTCTAATCTCTCTACGTTCCTTACAAACTGCGAATCTAGATTACTCTAAAGATTAACATTCCACTCTTTTCTTTTCATAACTTCAAACGCACCTTATACTCCATACTAGGCAAGAATCTCATTATAAATTTTAAAGCTTCCGCGGAAAAATCATTTCGACAGTATTTTTCTTTAATACTTAGATACCGATTTTTCCCCTGAGGAGGTGAGGAAAAATACAGGAGATGAATACACGAGGCAGACTCAGCTGCAGCGATCTCACATCTTAAAAATCCACTTTGACGAAATGGGAAAAAATAAACACAAAACTAGATTGACCCAATAAGATCTTAGTTCCGTTTCAAGACCCCAAGGCGGTGGAAGGTAATTTTCTCCGTTTCTTTTGCGTCGATATCTTCATTATTTTATTAGTCTTTTTATCCCGTTGCAAGCTCTTCCTTGCCCGCTTAGCCGCTGAAGAGAAATGGGTGCGCTTCTCTCGTTCCTTTTGCCTCCGACGTTTTTATCTCTAAGGGTACCTGCGAACCACCACTCCAATGCTTCTCCAATATATTTCTCTCGCCTCTAAAGACTGCTTGGGAGCGCTCTTATTCTCCCTCTTTGCTCACTGTATCTCCGTTCTTTCTCCCTCCGTGTTTTCTTCAATAAATAACATTACTTCCGCAATTTCTCTAATCCTCCTGCAAGTGAAGTAATTTTCTCATACATTTATCATATTCCGATGAAACCAATGTGGCTTCGACATGTTTCTAAGAACAACAGATGGAATCGACGTGGAAATACCTAATAAATTTAAATTTTAACTCTCCACTATTATTTTAACTCTCCACTATTATTTTAACTATCCATTATTTATTTTATTCTCCGCTTCTTTCCGCATAATTTTTCGTTTAACTGACACATATGTGCCGAGCATATTTCCAGAGATGTAACCTTATAGGAGTAGGTTGTCCGATGCATTAGGTAATGCTTAAATAGTGAATAATATCAAGAGTCGAAAGAATGGTCGTTACATTATTTCATGGTAATTGTTACCAATTTAACAAATTTACAATTACAAATATGTATCTGGAGGATTTGGAGGATAAATTAACAAGAATGGAGGGGATAGAAAGGAAGAAGAATGAAAATTTTCGTTTTGCACTTGTCGAAATATTGAAGATGCCGAACATGAAACTTAGAAATTTTGCTATTGATTATCAGATTTTGCCTCAGTATTACTATATCGAAGAAATTTCCCCTCAGAATTAATCATTCATGAAAGGTGGATAACGCTCCGTTTTTTTAATTGTATTTTGAGATCAAATTTAAAGTCAATCATGTTTGTTATCACATCCTAAGCGCCTTGTTATCCTTTTACGGTTACTTTCACGAGAATGTTTTCGTTAATATCAAGGGCTAAAAAAAGAACTCACAAAATATTATTCCCTAATTAAAACGAGTTTTCATATAGGTTTCTCTGAAGTACAACTGAAGAAAACTAAAGCAAAGTTAACCCAAGAAAAGAAATATTTTGAATTAATCTAAGATGATCAAAGTGTACTCTAATCTTTCTCATAATACAATTTATAGATGCATAATAAAATGATTTCACATTTAAATGCACGCCTGAGGAATTAAATTACTGTTTGTTCAAGTAAAAAGGTTATTTTCAAGATTTTATTTTGTCAACGCAAGGCTTCTTTCAATTTCTAAATGCAGTATGTATTTGACATAATATAAATGAGCTTTTGGCGATTAAATTAAAATTGTATTTAATGGTAATAATCTGAAATGGAAAAAAGTTTAGCTTTTCACAATTTCATGCTGACAAATCTGCCAAAAATTTTCCGGGAAAGAATATTTCTTTGGTGTAATACAATAGATTCGAAAATTAGATGTAAGAAAGCAGAGAAATAAGATCAACCCAAACACAAATAAGAGGTTACAGATTCCGTAAAAATACTCCCGGAGTTCCACTTTTTGGTTGAGAAGGTATTGCTCCAAAGCGTTCGATCCTGTTGAGGCGATTGCGATGCCTTCCATACTCGGTCCGACCGCCACAGCCTCCCTTGACTTGATTAGATAAGAATCTACATTTCCTGTCTTCCATCCTGTTCTTTCAGTCGCTTACAAAGAGGGAACGAACAAGTCTCAATTCAGCAAATTCCTCAAAAAGATGAAAAAGAATTCGCTGAATAATTCATGTTTCACTCCCCTCAGACCCTCAAAAATAAGGTTCTGACGTAACGAATTCCTCAAATATGTACTCCAGAGAGACCTGCTAGAGTCGTTTTATAGAAAAAGAAATGAACTCTCCCAAGGTGGAAAACCTCGAGATCACTTTTCCTCAAAAATATAAGGGTAAATAATTATGGATGAGAGCGTCTGCCACTGAAATTGAATTGACTGAAAACAGAAGTTTTGGGGAAATATTTCGAGGTGAAAACAAAATGAGATACGGTTCATTCCAAGATTATTCGTATCCGTCTCGAAAAGGACTCATTCATTCGACATAATTCCACCGGTATTTCTATTATTTACTTATTTATCATTAAAGTTGAAGTCACATCTTACATATTCTTTAGTACAAAAAGCAATAAGTAATTAAAATAATAAATTTTCGCCGCTGCAGAGTGGATACTACGGATTTTATTGAGAAACAGATGTTTAAAATCATGGTTTAGAACTTGAAACGGACATTTATTATCATAAGATACTTATTTAAGTATTTATTATCACAAAGTCAATTTTTAGTTAGCTTAATGACAACTTAATGACAAAATGATGGACAATACTGTCCATCAATAGAGGAAACAAAATTTCATTACATCAAGAATACTGTTCAGGGAAAATTTAAGACCAATGATTTGGTTTTTCCTTTCCGCACCGTGTATCATACTGACCGTTAAGATGCTCTCATTGCACACACGATAATAGCATGGGAGAATATCATTGCTCTACATCATGCCTCACTACCGAATAATACTTCATTCACCTGCTCAATGTCTTACATCTTTTCCAGGTATATTTATGTAGTTAGGTATCACAAGTTCTTACCTGTCTAATTTTTTCGTGATAATTTAATTATAATCTTAAAAGTTCTAAATTCAACAACAGATTATGATAACTATTTAAATTAATTGATTATCTTTAATTATTACAATTATTATTAGTGTTATTTTTTACATTTCATGCGCATTTACAAAACATTGTCATACTGTCAGAATAAGAGACTATTGAAAGGATGGATATGTACTAGTAAGTTATACATAAACTTAGAAAAAACAGCTTTAACTAAAAGTAATATTGATGATTATTAATTAATTAACTATCTCCGCGAGAATAGAGGGAAGTTAGTTTTAAGAGAAAATTTAAGGAGAATAATTGAAATAGAGAAAATGATTGAAAATAATTTAGTGATTATTCCTTGCTAATGAGCTCGAAGTTTTTCTGGCAAGAGACTCAAATTAGTTGTAAAATAATTAACATACTTCCAAACATATTCAAACAGAAATCTAGATACCTTTCAGAATAAGTTGATTCAAACAATAACCCTAATTTGTTTCAAATTGAATGGCTTTTCCTTCTGCATCAAACTTTAAAACCTGATAAATGAACTTAATTCTTTCATGATTGTCAAATTTTGAAATGGCTACAGAGAAAGAAAAAGAAGCCTACACAACGCATCCACAATGGTAGAAACCCTAAATATTTTCTAGAAAAAAACGTAAATAAAAAGTTTTCTTTTAAAATTTACTGGCCATAAAGAAAAGTTTTAAGATGAGAAGACCAAGAGATTTCCGTAGAAATATTCAGCTTGGAGGCCAACTTAAAATCCTCCTCCTGCTAGGAAAATCCCTGAAAAGGGAATGAGGTGAGACGGGGAATGAGGTATTTTTATTTCTCTTATTTATCCAGATGGCAATAAGAGGAAAAAGTCAACGTAAATTCAGCACAGGGACCTCATAAATAAGTACCAACCCAGATGATTGCTATCATTTATACCGAAATCAGCATCCTTTAACCGAAAATCGAGACGTAAGTATATAAAAGATACAGTTTTCTCTATTTTGTTTCAAAAGGTATGTGAAAAATATTCCATCTACCAATGGGTTCATAGAGATAGGAAAGTATACTCCATTAAATAAGTTACAAATTCGGAGCCTAAATAAGATGCAGAAGAACGAAATAGGGGGATAGATTGATCATCTCCCCTTTTTGAGTGACCCCAGCGAGGATACAGAGAAGCCAGATTTAGTAGAGAATTTAAGAAGAAGGCGTATTCTGCGCAAATAGGTGCGAGTTGGGAAATTAAATCTCGGAGAAGAAGACGGATGACACAATATTAGGTTCCGGAATGAAAAATGGAGGGTGCTTAAATAAAAATGAGAAAACGGAGGAAATCCAATCTGATGCCTGACAACCCCAATTCATTAATTACCGAGACATCTATTTAGGATAATTTCCACTTTAAATTCAAAGATCCGAGAGGAGGTACTTCGGGTTTAAAAGGGAGATAAGAAAGTCGAAATGAGCGAAATGTAAAGAGTCGCAGATTGACTAAGTCAAGTGAAGAAACTTTCAAGAGCTGGGCATAATAACCTCAAAAAATAACTTTCCAATATTCGAGGTTCATATGACAAGACTTGATTCTAACGTTATGACATTTTCATGATATATTGACCAAACTAAAGTTATCCTGAGAACTGGAATATTTTATTTAATATTGAGTACTTTCAACTCTCCTACATTAAATTCTTCACTTTTTCTTGAAAACATGAAATATTTTCATTACTAAATATTTTCAAATAAATAGGTTTCCTTCTTGTTATCAATTTATATTATATTGTTTTTTAAAATAATTATCTTTCAATTTTTAATGGTGATAATGAAATGAAGTTGACATAGCTAGAAATATATGCCATTTAATAACATATTCTATTGTTAATGAAGATCTATATACAATCACTACAAATCATGCAAATGAATCATCACTTATATAATTTTATAAAAAGGTTTTGATGTAACGCAATTTTCGATCTTAAATTTCTACCGAAAAGACACCGGGACAATTTCAATTTAGTTAATATATATCGAGAATTACAACTTTGAAATTTACAATGCCAGTCATCCTTCAAGTAGTAGTAGTAGTCCATCAAGATACTTAAAATTTTTCATATAAAGAAAGTTTGATTAATTTGCATATTCTCTTCATATACCTCATTACCATCTTATGAATATCTACTTTGCAAAACCTTGTTCTGTAAGCATGCAATTATTTTTATCTAGCATACTCTCATCATGTTAAAATATCATAATGTTACTTAGAGACATAATGCACAAATTTTACGTATTATCACAGAACTTTAAATCTTCCACGATTTGGAACCAACGCTTAGCTACATCACCTGATGATGTAAATATAAAATATAAGATAAAGTTAACTCTATTTTCCAGGAATTTCTTCGTATGTTTCTCATGAAGAAACGCGAGAGAAGTTCAGGAGTGAGTAACTTAAATCAAATTCCGATAAGGTCTTTAAGTTGCTACAGAGCTGAATAACGAGGTTTGGAAATTAATTGGCTGTCTTAGAGAAGAAAAGAGATTCTTAATGACCCGATCCATGGAAAGAGGGGTTAATCTAATAAGAGAAGATTAGTGAGGGCAAATTAAGTATTTCGATGGCATTTAGAGAGGAAAAATTCAGGTCTGCACGTTAGGAAGAGGAAATTAAGTAAGATTATCACGATGAAATAATATCTTCATGAACCATCTGTTACTTAAATAAATGAATCGGTTACAGATGTTTTTATTAATAAATTCAGAAATTAAAAATTAAGACGATTAAATAATTGATTTGTGTCATACATTAATAATTATTAATTAAATTATCAGATGTATTGCGAATTATGAATACCTCAGACTTCACTTTGAGTAACCTACCTATATATTTCATGATGAAGAGAATTCGAAATACTCTGTTTAATTCCTCTTGCGATGAATTAAATGGAAAAGTTGAAAAGTACTTAATGGTATTGATAGTTTGATATTGGCCACCAGATGTTAAATAAACAATTCCTGATACATCTATATCTACATAAGTACCTTGCAAGCCACCATTCGGCGTATGGC
The DNA here is from genome assembly GCA_036926295.1 of Pachydiplax longipennis. Taxonomy (NCBI): domain Eukaryota; kingdom Metazoa; phylum Arthropoda; class Insecta; order Odonata; family Libellulidae; genus Pachydiplax; species Pachydiplax longipennis. The sequence goes on from JAVFKF010000012.1 coordinate 73,110,195, forward strand.
AATAGGTGCATGATCCTTCACTCTACTAACCAAATCGATAATTTTCGCATGTATTTCGTACTATGAAACATATGAGTAACGAAAATTTTCACTCAATGACTTAAATTTATGCCATTTCTGTAATTTTTTGAAATATAATACAAGAAAGGAGTTCTGCAGGGAAAATGGAGCAATTAAATTCGTATTTGATGGAAGAAATATTACAATTCATTTCTTTAAACGATTATAAATGAGCAGCTGATTACTCTGATTTATAGAATACTACTTCTCTTCTTCATATGACGAAAATCAATGTAAGTGCTGATTCAGTCGACAAATCTTGAATACCATTGAACACAAACGTGAAATTTCTAGTGACCTTTCTATTCCGCAGTGCATTCAGAATAGTGTTGGCTTCTCAATAACCCTTTGCGCTATCCGGTAAGAGGATGTCGATGTATATATTACTATACAGTTTATCTGTATATATCCGCGCCATCAACATATCCACATCTATATCTTCATATGGAATAAAGGGTAGTTGAGTCAATTTAAATATCAAAGCCATGATGTCCTGCGGAACTGGACCAGTATTGTGTATCTGAAGGCTGGTTGATTCCTCAATCCTTCCACTGTCGGCCTTCCAATAGGAAGCGATATGAGGTGACTAATCAAGATGAGGAGTAAGGTAGTTTAATTTCTAACTTGCCTCAAATTAGAAATTAACTCAGCTGAAAACATAATGTTACCAGTTTTATTATTGGCCACAAGGTTTCCGTAGGAAAAAAAGAACTGAGTCAGAATTTTCCATATATAATAAACGGAATAAATATAAATGTATTAAAATCAGTTGAATATCTCAGGATAGCTCTCACGAATAATTTAAACCGGAGTTCACAGGTAAAGCAAGTAAAAAGCTCGGCTTTGTAAAGCGTTTTGCCGGTAGATGGGATGAAAAAGTCAGAGAACGATGTTATTCCACATACATCTACATCTACATGATACCCTGCAAGCCGCCTTTCGGCGTGTGGCGGGGGAAAACACATAAGTCAGGCTTGCAGGGTATTCATGTAGATGCAGATATAGATGAAGTCAAAAGATCTGCATATGCATGCACAATCATGATCATTAGCATTACACGTACTAATTGCACCTTCAAACATTACCTTTGACACTTGAAGGTGTCACATTCAAATCAGCATTGAGGGAATTCCAGATTCACATCTGCTCCTATTTGCATTTACCCCGTTAATTACGCGATTCTTCATACGTTTTTTTTTAACCTCCGCCATCCTTTCACTTTCGTCTTCCATTCCTCATCTTTCCTCCCCCAATCTCAGATCCTTTGCATGTCTTATTCAAAAAGGTCCCTCACGTTCTCGGCCCCATCTGAATTATTCAAACTATGGCCCATTTGACCCCGTATCCTGACCGGCCAACTCTTCTCTGCAACATCCAGAGGTTTAACTTTGACCCGCAATAACCAAGCGCTTGTCTGAGCGTCCTTAATTGCGAGCCGTCGCAAATTGCCCTCACGGGATACGTCGAGAATAGGATTTCTAACATCGCCACGAGCTTAAATTGCTCTGTCTACGTGAAGAATTAGAAATCACTTCGGACGTATTCACATACAAATGAGAGAGTTATAAATATATGAACGGAATGGTCTCTCATAACATGTGTGAAGGTGTTGGGATGTGTCGCACTTTCCATTGAGTGATTTTTATTGGAAGTACGGGGAAAATATATGGAGCATCATCTAAGCACGAAACGATGTAAGCTTAGCTGATGTACAAGTTTATGACCATACATGGTTACTTCAACAGCAATTACTAGTACGATATTTATGGATAAACGTACGTTACATTTAACCCTGCTCATCTTGCATTTTGATTTCTTTTAAGATAAGGAAAGGATAAAACTCATCTTATGTAGATTTATAGTTGTTTCGTAATATTTTTATTTAATAATTCCTCTGAAATATTAGTCAAGCTAAGACCTACGAGTCGATATTACTACTTAAAAACTAATAGTAATATCCGTTTGAAATTTTGAAAAGATTCGGAGTTAAGTCAAAATATTTCATTCTCGGTTAATCATGAGTAAATATCATCTTGTCAATTGAAATGTGGTGGAAAAGTATACCTATGGTAAATATATGCATTATTTTAGTAATCACACTAATTGGGACACTAATTGGTTATAATACCACCCATTCTAGATTATCAACTATGATTGTTGACTTAGCCACCTTACCTTTGGTAAATTACATAATTATAATATTTATGACATTTATCTTTATCCCAAAATCCTTACTATGCTAGCGCATTAAAATCGCTTTGACGAATGTTTCATGAGATACTGAGTCGATGTGGTTTCCCTTTGCCTTCCTCAACACTGTTTCTAATGTGACAGCATCACTCAATCTGGCCATTGGGGCTATGACTTATTTGCAGCTAACTCACTTTACTACAGACGCTGCATGGAATTTCGTCCACCGAGTGGTCCTTTCTGGGTGACCTAGCAGGAACAAAGGTCCAACCAGTTAAGCTCTCAAGGTCATAGGAATACATTCCCTTCAGGACAAGATTTTGGAACAGGAAATGGTATATGTAGTAGTATAGGTAGTAAATAATTTGATTTATAAGATATAAGTATTTTGCGAAACCTTTCAGGAAAATATTTACATAGGGGATTAGCCCATTGGGTTCGCATTTTGAAAGTTGTCTCGTTCGATTCCCATAGGAAGCCTATATGTGCAAAATACTTCACTTGTTGAGGCACTTTTAAAAATTAGATGTATTAAATAAACCCTAATTTTTCACGATAAAATTATTTTCTGTAAGGAATTTGCAATCAAGTATTCCACTGGAAAATGCATGTCCCTGAAAAACAAGGCTTGGATATATAACATTTATAATCCCATAGTAATTAAATTTACTTCAAAGATTCACTACAGTACTCAGAATTGGATGCATAAGAATGTATCAGAAATCAGTTATAAAATCTCACATCGATGGTAACGGCATACATTTCGACAAAATATCTGTGACTACTTACACGGAAAAGATTGTTCAAAATCCGTTTCGTAAAATTAATTTAGCTATGTTTGCTGGTAGTCCTAAGGCAATTTGCCTACCAAAACATGCAAAATTGTATTTCCATCAATCAATGAAATATGGCAAAAATATTTTTAATGATAAACTACTTCGAAATAAAATGAAATCGGTAACATACACTCAATAAGGCTAATTTACATACATAATACCAGTCATAGAAAACATGAATTAAATGAAATCAAATTGTAACTTGGATCAAAATCAAATTACTGAATACATATGATATGTTTCTAAGAACTCAGAGATCGAAAAATGTTAAAATAGGTATCTTGAATTACCTAATTATGTCCCACATATCAAAAAGTATCGGTGAAATATTGACTATTATTACTAGCTATTGAATATTGGCTAGCATTGGGTATCAAAAATTTTGAATAGTTATATTTATTGGAGGATATACGAGAAAGCTATTCTTAAAGTTCAATTATTCTTAAGTTTTTCTGCAGTCTTAAATATGAAATGGTGTATGAACTCATGATTTACGAAAGCTTAGATATTTGATGGAATTAACGTCCATTGAATTTTACGCGTCTGTAGTGGTATATGAATATCTGTAGTTAATAAAATAATATGTGAATTTTTAACAAGTTGTTGATGTTAACACTAAATATATCATTTTATAGGTTAATGAAATAAAAACAGAAAATATTGTAAAACTGTTTTTTATTTATGACTGTGATTTGACTAATTTTGTATGAATCATAAACTGCTAGTTCTAGAAACGAAAACTTTGTTTTTGAAAAAACTTCACCATACGATGAGGTTATGTAAAATGATAAAACAACTGAGTAAAATGCATAGCGATATTGCAAGTTTTCCTTATAAGATGTAGTTAAATATTTGCGAGATTTCTCATGAATAGAATGAGGAAAAATACAGGCAATTTTATCGCGTTATTCTAATATATGCACAAAATAAATATAGACGATGGAGGATATACTTCATCGTCTGATTTTATCAGCATTTACGGTTTCATTTCTCGGAGTCAGCGAAACTCGAATACAGGAAGAAAGATGACGTATTTGAATTAAAGTAACAACTAAGATTAACTTCCGCCGGAGAAACATGCTATCTTATGAGAGATATCGTAAAGTTTACCTCTTTCCGTATATTTCTTTCTCAGCCAAATTTTACGCCCTCGGGACATAAAGAAAAAGTCCATCAATTTCTAGGGAAAGAAGAGAAGCGTCTAAGAGGAAGGACGCGAAGAGGAAAAATGGTTGGCCAAGGAAAGTAATGTTTAGGGGTCGGATTCAGGTCGTAAAATATCTTACGAGGAAAGTCCCCGGTTCCTGTCATGTCGAAGCGCGCTGAAAAGGTGGGATAAAGAATTGGATGGAGGAAAATAAGAAAGGATTGCTTACGTCGGATTGAGTCGCAAGACTTAAAAAAATTCGTATCTACATAAAGTGTCGCCGTTTATCTCCGAAGGTGACGGGTTCTTTTCCCTCATATCGCGTGAATATTTTTGGAATAAAACCATGATATAGAGTTATTTTAGAGATGATACTGACTTTGAATGTTTTTTCTGCTAATATTAGATACAATTAGAAATTAAATTATCACAAGATCTACTTTGTATATTAAATTGGAGGACGATGAAATATCGATTCTCTCTCTTTTCTACGATATTTTCAAATATTCTTCTACAACTATATCTGTGCCGACTTCTACATCTATATTCTATTTTTTATTTTTATTTGCGGCTCTATCTTCGAAAGCATTTACACTTATATTTGAACCTACATTAATTCCTAAGTTTATTCCTAAATTTATTGATACAATGTATGCATTGCTACAATATTTCCCAAGGAATATAGCCCATCAACTGTGAATATGGCAGGAAGAAACGAAGATGACATATGTACAATTAATGCTTTGTTATTGTCCCAAGGTAATGAGCGCTATTGCTTGATCAAAGACATACATACAAAGACATATGTCCTACTTTTACCGAATAATATCTTTATCGTAAAACCTTCAATTTCTCATATGATTCAAGTTCACCAAAGACCTTTACGCAAATCGGCACTCCGTTATTTTATTTACGGAATTGGAAAAAACTCACAATAGTTAGGCGAATTACAAGCCCAGAAATTTCTTATATATGTCTTATAGAAAGCAGATATTTTCTTTTTGGAATGATTTAAGCTATGCCAAAGACTTGAGATTTTTCTAAAAATTCGCCTGCCAAGGAAAATCTACATTTTTTCCCTTAGTTAAGTTAAAGATTCTTTTTTATTTCCATATTAACGTAAATACTAAGGTGTTTCTGATCAAATTTAACTTTTTGTTATGGAAAAATGTATAAATTTCAGAGATATTCTTGGAAAAATCTGCACCGTAATATCTGAAATGTAAAACCTTACGCTGTCTTTTTTTTACGTAGATTATCAAATATGCCGTATTTCATTAAGATATCTTTCTCATACAAAGATAGTAGGAAAACCGAATAAAAATGTTATACAATTTTTATTCCTCAAGATTAATTTCCTCAGTAGCTTGCTTTTACAGACAGTAATGGTCACTTTGACAAAAGAATTTGTCTAAATAACTACACTTTTCTTGAAAATAATGATTTCGCATCAAAACATGTCGTAAGCTCTGTCCCTCTGTGGCGGTTTGCATGGTTAATAAATTAAAAAATAATTTCTCGTGAATAGTTTTTCCTGTTTTCCTTTCTTCATCACGGACTACCACAAAGTCACTTGCCATCCCGTTGATTTTATTCCTTTAATATCAATGATTCTCATCAAATAACCGCTTGCCTCTTAAAAAAATAATAATCAGCCCATGATTTCTCAATACTGAATGCAGAAATATTGTACTTTCAAGTCAATTATAATCCAATTAAATACCTTCTAATACAGTATACATTTCTACTTGGCCAACTCTAGTAACTTCGTGTGGGAGGAAAAATTTTTGTTTAAATATGAGGAAGTTATAAGCATGCGATTGAGTTTCTAAGCACAGTCTTATTATGGTTCCATATGGATGTGGCCCTCAGCTAGCGCCCACTGTTCCTATAAAATTAGAGACATTTTTCCCGCCTCCAAAAAGGATTTTTATGCAAACCAAAACAGTATGTATGCATAACATAACGGAAGAATTTTGGTTCGAGCAACCGTCAGTAGATACAGCTGCCAAATATTTTAAAAGATGGATATCAGGTAATATTGAATTAAAATAAACACGATCGCTAATGATTCCCTTGTTACATCCGAAAACAAGGATAATTAATGAAATCACGTCATGATGATAAAATATGACACCAAAAGAAAATAGGCCTCAGTACCAACTGATGAATTTCTTCTTAGCTTTGATGATTCTCATACACTTCCTCTAACGAAATTAAGCTTCCAGGTCACCTTTCAAATTTCAATCTCTCATAAAAAAAATTCAATTAGGGAACGCGAAACGTTAACGAAGGTGGAAATTGGAAACTTAAAGAGGTCCTCTTTAAAATATAGATTAGGAGAGGCGGAAACGTTTTAAATGCCGTGACTCGTCCCCCACTCGCGCGTTTCCGGTTCCATGCTCGACATGTTTCGAATCCGAGCCGCTCCTTAATTCCTTAATTAGTTAGGATTCCTTGGGTAGCGGCCCTTGAGGACCATTTGAATCGTGATCCATTTCCTCAAAGTGAGGGACAGGAAGGAGAAACAAATTAAGGCCGAAATCAAACGACGAATCTTGTATCTGGGATTAAGGAGCGAGTGTTGCTGCGAACCATATCTGAGTTGAAACGGCTGCTATTCGGTGGAGAAAAGTGTGCACAGCAAAATACACACGGAGCTCAAGCTGAGTACTTTACTGTTTCAATAAATTGTGGTAATGATTACTACGGTAATTAGGAATACATTTAAAGTCAAAGAAAGGGATGGAGGAAATACGAGGTGGTGTGGCCTGATTCTAAGTCTTAGAATGCGATTTTTAAGACCTCGACGATGAAGTCGATTACGCTCAAAATAAAGAAGCCATTTATTTATTTTACTTTAATACCCGGAAAGTTTTATTATCGGTGTATCATTTTACTATGTAACTGACTTTAAGTGGCCCATGAAAGATCGAATATCATCATCTGTATCTGTAGATTATTATTACAGCTGTAATTGTTTCTTTGGAGCTGTAGCTGTGAATATGCAGCGGAAAACTTCAAGCTCACTATAAACATTAATTAAAGTTTCTTAAGATAAGAATACCATAAACTCGAAGCTATTATTGAGAAATAACTTTAGAAAGGCTCTTAAAAGGAAATTTTAAGATATATTCAATTCTCGAATTCAGGTGGTCTTCATTGTGAGGCCAAATATGTAAGGATTCGTATACTTCCGGATGTAAGCGCAGCAGAGAAGATAAATATACCTGAACCGAACAGAGGCCGAAATTAACGCAAAACTATTAACTATTCCACTTGGAAGTTGAATCATTAATCAAAAACAATTGACCAATACATAAGATTGACATACATCAATCATGGAATATATTTGCGATTAGTAACATATTTGTATTTTATATTGTATTCATTTTAACTTTGTTTACTGAATTTAAATATGTATTACAACTGACATTTAAATATTTCCCATTACACTCGGTAAAATATCTGAACATTTGTATACATTTATACGAAATTTCTGAAATTAGTATAATTTTCCCTGCTGTAACCCAACATTCGCAGCAATTACTCCTTAATTAAGTTATAAACGATTAATTAAAGTTGAGAGAAGATATATCTAAAAGGCTGAACAGCTGTTGCAAGATTTTCAAAATTAAAGCTGAAAGCTGTCAGAAAGCACTACGTAAGAGTTCCACTATGGGCATGACGTATCCAGCATTGATAAGTGGATCATAGCAGTCTCTCAGCGCTACATTTACGTGTTAGAGACTTTCCGAAGAAAGAGATCGTCGTCCCTGTCAGAGGCTTAATGTAATTATCCTTTTGCTGAGACTATGGAGTTGCCAGAAGAGACATGGATTTCACAAATAGCCCATTTCTAGACATCCAGTCACTCAGAATAATCATTGGGATCTCCTCTGCTTAGAGAGTGAATTAATTTTAGCACCACGAAAGTGCATGTTATTTGAATTGCATGTAATTAAGTACTGATAATATTTGATATATTTATTCAATGTAGTTGATGGGAAATGGACTTTGGGTTATGAATGTTTACCACGCAAACATTTCACTTACGCTTTTCATATTTATATCAAGGGAAGCCATCATAATATTTCGATTCTTAAATAAAAGATTGGGGCAAATATAAATACTAGAATTTCATCATGCTTTTGAATTGCATAGTAGTAGTATAGTTCATCGCGTTTCTTGACTTTGATTTCTTAAAAAGTTGAAATTAAAGTCGATATGGAGTTAGGGGCTATCGTATTGGGAGAATTGTATATATCAGTAGAGAACAGATGAGCTATTTTGAAACAAGGGTGTATAGAATGGAAAATTTGTACTTTTATCACTTAAATCATTGCTCTTCATATTTAAGAACTAATATTTTTAAATTAGGCCCCAAAGCTGACGTCCCATTAACGCATGCCCCTCTCCTGGAGTCGAACCCGGGATCACTTTTGCTTAAGAAGAACGCGGTACCCGCTTGGCTGTCCGGGAACCTTTTGTGTATATGAATTTATCAAATAATTGCATCTATCGTATAAGATGGTTTTCATAAGAAGATTTAGAGGTTTCTGATAACCTAAAAATCGTTACACTCTATCTCGTTATTATCCAATCCTTACTTTAAAAACGTTTGCAAAAATTTTCATATTTCCCTATTTTAATTTTTGCCATATTTTTCATTTAAATCAAGAGATACAAACTTTATTAAGTAATGGAAAACAGAAAAGCAATGAATAAGCATATTTTCCAAACTCGGAGTCCTAATGAGGCATTAATCACCAAAAAATAATCCCCTAGTCCTCCGGTCCTATCCTTGAAAATGGATGTTCTGGTAAAAGTATGAAGGAATGAGAAGGAAATTCCAAAGCGGCAATTACTTTGCGAGTAGGTCCATCCATCATTCCGACAAACAGATAGTGGAGCCAAAACTGTTTACTCTCCAACTAATAGTCCACAGACGGAATTCATCTGGCATTGCGATACATAGCCGAGATCGCTGAAAGGAAGCCAAGTGGAATCACATCCGTTTCGATATTACGGTGCAATCGGAGATGACTGTTGGATGGGGCGTCAAACAAGAAACGATGAGACTCGATAAAGAGAGAAATGAATACGGAACATTATCGAGGGCGCTTTTATTTGATGAGGATACGGAGTCCTTATGGTATGAAGGATTGAAAAATGATTTACATTAGGTTTTGAGATACTCTACTCTCAGCCATGGTATCACTGAATTACGCAAGATAAATATCTTCATAAGAGCCAAGCAAATGGCCATTTAAAATTTCATTTAAAACTTTATTTAATTAAAATGTGAATTGATTTTGATTAAATCAATCGAATAGAAAAATTACATGCGGAATTAACAATTTCGGTTTGGACTCGTAGAGGATTTTGAATAATGAGTGGAGTGAAATGAAATTTTCCAAGAGGGAAACTATAATTCTAAAATTAAGCAATGGATACGGTGAGTAGTTTCAAATGAGGTCATTACTATAGGGTTATTTCTCAACCGAAATCCGTAAAATTAAATACAGAGCGTCCTATAAAGTAGAAAAAATTGACCTTTTAAGAGGGTTCTATTGGAGTGAGGAAATAATATAATCTTCAATAAATTTATGAGGGCTGAAAAATCAAACCAATTGATGGAATTTTTCTTTTTCTAATAAAGTTTCGTAGATTCAAAACCTGGCCTTTATAGAGTGACGGGAAGGAATAAAAAATGAAAATGAATGCGAGTTTTGAAGACCTAATGAGCAAATCAAGAGAATGGAAATTTCTGGATGAAAAACTGAAAGAGATCGGTCTTTATTTATGACCAGATAAAGTTAGATAAAGGGATTGAAAGGGAAAGAGGAACAATAGAGAAAGAAAATGCCTAAGAATCCTCGCTTAAACAATATCCTGGATGGAGAATATCGTTTAATTTACATTTTATTAATGACAACTCACTAATGCGAATGATTTCGATTCGTATTCGAAGGGAAACATGAATAGAGAGTGTCGGATTTACAACGTTGAGGTTGTTTGCATATACATAAGAGGCGTTTGCGCGGCTGCTGTTTGTCTCAAATTGTCGACTCTGCCTCATCCTCTACATTTATCATAAAAGTCTTTTAGGATTCCTCATTTATTATTATTTCATATGGTAATAGTTATGCGTAATTACTTTTCCTTTTTGGAGATATCTGAATTTTTAATATTTTATAGAAAATTATTTCATCACAAGTTCAATGCTTTATCAGAGTCTATTTTTTTAATAAATGTTTTGTAATCTTTATTGGTATACAATCTTGTAGCGCTCATTGAGCTCTGCCCAACAACCCCTCATGCTACTTTACTATGCGTACACGCTCTCTATTCATTATATATTCTCGCCGAAAACATTAAGATGTTGTGTAATGTCACTTGCTAGAGCTTTATGTTATAACAACCGTACATTTTGCTCGATTAACATACGTGTTGGTAATTGGATACACATAATATTTTTTTAAATATTGAGATTAATACATGAGAGAAAATATATCCTTACATTTTAAATATATGTCCAACCGCGTGATCAGCATTACAACACAAATTTCAAAATAATCCTCTATATATTATTTTAAATTCTTTTAATTATCAGTCTCTTTTGAAGAATCATGCGGAAATCATTTGAGCGCCTATTACCAAGGTTGGATATACTTTATTTTTGATGCAATGCCCATACGAAGGTTAACTAGACTCTTTGGAAGCTTCAATTCTTATTCTGGTTGATGCTTAAAAGAAAACGGAAGGAGCGAAATTAAAACAGGTTTCTCGGCTATGAATACTCATTTCAAATTCATGGGAATGCCTACAAATTTCCTCCTTAAGGTCTTCAACTCTAAAAGGTGGAATGGAATTTCTGGAGGATCAGAGATAAGGAAGTGATTTTTACGCAATTAAAAGATAATTTTTTCCTCTATTTGAGATGCATAAAATGCTGTTTATTCTAAATGTGAAGCAGATTTCTTGTCCTCCGGGTAGTGTAAGCGGAAGTGGCAAAAAAGGTTTCATTATCTCCTCACGGGAGTTCTTCCGCCAGTTACCTGAGGGAGAAGGGAAAATATTAGCCTTCATTAAGGACCGAAAGGAAGGAAGTTGGGAAGAGAAAGACACGGAGGAAAAATGTAGGGCCAGAATGAAGGAATAAAAAAATAAGTAGGAAAAGAGGAGAGATAAAAAGAAGTTTTCGGAGAATAGAGAAAATAGGTAGGCAGATAGAAAGCTAAACTTATAATTAAATTCTCGGAAAAATACTCTGTCGTGCTCAGGTAATATGCGAAGTGTCTATTAAAATACGGGATCTCTCAGGAAGTTAGAAAATGGCCATGACAAATGATTATGTTGCATACTAGTAAAATTTTGAGGTAAAAATAGAAACTCAATGAATCTTACTGAAAATATGTTTACTGCAATATGCTCGAGCGAACAGTACAGCAGGAACATTCCCTTGCGTTGGAGATCAAAATATTCCTGGTTTACGCCAAATTGAAGTAATGCTGTTTTTCACTTGAGATAAATTGAAGTAATACTGTTTATAAATTCATTTTATTTTAGGCATTTTAGGAATGAGAAAGCCGCTCAATTACGAACGCATTAAAATGTATACATCATTCTGAGAACCCAAGATCAAAAACATTGAAAGGCAAACTCTGCTCTAACGAGAGATCATAAAATTATGTACGTAGCGTCTTGAAAATTAAGGACTAGCTCGACCATAACCATGTAGTTAAGCATGCCCTCGTTTGAAAACTCGAGTTTCACGGAAAATGTGGAGGTATTCGAATAGAGCGCTGTTATCGTGCATCGTTGATATTCGTACAGAACCGTACTTTTAGCCCATATGCATGTAAATGTGTCCCTAAGATGACTGCGAAAGATTTTATCGAAAAGAAACAGGCTAATTTCTTCATCACAGGAAGTCATATTATAGCCCCAAAAGCGAAAATTGTAGAAGACACCGAAGTTTATTTTTCCACGTAACAGAGCAAGTTGACCTAAAAACTGATCCGTCTTGTTGACCTCTCTTGTCTTTAGTATTCGAAATTATAGTAGTTTAAATATCTGCCATATTTTAATGTGCATATGTAAATAAGCGCATGATACTCATGCTTAGTGTTAGATATAGAAATGAAGGAGAAAAAGTCCGCCGCAGCCGGGACTCGAACCCTGATCTCTCACTATTCGGGTTCAAGTCCCGGTTAGGCGGAATTTTTCTCCTTTATTTCTATACTTAATTTGCGCACATTCAGATATTCATGAGATTTTGAAGAAATGCTTGAAGGAGGTAATTAATTGGTAAAGCTGGGATTTAGAAAAATATTTTGGTAAGAATAGTTATTTATAACTTATTTTACGTTGTGTTATTCCTATTTTTAAATTTAACAATAATTTTTAGAGTTCCATAAAATGTTCCAAAAACTATTAAAATCGTAATCCATTAGATTGGCACACAATAAACAAAAAATAAAGAGTTTTATCAACATAATGATTTAGAAAATGTTGTAAAATCTGAATTAAAAAAGTTGAAATGATTATCACTAATGAGTGTGCCGAATTATTTAGACGAAACATATGTGAAGTGGCCAAATCCTCTGAATACTAATGCAAGTATATTTTGATTTTATTGGAGTATTTTGATTAAACGGGGAAGTTGCACAAACACTTTCAGCAGTAACAAGGAGTGAACCATACAATGTTGTGAAATAGGTAAAGTTCGGTGCATGCTTAAATTTTAACCGTTACATAGATAAAATGAAGTATCTTTTATCTTTCAGAATTAATGTTCAGGAACTGAGATCTGAAAGTGGGAAACAATTTATAAGCATTGGCAATCACTACGCAAACGCTGAAGAAGGGCTTTAATCTTCTGAAATACTTTGCGTAGCCAAATAATCGAACTCTTTCTCTCTGAAATTTTTTTTTTATTTCTTAAACGTCCAGAAGACTATATTGGAGCCAGGATACCAAGTGAGCCATGAATGTTTATGAACTTGGTAGGTATGAAAATACCTTCTCAAGGTGGAAAGAGACTTCTTTGCAAATATTTTAAAATGAAAATGGGAGTTTTCTTTATTATATGGTAAGGATGTATTTACTTTATCCATCACAAAGCTTTTCACCTTCAATATTTAGTGCAAGTATATCTATGTATATAGAAACATCACTTCTTCAGAAAATGCATTTGCTCTAAATCTAAATACATATATTATTAAAAAGAAAAAAATAATGCAGTATATTAATAAATAAATGCGTGTATTGACATTGGTGTAAGATTCCGAATGTAAAGTTTAGAGAGGAAACGAAAGGAAAACAATTGAAAAAAAAACGATTAAAAACTGAAAACTCATGTCATTAGACTCGAGATTTAATAGATAACTCAGAGTACAAGCAAAGACAGAAAGACAAACTTCAGGTACTTGGCAATAAGGAGAAAACAAAAGATAGGAAAAAGCGATGGGATTCCCATGTAAAACGGATAAATTAGAACGGATTTCCCAGAGCAGCTCCCCAATAGTAGCGCAGTCGTAAAAGTAGCGTGGGAAGGTAGAGATTGGACTCCCAAGCCTTTTAATATTGAAACAGACTTAAATCCTAATCCAAGATGGCGTTATTGACTTAAGCTTACGCGCTGAGTAGAAGAATTGTAGTCAATATTTCAAAATGAATTTTGTTTTTCATATCTCTAGTAACTACTACATCATTTTCTTGAAAATAATTTTTATATTGAATACAAATTTGAGAGAGATAGAATAAGGCCTAAGGCTTTGTATTCCGAAATTGGAATGGAAAGCCAGAAGGCTTGCAGGGTATTTATGTAGATGTAGATATAGAACACGTACTATTTTTCATGATATTATAACTATTATTCATTTGAACTCTGGAAAACTGTGAAATTATTTCAGAATTTTGGTTCGCAGAGAAAATGTACGTAAGTACGCTAATAAATTCCTTTGCGCTGTGCAATATGGTGACGAATAAAATCCAAATACAAGTAAAATATTAAACTTCAACATGGCGGAGCGAGTTTTTGTGATTTTTCTTGAAATATGCTAGGGAAGTTTGAAAGAGATTTTCAAATCAGGAAACTAAGTGCGGTCTCATAAAAGTTTCAAGCTGATATGAATAAATAAAATAGTGAGCTGAGAAAACACTGATGTAACGTATCAAAGGCGAACCCTTATATGCTTTCAGATAAAGCTGCTTTGATGTACTCAAGTTATTTTTCTGAGTATCATTTGGGTTTGTAAACAACGGATTTCTGTTTTAGGACCAATGAGATTGCGAAATAGCAACTCAAGCTTCTCTTGTTCAGGAATAATTTACAAAAATACCCGTAATTTTTTACTGATTAAAAGCTGTACCATTGCTTAAAATCGCATATTGAAAGAAATGCATATCCAAAAGGCTCATACATTATAGAAAAAAGGGGAGCGGATTCTTATAACCCTACCGTTTACTCCTCGGCTGTCACAGCTTGGTAATTTTTTTTGTAAAATCGAATGAAAACCCCTGACAAAGAAAACCCGAGTGACTAAGAGAAATTTAGAAAAAACGATAAACAAACCAATATTAAATGATTTTTTGATTATAGTCACAGTTAAGAAACTAGGAAACCAATAAATTTTTAAAAAAAGTTTTAAATTAACGTTCCAGCTTTTCACCAGTTAAATTATCATAAAAATTGATATCTCTTATGGGTTTATATCATTAAGGTACAGTGACCTTGGTCTATGCTATTATTCTTCTTGATTTCGCCAACTGAAACTCTATTGTGCTGGAATGTAAAATATGGCCTTCAAGAATCTTAATATAGCTTTCGATCACACCATCTGCTGAATAATTCCAGCGTATTCGCAAACCTCTTTCCTCCTCTTTTACTTTCATGAGTTCAGCGAAGCCTCGCTATTAAATAATTAGGAGTGTTTGCTTAGGGAAGCAGAAAAATCAGGCATGAATAAATTATAAACGAAAGGTCAGACACATAGAATTCTTATTTATTTGCCTTTCTTTCAGCTCAGCAGAGCTTTGTAGTAATCTGTAAATAAGATTGACCTGAATTTAATACAAATAAAATATTTCAATAAGGACCTATATTAGAACCGTATTCATTATCGCAGTAGAGGAGTAAGGGAGTAGAACATGTTACCTGGCCTTAAAGCCCTTCCTAAATCAATTTAAGATTTTAATCTTAGGTGCTTCACGTTGTTATAGAATGCGTTTGTATAGAAGGGGGTTATGAATCTATCTATGTGTGGGTGAGATGGTTGAGTAACTTGTCAATGGGAAACGATGTTAAGTGTGATTGTATGGGGTTGTGGTTGTGGAATGTATCTGATGCAAATGTATTGGGTGGAGTGATGGAGAGGTTTTTGCTGAATTTGAACTTGTTTGCTGTCGGAATCTAATTTGTTTATTAATATAGTGATATAGTTTGGGAGTTTCAATGTTTGATTTGGGGGTGAGAAGGTAAATTAGCAATTTTTTAGGCTGCCACTTGACTTCTGTCAATTTGTAGCAAATAATAATAACTATACGCATCCCAAGTTCTTATTTTGAGAAGCGGTGAAATCTTTGCGTGAACGCTGATTTAATATATATAATGCAATTATATGCAATGTTTGTTTTTCTGAGTTTATATATTAAAGAGAAACTATTAGGGAAGATAATATGTAGTGAGAGGTAAATATATTGCACGGTCATGATCTTTTTTACTGAACACAGTTAAATTTAAATGATGACGCAGCAAAACCGAAAAGAAAACATG
Source organism: Pachydiplax longipennis (assembly GCA_036926295.1). Lineage (NCBI taxonomy): Eukaryota > Metazoa > Arthropoda > Insecta > Odonata > Libellulidae > Pachydiplax > Pachydiplax longipennis. Next base: position 73,126,210 of record JAVFKF010000012.1, read on the forward strand.
TATCGTTATTGTCTTAATGCTTTGGTAAGGATTCACAGACTGAGATTGTAAACAAATATCGAATTCGTAAATAAATCATAGCGCAACATCATTAAGTGGGTTAAAGCGTGACCGATTGCTACTTACAGCAAGCAATAAATGGTTAATGCATACATTTCCATGCCACCTTAGATTGGTTCTACTACAACGCACTGTATTCGATACCAATTATTTCAGTCACTTTCTCAATATTTTTGCAATGCTGGATCAGCATCATGAACCACACTGGGAACTGAATGACGAGGGATAGCTTTCACCGAAGTCGAACGAATCGGGGAACCTTGTTTCAGGGTAAGGGAGTAATTTTGTGTGAGTAGATCTTGGCTATGAAATGGCGGCCGAGAAATTAATTCGTATACAAAGAGTATACTAATGGTTTCCTCAATTTAAGGTAATCTATGTGCTAGCTTATATTTTACCCGCTCCGCTAAATCTTTCACAGCCAGAGAGCTGTTTTGTCTTCGCCTTTGTATCTTCGTTTTAAATCCATACTTGAAAGTCAAATGAGATACCTTTGATCGATGACTTTCACCCAGGGAAAGAACAGCGTCCAGGAGTAGGATTGAATATATTACCAAAAGGAAAGAAATATGCGCAGAGAAGAATCTCAGAGCTGCTTAGCAAAGGGAAGGTGCGAAATTAAGCCCTTAGTTTCCGGAAAGCCCTTTCCGAATTCATTAATGAAACTGGGTATTTAAATACCAACCAGCGAATCCCAAACGATTCCACTCCTCAAAGATCCATCTTTTACCTCTTCACTCCCACGAAAACTTGGCTGTTCCTCTTGAGAACGAGCGGCTGAATTTTTTCGAAGAGATGTCGTTTTAATGACACAGCTTCTGACAAAAAGACACAACCTTTGATATAAATATCCACAGAGTGCAAGTGTTCTTTTGTCCGGGAGAAATCTTTGATGACAGCCTAAAAGCTTTCCATTAGGATTTTCATACCCGCGGACGAATTTCACAGACAAGATGGATGTCAGATCGAAGTCTTTCGCGGGAAGGGGTTTTCTCTTCACTTTGAATTAATACTTTTACGTTAATTGACGGAGGCACGTCGAGGGCGTGGGAGTAAAGGGTACGGAAGGCAGAAGTGAAACGTATGGTGAACAATACCTTTAATGGGAAAACATTATGTCGATATCTGATGCTTAGAGTGAGTCTGATGCTTTATTTTTGGATTTCCAATGCCTTTCTTCTAAAAAATTCCGAATATTTGAATTTCAGAAGTAATTACTTGCCTAAGAAAAATGTATTAGGAAATACTGTTGTCTTGGTTTTGTTTGAAAAACTTAATATTCGCTACATACTGTGTTTTCGTGAAAATTGACATCTAACACGCTTCACCATTCCTCAGGTATACCACTTTTAAGTTACCCTGAGGAGGAGGAGCTAGAAAAGAAATTCTTTTAGGTTGCTTGGGGTACCAAATCAGAGATGAGTAGATAGAAGCGACTTATCTCACGGAAACTCTCATCATTATTTATCTATTATTCCTTGATGTATTAGTCACTCTCAATTCTGTACATCCACGTTTGATATACCGCTTCTGTTAATATATTGGTATCGACGGACAGTAATCTAATCGATACTTCTGGGGCTCGATTCGAGATCGGGGGTCGATGGAAACATGTAAATTCAAATTTACTTATTCAGTCTTGAGAGAGGGAAAAAGTATGTTATGAGTGAAAAAACAGAGTGGAGAGAGATAGATTTCTCACAGACCACTAAGGACATAATGAGCACATTCATGTTTACAGATAATAATAATGATAAATTTAATTAAGGCAATGGCATACCAAAGCATGTATAGGAAAAGCCATTGTCATTAATTGCACTGCAGTGAATTGACACATTAACTAATCACAAATCTGATTACAATAACCACATTTACATTTTACAACCATGATTCATTATTAAATTATAACAAAAATGTGCTACTTTAAATAACATTTTATTTCAATCAAAATAAAATAAAGTTTTAACTGTTTTATTACATCTTTTACAGTGTAGTTTTAATAAATATGTTTTTAATAGATAAACACGATAAATGTTTTAGTCAGCAGATGTATATATCTATAGGTAAGTCAATATACATTAAATAAGATAGACAGGTATATATACAGAAGATAAAGACGCATACATATACGGTCACACATTACTTTCGTTAAAATACTTTGATCTAATCATCTATAATTGGTCTTCCTTACCATACCATTAAAGTCATAATTCTTCAGGCTCCGTCTCCTCCTCCTAAGCCATCCTAATAACTGTAATTAGGTATTGACGCAAATTAGCAGCTGCGCCGACAAAATTCGTTTAAAATCGATATGAAATATTCTCGACCACAGTATGATATCCTAAAATAACCGTTATGTCGTGAATGACAAGAGCCAGTAAATATCTTTCTGTTAATCTCTTCAAAGACTGATGCTCAATTCAATTTCCACACAAAAGCATCTCTAATTATCCGTTAAATGTCAGATATACGATTTTCAGTCATCCGTTTCATCATATCTGTCTTATCGATCCGTTTAACAACGGATCCGCACTCTGCTTCCCCCTGATCACATATTAATGCATGAATATGTGCATAAATAACGGTCATGACCATAGAGTACTGCAAGGCACACTTTCTAATCAGTTTGTTTGTTCAGTTGTATGGAAATGACGATGTAATTGATGATTATACCTCCATCCTAATTATGGGTATACTGATTGGAAAGTGGATAATGTCGCTGTTTTCAATATATATCCTTTAAATGTTTATAAATATTTCCTTTTCTGTTACAAAATTGCAATCTAATCGATACTTATCGGTTTTTAAAGTAATATATTAATGAAGGATAGAATACGTCCGTAGCTGTAGGACTGTTCTTTTCGTCAATGCACTTTCAATTATTTATCGATTTTAATATTTGGATATTTTTGCAGGATGTATAAAATACTGATTTCCCTGTGATTTCTGTTTTTTTCTCTTCATTAGTGAATGATTACAATGTGACCAGTAATTAATTTCATTTTTTTCGTTGTATTGCTTTTGTCATTTTCATATTAACGCAATCTTCCTTTACATCTTTTAGCTGATATTATCAGAAGATAGTTTGCTCAGGTTTTTCACACTTTCCTTCTTTGTATGTGTTTTTATGCTATGAATCCTTCGTCCAGAGATAATAACTTAGGTTTCTTTCATTCATTCCTTTTAAGCTTTCCACTCTATATCTATTTGCACATGTGTTATATATGTTTTTATCAATATCACCGATGACACGTTAGATGAAGGAAGAGATTTTTCGCTCATAATCTCGCCTAAATAAAGACATCATTCTCTAGCAGTTCTCATCACAAAATATCAACTCCTTCCCTTCAACTAAGTCTACTTAATCAAACTTAAACACTTATTATTCATTTTCCACAATATTTTCTTGAAAACGAACGGTTTTGCGAGCTATCTTGCAGCTTCAGAAAAATATAAGTTTCTGAATGGGGGAGGAATGGTAGAAAGGGATGGATGCGTGAATAGTTTGCTTGGTAGAGAGAGAGAAGGGTTTAAGGGTTCGGGATCCCTTCGAGTATCGATTTCATAAGTCCAGCTATGCTGTCTTTGACCTTTTCTACACAGTCTATAGGAAGCCGCTTTGACCAACAGTGCATTTATTTACCTAAATGAAATCGCAATTACGAAAAAATAGAGAAGCAACTTTTTAACCATCAAGTAAGCTCAGGCCATTTCTATATTTGGAGTATGACTTTTAAGAAGTCATTAGGGCACTCTCCTTCTTACGTGTTTTTTTATCTCGTTAAGTCTTTATGAGCATGAATGTTTCAGAATTATCTATTGGGATATTATCTTTCGCTTAGCTCTCTCGGTATATTTATTCAATCATACCTCAAAAAATCAGGTTTTATCTGGTCTCAAATAGTGTTTTCTTGAATATCTTCCTCTCCAGGTTCTCTCCCTAAGACATTATTTTCCCATTAGAACCTTCAAGGTTTTTGCAACAAAATACAATATGATTCGTTGAAAATATCATTGAATTAAATATTTAAAATCCGTCGTTTACTTGGTTATACTCGGGAATTGCGTATCAATCTTACTCCCATTCGTAAAGACTCTCAAAGCTGATTTAATCTCATGCTGTATAAAAACGGAATTTGTAAAACTCAACGATAACCCTCGAAATACCCGAGGTATACCGTTTTATTTTATTATTCATGAAATACACAGCTAAAGATGGTCGAAATACACGGAACGAATCCCGCTATCTGCTTCCCTACCTAAAAATGGGTCTAATTATCTTAAATTGCCAGTGTAACTACATTTCAGGATTTTCACAAAATTGTTCAAGTCGCCTTTGGTATTTTTGTGTGTTCGTTTGGTGGTTTAATAAGGGAGCTCTGTTTCTCTCTACTCAGGTCCTCAGTGTATGGTATCACAAACATTTGATAATTTGATTCCAAAGACATCCTTATTTGCACATGCTGGTCCGACATTTAGTTCTTTTCCTTTTTCTTGGTAAGAATTCTACAAAATTTTTCGCGTTATCTTTCACTTTACAAAGGTTTAAAGGTCTACATAGAGAATATTTTAGAATTATTTAGGACTCGCAAAAGAATTTGTTTTACGTCCTTTTACTTTTCCTTTCTTTAGCACAGGAATTCTAATTTTTCCCAGAAAATTTGACGAGACGTTTCTGAGTGGGATTTTGTTGCTTCCAAGGGAAATACTTACGCCGTGTAAAGGCGGTTTTTCTCCCAACGGCGCCTCCCACTTCACCTGCCACATCATGTGTTTTACATCCCTCTAAAATCCTCCCAAAGCGCCCGGGCGGAAATCACTCAAACCTTTCCCCAACGCTACCCTTATTTTTCAGTTCAATTCTCTCTTTAATTCCAGCCGCTCAAGACTTTTCCACCATCTGCCGGGATTCTCTGCCGGGAAAATTGGAGATTAACTTTCAAATAAATTACGACCTTTCTCTCACCGAGTTTCTTCATCTTACCGTTTTCGCTTGAACAGACCAATGATATTCGTTGGCCGCTTCATCTGACGAATTTTATTTCACTTTCCCTCCATATCACTTCACCTTAGAACTTTTATCTTAATTGTGAAAAAAATCGCTCCTCTAAAATTTTTTCCATCGATTTCGTTTCCAAGTATGTTTGGAAGGAAAAGCTCTCAAATAAATATCCCATTTTCTATTCATAACCCATCCTACAACATACTGAACGGGAAGCAGAATGCGGGTTTTGGAAGTACGTGATAAGCTTACTTATCGTTTTGCGAAATAAATCCATAAATACTCTCATCATCTTATTTTGACGAAATACTATAATAGGAAGATAAAAATAGCTTTTCAAATCCAATATTTTTGTAACATAAATCTTATCTTTCTTAAACATAAAGGGTCTCATTCATATTTGGTGAAAGTATTATATTTTTATTTCGTATTGAATATTGATTAAAATTGAGCGTAATTAGGGGAAGAAGTTAAAGTAACTTTACACTCAAGAAAATTTCCATGAAAAACGTTCCTGAAAAAAGTCTGACGAGAACGGAACTTTGATCTTGTTGGGTAGCTGCTGGTGAGAGAAAAGAGTAATAATGTGAGTGGTGCATTTCGAAACCAACGCACTTCATACCTACTTCTCCTTTCCTGAAGTACCGTATTGGCCTGAATATAATGCAACGCTAAATGTCGTGCGTTCGCAAGTAATTTGGAGGAAAATTCAGAAAGAAGAAAAACCCGTTTATATTTCTCCTTTTGATCGTAATTTTCTCTAGACTAGTTAATAAAGTTAAATATAGAAGTATTGATGTAAGAACTACCGAGATCAAAAACAGACGTAAATCAATTGAGACCGGAAGACAATACGTGTGCAATGTGCGTAAAGGACGATTCCGGTGAGACATCTAAAGCTGCAGCAATTTAGCCTGTATTTATTTTCAATTCATTCCTCAGAACTCTTTTCTAGTTGACCTGTAAAACATCGTAAAACTAATTCCTAATTCTTTTAAAATTTAGCGATTATAAATAGATGCGCTAAAATTTGTGTGGAGGCATGAAATTCACACATGTGATTTTAAAGTTGGAAGTACTCAAATACAGTACAAATGCGACTTTCAAAGAAACATGTCGGAGAAAATAACACCAGGCTAATACGAAAATAACACCTTTTCTATTTGGCGAATGATCGTCTGAAAGATTTTACATAAGAAAATTCACTCAAAAACCTTCTCATACGGTAATTTAATCCATACATTCATATCCTCCGTTGGTCGCGTTTTATTTTACTTCGTTACTCTTAGTGCAAAGAGATAATCTGTTTTAATTCCTGCGCTCGATTAGAAGTGAGTGTGATAAATTGAGAATATCCGGAATACCTATTGAATAGAATGTACAAACATTCTCAAAACTTCCTCCGTAATGGAAGCCATAGAGAGACATTGAACCTTCCTTTCTACTTTCATGAGACGGAAGCCCAGCAGGAGGGAAAAGTACCGCCACGTCAAACCTAGTGAAGATAGACATGCTGTTGAACGATATGTTCCGAATGTGCTTATCCCGGTTAGAGTTTACGCCTTTCAGTGAGGAAGCCTTGTACATAATATTTTCCTTTTACAGGTTGCCTTCCAAAGACCTATCGTCTGCTCTGAGTTTGGTGGAATTATTACGAACGAACTAAGTTACTGAGCCGTGGCATTTAAATCAAAGACATTAATGCAGACATATTAGCTTACCGAATTCGATTGTTTAACTCTTAAATTTGTCTTTTGCGAGTAAATATCCTTTTATTGGAAGTTTGTGGAGGAAGAGTACTTCATTTATAGTATATATTTATGCTGTTTATTTCCTCTCGTAAACTTTACATCTTCAGAAAATTGTTTGGCTAACTTATCTGAATTTAATATCATATATATCATATGTATCATAGAATAGGTGGAAATCCTTTCAGAATGAATCTCTCATCCATCAAAGTAATTCTCGCCGCGTTTTTGACGTTAGCTATCAACGAAAGTTTGTCGATGTTCCATAAAATGACCACCGAAAGATGTAAGTATAAAAATTGTTATTTTTAACCCCTAATTCAGGATCAGGGAAAGTGTCCCTGTTATGCGTCCCTTCTGATGTTTTCAGAGTTAAAAACAAACGACAGGATTAATAAACAGCAAATTTACAAATTGGCAACGGCGTACACGTCATTTCAGCCAAATGCCTCTATCGTCACGATGGTTACTCACTGTCTTTCACTCCCAATCACGATTTTCGGTCTTCAGTCGATAAGTGGAGCGGACATTTTAAGTTTTAAATAGTCCATAATATGATGTTGGGATGTATCCAACTATCTAGATTGCCGGCAGTAGATTAAGCTATTTTCAACAATCATGTTTCTGTCGGGTCAGTTGAGGAAATGCGAGCTGCCTGTCCTAAGGGGTGTGTGGGCGTTAATGGGAATATTATCTTCGCAAAGGAACCTCCGTATAGCGTATTATCTCATAATAATGATCCCACGAATTACCGCAAGAGGGTAAATCGTTTACTCCCTGAGATACTGTGTGTTCTGCGAACTCATTAAGCTCAGTTAGGTACGGCTTTTTTGCTTTATGACTTCAGGAGTTAAGCATATATGTGATGATTCACATAAAATAAACTTTATAGCATTTAGTTACCATAGAAACAAAGTTTTCTATGCAATCTAAAACATTAATAGTAAGCTTTTGAGTGTATAGATACTTAAATTTATGTTTCTGATGTAAATACAGCAGTTTTTCCTTTATTTTATACAGAATGGGATGTAAATTGAGATTTTTACCAAATACTATACGTGTATACGCTCTCCTTTCACACTCTGAGCATTTATTTAATTTAAAAACTAGATTATAATTGAATGAATTATCTTACCGAAAGGACCAAACGACGAAAAGCATCTACATCAATGAAATGAAAGAAACATTAAAATTGAGACATACATTCTCTTTTTACTCAGGAAATAAATTTCACGTGTGTTACGGTATCACAGCTCTATTTAATTTTTATAAATATCTGGCAGTAATTTATTACGTAATTGGCATTTCAATCAGTTTCATAGAATATCTTCTTAAAGTCCACATTCGAACTCATAAAGGATATATGCAGAGTATGTCGAGAAAGTGTGACGTATGTATGGAAATGACACTTTAAGTTCATTTGATGTACTTTCTTTCGTAACTTCAGCACGTTGATTCATGCTGAATCTAGCAGATCGTTACGACTTGGGAAGAGAAATCTCACGCGCTTATGTAATGAAAAGACCAAAGTAATGAAGTGGTTATTGGAACTTCAATATCTAAGTGAAAACTCATCTCAATTTTATGATTGTGAGAGATTCGGGAGTGTTCGCGGTCGAGGATTATTTTTGGTCCACAAACTCATTCATGTTTAACTTCATCCACAGGTTTCACTTAGAAAATTCGAGGTGTCATACGTATATGATATAGAATCCTAAGTCATGTAGTAAAGTATTTCACTGGCTTCCGAGGTAATTTACCATGACTCCCATAAGTGCGACTGTGATTCAACGTTGCATCTGAACCAGATACTCCACTTAGGGAGATTACCTTGCGACTCAGCAAGCTGCCCTCGTTCCACCACAAGGATTTAAGTACACCTACGGCTCAATGGTACACTGGGGATATTTGCAGCGAATGCGAATAAGCTGCTCTACTTCCAATACGAACCTGATGGAGACTAATTCTATCGAAAATAGAAGAAAAGAAGTTGATAAATCAGGTCAATTGATACTTTTGAAAAAGCAATGGGTAATTTTGCAAATAGGGTAAATAAGGAGAGAATAAGTATCACATAGTCTGTTACTGAAAATCAATTTGAGAAAGACAAGTTAGATTAAAGATATATCTTAAAACATCTATGCACGGCTGTTATATGTTACTTAAGTTATTTAAGGTATATCTGAATTATCTCCAGACGAATGGCAATACAAGTATTGAATAGTGGTATAGTCATTAATAGTAAGAGCTCCCGGATGACCAAGAGGGCAACGCGTTCGCCTGTGATGGAAGCGGCACTGGATTCGGTTCTCGGTGGAGGGCAATGTGAGCGACATGATCTCCGCTTTCTAAGTCCTTTCAAAAGTAATACCACTAATACATTGACTTTTAATTTCTACAGATGATACTGTTCGTAAATGATAAAGTTTTTAAATGTAGGTGACAACCAATTGTATTATGAAACAAGTAAAGAAAGCACACCAAATTGCTGAACTTCGATAAAAGCAGAGCGCTGGATGTTGGAAAGGAGCGTTAGCACCAGCATGGTAGATGAAAGAAAGTTTGTACGGAAAACAAAAATAACTTATTAATTTGTTCTTAGGATTTTAAGCAATCATAGACTGAGAAGGAAATTTTAGCTCAAGTTTCGAAAGAAAAACAAATTATCCAGAAACTAAGTTCCATCCTATGAGTGACAGAAATGACTGAACAGAAAAGAATAAAATTTAAAACAATAGTAAAAAGTATTCTATTACTTGTCTGGAAGCCTGGAAATAATATGAAAGAAATAAATAAATGTCTCCGGCAGTGCAGACGAGTTTTTAGACTACGTTTTAGATCAAAATTATAGTATACCATAGTAAGAAATTTAGGGAAAAATTAAGGTATAGAGAAAGATTGAGGAAATTGCAACCTGCAATTTAAATTACACGAACACGAAAGGCGCATGAAGTGGAAACGATGGTTAAGGAGTAATGCAGAGGTAACTACAACTGAGAGGGAGGAACGGAAAAAGAAAGTAGAAGATGATATACGAAGAAGAGGTCAAGGAAAATACAAGCGGGAAACAGGTGGGTGTGACGCTTTTAGAAAAAACACTTAAACATAATAAATATCGAACGTGTAATACTGATCATCTCTGCAGTATAGATGATATCTTACGAGAACAAGTCTATAGATAAAAATTTTTATACGCAAAGGCGTGCGTCTGAAAGAAAATAACAAACAGAAGAAAAAATTGTCGATGTGATGAGGACTGCAATCCAGGTCTCCCACTTCATGGGAATATTTTCAAACAATTTGGTCTGATATTATATTAATGGATTAATCGAATAGACGTGACAATTCCTGTGACTAGACTGCACACTAATACTGCAAGACCCGGGTTTGGTTACCAATTATGCAGATATTTTCCAGTTCCATTTGTTCTTAGGATTTTAATATTTTTGCGTTGGGCTTTCTTAGGCAAAAGTCATGGTCTCTGAAATAGAACATCTAGAATAACATGAAAATGCCTAATATTTCAAAAAGAATACCGTGCTATTGTGAGATAATGCGTGTATGAATATTAAGGATTATAACTGTAATTATGACAGATCTGGAGGTATAGGGATATAGCAATAATCGATAGCTTTGCATGATGACGTACGGTGGGTATTGCATGTGATCGCTACGGTAGCCGGGAACTATGAACTCGGAAAAACCTGGGCTTAGTTGGTGGCATATAAGGAATGTATTGTATATATACTTCATATTATGCAAATGTTTTGCATTAGATATGTTTGTAATTTAAAATATATACGCGTATTGTATTAGTAAAATACTGATACTGAGGCGTTAAGCCTTATTGCAGTTCACCAATAACAATAATGCTCCTTACTCTCTTTGTTACCGAGAAATTCTTCTTTCATCGATCAAAATACTCTCTTTAAAATGTAACAGTTACTCCAACATTCCATTTTGGAAGGATAAAGGAGTAAACAGACGTGGGATTAAGAGCAATCAATTATTTCCAGCGTTTCTTATCAACGTGCTTCATTGAGGGAAAGACGACTAAGTGTCACACGTTCGGGATGCGGTATTATGGGCTCGGCGAAGAAAAACGTGTAGGCCGTGGGTTACGACGGCAAAAAATGCCCGTTTGTTTCGACAAGAAGAATTCAGCCTCGTAAGAGAAAGGAAGGATGGATTTAGAAGGTTATGAATCCTTAATCCGCAGCTTACAATGGAAGATAACCGGGAATCCCAGGCATCTCCGCTTTCACTTCCATAAATATTTGAATTTCATTCCTGCGAACATCTTCTGTTCCACTGTTAACACGTTGCAGAGAACGCAAGGGCCGCATTATGAGAATAGCATTCTTGAGAGAGGTATGGTCCTTTGTTTTCCGTTAGATTTGTAGCAAAAAGCGCGTTAATTAAGTGTCGTAAAATCTGCCCAAGTTCCTTCTTTTTTAGGAAAAGAAAAATACACGCACCATTTTCGTTCAGAACGAATTTCGCAAACACATTATAATGATTATTATCATCTGAAGTTTTAGGGCTTCGTAACGCTTATTAAACTGGTTATCCAAACTATTAATGTATGTAGAGGCATGAGAAAATGCGATTTTAGTGGAATTCCATTTGGAGAACAAAATTAATGTTTATGCACCGAGTAATATTTTTCGTCCAAAGGAGGTTAATTAGGTTTGTGCAACGAGTGCTATGCAATGCAATTGGTTTTCATTTTCATGCTCAATGAAATTATTAACGGGAATACGAGATTATGCAAATAATAAACGCTAATTGACAGCGCTTGTTTAGTGAATTAACATCAGCGAGATTCAGCGGGTACTATTTTGGACAATTTTCAATCCATTTTGGCTAGGAAATTCATTTCCTAAAAAAACTTAGCCCTAAATGTTGACATTTCTGTTTCATTAAAAGTACTGATAAGCTGATTATTAGACTTTGTTGACCAAAATAGGTGTCAAGTGATTCCTTTTCAAAATTTGATTAAGGTAATTATCCTTTGCTGCTTGCTTTCTCAATTGCGTAAACCAAAATAACAATTCTCTCTAGCGACATTGTGTAATTATTGTAAATATCGACTGTAAATAATAATTTATTTGATTCTAAAGTAATTTTCTGCAAAAAATTAATGAATATTTGATTAACATTAAAGGCAATCATCAGGTCATTAAAGTGTAGAATCTGCATAAATTTTCAAACTAAAGTTTCTTCAGAGGCGAGGTCGGGTTGTATATTTAATGTAATGTTCGACAAACCTCATGAGTTCGTTGATAAGAGAAAGTATTTAGGAACGAAATTGATAACATTGTAACGCGTTGTTATTATTTTATCATTATTTTATTGCAATATTGTCTTCCCCGGTGATAAAAGAGAATTTATTATTGCATGGTTGGAGCTCATCTTGAATAACTGATAACATGGTGCGTTTTCATTTCAGGATGGGCAAATTGTAAGCGATATGAGGGGTTACCATAAAATATATTGACCGGGAGAAAGCTCTTATGTCACGCGATGAAAGAAGCCCGTGTCGTATCAGCCAAGGGGAACCTATCTATATTTTATAGGCAGTAAATATATACGGAAGAGTAATAAATGCAAGAATAACTCTCGTGGCATCAAAGATATAGGCAATCTCATCAAATTATCATTCGTTATTCCGATTACAGCTATGCTGCCTTTCATAAATAAACTGCAAATACTTCGACGTAAAGACAATTTAATGTCCATCGATGTGATGAGAGCCTGATAAAAATCTGACTATAAATATCTGAATTCAGAGGAAGAATAACTTGTTTATATTCAGTTTGGTTGAAGCTTTAACAGCCTGCTAATCTCAAAGATGATGATACGCAAAGCCTTTTTAGTATTAATAACATGTGTAGTATTAAGAAATAAACTTATTGCTACGATTTGGAAAATAATTATTAAAATTATTCGTTCATCTAGACAAGTATTTACAATCAGTATCAGGTTTATTATAAGTCCAAAGGACACATTCATCAAAATTGTGTTTTAAAACGTATTATTGAGATATCAAAAGGATTGTTAGGTATGATCAGAAGGAATTATCATCATTAATGTAGAAGATTCTTTTCGGTATCAGCTAAAGAAGCAGTACATTAAGTTTAAGAGATAATTATAAGTTTGAGTTAATAATGATCATGTAATGTCTGTGCGAACCTGATGATGATTATACACCGAAACCGGTAGTTTGCAAATAAAACAATATGTGGAAAAGTAAACATCACCTTTCATTTAGTTATTTCCACCACATCACGGCCGAGACTATTGAGTATAATGATCATGTAATAATGATTATGATGTAATTACTGCCTTTAAGAAAAAAGTCATGATTTATTATCTCAAAAGAAAATTAAAGCGAACTTATTATTATGCATCCGGTTTTGATTTCATCTTAAATCCTATTACTCTGGTTTGAATATATTTTTATTTTCTCTACCATCGTGAATTTACTTATTTTTCAGTTTTAAATTATGGCATAAAAGAAAATACATGAGCAATCATCGATAAAATAATCAAGAAATTAACACATTCAGTATTTTAACCAATGATGTTGAAAGAAAACAAAGCATTGAAGGAAGAAAACACTTCCATAATCCTTTTCCCCATTTTACCTTTGCAAAAGATAAATCTCGCGAAATATCGCTTAAAGCCGTTCATTTTGAAGAACGACGGACTTAATTTCGAGCCGACTAGTCCAGACAATTATGACAGAACACATCATTATCCCAAACGAATTTCTTTCGCCCTTTGGCAGCGGAAGTACAATTAATTTACGTTAATCTGTTTAACCGCACAAAGCTCGACTCAAGAGCAGGTATTTTGTCCGCGCTTTGATGTACAGAGGGCGCGTTTTGCAAAAATACGCGGAGAACCACATTTTCGAGAGAGGTTCTCAGTGGTCCCATCACGGGCGCGATTAAATCTAAACTCCGTTAAAGGATGACGCGGATTCCCTAGACGGATTAGGGAGGATGTTTTTTTGGAAACTTCCCGAATCGACCCTTTTCGCTCCGCGGGAGCCTTTCGGAGCGAAGTCAAAAGGGAGCGAGATGAAACGGGCATAAATGGAGGGGAAGAAATACAGGGACGGGGAGAAGAAGAGAGCCATGCGCAATCTATTCATAATGCGCGCGCACTCCCTGCAGCCGATCCGAAAAATGTTTCCTCGCGGCATCCGAAAAACACGGCCCACCTCCGCTTTTCCACCCACTCATCCTCACCGGAATCTATGGAAGGATAAGTAACGTCCCACTTCGGATTGCACACCCTGATGACAGATCCCTTGGCTAGCGCGCTCTGCTCATCCTAGATTCATTTGCAATTCAATCGCGACACGTAGGCTCTTTTTTGCCTTGCAAGTTCCTTTACAGGAGCTGCAATGAGGGTGGTGCCTAGTTTACAAATGTTGAACCATGGAGAGGTACGGACCCTATCGCGGGCGCTAACAATCGCCTCCCAATCCCCGATTGATTTGCAGTTCAGTCGTGACATGTAGGCCATCTTTCTCGCCGTGATGGTTCCATTACAGAAGCTCCGATGGGGATGGTGCCTACTACACAAATTCTGTACCTTGGAGAGGTACAGAACTCACTACGGAAACTAGCTCGCTAACAATTGCCTGTCAACGAGATTGATTCGCAGTTCAGCCATGCCTCGAAGGCCATTTTTTCCGCCATGATATTTCCATTAGAGCAATTGCAATGAGGGTAGCGCATGGTATGCAAATTTTGCATCATGGAGAAGCTCAAGGCGTTCTCACAGGGTGACTCCCAGCATCCACCACCGACGTGAATTAGCGCCAGTCCTATTGCGGCGAAACGATTCTGACATGAGTGGGGAGATAATTTCATTACGGGTGCATCCCACGCGGCGAGAATACGCGGGTGTGTAATGATCGACGAAAAGTGCCCTCTAAACGCGGGAAAACGACCCCGGGGAAAACATTAAAATATCGCCGAGCCGGAGAAATTTCCTAGTGCTCCCTCTTTTAAACGCTGCACCTACGTCTATCCGTGATACATGCGCGGAAGAAGCTTACGGGGGTGTGGGAATTGTAGTTGGGGATCTGATAGGTGAATCCCACGGATTCCGCGTGTGTGTTCGTGTGGCTGGTAAGTGGGGAGGGGAGAGAGGAGAGAGGGGGAGGGGAGGAAAGCGTTGGGACTCTCTCTCTTCAGTAGTAGGTTGGCGGTCTCCGCGATCGCTCCAGCGTCCCCGGGAAAGCTCCTTGAGGTCGCTCGTAATGTTCGACGTTGTTTCGCTGAAGTGCGTGCTTCACGATGGGGTGAAGTGGACCTCGATAGGGCGCTTAGGGTTACATGTTTAGGGCAACTCGATGTTAATATTCGCCGTCGGAAGTAATTAACTTGTAAAGTTTTACTTTCGGTCGCGTCGAAGTAAATCGTCTGCGCGTTTTCAGGGCGTTGGGAAAAAGTGATACTATTCCTCGTTATATGAGGTTTAATAATTTTTGCGATGGAAGTAAATTGATACCACGTCGTTTAAACTTTTCCCTATGCGCGCACTTCTGTTCGGAAAGTTTTTGGTTTTGCTACTCCTTGGTCGCGTAGAAATGGGGTTCTCCGACGCCCAATGACTGATTTTGAAACCATACCATTTTGAATGACATATCGGAAGTTATAGCAGCGTTCGGTTATTTAATTATCTGTGATCTTTACACGAAGTGGTCGAAAATTCGCAAATTAACGTAAAGTACGATTACGTAATCGGCAGTGATTGAGCTCATACGCAGTCAATTAATAAAGTTAACCCATTCTCTGTCTGGGTATTGTTGTATTTTTGCCGCGCGTGAATCTACATTCTTCGCGAATTCGAGCTCAAATTAAGAAATTAAGTGATAATTTGCACCTTATCCGTAAAAGGGGGACCGATAACTTGGAAGAACGCGTGTCAAAATTGCGGAGGTAAAGCTGGTGTAGTGATTCAAGTGTCGCATCTTCAAGAAAGAAATGCTTCAAGAGCGATCGCGCAAAGCTGACTCTTACGTGCTAAAGAGTCGCTACGGAATTTTTCAACAAGGCATCAAAATGGTGTGAACCCATTCCCAATCGAAAAGGAGACAGGAAATAAACAAAAGGCTCCCGTGGCGGTTTGTGATGGAATAGTACGATCGTCCCATTTCCTGCGTCGGAAGTTGGAATGCAAACAGTTGGTTGCCGGAGGAATTTCGGGGGGAAGCGCGGAACGGAAAAATGAGATTTGAATGTGCCAAATAGCGGAGGAGTGAGCTTTCCCCGCCGTTTAAGGTCGAACGAAAGTGCAACGGGCGAGAAAAACTGAGATCGATGGAGATATGCTGTCCGAAAACACTGTGACTTTACCGAGAGCGTTACTTTGCCACACTTTTGTGGTCGTTCGTGTCAAGTTTCGCTGTAAAATTCGCTCGGCAGAAGTAATTGTGGACGACGTATACGATATGATATTTACCGAGTGAATCCTTCCAAAACGGAAAATTCAGAAAGGTGTACTTAGAGAGGAAATTCACGTCTGCTTTTAACATGGGTAAGTATGAATGCTCCTCTTGGTATCCAAACCCTTATGCTGTATATTACGTGATGAATGGTTTTGCAATACGTTAGTTACATCGCACTCGAGTTAATATGAACTTCAGTGTTTTTGTCATATTGTATTATTACGTTTTACATCAAGTAAAATTATAGAATATATAATAATAATATATAATTAATTATGAATAGCTCGCATTATTTGCTGAGAGGGAAGGGCGTTCGAAATTTCTTCTTCTTTGTCTCTTCTATGATATCAAATGACAAAAAATAAAGATTTAACAAATACATTTTACCAAAAGAGTTCAGTCGTATACCAAATTATTACTAATAACTATGAATGTAATTTGAGCAAATTTCTGTATTCATTACTTTAATTGATTGAGCAGAAAATCAAAGGGTCACAAAGCAAGATTTTCTACCGTTTAGCTGTAAAAGGAAAGACGTTATTCATTCCCACTACCCCATAAATTACTCATGTAAACAGGAAGGAATCCCGCACTACAGATGAAGACATTCTCCAGGGAGTATTAATTAGCTTCCAGTTGCCCTTTCCTTTTCCGCTCAGCCCAACCAAAGTTACGATTTCTCATTAGAAATCAGATTACAAGCTGATGATTCATATGGGAGAGAGCATAAGCTGAAATAAGCCATTCTCGAAAATTGGCAATTATCTGCGTTAAGTACCTACCTATATGTCTCTTAAATGTCGTGCTTTAACTGTCCTGCGCCCACTTTGCATTCCTTTGCCTAAAAGTGTAGGCAGTTTAACGAATTTACAAAGTGGAGTAATATATCTCCAATATCTTAGAGTTATCTTAGATACGTCGTTATCAGAAGGACTCCTTTTGTTATCACTGAAACTGAATCAATCATATCCAGAATCAGCTATTAACTTTCCCCTTGCGGAATCAAGAATTATTTCATTCATTAAATGGTAATAAAGCAGTTCTAAAATCATTTTAAAGCCTGTTGCCAGGCTTCAGGCACTCCCGCACAATCTGTTTAATTAGATTGGGGTTTCGGATTAAATTATGCCTTTACTTAAGTTTAAGTTGTTATAGAAATAAACGGTTTGAAGATATATGATCGAGCTTAGATAAATATTGGTATTTTAATGGTTATCTTTTACGCAATTATTTATAAATTTTTTACTTGGATAAAGAGTATCTTAGTCAGCTTGAGATATTATTGTAAAGATTGTCTTCTGATTCAGTGTCATCGTGATAAACAAATGAACTTGGAATATTATTTGGAGCTTTAATTCCACACCTGAATAATATATGCAATATTAACCCTATAGGTCAAAGTTGAAATATATCATTAAATAAGCGAACACATTTGAGGAATTTTCCTCTACTTTTTTATTATCTTTATTTTCTGCGTACTTTTAATACGAATACAGTTCCTACATTGGATAAAACAGTAAATTACGGTAAAAACCTATCCGTAGACTTTGGCTGACTCCTTTAAAACTGTAGATCTGATTTTATGTTCGAAGTATAAATTATGTAACCACTTATATGCAATGGAATTTTGCGAAGAATTATTTGAAACAAAAATAATATCCAATGAATTTTGATCTCGTAGATCTGAATTTTAATTCTATGTAAATCCTTCATTCAGGAGAACATTCAGCGTTAGTGTTGAGCCAGAGACATCATTTGATATTCTGAAATAACCATTCTAAAGGACTCCTTAGAATTAAGGTCCCGCATCTTACAGTAGACTATCGGATTTAAAATATCTCTACACGGTACTTCTCATTATATGTTCTTGGCCTTCTCCTGCAGACTTGGACTTGGACTACTTGGAGAAAGGGGACAGAGAGAAGGCGGAGGAGGACGAAGGGAAAGAGGATGAGGAAGATACGGGAGATGAAGAGAAAGATGACGAGGACTCCCAACCGAACTCTCAACTGGAAGATCACAGTCCACCGGAGACCACAGATCTAGTCAAAATCATTCTTCTAGGAGCTCCAGCCGTCGGAAAGACTTCAATAGTGCAGGTACCATCTTTCGTGCCGTCCAGATTTCCACTGAATAAATTTGGGCTCTCGCTGGTAACGGCTTATAAAGCATTCATATTCCTCAGTATCTGACTGTATACCAGCTGTTTCTGAAGATTTCGAAGTCGGGGTCATATATTTTTTAGTAGAAATTTTCCACTCCTAGCACGTGAAGTTGAATCTCGATCTCCGCAGTGGATACAAGCCCATGATGTAAAAGCTTGTCTATATTAAAAGCCGTACCTCAGTATTCACTACCGATCATGTAAAATACTCCATATTCCCTATCGATTCAGAGTAAAAACTACTACTGTTTGATATGGAACCTTACTATGTTTATTCAACATATTAAGGAGAAATAAAGTAGGACTGAGTTACAATAGCATTTTTTGTATTACCGTATGAATTAAACATGTTCATCTTTCCATCTCTAAGTGAAAGAATTATCCCTCTATTTTCTTTTTCCGCACTTATTTCTAATGTTACCTTTAAAGTTTCGTCATTATTTTTCACATCATTAGATCAATTTTGATTTAGGAAATTTATTCTTTTTCTTACCTGAATTCTTTGGTACTTTCCTATATTCGTTTGATATATAGGGTAAAGATTCATCAGTGACGTGATATTCATTCATCCGTGAGTAATGCATCTAAATTCGATGAAAGTTATCCACTTTCCTATGATAAGTACTTTCGAAAACGTTGCGAAAAGTAAGAAAGGAGTTAATGCAAGTAGTGAAAGATTTGGGAATTGGAGATGTACAGTACGTGAATGCCGTGGAACTTTGTCCGTCGACTTTGGCTATTGTTCGCAAGAAACGTGTTTTTTATCGTCTAACTGGGAAATTCTAAGAGTATATAGGAGATGAAAGTATTTTCTGGTACTATATAATCAATGGATATCTACACTGGAATTAAAAATATCTGCAAGGATAGAGAGAAATTTTTATAGTTAATACAGATGAATTGGATGATATATTTGGATAGTCTGAAGCCATTTTTTCTTTCGCGTTTAATTTCGCGGTTGAGCGCTTAAAAAAATAAATAATAGTATGAGACAGAGTGGTATTTATAATTCCACGAGCTTTAAATAGGCTCTCCGCAGCATTGCTCTAAATGTTTTCATTTCGATAATATGAAAATTTCGGAGGAAACCCGTTTCCACGGAATAAAACAGAATTATTTCTCAGATTATCATCGGCGGAGTTTATTTTGATGGCGACTTATCGCCGTCGGGCAGTTTTTCACGACGAAATGGGAACATCAGAAATTCCGTTTCGCGGCTACATCATAGAGTGGACAGCTGAAATCGCTTTCAAACTTTTATCAGTTACTGAGCAATAAATGAATAGCTATTCCAGTAGAAGTATGAAGTGAGCTTCTCAGTGTAATGCTCGCCGCTTAAAAATTGCCAGTGATTTGGAATTTTTGCTTGCCAGCGTGCATAGAAAAAATGTGGTAAATCATCTCGTTATCAATACAAGTTCTGAATTCCACCGTTTATGGATTCAATGGGGTCACTCTTTGTACGGTCGTTTCTCATGGTTTTCATTTTGTGAGGCCTCAAGGGAGTTTCGGTAAAATATTCATCTCATTTCGGAGATTGGTCTCGTTGAGGTTCATGTCTAAGGCAAGCGGAAAATGTCCTCAAAATATCTTTGCACTCAAAGAAAAATCATAAAGAATCAAATCAAAAAACAATCAAGTAAAATTACGTAAGATATAAGTTTAAATTATGTGTAAAAACCACATTAGTGATCAACCCTTTCTTTCGCCTTCGACTGAATATTTAGTCTTAGTAGTTTTGGGCGATGGAGTAAAATTGCTCGTGTTTTTGGCAAAATGTCATTGAATAACGGCTACAAGAGGTAATTGTTTGGGAAATATTTTCATTATGCTCAACTTATCAAGTTTATTGCCTTTCTTAAAGAATCAAGAGTATCATAAATGCACAATATCATGAAATATAAACAGAATTTGAGTGTGACTTAATAATTTTATACGGTTTCATTTTAGTTTACTCTCCTTCGACATTTTAATTTATTGATTATGATCTTTAAGAACTTATACGTGAATTCAAGTTTGTTAATTATCAACTTAATTAAATTTTCATTCTTAAAAAGATATAATTACATTTATACTTTTACTTTTAATGTCGTGCCTTGGATGTAGTACGGTGTAATTTTTACAGCAATGCCATTTAAACTTTAACTAAAGAGTAAACTATCTTCTCTTTCACCTCAGCAATTTGTGTGGAATGATTTCTGCGACGCCTACTACCCGACCGACCGTCGGCATTGCTACTACCCATCCGTCATCATCAACGGTCGTCTCTACGACCTCAAGATCTCCGACCTCCCACCAGTTCCCTATTTCCCCGTAGATTCCCTCTACGAATGGACAGACTTCCGCTCCTATGGACTCCGATCGGCCACCGCATACGTCCTCGTCTTCGACCTCTCCAACGCCGCAGACACATTTCACCACATCAAGTGCCTCCGGGAACAGATGGCAAACAGCCGTGACATGCGGAATGTCCCTGTGGTGGTCGTCGGTAATAAACACGACCGTCTGCACAGTCCTGTGGGTATTAACAGGCCTCCAGCGCCCCCCGGCTCATTTTTCGGAATGCCCTGCCTCGCTCATTCTTCCGGTCTCTCAGGAACTTCTTCCTCTCTGACGCAAGTCTCTCAGGCCCTTCCGAACATCAACCAAGAGCAGGCGAGTTCTATGTTGTTTCACCAATATCAGCAGCAGCAAAACGCTCTGGCGATGGCTGAAGCGCGGGAGAGAAGAGACATTGCAAACATAGTAAAGAAGCACTGGAGATGCGGTTACGTTGAATGTAGCGCCAAGTACAACTGGAGGGTGGTATCTGTGTTCAAGGAGCTGATGCAGGCCATAGATGGGATGGAGGGGAAGGGACCTTCATTGAGAAGTTATGCTAATCTTGCGGAGGTTGAACAGGTGATTCCACGTTCTCAATGCGTCATGAACAAAGAAGCGGCGCGAAGTTTCACTCTTCGTCGTCATCAAAGAACACCGATGGTTGTCAATAATATTCACAATGCTCTAGAAGGGAGTAGATGTGATGTCCTGTGATATGTATGACCCACTCCCGTGAGATAATTCGCGAGAATGTGTTTTCCGATTCTTCTATATATTGATCGATATTCTTCATGTTATGGACGTTATTTTTGTGTGAAATATTGTGTGTAAAATGAGAATCTGTACATAGATATATGTTAGGAGCAGAATGAAAGAATAAGTGTTGTGGATTAAATCAATATCCTTGAACCTGTGATACCCTGTCTCTTTATAATTGTCACACTTAAAATTATACTTAAACGTTTCACTTTGTTTCGTAGATAGTATTGAATTATTGATTTTTACGTGTATTTTATTTTCTCTATACTTCGAACGCTCACCTTTGTCCTTTATTTACGGAAAATCTGGATTATAGAATTATTATAGTTTCACTTAATTCTCTTAAATTTTGAATGAAAAATATAAAAATATATTTGTGGTTTAACTGAAAAAGTCTTTAATAAAAATTTAAAATCATACATTGCGAATCTAATCAAGGAATTATTTTTGGAAATGATCTAGAAAATTTTAAGAAATTAAGTGTCCGAGCAATTTAACACGTTATTGCATATGCAAAGGGTGTTGCAACTGCAAAAGAGTATCTAATGACGAATTTCTAATGAATATGTTTACAATTTGACCACTTAACGATATATATTCTAGCTTAGTCTAAAGATTTCCCCCACTGTTACGGGAAAGAGCGATCTTATTAACCAATTGAAATCGGCTACGAAAGCAAAGGATAAAAGTGAGGAAAACAAAAACAGCTTCACTCCTTTGTTGCACAAACTGTACTAAGAAGCTAGGCAAAATTTTTAGCAGTCGCAAAGAAGTCTGTGGCAGAGGAGGAAAGCAAATAATAGCCCATAGTCTTCCTCCGCTCCTGGGTACCATCGGCAAGGCCTCCGATCGGAGGTCTCCGCTGTCAGTGGGTTATCCTATTAGGTTTAAGTATATAAGAGTGTGACTGCGCGATCGATTATTAATTTAAGCGAAATAACCAAATTTCCAACATCTTTTTACCTGCGAGAATCGGGGACGAGAAATCGTATTACCTGAGAATTCCCAAAATAATCCTTCCCTTCCATGTGCAGCAATGGTTATGTCATTTGCAAGACGTCACATATTGATTGTCGAGACGTTGACAAAAAGTTACAAGGAATCAATCATTAATACAGGTCATTGGAGAATCAGATCATGTGAAGAAATATATTACATAAGGATTTGATACATCCCCTACCATATGCCACGGCGGCTCCTGGTAGAAATCAAAATCTAAAAAACTATATCATAAAATAATTATTCTTTTCGAATCCCTTCAATTTCTATTTTTAATCGCGACGTTTTCTTTCAACAAAGAGTTTCAATGGAGAATTTTTCAATATTTTTGTAATCTTACAAGAGTGTTTATCACGCAAATCAGGTTCATTAACTTGGAAACACTATCTAAAGCAGAATGACTGTTATCATCTTTTTCATATTCAGTATTTGTAATAAGTTTACTATTACATTAAGAAATCATGGATGCCTTTCAACTATTTAACACAAAATAGTTTTGTTGCATCAAGATTATAGTGGCAGAACTGTTGAAAATTTGGTGATAATTTTCCGATTTCTTCTATAACAACTGTACTGTCAGCTGTAATTCCTAAGGCATCAACTACATTTTACCTGAAAGTTGTCTAAGAATACCTTAAGGGAGGTTAGCATTTTTCCGCCAACATTTTCTACTCACTTACCTAATGTACCCACAAGAGCTAAAAATATGAAGCCGTGTTTTTATCAGATTCTGGTTCCTCGATGTGTAATGTTGTACGTAACTATACATAGAAAACATATTTAAAAGATAAGCTGTGAGTAGTACATCCAATTCCTATTGTGTGAACGAAAAGGTTCTTAGATCGATTTTTCAGACAGTGAGAAGATTGCTATGGGATTTGGGAACGGTTAAATGAAAAAGAAATTCCCCAGAACAGGCGGAAAGGAATTTCTGCCTAACGCAAAAGCACCTCTATATATATATCAGAGACAATTGTATTATACGGGTGTTTCAACTCACGTCTTTGGCAATAAAACAAAGTAGCATCTTCCGAAATAATTCCAGTGCTTCTACATGTGCTCAGGAAACAAGATCCGCGAGGTTTAACTTATACTATTTTTATTTAAAGATATTCATTCGGTAGATTTATCCCTCGACTTAGGCAGCACCCAAAAAGAAGCGTGAGTTGGGTTGCGGCATTTCAGGATACTAGTAATTGAGGGATGCCTATATTACAGGGATACAATATTTATATCGATTTCGAGACGTCGGGACCGATTTTTGTTGACACTGAAACGAATTCTCTGTAGGAGCCATCAATCAACTCTATTCATGTACCTACAAGAAAAATAAATTCATGTGAGTACGTAAGATAAACGATAAATTCGGCAATTACAAATTAAGTGAAACCCGCTGAAGTTGGTTTTCATAGGCACCAGTGTGGAAATAGTAAAAACTGTTTTATGAACGAGGTGGTGTATTAATCTGGATATGACAGCCTTATATTTCTAACAGGTGGAAAAAAATTGAAAAATATTTTTGTTTTTTACTTTCGAATAGTTGATTAACTGAAGACGTGATATGTAGATATCCGGAAAGTATTGCTGTATCAAATTACTTACATTCTCGTCATATTATTTTGAATGGTCAGCCTCTTTCAAGGAGAGATAACTCTGTTTTATTACTCTATTTTGGTAATTTTTCTCACTGTACAACGAAGAACGTTTAATACCACATAGGCAATATATGTTGAAAGAATAAATTAGTGCAGGATGGCGTTAGAAAATGTAAATAGTTTGTTCTAACAAACTAAAAGGTTGACGATCGCCTGAATCTGGTTGCAGTGCATCTAGTGAGTGGAATAAATATTTTTATAAGCGGTTAAAAGACCGTTTTTAGCGGTATATTCACTTTGTTTTAAGTGTAAAATTGACCAAAACGATGAAAAATTAGGATAGCTTTCTTAAACGGGAGTATTTTAACCAGGTTTGACCTTATGCTAGGATAATTGGTTCAATATCTCATTATAAGGACGCTGAAATTCTCTTAAAGTAAAAATGAAGTTAAGAAGAAATACTTTATCTTTAGAGTTAAAAGATATATCATATAAATATGAAGGCATTCATGAAAACTTCAGGAAGGAAATAGATATTTCCTAAGTCCCACGATATAATATTGTTATCAATTTTGAAGTTGTATAATTCTTGTGGTCCATTTAAATAGAGGAAGCAATGAAATGGTTTACTCAAAATAATTTCTGTTTGTATAGGTGTAGTTTTTCTTATATTAACAATATTTGAATTTTTTAACTGGTATTATCGGTGATGTTTTCTTGGTTAAATAAAGGACTAATGTAAATTTAGTTCAAACGAAATTAAATGTATGATGTATATAAAACGAGTTGCTAACAATGATAAAATATCAGCGTTTATGCTGCGAGGCACAGATAGAAATGGCTTAATATAATCATGAAGTACCCCGTCAGAATTGTGATCAGAGGGATACTTAAAATAATCAAGTCTTTTATCTTCAATCGTAAATTTTAGATTTGCATAAAAACGAAAAATATCGCCATTATATTAGAGACGATAAATGTAAAAAATACATGTAAAGTAAATAAGAATTTTTATGTGAATCAATTTATCTATAAATAATCAGATTAGGTTATTGTAGTTGTTTTGCATAATAACTTAGGATATATGCCATAAGGCAAATGTTAATCATACCGGCTGACAGCAAATATGGGAATTATTGAGCATCTTATGATTTCAGTTTGTACTAGCATTTGTGTATTTAAAATTTGGTTCATATCAGCAAACTTTCATATCAATCTCGTCATATTCATAAAATTAAAATTAATTCACTAGTATATAGACTAGTCTCAATTTAGTGCCTTATTTTAATGACTACCTATTCATGAACTGCAGAATATAAAAAAACAGACCATAAATTGATGGATTACTGATAACTTTGTGTGACATCCATCTGTAAATTTTGATTCATCCACTTTTTGTTGGCACTATAACCTCACAATTTTCAGTTACGTTCCTCTGTATTCTTTCCAGCCTAGCAACAGGTCTCCAGCTTCTCACAAAGCAGTTAAAGAAGAACCAACGGAACGAAGCTTACATCCTAAGCAAGTATATCAATTACGTGTCGCTACAGTGCGTCCTTCAATCAAGATCATTAATAATAGTGCCAAACTATCTATGAAGCATAGGGTATATGTATGCATGTGGATGACTGTAAAGGAGATGGTGTAAATGCTTATCGGGAAATTTCTTATTAGGCCCTTTTAGAGATACTTCTCCCAATACTTCGTATTGAATTAAGGAAGGTATGTACATTTTCAATTCCAAATGCATTCGCTAAGTACGAAAAATTAATTAGCTCCCATTTACACATGACTAGCAAAGTGCCCCGTTAAAATTCATGGAATTTAACGTATTTAAAAATATTCATCTATTATTGTATAAATCGGACCAATAAAAGTAGGAACGAATGAATTGTAAGTATATAAATCTTTAATACATTTTTCTAACATGAGGATATTATTTTATGTGTATTATTATGCAGAAATACGTTAAATCAGATTCAATCAACTTGATTTTAATGGGAACTGGTTGCTTATATCCGCATATTCTTCGTCTATTTTATTACAATTCCCGAAAATTTAAATCAGAAAGAATATTACATGTTTATTTTTTTGGGGCATTTTCAATCAGTCTAAACTCAGGTTACTTTATAAAAGTAATGCAGACGTTTTATAGCCAATTAGACCTTCCTATGCATCCTGTAATTTCACGCTTCTTTCTTACAGCGAAATGTACTGTAATATTTTGAAATAGTTTCTCAATGAGTTTCTTACGGGTTGTTTACTTCGTTTAGACTCCTTATTTTGTGAATAAATTGTATTAAAATCAATCTATTTATTTTAATTATTTAATCTAAAATATGAAACGGGAGGCAGGAATAGTGACCATCATAATGTTTACATGTAAGAATAATTTTCTTGAACTGGTGGTAAAGAAATATCTCCGGCGGAAGAGCTTATGGCAGAATGGAAATGTCCTGAGCTTTATTTGGCCGCAAGAGGAACAAAGCATTTGAGCGGAGGATATAGTGCACTTCTGCAGTGAAATGGATTGCCTCTGACATTTTTAACCTGCCCCGACCTACTTAAGTCAAGATTTCTCTTAGCGATTTCATCAAATGTCTGCAGATGAATTTCCGACTATATATCAAATACATAGCTTGGTAAAAACCTTACGAAATTCCGGTATCAAAAGTGGCTTCAAAATTCAGAAGAGCGCGAGAACGTAATTTTGAAGTAAAGATTGGTCATAAATATTGCTTTGAAGTAATGTGATATTTAAACTTTCGGCAGAAATTTATACTGTCAGGTCTTTTTTTACTGTCTTTGGAAATATAAATATTATATGAT
The DNA here is from genome assembly GCA_036926295.1 of Pachydiplax longipennis. Lineage (NCBI taxonomy): Eukaryota > Metazoa > Arthropoda > Insecta > Odonata > Libellulidae > Pachydiplax > Pachydiplax longipennis. Next base: position 73,153,160 of record JAVFKF010000012.1, read on the forward strand.
TCGACTCACAATCTTTTCATTGTGAATCTCTTCGATACAAGATAAATACGCCAACTAAATTTTTAATATTCAATATTTGTCGTCTCAGGAATTTTATTAAAATGGCGTACACTTTTTTCTTTCTCCTGTGCTTTTTTTTTGAAACTGAATGAATATGAAAAGCGATAAGTGAAGGAGAGGTTATCTCATTTTCTAAAAGATGGGAATAGCAGTCCTTTAATATTTAATAAACTCCATTTCTAGGTAGTAGTATTCTTATATTTTATTTAACATCAAATTTATTCACTCTTAAAATACTGTTTATTCAGCGCATGAATAAACAATAGCAGATAAAATAAATACAACCTACGTTAAACCTCTTTGCTCCCGCTAAGCAAAATTGATATTCAGCAGATAAAAGTAAAATAGAAATTAGTCCCTAAAGAAAACATTGGGGATGTATGAGTTTATAATTTAAAAATATTTAAGGAACTTTAGCCTAGTATTGGTTAATTTTGGCGAATATAAATTTTTCAATCAAAACTTGGTGTAAGCAATGTCGAACAGGCTGAACTATTATTTATAACGAGTCTATTGAGAAATGTATTGCATCAGCAAATATGATGCAGAACTTTTATTTCCGTACGAAGAATATTTGAATCAAGGATACACTGTAAAAAATGGAATTAAGTTATAAGAAAACGCTTGAGTTGAATAAAAGCTACCTTCATTTAAGCCTTGGTAGTGATATAAAAGTCAGAGTGGAATGAGATGCAGTAAATAAAAAGTCACGGAAAACGAGTCCAACTTCGGCTGAGCGAGAGTATTTCGAATTTAACGAGAAAAGTAACATTGCAAAAGCATTTGAAAACATGGAAACTAAAAACAATACGGTTTTGCGAGAAACTCTGTTTCCACTTTTGATGACTGCTTGAAAACCTCAAACAAATGTCATATTGAAAGCTTTTAGGTACAAAAGATCGCTTGTTCATTTTGCTTCCCAGATGTAATACGAAAAATGTAAAGCCTCTCTAACTAGGTCAAGCGAATGTCAATGGATGAATTGCGGAGACCTGATGTGACTTTTGTTGGAATTTATAATAGTTTCTAGAGAGACTGTTTCAAGCTGTATTACTGTTTGTGTCTTGGGAACGGTTATGCATCTAGGTCGGGGAAATGGAATCTAGGGATTTCGTTAAAATTACCTTAAAAGTTAGTACATTCCGTTCGACTAGATTCCTCTGGAAATAAGTACTTCCCATATTCTAGATCCGTTGCCAATATTTTGAATTTTATGCATACGTATACACGAGCATTTTCGAAGCTATAGTATGAAGAGAAAAGGAGCTTAGCGGAACGTTCTCTAAGCTACTTTATTTTAACTCTATGGAATAGAAATCGTGAATTGTGATATACTCTGAAAATATGGGAACGAAGGGGAAATAGAAAATAAAATCTCTGTGGATTGCGTTCAAAATCCTGGTTTTGAAAAAGGGCTCAAGCTTCTCCGTGATTTTTATGAGCACTTCTTTAGTAAGCTCACTGTAGAAAGCTAACATATTTCCTATATATTTAAACCTCCTCTTTCTTTGTTCCGAGAAAAATCATCGTTGCAACAGCAGTAGAAGATTTTTAAGGCTATGTAAGGTTAGCTGTAGTAATTTTGATTACATAACTGGATATATATGTACGCTTAATATACATATTGTTTACTTGTGATTTTCATGCTACTCAGTCACTGATAAATATATCTATACAGTATGCAGTTAAACAAGGACTTCTTTAAAAACTGATGTGTAACGTATGTAAGAATTGATAGCATATGAGTGAAGGGTATATATATCGAATGCTTTAACGTAAAATGATTACCTAGTACGGTTTGTGCAATTCACATAATTTATGTTCATTTGAAGATTTTCGTGGCGTTGATTGTTCGATAAATAGAAATAACTGACTTTATGGGACCAGAATATAACACATCAAGCTGAAGACGCCTATTTGAACGCTGCCGACTCTCGTAGGTGAAAAATATTCATTGGTAGTTAATAGTACCCGGATCAGTATAGTTAACTTGAGTGACAAAAATACATGTATGTCCGTAAAAAGTCGGTATGAGGCACGGGTAATCCAGGTGCCGAGGTTCGAAGTGCTAGCCCAAAGGAGCAGAATGAGGAGCAGAAATCTTCGTGATATTTTCATGGACAGGATAGCTGTACGGCACACCTATTAAAGTGTCTATGCTGCTCACTGCGTATATTGTATTAAGAATCAATATTTGATTGTTAAGGAAATCTATTAAGCAATCATGTAACAGATGCTTATGAAGTTTTATAATAATCTTTTAGAGGAATTTTTGGATTCATCAAAAATAGTTTCTTGAATTAATCGAAATAGGATTTAATTGACGATTCTTAGAGTGCATTCACTTTCTATTTAGAAGTCTGTATTAATAAGTTTTAATATAATAATGATAGTAATCAAAATATTAATTGCGTTAGAATATTATCGCTGAAATCAAACCCAATGAAAACAAATATAATATTTCTTGAAAAATAAGAGTCTTCCAAAAATTGAATATAATTCAGCAATCGTATGTAAGGGGTCAGCACGAATGCTTGTCAGGAGCTCCAATACACCTCGTGCCGGTCCTGTGTGGTGGATAAATACTTGAGATACATGCTTAAGAAATATTAGAGCATACAGGCCGTTTAAACACAGAAAAAATTTCTTACCGTAAGAAAGGCGATCACAGAAACTACGGAGAATCGCGTCAATTTTCATCGAAACTTGGAAATGGTAATTCCGTAGAGTATGGCTCCGCGCAGTTTCCATCGGTCCCGCAATCTGTTTCCCCTCAATTTACAATTCATTTACATTTCCCGGAGGTGTAGAGAGTTGAATGCATCACTAATCCCTTGTTCCGTCGGAGAGAGAGGCACGTTCGACTATGTTTGCTCCAACGTACTCTAAAAATTGTGCGTGGTGACAACAGCGGAAGGAATCGACCTTTTTAAATTCACGGCTTGGAAAGCCTTTTTACATACATTGCATGCTCGTGACAGCGGAAGAACTCTTTGACTTTAACCGAGGAAAAAAATATTATCCTCTGTGATGTGGTAGGACTTGCGCGTGGATTTAAAAAAGACCGCTTTATTCCTAAGGTTTACAAAAGAGCCATTCCAAAATCCTTGACACAGGATTAGAATTCTCTACTATTTTGTAGACAATTCTGACACAATTGAGTGTACAGTGACAAATTGTGACGGTTAGCGTTCCAACCCAATAACAACGGAGCTCTGGGCTAATATAGCGGTTGGGATGTATGCGTTCACTGGATTTCGGCTGAAACGGAGATAAAGATACGAAGGGTTGGATAGTGATTTGGAAAGGAGGTTTAAGTTAGAGGGATAGGCATAGAATTGGATATCGTAATTTAAAAATTAAAATAGTTTATTTCACACTTAACGTTTTCGCTTGTCAATTCTTTAGATTGTAACTAACGAAAGAGTGATTTCCTCTGCTCGGGTGTTTGAGTTCTTTAGGCGTGCTACGGAGGGCAAAGGCTGGGAAGCAATGATGACTCTGTACAATGTACAGCCGTAGACTGTTTTTAAACATAAACCCTCCAACATTAGCTGGAAAAGGCCCAGAAGGTGGAATGAGATGTATTAGATGAGGAGATGTTTAGTTTGCCCTTGCTTTCCTCACTTAGACAGATTTCTTTTACTGAACCGGACTGTCATGGGAATATGAAACCATAAATTTGGCATATTGACCCAACATTAACATATTCCAGAGAATTGAGTTAAGTACGACCAAGATAAATGCCATCGCTCATAGTCAGTATCTTTAGTATTGTCTTAACCATGAGCAATAATGATAAGCAGAAGTAAATTAACGTTATATTTTTCCATATAACTATTTACCAGTATTAAATTAATAACAAAATATATCCCATTAATCAAGATAGAGTGGCTGGAATATATGTAATAAAAAAATAACTGTTGATGAACAATGAGCTGAAGCAAAACACCGATAGTGACAATAGAATACTCTTTAAGATATAGATATTAAAATATAAATCAGGTTCTTCTATAAAAGCGTATTTTTCCTGAGCCCTCGCAGGATTCCTCAAACTAACTCATCCTAACCCTCGTACACCTGCCAACGGCTTAAGGAGTATTTTAACGGTAATAATCTTAATATTAATAACAGTCGTAATCAACTTTCTCTTTAAATAAAAAATAATGAAGTATACATCCTCACATGCTGATGGATACATCCATCATAAGGCGGATTTTTCGCCTTTTCAGGTGTGCAGCAACTCGCTATTGCCAAGTCCTCTGGCTCAGTCGATAGAAAAGAATACGTTTCCATTATTTGTATCGCCTTCCTCCTCTTCCTTTAAAAAAAGGCTTCTTTTCACTTTCATGCTTGGAATAATTTAACGATAAATATCGGGAAATTTGAAGATATTCCAAAGAAAATATCTTAATCCCGTTGTCGCAGTCGATACTAGCCCTAACATAGCGTGTGATCTTTAGTGTTGTCTAACGTTCAACCTTTCATTAAAAATTCACTCGGCAAATTTCATTATTTTGCAATCTAAATTTTAAAAAATTTCTAAAAAATCGTAGTGATAGTATTTTATGGGCTGCTGAGCATAATGTTGGAGAAATTGTGCTCTGTAATAGCCTCTCACCACTGCTGTTAAAAACTCGTTATTGTTCCAGTTGTCTATCTGGTGAAAATTGCTTCATTTTAGAGTGAAAATGACCAAAATTACGTAAAAATAGTTCTAAAAATCTCAAGATAGCTACAGCAGTGGCCAGTAAAGCAAACTAAAGAAGATTACTTTTGAAGGCGTAAACTACTTTACTGAGAGAGCGGAAAAATTCCCTTCTCTCTGTGCTTTTCAAAGTTGAAAAGAAATAAAAATTGTAATTTTTCGTCATAACCCTATCCCGTTCATTACGCGGTTTTCACTTGGTTCTCTGAGAAACGTCTTAACTGAGTCTTACTGTATGTCGGGGTAGATAATAGCGAAGAATAACACGTTATGTTACTGCCTATAGAATGCTCCTTGAAAGCCGTTACATTCTCATGCTTATAGAATCGGACCCTTCGAAAAGAAGTACTTATCTCTGTTACACTGACTTTAGCCATGTGACTGCTCCATAGGAGATAGCTTCATCAGATCGATCGGTTTCAAACAGAGCGTGGAGAGAGCAGGTGAATCTTAGGGGAGATGAAAGGGAATGGAGGAAGGCCCTCGTGAGAGATGAGCAGAAGGTGCCGAGGAAAGAGTTGGTCACGGGGTGTTGGGCTAACGCCTATTTTTCCCAGATGAGGTGAAAGGGGAAACGTGAGAGGGAAGGAATTGCGTCTGTCCACGCGGCAGCTTGTTTATCGTCTCTCGCAACGGGGAGTAACTTATATCCGGAAAGCGGTCTAATGAGGCAATGGGAGAGTTATGGACGATCTCCGCTAACGTTTTTGCTTTTGCGGGGAAAGAGAGAGGCTGTTAAATTTTTTGTCAACGTGCGGTGTTTCTCTCCTGGGAAAATCAAAGCCACGAAGGTTTAATGGAGTTTGGTGTTTTCTAATGCAAAGCTAAAATCAACAACAGGAACATTAGCGAAAGGATCATAAACTAAGAAACAGTATTTTCATTTGTTCCGGTTGGTATTCCGTGTTTTTATTTTAGCCCTCTTGTTATTTATCTATCCTTTTCCCGCCAATATGGAAATATTTATCATTGGCCATATAAAATTGAGAAGAATAGAAATACAAGGAAGAGAAATATCAATGAAGGTTAAAAAACTCCGTATGCCGTTTATCAGGACATCTTGTAAGTATTGGAGCACTGAAGAAGGCTGGGATTACCGGCATGTAGGTTCTAGAAATAACTAAAAGGCTGTAATATATGCTAAATCTTAGTATGTATATAGGAAATATTATTTATGAAAATTTTTCTTTTTGTCTTGGAATGGCATCATGTTAAGGTAGTTGAGATTGGTCGATTGAATGTTAAGTTAAATATAATTGTAATTATTGCTCTTGTATTTATCATTATTGCCTCATTTCTGATTTATTCGCTTTTGAGGATCCAATTATGTGATATATTCCTTGTAAGTTAGAGATATCTTTTGAGTTTCCATGTCCGTAAGATATCCTTTGAGTGGAATATCTATTGGGTGAACCTTCCCTTATATGAGGTAGATTTTCAAAGACCTCTAATAGTCTTTCATTTGCGATTTTAAAGGAGACTCTCCAATGTGTACGAAACCATATTCCACCAAAAATGTTGGAAAAATGGATGTCGATTCGTCTTTTGCTTAGTCAACAACTATAGTAATAGCTTAGTGGTTAAAGTTTAATTTAAATTGAAATTAAATTGGTAAGGAAAAGTATTTTACTCAAGGTATCACGTTAAATGTCAAGAGACATGATGTGATTGTTTTTATGGTGAATATTAGTTATTCCAGGAGGTATATAAAGGCAGGCGCCGTGCCATATGTATTGCAGACTTACTTTTTCTTGAGTATTGAGGTGTAATAATGTATACTGTGAATGAAAATAGAATATTGAATATCTATTTATTTCACCTCTGGACCAGAATCAATAGAGATAATGTTAATAGCAGAAGTTATCAGTGTTCCTACCCCAAAAGGAACAGCTTGTTGATTATGCCTGCAATAACGCCAAATGCTGCAACAAAGCCTGCTCTTTCAGTCAAAACTCTCACGAATGAGGTGGTTTCAAATTATCGGTTTTCGAATGAATTGCGTTCTATGGCCGAGAATAGTTTCCCATGCCATTAGCGATCGAACGAAGGAGACTTTTAAGAGAATGTGGGTGGCCCAAAATATCATCCTCGCGATCAATTGAACTTGATATGTCGCGCATACGTATGGATATCGATTAGCTGCAGATTAAATGCATGAGATATGCTTCCTCATGACTGTGGGAAGACGTTTTTAGGGATGGAGCAGATATTTTCCAAAGTTCAACCACGAGGCTGGTGTATGAGGAAAAGTCCTTGAGAAAGGGTATTGCGTTGCACGTAGCCATGAAAAGAAATTGCATGAGATATAAATATACAGGAATGAAAAAGAGGGATCTAGCCTAGTTGCTTCATCCACTCTCCAAAGCTTAAGGTAACTGATGGTCGATTCTTTTCTCGTATCATTTAAAGTTTACGTTGAATATTTTTGAAGTAGCATAATATCTTTTATGGTTTTTATACATATTCTATGATTTGAAATCGCAATTCCGCTATTATTTTCTCCCTAGTGACTAAGATAACTGATTAAAGGTTCTATTTGTTGGTAATCGAAGCATTTTCATCCACGAACAAGAGAAAATAGCTATACTTTTTGAATGAGCTTCATTGAAAGTAAAAGCGGGAGAGATATAATACTACTTGAAGTTGATAAAACTTCATATGACTTTATATCATACGTGCTATACACTGTGTAATAAAATTACATTTTTTAAAAAGAATTTTACATTTTAATGTTTCATGGAAATAAATATATACTGTAATATTCTGTAACGGTGTTAGTAAGATAAAAATACTTCGACAGCTAAAGTTGAGAGTCGATGAAGCCATACCAGGATGACTTTCATCGAAGCCGAAGGAGTTTATTTATTAAACGAGCTCACTTGGCTATCCGGGACCCTATATTTTATAATAAAATCTTCTACATTCATACTGAATTAGTTTAATACATACAGAATTTGTTTGAATCCGAGAAAATGAAATATTTATTTAAGTACTCATTACTATAATACACCAAAACGTATACAGGAGATTGAAGAATCCAATATGTGGCGTGATGACAGACTGTGAAGATGAGACTGTGATGTGAAGCTTGATCTTTGAGATGTTATGCAAACAGGAAGGAAACCTTTGCGATTGGGGCGTGGTATGTATTATGAAACCAAAATCCAAGAGCTAAAAAGAATGATAGGTATCGAAAGTTTAAAGAAGCGATGAATTGAAAGACATTTGAACAGACAGGGATGTATGTGTAAAAAAAGATTAATATAATTAATCCCCGAATTAAAATTTTCAAGCTTTTATTTTAAAATTTACTTAGAGCTTCTTGGAGAGATTTCCATAAGGAATAAGTTTAATATTTATTCGATGAGGACAGTCACACAATAGAGAAAGCTAACCGTCTTACTGCCTAAATGTTATATAAATGGTTATCTGATTTCTCATTGCATTAGAGTTGTATAAATAATCCATAAATTATGCCCTGTCTACCTCACGCTGAGAAAGGGAAATAAGATTAACTGTAGAAAAACTAAAAATGTAAAATAAAATATTTATATCATATCTAATGTTGTTAGATATATGCTCTAACACACAGTAGGTACTGCTAGCTTTCAGAGTTTGAATATATTGATATAGTATTATATTTTCCGATATCATACAAACTGCTATATTAACAATCAAGATTATATTATGTAAATTTTATTGATGTATTAAATAAATACTTTTTTTAATTATTTTATTTTCTCTCGTAATCAGTGGAAACAGGTTGCTCTAATAAGCATTGAAAATGATATATGAAACTATCCTTGCAGGAAAATGTAGTGAGTTTTTAAGAAAATGAATAATCGATCTGAAAGAGTAGAAGTTTTATGAAAGAACGTTTTAAGGTTTGGGATAATGGTTTATACGATTCCCCGTATCACATCTTACTTAACGGGGTTATAATAAATCTCCCTGCAATTTATGGCCCAAATAGCTAGATGGGCGTGGAAAGGAAAGGTAACGAATTTCATTGAACGCGGAAATGGGTGGAGGAACGGGCATATAAAAACAAAAAGGCTGATTTACATTCCCATAAAGAAGTTACAGCACCATACTTTCGCAAGGAAAAATTTCTTCCACCAATACAATGCAATTATAACCGCGATGATAGCTAGTTTCTGTTTTATGTGGTTATTTTATGTATGATCACATTTATATATGCATTCAAAATAGATGTAGTACCTCATACATTGAGTATGTTGTACTAAATCTATTAGATTGAATTCTTGACTTTTAGCATTTGCTTAACGACAGGAACAAATTCTCTAGAGATGGATGATAAGCATTGATTTATCGGAGGTATTAAAATCATGCGTCTATTAAAATTATGAGGTATAAAAAAAGAAAAAAGTAGTACTTCATTGCCTGCGTACGGAATATATTTTGAAGTCCTGTAAACAGAGGAAAAAAACGGCCTATTTTTCATTTCCAACGTTTAATATGTATGAACTAATTGATTACTTTTTATTGCTTTTTTGTTGATTATTTAATTTATATTTATTAATTTATTTCATATAAATCTATAAACGACGTGAGGGCTTTCAAAGGGATTGAAAAACAGAAACAAATGTTTAACAAGGGATCCCGGATAGCCATGTGGGTAGTGCGCTCGAAAAACGGTTCCTGGCACTATTCCCGCTGGGAGTCCATGTGCGAAATGACGTCAACTATCGAAGCATATTTAGCAGCACTGCCACAGTATAGCAACAAAAAGTACAGAAGTATTATAGTATGTAATTGCAAAAGCTAAGAATGTAATCATGATGTCAAAAATACAAATAAAATAATGATATTATAAAGAAATACTTTATCATCTATACATTGCACCATAACGATTACATATATTTTAGTTTATGAAAAATCAAGATATTGTATGTACAGAGAAACCCAGATATATTTTTCAACGGAGGGTAAAGTAATATCTTAACTCTATTATTAATAAAACTCAAATTTAGTGAAAAAATGTATCTTTCAGCTAATAAGTGACAATAGTTCATAAGCTTTGATTCATCTCCTAATATGGTTTCATAAATGAAAATTTAGCTCTCTACAACTAGTGATATATTTTGATGATGGCCGATAGAGCTTTATAAAAAGTTTGTTTTAGCAAATCATTGAGTTCTTTAAATGCTACCCTTTGATGAAGGGAATGAATGCCTTGTACATGAACATAATAGATTTATTCTTAATGTAATTTTATGTAATGGAAATATTTTATTACGTATGGATGACATATATAAATGTATAAATATTTTTATCGATACATTTACTATTGTCAAGCACGATTTTTTCTATATTTTGGGTCTGAAAACAGTTCCTATTTCCTTCAAACGAGTTAAGTAACATTAGGCCAAATTCCTCTCAGTAGATAAGACAAAAGGGCATGATTACAAAATATGTTAAAGGTATGATCAATTTGGGATGCAAGTGCCTCTTTTCCCATTTAGTTCCTCGATAAAGGTCGTCTTCTATCCCAACTTATTCTCACCCAACATACTAGGTATATCCCATCGCCATTGTATCAATGGGAAGCGCTGCGAGTGCTTTGGAAGGCGGATTATAAAGAGCACTCCAGTCGTCAGCCATTGTTACGTGAGTGGACTAATTCCGCCAAAGCTCTATGGTGATCTAGACCATCATATGGCGATATGAATCAAGATATACCTAATCAGAAACAAAATAAGATTTTCAGTGGTTGAAGAGCGTACTTCGTTTCCAATTCCGCTTTTGTATGTACCAACAACAGCGATGCTGTGATGTGATGAATTAGAGTGGCTTTGAGTCCGGCTAAAGGGATATTCTGATGGATTAAAGTTCTTTAACGTAAAGTGCATTGTGGTCACACGAACGCGACTGTTACGAGGTCAGTGTTAGTGCTCGTGAAACGGCGACGTCTGAGGAAAATGTTTCATCTGTTCGAAATTCATTTTGGGAAGAGTTTGGAAGTTAAAAGCACTTATCTCATACAATCCATCCTGCTTCATAGATTCCTATTCATGATATTCAGTCTTTATACAGTCAGTGTTTTAATTTCCATCAAATATGAAATGGGGTCTCTTGTAATTAAATCAAAAGATGGCTTTGTAAATTAATACAAGCCGGAGATTGTCTATTAAATTTAAGTGAGTTTCAGTTTTGAGCATCTTTTCCAGAGTTATAGTAGTCTAAACGGAACGTTTCACAATGTTTATTTTTTACTCTTAATCGACTCATAAGATAAACGAATCAAATGAAGGCTCCACTCAAAATATCGTTATACTTACTTCATTAAGATACGATACCACAAGAAATTAAATAAATAAGAATAATAATAAGAAATTAAATAAAAAACACTATGCTTATATTACTTAAGTAATCTTCTATGAAAAGCAATCAATTGAATATTAACACAATTAAGTTTTAATATTGAGCTTTCAAACCACTGAATAAGCGATGAAAAACCCTCAGGTACGGTTCACACGCTTGAAAGTTTTCTTGAATTAAGAGAAAAAGATAAAGGAAAATTCTGCCGTATCTGATAACTGGTAACAGTATTTCTTGCTTTTAGGGCGGTCTCTCTATTCAAAGGAATCGAAATATAGATATAGGTAGCTTAATTGGATAGACAACCTCCTGACAAGTAGTAGATCCTGTTTTGAGTCCCAGCTCTAGCAGAAATTTCTCATTCATATCTTTCTCTATCAATACATTAGTGAAAAAACAGAATCCCAAATCGCCATTTTATACCAATCAAAATTCTCACTTAAAGATTTCGTTTCATTAACGACTTTCAATAGGAGCATGTAATGTTGGTAAAATATATATTTTTCGCCTCAAAGTTTATAGATGAGTTCTGGAGAGGTCTACTTTAAAATTTTAACTAGTTAATTTAAAAGACGAAAGTCCAAAAACACGTAGGTTAAATTAAATAATTATTTTGCTCTAAAATGATTGACGTGACGAGAGTAGTACTCCACTAATTATTCTCTCACTGAATGTCCTATGAAAGTTATTATCAGCAAAAATTGTTGAACTCGTAAAGGAAACTTCGAATGGTGCTTTTTTTACAAATAATCAATTCTAACAAAAACGACAGTTTTCATCAATTGATCACCTTAATCAATATTTTCTAGCAAAATCCTCTCACTAGTGACACGATATAAAATATTTCCACTTCTCGCTTCTTTCAACTTGTCCCTGTTACGTGTGTATGGCCCGTTGTTATGGTGTCTTTTACATGTTGATCGTTCGTAGCAACCGGTCATTTTTCTTTAAGAAAGGAATTATATGAAAATTATCCTTAAAACGTTCCCTTTTGCAACCTGCATTTCCGCAACACCACTTTTACTGTGACGTTTATTATTATACTCTGTCAGCTCCGACATATTATGCCACGGGTCGTAAAAAATGGACGATGTTTGTAATATTTTTCAGATTGAATATCGATTTTGGTCGACGCAGTGGCACCTATGAAAATGAAAAAAATGAGAAATCGTACCATTTGCATCGGTGGCAGACTTCAAAGAGGCATGAAAAACTCATTAGGTGTGGATGTTAGGTGGGTCGTGATCAGAGTATGTCACGGGGCCATTGGCTCGGAATCCCTCGTTAGGCCGTGATTACTCCGGCAGAAAAAGGGGAAGAGGTAACTAACGACGCGATGCAAACTCTGCTTATCGATTTTTTCCGTCGGCTGGGGCGTCAACACCTGCGAAAGCTCCGGCAATAAACAATGCGTGTAAGAAAGCCATCCATATTCGGTGTCTCAAGACTATCGCCTTTCCCAGATGTCTCGCGCAAATTGGATTTTCTTGGAGGAAACTATGTTAAGGAAGTAGTGCTCGAGGCATAGAAAGCACTTTCATTAAAGGCAGTAAACTTTGTATACGGATAGAGAGACGAAGTAGGGGAAAATGTATCTTTCACCTAATTTTGTCTCAGTCTTATTTGGATTTGAGAATCTGAAGGCTGTTGAGCTATGAGTGATGCTCAGTTGTGGCATTCATCTATATCAGCCCATAATGAAAGCTAATCATAGGGACATTTTGATAAAATATGGTAGACGTATACTTATTAATACTTATTTTAACATTGCTACGTGTAATTATTACCGACGTATCTTTAAGAAATTACAAATTCTATTTGTATTTTTCTTGGTAGATATAGAGAAAAATGTAACACTTATAGTTCATATGATAGCATGAAAGCTACTGAGGTATGAGTGATGATGGACGATAGCAATCGATTTCGTCGCTGTTCATCGAATGTTCATGAGATTCTTCCGCTGCAATTACATGGACTTGCAGTAAGAAAAGATAATTGGAGCACAGCTATTCATAAATTAGAGGTTTGAAAACATTTCGTAAGCAGTCTGCGGTACTAGGATCTCTAAGGCACTATAATCATCGAGAAAGGCTAGGATTACCAACTAGACAATTCTGTCCTTCTTAGATGTATATACTCCTCTATGCTAGTCCGACAGACGGATGAAGGAGTGTTTTCAAACATCCAATTAAATAGACTTGTTGAACTCATAGATCCCTTACTCCATGAGATAAAAAGGGAAAAAGGATCTACTCCTCACCTTTTTCATTCCCTCTTTCCTATTCCTAAAGCTTAAGGTAGAAAATGTCTGACTGAGTGTGAATGCGAATTGTATTTGTGCTGATAACTTTACCGTACGGAACGAAGAAAATGCAAGCGATGGAGAAGTAATTACTCCCGTCATTGAACAACAGCTTAAACTTTGCGATTGCTATAAATTCAGTTTAATTTCAAATCACCTCGAAAACTTTGGAACATATAAAGAACTTTGATAGAGGTTCCGGCAGTAAAAAAACAAGTAATTTGCGAAACAATGTGTTTATGGCGCGAAAACTTATGGAACGAAAAATCTCTCAAGGTCTTCAGTATTTTTAGTTCAGTCAAGGATAATTTGATAAGCAGATACGACAAGACGAGTAAAAAATTAGCGGAGATACAAAGCTCTTACAGGAAGAAGTTCTTCATGATCCCCTATATTGGAGCTACTTGCGAAGTTCTGCGAACTTAAGCAAGAGTTTGCACAAAAAATAACAAGGCTCGTATGGATAACGTGTTTAGAAAAAAAGAAAGCGGATGTAGATGGCATTTAATGAAAGGTTGTGACAAAAAATCCACGCTGTTATTTGTCTGTTGTAGACGCTTCTCCTTCCGAATAGTGAGGTAAATTACTTGATTTTTTTCTACCTAATTTATATTTCAGCGGATTTGCATGCGTCCGTTTTTGATGGAGACGCCGCGGGGTGATTTATTCATTTGCAATGAAATGTCAGTCACTTACAGCACGGCATCGAAGTGAGCTTCAGCCGGTGGCAAAGCAATATTAATTAAAATTACGTACATTTACGCCCTTGGAAAAGATTGAATAATTAATGTGGACGAAGATCGTAACAAGGCTTTTAATGAATGTTTTCCTCTCGCGGAGGAATTAAAAATTATATAAACTTCAGTGGCCAGCGCTTGCTTCCAGGTCCATAAAGCTGTAATTTTTATTAATAACCCAAGTTACTTAGGGGATATAGCTTATAATGTGCGCGAAAGGGTGTTTCATTTTTGATTTAACCAATTTCGAAAAGGGTAAAGCCGATATCAAGGAAAGAACATATTTTATACAAATTTATATTTTGGAATCTCATATTTACCCAAATTGTTTGAATAAATTGAGGGAAATGAATAAAACCAATTTGATATTTAATTAATGAAGAGATGAAAGTCATCAGTAGAAAAAATATACATTTGTGATACACGACTGCTATTTTCGAATTCAGGTAATTTAAAAAAATACATGAAACTCTCTGTACGTAAAATTCCTGATATACATTCATTATTACCCGTATACTTTATTTGTAAATTTGTGAAAGATGAAAAATTTTGTCAGTTAATTTCCGCAAAAATGTCTAAACTTATAAAAGTACCTTAAAATGTTGGTGATTATATACTACCTGTACTCTTAAAATGGCTCTAAAATCGAAATCTTTTTAATCCGTACAGAGTACATCGAAATATGAAAAATACATTTAACTTCTACAAAATGAAAGCATATATGAGGCAGGATGGAGACCATGAATTCAGAAAGGAAATCAAATCGATGGTTAGTTTAAACGAGAACGAAGAATAGAAAGTTTGTAAAAAGACTGAAATTCGCTAGATCTAACTTTCACTGAAATAAAAGAAGAACTGAAAAAATGTAGGAGTCTAATGTGACTCCTAGGAATGTAGGAGTCTAATGACAGAATGATCTATTCTTTCTGATATCTATCTCAATTTTAAATAATAATAAACAATTATAAATACTATAAACTAAAGCTTACATAATACCAAATTACACAAACTATCATTTTGATCGACGCATTGAAATTTATTTCTTGTAAAAGATTGCAAAACTGCGTTTGAACTTCAAAATTTGAAGTTTTGTATAATAGAAATATTCAACTCACATAACAGTGCAGAATTGGAAATCAAAATTTTACCACTTTCGAAAGAGAATTTATCAATAGAAATCCATTAGCATTTTTTGTGAATTGAGGCTGCTCTTAGCTTCAGCACCTTAATTCTACTCCTTACGTACTCCCTTTAGACTTTGCCCATTTTCTTTCCGTCCGAATAGTGGGGAGAGGTTTACGTAACACGTATGCTACAATCAGAGGTTTTGGATTTTAAAGGCCCAGGAACATATTAGGGAAGCTAACTATAGGGAAATAAGTTCTTGTATAGCCCGAAAAATGGTAGTATCAAAATTAATGTATTTAGGATTCAAGCAGTAACGTCAGCTTTGCACGCGATGTGAAAACATCACATTATTTTTCACTTTTATTACTTAGGAACTTATGTAATATATCTTATATGTAACTGATAGTATATGGTTATCTTTCTATTCGTCGCCATTTGTGTTTGCTGTCAGGCATATGGCATATTAGATTTGCTCCAGAAAATGATATGAAGCAGCGATGAAGTTAAAAAAATTTAGTCAACAACGTGATGCATGAGATGTTTGAAAGCTTTCTTTCGATTCACTGATTTCAAATTCATGACGGAACACTGAGCCATTAGGATCGCCATGCTTTTGAAAAGCTGTAAACAGCCGGTGACGTGTATCCCCTGAATTTCGAGACAATTTGTTACTTCCTATTTCATTTCAGTTCCTCTTCTGACAGTGACTTGAGCTCTGTTAACGATTGGGAGTACTTGAGGATAAAGTAGTGTATTCTTCAGTGCGTTATAAGTGAATGGTTGTGTATCATCCTAAAGTTACTTCAACGAGCAGTGAAATCGATGTAATATGTATTATGAGTGAAAATGTGGAATTACGTAGTGCTTTAAGTGTTCCATTTATGACTTAAAATGGTGGAAAAGGAAGTTGTTCTTTTTTAAAAAGATGTTTAGTGGCCGCTGAATACTTAAATTAATAGCCTACCACGTAGGTGAAAAGAAATTTAATTACCTTAGTCATTGGAAAAGTTCAGTCTAGTCTTTATTTTGTCAATGAAAAGTATACCTATACTCCTCTATATTATATTCTATATATATTCTACTCTATATATTATACTCTATAGTATATTCCGCAGAAAACTGGGAAAAGAGAGGAATGGCTGAGGGAATTTAAAATAAATGGAAGTTCAGTGATTTAACGACGCAGAAGGTTTTTCCAACGAAGGACGAAAGATAGAAAACCCTGAGTCATCTGAAGGTAGGAGCGTGCTTCCAGTTATTCCTGTCTAAACTGTAATTACATTGTGATATCTTAGCTAAAATACCTAATTGGGAGTAATGCAATTTTATCTCTTTCGTCATAATGACAGAACGCTTTCACATACTAATAGGCAGCTCTAAGTTTTAAATCATGGTTTCTATGTTTAGTAAATTAAAGCTTTCATTATATTCTTAAATAAATTCCGTCAAATCATAAAGATTGATTTTTTCGCCATATTTATCGTGTTTATGCTTCGTTTATAGAAGCCGGTAGTGAAAGCCTGATAATTGATTCACTGCTCAAAAACTGATTAAGCGAACTTAAATAACATTGTTAAATCTGCAGAACTATATTCAAACACGTGAGTAAATGATGAACTTTCTCTTCACAAAGGATTCTCTTCTTCCTTAATCGGCATTTAAACTTGTGCTTGTATACATTTGTATAGCAATAGGTGGGATCCGTATATTGTAATAACGACTGGAATAAATTTGTTCGAATTAAGCGTAATTATTTGTGTTTCTGCTCTGCAGTTTTTGCTAAGAATCCTAAAGAAATTGGACATTTAAATGCCGAATCAGAAGAATTTCACTGAGGCAAATGTTGTTAAAGGATGAAAAGCCTAATGGCAGAGTTTTCCTTTAAGCATTACTAGAATATGAAACATTTCGTTTACTTAGCCCTTTCACGAAAATTTGTGACGGCAACTAATTACAGAATTGACGTTTTCCCTCGAAGGCGAGAGATTTCTCACAAGATTAATGCTTCCTCATGAGGCAGAAAATCCGGAAACTAATGGGAAGAGCGCGGAAAATGAACTACAGCAAGACCCTTCATTTAGTGGAAGCTCATACAAAGTTTGGAAAGACGTTATCTTTACTTCAACTGCAAGATCTACCAAGTTTTTTTTTCTGATTCGTGCACTTCTTATTAATCGAAGTAGATCACATAAAATTTATTAAAGTTTTTCTGCACATATGTACACGTTCTTTTATTTAGATAAATTCACACATGCTTCTGTTTTCTATAAAATACATAAGTATTTGCTTATGAACTAGTGCGATAAATTTTTTAATCTACCATTTAATTTTCTAATCTAAACTGAAAAAAATTCTCTGAAATAGATACGTTGGCCATTAAGTATTTTTGAGAATAAAAAAGACGACGACTAATCAGATATGTACTCTAAAACCCGATGAAGACGCTTTTCAGGGATAGGAATGTACACCATGAAATAAGTAGTATAGACGTATGGCCGAGGTAATACAAATTTTATTCCTTTTACATTAGAAAACAAAACGAAAGGGTTTTTGTCTCTTTAGTTTTTAAACACGTGATTTACACCTTAAAAACGAAAATAAGTCTTCTTTAATTTGCTAAATTTGCCACAGCTGTAGAGTTATTTACCACATTTAGAGAGTCCGCGAGTTATTGTCATCTAATAATTGTTGCCATCATCAAATGTTATTTAAAAACAGTCCGTTTTTCGGACAAAGACAGCGTTTTACTCTGTTCCTTTTCTCTCTAAAATCAGTCAATTTTTATCATATAGATATTTAGGGAAGAATAAATAATTTGGTGAGAGGCCATCACAGAGCTATATCGCGTGCATTTTACCGTCACAAGACCTTCAATTCTAAACAAGAAAAGGAAAAAAACATTTAATACATTAAAAACATCTTATTATACCATGAAGATGAGAAAATATTTGGAAACTTTTCATGTGAGATAAGACAAGTAATAAGATATAAGAAATGTAATGCTATCAATATAAAGCAAATTTTTTCTTATATATATACGCATCACGATACCTTCGTATTTTTTTCGTTAATCTATTCACTCTAAAATTGAAATGAGGAAGCTTTCTGACTTTAAAATCCTATAAAAGAATAAAAGATTCATGAATAGGTTCAGTTTTATTTATGACGTTACATTTGAATACCTTATCGCCTCATAAAGCTGGCTACTCTTTTATAAGTTTTATTTTCAAAATTCTGGAATCTAATTTCAATGCACCACCATGGGAATACATAATGGATCAAAACAAATTTACCTCCGCTTTCCATCCTCTTTGTAGTTGAAACAGAGTTCCCTTATTTGCAGACACGCTGTGGAATTATGGGGACATTTGAATTACCAACAGGAGCGTCACGGTTTCGCAGTTTGAGTTCACAGTTAAATGGTAGATTAGAAAATTGTTCCACAATACAAATCCAAGTACTTCGAATTCCGGAGGGTGCCGCACTACAATTCACGCTCAGCACACTCTGTCACTTCTCTAACCCAAATGGAAGCGAATGTTTTTTGCACTCAATGCTTTTATTTTTTTGGAATGGCTCGATCAATGTTTCATTTGATAGCCTTTACATTTTGAACAATAGAGCGTAGAAAAATTGCGTTTCGTCTCATGGGTGGCGTAATTAAGGAGGAGAGAATCGGATTTAGGAGATGCCGCGATGAAAGAATCTTGGAAGGGATTTATAGCGGTGGGAGTCGAGTTTCCTTCCATTAGTGGTTTTTAATGGCTATTTGAATGAAATATAATCCACACTGCTTTTTATATTGCGCTTCGAGTTTTTTATTAGCCGAGTTCGTCGTTACCACCTTCGTAATTTCTATTCCACTCCGACGATTTTGGGTTTGAAATATACTTTGTTTCTGGCGTAAGAATGCTTGAAGACTATTGCTCTTTAAATGGCGTTATTCGAGCACCATTTTATTAACCTTTGCATTTGAAGTAAGTTTACTCATCGGTACCAAATCACACTGTATGATGACTATTTTCAAGAATATAATCAAGCAAAACACCATGTTAATCCATTTAAAAATCTTAATAGAGGAAAATATTATATCAGTTGATCAGTTTCCTACCTTAATTAAGTGCTTTATTAAGTTAGGTGAGCTATATATTACGAATGCGAAATAATGTTTATTATTTCATCAAGGTGTATTACGAATAACTAATAATTTTGTATTGTAAATCAAATACGCATACGCACATACATAAATAAACATATATAACATAAATCTCAGGTAGCGAATCAAAAGCCACATAGAATTACAGCCAAGTATCTCTCACCTTAAAAAAAGGCATGAATATTTTCATACTTGGTATTTTTTGTCTAATTATACGTTATATTTAAGTCTAATTCTACATTACCATTCAAAAGTTTTAATTAATTAAGTACTCCGTGAGTGTAAATAATTGAAACTTCAGAAGGAAATATTTCGTGGAGGGCCATAACGGTATTGAAAAATGCAAACGGTTCCATGGAATTAATTCTGAGTGTAAATTTACTTTAACGAGTAATAGTAATTGAAATGAACGATAATTTAAATTGAAATACCAAACATTTTAGCTTCCGTTTGGTAATCTTTTCATCTCAGAGTTCCCAAATTCTGATATTTTACAATATTAATCACGAAGAATATATAGCGAAAAATAGGAATCATCCTATGTTCTGATATGGTAAGAAGTATAAGGCATTAATTTTTAATTAACTTTTAATCATTATTAAGGGAATAATTAAATGAATCCTATGGGAGAAATACCGAAGATAACAGCGAACATAAATGAGGATAAGTGATCGATGGTAAGAAGAAGCAAAGGACTGGAGAAATAATGAGGAATGATAACATCGAGGAAGTATGAAAGGGAGGGAAGGAAGAAAAGGAAATCTACTTAATAAGCTACCTAATAATCTACCTAAATTCTGTCTAATACAAAGAAGAAAGATCTCCATTATGCTACGCCCCTCGTTAACGATTTTATCCGAAGCGAATCTTTACTTGCTCACTGCGAGCTTCATTCACTTGCAGTCTTTTACTATTATCAAAACATGGCTTGTGTTGCATGATACTCTGCAAAAATATATTAAAATATTAATATATGGACTGACACTTAATGTCCTTTTTTTTAATTGAGATTCGAGGCCAAATCTTTAGAAAAGTTTTACCTAATACCTTCCATTTTCAAGGAATATAACATACTATTGTCATTTTATTTTTTGAGGTACAGGCTTACTAAAATATAATACTAGGGGCTTCTATCCTTAAATATAAGGGTTCACTTCACTCCAAAAAAATGAAATTAATCGAAAGAAAACCAAAGAAGTTTCCATGGATACTTCAGTTTCCGCAGTCGCATTGAGAAGATATTTCTGCAAGAAATTTAAATTTAACAATCTTCTGCGATCATTAATGACAAAAATCTCATCTTGAGCTATGCAGATTTAGCAACTTCTTTTTATTTAATAAACAGTCAGGAAGATCATACCCTAAAGGACCTTTCTATCTAGGTAATTGTTTATCACATCTTCTTATACTTTTGAATAGAAATTAACTTTTAGTAATTTTTATAACAAAAATAGCAATTAACGATTCTACCTTACTCTTCGTAATAATTTATTATGGAAATAATTTAAAATTTTCAATTGTCGCAAAGAAAACATCTTAATTTAGTTGTTAACTTAAAAGCATTCATTGGTTTAAACACAATCAATCGAATGAAAGAGGAATGACCACGTTAAGACAAGCTTAAGATGAGTACAATGGTGTAGATCAAACAAATCCCCTTAGCTATTACGTAACTGTCATTTCATAAAACATTTAGAATTCATTAAAAATTTAAATAAAAGTAAATTTTCAAGCACGGAGTTAAAAGAGGTAACTTTTTGCGAAGTTTTTGCAAAGGGAAATTGCAATGAAAAAGTTCAACCTTACTGCTTTTTATTCAAATCATTAAAATTTAGTCGATAGCGGTTCCATTGTGCGAAAGTTGGTAACTTTACAGCGCGTAAAAGATAAGTTCGTGCACAAAGATGCGATTTTCTAAGTGATAAAACGCTTAAGGAATGGAAATCCTTTTTCAACTCAAAATCCTTATGGTAGAAGTTTGAAGCTTCTAGCATTTTCCTTTCTTATCTCTTTGATGGCTTCATGTACCGGATCATTAAAGTGTTTCGAGTATTTCCGCTCCATATGACCCATATAAACGAAGTTTTTAATAAGAAAACTTTTGTAAAGCAATCAAAACCGTACAAAGTTTCCTTTATTCGGAATCGACGATGCACTAGTTAGAGTGTGTACCCATGGAGTAAAGAACTTAAGCTGTAATACCAGTAAAAAAAATATTCAACCTGATCTATCTTAAAATAATGACACTTCAATTGATTTAAGAAATTCATTTTGATATTAGGATTCACACTCGTAGAATATGATAGGTGGTTAAAAATTGCGAGGTATGTATGTGCGGGGCATTTTTAACATTCTTGTTCTAGCATATTATGTAACTTTGTGTGGGGATTCCTTAATTACGAAATTATAATATCATGGAAAATATAATTTGTACTTGTAATTTTTCTGTCATTCTCTGGTATTTAGTATGATCATGAACAATGGTGGGTTGGATGGATACAGAAATCGTTAAGAAGGATCAGATGTTTGGTGAAAAGTTATGTAAAGGACTTATTCAAAAAATGTTTCTCATGTTCATTATCCAGTGGAGAGGCAACTAATGATGAGCCGTCTTAATCAAAGCAGCAAAACGTAAATTTTTTATTACATAACCCACTTATTTTTTTAAAGGATGAATCTGGTCCTAGATACTCACGGGCATGCGTGTCCCGCAATAGGTAAGAAACGGAAGCAATGTTCAAAAATATAAGTAATATATTTGTTAAGTAATATCCAACTTGAAAAATTCTTACAGTTAATCACGAATAATTTTATTTAATTCGTTGTAGGAAAATATTTTTCTATAAGTTGAACAATTTCAACTTCTTTATGTCCTACTATTTTGTAGAAATGTTTTAAAACTTTATTCGCTGCCTTAAAAAAGGACAGTTTCCCGCACATGCCCTTTTTACAGCCATGTTTACGTTCAATAGAGTTCTCAATTCGCTGAAGTGGAATTACATTATTTTCGTTTTATTATTACCTCAAAAATAGCGGAGTTTTCCGTAATATGGGACGTGGAAGCCTTAATTCGCAAGTGACCACTCAACTTTTCCAGAGGATATACATGACAGCACTTCAGGTATCCTTTTGACCCCGCAACCCACATTTCATATTTCCTCAAATAGCCGCAACCCGGATTGCATTTCTGAGCTCAAAGAAAAGGCTTTCAAGTCTGGAAATCTCAACAGGGTTTACATAATAAAGAGTCAAGGTAATAGATTACTCTAAATTTAAGGCTCTATCGTGAGGTTGAAGGAAACAGTAAATGAAGGGATACTTGACATCAAGCGGGCAGCGAGGTCGCCTTTGTTGAAAGCGGTTCCGGGTTCGAAGCCTAGTGGGGGCTCGTCCACGTGAAATGAAATAAATACCTTTACAACATCAATACCTGTAAGTGAAGTATTATTATTTTTATCAGCATATTTAGTATGCATTTACTTGTATAGGGCTTGAAATGTGAATCTTCAATAGCTTTCTTTCGCGGTAAATTTCAAATATTCCCTTTCTCGTGAGAAATTCTACTACTATTATGGTTTTAGATGTCTAGTTTTATCAAAGTTGTGACCTACTTGACTGAGCCATATGTAAATTGCATCGAATTCAACGCATGATTGAAAATTTAATTGATAACATCTTAAACGGATACAGTACGTGCTTTCTTTAAAGACATTCCTCTATGATACAATTGAAAATTACTATTACGGCTCTGTATTGTTCTACAGATAGGCTAAAATTACAAATAGTTTGAGTTTCGCAATGAAGACTTCCGTATAGTATTCCAAAATAACCATCATTCCTTTCAACGTATGAAAATTGTAAAATTTCTCTTGAATAAAATCTTGATACTTAAAAATGTCTTTTACGAAAGTTTACATAAACGCTTTCTTAAGTTTCTAATTCAGACTCATATTCATCAATATTTTCCCTTATACATATTCACAGTCATTTCCATTTTCATAGAGATATACGATATATGATTTCAGTTCTCTATGTTTATACATTCAACTCAACAAATTTCTAGACATGAGTACGCCAAGGATGAGAAACACTTCTCTGAAGAACGGATATATTTATTTGATACTAATTTTATGGTAAGCGCTTTAAATTATTGCGACATCATTACTTAAGGGATAATTATCAAATTTTTTCGGATATTTGACATTTACAAAACACTTGTTTAAACAACTCACGACATAAGTTGTCTAAATGAGGGACTTATAAAAATATTGGAGGACTTATTCCCAATGCAGTTATCATCATAACTTATCGTAAAAATTGATTGCAGAAACAAGTTCATATTCTTCGATCTTTAATATAGCAATCGAACGCCCCTATACGTGATGGTAATGTTTTTACAGAGAAGAACGAAAGATAGGTAGTGGATTAGTAGCATGTTCGGAAAAAGGAAGATAAGATGGATTCTTCGAACTGAAAGCTTTAAATATTAAAGGATTTTTGAAATGAACTAGAAATACGAGTAAGAAATATCAGATATTAAGTAAAAACTTAGCTTTCTATACCATAATTTATTCTTGCTAAATTTAATGAAATAAAACTAAAGGGTTGTTAAATGTTGCGCAAGCAACATAAGAAAATTTACAAGAAAATTAAGGGTTAAAATATCCCATTATTCCGTGTTTAAGGAAAAATGCAAAAACATAGCTACTATGAATGAATTTAGATCTCTTTCAGATATTTACACACATTTGGCTGCTAAGTCTGAGTTTTATGATTTGATATTTGTGTTAGAATCACGTTTAAAATTCGTTTCCGGTGCCGAAGAAGAGAAAGGAACAAATAGAATCTCATGGTAAAAGGTCAGGAAGATAGAGGTATATCTTGATATTTACGCATGGATAGTTTTATGGTATGTATAAAAAGACTGCTCTTTTCGGCGAAATATGGGGAGAGATCAATCATACGAGCATTGAAATATCGCATGCTTCAGGCGATATACATATTGCACTCCTTGAACATGTTGAGGCAATTTGATTATAAACCCGTATTTTGATTCGATACTATCGAGGTTTTGAATGATCAAACGATGTGCTTAGCTCTGAATGGGCAATCTGAGTCTAATCTAAGAAATTTGAGCTAAATTGTGGCTCTAATGAAAGAGAGAGATAATTCTTAAATCTGAAAATTCAAATTTTATCGAATTCAAAACACAGTACAAGACAAACTGGAATCAAAATGTATACAAATTTATACCCTCGGGTAAGATATTTCAAATTATTGGTTAAATCCTGAGTAAGTGAGTCATTTTTAGTTTACATTGCATTTCCGATTAAGAATTGGCAAGAAAATTTGCAAACATCGTTAAGAAATTCTGAAATTATATCAGTATTCAAAGATAGTTACATATCATTTAAAGATAACATAATTTTAGGGATCAATGAATTAAATCTACCTTAATTTAATAAAGACTTGATTTGATGAAAAGATTAGCCCTACGGGAACGCATTTTAAATAGTCATCTATTTCATCCTTCGGTTAATTAATAATCTTCAACACAAATTCAGTTTGATTTCATAATTTTTGCATCATTTTTCTCCTTTGTTTGGATAGTATGTGCGGTACTTGTACTATGTAAGGTGCTTGACCCATACTAACCAAGTATAATAAACAGTTTTCAAATACAATTTTAATATTTAACAAGACATAAGGCTTTTTTGATTCATTTTCTCTAAAACATTTATCGCGGAGATAAAGCATATGAATAGCAAACACATAGGAACTTCCTTTTATTTCCCCAGAGCGTTTCATAATCAAAAACCTTATTTGATGTCCTGTGAAACTCGATCCTGAGATAAATAATCGACTTGGTGTTAACCCCTTTTCCTTTCGCCCCTTTTGTTTGATCCTTTCCATCCTGTCACCATGCGCTTCCTTCCATTTTCACTACAAAAGCAAAGACGTGTGCGTGTTACGCGTCAAATACACGCTATCCTCGCCCTTCATCACGCTCAGGGACATGTTGTTTCCGAGTGCTATCGCTTCCATCCGTTTTTGCTTTTCGGGTGATATCGTTTGACGCGTTATCTGTCAAAATCCAAACCTGCATCAAACATAGAGCATGAAATTTTTAAGCCCAAACGGCCTTTTCTATCAAGAAGACAAATTTTAGGTCCTTACCTCAGGGGATATACAGTAATCCCATAATATTTACATAATACCATGTAAGTAAAGTCGCACCAATGATATAAAATATTAATAATTAAGTACTAATATTTTTATTAAATAAATAGCTACGATTATGAAACGGTACATTTTACAAGAAGGCTGACATACATATTTTTCAATCTCAGGAATCATTTTTGAATGCCCTTCAACAGGATACCAAGGAATTAGCCATATCGTGAATAATTTGTAAATTTATGAACTTGTAGGTAAATTTAAAGAGCACCATAAATAGTCACGTTTAATACTAAGTGAATCGATATAACTTATTATCATTTTATTCTCATTATCAATTTATCATATGTGATAAATATATTGATTGAATAATATGATACCGTTCATTTACTAAGTCAATACGTTATAGAGTATTTACGTCGGTAATGATTCCGCAAAATAAAAAAAATTACAAATAAAGAAAGAGATGAATTTTGTGCAAAAGTTAATCAAACTATAGGGCACCAATATTTTACCAATTAAATTTCACTTAACGATCTCGGTTAGAAGCGGATCTGAAACCTTTACTTGGTGGGGCGGTTTTAGACTACCTCATATACTTATCTTTAACTAACAAAAATTATTAGAATTACCTTCATTATCTGGATTTAATTGTTAAATACCTTACACCAAGCCAAGAAATGGCAATCAATGGAACATTTCTTGTATCTGTCTTTTAATTTAGTTTTCGTTTCGTATTTTATATATTTTTTAATTTCACGAAAATTTTCCGACTTAAACTACCCATTCTCACGACAAATAACGTTATCGACTATTGAAGTCAAGCTCATGTATTTTTCCCAGTGAGAAAATGGGAAATTATGGCCCAAGTGAAATTAATGATTAGCAAATAGTAGTCTTTGATTTTCCTTAGTCGTAAAGTATAAGGTCTTGCATATTTTATGAATTACCAATATAATAATTTTATTTCATACAAAAATGTGATAAAATTACCAAAGGTAACATGATACGTCATAATATTCATAAATCTATGAACTAAAATATATCACTAAAACAACGTAATAAATAATCGATTTACAGAAAATCCTCTTTTGCACTACCGGAAAACAAAATCCAGGCGGAATAACCAAGTTTTTCTGTAGATGAAACAACTCTTATCAAAATCTTCTTTCGTGAACAAAAATTGCATTTTTCCTCAATAAATCTTCTCATTTCCTCCCGATTCTCTTTTTAACTAGATTAGCCGGAATCAAGTTACAGCTCCTTAATGACGAGATTCCCATTCTTCAATCTGAATTCCTGCTGTTTTTGGCTCATCTTTGCATACTCTGGAAGTTTGGCGACATCCCACCAAGATGTACTTCTCCACATATCCTGCATTTATTGGCTGCGCTCGAAAGTTTCTCGCTGCAATTAACTCACTTCGTCGAAGAGGAATATCCAAACTTTGGCTCTCCTCCTGCAGAGAAATTCCATTCTCTGACTGGGGAATCTTAAGTCAGCTTACTGCAGTTATTTGCAGGATGGTGTAACAGAAGACCGATATTATATACATCTGAAGTTAGACTGGCGAAATCAGCGAAAAATTCTCCCCTTTCCCTGTAAGCCATGTGTATGATCTTTCTCTTTGTATTCCTGCAATACATCCTAAAATATTCTCGAAACCCGAACAGCCAACTTAATTTTATTTATAAAGGAATTACCCCCTGAGGATGGTAGCACAAATATCAAAATGCGCATTCCTAGAAGGTTGTGGTGGTGATGGTCCATCCGTGGTTTTCGTTTTCCATTCAGGGAATTGATTCTAAGTTCATCGGTGTGTTCGGCTATTAGTTTGTTTTTATCACCTTTTACTCACGAAATTCTTATGGATTTCATTAAATAAAAAAGAGAAAATGTTAATTTTGCAGGACATAAACTTCATGCAATTTTTAGAAGATCGCATATAAGAAACTGTATCAGGAATAATATTAGTTCTTGGTAAAACTTCGAGGAATTAATGATTCTGTGAGAATACGAATTCATAATTATTTGTTCGATGGAAAATGCTTTGAAACGATTTCGACTGACTGAAATCAATATACAGTCGAGATTTTTGACCTTTTAAATAATGTACGGGTGCTTTTCCGTCCGACAAAATATAAAATTGAAACAGAGATCAAATTGACGAATTCTAGATTGTTTCAAAATATTTTTCTCGTTCTCAATTCCGCAGAAACGTTTAGGGAAGCCTTCGTCCATCACTTTGATCCATCAAGTGATCAAGTTGATGAAGCGTTTTGATGAAACATAAACTTGGACACAAACACTCTTTTGGAGAACCTCCATGTTATTAATGTGGAAGTTAAAATGTAAGTAAAACTGTAATAGTCGTTCACTACACAAAATTGTTGGATTTTTTGTATAGTTATTTGATTATAACGATTATTTCTTACATTACCCCTCTAAAGTATCTCTATCCTTTAACATGCGAAGTTAGGAGAGAATTATAAAAGCGGCTGTATTCTTGGAAAGGGTATGCTAATATGATTAAGACAATTTTCGAATTGATTTTCTGACTCATCTCTTCTATCTATAGTCTCTCTACGACGACTTTTGAAAAACAATCTCACTTGTGATCAAAGGGTTGAGCTGTTTTAAAATAGAGATATCTAACTCGACTGCGCTTAGGACTGCTGCCTTGTTTCCTCTGGGATAATCAAGCAGCAAGTTGATTAGATTCATCAAATATTCTCTATTACTGCTTCCAAGGTATCAATGGTGGAAACAATCATTCGATGAACGCGCAAGTCTTACATATGTTTGCTTGGAATTAGTGTCATATGGCCATTACAAGAACTATATTGTACGAAGTGAGGTTAATTTGAAGTTCTGCCAATTCAATTTCTTAATTCTAGAGGAAGTTAATTGCTTCAGAGAGAAAGGAAACTTTTCAATTGTTAAGATATTTTTTATTCACTATTTTCTTACTGTTACTATGTCTAGAACAAAAGGAAATCCTTAAAGTATCTTTTCATTTGTCCAACTTAGAATATCCCATAAATAAAACACAACTACTGTGAATTAAGATTTATAGAAGAGCTTTGTGAAGATCGATAAAAATTACCGTGAGCAAAGAGGAAGAGACTTGCCATTGTGCAAAATTACTACTAATTGAAGGTAATTACGGGAATTTGTGTTAATCACTACGATTCAGACTCTATGTCACGAATGTTAAAAAGTCGCAAGGAAACACCGAATAGATTGCTTCGTTATTTAATAATTGAGAGGAATTGTTCGCCGTGTTGCTGATCGACGAGATTTTCCTGGGCAGGAAATTGATTTGGCGGTAACCTAATTAGTATATACCAGTGAACGAGTTTCTCTCTCCAATTTAATCTAACAGGATTTGAATGAACAGAGGGACTGAAATGCATATTTCAACGTAATTGCTTCCATCCACCTTAAAAATGAGATAAATTTGAAATCTCTTTTATTAACTTCAATGATCCTTCTGTTGCTGGCGGGTTCCGAGATATATCAACAAACACTGCAAATGAAAGAGAGTATACACTGGAAACTAAATAAAAAATGCCTACTCGTGGAAAAGAGGGATAATGCTAACACGGGAGAAACTGAAAATAAATCCGTAGAAAATTACAAAGCGCTTATGTTTTTCATCCTGCATATTTTTCATTCATTTTTTCCAATCCATTATCCATTTTTTCCTTTCCATTTCATTATATCCTTCCTAGGTCTTCATACACTACTTATGCGTTTATAGTTTAGGACCTGTAATAGCAATGTTTTTTGTCCATTCTCTTTATGCGCTCTTTAAATTTGCCCCTACTTTATTTTATTTCCTCATATAGATCAGTTCTTATATCTTCGTTTCTCAAATGATCTATCATTATCCTGCCTTTCACTTTCCTTAAGAATATTATTTCTTGAGCTTTTATTCTACTTTCTCTTTTCTTTGTTGCTGTCAATGCTTTGCTTCTCTAAGTGTTGCTATGGCTATAGTTTTAAAATATCTTAACTATGTTTCTAACCTTGTTTAATTTTATATTGTTTAATATCATATAACTCACTCTTCCTGGAATGGGGGTTAGTCAGTTGGCCAGTAACCAACTACCATAAAAACAAGGGTACTTTCAGTACTCAAATTAGCTTCGGAATGAGTTATATTATATTAAAATAAAAAGGAAACATTGAAATTTGAGCAAATTGTTCTCGTTCAGCAACAAATTAAAAAGTTAAATAATATAATCCAGCTGTGTATAATGAAAAAGAAATATGGATTGGAAAGCAAGGGATTTAATTTATAGCTTAATATATAATGAAATATTTAATGATAATGGAGAGAGATTGGAAAAATCCCAGAAATTCATAATTGGATATAAATATGAGAAACATTCTAGGAAATGAATTTCGATATTTAAATATTCAAAATGATGCACAGAATATGAAATGGTAGAAAGCAATTGCGACATTCATAATTTAATAATTAATATGAGAAAAATATAGGAAATTAATTTCAATATTTTAATATTCAAAGTGATACACAGAAAATAAATTCTGGTAATATTGTTACATCCATTTCTCAATAATTTCATTAATTTATTTATTGAGAATTAATTTAATATTTCTTTTCCTCGAAAGGGACACAATCTCATTCAATATTACTTTGATGATTTACTTGCTAATCCCACGATATTTCAACCTCAATCTCTCGAACGTAAATCGTAAATCCCAGACCTAGGTTACGGCATACCTCCATCGCCTCAGCTTGTGGGTCCATCGGAAACAACTTGCAAATTCCTGAAACACTCTCCGCAATATTGATCAAAGCTCTTTTCTCTTCCATAGACTAATTCATTAACCCAATTTCATAGGTAGTCACTCAATTCCCACGTCAACAAAGGCACGAGGTATCCCACGATAGGGCATGCATAGCACCTGAAAATCGATATGGGGTACGTCTTTCCAATTATGCAGACGAGCATTCTGACTTGGCTCCCTTCCCATCGTTAATTTTGGAATTCGCCCCGAAATAGGCGGACGAGGAACTGATGTGTAAAGAAGAAGAGCGAGAAAATCATTTCGGGTCATCGAAATCTCCCTTCATTTGGCACAATGAATGGGCAAAGTTGAACGGAAGGATGAAATTTCATAGCAGTCAAAGACGGGACATTATCGCTTCCTTTAGAGATGCCAAGGGAAATCAGGCGCTCCCTTCAAGCTCCCCCATAACTTATTTTTAGGGAGAGGAAAATTAAAGGCTAGAAAATCTGAATCGGTTTCACACTTTCGCACCCCTTAAAATAATAGCTTCTAAAGTTGGTGGATCTGAAAATACCAATGAATCCACTCTAAATTGTGATAGAATTTGTTATCTATTTATTGATGTACAGCCATTTACATATCTACAGCTCAAAAATGACCTTTTAGACAGATTTTACAGGAGCTCAGAAATGGAGCATAGAATTTAAATTTAGACTACTAAAAAACACGTAATCGCAGATGTGTGACATTCAAGATACCTACAGTGATTTTAAATTAAAATACATATATACTTTTTCAAGTAAACGCTAATCGAGTTCTTTTTATTCATATCGTTACGATTGAGACACTAAAAGTCTTTAACCCTTAATCGGTCACGTAGGTCATATTGGTCTGACCGATTTTGCTTCGGTAATTATTTTATTCAACAATTTAGATGATTAATAAAACTCGAAATTAGATTACATGTATTTGTTTTGAGTGCAAACATGTTTACATCACTATTCCGTTTGAATTATAAGTAATAGTAATAGATATACTAAATAAATAGCTTTTCATTAACTTAATTGAATGAATTGTGTATTAGTAAAATAAGAAGGAATAAAACCATTAAAATATTTATGTTGACATTTTCATGGAATTTTTACAATGGGGTGTTTAGATTCTTTTGAATTATCGGAGAAAAGTTGTTCAGCGTCACGACATACAATACCTGACGAAATAGAAGATGAAAATATTGATGTACATCAAAGAACTTCGGCGGAACTAAATTTAAGGATCTCAGATGCTTTTTCTTGAGAAAATGAATCGGAAAAACTGAAATCGTTACTGAAGAAGATTAATGGGTACTTGATGACCGAGGAGGGTGAATTATCCGATGAAGTGAAGGCGGCCGACTTTGCGAACTAATCCGAGGAGAAAGTGAACTGGAATGAAAATTAAGGATTAAATGGAATGGGAAGAAAAACAGAAGGAATGAGGATAAAGAAAGCAATATCTTTCCTGTAAAAGATTTGTAATTCCAGTGACGTCCTTCCATTGCAAACCCCTTCAAGTTCACAAAAACTTTCGACCTTGTATTCAGCGGTCTGCATTTCTTGAAAAAAACGGCGATGTCGAGGAAGCAAAAAGAGGGAAAATGGTGGGAAGAAGCAAGAAAAGCAGTTATTAGCTTTGAAAGACTTCGAGGGAAAACTATTCAAGCAACTTAATTTCCTCAAACGATTTAATTCTGCGTAAATGAGATGAAATCTAGCTAAATCAAACAATCCAAGGAAGTAGTATCAATAGCAGCAACTTCAAGGCCTTCTTCTCCGAATATTAAAGATTTACACAACTTCCATACGGCTGATAAAATTATTATTATAATATTTATAAATTTGGGTTATCTCAATGCATCTTATTATGATCTAATTATGCATCTATATATGCATAATATATAGCTTACTTTTGACACTTCAAAGCATCATAATTATAATGACTACTAGTTGGATACTTGTGGATCCAAAATTTCGTATTGTATGTGATTGTATAAATATTATAACTTAAATGTATTAAGTTAATATTAATTGACAGAATAAAATTATATGAAAATAGATATCAGCAGGGTTTAGTGGAATCATTACACAACATCGCCAGTATGATGAATTACGGTCTGTAAATAAAAAATCAACTATTCCAACCAAGAGTATCATTACTATAGAAAACGTAAATAAGCAAGTATAATTAACTTAATATCCAATTTATATTTATCATAAGAAAAGAGGTAATTTACAGAAAATTCAGGCCTTCATTACCAATTTCTTAGGTTTCTACTACAATACTACAAACTGAATCGCCGTTCCGTCATTTATTTTAAGAATTAGCTACGATGATTAAGATTCTAATATAGATATTCGACGTATGCTTAAATAGAAAACTATAAATCATTTCCTTTGAAGTGTCACAAAAAATTCCCAACTAACATTACGTTATCTTGTAAAACAGTTTAGTGGACGCTGCTTATGAAATATTCAGTGTCGATACCTTTGCAGTCGATGTCATGTTACGGTTGTCGTATGGGTTTCAGCAATTACACTTTCACCACAAATCTCAATCTATTCTACGAAGAGATACGCAATTGGTAAAAACGATCAATGGAAGAGGATGGCGTTATTGATGTGCATTTTCCAATGACGACTCCGCACAAATTTCCCTCAGTCGCATTCTGGATTATTTTTGCTCCTCTTTCTTCGCTTACTCAGCACATAAATGCGGGATCAAGATATCAGTCGGAAGAGCGATTTCTTTACCAGCGAACCAGCAGATCCCTGCAATAATTTATTGGAAGAGTGAAGGGCAAAATTCCTTATGTCACATGTAAAAAATGTTAAAAATTTATTAAATCTTATGCATTGAACTGTCAACTGTAAAGAAAAATTAATGAAACTTTCACACACACAGAAAATAAAAAAGCTGTCTTTTCAGATAAGACTTGAATCAATAGATGCTGTTTTATTCCATTCAATACTGTGATTCTGGGATAGTAAAGTGCACAGCCCTCGATCGAATTCAAAAGAAAGAAGTTTGTAGGAAGAAGAACATTTAAAGAATCAGATGATATAATGAAAACATCGGTTAACGAAGATAATCCGTTTAGGAATTGCATTGGTTAGCCAAAACGTGATTTCCCATGGGTTTTTATGGAAAACAGTTTAATGAGTTGTGTATGCTGCCCACTATTTAAAGATAATTTCCATAAAAGCGCAATGTAGTAAAAGGGGAAAAACTCATCAATGGCTGAGACAAACAGCTATTTAGTTGGATGAAAGAGAATGAAATATGCGAAACATCGAATCCATCAAATACCACATTCAATGGGGAGGACCGTGTGGAAAACCGAAAAGGATCATCAGAGTGTTCGGCACGCTAAAGATAGAATGGAATATCGAGACGTTTATTAGAATTATCCGATGGGAAAAAAGAATTTAGTTATTCCATTGCTATTACCATCTATACGAGAATCCACTAAAACATTCCTTAACTGAGTCCGGAAAATAGCGAAAAAATTCTTCGTTCGACAGGTTAATAGCTAGCCAAGGTTTCTGAATCTATATAAATTATGTATTGTATATGAATGATAGTGCAAAACTATTCATCATTAAAAATACAACAGTACACAGCCAGAAATGATTTCTCACCAAACGTCTTCATTTTTAGGAAAAAAAGGTGCAAAGAGTTAATCTGAGTTTTTTTTATAAATTAATTATCTGGTAGAACTTAGTGCTCAAGAAAGCCGAATTTATATCCAAATTAAGTACAAGAGGATGGATATAGATGTAAGAGTCGGGGATTTAATTACTCAACGAGATACATGCATATGCTAATTACCATAAGAAGTGAGACAGCGGTATACATTGTTATAAATAAGACGAAGAGTTCGGAGGTAAAGTAGAGAAGAGATGAGATGAGAAAAAATAAAAGAAAGGGATGATGAGAAAGGAAAGAGAGAGGAAAGTAAGGAGAATAAAAGACCTTTGGATTAAAGGAGGATTGGATGCGCAGAGGCAAAAATTAGAAGCGTCTGACAGTTGAATGTGGACCGCAAAAATGAAAGTTTAAAGGGATACGCTGTTCGGGTTTTCCTGTAAATTTTCATTCATCCAACTGTGGCGAGGATAAACGTCAATATCTTATGATATGGAGCCAGTGTCCTCGCATCAATTGTTTGTCTGAATGCTGAATTAATCAGATAGTGTTGCATGTAATCGCACGCTTGAATTTTTCGCAGTTGGACATACTGACATATTCCCTACGGGTACACCGTCAGGTAAATTATGCAAATGCTAATGATATACTCTGTACAGTCTTTAGAAATGTGACATTTTATCGTTTGGTTATGGCGATACCACAAAGTTATTATTTAAATGAAAATTAACAGAAATGGACGCAAAGTCAATTTTACTCAAGTTTTTCCTTTCTTTGTATGATATATACGTACACTTGGGATCTTGATTTCTTTTCTGCTTTACTCACAATCGCAGAAAATAAGGAAATGAATTACTTCAAATGTATGCTCATAGTCAGCCAATCTTCTGATGTTGACTTATTGATTTGAAGAAGAGCGCTTTGCTTTTAAACCGAAATTCCAATAAAGCTTACTGTTTGTATCAATCCAAGCGTTGAATCCTCCATGTTTTATTATATGAAGACTTGCTTAAATTGTATCACGATGATTTTGTAACTTATTTATTATATATGGTGTATTTTATTTATAAAATTAGAATTTTTCTGTGATATTTATGTTCTTATCTCAATATCGTCCATACACTTTATACAAAGAGCTAGTCAGTGGTTATGATAAATATACAGAATCAGTAAATAGGACGGATATCATGTTCTGTATAAAGTGGAAAGATAATTAAAAATTAGTACGTTGAATTTCTTAGTGAGGTACAGTACAAGAAAAAATAAAATGCTGAATCCAAAAAAATAACGAATTGTCAGAAAAATTCATTTGAAAAATATAATGAACAATTATTAAAAGTGGGCATTTTACGAATCTATCTTATTGATGTTTGAAGCTTTATTGCAGACGTATGTACATCGAAATTGTCTGTCCTTCATCTACTTTTTACTCGAGGAAAATACGTGATTTACAAAGGTTAAAGTTGCGAATATCGTCATGTTTTTTTAGTCAATAGATTTCACAAATTCTGTCCTTGGGAACCTTTCATTATCGTATAGCTGCATAAGAAAGCATTAGGCCGCAAATAAAAAAAACATCAGCATCCACTTCTATTGCGTATTGCCTACTTTCAAACAGTTCAACATGAAGATCGTATGAGAGAATACGAATTCAATCTCAAAGGAAACCAATAAATGTTTCCCACTTCATTTTAACTTTGCATAATAAACAAAATTAGAGAAAGACAATTGCTTAGCGACCAACATTTGTTTCAATAAGGGAAGGACGCAATGAACACCCAAAAAGACCGCAATTGTGTCTCAAAATGAGAAAAAGAGTGAGTATAAATTTGATGATGATTAAACTGAACAAAGATCCAATTTCGTGTTAGGTTCATTTTCACAAAAAACAGAAGTGAACATGGCTGTGTGGTAGTGAAAGTGAGTATTCGGAGCCAAAAAGTATCAGAAGAATGGGACACCGGAGAAGGAAATTATCTTCCCAAAGAGAAATGGATTAAAAGGAGAGCTTTGGGAAGAAGAAATGTGCGGACAGCTGGAGAAAAGGGCTCTGGAGAAGCCTCAAAGAGTGGCAAAAAGGGAGAGAGGGATCGGAAATGCAGGTGAAAGGAGGTATCCTTAGAATTTCATTTTCACCTCCATTCACATTTTATCTATTCAGCTCCAAAACTTTCTCTTCTTCGGGAGGAATGGAGCTTTGGAAAAGAAGACAGGAAAAGAAGTGGTAAGGGTCCTACATGCGGTCATTATCTTCAACTATAAATACACAATCATCTTCGCATTTGGGCATACATATCAATGAATTTTATCAAAATTCCGTGCTATAGTCATTTCATAAAATTATGCATTGTGACTATTTGCAAGGGTATCATTGCAAAAAAAGTTAC
Organism: Pachydiplax longipennis; assembly: GCA_036926295.1. Taxonomy (NCBI): domain Eukaryota; kingdom Metazoa; phylum Arthropoda; class Insecta; order Odonata; family Libellulidae; genus Pachydiplax; species Pachydiplax longipennis. The sequence continues at coordinate 73,189,605 of JAVFKF010000012.1, forward strand.
GGCTCTTCTTCAGCTGTCCCTAACGAGAACTGAACTCCCAAAGCAGAGATCTTTCTGGAAATTTCTCTGGGAAACTTCAGATCTTTTCACCAAAGGAAAAAAAGCTTGCGGTCTGAAATCCCAAAATACTAACACTTATTCAATTAAAAGTTTTCCTTTAAGATATTCGAGAACATTCTCTCTCTCTCGTGTCACTTTCGAAAGCCACGTATCACTCAATGACTTCTGATGAAGAAAATATTGAAGAAAGTTACAAGCTAAATAAATTATGATTTGACTGAGATATCTTTTTGGGATTCAGGTAAAAAATTAAACTATCCCATCATTAAATCCATCCCATAGTTTTCCTTTTTTCTTTATCTATATACTACATCCCACTGTCAATTGGGTTTGTAGAAAATATCGGATATACGACGTAAAAAAATCATCTAAATATAGAAAGGTTATTGCTCAAAATGATTCAAAGTATAGTAGTCTAAATATACCAAGCAGCCAAACCTTACTGTAAATTACTTGAGACCTTTTAGAAATACTTGCGAGCTTTTTCTTAGCCTAAAAGAAGATAAACCGCTTCAAATGACCTTTAATAAGAATTCTTGCGCCATTCTTCTACGCACAATGGAGTAGCTTCGGAGTTTTTCACAACTTTCATCGTGAATTTAATTATTCGAGGATAAGATAGAATGAAAAGCTTCATCTGCAAGGGATTATATTTTAATTTCAGATCAAAGGAAGTGAGGAGATATTTAAGGCACAAATTCCAATGAAAGTCGCATTAGCAGGTATTAAAGAATTTTGGGGAAGCAAAGCAGCTGCTGCTTTCAGGGTAACGGAATATCAAACACAGATTTTAGTTGGCAAAGTGCAATAAATCAAGGTGGGAAAATATTTCTTAGGGTGAAAAAACTCAAGAATTAAATCGTTGGTTTATATTTTTTAGACTTTTTAGTCTATTATGTAAAACAATTGTTAAAATTTCATGTGATAAAGGGCCAACAAGTTTTAAAAAGTTCCATTTTGGCAGTGCCGATAAAGAAATTGATTTATTTCCAAATATTGAAGCTTCTCAAATATTCTTCGCAAAATAGGAAAAATAGATAATGAGCAATAATTTTCGTATTTTTTAAGGAAAAGATAGAAATAAGTTACATTAAAACTGAAAGATTTTGCAATTAAAATACTGTTCTATTGATAACTTTGATAATGGCAATCAAAACTAACTACTCAAATATGAGTAAGTCAAATTTTATGTTCTTCGCAGGAACACTTATAGTAACCTCAGTCATACAGAAAACTTGGAACGCCCACCATCATATTAATAAAAATTTACTCACAGCAAAATTTTCCACCACTAGAATTAATTACACAATTAATAACACAGCTTTCTCTGCTTAACTATTTAGTTATAGAATGATCCTATGCATTATCTTTCAGCAGAAATATTCACTATAAAGTTCATTCACTGCAACCTATAAAAATATAGAAAACATTTAAACCAAGAACATGACTATCTAGGCATTACTTAAAATTTTTACCAAATTAAAATTTGAAAATTTGAATAAAAACTCAAACTTAAGAGCCAAGTAAAATAAATTTTAAAGTATTTCAAAGCATTTACGTAATTTAGAGTTAAGTTATATCAGACAGAGCGTTTGAAAGATTGGACGCTATACAAGGAAAGTTAAAAACAAGATTCAAAAGTCAAGCATATTGAAATATGGAATTTTATAATGGAAAACTTCAAGTGTATGTATGACACAGGACATTTCAGACTTCAGTTTCTCTCAAAGTGATATCTTCTTTCTATAACTTTTTCGAGCATCCGAAGCGTAATCCAAAGAACAGTATTGTTTTGTTTCAGGCTCAACGCCTGCGTGTAGCAGCTCGAAATAGGTCAAGTTCACTCCTGATTCTATTCTCCTTGATCTTTCTCCGTGGACAAAGAAGCTGTGCTGAAGTCGAAGACTTTTTTGGGATCTCTCTTGCCTGAATCACGCTTCGCATAAATACTCACTTCTCTCGAACTAGACGTCAAAGTAGGTCGAAAAAATGCACAACCCGAGAGAGAAAGCATCGAGCGTTTTGAGGAACGAATAGAGAATGCAAATCAAACGGGCGATTTTTTATACGTCAATTTCCTGCTTCGGTGAAATTAATTTCGTTTGCCCCATGTTTTTGAATTTCCGCGCCGCCTCGGTACGAAATATTACCAGGAGAGGATTTCTTGATGCATAACCCATATGATTTCGAAGACTTTTTTTATATTAGCTTCAACCTCCGCGTAAAGGGGAGTTAGATTATTTTCCTGGTCCTTAGGAAATTCATCTGAATTTGGGAAAAGAAGTAATTTTTTAAAATCAGTTAATTAGTACTTTATGATTCAAAACCTGCATAAATTGAAATGTAATAATAATTAATACATTTAAAACAAAAATCATAACCTGAAAATAAATTTATTTTATCCGTTGTAAAGTTCGTTACAGTAAAGGATTAATCCATTTTATTTAATTTTTTGTTATTCTAGTTTAGAGCAAACCGCATGTCGTGCAGATGAAATAAGTGAGAAAGCCGTGGTTAAATTTTATTTAAGAATTATAAGCTAAAATCACATTTGCGTGAATGATTTGTTTTTTCGGTACTTTTCTCAAGCAAATTCAGAAATTAACTCATATGATAATATACTTATTCACCACCAGATGGTTGCTCCAACTTTCTTTCATCTAACTCTAAAATTTAAGTTTCTTAGTAGAGAAATAAAGATTGACAAAATCTCAAGCGTCATTGCTTGTGTGTATTATTTTTGAAGAAAACTAAATTTATTTATAATATATTCAACAAAGATGTATATCTGATGACTTTCGTCCTTTATATAATAAATCCGTTGAATTTTGAGACAGGAATTCGATAGGAAAAGGATTTTAATCGTAAAATTATCATTACAACTACTGAGTTGATATTTGTTACTTAAGGATGAATTTTGACTTTGAATGCCTATACCGGTATATATTCTGGCACTTAAAATATGCATAGTCTGATTTTTACTCGTGATTCTGATGAGTCCATCAATATGTAAAGTTGGGATAAAGATAATAGAACATCTAATTCATTTCAAAGTTCGAGAGATATAAAAGTTTTTCGACAACTCCCTTTCAATTTTAAATTCGAATATTCATCCCTATACTTCAACATAGTGTTGTTGACTCTAATTTGTATTACTCCATCCAATCCACGTGAATATATCGATAGACCTTTGATTCTTCAACGAGGGAGATTCGATATGCAAACTCTCATAGGAGAGTTCATCATCTCCCAGAATCATTGGTGAGCGCCCCAGTTCCTCTAGGCAAACCATCCGATAAACACTCACTCTGTCGGAGGTCCCTAAACGGCTCTCTGACGGTCACGTGATCTTCATGTAATTTGCACTCCATTCCCATAACTGAGCAAACTAGCTGGAAGCAAACAAGTGGCTGTCATCCCTAAGTACAGAGAGCGGAGAGAGGGTTGGCCGTGACAGCACCAACTTCCCGAAGAGACCACAACCCCGGAGGATTTCTCGTTGGATTGGACCATAGGCTTATTACATACCGTATGAAATGCCTCCTTGGCCCTCCAGGCAAAAGGCCTTTCCGAGAATGCTCTCTTATGCGAAGTTTCATTATACTGACTCTTGTGGTTATTAACCAAATGCCTTCGAAAATATGGGATAGGGACTTGTTGGAAATTAAAACTTGTTATGAGAGCTCCTGTTTGTGAAATGTTATCTAAATTTCCATTGAAATTTTAAAGATAGCACCATAAGGTCAGTTTAAAATTAGTTTGATTTTTCTATTTGAGGGAAATGTTGAACAATTTTTTTAAATATAAATAAAAAATGATATATCTATTTTGTTTTTAGAATATGTGACTGAAAGTGAGATAATCTAAGATAGGAGGCATAAAGTAATAGCTCTCTGCTTCATCTTAACATTATAAACCTCATTTCTGGCGAAGTCTGTCTGTTTAGCTTGTCTGCCTACTTATGATGGAAGGAATCGCGAGTTGGACTCAAGTGATAACTTTCCAATGTCTCCCAGTAGGAAGGGCAACTTAAGTTTGTACAGTTTGTAAGTTAAGCCTGATCCTAAGCTTATTTACAATAATAGTAATTCCATTGCTTTAGCCTGATGGTGATGAATTCCATCTCATAAGTAACGTTTAAATTTTAATTCAGACTGGCTTGATATTTTCCCGATCATTTCCCGGGAGGGTTGAAATATAGCAGTCTTCTTAACAGTGCTTCGACAGCTGAGGCCATTTCGCATGAAGGCTCCCACCGGGTATCGAACCCGGGACCGTTTTCATCGAAAGCACTACCCACTTGACAATTCGTCCCTATTCCCTAGTCCCTTGACCCTATTCGTGAATTCAATTGATACTCAGTATACACAAAGTTTCTTTTGGAATGTGATTGAAGGACAAGCGTAAAAGGAAGTCATTTAGGGCTCTCAATTTTTTACTGAATATTTAAAAATATTAACATTAAATTAAGTAAATAAATACTTAGCAAATTAATTCTTACGAAACAAATTGTAGTTAGATGTTACTGACGTATATTTGAATAAGAGTTTGAATGTGAATTATTTTCGAATTCTTGTTTCATTTTGGGCATTGGAAGGAAATGAATAAATGGCTTTTAATTCAATTAGGGATAGATTTACCAATAAGCGTACTAGGCGCTATCTGAGGGCCTCGCCTTTTAAGGGGCCAAAAAGAGACGTTTTTATGGTAAACTATTTATTGTTAGGGTCTCAAAATGATCCTTGCGCATAGGGCATCCGATAGCTAAAATCCGTCCCTGAAGCAAATGCATTCTTGGAATATACTTCCTTTTAACAAACTACGGCCTTAGGTGGTTATTCGGGAGTTTCCCTTCCTTGTAGAGCAACCGCCAGACATATGGAATGACATTCTCTTCACTGTGATATGATATTTACTTATATTTCCTTTTCATTTTACTACAATGTATGTTCATCTTCTTATTTAACAATGAAGTCAGTTTCAGTTCATACTTTGATTAGTGATTCTAAGATAATAATTCAAGAAAGATATTCATTGATGATATAAATTTTTATTTCCGATATAATACATTTAATTTTAAATGGCCTAAGTTAATCTAAACGCTCATGTTATAGCCGCTAATATTTGTTTTCGCAATAATTATAACAGTGTTCTAAAAGTGACGTAGAATTTGTGGTACATACCTTTTCGTTTATTAAGGAATTCGCGAATCTGAAGGCAGAGTAATGCGTGTTTAATGAACGTTACGGAATGAGGAAAACGTACATTAAAAGCGAAGGAATTCAGGAGTAATTTAAAACCGTACGCTAAAATGTGATCAATTTCGCCGAGTGAGCATCCGCGCGGAGAGTAACTCTCCAAAATTTGCATGTTTATGTGAAATGTGATAGGATATAACGAAACAGATGAACGTCAGATGAGATATGGAAAGTGAGAGTTTAGAGCTGAGCCTAGGAGAGTGCTGAGAAAATAAAGCCAGAGGAGACTTCAGTGTTATGATTCAGAAATGTATGCATTCGTTCTGAATTCGTACGATATCTAGCTGATATCCAAACTCCCCAACCCTAAACTACTTCAGTATTCGTTCACATCGGATGTCGTTACGGATATTTGATATTTTGCGAGTCTTTACCAGTTATTATTGCCATCATTAATTAGCGAATCCACACGGCTTTCTAAATTCACATTGCAAACTGTGGTATTACGGTGATATTAAGTTTTAAAAATAGATACTAGATAATAATATCACCAAGGAGATATTGGAATTATGGAATGTTACCATTATTACAGAGTAAATTAACTGTTATGTTATGATATACAAATTTATAATTTCATTTATCGTTTAAAAACAAATTACTTTATTTTGTATCCTTATTTTTTCAATTAATGATATTTTTCTGTCAATTCATCACGAGCCATTGACCAGATTCTCATATAAAACTGAAGTATATTTTGCTTCATACGTTTCGATAACAGATTAGTCAAAGCTTTGTACTCTAGTAAGTTATCTTATATTGGCTGAATACCCAGATCATTTCTTATAGATGTATTCATTAATCTATCTATCCTTGGACACCCTTTCATAGTTTGTAGGTATATCGTTTCGGAAGACTCTTTCTATCTCATTTTATCTTTGTTTTGCTGCCCAAGATTCTGAGTCATAAAACATAGTCAGAGCTGCCATTACTTTGTCAAATTCTATCTGGATTTCTTTTCTGGTTTTGTCTTTCAATGTTCTTCGCATCGTCCCACATACTCCGGAAAATAAAAACATTGTTCGTGATATCTTTACCTTCGTCCTATTTTATATCGGATCCGAAATACCGGAAATGGGACGTGTTCCAGTGCTTGATCTACTACAATAATTTTTGTCCTTATTTGGTTGCTTCCTAAGAAAGATATACTTTCTTTAGCTCTTGATATTTCCAGGTTGTATATTTTACTCAAATTGGGTAATTTTTTATTAATTATTGGAAGGTGAAACATAAAATCATAGAAATTATTGGATAAAATTCATTGATAATAACTATATAGAAATAACATAGAACTCTATTTTTCATCTTATTCCTTCAATCCACAGTTACTTTAACGCTCTAAATAGTACTTTCAAAGAATATATCCTTTGTATATTTTATGGAAATACACTGGTTAGGGCACCCTTACACCTTAGGGAAAGCGAATCGAAATAGAATCCACTCGAACCCATTTGTTTCCCAAAGGATTTACGGGCACATATTTGAATTTAGATCCAGAAACCGAAGACTGGCTCTTCGAGAGCTTAAACAACCTCAATTATTTTAAACAGAACCGCGGAAGATCTTATTTTCATAAATAAATCTACAGTCTTTTATATGAATCATTAAAGTAAATATCCCTAAGGACGTGATGCCATTCTGCGGAGCAATAAAACTGGGGAATACAAAAAGAGAGACTGGGAAGAAACAGGCGGGAGATAAAGCGGCGATCGTGAGACGGGAAGAACCCATAAATTTGCCCTCAGTTCCGCTATGTGTTATTGAATAGATAAATCTCCGAACGCAATGTTTTGCCACCTCGAGTTTTTTACGCGAGCGATAGTTTCTCGGAGATATGAACGAAACAGCACTAAGGAAGAGATATATTGCAGGAGAAGGGTTAACAAAGGTCAACTAAGAATAATTGTTACAAATGTGAGCTCCTTTGGAATCTGTCCGGAGCTAAGAAATAGGAGATACCAGCGGAGGAGCATGTATCATTGATTTTAATGGAGAATTAACATTTGAGAGGCTAAGTTCTTAATCAAAGATGTTAAGTTAAAGGAGACGCTAGAAAGCAGATATGTTCCGTTTTAAATAAGGCAATAACTGTGGTTAATTGAATGTTCTTTTCTGATTATTGTAGATAAATTAGGATTAATAAATGTAAGTCGAACGAGCCCTTCTCTCTTACTTAGGCGAAGTTTGATAATAATATTAATTCCAAACAACATTTAAGACTGTAAATTTCATATTTAATATCAGAACTCATGCTGGACCTAAGCTTCTTCCTACTTAAAACTTAACATAATCAAGCTGCTAACAGAGTAAACATGGTTAAAACAAAGAAAAAATTCCTCAGCATAAATTTGTAGCATTCAATTTTCTAAAGTGATAATACGCAGTATCATTAGATAGATTATTTTCTTGAGGTAGATCACAGGATGTAACCATTATTTATGAGAAAAAATCTAGTATTTAAGTGATTTCTTTCCAGGCAATCAATAAACCCAAATTTAAGAATTTGGAAGCTGATTCTTAAAATGTATGGCCTATCTGGCTTTCTTCTATCGAAAAATGAAACAAAGAAAACAAACTAATTGAACTTTACTAATATTTCGGATATGGAATAGTTTTACCCAGATTAACCTTTGATGGTGGTCGACCAAGGAAAATACAAAGTCAAAATTACGAAAATCTAGAGAAAAAAGGAGATGAATTATATATTTTGAGCACCAAAGCAAAAAATTATTCATTTTTCACTTTGGACAACGGAAAAGAAGTACTAGAACTACGGAAATCGCAATATTCAGAATCCATTGTTCAATTGCCAAATATGAAATTTATGAGACTGTGTTCTACTAATTATAGCCTGTAAAGATTATGAAACGAGCTCTGCTATTTGAGCTCAGTGAAAAATATGACCTTTAGCGTATTCAGTATTCTCCATATTTCTCACAGTCCGAATTCTCCATCCATCAGTTGAAAGACGCACATACGTTCAAAGAAATGTTTTCCTAAGCCCACGCCTAGCACGTCAAGAGAGTCAAACATTTAAACAAAGGTGTGAACGAGAGTGATGATGGCACAAACTATCGTACACTTGTTCACTTTGAACTCAGTAAGACCACTCATATAAAAAACGAATGTCTCTCGAGTATAAATCTTTTCTTCTTTCATTTTCCATCTAAATGCAGTAACTGTAAACCCTTCCACATTGGATCTATGCGAACCGAAGGAAGATTATTTACGAAAAGTAAAGGATTTGCTTTTCCCTCCAAAGAAGAATTGCATTATATATCTTGCTATAATATGTTATTAAACAATATTTATGAAATTTCCTCGAAGATCTCGTAAGAAATTTATGAGATTATGTACTATATATATATATATATATATATATATATATATATATTCCTGTGTTAAGCTTATTTCAATATGCTATTTTTAAATTTTCTCATAATTTTTAACAAAAATCTCTTTCTCTTATTCTATTTTGTTTAGCGTTTCCTGCTGGAAATGTCAACTTTTCTGAACAAGGAAAGAGTATTTAATATCCACATTTCCTTTTACTGTTATCGTTCGTACGCTCTATTGCAAATGTCTCTTCGTTTTTTCGTTTATATCAAAAAAGAACTGAAACGACGCCTCGTTACCATTCAGTTGAACGGCCGATCTCCCACGTATATTTTCTCGACTTCAATACCACCTAGCGGGCACTTCGGAGACTATTTCTAAATTCTGCCATATAAAATCATCGATTCGAAAATCTATTCCATTTCAAATTATGGCGTTTATGGAGAGAAGCAAATGAATTTATTTCGGGTATTAGCGCGTTTAACATTTAATTTAAGTTCTTCCATAGATTAGAAAGATAATATCAAATTATACAAACTCGATTGTAACGTTTGCGCGTAAAAAATTAGCAGAGAATTGTAGATCAGGATAATAGAGATAGGGTTTAATAAATCTGCCGCTTTTGTTTCTTTAGCTCCTGGCAAACAACGAACATCCGCTTAATTAACCGGAAACATTGTAATGGAGAGGAATGTAAATTAATTCGATGAATATTACGAGAGGCCAAAATTTAGTTGGACTAAATAAGTGGGCGAGCAGGAAAAGCGTACATCCTACGCTATCTGTTGATGTCACTCGATTGACTGCCAATGACAACGCCTCTTTTTATCTGTCTCTGCAAACAACTCTCCCAATTAGCCTATGAACCATTCTCACCTTTCACTTTTGCATTCCCTTATCTCTTAACCATGCCTTCAATTTTACAGGGAATTTAAGCCCTTGTTTACCTCGTCTCCGGACGATTCTATGCCTTCTGTAAGCTGTTTCATAATTAACGATTCTGTTTATTAAATTCTTAATCGGAATGAGAGAAAGTGAAAGTTAGAGCGACACAGTAGCTCCATGGGCACCTTTGTCATCCCCATCTTCTATTTTAATCCTTTGGAAATATTGATAAGAAAAGCAGTATCGAAGAGACCTCTATCAGTTGGAGTTTTAAGTACGACCAACGCGTTCCTACTCTTTCGAAAACCCGGTTAAGACGATTTTTGGAGGACCAAACGCAAACCCCGTTATAAACGGGATAGTTTTATATCCGGATTATGCTATAGTGGTTGCTTTACCTAATATTTTTGGAGAATAATTTCCTTTTCGCACAGAGAAATCGTCTTAGTTACTTAATTTCTGTCATTCTTCAGCCTTAAATTTAGTTTTTACAAGTAAGAAAATTAGGGACGAATAACAAATTTTCAAGCAGCAGTGGTGAGAAGGCATCACAGCCACCCCGAAACTACGTCAAGTAGCCCACAAAGACTTCTCTATTCCTTTGATTAGTTTACTTCCTAAGATATTGACGAAAGGAAACACCAAAGCGACATTTTAATCTGTTCAGAAAGAAGTGATAGAGAACCTCCATCTCAGAATTTTTACTGCCTCTGACGGTGAGATAGACCTCACTATGCTTCGCGAGATCTTTCTTTTACTCTAACAAAATTCCAAAGGACAGACTCATAAGGAAGCCTTATGCGCCTTATGTGTATAGTTTCTTAAGCGAGAACGTCTTGAACGAGTTTTAGTGTTGTTATTTTGGTGCTTATCATGTAATCTTTGTGCCGAATTCTACCTTGAAATTCTTGGAATTTTTTTTGCGAGTTGTTCGCATCCTTAGGAGGGCTTCTGATACGTATTCACCGAACGACTTCCGTCGTTGAGGTGATAGAGACGGTTATCGTTGATGGACAAGGGTCGAGGGAAGTGAAGAAGTTTCCACGAAGTTAAGAAGGCAAGGGTCTGACGTATTGAAATGTAGAAGATTGCCGTCCCTAGAAAGAGAGAAATATTGTTCCCTTGTGTGTTTTCAAGATAGCCATGGTCCGTAAAAGATACGCGAAGAGAGATGTCGGTCCTGGCAGAAAAGCGATACTTATGGAGAAACTTCAGTATTATTAAAAATGTTTGCAAGGGAACTTTTTTCTTAGTTTTAAGTTAATGTCATCAACTGCATTCGATCTTATATGGAGTTTAATTATATATTCATTAGAATAAAAACTTCCTTTTATTCAGATGTAAATTAGAATCAAACTTTCCTAATTTTATCATATGTCATAAGACATAAAACGAAATATCAAATGCTCTCTGCTTTAATTAAATTAATCTTTAGGTCTCAATTTGACCCAAAATAACGATGTTATTTTTATTTAAAGATTTTATATTTCTGTAACGAGAGAGATAAAATGTTGAATTTTTAGAAAGTTTACAGACGAGAGCTTTAAAAGTAGTTTTTCCTCGTTAAATCCTACGAAAAATATTAATTTTCACTTTAACGTCACAGAAGGAAAAAAGACTCCGGCTTTAAGGGGTTAGTTTATCTCATGATTACTTTATTTTAGAATATCCAAGAGGAAATTGAATTTGAAAATAGACAAAAGAATTGTACGCCAGTCGTTGGCGGCATTTTCATCGAACAAAAAACGAGACTTCGGCAGGAAAACAAATAAACACGACCTCCCGTATTTCGAGCATCATCTTTCTTTAGTATACGCGAGCCTTACCATGAAATGCAATGATAAGTCATCCATGGAAAGTGTGACTTCATGAATAAAACATGTAGCACACGTGTTCCGTGACGAGAGTTTTTGACTTACAAAGGGAAAATAGCGTATAACGATGGGTTCTTTACAAAGTTAACGACAAGCATATTCTCGAAAAATTAGGTCGAATTTTATACCATTTTACAGCTCTGTATTTGACGTGGAGGGATTTTTTTTACTCCTTTCCTTTGAACTAACTCTTAGATAATAATTTCGAAGGTTCTGACCGCAGGAATCTTACATATGTCACTTATACAAAGAATTAAGAGTCGACCAATTTAAATTTTCTAAATTTCTTCTAGATTAATAAATTCGATCATGATGTAGTATCGAATATCATGATGTAGTACTTGGTGGACTGCCAGTAAAAGATTATGAAAAGATATAACCTAAATATGCCTTTCTAATTGAAATTCTTCCTTTTCTCATTTTGCTCAACCATCTTTTATAAATCTTTTGAATGCGAATTCGTACATTTTTCATGAGGTGTATGATTGTAAACAAGGGATTTATGTGAAAATGTACAAAGAAAACGACCATCTTTTAGCTTGCTCAGGATTGACTTGTCTGATGATATAACGTGGGGTATAGGTGGACGATCAGGGTAGGTTAGTAGGTACCATTATGTACAGTAAGAATGTATAAAAAAATTAGCAAAAATATTTTTCTCTCTTTAATCAAATCAATGTGTTATGGCTGTTGAGATGTTTATAAATAATTACATAGAAATTATGCGTAATCATTTCGCTAATAAGAGATATACTTTGTAATATAAATAAAAATTTGGAACACGAATGTTGATGAATTTGTATTTGAAGACATTCTTTTAGAAAAACGACTAAATGAGTTTTTTCAACATCTAATACTTTATAATGTTTACTATTACGAATTATTCTGCTCATTATTAAATTATCTAAGTTTTACATTCGTAGTATAATACTTTAAAAGTACATCAACAGTCATTCAACAGTCAACAGGTCATTCAACGAAATTGGGCCCTGAAAAGAATTGAACTGGAAAAATCTTTTTCAAAAGTGTGAACGCACTACCCGATGGCTATTTGGGAGACCATTTTGAAATACTTTTATGATTCCTTATGCACCAGCCTCTTAGTTTAGTTATGGTAACCTCAAAACCTAAGAGGGTCCCAAGGGGTAACATTCCACCAAAGTAAAATTTTCATTTTCTACTTAATCGTATTATCTAATTTAGATGGAATGCGCGAATTGTAATGCCTTAATTTATCGAGATATGACTTCTAGTCATTTCTCAGTGTGTGTATATGAGCTGTATGTAAACATGACGCTGCCACCATATCATAATTATAAAAATGAATGAGTTGGCTACAGTAGTAGTAATGGTAGTGTACTGAGATAAAATGATACAATATTTTCTTCATTACACAGTAATATTTCTGCAAAACAGACTTCAGATTAATACGAGGATACGTTTCAGGCAGAGGGTATATACATCGTCATACCACCATAGTGACCTTACTCATCACAAAAAATTCCGTAGATAATTTTTAGGGTATCCTATCCCCTGCGGTCATCCACGAGTCTATTCTTGGAATGAAAGCCGCTCCTTTATGAAAAAAGCCGAAAGCCGTGAATGAGAACGGGGCCATCCTTTCTTCTCTGCGAAATGACGCTTTGAAACAGAGAGTTGGCGGAATAATATGCGCTCTCCAACATCTAATTTCATTTCGACTCAGCCCGAGGTGATCTAATATTTACGCCCCTTTACCTGGGCAAACTCTGTCATGAAAACACGTGGTGCTTATTTTATGTCACAGGACGAGCTCTCATTGACTATGGATGAATTATTTCGCGCCGAATACAGGCCATCGATATTTGACGCGTTTGCGGACGGAGCTTCGGTAAACAAGGTAACGTCACCAATAACAGTGCGAAACAGAGCGCGGCGTTTTTCCAAGCCCACGTTTATTACCTTTTAAATGCCAGCGTCCGTTTCTGTTCACATGATCTATTTTTCACGAGCAGAGGAAATCTTCCGTTTAGAGAGACTGAGCTAAATCCGAATGAATGCTTTGTTCAGTAACATTTCTAATAGACTCAGTTTTTGTTATTCAACTCAATAGCCCATGATTAGGGAAAGTTTTTCTATCGGAAGGCTATGCTTAGCATACTGCCTCATAAGAAAGGCCTGCTTGTAAAACCATCATTTTATTACGTGTTGTCTACATTCTCTAATAGTTAAATCTCGAAATTTTATGAGAAAACAAATTTTCACTTGATATCATTAGAAAAACAAAAACATATATTTAAATAAAAGTATTTGTTTCAGAGAATAACTTAAAGGCCGCACTGAACGCCCAGGAAGGCCATATTTTACAGGAATACACAGGAGCTTTCACACATTTTACGTTTATGCACACAAATGCGCGTATAATTTTACCTGCAGATTAAATATAGAGAGCACATTTATTATATTTTATGGAATGTTGTTTGTGTGAGGCATCGCAAATAAAAATGAAATAATTAAAGCATGATATATAGAAGGTTGACCATCCCTGTTTAATTGGGTCGAAAAATTACAAAATGCTGATAAATGAATTAAATAACCTGATAATCATTCGTCGCGAGAAATTACTCATCATTGGTGCATTACCAAGTTGAATTTAAATGAAGTAAATACCAGGCTATATCGAATTTAGTTTCTTCGTAAATGTAAATATCGGCAAACTTTTAAGGCCGCAACTCAAACCTAGATATTTCAAAACTCTTAAATGAATATTGAATACGTCATGAACCTTGAATACAAAGATACGAGATAGTTGAATATTTTTCTTCTTTATTCAACAGATATCCTAAACTAAAAGTTTCCGCTTAGAAAGAAATTCTTCTTCCAAAAATATCATTTCAAGATTGCCGTTGTTCATTATTATCTAAATAGAATGGAAGCTACATTTTCAAATGTAACAGAGGAAATTCAAGTAATATATCTGGTAGAATAATTGAAGAACATTATCACGATAGAAAAAGAGTTGAGATGGGAAGAATTGTACATATTTCCATAGGTATTGATTTGTCTAACTCTGAGTATTCTCCATGATATTGTCCCCCAATAGATTAATAAAGTGCCTAAAAGTTCTTTCATTCATCTTGATTTGTAGCCGATGAAAGCAATCAAAAGCTGTTCATTTTTATTACAGAATTTCGAAAAATTTTACTGCTGAACGCATTCTTTCTTATATGCTTTAAAAAATGGATCTTACGCGTCATTTAATTTAAGTCATAAGCAATAAGGATATGAATGTTCCGAGTTTGAATAATTTTAATTTTCTTAAAAATTTTCACGGTAGCTATAATTTTATTGATAAACAAATCTCCTATTCCTTTAACCCAACGAGTATGGCGAACCGTTCTCACACTAGCTTAATCCTATGGCCGTAAATATTTAACCCGTAAATCACCTTCGGCTCACCCAAGTTGAGCAGAAGCAATCCTGAACGCACGTAGAGCGGCTTAAGAGGACTCCCACCTCGTTAATCGAATTTGATTAGACGAGACAGTTGGAGCTATCAACTCACACATTAACCAGCAAACACGCCCATCCGAACGTAATATATCGCTCCCTCTTCACTCGCTACGTTGAATCGGAATCCACGACCCGAACAAAAGGTTATTGGAAAGGGAGCCGAAACGGGCATTAAGGCTTCCTTGGCGTGGGAAAAAGTCCGAATTACGCATTTGGTTCCATTTCCGCGAGGAATATTTATGCAAGCGTACGTCGGCGGGAGATCCGATAATGGTGCGGGCAGAAAAGGGATGGGAACACGGGTCCCCGCTTCTATCGCATTCCTACGATTCCAGAACTTTCTCGACATCGTTGGAGGGATCGAAGTGCTGGCGAACATGAGGATCCTCAAACCGTATGATTGTTCACGATGGCCTTAACCTGGGATGCTGCGCAGCCGAAGAGGGTGCGCCCTATCGGGAATAGGGCTAATTAATTATTTAAATTGATAACGTGCATACCAGAGAAGCGCTGACATTGTGAAACTATTGTGACTCGAGACGGCTTCATTAAAATTATCCCTTGTGACAAACTCCTCTCCATTCTGTTCTAATTTTCAACCTTTGGTGCTTTGATCAACACGTGGTACATGAGGTAAAACGTGATTTCTTGCGTAATTCACGTATACAGAAGAATTATCTCACCCTTTTATTTCGGTGTCTGCAAAATTATTTTACGTCACGGCCCCCTGGAACTTTGGAATTTTCCCTTTGCGATACATCAACTAAATATGACTTTCAGTTTACTGTTAAACATAAAGCAATGTGTACGTCAAATCTTGAATTTTGAGTCATCGTAAAATAATCTAATTAATTCGATTCATAATAAAATGTGCAGTCTCAAAATTTTTACATTTGCGAGTTTATTGGAAATATTCTGTAACATTATCTCGATAGCATCATTAGTAAAGCCATGTTTTAAATTCAGCGGAGGAAATTCAAGAAATAAATCTGGTAGAACTAAAAAAATAGCATTGGTGAGATAAATTTGGTCCATATGATGAAAATAATAGCGATGGCTCCGAGTAGACCTTGTATTAAGAAAAAAATGTTAGCAAAATTGAACCGATATTCCCGCTATGTTTAAGGAAAACGACCTCTATTAAAAGTTACAGCCAAGTTTGCCTCCTCTTTTGGAATTCTGACACACTTCCGTATTTTGGCATTTTATATATAAACCTCTTCTGTCTGAAAGGGTGGTTCACATCGTGGAATTGTTTCAAATTGTTCATTATCGAATTAAATCCCAAATTGCTCTAGCTTACGCTTAATTTAACATATTTCTTATTGATTTCTATGTGATTTTCTCCGTGAGGGTCAACGCATGTATTCCTTATGCTCAACGAAGCAATTCAAAGTAGGATTTCTAATGAGTTACATAAATTGCTTTCATTGCTAAATTCCCTGACGTTTTTTGATTCAATCTATTTTCCACCTAAACACGAATTATTAGTCATATGGCTAAACATACAATAATTGTCTTAATCAATTAAAATCTTAAAAGATTTCTTTCATTTTGCTCGGAATGCTGAATACAGAATGAAGTATGAAAGTAAATTACATCTTTTATACACATGGAATCTTCAATCTATTCTGACATATTTCAGAGCTCAGTTATTTGGGTCTCCTAAGTAACACACAAATATTTATTTGACAGTTACTGCTTATACAGACCAATGATTATCCAAAGCTTATCAACTGTTGAATGAAATCCGATTTATACTAATGCACCTTCGATCTTTTCTGCTGCGAGGAATGGACGTAGGATGGAGGATAAAATAATTCTAATTCGCTAATAATCGATAGTATAATTCAATTCACACTTACTGTTACGCTATATAATACCTATCATTCCGAGTTTAACTTATGATTTCTATAGAATTTATCTTAATCTAATTTTTAGTTTGAGGTTTTCACATAACCAAGTAAGTGCTGCCTTCTGCTCTATCTCTAAGTTATCCTCCTTTCGTTGAATTTAGTTTTCGCGGTGTTATCACAAACTAACCGTAGAATTAATGATATAAAAACTTCGCGTAAAATACAGGCTATCCTAAATACTTTTCATCATCTCTCTTCAAATACTTATACATATATAAAAGATGAAATATATTTCCTTTTCAAACTAGTACGTACATACCATTGATAGGCGTAGGCAACGAATTACGTAAATGCGGGTTCATTCATGTACGTTTTTATTCATGATATGCTAGAAGAGACTAAATATATCACACAAAGAAAACCTTAGCTATCTTGACGTGGATTAATATCTCAGAAGCATCCGTAACGTAGAGGCATCATAAATACGGGAGAAATGCCAAAGTAAGCTTTCGCTGCTACGCGAAATGCTGCTTTTCATCATGAGCGTATTTAGGATATTGGCAGTAGCTACTCTCAGAAGCGGTTTCATTCGCGAACGACTTCGATAATGAATAACTGCCTTCCTACACTCACTCTACTAAATCCTGCGCCTTTCAGAACTGCCTCGTTCACTTCTCATCCTTTAGCGCAAGATTTCAAGTTTTGCAATCGCCTTTTGAAATTTTCCGTAAATAGCCCCAACTGTAACATCCTCTTGCAACACTTTTGCTAGTATTGCACGTCTCTGTAGTAAAAGAGACTCTTTACGACATTCCTTTTGATGGAGGACTTTTTCCAAAATTAGGCTACTCTTCGCAATAAGAGGTTGGCCAGGTTTACTGCTCAAAGAAAAAGCACGTCCTCAAAAAAATTATAGTGAATGTGTCGCAAAATAAATTAATACCTTGATTGAAGCGGAAAATGGCGCTTGCATCATTAATACCTTTGACAAAGCTATCAGAAAATGTTAATGGGAAGTGGAACAATTATTTCCTCATGGAAATATGTCAAGGGTTAATTAAACTGAGGGTTATTCCCGGAAAATCTTCCATATATCACGGCAGGCACTTCAGCCGCTTAATTGAATCGCTGTCAAGGATGCGAGGCATCATGGCACTTTATTGGATCTAAGCGACGCATGTGCTGAGTTGCACTTTTTAATCCATTTACAAGCAGAATCGTAAATAGTTTGGGTGATTTGGTAATATTTTATGAATAATCCGCAAAGTATATTTGTTTATTTTGTCCAAATACATCTAAGGCTGGATTTTTTCACCGATTGCACTCTAATTGGAAAATCATTTCAGATAATTGCATACTTTTATATATTCACTAAACTGTTTCTGAAGAATGCAAAGATTATTTTCGTTTGTTAACGATTTCATATCGAAATCTGTGAGCTACGATATATATAAGGTATTCTTATGTTAACTCTTAATGCACTAAACATACTTTTATAAGTTCGATTGTGGTTTATGAATTAACGAAATCTTTATGAATTGACTGGTTAAACTCTCAACTTTCTAAAATAAAGGGAATCAAACTTGTTAATTATCTTTTAAATACTTCCTGTTATTTTTTCTTCCTCCTCCCCTTTTTCTTCATATCCGATTTTTGCAATTATAATAAACTGAAAGATAATTACTGTAACTAAAACCCTAATTCTACATTGTATTAAAAAAGTCTAAATGAGTATTAATGTATTGCTTACAAATATTTATTAACTCAGTACCATACATTCGTTGCCGTCTGTCTACTGCGATTTTAATTTAACATTTATATTTAAGCTAAGACGTTTGATCAGACTTGAAACAGCAAATAAAATATGAGCTATAAAGACTGTTAATTGCATTGTTTTGAACCGAAATAGTTTCATTTGGCATTCGAAATCAAGGTTTGAATCACGTCGTAGAGTGATACAAGTATCTCTGCGGATTAAGTCCTGTATAAGTAGGAAACTACTTGATTCCCGTAACCATAAAGTCAATAAATCACTCTAATATATATTTTAGAGTAAGAGCAACTGAATAACTCTTACTATAACGAATGATTATATGCACAAAGGCTTCATGAAACAGATGACGCTGAAGTACATCAATTCTATATCCCGAAAATAATAAAATAAACCAAAAAGCAATACGATTAATCTGATAAAAATAAGTCTTTTACTCCTGTAAATCTAATGCATATGTACCATGGAAAACGTAAATTAATAATTTCAAAACCTAGGACAACATGAGTCCTTACAAAGTGACCTGAATGGTCATCCTTAAATGAATGCTATTTAAACCAATGTAACTAAGTCACTAAAAAAATAAAAATAGAAAATTGTAGCCGCCATTCAAACTAACAATAAATATAGCGATGTTCTGATTTAAATAGAGATTTTAAATTCCCCAGAATTTCATTTAGGTCTCCCAGTCTCTATCCCAGGGGAGGATAAATTCGAATAAGAAAGGAAGACTTGTTAATCACCACATGATGAAGTGAATCAGTTTCTAGAGTATCTGAACGCATAAATATTCGCATGGGAGTTGCCGCGTGCCAAACGAGACAGCCAGGGAATGAAGCTAAGCCTTTCCGAGAAGCATTTTCCGTGCCTCCCGCGTAGCACTTCTCTTCACAGTCATTGTGAGAGGTCTCCGTCATTCTTTTCCAAGTGAGGGAAGGAAGGAATATAAATTCCCTTTATGAGCACTTAGTTCGCTTAACTAGGAAACCTCGTTGACGCGGTTCGAAGCGGAAGGTCGCACTCACTTGTTATTCATACTTGAATATCGGCATTCGTTGGTAACCGTATTTAGGGAAGCCTGTATTGCTCCCTCCGTCATAAGAGTCTGGCTAATGGTTTCTTCTTGCTGCTTTAAATCACTTCAGATTTTTATTTCAAAACGATTATTTTTGTGTTTGATAGCCTTAACTACTACTAAATGGAAATCCTGAAAACGTATCTTTAAATAATAAGAGTTCATTATTGGAAAAAAGACACGTAGTTAAACATTCAGAGTCTTGTGGAAATTAATATCGGGAATTTTATTTAATTGCTATGGATTTAGCCTCGTAAATTTAACAGTTGTGTCATCGAGTAGGGTTTTGTGGACAATTCAATTAGTGAAAAATTTGACAGTAAAAATTCAATATTTGAAGTTTCAGTACAATAACAAGAGATTAGCGTAATCATTTTGTCTGTTCCTACTTTCCATTCTCTAGCGTCAAAATTCATCAAAATGTATGCAGCTTATGTAAACATAAGTTTTCCCCAGAGTGAGTGCTAACGTCATGTGAAATTTAAGATTTTAAAAAACGGATATGTTTTATAGAAAATCGCTGTTCTTAATTTACCCCATTTTTTATGATTCACTATTCTTCACAGTTGTTTGTATAACTATAGTAACACCTTAATTTTATGTAAAAGTAAGTGCATCGCAGTATCGTAATGCACCCAGACTGTATATCAACGAATACAAATCTTTAACTACTTTTTGTTTAATAAATATATATTTTACCATGAAAGTCGTAATTTTTGTATTTAAAAAACCAATTTAGTTGACCATAATAATTTGTGACGTTGAATAGCATGAGCATGTCTAAACAGTGGTTTTAAGCATTGGGTCTATATGACTCAACGCGAATACACACGGAACCACAGATCACGCGACTACTTAAGCGTTACGTATTATTTAAGGATTTGATACGGCGGATATCCTTTTAAGGAATGTATTTTTCTAGCGTATTTAAGATCATTATCATCTACAGGCCATGAATTTTCTGAATTATGAGTTTTCCTGCATGAAGATATTCCCAGTCCTTTATTAGGTTCGCTATTTGGGTATTCGATCATTGCTCGAGTTGATATTTACCCTTCGGTTGATATTTCATAAGATTGTATTCCTTCGTATGAAAATATTATTTGTGTTCTGCTCATATTTTGCTTTATGTTCATATCTTACGAAAGTGGATTTTGAAAATTTTCTCTGATTTGGCGGAAAAGAGGAGGGGATCGGAAAATTGGGGGAGGAGAAACTGGTCCTTATCAGAATTTTGAAGGGAGTACGCATCTGGTATTGACAGCAAAGGACTATCGTCAAGGCGGTTTGACAACTTTCTTTTCATACACTTATTTTTTGAGGCAGCTACAAAAGGATATGGTTGGAAAGAAGATACAGATATCTTTCACATAGTCTCTATGAAGAACGGAGAGGAGTTTGTAGTAAAAGAGAAGGAGAGGCACCTACTGAGTTTCTTAACTTATCCGAAGCCACTCTAATAATGGTGTGAGAAGATTACCAATTCTCAGAGTTCTTTAGAAAACCTATATTTGTTCTTCTACGTTGAGAAAATAAAATCTTAACTCTAGAAACCTTCCCTCTTAATATTTGAAGCATATTTTTATGAGTATACCCAACCAAGATGCTTTAGACCATATGTTGACAAATCATATTTTTGAAATATCTTGCTTAGGTACAAAATATATTTGCGTCCTTTTATCAATCATGTCAACCTCACTTCTATCATTAATATTGTAGTTAATACACAGTAAAACAGTGATAAAATCATCAGCGCTCCTGATATACCCTCACGACTACCATAGCGGTCATTTGTAATAATAATAATACTTACTTATAATAATAATGCCATCAATTTAGGTCTTCTCGACAAAACAGTCAAATATCAATTATTTTTCAAAAAAGAATTTGGGAAATAAGTCATTTTAGTGGGTTCGTTGAATGATGAAACGGCTGAATTCTCCATTTTTCAATTACTGGGACGTTAACGAGAAGAACTAACCGAAGGGTTTCGCCCTTTCACACAATAAAATTTGCTGTGGCGCCCCGCGGGTGCTGTCGAACATTCCACAGCAGATGTTTCAGAGTTTTTACGTCGGAAACACAGATGGCTAGTTGAAACAAATTGCGTGAAGTAAAGGGGATTACTACCTCTGCTTTAGTTTCTAGAGAGCAAATTGGATTCACGATGAATGTTCTGGATTAAAAATTACTTCCTTTGGAATTTTACCTCTGATACAATCAGTATAGAAAAATATATAAAAGTCAGGAGGGCGGTTGGGAAAGGCGATCAATCCCTTTCTGACTCTCTTAATATATATACTGTCTGTTTGATGTACTTGGTTTTGTGTGAACTGATTTTGGTGACGTCCACCGAAAGTGGTATTCGTTTTTAAATAAAGTTGGGTGGAAAAGTGTAAATCTGCCTGCCTTAATTTTATGATGGATTTCCTCGATATCCTATTTCGATTTTTCCAAGTAGCAAAAAGATCTAAAAATCTATAGAAATCCAACATCTAAATCAAATATAGAGACATCCACAGACGATGCACTTTTGAAGAACCATAGTAATCAATTTTTCGCTGTACTCTGTGGTGTTGGTAGCCATTATAGTGACGGCCTATCTTTTCAGCTCAATCTTAAACCTATGTTGCTTGTAAACTTTGGCCAAGACAGTAATTCGGAGTATTGATTTCAAATCTCTTTTGTTTTACATAGTGTTTTCGTATACTTTTAAAGCTTTTTAAACTAGGAATTAATTCCCTCCTTTGCTACAAGTTAGTTACAACTTATTTGAAAAAAGAGAGACAAAATTTTAGCGAACTTAAACCTTCAGAATCCGGAAGTTGTTACAACAAGAAGAAAAAAACAACAAATCGAGCGTGTGGACCGGATGAAATCAGCGGGAAATAAAGTCTCTCCATCAGATACAGACGAGAGGCGTAAACTGAATGTCCAAGGCAGAGCGGACGAGGAAACCAAACTAAGTCCTAATTCCAAAGCGTAATCTATTCAGTGCCCAATGTAAACGAAGAGCCTTCTAAGAGGCTTTAAACTGTGAGCGAGTGATTCACCTCAAACTACTCCTTAGTCAACAAGGTTTTTGCAAAAGTACTGGTGAAAAAGGGACTTCCGAAAATGTCAGGTCAACATGATAAACTTTTGGTTATGAAAAAGTCGATGAAGACGAGAATACAGAGGATTATGTTTACTGATGAGCTTAATTAATGTTGAGTCTATCGACAAAAGCTAGTCTGCATATTCTTTTCTTCATTTGCAAGTTAGCGTATAAGTTAAATTTATTGATATCATTGATGATATAAGATGAAATTTAATTACATTATTTATAAATTATTCTAGTTTTCTGACGATTGCATATATAGAACATATTTTCGCGACAAATCACTATTCAATATCGAAATAGGTCAATCCACTTACAGTTAAGTTGGACGAATAATTCGTTGCTCATATTATGATTAATTTTAATATTCAATTTATTATTCTTCTTCACCCATTACTTGTAAATATCAAAATTAGATTAATATAAATGATTTTTTAACTTAGATGAAAAATAACTGCATCTCCGTATCACTATAATAATTTTCGCATAATGACCTTGAATAAAGGTTGAAATCATACATGAAATCTTTACCGATAAAGTAAAAAAAATGGCAGCCAATATTTCGCTCCTTTGTAGTTTTCATTCTCTCCAATCCTCATTCGGAAATCAAGTCAGGAAGCAGAATCAATCATGCGGAAAAAGTATGTTTAGAGGAAAGAAATATTTGGTCTCTTTCCAACTTCGCACAAATCTTAGATAAGGAAGTCTTCAATCTCTAAACACTATTTGAACATCCTTCGCATTTCATTGATTTACTCTTCGCAAGTGAAATTTTCTTCCGTGTTCTCTCTGTTCAAAATGGCCGTTCGTTAGCCGTCGTTTACATCATTTGGACGAAAAAATCTCTCATCGGCTTACTCTTTTAATTTGTTGGTGGAATTAACTTGCCTCTCGGAAACGCGGCTCTTCTCTTATGGATTTTTATCCCACTGCAGGCAAATGTAATATGCCTTCCATGCATAAATAATTCATTCCTAAAACATCGATTTTACGCTGTCTGTTTGAGATATTTTTCAGCTATTCAGGCCCTTATACGAGATCATTCAATCTCTGCATATGAGAGACGTCTAAAATAGAAACGCCACGAATGGGAAAAATCTTTTGTTATTCGTAGCTAATGGAAGAGAAGGAAGGAGTCACGGTTGTTGGTATAATGTTTGGAATATAGTATACTCCTAAACCGTATAAAAGGTAAGAACAAAAAAGTAAACTTACTTTTGGTGTGATTCCTCTGCTACGATGAGGTCCAAAGTTGCAGGGAACACAAGTCACTGTGGCGCTATATGCGCATTTCGAGAGCTATGCTCTCATCCTCAGTAGCACTGCTGGACTGGTTTTTGGTGTGTTGCTGTGGGTGTATTTATACCTATGTGGAAACCTTCCTGATTCGATTTCCCGATGAGCCATTGGACGGCTCCTCTGCAGGTTGCTCCCAACCGTCTTGGGTTACAAGTACCCCAGGGGGTAACTCTGGAGACCTGTGAGCCCTTTCTGGCTCCTCTGCAGGGTCTCTGCCAGATGGGGAAAAAGGATTGTTTGTGTGCGATTGTAATTTAACCTGGGTCGAGGACTGTGGAATGAGTGTAAACAATGGTGAGGAAGAAATTGGGCCTCGGTCGCTATTCAATTGTGGTTTGTGTTTGTGTATGAATATGCTTTCGAAAGCGTCAAGTTTTCAATTATTTTGAACGGTTTTGAGCATTTTAAAATTTTCTAGGTGTATCGGATGGATGCATTTTTGGATGTGTAATGCAACACTTGATTTATTTAATCTGTTAATTCTAAAATGTGCAATGTGCTCTTTAAACCTTGTTTCTATTTTTCGTTTACTTTGTCCAATGTAACTGTTGTTGCATCCTTTACACGTTATTTCATAAATACCGGATATTTTTGTACTGGGAATGCTGTCTTTAGGGTTTGTAAGTAAATTTTTAAAACTGTTATTATTGATGAAAACAGGTTGCATTTCACGTTTTGAAAAAGTTTGCTGTAATTTGTTGGTGAGGCCTGGTGCATATGGAAGTTTAATGAACGTTTTTGTTTTTTCTGTTTCGTTTGATAATGTAGTGTGTTGTTTTAATTTTAGTCTGTGTTTTTGTTTTCTTAAGATGTTGTGGATGTTTTCTGTTTCGTATCCATTTTGGGTGGCGACATTTTCAATGTATTTAAGTTCTTTTTTGAAATCTTTATTGTTCATTGGAATGGTTAATAATCTGTTGATCATTGAATGGAAGGGGGTCAGTCTTTGTGTGATGTGATGGTTGGAGTTCTGAGGTACGTACATATCATTATGGGTTGGTTTTCGATATATGTTGAATCTTAATTTGTTATTTTTTCTGATGATTTTTAAATCTATAAACTTTGGACCTCATCTCAGCAGAGGAGATACACCAACGGTAAGTTTACTTTTTGTTCTTACCTTTTATACGGTTTAGGAGTATTCTATATTCCAAACATTATATTCATAGCTAGTTGTTTCGTTATCAAGAGTCAAGAATGTTTTAAACTACCAGGAAAATGTTGCGCTGTTTTCGAATAGAGTGATATTATTTCGGAATATTAATGTATATGAGACTTAGTGTGAGGAAGTTTTTGTTTCCTAAGTTTTGGTAGACAATTTTTCGGGCAGCCACGTGATGACAGTCAAACTGCAGCAAATAATATTCAAATTAAATAAAGTAAAATAAATAAATTAGCATCGTATAAGAAATATAATACAAATTTTATACATTATTTATATTATTTTATGACAGACTGTTCTTTTTCTTATAATAAATATAAATATACTTGCTTAAATATTCAGACATATAATCGAAGTGAATATTTATAACGATCTATACTTTCGATCATTGCTTTAAATGCAAATAAAGAGTAGAAACGGAGCTGAAGGTAGGAACCAATGAGAGTAATGAAAACAAAGGTCAAGTAAAAATAACACGTATATAATGGATATGAAGTAGGCGTCACCTAAAGTAAGCATCGTTAAATATTATTTGTAGAAAAGAAAACTTAATGTCTTCAGCAGTTATGCCTCCGGCTACACATAAACATATCCTGTTGTACGCATAAAAACGCAGTCTCATAAATGTTTTAAAAGAATGGGTTCATAAATGGATTTTCATAAAATCTTTCTCGCTCGTATGGTAAATTAAAAACAAGCACCAGGAGTTTTCCTTCGAGGAAGGGAAATTGAATATGGGATTGAAGATCGTGCTATGGATGCGAGAGAATTCTAAGTTTTCTTTACATTCGCCGCTCGAGGGCACAGAATGCTAAAAATTCTCCGCTTATGGGGATCAAATTGGAGGTCCAAATTGAATTACAGAGAAACGCTTCTCGTATCTGAATGTATCTCAACATTCAAACTCTAATATAATCCAGTTAAATTTGCATCAGACTCTACGTTTGCCGGGGAAAACTTTTGAAATGTTCGTGAAATTTATTTCATGTGAAGCGTTTGGCGGTGAAATGAGATTTTAAACGAAATGGAACAAATTTATAGGTAGAATAAGCGTAATTAAATAATTACTTGAACTCTCAAATATTGTAATGCGATTAATAAGTTGGCAGATAAAATATTACTTTCCGGGACAGACTTTCCTCTCATCGAAACCCAACCAACGTCTCACTGTATGAATAAACGCTTATGGAGATATTTTGCTACCGAAATATATGTGGAACGTAGAGGATAAGCATAAATTCCTACCTCTCTAAACTGTAAGGAATTAATCTTACGTTAAGTCCTACTATGACGCACAGAACATCTCATACCTCATTCATATCTCCCTTTACCATAATGAAGCAATTGAGTTGAAATGTTCTGAAGTTTCCCACGTTATAATCTTATCCTACTCCTTCCAAGTCTCTTAATATCTAATTCAATCAGTGGTTTATGAATTAAATACAATTTCATATAATTACAAACGTTGTAGGAGAATCTTCTTTAATGAGTCCTGAATGTAATTGTAAGATGTTAAATCGATTGATTAGGTAAAGGGAATAGTTCAATAATAATAGGTAATAGTACATACATTAATATGCAACAAAAATATTCCTTATGGTGAAAAACAATTACTAATACAATCTTTTCACTCTTGGTTACATTTGATCATTTTGGAGATAGCACTTTTTGAGATTGCATTGCCCTGCGAATTCATTATTAAATGTTTGAAACTCAAGTCTAACTTAGAAAATAAAGCGAATGACTTACCACTATTTAATTCTCTATATAGCATACTCAACGCTATTCATCATGTTCTTATTAATACGTCCTACGATAGTTTTTAACGGATTATCCAAGGAAAGCTTAGATCAAAAACTGTGGAGAGTTATTTCCGACAGCTACATTTTTTATGGGACATAACATGGAAGAGTGAAATAATTTTCTTACAGAAATGTATATTAAGCGTCATGAATACATATTTTTAATATATTATTAATCACGGAGTGATAACGGTTTCATTCAGCTTATTACAAACCTCGATTGACTCAAAACTGCATTATTCATTTTGATAAGTGAATTTTTTCTCCATCTGCTGGAAATTACTTCTCTACTATAGTAACATAAAATCAGTAAGTTATTACAAGTCAGATGCCTTATTTGGAATTGCATCTGAAGAAAACGTTTTATGCTATACAGATTTATAAACCAAAATATTTTCTATTGAGTAGTAAATCCTTATAAAAAGAGAATTATTAAATTTTCAATATGTATCGTAAATATTTTCCACCTTATTCCACGGTCAGTCTTCACAGCTGCGATTGTAGTTCCTGGGAAAAAATTCTATTTACCCTCCCTTCAATAACGGAAAGCTTCATATAAATCTCTCTATTTTGTATATTAACTCCTTTTAGTTCTGAAGGATGAACTCATAAGCTCTTGAAAGCAAACTATTCTATACTAAATATCGTGATGAAAAAATGAGAATTTAATTATGTTCAACCGTTTCTTTATTAGGTTAAAATTTATTCCCATAATCTCTACTACGAAAATATTCTGCTTCTCTCAAGATTAGAATATTTTAACAATCAAGAGTTGTACGTAATTAAAATATTATGGGATAAGATATCACAATTACATGTATCCACCAAAAAGCAACTAAATACGTAAAAAAAAGGCCCAGAAAGCGGATGGGCTTAGCATAAGTAGGATTCAAACGATTTGTGTACTCCGGTAAATGTAAAGCTAGCCTAGGAAAGGTGGCACTCACACACACAAAGGTCACACAAAGGATGTTTTCCATGGTGAAAATATCCACTCGAGTCTTAAAAACGAAGAATAGAATGATGATACTTCATGGCTTTCAGGTAAGCTGAGCTGAACTCAGTTTGCTTCCTCTTTTCCTCCTATTTCCACTCCTTTTACTCATAATCTCTTTTGGTTCCACGCATTCATCCTCTCTTCAAATATTCGTGGAGGAGAAAGTTTGCCCCATCTCATCTTCGTCCGCGCGATGACTTATGGGATACGAATTAATCATCTCTTCTCAAACATTCCCCACCAATAGGAGTGCCATTAATACCTTCCCGACGTCGTAATTGAATTTTTCCAGCCCACTTCATCACTTGCACTTCCCGTTTTCATGTAGTACGAATCACATTCGTCTTTCCGTCATTTTTCTGAAGAGCAGATTTTTTTTATTTCCATAATGTTTTGAGAGTCAAAGGGCTTGTGGACTACTTCACAGTTCATTACCTTTTCCGATTTAATATTAAATACGACCCTTTGAAATGAGAACCGGTATATGGAAGAATCGTAAGTGATTTTAGAGGATTTGGATTCTGAAATGATCCACTCGTGACCAGATTAATGAAAGATTCAAAAATCTTTGCGATCAATTCAAAAGAGGGGAAAATGTTTTTCCTTTACATTTTCTATCTCAATAGAGCGCTATTGCCTAAGAGTCAAGTTGCATGAGAATGGTTTCACTGTAATATACCGAATTAAACGAATCTATCTAGGCGATATCTGGTGGAAAATTTTCCCAATTATTAAAAGTTAGAAAATAACAAAATTCCTTAACTTAAATAGGAATGCAAAATGTCGAATTATATTTGAAAGAGAAACTGGGTCATAAGAAAGAAATTTCATTACTTTCCGCAAAACAGTGAGTGGAATAGAATGCTCTTTGATGAGCACGAAAATTCATTTTCACAGTATCAAATTTACGTATGCTTCCCTTTGCTACTGCGAATTTGAGTATTTTAATTCCAGCATTTAGAGATGAATTCCCAACAGCAAGCCATCAACGTCACATCAATGGAAACTTCATTACGATGGTAAAGAAATTTTTCGGTTCTCAAAAGCAGATATCTTTTAGGTTAACCATATTTAACCATTACTTCTTCGTTAGCCGTTGGCTTCTTCGGTTAGATATGCTGGTCCATTATTTAATTTTGGTTGTGAGCCGTTAATTGTTTATTGCTTGTTTATCCCTCTCTTATATGGAGGAGTCTTTAATACGTAAATGACTTCATGAATGAAAATTTTATGTCTTAAATGACTCTCGAATTATTCGTGCTGAATAAAATGATTTCTTAATAGTGTAATAGCTAAATAGAGGATAAGGACTTCGGAATGAAGCCAAGAGTAGCGTTGTACTAAGGACGTAGCAAAACAGAAAGACTTCCGCAGCTGAGTACCGAAAATTTTCTTTATCACGAAACGTAAAGGCAGCAAAAACCTTTGCACTATATTCATTTCAATGAATTATTAAAATAACGCTGAAGAACTTACTTTTCATCTAATACAGTTATCGTAATAGAATCCACAGCTAACAATCAATATAAAATATAAATCTTGTTAACTTTTCAGAAAACGAATACTTCAGTTTATATTTCCACCTAAAAACAGAACCAGGTATATAACTTAAAGACGTGCATATTATGAAATTTCAATGCCTTATAATGAATATAAGTTTTAAATTATAATGTTGGTCGCCGGGTCGATCCCCAGGCGAGTGAAATCATTAATGTAACTTAATAAACTTATTTCAAATTCATTTAAATCGTTTTCAGGCCCAGACAGAAAATTTTATATAGGAGTAATATAGGAATATATCTTACATCACATCTTTTATCTTATGTAGAGGAATTCATCGTGGGGGCATTTTCTTCCAATTTTGAAAATGAATCATATCAACATTTAAGATGAAGTTAATTTGCTAGATAAAAATATTTTCCCCATAGAGAAACAACGGGCACCTTAACTAACATCAAAAAATCAATATAAAATTTCTGTCCTCAATAATGTTATGTATTTAAACAAAAAACTAAATTTTTCCCTATTATTTCATATCAAGCCGTTCCTCGAAAATTTTACCGTAGTTATTTTCATAGCGCAAGTTGAAATTCAGAATATAGAAATATACATTCTTGTTCATATCTGAAGGCCTTCTATTTAATCCATGATCACTAACAATGGCTCAATGATGAGGCTGCTTTGAAACTTAATCACAAATTTCTCACACGCACACTTCCTTTGCATCACGTCATAGTTACACGATAATTCTGCAAATACTCGCTAATTCAATTTTCGCTTACGTAGCACCAGCGACGAGCGAAGCGCGCAATTAAAAAAGAAACCATGTAACTCAACTACCAGCTTAAAGTGTATTCGAATGATAGATGAGCTAGCCGATGTGAAATCTGGAGAGAAATATTAAATCCAAAAACGCTTCTTAATTAGATTACCGACTACTCAACTGACGTCCCGGAACGCTGTATTATGCAGATCGAATTTTCAAGCCAATTTGCCGCCCACTTTGTCTCTGCTCGATCGAAGATAATTTAATAACATCTATACGCAATTAGGTCTGCCGCCTCCACGTGGTCATTATAATGTTCCTTCTAGGGATCTCATCCGAGGCTCTGTTCATGGAACTCATCCGTCTAAAATTTCATACTGCATGCAAGAGTAGCCTCCTCAGGCTTAATTTCCATTCAAGCTGTGATACGTCGCTTTCTTTCCTTCTCGAGGGGAATATGGAGCAAAAATGAAGCGTCAAGATCAAATGTTATTTTAAAGTATCACTTAATTGGATATTTCTTTAACTTTTTTAGATCAACATCATCACCCAGCCATGAAAAAGACCTATACATTAGAGAATTAGCAATCTCGACTATAAAAACTGAACAATTCAACGAACTTAGAAATAAGAAAAGACCGCTCAACATAGTTTTATGAAACAGTGTTAATTTCTTATGGATTATATTTTAATGGTTTTATTTAGGGTACGTTGATAACTGAGATAATTTTGAATCATTTATAAATTTAATTATAACCTCTCTGACGGATATCAGTGGCATCATTGTAAACACTTACAAGGGAACCTTAATCAGCGCATACACATTTATTTCGTGTTTTGAGTGTAGGTTCTTGAGTTCTTTGGCTAACATTGATAACAACTCTATTATAGTTAACTGACCAACTTTTAGCCGTTTCTAAAAAAAATGAGTTAAAAATTGCGTCAAAATTCATCAATTTCCGTCTTCCGATAAAATTTAACGCATCAGACACTTATCACACTAAAGCAGTGGTTTAGTGGTTACTGCTTCAGGCATCTATGATCGCGGGTTCGAATCTAATCGATGTTTTTTTCCACTTCATTTTCTTACCGTTTAATTTCACATCTTGAAGTTGATATTTAATCAATTTTAATGCTACAGAAGGGAGCAACAACTTGTTGATTATATGTTTTATTAATAATATTTTTATTTTTTTGTGTCTGAATGTTTTATTGTTTGACATCTTTCAGGAAGGCGCATTTTTTGATATTCAATTTTTCAATTTCTGACGCATTATAATGTATATTCATTATATTTTGAAATTAAGCAAAACAAAATTATTAAAATAAAATGCACACAAGAAAATCATTTTTCCATCCTTAACAAAGAAGCTGCAGAATTATAAGAATTACGATATTGGAGAACATGTAAAAATAGGAAAGTAGCAAAGTGATTGATTCAAAATAGTGAAAAAGACAGAGAAATATCAAAATACAGGAGATGAAATCAGACTCTTCTGAATGTAAATCTCTTTTAAACTTAAATCATATCGATCACTAACTATTTTAATATGAACCACTAAATTTTTAATTACGAGTCAATATTCAATTAAAATTTTGAAATATCATGAAATACCTTCACCGCAACATTCTAATCCCGATGGAATGCAAATATAATAATAATAAAACATATATGCTATAACTAAGTTAGAAAAATAATATCTTTCATAATTGAAAATTTACATCCTGGCAAAGGACTTATAATAACATATAAATCCCACTAAAATACTAAGTTTTAATAAGTTACAACGTGATCAACCAAATGATGTGACCAAGTGATGGATCTCTGTTATAGGTTATGAATGAAATTTTATTTCAAAGGCGTACAGATTAACATTTTCCTCGTAGGCATGATTGCTTTTCTTAGTAC
The DNA here is from genome assembly GCA_036926295.1 of Pachydiplax longipennis. Classification (NCBI taxonomy): domain Eukaryota; kingdom Metazoa; phylum Arthropoda; class Insecta; order Odonata; family Libellulidae; genus Pachydiplax; species Pachydiplax longipennis. The sequence continues at coordinate 73,221,744 of JAVFKF010000012.1, forward strand.
TGAACCAATTAAAACAAGATTTTAAGAATAGTATTTTAAACGTGTTAAATTCAGTTTAAGATATTTATCTTATGATCATCTTATATTTCTGGAATATTTGCATTATCACTCCAAACATAAGTGGAATACGTATGACTGATTTGCTAGCATTCCATAGTTTAGATCTCTCACCTTTCTCATCCTTCAATAAAAATACGAATAATAAATAAATAAATAAATACATTTGGCTTAGTAAAATCAACCGCCTCAAAAACTTCTACTAAAAATACGATTGAATACTAACATAAAAGATTCATAAGAGCTTAGAAAACATCCATAAAATTTATGATCTTATGCAGCACCCAAGATATATTTCTTCATAAAGGTTTTCAATGTGAAGCATTTTAAAGAAAAGGAGAAACTCATTCAATCGGTCCCGAAAGCTATCGTGATATTTGAAACATTACATATGAAAAAGTCCCGGGAGGTAGGAAAGGAGATTGAAAAGGTAAGGAAAAATTGAGGAAGTGAAGGAATCCAAAGAATGTATAAGGGGCGAATCCTAAAATCAACACTAAAAAATGTCTGAGGCAGAAGATGAAACGGCGCCAGGAATGGAATCCGAGAAGAAATGGAAAACGCGGAATGAGCACCTCTGGGAAATAAACGCAGCGGATCTTAAAACAGCCTAACGGGACAAGGAAATGGAAAAAGCAAATTTAACTTTCTTCGACCATGAACGTTCAAGAAATTTCCTTCGTAGGAAATGAAGGAAGGAAAAAGTTTTAATATTCCAGTGCCTATACTTGCGATAAATTTGTAGACGTTGAATTAATCTTGAATGGGTGCTCATATCTACTAAGAACGAAGTCATAAGAATTGAATATGTAGGGTGCAGAAATTAGAGAAGGAAAAGCTCTCAAACATTCATCTCCCATAAAATTACCTTTGAGGAATATTGAAGGGTGTTGTTATCAATAAGCGTATTTCTTACCTATCCTAATCAAAGGTATACCTATGTAACAGTTCGACAAATTTCAATCACACACAAGTTACTTTTCAATATTCGGGTAACAAATGTAAAGAGGGGAATTTATTTTCTCATGGGAGCCACTCAGCAGAGATATCCAAAGCAATTTCATCACGGATGTTTTCATCTTTTTGAGGGAGCAATTTAAAACGTTTTCTTGGAAAAAGGTTTATTATTTATAGCTTCACTGGCATGATATAATATATCATGATGCTATCGATGTAAAGTACTCTGCTCTCTATTCTCCTGGGTTAAAGTTTATGAAATAGTGTAGTTTCATAAACAAAACTTTTTCAGTTATCTTTGATAAGACTGAATATTATTTCATAACTCAGCATTTTGATGCCATATCGGTATCTCAATTTAAACTCCTAATAATATTCTCCTAATAATAATCTTTAATGAATTCAAGTAACCTATGACATTAGGATGATTATTTATAAATTTTAAAAGTAAGTATAATATTATTGTGAGAATGGATTGATCCGGAATTTAAATTCGAAAAACTCAATACTAATTCTCTTAGTAATTTTATTCTGTTGCCGTTATGAAATGCCGTTTCTCAGGTTAAGGAGGTTAAAACATTGCTATATAAACCGTGGAATGAACTTTTGAGACCACTTACTTCCAAACAGCTTAGTGATGGATACGGAAATAGACTTTAAACAATCTGCATGCTATAATAAACTGAGATCCCATAATTACTTGTGATACATAATCAAGGTTTGCGTGAATAGTTCTCGTAATGGTTGCTGACAAACTTAGTTAACTGAAGATGCATCTTCAGATAACTCGAAGTTTTACTAACTAAGCGAAAGTTTAGGCATTAACGACCGATATCTTTTAAATATGATTTTTTCGTGATGAGAATGTAGCAAAAATAGATTAAATTGCATTTCAATAGATTCGTTTATATTTTCACGGAATACAAACACATCGCAAGAATGTATCCATACTGGAAAAAATGGGAAATTTAGAGAAGTTTTAACTTTCAAGGGAATTGATGATTGTGACGTTAAGTTCGGTATGAATTTTACACTATTAACAACGCATTTGCCTTGGCTGGTATGCATATTCGATTATCCTCAGGGTTTAGGAGGTTTATCCTCAACTGTTTCATAACTGAGGATGATTTTAGCTTTGATTGTGATACACAGAGCATGCGTTTCAGGCAATACCAATTGCTAATTCATACTGCCATTTCTGGCATCTAGGTTTGATGGTTAGAAGCCATCTTGAATGTCACCCTATGATTCTATCCTTGGTGAGTCCTCCGTAACTCACCATATTCAATCAAAGCCTCTGAATCCAAAAAGAGATTGTTTCGCAGTGCTTTCCAATTAGTAAGAGCATAGGCCCGGAAAGTGGGTGACCTGGATCAGAGTCCTGGTTATTTTAGTCTTCCATCTCTTTTGATTTATTTCCCATGACTATCAAATTGCATTTAATGGAAACGAAATTTCAAAGATAAATCAATTAAGCCTTAAATTTTAATATACTCAAAATTTAGGTCGTTTAGCCTTAAATTTTAATATACTCAAAATTTAAAGAAAGAAAAACGATTCATTTGAATAAAGCTAAGTAAATTTCATTTTAGTTATGTCTGATGACAATGATAAAATATAAAATTATAATAATCATATAAAATTGAACCATATTACGAATTTGTGGATGCTTCAGTCATATCTTGATGAGTAAAATATTTATCATTTTATAGTACAGTATAGATTTCCTATTTCTTGTTCATGGCCGCTAAGGTAAGATGAATGAATAATGGTATTTATTTGGGTTTTTCCTCATCTAATGCAGTAAATATGAATATCTATGGTCCAGTTAGGTATTATAATATTATAATAAGGTATAACAGTTAGGTATTCTAATCATATCATTCTCAGTTATAAGAGCATTGCCAAAATACCCCACCCTTCATCATGCATTGCAAGCCTCATTACCTCAAGAATTCTCTGGAAAGTTGAGCGGGTGAGGATCCAACTAATACTTATTGGAACGACAATGAATTATGGTTGGGTTGTTGTTTTCAGTACGAATCGAAAATTGAAAATGAGATAAGCAGAAAAGAGATCGAACAGACAAATAGGAAAAAAAGAAAAGGAGGGTAATTGTAATTCAAAAGTAATGGCTAAGTCATTCTTGGAACACCGTATATACCCGCGTATAAGTAAACGCAGGAAACTTCCTATCAATTTTGTAATTGTATTCCACAAATTTTTTAGCCATAAATTCCGTAGATAATATCTATGCTACAACTAGGTGCGCCCTACTTTTTAGCATATTTTCTGAATAATACACCTTATTTGCGCAAATCATTCATATTTGATGGAAGAAAAATTGATGTGTATAAGTTTTACCACTTCCACAAGGCCCATATTCGACTTTTATTCCTGAGAAAAGGATTTAATTTGAAATCGGATATCGGAATCCGGGGCAGGGCATACCAGTAAATCTGTTTTCCCCTTCCTCCTTGATCGATACGTTCATTGGCTGCTGTCAATGTTGAAGTGTGAAATTTCGTAAGAAAGGAAAGCGATTTTATATTGATAATGTGAAATAGTGATATCGTAGCAATAGTAAGAGAAATAAGCGCTGCAAAGGCTAATAAATTGTTTGAAACAGAGAAAAACTTTAAAATGTCGTGCAAAAAGGAAACCATAACGTGTAAAGCTGAAAATATCTGCCATTAATTTTAAAGTCAGAGATCTTTTACGTAATGAGTAAGTAATTTTATCTGATTACGTTTCATGAAACACGGAGAGATTTACAACCTTTACCGGGGTACACCAAGTGTGGTCTTTTCCGGAAGGACTGGAAATTTAATAAAATATAACACTTGTTCGCCCATTATGCTGTGAGATAAGGCATTATTATTACATTAGTGATGTTCTTCATATGTTTTTATTTAAATATTAGTGAATTCTTCATAGAATTAACATGTATTTAATTAGGATGTTTTCCATATTTTAACTGAGGAATATATAGGCACTAACCACAGATGTTTAGTTAAAGATTAATACAACTTATCGGTATCATTTATAATGTTCTCTGACAAATATAAAATCACATTTCATAATAACAAGGGTATCACTAAACTATAGCAAATTTTTCGGTTGGATTTATTATTATTAAATTATTTGGTGGTGGCACATTTCTTCTGACTAGTATACATGCAATCCTCAAGTGTATCATCCTAAACTATATTTAAAGCAATCTTAAAGGGGATAATGGATAATTATTTGGTGGAATGTTGGTAAAATATTATGGCAAAAAATAACTCAACCGTTGTAGGAAATGAGGAAAAATATTCTTCTATGTTTCAGAGTTCACAATCTATAGTGTTAGAGCGTGATTACTGTACATGATAGTACAAGAATATAGCGCAGTTGTCTATCACTGGTTTTCGGATACAGATATTACACAATCCAAGGCCTAGTGAAGGTGACAAACTTTTGTTATAGTAGGAAAAGAAACATACCCAGACATTCTCTAGAGAATCCGCATTAAGAACATTTAGTGCTCCAACAATATATTTCCTGCTTATGCCTTTAAAACTGGATAGATATCTTTCATAGCGTATTTTGGATATTAAGTTCTACCCAATGCTTTCTGTTTTTCAGCTGATCTTTACTGCCTAGATAAAAATATATTCTGTCACATCGTGAACTATTTAGAATTCATGCAGTACTTTTCCTTTCATTCTTCATATCGTCTACTTATGTATATTTACTCTAATAGATGCAATTCGACCTGTAGCAAGAGGTTCAATATATGGTTTCATCTGAAGCAGAAATAATACTTTTTGTTTAGTGTTTATCTTGAATATTTTAATTGTGGCTCGTTTATTTCCTATCTAAAATCATTCTTTATAATTTATCTAATGGATTAACATCACTATAATAATACCGAAGGCCTGCTGAGAATCGTTCACGCAAAGTATTTGAATTACGTCGTAAAGTTCCCTTAAAGCAGACACACATGTAGGGATATAAGGTTATCCCATAGACCTTGGGACTCTATGTTCCTATAGAATACTAAGGGAAATACCGATACCGGAGACGTGTCCCCTAAGCAACTGTGCTAACCGTAATCTTCGGCCTATGGATTCCCCGGACACCCATAGAAATCCCGTAAATCCGAGTATAATAACCGGAGGGAAAAAACTCGATAAGTGAAGGACGAGGCGGAGCAAGATGAGGTGAAAAGATACAGGAAGGAGAAAGGGGAAAAAATAAGGGAAGCTTAGAGAGATAAGTGCAGAGAAGCGAAGAGGACCATCTCGAGATAGCCCCTTCACTCTTTTCCAGAAGGAAGGACGCATACCACACCCACACAAACCTCGCAATGGATTCTTCAGCACGTAATAGCCCATCGAGGCAAAAATCACTATGCCCACTTCTCTCGCATTCAAAAAGACCAACTTTCACTCCTCTCGGAAAAAATCCGCCAAGATCCTCTTATTTTATTCCCATCACCTCCCCCTCATCTCTAATGAGACGCACACCAAGAGAGCGCGGTTGAGTTCCCGCCATAGTGTGAGTCGCTATGGGATGAGGGGAGGGGAGAGAGAGAGGGGAAGTGAGCGCCCTCTCTGCCAGTCGTTCGGCGACTTCCACAGTCGCAGCATCCCGAAGCGGGAGCCGCTGCCGATGGCTCTCCGACGCCGGACGCCAGTTTCTTTCATTTTGTGGTGCATTCCGGCACAAGATATTCTCCGGGGTGATGGAAGGGAGTGATGTAGGGGACCATTCTGAGAGTTTCCTTCACCGGAAGAGCCTCCGGAGATTTTGAGTGCTAACATACTACGAAGAAAGAGACGCACGCGGGAAAGATTTACTTCGGAAGGTGAAGAAAGACCGGAGAAAGGATGTGAAAGTGTTTGTTTCAGAGCGGTTGAATTTAAGGCGTTTCTGTGGTTGAATCCAACAAGTGTATGATTAACTCCCGTGGATACTTCCGGGACCCCTGAGGTTGCGGCCGGTGTCTTCGAATAACATTAATCTTCTTTCGCCAACACTTTCCGTGGTACGAAAATACCCCAGAGCGATGTAACTGGAAATATGTAAAGCATGCCCAATAGATGGGATTCTTTCCTGTTTCAAATTCGAATTTCGTTCGTGAAAACATCGTCAAGGCCATTATTGTTGATGTCGTTGAATGTTGAAGACACTGATTACAAATGAACGGAGCGTAAGATTCAACGACACAATATAACATGAAGAACTTTGTAGAAACTTGGAAAACTTGAAACATTTTTCAATTCACGTAAGGGAGATCATACCCTTATTTGTCTCTTAGGAGAGTAAAATGAGCACACTATTAATATGAAAGCATTCAAAATTAATAGAAATGATACATCTCTAAATTATCACTAGTAAAAGAGGTAATTGTCTCTAAGTAAGTAAAATGGGGTAAAAGTGAGATGTGTTTCTTTAAGGCTCTCAGGACAATATCGTGCATTATTGAGAGTTTCCCTGAACCCATCGCCAGACAATGATTTAGGAAACTCCCGAAGAGGAAGTTTTGAAGTTTTTTTGATCATTAGCGACGTGCTGCACCATCGAAAAGCGCACGGATAAAACTCGACGCGCATCGACCTCTAAGAAAACGATTCGAAACGTGACGAGAAGGACGCATTTTTCCGGAATGTGCTCATGATGACGTGCCCCATTCGTCCAAAGAAAGACTCAGGTAATTACAATTCTTCAACAAAACACTTCACAAAAAATTAAAAATCCAGAATATAATTAAATCCATACATAATTTCTAATTTACAGGATACTTGATGAGAAGAAGAGACCATTAAATCAATAGTTGGAGTAAAAAGCTCAGAACTGGATTATGGGTAAGCAAAATCGATTCGAGTAAATTATTTCAACTATTGATATGTTATAATAATTAAATTAGAAAACAGTCTTATGGTCACAGTTTTTGTCCAGAAACTTAAGACTTTACGAAAAAAGATTGCAGACTCTATCATGAAACCGAGTCAATAAATAAAACTCCGTGCCAATGAATAGAAAAAAGAACTCTGCCTAATGTCAGATTAAGTTCATGTTACCACGTATTTGACAAAAATCAATGATACTATGACATATATTATTGGCGTAACTACATTTCCAAATTATACTTTAGCCACGGCTATCATTGTATTGAGTTATCTTTCTTCTCTTACATTACTGCTGATGAGGAAAACGTCAGTTCTTATGGCGTATTTGGCATAGAACCAAAAAATGCGAACTGTTGGACATTTCTTTCTAAACAGGACGAATAATATTCCCTCGATATTGATAAAATTACGCCGTTGCATTGTTGCGCAATTAGTAACTATGTCTCTTAATTACTGAAATTCTTATAGACACGGAAAAAAAACTGAACCTGATGAGATAGGCAATCAATTTATAGTTTCTAATTAACTCAGAATGGTTACAAGAATAATCTGTTTATACAACCCACTAGGTTTTAACTTAAGAAGAATCTTGGATCTAAAAATGATGCAATGCTTCGAAACTTTGGCGACATCTACTAAATTCTTGCGGTTTGTATAATTAAATTATGCCTTTAACCATTCTAGGATATTCTGGAATCCTCCAAAGTGAGGGCCGAAAATATCCAGAATAGTTTCTTATTAATATTAAATGAAACATTCTTTTCAAATTCTGCCATCATAAATTTTTTATTGGATCGTAAATATTTAAAAAAATATTAAGTCAATAAAATATTCCTGCCATTTTTAATTCATCAATGAATTATATCGGCATAATTTATAGATCGCAAACAACCTGTAAACCGCCACGCCCTGGATGCCGAAACTTTTCATCAATCGAAGTTGACAAATCTCAATAAAATTTGAATTTCAATTCCTAACGATATTCTCCCCAACTCGCCTTCCCTCCGATCGCCATGAAATGACCAAGAGAAATCTCACAGATTCACTTCGCAATTACGGCACAAAAGCCGAGTGAACCAAGCGTAAATTCCTCGGAGTGCTGCCTCCACGACTCGGTAATAACTTGGGTAAAAGCGAGTGAGAATTACAGCGGAGTGATCGTTCTTCCGTAGATCTAGATCTGGACTACCTGGAAAAGCGGGGGAGTGGTTCTTCCCCGAAGAAGGAGAAAGGGGAAGCGGGGGAGGAGGAGGGCGAGAAAGGAGAGGAGCGAATTCCAGCCTCCCTCTCGCCTCTGGAGGAGCTGAGTCCTGTTGATACCACGGACCTCGTCAAAGTGATTCTGCTTGGCGCACCGGCCGTCGGAAAGACTTCGATTATTCAGGTACACCGCAGACGTAAGCCGAAGCAAACAATCGGTTACTTTAAATTGAAGGAAAGTCAAAGGTAGAGGTAGCGGAAAGGGCAGCTTTCCCGAGGCATTATCATTTATTTAAGAGAAGGCGGAGACGTAAGCACCTTTGATAAATGGAGCAAATGGAGATCCACTGTTCCATGCATTAAGTCCCACGGAACAATGAGACTCTCATGTCGTCTGCGAGACTATTACAAAGGGACTTAACATATTCGTCATGTAGTAGAGTGCATACATTTCCTTTACGGTCGAGTAATCTCCTAGAAGACTACAAATCATGTGCCCGTTTCTGGGCGCAGAAAAGTGGCAGAGGAACTCTTTTTGCGCTAATTTTCGATTTAAATTCAATCATTCCAAACCTGTCCTAAATGCGACTACGGAATTTTCCACTATACTCCTATGAATCAAAATTTTTCAACTTAAAGAACAATCAAGGAATTTCAAAGTAATCTCCTCTCGTTACAGAACTTACAAATTGGATAATAATCGCTTCATATCTGATTCTGGAGTTTGAATCTCATCCCTCGATGAAAGCGCTTAATGGTGACCTAATTTCTAATGTATACACTCGACAGAAATATTTTTATCTTTCTCTCGGAAATGAAAATAAACCCTCGCTACTTACTCCTATTGAGATTTTGTTTCAAGATACATTTTGTAAAGAAATAAATATTTTAAACATTTTTCCATAAATTATATTAATACACAGAAAAATATAAAGGGAAATAACGCCTGGGAGAATAGAAAGTAGGTTAAAACATCCCCATCCTATTCGATTAAATGAAAGAAAAGAGTTTTAACGTCATCCAAGATTCGCAATTTAATGGTATCTCCAGATATGCTCGTGAAATTCAACCTACATTTATCATAGCGAATGCAAATGGAAAAATAGAGAAGTACACCATCTTTCTTTAATAAATTTTTCTGTTTGTATTTCAACCTCTCTGCATATATCCATTCACAGTGCGGAGCCAAGCATTCTGTGGAAGTCTGAGAGGAATCGATAAAATCTATTTCAGCGGCAAAATATTCCAGTACACCCAGTTTTTCTTCCTTTCGTGGATATCATTAAGCCAGCTAAATAGGAATGCTCTGGTCGAGTGAACATCTGCAATTTACGGAGGAGTAGCAGTTCGTAAAAATCACATCATTTTGCAAGTCACATGCAATATATGCAAAAACAGAAATTACTCTAGATGGGCCGTTTTTTTATTTCCTAAAGCCGCTATTCATTTTTGTAATTAATACTGTACCTTGCATCACGTGTATTTTAAAGCTATTTTGAGATTTTGAAAGCAACGTAAACGATGATTCCTTCCTAATTAGAAACAATATCACAATATTCTGCGGGAATAAATATTTTGCTTTCTAGATTATTGATTCTCTTCGTCCAAATTAATAAAGGAGCCAACTTTTATGAAGTACAAAATTTTCTCATGGTTTCATCCCAAACGCAAGAAATTGCTTATTTACATTAGTAACTTTTTCGAGGAAAGAGTATCTCACTAATTAATGCATTGCGGAGTTATTGCCAATCCTTAAGCTATTCTGTGATGATTTTGATATATTTTGCGCGTTTTATATTAAAATTTGCTGCAAGTTTCTCGTTTTAGTGAAATTCTGCTCTTAAGGTAGATTTATTCGTATTATTTACTACATAATTCTATTTAATTAAAATCTTCCTATAGGCTACGGCCTTTTCGCTTCACATTAATTTACTTAGGCCTCATGTACTCATTAATTACCATACTTTTTTAAGCTGCAAGACGCAGATTATTTACAGTACAGATTACGCAGATTATTTACAGATTTATATTTTACATTAAAGCAATTATTTTCAAAAAATGTTGGTAGGCCCACAGTCATCTCTGGGAAACTCTAAGCCCCTGCGATATCTCTTTCATAACAGGGAGATTTCAACCGTCTCCCAAGGGTCCCATATCATAAAGTGTAACTCAACTGTTATTAAACTTCCAGTTCCTCGACAAAAGAGCCGCTCTATTCCATATCACTTCGAAAGCTGAGGTTGGACCAGATTCCAAAGGACCACAAACCGCAGACCCTAGCTCACAGAGCGAACTGCATGCTTCTACTTTGACTTTAGGTTTACACAGAACTTCAAACATATCTATACATCCTCCACTTAGCTAGAATGTTTCAATCAATCAAGCCATTTTTGCTAGGAATAAAAATTTTATTTAATTGGATATTTTATGATGATTGTGAAATATCATTTGCAAACACCCACAATGACAATGAGGCTTCAGGTTTTTACAATGTTACAATTTGCACATTGTAGGATGTTAGTGTGTACACGTGTGCTTTTCTTGGAACTTTACGTTAAAATAAACTGATCCTCATTACAGGAAGAAAAATTAATAGGCTTAATTACTAAGCCCTAAATTCAAACCTAAAAGAAATCCACGATCGCAATGAAAATAATGATTAATCGAAATAGATATCTAAGAACATCAATTTACCCTTCTCGTCTTCACTTATTGCCTCTACAGGAACGCTTTTTAAAATTTTTGACTCAGCGGTATACTTACAAGTAAACTCAAAGTTTGCTGCACATCTGATTTTACTTTTGTCAGCTTCAAAGAGAATTAAAATTGATTAATAACAGGACTTAAGAAGGAATAATTTATAATTACGCCTCGCATGAAGAGCATATTTATGGCACATTCATGTAGAGATACTTTTAATTCTGTAGGACATTTACTATACATTTTTTTCTAACGCAATATTTCATTCCTCACATCGAAGAAAAACATCGAATTAGGTTTAGGAAAACAACTTTGCACACAGAACTCCGAGGAAATGATTAGAAATTGTTTCCATAGATTTACTGATTTTCAGCATCCATCCCTTGAAGAAAACGCTTGATACATACCGACTTAGTGAAAAATTTTCATTACCTTTGTAATAAAAATTAAGGTAAATTATATTCAGAGTAGATTACAAGGGTAAATACCATCTTAGGCGCCTCTCAGGAATCTGCGAGTAAACGTTTCATCCATTGGAAAATTTTATCTTCTCTAGAGGAGGCTATAAGTTTCTGAAGTAGTTTAGCGAGAGAGGAAATGTCAAATGCTTCCCTAAAATTAAGATTTACCGCCTCCGTTCGCAACCCAACGTTGGCAAGCGCACTAAATCATGTATGAGAAGAGCTAATAGAGTTTCCTCCCTTTGCGAAAATCGAGTTGTTTCTCCTTGGGTTCCGCAATGATTCGAAGGACATGGTGATTAAAGAGTAATGAGCGTTTATTTGTTTACACAAACTTACTTTTGATATTGTTTTAAACAAAATTACATTCATAGAAGTTACAATTCAGCCCTTGACCTTTCATTTGAAATTTTGCTTGCAAAATAAATCATGGAAGGAATCTTTTCTAAAAAAAAGTCGTCAGTGTTATTTCCGGTTTTATTGAAAACGACAGAGAGCTTGGCAAACAGCTCACCACACACGTAGATTCCCGGAAGCTCATAATTCATAAGCGAAAATCTACATTCGTAATTAACTTTTGCGAGCGTGGAATGTTTTCTTTTTATTTCCCCAGAATAATGAATGATAATTAAGCGTACCTTTTATTCGATCGGAAGTTACTCCTAAATTATCTAGAGTGGGTCCGAAAACTTTTTTAATGTCATTCATGAGTCAGAAACGTTTACGCGTGTTTGGGAAAGAAGATGATAAAATCATAAATCGAAAAAGGAGAGAAAGGATTTAAGATTCAAGGGAATATAATTTATCCCCCGGAGAGCACTGAGAAAAGGGAGATGAAACGAGATGGGTTCGAGGACACACACTAATTGGTAAGATGCTTGGAAGCCTTAATTTCGAAAAGTTCGGGAGTTTCAAGGATCCAACTCTTTGAGGGAACCTAGCTTTAAATCGGGTATCCCAAGCATGCACGAAGAACATCGTTTATTCAAGCTTCTACTCCTAGAACTTTTCCTTTGTGATCCATTTGTCACTTTTATTTAGGTCAGTCCTTGGATCTAGAAACTTATAACTATAGACCAATTTAGATCAATATTAAGCTCAAGGTAAACTTCTGTCAAGAAAAGGATTGAATTAGCGTGGTGGACATTTTTTATGAGACCATATAAGTTAGAATATGTTTGAAACTGTATTTACGAGTTTTATATGCTTTGATAGCGCGAAATCGAATATAGAGTCCTAAATTAAGAGAAAATAGAAACTAATCTAATTAATAGGAGGTACTTCATATTTTAATTTCGTCTTTTAAGATATGGATAGCGAAATCAAATTCTTATATTCTCGTAAGGGTCAAGGGACGAAGCGAAAATCCCTTAGGGGGTGCAAAGCAAGAGGGACTGCCTAAGCCGTCTAAGCCATTGGCCTATCAGCCAGTTGACCACCAAAACCCCTTTCATACCCTCAGATAACCAAATGGGTAATGCCTTCGCCTTTGGTAAAAGTGGTCCCTGTTTCAATCTCTGTGGAGACACACATTTAACAACTGACTTCAACTGACGGTGCACATTCGTGAAAAAAGAACAAACCTCTTTGTCATTGTAAGAAGACGTCCTTCCTATAAGTACTGCGCAATGACCAGATGCTTTAATTTTTATGGTGATACAGTAATTATTGTCTTTTATTTAGAGTGAATTTTTATAGAGAGGTGAGAAAAAGTATGGGGGCTGCATGGAAATAAGGCATGTCTTCGCATGCAATCGCCCTGTAGACCTGTAGTTCCCAATCTCTTATCCAGTAAGTAACATTAAAGGATATTTATCAGTCATTTTCGTTTCACAATTAATCCATGGAATTAATCGCTCCTATCTCTACAATCAACTGCTAATGCCAAATCTCTTTCATGGTTCCAAACGCAAGAATAGACAAGTCCTCTTATAAAAGTTGCCACAAATCCCGAAATTCCGAGATTTTTCCTTTATCTGATATTCAACGCGCTCTTTCTGGAAAAAGAATAGAATCACCCGTGATTTCATTTCTACTATTATAATTGTAAATTGGTATTTATATTGTATGTACTACTGGTAAACATATTTACATAATATCGATTGAAAGATAAATAGCTTGCTCAGACATAAATTCAAAGAAAATTTATCTGTTGATAAAACGACCTAGGTTTAAACGCTTTAAATCCTGTGGAAACTTGCATAAGTGTTTTTATTTCTCTTTCGTAATGAAAAGCTATCACAAAGTAGGGGCCGAAGCAGTGGATTTTCTATCGGTTAAGCTGTGAAATTTATTGATCGGAAGGCATTCCTTGAAAATCCTGGAATTCCCAACTACTAAATAATAAATCTCTCGTAATAAACGATTCAGTTGTTACCCTACTTCTAGCTAAATTTGACCTGACTCGGCCGTGTTGGTAAAACTGCACAGAGCTGAAGACACTCATATGAAATAAAAAGCACGGCAACAGGGGTTCGGTCGCTGTAGCCGCATCATAGCTCATGCGAAGTGATCAGAGTAACAACTCCAGCGAGGTGTCTAGAAGGGCTCGTCGAGATTAAGGGTCTCTCCAAACACCAATAAACACATTACATCATTCATCTTGCTCCTCGGTGATTAAGTACCATCCCCCCTCCTATGGCGACCCGTGGGTTTTTTCTGTGTATCAATCCGACAATTCGGGTTAACGAAACTGGATTCGAGAATAAAATATTTTTCTGCGGAAACTACTGTCATAATTTATTAATGGAAAGGAGACTGAAATCCCTCCGGCATTCGAACCGCTAAGGAGCTGAAAGGAGCTGAGGGACGCTAATCTTAAAAGGTTATCGATTTTATGTCTTTTCAAGGCAACGGATCTAACTGTGGGTAAACATACGGAATAATGTAATTTTTGATAAAATTTCCACGAGGAAATGAAAGTCTTACGAAGTTTCAGACGTCGGCCGAAGAAATTGATTTGGTGAATGCGGTTTTTGAATGAAAGAAAAATTAGGCTTAAATGTGTTTTGAATTTGCGTTTGAAATTTTTGGGATATATTTATATAGCTAGAAATTACCCCTTGAAAGTTCTAAAGGGAAATTCGAATTTTAGATGAAAATATCTTTCATTTAGAAATTAATGTGAATACTTTTAGATCGAGTTTGATTATACGACTCTGAAAGACAGAATATGCAAAATAAAGAGATTAAACGTACGTTTCTAGCTCCTCAGAAAAATAAAAAAGTACCCAAAATGTAACGCAAAATTCACAATCAACCCCATCACCATTCCCGTAATAAAATATCTTTATTGCTAAATTAACTAAAAGTAAAATGAACTCTATGTTTTGGCCTGAATTTCAATCTTTTGGTTTATTTGACAACTTAATTTCCTTTTGCAGACGACATTTTCCTGAAATTTTGGCTGATAAGATTAAGCCGCCACTTCTTGTTAAATTGCCAGGAAGTGGCGACTTAATTTAATGAGCTTAAATTTAATTGCCATATTCGCGAAAATGTGCTTTTTTGCGCATTAAGTAACATCAAGATTTTTTCTCTTCTCCATTGTTCATACTTTAAATTAAGTTTTATCTTTTAATTCCTAAGCCTTCTATTTCAATATCCTTTTATTTCATTTTATGATTCAACAGCAACGCCATCCAAAATTCAATTCTTATGACTCAGCAGAGATTAACTATTTTTAACCCCTCTAAACATCTAGACGTACTAAATCAATCGAAATCATAAGAAAACAATATTAACAAGTAAAGGAATTAAAAGGATGTTAATTTTTGTGTAGATTAACCGATAGAAATGCTTTTTTGCACCTCTCCGATAGCAAATCACGAGCGCCCTAGATATAGATTTGAAGGTGTTTCCTAACATATAAGACCGTCCCCGGTTGTGCATTTTATTCCTACACTTAACGAATTTTTGGTTAATCGTAAATGAAGAGTATAGTTAATAAAAGAATTATAGTTTGACGGACTGACGAGTTACAATATTTATCTCCGAAATTAAGATTCAGAATTAAGATTGAGAATCGAAGAAAATTAAGATTGAGAACCGAACCTAGACTTTCCATTCTTGGAATAGATGAACTTAATCGGTTAATATAACTCCAGGTTATGTATGATCCTACCTTTCTGTTAAATCCTTTATTTCCATTCCTTGGGTTTATAAAGGCACACGGAGCAAAAATATTTTTAATCCTTTTCCGGTTATTTGTAACTCTGCTTTGTAGGTTCCCTGCCTCTTTAAGGACAGTTACGGAGTTTCTATGTGTAATTGGTTTAGAGTAGGGTTGGGAAAGTTTTCTTCATCGGAAGGCTGCATTTAGTATTTGGTCTCATAAAAGGGCCGTTATGAAACCAGCATATCACTCTTGTGTCGCGCGTTGTATTAAATTAAAATATTTAATCGAAAAAAACTGTATGAAAGAAAATTAATTCATTCTCTGAGTAAATTGAAAGAGAACATTTTCCACTATATTTTTGATTTGGCGTAATTCACAGAATTAGAAAGGAATTATTCTATTGGGAGTGTTCATTTAAGAAAATACTAAAAGGCCGCAATGAACGCCCAAAAGGGCCGTATCTGACCTGAAAACCTCAGACTCCCATCCTCAGATTTAGATCGTTCTTCCGGACAGCGAAAGACCTGACTTTGAGTCCTATTCAAGAATAAATTTTTCTCTTTATGCCTATTTCTGAGATTTACCAGACCCCATGCTAGAAATTTCTTAATTCCTCTCCTATTCATATGCATGGAATTTTTAAAACATAGGAATTCACATTAATGATTAATTATAAAAATAAACTCCGATATTAATTCGCTTTATAAGTAACAATTTTCTTCTAGGTCTTATAACTCCTCAAACTCCTGAAAACCCTAACGCAAAAATGTGAAATCTTTGGCTAATTAGAGAACACTTCTCGACAACTTGCACCATTTTCTTAATCCATTCTCTTAATCGCATTATTCTTCAAAGCGGTAGTCTTCTTCTCTCCCTCATAATCCTCTTCTGACTTCGCATCTTCTTCCTCTCCATTGTTTTAAGATTTTCTTTTGGATGAGAAAACTTGAGCACTTCGTTTCCATGGCTTCACTTTATGGGGCCATTGTGCTTTAAAAAAAACTTCTCGATCAGTCTGGCATCCTCCGTCGAGTCGTGGTTATCGCTTCAATTTGAAGCTTTTTTCAGCCTTCGTAAAAGGTTGAATCTCTCTTTTGACTTAAAAATATATCCTCTTAGATTCACTTGAAGACAAGGGACTTAACTTGATTGACGATTCAGCATTAATTGATACCCGGATATGGTCCTATTATCGAAGAAAATAACATAATAAAATATAATTAGAAGATTATAAAATAGATGTTAATGAATCATCATTATTCCACTTTAAAAGTCTGCTATGTGAATGAATTAACATAACCAATGCTGGGAGATAAATATAGATAAAAAGGCTCGTGTTATTCATCTCCAAAAAGTTCAAGGAAGTACTTTCAAATGGTTTGGTAATGTAATCCTTAAACTTTATCTTGAAGATTTTGTCTTCAGATTTCAATCCATACAATACAGGTATTACAGGTTATGTTACGGTTATGATGCTTCTCGGATGTGCTTAATTGGAAGTAAACTTAAAATCGCTCATATTAATCCTGCATTGTAATGTAAAATCTTCAAAAGACAAGAGGGGGACCGTAACTATGCGATCTTTTATCTTTATTTCTTTTATGGCAGGTTATGAATAATGTATAACGCCTTGGCTCTTTTCAAAGGAGTCTTCAAGATTATGCTTTGATTAAATGATAAACATCCATATTGGTTTACCTTTGCCTCAGCGAGGAAGAATATTTTTAGGGAATTACGTAATCTATTTCAAAACAAAATACAAAGTAAAAAGTAAGATATTTGTTGTTAAATTAACCGTGTTTGCATCTAGCCTTCCATTTCTTACTTTGTATGATTTAGAACGTTTCTCTTTAAAATTTTTCAACTTCAAACGGTGGAAACCTTACCTTTGGCTCAAATATTTGCTTAACTTTGGGAAACTTGCAACTTCCTATCTTTACCTCAAAGACTTCGGCAAAAATTTGCCTCTCTAATCTAAGATGATGAACAATTTTCGATTTTGATGATTTGATGACGTGATTTTTCGTACTGGATTACTTCCATTAGTTTCGCGTATAATATATTAAGTTTGTTTATTTGGCCGCAAAACCATCTTTGCCGGTGTGCTCCATTTTCTATTTATTTCCTGCGAAAATCAAAACTAACAAACCAGTACTTCTTTTGTAAGGACTATAATAACCTAGAACATAATGTTTTTGTGTTTTGTTTTCCAAAAGTCAGGATATCTGAGATTGCCGTGTTTGCACGAGTTTTAGAATTTTCTTTTGTACTTCCACTCTTTCAATGTAAAGGATGGACCTCTTACAAACTAAGCAGAAACCTCGACTTCAATTATATTGCATATATTAGATATTTACCTTTATCGGTGAGTTATTATTTATGAATGATTTTTAGCATACTAATAAGGTAATTTATTAAATTTATTTTCTTGAAAAATTGTCTTCTTAAATTTATTTTTTTGGTCTTCATTAGTTTTTTTTTCACCTAATGACGATTTATAAATTCATTTTGAACGTATAATTTTATTGTAATTCAGATGAAAGATATAATATATATAATCTTCCTTTTTCTATTATTATAAATACTACTTATTTTAATAATTTCACTGAGATTTCTTTGCAGCAATTCGTTTGGAACGAGTTCTGTGACACGTACTACCCGACCGATCGCCGCCACACCTACTATCCATCGGTGGTGATCAACGGGCGTCTCTACGACCTCAAGATCTCCGACTTACCACCAGTTCCCTATTTCCCCGTAGATTCCCTCTACGAATGGACAGATTTCCGTTCCTATGGACTTAGATCTGCCACCGCTTACGTCCTCGTCTTCGACCTCTCCAACGCCGCAGAGACCTTCCGTCACATCAAGTGCCTCCGGGAGCAGATGGCGGGCAGTCGGGACATGCGAAACGTCCCGGTGGTCGTCGTCGGGAACAAACACGACCGTATCCATGGTCCCGTAGGTATCCCCTGTCCCGCTGCCCCTTCTCACCCGCCTGGATCTTTTTTCGGGGCCCAAAGTATAGCGCAGTCTTCTGCATACGGTCTTCCTGGGACTTCTTCTTCCCTCCCTTCAGCGAGTTCTCAAGCTGCGCAAGCGGTGACTCAGTCCGGTCCCAGTCACGCCAATTCTTTGTTATTCCACCATCAGCAGCACGCCATCGCTCAGCAGAACGCCATAGCTCTCGCCGAATCTCGCGAGAGACGGGATATTGCGAACATAGTGAAAAAGCATTGGAGATGCGGGTACGTGGAGTGCAGTGCCAAGTACAACTGGAGAGTGGTGTCCGTGTTTAAGGAGCTGATGCAGGCGGTAGATGCGTTCGAAGGGAGGACCACTCCAGGGTCCACGGGTGGAAGTATCGGTGATAATGTTCCTCTGGTTCCAGGAAGTGCTAATGGCAAAGAAGGAGTGAGAAGTTTCCACCTGAGCCGGCACCAAAGGACGCCGATGGTGGTGGACAATCTGCAGGACGCTTTAGACAGGAATAAGTGCCAAGTTCTGTGATAAAGAAGATGTCTTTGGAATACTTTGATAAAAAGAACTATGCTACGTTATCGATTGGTATTGAGGACCGTCGGTTAATGTCAGGAATGCAAAATTTGGATATAATTTGGGATGATTTTCTACGAGGAAACAGTGTTCCTTCTGGTGATGTAATAAAGATGTCAATTCTTTGATATTCTTGAAATTTATTTTTTACTCTTGAACTTATTTCAGCTGCTGATTGCGTCGGTTGTGCGAAGCAATTGAACGAAGGGACACGTGAAAAGTGGATTCAATCGTTTCCCGGGGTAAACACAAATGCAGTATTATATAACGTACCTGCAACTTATTCTTCCCCCAACTACATTTCTGGCATAACGACCTAAAGAGAGTTTAAAACCCCTGTTTTAATAATTCAATCGATAAAATAACTTATCTTTCCTTTCTTATATGGAAAATTTAGTTGAACTTGTGTATCTATCATATCTCTTTATTTAACATATTTACTATGTACAATTACTTTCACTTGTTATAAATTACATATATTTCTCCCCATTGCAAAACACTAACCCCAATTTTCCTTTCTTTTAGCCTACTGTAGTTAGCAGAACCACGAGACCTGATCACCAGCTCTCTCAAACTCGATGACATGAGCTAATCATGCATATTATAGTTATGCCATTGACTTCTTTGGCATTGATCGAAGATCAAAGAAACTTCCTAGATGCGGATAACAGTCACAATAGTCTAGAAAGTTTGATGAGAAAGAAAAAAAAATGCTAACTTTATTCGAAATTCACGATGCATGATTAATGAAGGTAGTTCTTCGAATATTTTAATCAAACGAATTTCTCATTTTCTATTACGTATTCACACAAACATGTCTTTGGACAATTGTTATTACGTAATTTTACGAGACAACAAATGGAATTGATCTTACTCTAAGAAAAGGAAATAGCGTGTTCAATTTTAAGTAGTCATACTTTCAAAACAAGAAAATAGATCTTAGCAAGGAAAAGAATAAGAAAAAGATACGTATTTTTGTAATATATAGAGGTGAATACAGTCCCCTAAGAGTAACCTGAGGTGTTTTATAATATAAATCCATAATAAATGTGAAGTTGTTCAATTCTCGCAGTTTATATCTCATTCAGTACGATTGCATTTCATCTCTCTCGTATTGTCAAAAAGCCGTTAAGAATGTAGAATCAGAAATCGATAAAGTTATCTTATTACTCGCTAAAAACTAACTATCGCACATTGCATTAAATAATTAACGTAGACAAAGTGATTCAGAGAGGTAAAGTACTCTAAATTCCGGACCATAGATAGACCTCATGTGATATTAATAGTGCATCTGGAATCCCTTTCCCTTTCTTCATCTCCTCCTTTTTTTCACTCTATATGCTATCCCTGCGAGTCCCCAAAGTGGCTTCTGCGTCAAGGAAGGTATCTTCTCGTAAAAAATATCCGAGTAAATTTTGGAGCGAACGACCATTCCTGCCGTGAAACAAGGGTGTGGAGGGGCTGCTGAATAAACAAAGTCCATATTCTGAGAAACGGCTTCCGTGACAACCTATAAAGGCACAGACTACTTTTCTTTCCGAGTGGAAACAGGCAGCATACTTTTGGGAGATGGAAATTTCTCTCGAATGGTTTATCTGATATCGCTGGAGTAGGACATCTCCGCGGCAGCCCTCCGTGCCCTGAATCCTTCCTTCCGCCTTAAATTCCTTTTTGTAGCACCGCACAGGATTTCTTTTTTTTTTGAGAAGATTTGAAAGCCTTATTTTTCCACCTTCTTTCTTTTCCATACCAAAATCAAACGAGATCATTCATATCATCCGATTCTACTGATTTCTGATCGCATTTTTAGATATTATATATTGATCGCAGCCGACCCTTTCTTATTGACATGAATACAGACTTAGAAGAACTTTAAAAAAATGAAATATATTAATTTTCTATTCTAACCCGAAAGTAGAACTTTCTACTTAGGAGCTAAACCTAGATATCATTTCTTTATTTCTTTGTATTGATTTTATTTCGGCTACAATTTACCTGTATAACTGTTGGTTTTTAATTTATTTCGTATGCTTTTACGTAATATCTGTAAAGGTTAGGAAGAGGAGAGACCATTCTGGTCTAGCATCCTCAAAAAGTATAATAATAATAACTTTCGATCGTATTAAAATAGTATTCTAAAATAAGGTTCAATAATGTTTTTTCACATCACCATGTAACCAATCATCTATCATCCCTCTAGCTCCATAATCTCGCTAGAAAAATATTAAAGACATATGCGAACGTAAGCTTACAAAATTAGGAGAAACAGAGAAAAAATATAGGAGTGTGAATTGAAAATCAGTGATTTGAACGCAAAAATGCCATTCTTCCAAGTGTGAAACCACCACTCGCCAAACCTGTCAAAATCGTCAGCATTTTATTATAAATTGTACTGATCTTGTTTAAAAATAGCGTGCATACATCCAACCCTAAATATCACCGACGGAAAGTTTTTCTCGTCTATGAAAATATCAGCTGTGTTTCTCAATTATGTTTACGAGAAATTATCAGAAATATTTTCCTAAAATTAGCCCGGATGATATATGGAAAATGTTTACAAAAATAAGGGTTCTTATAAATGATTTTATCGAGTAAAATATTCCCTTAAATATATTCCTATACATCCTATATATCTGTAGATAATTGTATTGGAATTCTTTCTAAGAAAAGTTATTTGTAGATATATGGGAGCTTGTAACTTATTAAATTCACGTGAAATGTCTCTCTTTTTAACTTTTCTTCTCGAAGATAAAACATCATTTTCATTCCATCCGCAGCGTCCCAAGATGCTATTTTAATATTGAAAAGGACGTAACATCGCATGCACCTTATTCTTTTTGCACTGAATCAAAACATTTTCAAATTGGATTCCTATCATGTTTTATAGAAGTCGGAATTTCTCATTTTGATTTCATGGAAATGATGATATTAATAACTGCATATATTGTTTTGGATAAAAAATGCGCTATTATTTAATTTTCAAAGTACAGCAGTGTGATGGGAATTTCCCTTGGACAGAAGTGGGACAATTGAATTATAACACTTAAATTATCCTTTGAATACCAGGGGAATTCTGCACGCCGTAGTTACTAAAGATTGATTGTCATGCTGCGGTTTCAGGGCGAAACTTAGCAGGGTCTGTTATATTGCTTTTGGTGACCAAAGGCTGATAGAGATCACACTCCAACCCATCAGAAATTCACTGTCCGACATTGATGACAGAAAATTTAATTAATTCAAAATTCCAAATTAACGCTTGTATGTTGAGCGGATGAATTATTTTATCTGAACGATGCCTCGATCACCAAACAATGTTTAGAACTTGACTTGTCTCCAGTTATTTCTATGTTTTAATCACAGAGAAGTGAAATTATGAATATAACGTTATACGTATCAGTTTTTTGAGCTCCCTCTCCCTATTTAATTGCTAAATATTCGACAACCCATACGTTGAAAAGTTATCCATCTACTTAAATAGTCGATGAGAAGCTTCAAATGTAGTATAACTTGACAATCATATACACCTCTATTGCACACACAAACTATATGTAAATGTAAATAGAACTACGAGAAACTATAAATCTGATCCTGAATTCAGTCGCTAACGTAAAAATTCCACTCTCTTTGAAGCCTCTATCAGCAGCGCTGCGATGCGTAAGCAGTATTAACTCTGAAGTCATTTGTGTGTAATTTCCAATCAACGCCGCCAATTTCTCCTCCGTCGTTTTACCAGCTGCAATTTGATTGAATCGAAGCTACGGTTCACCTGATATCCATACTAGTTATAAAATTCCTCTTCTGCCCGTAGATTTTCTACTTTTTGCTTAGCTGGGAAAATATTTGCATTTTCCACGAGCATCCACGCAGAATGTTTTCATCGGGAAAAATAGCCTCAAAGGAATATCTCTGTTTCCCATCGAGTGAACTTTGTGATTACCACAGATTAATTATACGCTCCATCTCACAAGTTTGATTAGGCTTCCTGTAAATACAGCTGATGAAACGTGATAAATCAAACAACAGCCGTAGCGAAAGCCAATCGCGTCATTCTTAACCAGTATTAATTCAAATAACCAGTCTAAATGAAGAAGGAATGAAAAACTCGTGGCTATGGAATTTATGTATATTTTTATTTAGACCGTTCTCATTAAATCAATTTACATTACTTTAAAGTTTTTTTTTGCAATTATGGGTTTGTTTACTTCTATAAGAGCGACTAAGCATGCGGGTATCCCTTACCCAAAAATGCGTACTTCATCACTTCTCCTCTTTACGGATTGCCGATAAGTGGGTCTATACATTGTGTAAATAAATTGAAGGCATTTCTTAAATTACTGCAGACAATCAAGCCCTTTATCTCCGTGCCATTTATCCCCTGACTTCTGTGGTCGATACTTTAAAGAAATGATTTATCAATGTAGCATAACGCTGAATTTTATTCTTTGAAATCGGTACTTTAGGCAATATTTCCATAGAAAAATAAATCATTCACCATCTTGTTCCCATATCTCTAAGGTTAAATAAAAATTTGAAAGTCACAAGAATCATTACACAATTTTCGTCAAATTCATTGCTTACAGTTTTAGGTGTGTTAACTATGGACTACATGGCATTTCATCGGTGTATTATAGTTTTACAAATTATTTTATTCAGGCTGGGCAATAAATAGCTACTCTATATACTCTATGATGAATATACTGTTTAAAATATTTTAAAAGGTATTTAGTGGGATTTTTACGAAGTGTTTTTATTTCTTCCAACTGTGTAGTTCCACATAGTGACGGATACCACCATTCAACATAAATGGATGGAGAAAAGTAGAGATGTTTTTCTAATTAATTCGAAGCTTAACTTTTTCACTCATTGTTACATTTATGCAAGAATTTTCTGGACATTGCTTATATATATAGAGTATGACCTACTATAAATGGTGTTTCACATCACTATACTAACATACTCTTCCCAACCCGATTCAATATCTTCCACTTTTATGGTGCATTAAGTAAGGCACATCGTCGTGCTAACTACTATCCCTCAACAAATACTGATTAATTTTGAATGCTTTTAAATGCAAGCGACTCGGGTTTGTAACCTTTTCTATGCACTGCACTTGGGTAGATGACCTCGAGGTTAAAGACTTCAGATGCTTGTAAATAACAGGATATGCTGTGTGTATTTGTGTTTTTCAAATAGCTATCGGAGCGAGTGGCGAGTTTGAGGTGTTGTTACAAACTGCCCACACATGAGGAATTGAATCTTTTCCCAAAATATTTTTACAGGTCATGTGCATGTTCTATGACGGTTCCCTTTGAGGTCTCTTCCCGAAGATCATTCACCGCAGATCACACACATTTTATCCTTTCTCTCACTCCATTTACTCCTTCCACATCACTGCCAGACCTCACTTCATCACCGGCTGCTATCCACTAAACTCATTTCAACGCATGTTTTATTTCTCCTTCGTGTATTATATGGAAATACGTTCCAATTTTAATTATTTCTTAGATTAAATTTGGCTTTCTACTTCGCTGCTTTTAAATTCATTGGAAAAGGTAGCAAATTTACCCTTCAATACTCGATGAAACTATCCCTCTCCTATCTCGTTCAAATCAAGAACTCATCATTATTTTCATTATTATTTCTACCTTTAAATTTTCTGAATAATACTTTCCAGCGTTAGTTAAAAAGCTCAATCTCCTCGGAGATATATGATATTTTTATCCTTTTAAACTTTACATCTTTCTTATATCTGAGCTAAATTTTTTCTCTTGTTTCACTTGTTTTCTCTGCATGAATTCACAAATATACAAGGTATCTCTCTAATCCCTTTCAGTGTTAACATCCAAAAAATCTCATCTTTTGTTATTGTTTATTGCAAATTTTCTTTGAATTAGAGTGTATGCATTAAAACATACAATTCTCTTTAAATTAATCTTCCATACCAGCTGAGATTTATCAACAATTCAGGAGACAGAATCTGGTCTCTCAGTATGGAAGTACTCACAGTTTGGTTACATGTTAAAACGAGAAATTGAAGTATGAAATGGAGTACTAGAACGATTTAAAAGTATGAATACAGCAATGATTAATTCCTGGATACAGAAACATTTAATTTAATTTAATTTAATAACATTTGTAAACGGGTTACACAGATATCTAGGATTGATTTGCCTCTTGTTATGACTCGTATTGAGCGATGAATTTCTTTTCCGAAACCTAATCATATATCTTCTATATTATACGTGTATTGAGCGCATCAATAGACATGTTAAAGTACCTAATACACCGATGATATTTGAGAAATTCTCCGACATCGTGCTTTCTCGTTTGACTTCTTCTTCCTCCTTCGCATCGACAATCTATCCATCAGCATTTCCGACAGTGGAATAGACAACCAGGAAAAAGGGAAAGGAAGAATTTTTATTGCTGTCAGGCTAAAGGCCTATCCTTGGTTTTGGACAGGTAAAAAAATTGTATCCGCATTCTAAGGAATCCAAAAATTCAAAGAAATTTGGGGCCATACTGAGCTTACTTTCTTTAAGGAAGTTAAGGACTAGACTAACTGATAGCAAACATCATTTTCCGGATATCGAAATAGAATTTTTGTGGCATTATTACAATACGCAGATCTACAAACAAAAACTTGAAACTCGAAAAAAACTTCCCTCGGGGCGCACTCAGTGTCATTCTCATCATAGAACATATACTAGAACATAAACTAGGCAATATCATAAGGCAAAAACTTTGGAAATTGGAAACGAGCTGTAGGTAATACA
This sequence comes from Pachydiplax longipennis, assembly GCA_036926295.1. Classification (NCBI taxonomy): domain Eukaryota; kingdom Metazoa; phylum Arthropoda; class Insecta; order Odonata; family Libellulidae; genus Pachydiplax; species Pachydiplax longipennis. Next base: position 73,247,464 of record JAVFKF010000012.1, read on the forward strand.
CAAGCAGAATTTCACTTCGATTGTCCTTTAAAATTCTTCTATTCGAGTAGATCAAGGCCGGAAAAAATCAATCCCATTGCATTATATATTGCGGATACAGTAATGGAATAAAGTTAGTAATATGTTACAGATACTGCAGAAGCATCTGAATTCAGGATAATTTATTTATTTATAAAGAATATGAAATTATAAGATATCACATAGGAAAAATACGAAAAAAAGATTTTATACAATCGTTTATTGAAAATTCATAATAATACGTAAATATTATACGTTTTCCTTTCAAAATAATACTTATTATATTTCGTAAATTATTATCAATTTCTATCAATCAACGTAATAAATGAGAAATATGACTGAATTCAAGACAAGGTGACAATACGTTCCATTTCAAGAGATTTTTAAAGACATGTGGGTTGATTGAGTCCAAGTATTCAGTTAACGTGTAATTTTTATTGCGTGAATCCGGCTTTGTAATTTACATGCGAAGTACAGGATTTAACTGCTTTCCACGGGAGAATAGATTACCTATAGATTATGATTCTTCTACTAGAAACAAATGCGCTCGTAAAAAAGCGATAGAAATTTAATTGTTGATACTTATTCGAAAAAATATAATTTCAGCGGGAAAAGGGAGCCTAGCATAAATTTTATTTTAAATGCTTTCAGTTATGGATGAGTTTCCGCGAACAAAAACTGCTCCAGGTGAGGCTCGAACTCACAACCCCGGCATAGCTCGGACACTGTCTTATAAGTACCGTGCGCTAACCAATTGCGCCACTGGAGCCATGAGGAAACTTCGCTTCCAAATGCATTTAGTTGGGAAAGGAGAACCCAATGAACATCCTAGCCATAAACATCAATGTTACATATGCGGACACCGTATTGTTTATTAGTGTGGCTAGTGATTCATCAAACAGTAAATTTGTTGATATCTCCAAGTAGACATAGCTAAAAATAACTCGGAGACTTATGTTTAAAAAAATCTAAGTTTTACATGAAAGTTTTAGCAAAAGTTTCGAATCGCAACTCTGGCAACTTCTCCGATTACATTTTTCTAAGTACTTCTCAGAAATTTTCCTAAATCTTACTGTATTTATCGTGAGATTTCAATTCAAGATTCTAAATTTTCAGTTTTATTCACATGCTTCGATATCTACAAAATAAAATATTTTGCATATAAGATATTCTATGATTATCGAAAGCAAGTCAATGCTTTCATTTCTGCGCAAGCAGCCATCTAACAGAGTATTCTGTTTGAGTATATATCCGGCGGAGGTCCATTCCGAACATGTGCTACAATTGAAATGCAGCGTTAGCACACAACTCTGAACGAACAGTACTCGCTCTAGGACTAATCAATTGAATTAGCAGTTAAATCCACCCTCACGTCCGTTGTTATTCGCCGAGAAATTTAATTTTCGTTGAATTTACAGTTCAAAAGAGCTTTTCACGAATCTATTTTTTATAGACTTGCATGCGAAAATGCTGATGCCATCCATTTCGTAACTCTATCCATTTCTGATGAATATTAAATTCATCGAGTGGTTCTTTACCGTAGAACAAAGTGTTTTACGAAATAGCTACTCTTTAATTGACTACCTTGACTAACGAAGGACTGCTACTGAATTTTTCTACCATAGAAGGTCTTTTTGCTATTACGGACTCGAATAACGAATACTCGTTAGAAACTTGCCCAAGTACCCGTGCAAGAAAAATCCTTAAATGTACAAAGCATATGGCTAAGACTATGCTTGTCTATATGGGTGTGGTTGCTTTTCGTAGTATTTGTGTGTTTATTTTAGAATTCTAAAACGAATGAAAAATTTCGCTTTGGCCAAGGAAAGCTATCTACACAGCCGAGGGACGCTTGCGAACACAGCGAAATCAGATGTTGAACGTTTCCCTTTAATAAAAAGAAATGAAACTATAAAAATGGATCACAAACATGGCTTATGAAAGGAGATGAAAAAACCTACCATATGAAATGTATCTGTAAAATATCTGCTCTGTATTCAACACTCGAAATATATGAGGGACAATCAAGATGCGGTAAAACGTACTCGACATTTACCTCTATAATCTCTATATCTCAAACGTGCCTTGTATCGTATAACTCGTCAGTATCATTTCTGCACACAAAGTTACATATATAATCACATATAGCATCACATCTAGTTTTTAAATTGAAGAGGCCTAAAATTTAGTTCATTGATAGCATAATAAGAAGCAATAACAAAGTAGCATATCATATAACTCTGCTTAAGAGTATAATTTGATTCAATTAAGGAGACTTTAATTCAGCCGCAAAATCTAACATTTTAGGAAAATTTTGGTAATGAGACTTTATTAAATAATTCTTTTAATTTTTGGACAACATGTCGAACTTTAATGACTACTCAATGTAATATTATTGAAATGAGTACTATAACAAGGCAATAAATTGCCTTGTTAAACCTTTAATGAATGTAATACTATTATTCATTGCGCGGATTCATCGATCACATATTTAAAATTCTACGATATGCACGAGGAATTATCAATTTGCTTCAGATAAACAAATTATCAATGATATTTTCAATTAAAAGGTAATCGAATCAATATATGCGAATCCAAAGCTGAAATTAATATTAAATGAACAAGCAAAAGAGCTTACATGCATCAATACTAATTACTCTTATCCATTAATTAAAACTGAATTCCATGAATTCATGTCGATCTTTCCTGGAAAAACATTATTTTTTAAATGCCATTAGGCTAATGGTACAAATTCAATGCTGAAATCGCAAACTCAGGCAGTTGGGGAGAAAACTAGGCACGGAAATTAAATCCACTGAAGAAATAATTCATACACGGTGAGGAAGGTCCTTTTTTTGGTTGTTTCCTCTTGTTCATCCTTCATAAATTAGATTAAATTTCAAGTCCAATGGAATGATGTGGGTGAACACGAACTTCTAAGATTTAATAAATTTCTTATGAATGTGAAACGTAGTTAATCATGTATTTGAAGAAATGACAATATAAACTCAGTATCAATATAATAATAAATGTTAAATCGACTGTATTGTCTTATGGTCGAAGAAAATTTGGTTTTCACAGTATGTTATACGATATATATCTCATTCATTGAAAAAGCCAGATAACCCAGAATATCAAAAATCAGAATATTAATATTCTGTCTGGTATCTTCTAGGCCAAATTACAGCGTATCTTGCATCTTTTTTACATGTAAATGCGCCTCTCCAAATTTCCGATATTTTACGTCGGATAGTCGATAAGTTCGTGTTTTTCTCTCTTCCACGAAATGAGACACGAGTATAATGTCACTGTCGAGCACTAGTATTTCCACTTCGGGGAGACGGCTTGAGTTACACGCAGGTTCGAAAATGACTTGCTTCAATCAATGAACATATTTCCATTATTGATTTTGAAAGAAGAATTGATGAAAAAAATAGAAAGAATCTCTAAATATGGCTGCCTCTTCTTTCCCTGCAAAAAAATACTCTTCATCAATTAATCAGTATGAAAGCTGGTACAAACACTTCCTATCGTTAGCTTTCCCAGATGTAATTTCAAAGGCCTACAGTAAACCAGTCTTTTTAATGCCATCCTTTTAACCTTCTCTCCTCATCCTCAAGAATTTTTAATTAGCTCCACATTTCTTTTAGAAAACCTTGCTTCTTTGAAAATTATAGAATCTGTTTCCGCAGGAACTTCTGTACGTTTAATATTATTTTCCCGATTTCAATTAGCAGAAAAATTTGCATCTTTCAGGAACTCTTTGCACGAAATGGCAATTATCTATCTCTGCCTTCTTTGCAAACAGTAGAATCCATAAGCATTTGACAGTCTTGGAAATGATATATCGTTTACCTTTTCTAGGAAATAGGTTCCCTCAGAATGTTACGGAGACTGGAAATTTTATGAAAATTAAATAGAATTAAAAATATTTTTATGAAAGCCTTTGAACAAACTAAATGCATATAACTAGTATGCTAAGATGAACTTCATGCAACGAAATTATTTATAAGTGGTGAAAAAGTTGATATACACACATACGAAGGTAGTCTGAAAAGTTTCCGACCCCAGATTTTTCAGAAATCTTCAGAAAATTTTCAGAAAACATGTCGAGAAATGGCGAAATGTCAGAAAATTTTCAGAACACCCACAGCCTCGTATATTCAGAGGAACTGAATAGATTAAGCGGAAATTCGTGTTAGGAATAGGAAGAATGGAGCGGATAATGAATTAATGTGCATCGAAAGAAAGTTTGTGTGATTATCAAGAGAAGTTGTAAATTTCAGCACTGTTTTTGCCATTAAAGTAGGCCAAATGAGGTCGACTATGCTAGATGGGCATGTTGGTGAAATTAGTCGATAGTTTCCTCGACCGTGATGGCGAGCAAAGTTGATGCTCTGAGCACGGCTGGACAATACCATCCAGCACTGATTGAGCTCACTGAAAGGATGATCGCCATTTTACTATTTATTCAGTCTGTACATTGTCGGTCGACCATGGCGTACAGTGACAGTAAAAAGTTTTTGATTGAGCTACTTATATTATGACAAGATCATAGGGCTCTTTGGGATTTAAAAAGCAAATACAAATGCCAATCAACAGTAAACGGTAATAAAGTCTCAGGAAAAAAGGTCACGGAAAGAAGTCACAATTAATCTCGGTAACCGGTAATAAAATAGGCAATTTAAGGGAAGATTCGTTCATCCAATCAGATCCCTAATACCCCCATTACGTCCAACCACTTCAAACAGTTTTATCGATCTAGTTTATTCAGCTCTAGACTTATACAGAGTAATTATTTTTTGTGAATATTACCCTGGTTGTTCATTAAAAGCAAATTAAGTAAATTCGTAGCGTTTATCACAGCTGTTGCGACTAAATTGAAATTCGTCCATTCGACTTATATGAATAAGGACGAGCATAGTCGGCTAGGAGTTAGGTTTGAGGTACGTACTTTCTTGTGAACCGAGCATACTTGACTGCGCATGGCCTGCTTAAAGATTAAGGCAGGATTACCTGTGAGGTAATCCTGCCAGATCCTGGAGATACGGTCATATTGTCGAATGAATAGTCATAAAAAGGAGAGGAATATCAGGACAAGGTGGTCGAAAGTGAAGAACAAAATCCCGCAGAGTTTGGAGTCCAAAGAGTAAAGAAATAAATGGAAAGTCGTAGCCATGTTTCTGAAGAAAAACAAGTGTTCAATAGTAGGGAATTACTAAGAGGTTTGTCGATTACTAGGGACTAGTGTGACGTATGTGCGCGAGAACATTTTATTGCCGATAGAATAGGAGGAATTAATTAGGACTTTTTGGACACCCACATTTGACCTCTCTTTTAGCATAAGTATGAATTTACGAATCTACTCTAATTATTTCTCGTTCTAAGTCGTCCCTGGAGGATATAATATCAATGTGACGATGCCCCCAGTTCATTTAAATGGAAGATCCGTAACAGATATCACAGTTATGCAGAACGCGCTGTCTTGAATTAAGCCGCAGTCGTGGCGCAGCGAGAATCTCGTTTAGGGCTTAAAGCCTCCACCCGCACTCGAAATGAGCAAGCGACTGAATGCCCGTTAGAGAAGAGAGTGGCTTGTAGTCATCCCGGAAGGGAGAGATATTGAATTCGAGCGAAGATGTGAGATAAAAATGGATTACAGTTGGAATAATAGGGTTGCTGTGCAAAGTCGTGTGGATCGTTGCCTTTGTAAAAAGATACCGGGGATTAGAGCTCTTACAGTGAAGGGTTAACTGACCTGGGAGGGTTAATATAATCGAAAATTAAATTCTTTAAATGCACTATTATCGTGCCAATCCTTAGAAAGAGGTTTTACAAAGTAAATGTACTTGCTAAAGAAATTGGAGCTCAATAGTTAGTAATAGTGAGGTGAATAGTTACTACCTCCTAATCGTCTCGATAAACGTTTATGCCTTTGAACTGGTAGGATTAATTATTACTATCATAACCAGATGTATGAATGTTTCCCGTTTGGCATTTGGAATTCGATAGGGAAAAATATAGAATTTCCTTTTGTCTACCTTTGCTCATGTGATGATATGAGTGATGCTGAATGATACTTAGATATGCTTGAGAGCGAGAGGGAAGAGTAATAACACGAGATGTTTTATTTCTTAACCAATCAATTTGCATTGATTTGAATTCAACATTCAGCCTTATATAATTTAGTTTTTCAAAATCTATAAAAAAATAGGACCTTCGAGAAATATATCATAAATTATGATTTTGTGAAATTAGCATGTGACCTGCAATTAAAAAAAGAATGTAATATGTATCAGATTACTATTGGAATAAAAAGGAGAGAATTTTCTCTTTTGAGTGAATTTTGGACTTTAATTATGCGGTTTTGTTTGAGATCGATTGTATTTTTTTCATAACTTATTACAATACGTGTGAGTAACCGATTTGGCTACATACTAGTAATGCCGCTACAATTTATTTTTCATTCTTTTATGCTTCTAATTCCTTGATATTGAAGCTGTACGTTTCCATTCCAGAAATATTTCGTCGATTTTCAGTATCATTGTTCAATAAGTTAACTTATTCATACTAACTTGCCTTCCAGAGGAATGTTTTAGGAAGGGTAGGAGAAGAAAAGCAAGAAGTTATGTTTTCTTTAAATTTGGATTCACAAGAAATCGCCGCTCATCAGAGGAGAGGATGACATTTTTTAAGAGAAGAAAAATACGGAAAGTATTTTTTGGGAAATCATTCATGCGATTTAAGGGAAAAGGAAATCGTAAATCAGAAAAGCGGTCCTCCGAAGAAAGTGAATATCAGACTTTACTAATGTGGTACTGTTTTTTCAATGAAAAACAAAGACAACATCACATTATGCGTACTAATTCTAACAACTATTGTTACTGAGACTTTGAGTATCTTAAGATCTTAAGATCATTCATATTTGGAATAGTTGCTGAAAACCATGATTTCATACAAACCTCTATGGATGGAGCTGAATTTTCTGCGAACTGTATAAGATAAAAAGTAACCATGGACATTCAATTTTGACTTTGACCTAAAACTTCCCAATTATATTTCTCAAAGAAATTTTTGCTTTCGTTATAAAAGCATCTTTCGGCATAAGCGGAGGTGATTGGATTCATAAGAAATTTTTAGAGTCCGAAATAAGCGCGGGCCAAATATAGAGGCTGGACGATGTTTTCCAGAAAGGTATCTCGGTGGGCAATAATAATAAATAAACATTTTCTTCCTTTCTTCTGGTATGATCAAAAGGATCCGTTTCTGAAAGATATATTTAGAGAGAGGAAATATTTTCAGCTGAAACTCGTGGACTCAAACGTTGGCTAAAAATAGATAGGCAACCAAGAAACTGAGAATCTTTCATAAAGAAATTGAATGGACCTCATATAAAACGACTTTATTAACTGCAGCCAATAAAGAAGGATATTAAAGTGGTATATCGTCGTCTTCAAATTTTAGTTTATTTTGTTGAATAGTTTTTTCAGCACCTAATTGAGAATGATTTTTCCTCTTGATGAAATACATATAGTGTATAACTTCTATGATGATTTCCAAAACACTATCAATATTAAGATATAACCTGCCAATTCCGATAAAAATTCTTCAGCTGTTACTTGGACAATTAACAGTACGTATAATGGACTTCCGTTAAATGAAACCATCAAAATAACTACCTTTGTCAATTAATTAATTAGTCTCTTTAGTATTTAAATAATATTTATTTAGATTTATCCAAATTTTGAATTATTTGCTTCTTATTTAGTGCAGAAACACAGTATATGGATGTATACAAAACGGGGAATTAAAACATCTGCATGATGTTGACGATTTATTTAAAACTTCAATTAAACGAAAATCAAAATATCTTATCCAACTTTTCGCGATTCTTAATTATGGTTTATATTGAAAATGACAGCTTGCATTTTGATTATAACATTACTTTACATGATTATATCAACTAATCACATCATTATTCGATATGCATGTTAACCTTTACGGTTAAAAATAAACTGTTAATATACATGTATGTGAATGTATTTATACATTGAAGCCTTTGGATATAACCAAGGTATATAGTTATAGAAATTATCTTTTAATCGAAATAATTTTGTTAATAACGGAATTTATTTTTCCATAGGAAAACGGTACAATTCATATTAAATTCACAACCAATAATGCTCCTGCTAGATAACCCATTCTCAAAGTTAAAGTATTATTAAGAGATTCTTCACTCTTTCAGCCAATAAAATAATCCTTATTTAGTTACAAATAGATCTCTATCCTTAGTAGGGAGTGTCTGAGTAACATTGCGCCTTAAACATACACAAGGAACCTTTGCCGCTCTCGTAGCAAAAGCTTTGAGTGTTTATTGTAATTTTAGATCAAGGCAATATTTCACAAGACACTGAAAATCGGAAAAGGAACTAAATAAGAGAAAAGTGTTTCTTAAAGTTCGATTGATGGTGGAAGATAGGCGGAGAGATATCAGGTATCGGTTTGAAAACGTCTGAAACTTAAACCGTCACGAACACCTTTCAAGGGAAGTATTTATCGTCGAGCGAAGGAAAGCACAGTGGGAAGTTTGCCTTCCATCTCTTGGGGAGTAAGTCGTAGGCGAAGCCGCGTAAGAAACGCCGGAATGATTAACTCTTAACCCAAGCAATAGAGAAAGGCTAAATCCACGAACAGCAGGGAATAATGCGAAAACTTGAGCTCGGTTTCGAAGATGGATTGCTTCCGAGAGGTGTTTGAAGTAGAAAGCGGCGATTGCCTTCGTTTGCCCCAGCATCACGTATCCCCATCAAGCACCCTTCACTGAATCCTAGTTACAACCCTATTAGAGGACGCTATACCTAATGGTGCTGAAAGCCAAGTCTTCTGATTACATGGTGGAGATTGAAAATCTTCGGATTACCTTTCTGCTCTTGTATCCCACTCATTTATATTCATGATATGCTACTGAAACGTTAAAGGAGGCATTTTCTGTCACGATGAATCACGAAATGGATTAAAATGTTGTGTTTTGTCAAAAAAACAAAATATTCATTAAAAAGTTCTTTCATTCAAGGTATTCATTTTAGATGATCGCTAATAACAGTAACGTTGAAGCTTGTGGCATAAATCTTTGATGAAAGCAACATTATCCAATATTAGTGTTAGTATTACGGGATGACTTGAGTTATAATTGTCAGGGTATTACAAAAGTAATCGATGACATCAAGGAAAGCGCAAAATTCTTCCCTTTCCAAATCCAAATGATTGCGTTTTGAACATGATCACATCAAGTTATTGAGGAACAAGAGAAGACGCATTAATTTTGAATGAATTAATTGCAGTAGTTTGAGAATGGATTACAATCTTTCGCAATCAATTCGTGTCCAGAAAGTTGACCATGAAGATCGTAAAATGGATAAAACTGTATAATCACTCGTCCTTAGCATTGTAATTTTGAAATTTCTGAACTCGAAAGCTAACGATGGCATAAATTGATCGATATTCGAATTCTGAGAAGCTTTCAGTGTAAGAGTGAAGAATAATTTCAGTGATTAAAATAATTATAAGAACCCTGCTGCTGGCTGATCTTTTTGTTCATCAACGAGAAAGACATGTCATCGTCATATCATCAGTTAAGCGTACAAATCCTCGAATGTCGATGTTAAAAGCCAATAAAGAAAAATAATACCGTTAATTTGTATTTAATCTTCGAATCCAAGAAGGGAGAGTTTGGATAATCAAAGGAAAAGTCACGGCTGGTGAATCTCATCCGCACTCCCTGATGTTAGTCTTCGTTGTCTAGGAGACTGAGTGGAGAAGGGAATACTACTACATTTGAATACATTATTCTTACTTAGATATTCTCAGGTAAACTATAAAAATGTTAATCTCTAAACGGGAAGAAGGATATAACGAGGGCTTGTAAGAAGGTAAACAGCTAAGAAATCGACGGATGGATTACCCTTAGGAAAAAGATACTCCCGACGCGAGGTTATTTAATTGCCAATTTGCAGACGACTCCGAAGTTACAAAGGAGAACTCGATGAATATTCATGCGGAAGAAGCGTAATAGGGGAAGAGAGATAGAGTTTAACCGGATCTCACTTCATTACGAACTTGTGACTGCAAAGTGATAATGAACGAGTAAGATCGCTGATAAATATTTATTCTTGACAAGGAATCAGGGAAAGGCGGGGCAGACGCAAGGATGTTTAGACAGCCGCTTCGCACACAGAGGAACCGAGTTCGATCCGCCCGCATCATTTGGGCTCAACGCACTATTATTGGATTGAAGCCTCAATGGTTAATTCTGCTTACTTAGGTTTGATACGGTTGATTTATTTTCTTCTCTTATTATCTGAGGGAATGCGCGTTGGAACCTCGGTCTAAACTGCCCAGAAGCTATATTCTCCAAGGACGACTTGCAAATCTGCATCTGAAAACAGGGTTATTCTCTGACCATATTAATTCTTGCTTCGCATCTTAGATGATGGTAGCATAGCTATTCGCAAAATCTAAGGGGATATGGAAGTTCAGAATGAATTAGTTTACGCAAATAAAATTATATAAGTTACATGAAACATGTAAATATAATTTGTTAGTTAAAATCTCTGAAATAATTTAGACAAACATAAAAAATTTGAGGAAGTTTTAGAGAATATTTTGAAATAGTATATAACTATATCTGCACGAGTATCTGCACGAAACGTAGAAGACTTGAGTTAGAATCTCAAGTCTTTTCATTACATCTCCTCGTTTATTCTTGAGTTTCCAGGAGTACGTGCAAAGGAAGATTACCTTTGTCGTATTCAGATGGGCTTTTAAAGATAACTTCATTGCAGGCTTATTGATGAAGATGAGTAATTTCCATAGTCGGTTTATGGTACTTTTCCCTGGTGGTATAGTTCTCTTAAAAGTGCTAAAAATGATGTATTTCAATCATTATTCGTTAAATATTTCGTTCTTAAAGTAGCGACGGAATATTATATTTATTTATTATATTTCATCTGTTTAAATTCTAACATTGTTCGTCATAACATACATTTATATTGTTTATCTTGATTTTTTGATTCAATTGTTTATATTGATGAAACAGTTGAGAAATAATACTAAAAGCCTCGTTGATGAGAAATTCTCCTCAAAATTCTTCAATTATCATTTAAAAAAATGAGTGGTATGGTTGAAATACTTTTAAAGACATCTCTGCACTTATCACATTTCTGCAAAATATCATTATTTTGTACGCCATTTATATCTTTAAAGTCTAGTTATACGCACCAACTCGACTTCTCTTCTCCTTTCGTATAGTATTCCTTGAAGAATTAATTATAATTTTCTTTCTTAAAATAGACAGTTCTCCAAATATCTGGAGGTTGTCTTCTGCTATAGGAACGCATAGCACTATTTTCTAGTAAAAGTTTTATAGTCTGTTTAATGATTTCTGGATGCATATTTTCTCTTCTATATTCAAAATGCATTAGTATCCATTACCTTGAAAAAACCCTACGTCATTGTAAGATTTTCATAATGCGTAATAAAAGTTCATAAAAAATGTCAGTGTTTTAATTTATATCATAGCTTTTTCACGAGTTGCATTCAGACGCTAGACACACTGCCTATCATTCACCTTAACGTTGAATATATTTTAACAATTTTTAATATGCAGCGTGTACCTACAGGTTCGTTGAAAAAGAGGAACATGTATTCATGGAATGTAACGTAAGGTAGAGAATTCGTTGACACAATGCAAGCTCAAGCTTTTCAGCGACGGAGAGAGTGCGTAACTTTTTGGACGGATTTTTCGAGAGTAAGTTTATTTTGTCGCCGTCGTTGTCACTTGGTCGTGTGCAGTCTGGGAAAGCACTTTTGTAAAGAGCTGAATTGGTGGCGGTGATGGACGAGTGTCTGAGTGCCTGAAGAAAAGAAGAACCAACACTGGGCGGGACTGAATGATAAATAGTTGCGCATGTCGTTTACGTTTCTTTTTCGGGAGTGAGTTCGTATCGAAATGTAGTGAGATGGGAACAATGAGGAAGTATAGACCCCGCTTAACGCGAGCTCAGCTAACACGGAATTCGCATTAACGCGGGTAACCATTTGTGAACGCATTCGCGAACTAATTTCCCGCATTAACACGGATTCCTATCATTATCAAATGATAGTATATATATATATATATACGGTTGTGTTAATTGGATGTGCTAACACGAAGTGTGCGACTTTTTTCAGGCGTATCTCTCTTGTTAAACGGGAAAACCTATAAGCCTTACTTACACGTCGGGGGGAAACCCGGAATTTTTAGCGTAGAATGAACGCCATCCTGACGTAAAGGGACATATCGTCAAAATTATGTAAACAGGGAAATATCTTTTATCACTCACAAGCAAGGGCGGATCTAGACACTTGCCAAGAGTAGTGCGATCTTGCCAAAGGGGCACGGTTTTCCCAAGAGGGAAAATTTTTAGAAAATAAGAAATAAAACTTTTAAGAAAGTTTCCCAATCAACTTATTTGAAATTACCTTTTAAAATACTATTTTCAGAGAACAATTCAAGCTCCTTGTCAGATACTAGGCAAATTGCCAGAGTCATCAAGAGGGATCGTTTTCTCTCTGATCTCGCCATTGCTCACAACACATCGCTCATTCTGCGTTTTTGGGTTCTTTTCTCGTTGGATTCTGCCCTTATTCTACTATTATTTACATTATAAATGGACCAGTTATCGGGTAGCGACGCCTCGTGCTCGTATTAACCACTTTACTAAAAATGCGATTCCTGTTGACTCATCTATTTGGTTCATGTTATCGTAAAATAGGTATTTTTTAAAAAATTGAAAATTTTAAAACTGCATAAAAATGGTTAATTTTTGAGTGAATTACATTTGGACTATTTTTCCGTATGTTCTGCGTATAATCATTTGATTTATTAGTGTGTATATGCCAGATTCTGACGACTGTATGTACGGAAATTGTAAAAAGATGGCACATAATATATGAAAATGCTTTACTGTAAAATGTTTGTACGATGATTTTAAAGGATAAACTTGTATCCAATGCTTTAAAAATCTTTCCTCTAAAAACTGGATTAAGACTTCCTCTAAATACTGGAATCGCAGCATTGCGGGAAAATTCGCTTTAATCAGAGCATTCCGCGGTATATTCGCGAGCACATTTATTCAATGGGATATTTGGAGGCACTCGCTCTTAGAGCCAAGAAGCTTCGGAGAAAGACCCCGATTCCAGCACGATATTCAAGGAGAAGCGCTGATAGAACTCGCATGGATCGGATCCAAGTTTGCAGGAAATGGGAAACAGAGGGAGTGGAGACTAGACGAATGTGAAGGTTGTTTACATACGTGCGTGTGTTTAAGCGCGCGCTATGAAGTTTGGTTACTGAAGAGACGGTCGATTGCTGGTACGTGCAAAATGAAGGGAGGGACGCCATGTTTCGCCCGTTTACAACTCAATCACTCGCTGTGATTTCTAAACACTCTTTGATGATAAAGATTTATCTCTTCATTTTTTAATAGGCGCTACGTGACGTTGATGAATTGAAGTCGAGGCTGGAATGAATAAATAATTAAGATCGATGAGTATTCGCTGAATTTTGCGATTTGAAGCACCTCAGTCAATGAAATGAAGTAAGCGCCTTTTCGTTCATGCTAAAATAGAATTAAATAGTAGTAACTACTTATTCCTTCAGGATATTTGTGTTTTGTGTGTATTTGTGTGTATTTGTGTGACTGTTTTAGCTCAGATAGTTTATTGGTGCACCCAGCAGATAATTTACTGAAATCAAGACTCAGATAAATAAACAAATAATTAATTAGTAGATGGATTGAAATGATCGAATTAATTCATTAGTGAAAATTAATCAGTATGTTAATTAATTCATTAGTGAAAATTAATGCTTTTTTACAAGTGTTTTTTTTCGGAATGCGAAAGTATATCGTCCCCGGCTATCAATATTCGGAGGTTAATTAATTTAATGATAAAGTAAGTAATAATTTACTTCTTTTCACTCATAGATTTCAATTTTTATTTTAAACTCGAATAATATATTAATCACTAAATCTCTTCTTTATTGATTAGGAGTCCTGAATAGAAGCTATTTATTGCCATGAATTCGGGCAGGCGTGGTCTGGAAGAGAATGCACGAAAACCTGTATGGAGGTATCTTAGGTAAAAGAGACGCAAAAGGAAAGTACATAAAAATATTGGCTTTCCTAAAGTAAATCAATGAAATTGAATGGTGATTATACCAGATATGTATGAAATCCGTTGAATGATACGGTACTAGTATCCACATTCGCGATGAATAATTCTCCTGGTTGTATCGAAAGATTTTGATGATTTGTACATGACTGCTTTGGGCTGTCATTCATTCTTGGGTGCCCACCTTGAGTGGGCGTTTACATAACTCCATGCCGTCCGGTATGAAATCTTTCCCTGAAATTTTTGTACAAAATTTCATCGTAAAGTTTAGAGACTAAATTTGATAAAAAAATAAAGGATTCATTCTTTGCCTTCATTGCCCTCAATAATCCTTAACCCCATTTTTAATATCCTCCTAATCCTTCTGTAGAATCTAAACTACTTGCATTTTTGGATGTTTGAATCCACAATTCGATTTAGTTTGAATAAATACCTGAGATAAAACTCTGCATGATAAGTAGAAGTGTAGTGATTGCTACATTCCTTTCATTATATACTGTTAGAGTAATCGTATTAGCAGCTTTGGATTTCAAGTAAGCCATTTAAACTAATCTCGCCAGGTTCTGCAGCATCCGTGTGCTGGCCTACTATCATCAAAATCCCGGTTTCAAATCCTTTTAGCGCATGGCTGTGTTTGTTCGTACTTTAATAAGAATTGTTGTAAACGTGGTCGCTTACGACTAAGATTCACCGAATAATGCCATAATTATTATTAAAGTGGAAAAAGAAGACTTTGATTATACGGATTTAGGTGGGTAATTCTTCCTCTTCCACATCCAACTTGTATTCTTAGGTCAGTAAATATGTCAGTGCATAAATAAGTCAGCTACTACATTCGATGAAGTATTGTTACCTGAAATTCAGTGAAGTGTATCAACGTAGTGCGCCTTTCTGGTATATACCGCAGCCTTGTTGAGTTAGAATCTTTGACAACCAAGCTTCGGAGTATCGTCATAATACTGACATAATTTTCCATTTTCTATTCCAGTGCCTCTGCAATAGAAGTCGCTCGTTGCCTCAGGCGAGAGCTTTCTTTCTTTATTTCCTCGCAACTCCTCCACTCCCCGTCTGCACTTTACAAGTTTAATCGATAACCCGTCAAAACCTATACAGCCCATATTCGAAAGAAAGTGCGGGATTCAGTGATGCGATGGCTGACAAAACTCGGCCGCCCATGAGCCCCCGCAGGAGATGGAATCTGTCGAACGGCGAAGCAAATATGAAGGCAGTCAGTCAAACCGTCGCTCGCGGCGAAAGGGATTGTTTTTCCACAGCATTTTGATATCCTCTTTTTCCCCTTCCGAATCGTTCATACCCCGCGTCGAAGCTTAACTTGAAACCGTTTTTTACGAAGCTTCAGCAACTGCGTGTTCAAACGCCGAGTATTTTTCATCTTCAAAAGTAGTACGTGCCGTGTGTACTGGCCAGATGGAATGCGAGCGCTCCCACCTGAATCGGAGTATAAAAAATTCAGCGTAAGAGGATTACCGAGGTCCCGACGCTGTAGTAACAAAGAAGGAAAAGGGGTTAAAAGTTATTAACCGAACGCTTTGTTTCCTAGATTTACGCGAAGAACGGATTTCGGTCCACGCTCCAGCCTTCGTATTATGCGTTAGTCAGAAATGAAACTTAATTAACTCGAAATCCATCTATTCAATTTTTTAGTCTCTGGAAATGCCGTCGCCACGGCTGCAAAAAATTTCTACTTAAAATAATGAAGCTTTATCCCTTCGCAGCCATTCGTTTGAACAGATTTATGAAGGGAGAGGCGGAAATTGCATTACTCTTCCGAAGCGAGGAGATTCTTTTTAAGTGATTAATTCAGATTTTCCCTTTCCTTCCTCTCTGGATTACCGTGGTTAAGATGGTTATATAGATAAGGTGACATGCGGTCAAAATCAATCAGGCCATAAATGTCGAACAAGCCAAATTTTTATTTTGCTGATTTTTACGGTGTTATTTTCTAAACGGGTGTCATTAGAATTTGTTACTTCGTTGCCAGAGTGTGTAATAGTGTACTTATCTTACTTAGTGTTGTTTCTTACAGTTCAGAAAAGGGGTAACCGCTGTAAATTTCATAGTTAAATAAGATAACAACGTTTTAATTTTAGCGAAATTGAGAATTAAAAGTCTACTCTTTTATTTAACCCATGTTTAATATAAAATAGGTATAATTTGTTAATGTACATAATAGGAAATTTAAATTAGAGAATAATAAATAATAAGTTTAGGATTTAAAAACCTAATTGAAACCTAGTAAAAGTATCAACAGTGAGATAAACACTCACAGAAATGGAGGTTGTGACAATCCTTCAAATAATTACTGAGAGTCATAACTAAAAGATCCAAAAACAGATACTCTTAACATGGACTAGAAATAAAGACAGAAAAAATAACAAACGCTCAAATAATATTCACTACAAATAGTGCACACTACCAATTAAATGGGAAACAAAGAAAGAAAACATAATTAAAGTAGGAGTAAACTTATATGAAAATACTAGTAAATTCATAAAATTTGAATTATGAAACATATGATACATAAGAATGATGAACGACGACACTTTTCAAAGTCACTGAGAATCACTACAATTTCAAATTAATCGATGGTTCAAATCTAAAATATCAGTCATATATACTCGTATATAAGGTTTAAAATAATTTGATGATAGTAGCAGTACTCTTTATAAGATTCGACAGCTGAGTGCATTTTGCACTTGTTGGCCCTCGCCGGGAATCGACCGAGGGACCGGTTTTTAGCCAAAGGCAAACGCGTTACCCTTTTGGATATGTATATCTAGGGGATATATAGGGACCCTATCTACAGGAGACCCTGTATTTGATCATAGAGGATTCACGTAACTAGTTTTCCTCGCTTTTCATTGACCTATAATACAACTCATGGCTGGAAACCTTCGTAGCTAGTTTATAACTGGTGTCGTAAATCACAGACTAATTATTCATTATGGAATAAATAAATATATGGAATATAACGGTTAGAATTAAACCGTCATCCTCAAGTAATGTTTTGGCAACGGTTTTCAGTTCCTTTAGTAGCATTTGAGTGGAAACCGTAATACTTGGTAAAATTTCTTTTATGATGAATACAATAGCCGGTGACCATTCAAATTTTCACTATGGGTTTCGAGTAAATATATGTTTAAAACATTTTGCATATTTACGTGACTTTCAAACAAAGATTGAATTAACTTGTTAGCCTAGGAAAAAAATTTTGCTACTTTTCCAATAATTAATCCTCATCCATTTTTTCAAAACTGCATACCTTATACTTCTCTACCATCGTTCCTCCCATTCATTAATTCAAAATGAAATTTTTCTCCGTTTATATACATAGAGGATGAATAAGACAATACTCCAAGAACGAGGGCACGCGGTGAATGTCAATGATGCCGGAGCACGGTATTACCAAAAGAAATGCGTCTCGAAGCGGAGGAATAGAGAAGTTTATTCAACACATCGGCCGAGAAAAAATATCCTGCATCCACCTTTTCTATTTGTCGATGAAGCTGGATTTTTTGATGAGAGATCTGAAGCAGTATTCTATTTTCTTTGCCGAAATTAATAGGCAACTCTCATGAAATATATTCTTCCTCAAAAGTATCTAGTAGTTCCAAAAATAACTGAGGATTTCAAGTTTCGGAGGCTGAATGAAGTCCCTACATTAGCCGAAGCCGCAATTTATGTACACATTTATGAGGTTTCCCGAAGCTAGATAAAAGGGAATCCCTCGAGTGAAAGGAGGTAATGAGGGCACTTGCAGCAGAGCAAGAATAACCTGCGCTATCATATGAAAACAAATATTTCAATCTAGCTCGTAAGCTAAAAATTATAATCCAACTGTACATTTTGACCTAAATTGAAATGAATCAGCATTGGCAGAGAAAAGGAAAAGAAAGAAGTTAAGAAGCGCATTTCATTAAATTCATCTTCTTTGATAATGAAGCGGAAAATGTTTCATCCTACATTCATAACTTTTATACCCGCAATGAGGATAAATTGCCTTACTTTCCAAGTGAATTTAGCTCATCTGACACGAGAAAATGAAGCATAACCACGTGACGTAAGGAAGAATGATGTCTCAAATGAACGCGTAGACCATATTAAAAAGTCAAAACTCTAAAAAGGAAATTATTACCCAAACAAAAATTTAATAATAAATTAGGAATGTAAAAGACTATTGAGCAAGTTTTGTTCCTTGCCCTAACTCAACAAAATTGCATGTGAAAGGTTAGGTCTTTCACGGCAGTTTATAAAAAAAATTTCAACCGATCTGTGATCATATTATTTAAGAGTGGAATTGGAATAAAACAAAATAAAACAGGAGAATTTATTTTAATATAGGTTTGAAAACACTCCGAAAGTCCGATATTCGAACCGGTGCACAGTGGGCTAGAATCGAAAAAAGCTGGCCAAAAATACGAAAACGCTTTTCTTGAGTGCGGACCTCGAAACTTCGCATGATTGATTATGAATGAATCCTGCAAACAACTATTGAAGTCATTTACGTTCGATCCTTAACATTAAATTTATACAGGAGGTCAAAGTTGACCAATGTTTGCGAAAATTTCCCGTTTCCGATTTTTCGCGAAATTCTTCAACTTCGAGTCGATTGTGAACCCAAACTAGGAAAATCATCGGGTAAAATATGATGCCATATTATAAATATATTCTTTTTCCTTCGTGAGACTTAGTATCAATGAGTGCTGTTTAATATTTATATACTTTACATTACAAAATGGCCGACCCTTATTTTGGAACAAATTTTTACATAAAGCGAGGAAAATAGTAGATTGAGACACCGTGTGACACGGAGTTATTTACACCACGATAAGCAATAAACCTTCTTTAATGGGAATCAGAAATAAAATCTTGCCCCAATCTGCCCCAATAATATATAAGTCGACTTTTCGACAACGCTGCAAGGGCCAAATCCGCGCGGCGGAGCACCTCCTCCGTTACGCTCTCGTGTTTTGAGAGGAACAACGAGCAAAAACGATTCTGATTCGTTCTTTTTGTATATTTTAAACATTATTATACTTCGTACATATGTTAGATAACTATGTTTATGATTTTGATACTGAATGTTTCTTCACTCTCACTTTCAACTATACTGAAAATTTTCTCACGAAATCGGTACAAAAAGCCATCACTTTGTGTAATTTCATAACAGTAATGAAATATAAGTTGTGATATTATTAAAATGGTGGTATATAGCGTAGCATTTTCTTCAAATACAAAAATTGCCCACATCTGGAGATGTTTTGGTGACCGTCGTATTGCTCTGGAAAAGTTTGGCAAACTAAAAAAATTGAGGATCCATCGAGACGAGGACAAATTCATGCCTCGCCTTATGACAGCAGACCAGGAGCAACACGAGCAACTCGTGACTTTTTAGCCAAAAACAAGACCACTGTGCTTCTTCAACCACCCTATTCACCAAGCCTGGCTCCATGTGACATTTTCCTATTTCCTAAGCTAAAAACCCCGCTCAAAGGAAAAATATTTGCCACCATTCGAGAAATAAAGAAAAATTTGACGGAAGAGCTTATGAACAGTCCGAAAGAAGCGTCCCAAGACTGTTCCAAAAAGTGGAAATACCATTTGGATAAGTGTATACGTTGGGGTGGGGAGTACTTTTAAGGAGACACGGAGCAATAATTTGTAAGTGAAATATTTGTGCTGTAATAAATAAAGTTCGGGAACTTTTTGTACAGCCCTCGTATTATTATTTTGGATTAAAAACTACCCCTCTCATACCTATGTATTTTGAGTATGCTGAAATAAACCTGTTTGAAAATAGAATGAGGCTTACAAAGCGAAATGAGGAGAGAGGTATTTCTCGTTATTTACTCAACGAACCGGAAAATATCCACGTTGTGACCTTCTGAAATAAGTCTACAAAAATACACCGGAAAACGCCTTTCTGAGTTGGTAGATAGTGAACACTCATTGTGTACATTCCATACATTGCTCATTTAAAATACCAAGACAAAAATATGTAATTGGAAAGTGAATAATACACCATTTACCAATATTGCTATTAAATGATAATTAATAGAATAAGACTTAAGTATTACGGTACAATATGTGACTAAGAAATAAATATTATAACTATATAAAGCTTTGTATGAGTTCTTGGAAGGAGAACGAGTCTTACCAGGACAGTAAAGAATGAGGCCTTTTCTTTCCTCACTGTGCCATAATTTTAGGACTGTCCACATAAAGTGAAACAGTGAAGCTATGAAAAGCACAATTTATATCAGGAGAAAATGGATTCAAAATCACTCATGACTCAGAAGATTTCATTTACCATAGCCTGAGTAAATTCCAATATATATGTGGGATAAATTTTCTATATGAAACCAGATTGGTAGAAGTTCTAACCTACCCACAAATAAATATTACAAAGGAATCTAAATGCTATTCAATAAGCAAGAAGGTGAAAGAAATGTGAAATCAAATGATTCCCAAATTGCTACTCATTCTTACGTTCCTTTAAAATTTGCTTACAATTATATTAATAATGATTCCCAGGCTGGAGTTCAGATTTTGAAGTAAATCAAGTGGTTCACAATTAAACTCGTACACATACATACTCTGCCTTACCTTACATTACCCAACCCAGATAGCAAATGAAATATTCCCTATATTCCTAATAAGAATAATCTTACTTACCTATCTATCCTATATATTACCGGATTAATACGTGAAAATGCACGAAGAACCCCGTATTCATTAATCTCCAACCAGATATCTATTCATTCGATGGCATAGTAACACTGTTGAGTTACAGACATGGAATTTTGCAGAAATAGTGCAGGTTTGCCTATACCCTCGTTTCACATAAGAAATCCAAAAAAAATATAAGTATCAAATCGAAGACTGTTTCTTTCACTGCCATATTTTGACGAAAGATCACCGATCGTAAACCTTAGTTTCTAATGCACAAACACACTTTTATCATGTTATTCCACAAACACTTACAGCATATGCCAAACATACTGCGATTGATATTCCACCATGTAGCACTACCCCAATATTTCTTAAAAAACTTGCTAATGTCAAATAATGAAAACTTGAAGTTCATGGAAGCCAAGGTAGTCTTTTCTTGAGGATATCAAGAGGTCTTCACGTGTTTCCGCCTTTTCAAAGAGAATTATGGTATAGAAAACTCTGACGAACGAAACTCATTCCTAACGCCACGTCACCTTCGAATATCTCAGTTCTATGTCTCGCTATGTGGATAGTGTTCAAAATGGTGTCATTTACATTTTCCTGAGGATTTCAAATTTAACCAAAAGTGGAATGGAGAGTGTGTAGTGTGAATCAAGCGTTACATTCAGCGATTTCTTGGAAAAAAGTGTGAGTGGGAATCGAAGAATTACGGCACCTGTAGTGCATTACTTATTCTGAGTATATTCTTGTAATAGTAAAAGAAACAAGAAATAGTTATTCGCCATCTTTGATGTCCGTTCCTAGGTAAAGGCTAAGAAGTCTGAGTCATATCTCGAAGAGGTTTGCAGAAGCTTTAAAACAGCATTACTTCGCAGAGGGACAATTAACGACAGCTTTACAAGCGTTTGAAGGTGAGTCAGAAAGTATTCGTGCATCCATACCCAACATTCTGATTACAATGAGAAATAACCAAGAAGAGTTGCAATGGTTATTGTTTTATTCACTGGGTAAATTCGATCAAATACCATCAATATGACGTGTCAATAGGAACATTACGATTACAATTGAGCCTTATTGTATTATAGTAGAGTATTTAGGGAATTAAATAGTAGCAAATCATTCACTTCAAATAGTAGCAAATCGTTCATAAGTTTGCAAACTTAGACATCAGTTTCAAACCTTAAATAATGAATACGCAGAGCAATAAAATGCAGAGCTTACACCAAAATCATTTCACTCCTCTCCTCTCGAAATAATATTTACTATTTACTCATTCATCTTCAGTCCCTCTCCATTTGTACTCTCCATTATGGTTTTTTGGCCGATAGAAATACTTTTATCGTTAATTTCATAGTACCATATCTTTTATCGTGATGTGTCTAAAAGAAAGGGAAATATCGAAGGATGTCGATATCAACGTCAGATAGTTATAATTAATCTCAAATGCCGTTTCCTTTCAATCACCATCACCAACATATCAGGATTAAACAATGTTTAAATCATGTTTTATTGCGAATACTATTTTGTTAGTATAGCTAACAATCTGAAGTACATCCAGATACTTTTATCTTATGAGAAAGAGAATATTATAATAGTACCCCAAATAATATTTGTTTAAATTACACGAATTTATTACATTAATTTTTTGTTAATTTAATCTCGTCGTTTCAAATACCATTTATTCCGTTTTCGCATAAAATGGCCGTACGTCACAATGACGTCACACGTATCTATAACATATTTTACGTCAAGTTTTAAATACGTCATTTTAGAAGAACGTAATATTTTATACATATTTCAAATTGAAATTAAATTATGTTGAGACCAATAAAATTTTAATTTAATAATAATTAATAATTACGAAAATAGTAACAAATATCTCCAGTAGGGGGAAAAGAGGGGGGTAACAGTAACAGCGATAAAGTGACCAATCAGAACTCACGATTTTGTTTAACCGTAGATTTTTGAAAATAGATCTCTCTTTGATCTGGAAACTTCGTCTGGTAGGACGTATGGAGGAATTTTTCGAGAAAACAAGTGCGAACTTCTACGATTTATGTTGATTTCAGATTCGGTGATCGTGAAGCATAAGTTTAGTTTAACGTAATAAATTGTACTTCTCAAGTCAAGATTATTACAAGATTAAATTATTACTTACAAGATTTAATTAAATTAAGGATAGGGAATTTTCCGACGTCAAGAGGACCACGGGACGTCTTGAGGATCCTTTTAGTTTTTGTAAGTATAATATATTGCTCCAATTTTAATTAGTGACATATTCTGCGCTTCAATGCAATATTTAATACTGTTGTTATTGCTGTTATTTTCATATACTTAATTATTTTCCGGTGTAATCATAGTACATATATTCATTCGTGACGCACGTTATTTTTCTGAGTAGCTACCAATCATGCTTTTGGATCATTCATTATTTATATGATCACATTTCTTATTGAAGAGCAATGAATCACAGTAATGTAAGTATAATTTTATCCGACTTCTGATATGTGTTGATATTTTATGTAAGAAGTAATGAATCTAATGTTCTGAATATATAATTTATCCGCGGGATATGCTACGAAATTTACCAGCAACCGGTTTAAAAGCGGTTAAATCTTCAAATATTCGCCATGTTCATACAGAAGAGACTTATTTTTCCCTTGTATCCAACCGGTATTTCAACGGAAATTTCCGTTTGAATTTCTAAGTCTAACCTTGCAATTAGTTTTCAATCAAATCAATATCAGTTTCTTTCTTGTGAATGCGATTTCATTTCGAGATAAACCTGTGTTTTGTATTTAACTTCGATTTTGAACATTTTCATCGAATTTATACTTTTTTAATTAAATATTGCTATCAGACTTATGGACCAGGAAGATTTTCTTCAATTAAGATGAAATTGTTACAATTATATTGTATTAGGAGCCATAATTGGAAGAAATGTCTACTTTCTAGTGGAACTTATTCTCCTAATATTTTAATAAAATTTTTCAGATCAATCTTTGATGCTTAAATCGAATATGAACCAGATTAAGTATTATAATTTGATATTTGAAATTCAGCTCAGCTTTAAGTATTTGAATTCCTTAATAATCGATTTACACATAAGTTGCATCTGATTTCAGAAACAAAGTATCAGTAAGTCAGTAGCTTCTCGTAAGTGATATTCGGGATAAAACCATTAGAAGGTTTTTTTCCCGATGGTTATTTAATATTCACAGTGTAATTCAGTAATTAAAGATGCTTTAAATGGAATTTGGGTATTTAATTTCAAAATTTAAGCATATATTTATTATTTTTCAAAATAATTCCTTTCTTGATTATCAAACAGTGTTTATTAATCAATAGAATAAAATATTAAAGTTTAAAACATTTATTATACTTTAGGCGATGTGGAAAAGGATATTTACAATATGGTTACAACCAAAATCCTTACTTGAATCATTATCATGGTCAACCTCATGCTTTTATATATATGTACCAATTCTATCCACTATTGATTTAATTTGGTGTTTCTATTTATTACAGATTGTGACTTCCTCATCTTCTCAGCACTTTTTCCGTATGAGTTCCTCCTGTGTGACAGTGGAATGACACTGAAGATGCCAAGGGTAACCGAAGATCAACAAGTGGTATGATATTCAAATACAATTAATAATAATTAATTTAACAATTAACGATATATATTTTCTTGTAACTTGTATTAAATCCAGAAAATCCGAGTACGGTGGATGAAGCTAAAACAAAATAAAACGTAACATAGCATTCGTGACTTCTTCAATCTCCTACAATTTTCAACGTATATTGACTCGTAGATAACATTCAGACGAGAAGACAGTTTATTAGAAAATGGTTTTATGACAAGGAGGGAAATATAAATAAATTATATGTTTGTTAGAATCCGTATTTCAATAACGTTTACTATTGTTATCATTTCCAATAATTTAATAATAAGATGACTGATGATGATTAATGATTACAATTTTCAAATGCATTTAATAAATTTTAAAATATGAAACTCTTTCCTTTGAATTATGATAAAATATCCAACTTAACGAACTCCAATCGCATCATCAAATTATTCACTAAATACAAAATTCGATTGTCGCGACCTTTTTAGATTCTTCCTGTATTGAGTGAATCAATTCCAAACCTTTTGTTTGTGAATATGTGTGACATTGTTATTGTAAACACTTTATCTGAAATTGCATAAATAAACCCTGAGACAGTTAAAGCTTCGGAAAATCTGTTGTGGCTATCAAAATTCTAAAGCTGTAGTAACATTCATAACCTTTTCGTCTTCGAATTCCTGAACAATCGGTAACTTTTATTAAGATCTTAGTATTTTTATTTTTTGATCTAAAGTGATGATAGACTATATAAATCAGAGTTTGCATAAATATCCCGCTCTAATCAATCCTCTTCTGATTTCTTCCTGACTTATAACTCCAATTAAATTATGTCATAAACTAACGTCTGCGGCTATACAAATAATGTGATCTCTTTAGTCAATCATATCTTGAAATATAAAGACATGCTATGGATGAATCTACAATTCTTAAATGCATATATAACTTCCTATTCTCGCGGGTTTGCACGTAGGTTTTTAAGACTTAATAATTGTTCGGCGTCTTGTGATCTTACCCTTTGTTTCTTTTATCCGCTTTTGGTATCTCCAACCAGCTACTTTTACTCTCATTCACATCCTCAAAAAGTAGAAGCTCTATCATTTTTCTCTTTTGTATACATTCTTTGAAAATGAGAGGACTGAGAAGTATACATTGATAACTTAGAAAACCCTTCCCTATTATCCCAAGGACAGATGGCTCTCATTAGCTTTCACTTATGAGAGATAAGCAGCCGAAATAGCCTTGTTTTCCCTGACTTTCGAGTCTATACCGAAGTTCAAGTTTCTAGTAAATTTTCGCGAGCAAACAAGGTTAACATACTTATCCTTATTCTTATTTTTCATGCGGTCAATCTATATGCCATTCATTGTGTTTTAACATGATCCCTATCAATCATCAATTTACAACTCGCTTCAAATGCTTCGGTACTATTTGCAGTGTTTTTTCACTTCGACTACAATTAGAGTATCTAATTCAAAACGCGATATGCTTTCTCTGTTTGTTTCCAAGAAAATATATAGGTAGTAGTTTTCAAACTTCGTCTATTGCTCAACATCGTTATCTGCTGCATAAATTTTCAAATTTATAATTATAAAATATGTTAGATTAGATTTTCTATGACTTTGACTTTTGAAACTGTATTCATTTTCATTACTGAAATAAGTTATGTTAGTAGAGGTATCTCACTATACTAGCCATTCTGATTCCATTTGTATTTCGAAAGAAGTTCGTGACCTCAATTTAGATTGATTGACATTTCTTAAGGCTCTATCCCGTACTTTGGTCACACAGGAGCAAATTACCTTATTTTGTCACAAATTAGCAACTTAAAATTAAATTAGCATTAGGTAATTTCGGAGCAAAATATTTCTCTTCATAAAATGTATTTTCACTAACGACTCTCATAAAATTTTCTAATGCTTTCATTCAGTTCGCAAACTTTTTCCCGTTCCAAAACAACTCCAGATGTGGGCAATTTTTGTATTTGAAGAAAATGCTACGCTATATACCACCATTTTAATAATATCACAACTTATATTTCATTACTGTTATGAAATTACACAAAGTGATGGCTTTTTGTACCGATTTCGTGAGAAAATTTTCAGTATAGTTGAAAGTGAGAGTGAAGAAACATTCAGTATCAAAATCATAAACATAGTTATCTAACATATGTACGAAGTATAATAATGTTTAAAATATACAAAAAGAACGAATCAGAATCGTTTTTGCTCGTTGTTCCTCTCAAAACACGAGAGCGTAACGGAGGAGGTGCTCCGCCGCGCGGATTTGGCCCTTGCAGCGTTGTCGAAAAGTCGACTTATATATTATTGGGGCAGATTGGGGCAAGATTTTATTTCTGATTCCCATTAAAGAAGGTTTATTGCTTATCGTGGTGTAAATAACTCCGTGTCACACGGTGTCTCAATCTACTATTTTCCTCGCTTTATGTAAAAATTTGTTCCAAAATAAGGGTCGGCCATTTTGTAATGTAAAGTATATAAATATTAAACAGCACTCATTGATACTAAGTCTCACGAAGGAAAAAGAATATATTTATAATATGGCATCATATTTTACCCGATGATTTTCCTAGTTTGGGTTCACAATCGACTCGAAGTTGAAGAATTTCGCGAAAAATCGGAAACGGGAAATTTTCGCAAACATTGGTCAACTTTGACCTCCTGTATAAATTTAATGTTAAGGATCGAACGTAAATGACTTCAATAGTTGTTTGCAGGATTCATTCATAATCAATCATGCGAAGTTTCGAGGTCCGCACTCAAGAAAAGCGTTTTCGTATTTTTGGCCAGCTTTTTTCGATTCTAGCCCACTGTGCGGTGTCGTTATCCCGGGTCTGAGCGTCTTACGATTTTTATGCTCTGCTCCTTGGCCATCAGAATGCACATTGGTAGATTCCTAGAAAGTCGGTAATCCCTAGACCCTAATCACTTGACCAAATACCAGCAATACTGCTGTAGAAGCGTTTCCAATCTCTAAGAGTGGCTAGTATGGAAATGGGTCTTTTTGTAAGTGAGCGTCCTTTTTGATAATATTTGATCCTATAATATATGTATCATGACCAGATTTGCATAAAATAGATTGGATTTACTTTTTAGAAACAACGATGATCAATTATCTGCATGTAGAATCGGAAATCCACCATTAGTCCCGTTTGTTAGCTAACGTTTGTCTGCCCTTTGAAAGGCCTAATAAATGAGGGGTGGTAATTAAGTAAGGAGAAATCGAGGGTTGCGTGGAATTATTGAAAGGTCCAAGGGTCAGGAGAAACTAAAGAACGGAAGGCTGAGGGGATGTTTAAGAGCAATTTCTCATCCTCGGAGCATCGATGAAAGACCTTGGTTAAAAATTTTTTTCTGAAGCGAGGTTACGTAGGGCCGTTCCACGCCCTACGTAGGCGTTCCCAAAGCCATTCATTTCAAAAAGGGGTGAGTGAAATATTGTAAAAGAAGGGTTTCACTAATCGATGCAATATACTGCTGCGTAGGGGAAGTCTAAGAATGAATTTAAAAATTTAGGACTGCTAGGCAAAATAGGGCGTGATCGAGCTGTAAGAGTTAGGAACCTCATACCTCTTTATACTCTCTCTCTCTCTTACAGCAGTAGTTCTTATAGGTGTCTATTTTTCTACACCAGATGATATGATCTTAAAACTGATAGTAAAATACTTTCAATACTTGTTGAAGACGAATGTTATTCCACAAAATGGACTCTCATAATTTAAGTTATCTATGTTTCCACAGAATTTTACTCTTTGATAATTTTTCGTTAGAATTAAGAGGGTCTCTTAAGTCTCAATCTCAGTCACGTTAATAATTTTCTAATCTAATTTAATCAGATTTTATATAAAATGGAGATTTTTCAAACTATTAATTCATTTTCTTCTTTCTTTTCGTAAAATTTGTGGAAAAAGAATGATTCTTCTCCGACATTGCTAATGATTAAATCTGTTTAGCAACCTTGGTAATGAAAATTCATCTCGTTTTGTTTACATTCATACCCAGAATAAAAGTATATCTTGGGTAACTGACAGACAGTCTTGTAATTTTAAGGTAGCAATTCAATCAAATATTGAAGTCATCTTTAATAATATCCGTGACATCAAGATGCCCTAGTTAGAATTAGCAAACACTTCCTGATGTGTGACTTCGTTCGAGGTAAAAATAAAGATTCTCATTTAACCAATGCCTCCTTAAATAATTGATACATCAGGGTTAAATTCATACTAAATAGATAGTGTGGTTTGACTGACAATTAGTAGTAAGTGAAAAACACTCATTCAAACAATTTTATCATTCTTCTTAGTTTAATTCGTATTATTTTTGTATTTATAATAATTTTATTGCACTAGTTACTTAATTTCATACTGTTTCTTGTTGATATATCAAATAATAATTTATCATTTAACAGTTAAATTATTTTAGCAATATGGCAATAAATGAAATTCGTGATACTTAAAATACAGGAGTGGAACACGTATGTAAATCATGTTTAAAATTACGAAAGGAAACCAAAACTGATACTTTTCTTCCTTTTGTTTAATGATATATTTCCACAAAACTTCGTCGGATATTGTGAAGATGAATTTAATTGTTTAAGTGTAAAGGATTGGAACTGAAAACTTCTTTTATGTTTAAGTTCCTTGCGAAAGTCTTGTTTATTACTTTCCAAGAGGGGGGTGATTTGGATACAATAGGAAGCGAAGAATGATATCCGATCGATTCTGTGGGACCATTTTCTGATCAATGGGAATAGGAAAGGTACTACGAGTAAAATACGAGGCTCCGAAACTTCGGCTATTATATGTCAGACTAAATCAAAGGAGACATGCAAGCTACTTAATAATGCCGCCAAAGTAGCTTTAAATTCCACGTCATTTCCCCTTAACAGGATTTAACCACGTTCCGAGTAGTTTCTCTGATACTCGTGGCCATTAAACAGTGTGGATGACTAATTAAGTCCATTAGATCTCCAGAGAAACAATCTGCATTTATAAGATCACTAGAAAACTTGATTTAGGAGATTTAACAGCAATGAACATCATTTTGTAACGGCTAAAGATACTTTCACAAATGATCCCACATAGTTATACAAAATATCTCGCGTATGTGTCTGAGGAAATTAATTATTTTACCATAAAATCTTATTTCACCGTCTTAAAACTTATGAATGGTAGCTCACCAAGAAAGTTAATTCCAATTACTTTGATCCAAAGATTTTAACTTTTGGCTAGCGGGCAATGCATTCAAGGAAAACAATGCTTTCCATGATAAATATCTAATTTGAGATGAGACAATTTATAAATATTAATGAAATTACCACAGTTATGATTTTTTGCAATCTACAAATACGAGGGAGACCTTGTTGTAGTACTAGCAGTATGAGTAGTAATAAGCTGAATATTCTATGCAATTTTCTTCTGTGTTATATTATTACTTGGTACATACTATTCGTCTCATAATTCTTCATCTGAAGCCTACTATTGATACTATTGACGGAGGCGAACTTGAGATGTCACCATGATAATAATTTAATTTTATTGAATTATATTTACAGCATTAGCTAAAACATTCATGTCAATGGGTTGAGTAAAAAAGATCTCGGATTATCGACCAAAAATTATTATGTAATTTTCAGTTATTTTACGGATGATAAATTCGTAAATTCCAAATATTTTCACAATGGATGAGTAACAAATTACTTAATTCTAACTTGGTATTCAAAGTGTTGAATTAAAGTCTGCAAAAGCAGATAATTAATTAAATAAAGTAAGCGAAATATTCAGCATTTGCTTATAATTCTCTCCAAAATAATCATAACTAAGTTTGTCCGCCAACTTTTGTATGAGCTGATGAAAATATATCGAAAGCATTCTAATCCATTCGGAACTTTATCATATCTATTAAAATTGGCTAAACTAGCAAAATCTGATTCATTCCAAAAACTAATATCCGAAACAAGCGATACTGTCCCGAATTTTAAATAAATTAGAAGCATATGATTTTATGAAGTTGTTTTTCCCATTTGTTCTACGCTACGATGTAACGAAAAATGCAATTTCTCTGATATACTCGATATCAATATGAATTGTCACATCTCCCGAGCAAATATTTGCTATCGGGACGAAGGTTATATCTCGACAAAGATTAATTTTGTTTCCGCAGAAGCCAAACGGGCGACAGTTTGTGTAGGGATCATAGGTCCAGATGGGTCTCTGGAAAATTTTCTGCCAGTTATTCCCTTGTAAACAAGTAACAAAGAAATCAAGATAGCACCCATCCCAAAGCCGGTGACGAACATCGCTCCATATCAATCATCTCTTCCAGCCTCTGCACTCTCTCCAATCATCTCCTTGTTTATGTTTCTCACCGCTTTTGTTCCAGAGAAGATGGACGTGCAAGTACACACAGAGTGTGGGTGGAGGGAGAAAGAGGGCTCGAAGAATAGGTCACGGGGATTTGAGACTTGCGCCGGAACGGAGTCTGTGGTTTATGCGGTAATTACTCTGATATATAACCAGCATCAAGAGGAGGGATCTCCGCCACAAACGAACAGCAAAGGCATTGTATTTTTAAACTTACTCACAGTTTGCACCCTCTCTCATTTCCCGCTGGGATGCGGGCACCAAACCTTATCTCGTCTAGGAGAAAGCTTGGACGTTTCTATTTGCGAAATGAAAGTTGCGGCGCGAGATCTTTCGCGGTGGAAAGTCTGAGGGAAGCAAAGGCCGCTCCCATAGCAACGAACCCCTTCTGTTTGAATAGCGAATGAATCGATTACAGGAGGGATATTATATGTTTTTCGAAATAGCTCTACAAAGCTCAGATACGACAGTCGCGAATAAATACGGATATGTGCAAACGTTTCGGAACAAACACGGGAAAAGTAAATATCTCCTTATCAAAAACAGTTAAATATCCGCCCCTTATGCGAGGGAATGATAAGGGTCTCCTCGTTTGAGGTAATGTTTGTCTAGAAAATTTGTATATTTTAGGCATTTGCGGAAAAAAATTTGTTTGCTCAAAGATATATAGCGAAGAAATACGGAAAACGGGCGTGAAGGCAATTGAGGAAGTTTTTTCCCGACACGATAGAATATATTTTAGGTAAAAATCTTGAATTATGGATATATTCAACCTTTCTTAGAAGTACCCGAAATCTTACTAAGGATTAGAGCTTAACATATCATTTTTTGTGATAATTGGATGAAAAATAAAAGGATTTCCCGTTAAAATAAGCTAACAAATCCACAACTAAACCAAAAATCCTACTTTTTGATTAAAGAAACATGATATTCCTTCAAATGTGAGAGTAAAACATAGAAAAATACGTATCGCAAAATAAAAAGGAGTTTTAAAGTAAATTTTGGAGTGTGTTGTAAAATATTGGAGGGAATGTGTAATCTTTTATAATTGTTTGTAAATGTGATGTTTGAGAAAATGATGAAGTGGTATGTATTTTCCAAAAGGCACGGCATTAAGTGTGACTATGGATTATGAATGAATGAGCTGTAATCATGGAATATATATGGTGGACATGCGTTTGAAGGGCTAAAGGCGGATGTTTTATAAATTAAATCTTGTTGTTATTTTAAAGTGGTTCTAATTATGCTTGTAAATATAGTATTGATATTTCAAAATGTTAATCTGTATAAGACTTCCCGTATGATAGACTATGGAGTGAGTTTGTGAATTAAATGTTAATAGAAGATGTCTTGGGCTGCCAACTGACGACAATTAATCAGCAGCAAATAACAATATATACATATATACTAACAGTTTATAAATAATTTGGCAGATACGCATATATCTATATTGAGCTGAAATTTCTAACAATAATAGCATACGGCGGCGACACTAGGCATGAAGGATGTCATGAAGAACAGGCGCAAGATGTGAAGTCATTTCATCGGCACGAAGTCTCCTCATCTCCACCTCCATTATCTGCGTTGGAGAGGGAATGAGACGGCTAACATAAGCAAGGTGATGATTGAAGTAGTTCGTCATAGCTTTCCTCAATGAGAAAAATGTTGTAAGCAAAGGAGATCCACGAAAGAGCAGCGCTTTGACCCTATATATAGCACTTTTCATAGCATCCTGTAAGGCGACACCTAAGTTAATGTCATTAATCAACATCACTAACACCTATTTAGGAAAAGATAAAAGGAAAGAATAAAAGGTTTTAACTATTAGCTAAAGAGTTTAAGGTGTAAGTCGAGTTGAAATCTGCAATATCGAAGGGAACTTATCAAAAATTTACTATTAAACCTTACCAAATCTTTAAAAATACTATATTTTAAAAGAAGCCTCTCCCGGAGAGGAGAGAGAATACCCTAATATTTCATTCTGCTTGTGGATAATAGTTTTTAATAACTTCATTCTTCGTGGATTATTTTCGGGAAACCGTGCACTCGTGATTTCTTTGCTGGTAATAGTAATATACGCAAAAGTACATCGTAATTTATCATTTCATCCCTATTTGTATTTATTAATAAAAAAAATCACATACAGCAGTTTCGCCAATTTAAAGTGAATTTCAACAAAAAACTGAAACTAAATATGCATATCAACGTGAAACAAGAAAATCCAACAAAAAATATAAAATATGATAGGAAGGATGAAAATGATAGGAAGGGGCAAGTTTTTTCATCTACTTTCAGATAAGAGTGTAAATAAAAGTTTTCATAGCTACAAATTTTGAGGAAAACTCTTATAACGTGAAAGACGGAAACAAAATTGAGTTCATATTTCCAAAAGCATAGATTCTTACCGGGAACGTTTATTTTACGTGATACAGCACTAGTATATATGAAAGACAAACATTTTATCAGTAGAAGACGTCCAAATACCAGCCTTACTAGGTAAACAGACCACGGTAAGTACATTGTGAGACAAATACGTAAACGGAAGGTTTCTATAACCTAGAAAACTAGATTGATGAAATCGCATTCTCCATCCCTCGCTAACACCGAAAATATATTGATTTTTTGATATCTCGTCACACATGCGACGGACGCAACACAAAAAATAAGGGGCACTGTATCACCTCCGGTGAGTTTCTTTAAAACTTAGGCGAGGTAGTCAATTACAAGCTAACCTTTTGTCTAGAAGAAAAATGTATTCATAAAAGTAAGAAAATAATTTTTTTATAGAATAACAGAATGGTAAGGTAATCGAAAATTTTTGTTCGAATATTAATTACTAATTTTAAGCATGAATTTGATTCCACGAAAATCAGTGTAACCAGTTATGATACATTTTATATATACAATAATAATACATATAATTTTATAGGAGTAAAGCTACCTGTAGAAGTAAAATTGGAAAAGGAAGTGCTAATATATACCAACTAGAAAGAAAAAAACATGGGACAAAGATGAATATTTGAAGATGGATACAATTTTGGATTAGCATATTAGGGGGAATTAGGAGATCTGAGGGCAATGAAGATTATAGTTGGAAAATAAATTATCTGATATAATATACATCAACATATGATAATGAATCATTACTTCCAAGGGATCCCGGATAGCCAAGTGGACGTACCATATTTTAAATTTGTAGTAATTTTTAATTCTGAGATTTTAGTGCAAAAGTAGCCGTCCTTCTGGGAACATTAAGGCTACGCCAACCAGAGGTATTTTGAAAATTAATTAGCATGCAAGGACAAATAACTTTGGCTAACTTTAAAATAATCCGGCCCATTTAATGGGCCGGATTATTTTAAAGTTAGCCGAAGGATTAATTTAGTGTAGTTAATTTTTCATGGATTTTATGAAGTTTCACAGACAACTGAGGTTTAGAATGAATTTCAATAGAATCTCTATTCTAAATGTTGCTCTTAATTGCTCATAAGCATATCTACATTTTACGACAAAAAATTAACTATTTAAATTAATCATTAAAATTTTTCATTAGGCGTTTTTCGAAAAAAATATCTGAAATTTCTTCTTCATCCCAACATCATCAGTCTTGAGAGCTTTAATATTAAAAGGATCTTAAGCGTTTTCCAGATATCCTCGAATGTTAGCTTTTCGGTAGCTATTCAACATAAGCGAGGAAAAAGTAATTAAGTAATTTCTCGCACAACAAAGTTTACGAGCGATCAGTTAAATTTTATTTCGGGCATTTTATCGAGATCTTATATTTTTCTATTAAGAAGAAAATAAATTTGAAGTTCCAAGCTTTATATTTCGTGGAAATGGTTTATCTTATCCCCTTCCATCCTCCTCTTAAGTCCCTTTGTTTGTATTTCCCGTAATTATCTTTAAAAACTCATCCAAGGCTTCCATCGCCATTCACTTCCTTTTCTTGCTTCATAATCAAGATATTAATTTTCTATATTCTCGGAAATCCTCTCAGCGTCAATCAAATCCGGCCTTTTTCGATATTCCAGTTAACGTAAATGAATATGCAAACAGAATTTTGAATTTTATTTTCAATTATGAGCAAATATTATCAATCAATGAAGCGCTCTTGGTCAAAGGACGCAATGCAGATCACATTTAATTAAAGGTCATCGAAAAAGTTCTATACATCGATATTGAATTTTGTCCCTTCATTTTACGTCATTTAATTCCATGAATTTTATCGAATTAATTGTCTCTCATGTTAATTTCACAGTAATTAAAATGAGAACATTATTGAAATGAATATAAATAATTAAAGTTGCTTGCAAACGCTTCTCGAATAATTTTTTCTGCTTCTTATGAGTGTAATCTTTATTCTAGTTACATTATTTGCTATAAAAATGAATTAAATTAACGCATCCTAGTCAATACGTATACTAAAATAGGAATGATGTTTAAAATTTTACTGAATGACCGGCAACACTCACAAAGTTTCTAAATTTTGAATGAAGCTCAAATAACTGTCACGATAATCATCTCTCATATTTCTCTATCATAAGACTTATTAAATTATAATAATAACATTAATGACAGCAGATAATTTGATTGATATTGAGAATTAATTAAGATAGGGCGAGCAGGTTTTCAATTCCATCAAGATTATGATCTATATGTATCCTACACTGAAAATATAAGCTGATGGAGTGGTGCTGTAGTAACGTTCTTTCATATTCCCCCACTGGCTGCTTTTAAGCAGTGGTCAATCTTTCAAATCAAGCCTCCATTTAAAAACAGTTGATTAGCTTACTGTGATTTATATATGAAGGTATCTACTGGGTAGTTAAATTTTTCTCCTGATTATATTTCTCGTAGAACAATTTGGAAACCTTCTTCCTTCAAATTTTACCTGAATCTCGTGCATGTTTTGCATAGGATTAAACAATCTCAGCAGACATTATTTTAGCATTATATATGCCTTTATTTAATACTGATTTCTTCATGTAGCCGCAGAGAAAGAATTTTCTTTTCCTGTCTTTTTTCGGTAACTTATGTTCGATTTAAGCTCTAGAATCCATGGTCGTAGGAAAAGATGAGATAAATACAACTTCTACAAAATTTCCAATTTCCCTATTAAGCTGGAGTTAGGTAGGCATCCCATCTCTGTGAATTAACTCAGCGGGAGAAACAATTACGCCGGAATTAGAATTATGTTTCTATTCCGAGTAATTTACTTTTATCTCGTCGCTCAACTACGCTTTATCTCCTATCAAATGGAAGGCCGTCTCTGTAATGGTAGTTATCATCTCTCAACGGCATGAGGGCATTTCATTGGCGGAAAGTGGGGTCCTTAATAGGGTTATTAGTTCCACACATTATGACACAATGGCTTACATCGCTGTGTAACTAAGCAGCGCAAGCAGGGTGCAAAATCAAACTAAACTGACCGGCTGCAATTGAGAACATGCTGTATATGCCCCTGGAGATAAGCCATTAGTCATTGGAGATGGAAATGTTTAGCTTGCTGTTAAGTGAGGTAGAGCTTTGAGCATGGCATGTATATGCAGTGGGAACCTATACTCAGCTCTGAGACTCATTACCTCACTCATTTATCGCCTCTCATCACAACGTATGTTCACCTTCATATCCTCGGAAAAATAATTTTTCAAAACCTTATGACGCGGTGCCCATATCTAACATTTTCCCCGACACAATTGACACTCCAATGATATTCTTCACTAAAGTTGAATATTATGCATTCAATATTGTTATTTTGTGGAATTATTAAGGAGAATTAAAGTAAAAATTTATCGACTCCGAATAGGAACGATGTTGGAGGCTCGTTACAAAAAAGAATAACCGGTCGCCAATTGCAGTTAGCCGTAATAATTACGTGGATGCTTGTTTTACATTATGGATGTTTAATATCGAAGAAAACCAGCTAAAATGAAAAAAGAAACACTAACAGATACGCTATACGAGGTTAGATAAATTTTCTACGATAACTGCTACGGAAAAGCGATTATGTTGCGGTTTTTCAATCGCTTGTTGCGAAGGGTCATAGATAATTTTGCTGGTATATTTTCCAACACTAAACCATTATTTTTACTGATCTCTTCGGTAAAAATGATAGAACAAAAGTTTGAAAATATCTGTTAATATATATTATACGTATAGTCAGCCCAATCCGACTGGCTTAATTATTTAATCTTTATCAATTTAATCCATTTATAATTTTTAATATTAATTTTTAATAATAATTATCTTATCCTCTAGATATTAATTTATTCTGGATGAACTTTAAAAATGTTTGTTAGTAACAAAATATATTAAGTTAATAATAAAATGTATGAATATATAAATAATTAAGAATCCAACAACAACATATACGTATAGATATATGTAAGATATATCTACAAAGATGAATTTTAAAATACATTTTAAAAATATACGAAAAATCCTAAAACGAAAAATTCTTGTTATCGATTTCGGATGCTTAACAATTCTTTTTCATTTGAGATTGGCATTTAGATCAAGGCTTCTTACTCGGAGAGGAAATTAACTAAACATTTATCTCGAATTTATGACACTTTTTTCAGTGCAATTGTCGATTTTAAAATCGCAAAATACGCAAATGAATATCGGTGTAACTCCTGTTCATCTTTGGGTACAGTTGTTTTGTATATCGTGAATTGATATAGTCTGTACATACTTGACATTTTATCTCTTTAGAGTGTTAACTGAATATTTACAATGGTTACGAAATCATAATTTACCATAATCAATATCCATTACAGAATCTACTTTGGCCATTTGATGGTAAATAATTGTTAAAAATAGTTGAAGGTTAATAGAGAAATATTTTTACCCATCAATCAAGAATCAATACAAATATGCGCCTTTGGAAAGGTTGAATGACGAATGTCACGGTTAATATTATAAGACGGACTTATTTCTCTTGTCCACTTGAACGTTTGAACGCTTGAACGTTTACCAAGGAATGGAAAATTTTCTTGATGAAATTACCACACTGCACACGATTGCGGTACCTAATTTTTGCGGCGTTCCTATTTCGCTCCTTGCATGCTCTCAAAGTTCCTCCCGTAAAATAGGGATGTCCTACTTGGAGGACCGACAACAGAACGATTCTGAAACCACTCCAATTTTGAGGTTTCTTTTGTTATTGGGGTCCCAACGCGAATGAACCTCAGATCTGTCCGTGGACCGAAGAAACTTGAAAATGCAGCATTTACGTTTAATTTCATCAAATCTTTATGTAATCATCAATGAAAATTGCCTAATAACTTGTTTCAGGATTTTTTTTATTTGACACGAAATAGAAGGAAATATATATTCCATTTAATTTTGTCTCTAAATCTTTCTTTTCCATAGCTGTGGTGATATAAAAGTTTCTACCACGCCGTGCAGACATATAAATTACGCTAAAAGTCACGTACGATTAAATATTGTAAGTGGAGTGTGTTATGCTTTCAGGAATAACGAGTAATGGAAGAATGCGTTTATATGACATGAAAAAATTTCGTTTTTTAGTCGTCTCCGCTAATAATTTATCGAGAGACATGAATTTTCTTCGTTGAGTGTATACGCGCTACGCTGATGAAAGTGGAAATACTCCGGCGTTTTAAGTGTGTACTGCTACTTTAACTTAAAGCAGAACGTGCTGAAGCGGTAAAAACGAGTCTGGAAAATAAGATAAGAGGAAAAGCAAGGGAGAAATGCGCCTTTCGAAGCATAACCATATAAGAGGAAAATTTGAGAGGGAAGGAAAAAATATATTTATAGTCTGGCAATTCTCCAAATGTGAACATCTAAAGAATGCAGGGAATAAAGCGGAACGAGGGTACAGAACAACTGGCCAAAAGAAAGAAAAGATATGAAAAGAAGGGTAATAAACAAGGGATAAAAAGGAGCACAAGAAAGAAGAAGATTATGGGGAATAGTTTAACATAATTCTTAAATATGAATGATGTGGTAAGTTAGGAACTGGTAAATAGCTGTACAAGAATAAATTCAAGTTATCGTACATCAAGTATTTCACTATTAAGAAATTTGAGATAATTAATACGTCGGTTATTTAAACGCTTTTATGGTGTGATTTTATGTGAGTTTTGAACTTGATGAGAATGAGAAAAACTAGCAAAAACCGATAAGAACACCTAAGGATAAGTAGCTTTATTTGAAAGAGGAAAAACCGACATTACCGAAGATACTTATGTTCGTACTTTATATATTATGTTTTATATTTTTGCTTAGTTTAAAATTTATTTTTATACGTTAATTAATTCTCTTTGTCAGCTTCATTAAGTCCTGTAACCATTCTTTGGATTTGAAATTAATAATAAGATAAAAAGTTCACGGAGAGGTCTTGCGAGTGCCAGGCACGCCAATCAATTAGCCAATTAATTAACTAACTCAAAACATAGGAACTTTAATACATGTCTGGTAAGTGGCACTTTAAAACTTTTCATGAAAATTTCACATTGAAAATGGAATTTCAGGTGGCGGCAAAGTGTCTGATATGCTCTCATTATAGGATGCATAATAAGCATCGGATAAAAGAACGGAATCAATAGGATACCGTTCTTATAGACGAAGATTCAATCTATCAAAAATACTGATTTCGTCTTTATATTTTAAAGGAGAAGAATAAGGAATGCGTAAGTTATTAAAATACACGGGTGGTCTACAAAGTTTCCGACATTTCGCCATTTCTCGACATGTTTTCTGAAAATTTCTGAAAATTTTCTGAAGATTTCTGAAAATTCTGGGTTCGGAAACTTTTCAGACCACCCTCGTATATCGTTTGTCAATTTTTTCTTTCCTTAGTGAAATCTAAACGCAAATTGGATTATATTTAAAGTTCCATCAAATCATAATATGGATACCAGTGACAAATTTCTCCACATCAAGTGTATTTTACGAAAGAGAAACTGGTAAAAAAATTTATGACCAAAATAACTATTCCATTTTCTAAATAACACAGGTCCAGATCAATGAATTCTAGATGTTAACTTCCCTCTAAGATAAAGGGATACGGAATTCACGGCAATTTTTCCTTGGGTAGATGAATATTTTAAAAAATGATAGAATTCAATTCCATCAAGAGAGGTCTCTCCGACGACATAATTTTCGAGTGATTTCAATTTCCTATTCGAAAATCATTCAGGCGTATCCGATTTTTTTATCTCTCGTATTCTTGGAAATGAAAGGATGAATCTGAAGAGGATAAAGAACGTCAATAAGTTTAGAAGTCTATAAAGGGGAGATGTAATCCGCAGGGGAACTCGATAATCCTGAAGAACAAGGATTCGCCGCTCTATTGAGTTATTAGAGACCTTCCTTCGTCATGTTTTCGCCAGCTATTCCAGGGAAATGAATTGATACGGATGAAACGTGTTTCGTGAAGCGAAGGGTAAATAATGATCAACAACCTTTGTTTGGAAATGAAATTTCCATGGGCTTTATGAGTGTATAAAACAGGCTCGAGATTAAGGTTTTTCGATTAACGTTCTTGATGGAAACTAGGCGAGGAAACGAAATCAACATTTCATGGAAAATTGAAAACTGACAAGCAGCAATGTATGTACGTACAGCAAAGTTGATCATCTTCTTTAAAACCCGTTCATGTTGTCAAATTGCGAGGACGAGGGATATTTATTCAAGACGAGATGTAAAAAGCAGAAATTTACTAGCAATCTCGGAGAACGGCCAAATCTCTTTCAGTGGAAAATGAAATCAAGCGCTCCATTTCTTTCATTTCGTTTAATAAATTTTGTTTTATGTCTCTATGGGAAGAGGAAAAAGGGGCAAAGCATCACAAGATGTTCAAGCGTAAACTATGTCAAATATGTAAAACGAAAAATGGTATTCCTTCATGCCAAAAATGTCTTTATTAACTAGAGTATGCATTCCTTTCGTGTTGTATGTAAAATCTGAAATATACGTAATTTTTTTTATTAAGTTTCGGTAGTGTTGATCAGTCTTTTTTGTCAATTCAGGAAACGTTTATCATTGAACATACCTCTTCACTGTGATTATGCTATAATTAAAATATGTGTTCTTTAGGTTATACTTTATTTTAAAATATACA
Organism: Pachydiplax longipennis; assembly: GCA_036926295.1. Classification (NCBI taxonomy): domain Eukaryota; kingdom Metazoa; phylum Arthropoda; class Insecta; order Odonata; family Libellulidae; genus Pachydiplax; species Pachydiplax longipennis. Next base: position 73,288,493 of record JAVFKF010000012.1, read on the forward strand.
TTCTATAGGTTATAGGTTTGCGAAATTCAATATGGAGAAACAAAACCAGATATTATTACTCAGCATCACTTATATCTCCTTATCTTTCGTATATTATCCTAACCTAACAGACTGAGACTACCCTATATGAAATTTACGTTTCGCCCTATCTTTCACCAAATCTTAAGTTAAGTATTAAAAAATTTTCTATGAGCACACCTTTCATATTTACAATCATAACATTTTTCTGATGGAGGAATCCAAATGATAAGAATCAGATATAGTATTTCCGAATACGTGGACGGTTTTGAGATGAAAGGACGTGAAATTCGTTTCAATTGAGTCTATTCATCATGACTTAACATAGAGTAACGCTGAACAGATTGGCTGCGTTGGACATTTCCTTTCACATTTCCATGAGCAAAGTTCTAATCGAGTATGCCATTCCGAATATTTCTCAAGAAGATTTTTGCAATTCTTGGCAGAATTTTACCGTTTTACTAATTTGGAAAATTCGCACCTTCTAAATTTAATACCTTTTGAATTAATTCAGTGTAATGACAATTATTTTAATATAGCATAGATGTTTGACATCAATAATTGAAATTATTGTATGCTATATTTCCCATCTCCGTACAGTGTCATGAAATGAAAATGAAAAGAAAGGTATCCTAGCAATATAATTGATTTTATGATCTAACTTTATTTTCTAAAGATTCTATAATTTCTACATTAGTCGATTAATTTTGACTGAATGTGCATTGGTAATTTTTTCTGCCCTTAAAGAGCATTCTTTACAGACCCACATTATTTTGCGAGAAATCTACTCTGAATAAAGTGTAAAAGAATAATCTCAAACAAGATTGTTGAGGGGCTCTTCAGCGTAAGTTTCGAGATGAATGTATTGCAATGTAACAGGGCATAGAACCGGAACCCGAATCGAAAACCGAACAGCACAGAAATTTGGATTTTCCTATTAAAGTGAATAACAGAATGGAAAATATTGCGGTTTAATCCCTCCAAATATGTTCCAAATGCTCAAGTCTCACTTATGCCGCTGAAGCGTCAAAGAAAGAGAGAATACTTCGTAATTTTCATAAACTATAGTGTTAAGGAAAGATTTCGGCCATGTCGTCATCTACAAGTGAGGATATTGCAATTCGGACGGACTTTATCTGTGAATTTGTTGACAGGGACACAAGGTTACTTCATTTGTAAGCTTCGTGGTCGAAGAAATCTCATTGTTCACTGCTCCCTTTGGGTTGTCAATTTATAAAGCCTTTCTAAGGAGCTGAAGTGCCCGTATTCGAAGATTTGCAAGGCTAAGGAGAAATTCCCTAGCCGAAGGTTGATGCGCGGAACCATCCGTGTCGTGAACCATCGTCGATTGAATCTCGAAAACTTAAATAATCGAAAATTGCGCATCTTGCTACTTAGCGTACATTACAGCATTCCGACACGAAGCATTTAATTGCGACGGTGTTTACATACCAATCTAAAGAGGATTCGTTTTCCAGACTGTTTGTTTAAAGAGGATGGAATAGTCATCCGCAAAGTGGGATGGATTGCTGCACCGCAAGTTCTTCCTTCTGTGAGTTGTTTATCGCTAACATCGAAGTAATCATGTTTATCAGCTGCAATTACTCAGTGAGAGTAGGCGCAAATGTCGAAATTCCACGTCGCGGAGAAACCATTGAAAGAGCTTGTGATTGGTTGAATTTAAATAAAAGTAGCATCCTTTATCCTTTATAAAGGGTTTGTATATAAATTCATTGCATTGAATACAATTTTAGTTTTTTTTCATTCTCATTCTGCCTGGGAGTTAAATTAAAACAAAATTATTGCCACGCATACAACTGAATTGTAGCTATAAAATTGTTAGAAATAACGATGTGTTTACCTTTCTCTGCCCAAGGTTTTGGAATTTTTAAGAACCTCTGGAAATTATAGTCCACATTCACCTACTTAATTGTGCGGGAAGAGCTTTTTAAATTAATTTGAGTAAACTTGATGAGAAATTAACCTGCTATGCACATAATCTCCTAGAAGGAGGTTCCTGCAGTAATTCCTTCACTAATTTTGGCGAATGCCTGGCAGAGTAATCTGTGGTGTATGAAGTTTAATGTGGGATTAAATGTAAAAATGTATTAATAGAGAATTCTATGGAATTACAAACTAATGATACTTGTTTATATTGGACGTTTTCCATCGGATTATTGATCATTCTGTAACGTAATTTATAATAATACTGAAGACTTTTTATTTCGGGCTAAATTTACCCTCGAGTCTATGAGGAAGTCAAGTGGTAGATTTCCAAACTGCAATTTTCACAAATCCTCTCTCATCTTTGCATAATAGTAGGTCTTTTCGATGCCTACTTTGTGAATCTATGTAAGCAAAATAAGGATAACTGCTTTCGGTTCTTATCGATTTGATTTCAGTTTCTAAACTGATCATTGTCTTTGATCATGTCCATTGGAATTTGGGAATGAATATAATGTTTAATATTAATAAATAATGAGAGCTTGCAAGCAGAGTCTTGCAGTTTACATACTAGACGAGATGAAAGTAAGAGCTTCAAGGATCTTTGTTTCTTTCCTTACTCAGTATTATTAATGTTCTAATTTCTAAGAGTAGTTTTTCTATTAAAATATTCCGACGTTTAATATTTTAAACAGTATTAACTTTTCGATATTTTGTAGTATGGTTAAAATGCTAAATTCCTTGTAATTTCTATTGTTTTCTCTTCTCCAGTATCTCCAGTTATTGATTTCGATGTATTTAATATTATTTAGTATTGCACTTTTGATTTATATAAAAATATGCATAGTTCTCCTTTTCATGTTTTAGTTTAGTTTCATAAGAAGGTTATCTCTGATTTTTCACACCACCTTCTTTCTGAGTGCTTTCTTCCTTTGGATATTTTTTCCTAAGATAATAGCTTAGCTTTTATACTCTACAGCTCCTTCTAATGTTTTCCTATATCCAATTTACCTATATATTATAACGTTTTTACCAACGAAGACTGGTTGGACGGAAGAAGAGATTTTTCAGTCCAAATCTTGCCTTAGTAAAGACCTTTAAGCATTTCTGTTTGTCTTCTTGTTGCCTCCATTTACGCAATTGTTTTTTACTGAATCTATCCTCAGTTATAATAAGTGCTAAAACCAATAGAATTATCTTATTCTTCAAACTGATACCTGATTATATCCTAATGGCCATTTTCCTTATTAGACCCAAAAACTTTATTTTTTTTGACAATAACCACTTTTAATCAATTTAATCATACAATTACAAAATGAAATTTTTAAGCAAAAAAAAGTTTTTCGTCATAATGAAATCAGACCCAATTGATCACAGATATACTAATAATGATTCCAGTTGTTTGATCTCAATTCCTAAAGATTATTAGTACCTGTGCACCAGGATTGAGTGAACAATCACATCCTCCAACCTAAACACGTTAAAAGGGAATAGGATTTCCTCTAGTTTGCCATTCGCATTCAATAATTATGAAATGAACATATATGTTATTATCTGGATCACTTCTATTTTAATCAAAGTATCTTAGCTTTAAAATTTTAAGTTCCTAATGTTATGTGATATCCTGAAATTGCTAAGATATCCTGAAGAACTTAATTGCATCGAAAAAGTGTTTATTACAGCATAAAGACTCGCTGAGGCTAATTTTTTCCGTTCATAAGGTGTCAAGAGAAAAATAAAATAAAACAACGGTGTTGTTTAGTAAAGTGGCAAAGTCACTACTTTGAATTCTTGAAAACATCGGTGTACAGAAGTTATATCCATAATGAAACAAGAAAATCCTTGAAATTATAGTAGCTAATACTATCATGGTCTAGCACACGTTGCTAATTTCATTCACTAAGAAGACGAACACACGAAGGACTTGGAATCTTTTCTTATATACTTAGTTTCTTGTTTGCGTCAGTGTCGGAGACTAACTGGAAACATTCAGTTCAACATAAAGGAGAAGAGGGAGCATTGAGATACAGCTTGTTTCATCACCTCAAGGTAACGAAGGAACATTGCCACGAATGATGTAGTGGAAGCAGCACTTTCGAGAAAGTTCTCTCCTGAACAAGTGATGTATCTCCTTTGAAAGGTAGTAAAAATTTAATTTTTCGCGTAGGAATTTCATCCTAATCTAATTATTTGAATGCATTGAATAAATGAAAATACTTCAAGTTTTCCTTTTAGCTCATTACTAAGAAAAAACCACAGGCCTCAAAAACCTTATATATAATTAGCGGTGTGTCCGTCCGTCCCCCCTTTTATCTTGGAAACTATTTGTCGTAGAGCCATGAGACAAACTGCATTGTATTTCAAATATGCTGAAAGCCCCACGAAAACTATTTTCATCTTTATGAAGGCTCGGTTTCGAACTCAGGACTTCATAATATGTTTCCATAAGGAATGCACGTAAAGTTCGTTTTTGTACCCTGCAGGCTTTGTTACTTTTACAGAATTAAATTGGAAATAACGGTCCTACGAAGTCAAGAAAAGTACCAAACGAAGGAAAATTGAATGAAGAATCTTATTACTATCGTAAAATACACATTTATAATCTAAATTACGAGAACTATGACAAAATACACGAAAATTTTGTAAAAATTTCCCCGTAGTAAACAACCAGGTTTTAACCAATTTCAATTAATTAAACCCTCATTCTTCACAATGTGTATAAATCTCTTGATCGTGATGTCTATGTTTGATTTCAGTGATTTTTCTCATGCTAACTATAAGATTCTCCCATAAGAGACTCCATATCTTTAGATCATTCAACAGAAGGATCTCTTGCAGAAGTGTAACAATGTTAAGCATCCACTTTAAATGGAAAGAAGATATTCACTTCAGAATAACCGATAACTCTAGTTACTGCTCAAGAGTGTACTTAACCTCCGAATAAGAGAAGACTGCATCGCTATTGGAAGTCGGAAAATGAAATAGCTGTGGTGATACCGATTCAAGCGTTAATTAGGAGCATCACGTTAAGTAAGTGGCAACTCAAGTGGAACTCGGGCCAAGTAACTAATTTAAGATATAACCACATTTGTGAGTGAATCTCAGAGTGATGCTCAAATTTAACCGAGATAAGTTACGAGATTTAACGAGGTCCTCATCCTTGATATTTAAAAGGGAAATTCATCCGCCGCATCCAAATGACTCCAATTACCTAATGAGAATTTCATTGCAGCGAAAATTTTCGAATTAGACATGACTATTCTTTCGTATTCCCAACTTTTAATGAGAAGAAGATGGAAAATTTTCATATTTAAGTAATAAAGACTTATGGAGCTGCGTGCAATAATGAAACTGTATTCAGATAAATTTACCCGCAACTTTCAGAATTTGTAATATTTGATAGGAACCGAACAATTCTACGAATGAGGACAGTTTAGCTATCCCAAAATAAAGAACAAGCCCTAGTGAAGATATATGAGGCATTTCATATATTCAGAACAATAAATGCTTTTCAAAATTGTCTGCTACAATGTCAAAAATACTTACTTTTATATTTGACGTAACATGTTTATTTCTATGTTATTTTTTAAGTTTACTATGAAATATTCATGTTATTCTTATTTAATTTAAAGGTAATATACTGACTTGAGTACAGAAAAATGACCGGCACATAAGAATTTTTGGTAGACGTAGGAAGTAATTGTCGCAGTTGTTACAGAAAGAAGCTGGGAACTTCAAATGTAAAATAGTCCCATTCTTTGTAATTTTAGGAATTAAATACATGTCCAAATTATAGTCCAACTCATAATCATGCTCCACTATTGTCTAACTAAATAGACGATGAACATGAATTGATTGGAAACTACACTTTTAAAAAGCTAATAGATCCTTTAATCATTATAGTTCAATACGTTGACAGTAAGAGTGAACGTTTCAAGGTGAACACAGATTTATAATGAGTGAAAGAAATGCGTTTCCTCAGCCGTATCGGATACGATTGTCGATCACTGCATTAATAGTTAATAATCCCTTTCACTAAAAAACTCATTCAAAAAATAATACATTTTGCGATTTTCTGAAGTGAGATAGAGTCATTTATTCACATGACATATTTTATATTTCTTAAGCATGTTTAATCCCCAAGGAGAAACGGATATAGTAAAGGTGAGACAGGACTGAGACTCGATCCTTGACCTTCCAATTGCTGATCTATTGCTCTAATCATTAAGCCATCTTGCCAAACATTCAGATAGGCATAATGGTTAATGCAACCGACCAGCAATCGAGAGATCCACAAGGTTCGTGTCCTCATCCTGTCAGATTGTTTCATATTATTTTACCCTTGGGAATTTTCCTATGCGTACAAGAACACCTCGAAGCAAATTTTCAAATTCGGGAAAATGCTATCCCATTACATGAACTTTTATTAATTTGCAGAATGTAAGGTTCCGCAAAGTAAGATTGGGAAAATCGGAATAATAAAACCATAGAATATAAGGGATCAAAAACACCTTTAATAAACAATGTTTACTATTCTTTATTTCTTATTTTGTCGTTTTTTTGATGGATATATGTGATATTCAATCACTGATCAATATTTTATAATAAAATGTGAATTACCTTTATCATTGATGTAAAAAATTTTAAAAAGTAGATTTATACAACTTGAAATTTCTTTTCAGAAAGAATTGGCTTTGCGCGTGGAATTTCGATTTCAATGTAAGCCTCATCCTCAATTGAAAAAGAATAAATGGTACCGAATTGTTTCTTCTTCCGGGAAATTGCAGTTATCTATTGATCTTTCTTTTATAGCACTGCGCATTTCTCTTTTAATTTTTGGATTCCATTCAAATTCCTTCTCTATTAAATTCCGTCAGAGGTCTGCAACGATTAAATTAATTTTCTTTGGAAGCCATGATTTTCAGGTTACATGCTATCTTTTTTTCAATCACTCAAAGGAAATAATTCTTATTTCATGCAAAAGCGGAATATTAAAAATCAAAGAAATTTTACAAAAGACTTGAATTACAATACAGAATTTCCATTACGCCTGAACACTACGACCTTTGCAATTCATGATTCTATTTCCTTCTTCTACGTTTGGATAGCTGTCCATTCACATCACGGTTAAATGCATGAAATATTTTATATGGAATCCATCATTTTTTCGATGGGTGGAAATTTATATACTTTGAATATGTACTCTTTATATTCTTCTTAAACATTAAAACATCCATGTTTTTAAAACTAATATATGACTAATATATAACTCAAAAATATGAGTACCGCAGGTATAATTGTTCAGGTATGAACGTAATTTTTTTCAAACTCATTGAAGTAAAGGTCTTTTCCGTTGTTTTCAGGTTTCAATTCGTATATAGCGAGAAAACCTATCGATTCGCCTATATGACATTCTTTCTCCAGCATCGAGGAAATTCCATCCGTTATCTTTCGAAAATTCAATCATCCTTTAATTTTCATGCTTTTTTTATTTCCCATCGTAACACAAATTCCATCTTCGTCTCATTCAGTGAACCCATATCCAAATGTAATGCAGTACTATTGCGTTCCCATTTCCTCTGAAAATCAATCTCTTCGCTTAGAGTCTTCCCCTTCATGCATCACTTCCATGTCGTCTCGTTAATCGTGATATTCCGTCGATGAAACTCTTCCACTCAGTGAATGAGTCACGTATATTCGTCAGCTATATGAGATTCGAGAAGGAATTTCGTATTTCTGGTCACAAAACAATTGACCTTTACAATTGATCAAATGGCTCTTGAGATCCGAAAATCATACTTGAAGAACTCCATACACATTTCTTTCTGCAATTGTGATCGCAATTCATCTGAGAACCATAGTGTGCTTATTTTTTCTCTATTTTTTGTTTTTCTCCTTTGTGAGTGTTTTTGTCCATCCGTTCTGTGCACGTTTAATCTCTAATAGAATTTTATGAGTTAGCTCTTAAAATCACTACTTCCAATATAAATTCACCAGTGGTTCACGAAGAAATCATCTACGTTTTTTTGGTAATTTTAATAATCTGTTTCTTACCATTCTTAGTTTAAATCCATCGCTGCCGCAATCGTTTCATTTCTTGTATAATTATAATTTATTCTTAATGAGATCCACCTCCATTACCTATTATAGAACTTCTTCTATCAAATTGGATTTTACTAAATCGAATTCCCATGCGCAAGTATTTTTTCTTTCTTTTAATTTTTCATTCTTCATTTTTTCTTTATCGTTTAATCTCTTTATAATTTAATTATTTAATTAAATTTAACTTTTGTAAAATAGTTATTACCATTTATTTGAAAGTAAATGAAGTAATACATACTTATGTTTTTTATTTCATTAACTTTAAGTTTCGTGAAACAATAAGTAAAATTGTAACATACGAGGGGGGACCCAAAAATAACGAGAATTTTTTTATTTCTCAATATTTTTACACTAAATTTTTATCACCTTCAAAGTACTCTCCATTAACCAATATACATTTGTCTAAACGTTTTTCCCATAGATCAAAACAGCTCTGGAACTCACATAATGGGATGTCTTTTAACCCCTCCAGCGATTTTTGTTTCACTTCTTCCACAGTCCCAAAACGTTTTCCTTTTATGTTCTTTTTGAGCCTAGGGAACAAAAAGAAGTCACAGGGGGCCAGGTCAGGTGAGTACGGCGGGTGAGTAATCGGTGTCATTCCGTTTTTACTCAAAAACTGCCTCACAGACAACGCAGTGTGAGCCAAATTTGGCTGCAACTCTTCTCATGCGCAAATCCTCTGATAAAATCCTCTGAATTGAACTCCATGACATGCCAGAAATATTAGAGAGCTCACCAATTGTTCGGCGACGATCTTCACGGACTAGGGTGTTGATTTTTTCAACGTTGTCGTCAGTTCTTGAAGTTGAGGGGCGCCCGGAACGAGGTTGGTCTTCAATCGTCATTTCGCCCCTTTTAAACCGCGAAAACCAGTCGTAGACCCGAGCTTGACTCAAAGCATCAACCTTGTAAGCTGTTTGAAGCATTACAAGAGTTTCCGCAGCCGTTTTCCCCAACAGAAAACAAAATTTTACCGCCGCGCGTTGCTCTCGAGCGTCAGCCATCTCACGTTTTCGCCACATGGGAAAAATTTACTTTGATAAAAGAAATTCTGCGCACAAACAGTTGCTCTCACGGCGACGAAACGTTGCATACTGACTCATGAGAGTTCCCGCCAAAATACCCTACCAACCAGTACTCGGTCCCCTGACGTTCCTCCCCTCCACAGCCCGGTTCTCGTTACTTTTGGGTCCCCCATCGTAAAATAGAAAAGCAAAAGAAGGATACAGGATATACAATGAAAACAATAAATTAATAAGTCTTTCAGGCTCACTTAATTCTACTTTTTTCTAAATAAATAAAGTATAACTGGCCTTAAAAATTTTCAGTCTTTTTTAATCATAATTATACACTAGGAATTGTTCAAGTCGTATTTCTCATTATAAGTTGCCGGAAAAGGTTAAATAAAGATGGACTCAACTAATCAGACTGCAATCAATCTGAAATCTTAACATAAGGAATACCTTAGTAAGTAAAATTTTGACTCATCACAAAAATACATAAAAGATAGGAGTAGAAGAGGCGGACAAATTCAAGATCTAAAAATTCATTTAACTAGTTCCTGAGTAAATAATAATTAGATTTATTTCCGACCCAATGGTTGAATTATTTACGAAATATCCAAATATAAATTTTTATGCAAATAAAATCTACCATAATGATTTTTATCAGTTTTAGCTGGGTAACAATCATATTTTCTTATAATTTTGTCTTTTTTTGATGGAAGTTATATTCTCACAGACGCTTTTAATATGATAGTTCGCAATGATCGTAAAACAGTATGTAAACTGAAATTTCCTATTTTCACTCTTCAACCGAAAATATTGGGATGGAATTCTACTGAATTATTTTTAATGATAAACGATATTATATGGGCATGTTTTTATGAAAACCTCATCAGCTAACTCTCTCGTAAGATCTCGAACAGAAGTGGACGCTTAAAAAATTGATTGGGCGGCATTTGAAAAATCCCTTAGACTCTGGTCGGTGTTTGCTATCAAAATACCAATCGGTATCCTTATATACAGAAGAGACAGTACAGATAAAGCGATAAATTCACTACATAAACGCAACATAGGTTAATATCCATTTTCGTAATCATTTCCCTCTCTTCTACTATTCCTTTCCATTCGATTTCCCGTTTGAAACATACCTTCCGCTCGATTTCTGAGAGCTTCTTTCTCCCATCATTCAATCTCATCTTTTCTCTGAAACTATTATCTCCCAATCCTCTCATTCGAATCTCCCTGTTATTCTCTTTCGTCGTGTTACAAATTGCGTGTCCTCTTCCCCCCTTTACTTCCCAAAGCCGAAAATTCCACGAGAAATCACGAGACCGATGGAAACCTTTTTGGGAGCAAAATATACACATTTTTACTCCGATCAAAGTGTTTTGTTCGAGAACCGCTCTTTTAATTTGGATCCCCAAGAATGCCTTATTTATTCCGCATTTCGGCAAGTTCCATTGTCAATGGAGGAAATCCGATCCGCTCATTCCCTTTGAAAATCGAATCAGAAGAGAAAAGGGAGATTACGCGATAATTTCAATGGGTTTATGGACAAATCCTTTGTCGAGCCTCAGACATTATTTTCATGGGAAAATGGAGAGAAAAATATGACTCGATATTTCTCGCTTCCATTCTGAGTGACTTAGGAGGAAAATCACTTCGTATCAAAATTGAGATTAAAGTTTTCTCTCCATGAGGCCCAACTAGTCCCTTAAGCGGGGAGGCATTATGCTTTCACAAGTTTTTAACTCAGCGTAGGTCCTATGTGATGATGTTGTAATCTCCGCGCCTGGTTTCCCTTTACCTCAGGGAAAGTCTCATTAATGCTGGAGGCTGAGTGGACCCTAGCCTCAAATGCGATCTGCAGAGGATTAGGTGAAAATTTTCATCAATCCCCCTCTGATTACGCCTACGCATGTCCTTATACCACCGTGTATAAAACTTATAAGAAGGCCATTACAAGAATAACACTCCTTTACGAAAATAATTTAATACGTATGGAATGATATTTCTTACATTCCCCTCCGATCGACTTTAATTGAGCTGTAAGAAAGTGCCATGTCGACAATTTAGTTTGTCATGAGAAACTGATAACATCTAAGCCATAAATGGAATTTTGACCCTACAACGTCGTATTTCCTTAATACGTTTGATAACTAAATTTTCCTCTTATACAAGAGGCAGGTTTATAACCCGCTCAGACATAAAATATCATGGCCTTCGCCGCTCTACCCGAATAACTGCTACAATATCTTAGGTACTGAGTTTACCAGGAGACCGAGTAGGGGAGATATTCGTAAGAAAGTTACAGAAATCTAGGGATTTCCTACTTTTGCTACATTTAAATAGATTGAAAACGTAGAATAAGTACATAACTCTTAATTTCAAATTTCAATTATATTTATCAGTTGTATTTCCTTCGTTTCGTCACTCCACAAACTCCTGTGATATTTGGCAGATAATTGGCATCGACAGTAGGAGCGAAAAGAAGGCTATGAATTCATACTTCATGTTCAGCTATTGTACAACATTAACCTTGCATTCTAGAATAAGAAAATTATAGGGAAAGGCGGTATATTTCTATAGCAATTGTATCGTCTTATCTGTATATGTGCTACCTAGACAATTTATTACGTAATATTAAAACTTTAAAAACAGAATAATTATTAGTCAGATTCTATTTGCTCAATAACTTACAGCGTGATGATAATAAGGGAAATGGAGGTTAGAATTAGTTTTAAAAAATAACTTTTTACTACTGGGTATACAGAGAGTACGGTGTGTTTATCAAACGGGAAGACGACTTGTCGGAGAATGCTTGAATGTAGACGTAGAAGTTAAATTTCGAACTGTGGGTAAAATGTTTCCATAAAGTTCTGCGACCCAACGTACCGACTGTGCGACACAGCTTTCTCTGAGTGATGAAAGAATGAGAATTTATACTCGTTCGTAATAAAGGATAATTCTGCCTAAAAATTTCCCTTCGTAATTGAAAAATAACTGTTGCTGCCAAGCACCCTGTTCTAATCGGTGTAAGAGCCCTCAAGGGCCCTAGGGAATTAAAAGCAGGGACTCAGCCCTGATCCACGCCATGAAATTCCTTTCTATGCCTCTCTTCGGCTCCAATTCATCTCATCGCCTTTTCTCTCTTTGTCGTCCAAGCCCTCATTACTTCACCCTGGTATCTGCCCATATCTTCTCCTTTTGACCCCATGAGAACAACCCTCAACTACATCCCTCATCGCTACATAAAACCAAGACCTCCGCCGGAGGAGATGGTATTTCTTCCTTTGCTTCCTTCTTTGGCCAGGGGTTGATGGGAGTCACTGGGTTTATGGGGGCCTTCCATCGAGATTTTTTCTCTCTCCTGAGGAGGAATTGGCGGCAAGATGGAGTGAAACCACTTCGGAAAGATGAAAAGGGAGGCGACAATATGGGGCAAAAGCATTTCAGGAGAAGAGGAATGTGAAATGGAATAGGAAGAAGTTGAAGAAAGATATTACGTGGAAGAGTGGAAAATGTTTCTGAGGATGAGAAATAAAATGAGGAGGAAAGAGTGTGCGGTATTATTTCCGAACGAAATGGGGAAGAATGGAACGAGATGTAATTTTAATGCCAAGAGGTAAGAATTCTTCCCGGTTGCGGAATCAGATTTATATTTGTAAACAGGCGCGAAGGTTGACGATTATATTCCAAAATATATTAACTGGATCACTCTCCAAGCTTGCTAAAACCTTTTTATGAGGAAATGTAATGATATTTTGGTGTATTGTAAGGATTAATATCATTTACGGAAATGTTGCTGTAATTGAGAGTTTTGGAAGGAGCATGGTAATGTTGAACAGAGTGGGTTTTTGGTAATAAATGGGTTGAACGGTTGTATCGGATTTTCCTAGTGGAATACGGTACCAAGAAATTTAGGAAAGGCATTATGTATATTATGTATGTTTGCAATAGGTATATTTGTATTATGATAGGTAAAAGACTGTCACCAGCCTTATGCAGTATAACAACTATAATAATGCGTCGCTGCTTATAGGATACCAGTTTAAATGAAATGAAGATTTTCCATGAGAATCTTTTGAAGAACAATAACGTAATGCAGGGGTGCCCAACCTTATTTATTTCATGCGTCAGTTAATACATTTTTATTAAAGTTGTGCTATAAATGATAATAATGTGACATAAAAGATTTATGCGGGACCATAAATGTGCCATATAATATTTCAATAAATGATATTAATGTACTCTCTAAATTTCATCGGTAGCTTATTTTTTCTCTCTTCTATTCTTTATTTTTAAGTATTTGCACTTGTGAATACGTATGCGCATCGTCTAAGAAATTCATTCTTAATTTTTGTCTTACTAAATACATTACATTTGGTGGATACACCATCGATGATGTAATACGTAAATACGAAGAAAGAGAACAAAATCGAATGTCTTTCGATGCGAAATGTCTTTTTTATTTTAGCGGAAGTTGAGATGCTTTCACTTTCTGCACTTCGATGTAAAGCAGCGGAGTAAATCAAAGAAATGTAGATACTATATCTTTCTTTCTTTATCTCAGAAGTCCACATGAATTATTTTTTGCATGAAACAAGAAAGTTGAAATAACATTTATCGTGTCCAATGTGTGCAAATTACTTTGAGGAAATTTTAATTTTATGGAGAGGGTGATAATATCCTAATGCTGGAGTAGCGAATCTTTTGACGGAAGAATGCCAGATTTAATCGAATAAACAACTTACTTGCAATTGCGGTGCCAGACTATTGCGTGACATATTCTATTATATAAAATTACAACTATTACGGCGATATAATATTTTAAAATTTTATTTTAATTGACATTATTAAGTTTTAGAATTCTCATTTATTTATTCTGGAGCATTAATGTTTTAACTGAATTCGGTTTATAAGTTTCCCACCCTACCAAAGTAGTTTTGTTAAAATTACTTCGACAGCTGAGGTCTTTTCACACATATAGAGTCCCATCGGAAATCGAACCCGTGAGGCCCTAACCGCTTTTTGGTAGTCCTGAGTAATAGAGTGAAATGTTTGACCATATTATGAGGACTCATATTATTTTTGCAACCTTAAATTTAATCTAAATATATAAACAAATAATTTCATTGCTTACGAATTTTTGGCAAATTCGGAGCGTAAAATTTCAAGGAGTAAGAGTAATCAAAAGATATATCGTAACGATCATTAGGACAGGTAGTGACCGTAGGCTCTCGTGCCGCAAATCAAATTAGAAATCAATCAGTATGCTAGGTTCTGTCATATCCTCAGTGATGGTAAATTTACCTAGTCGAATGTCGTGTATGTAAATGTAAACCTTGGCGTATTTCCCTCGGGCGAGTTGCCAACGCTACGTTTGCGGCGGGCGATGTGGTTACGAAGGATGGTGGTCAGTGTCAACCGATCTAGCTGAGGAGATTATGCGTACTCTTAAGGACTCATGCCGCATTGGGACCCAGAGGAAGCTGTCCACCCGCAACATTACCCTGCGGAACGACTGAGTTACCCACGCAGAATTCAGCCGGAAAGGGCCCTTTCTACGCCAAAGTAAAATTCGAGAATTCGTTTCCTTATAGATAGGCACATCTGAGAGCGCACTGAAATGTAAAGGAAAGACGTTTTAGATATCTCAATATAGGGCGTTTCAGGCCTCTGAATAAAGCCACCTAAATCGAGGATAAATACGTCGATGAATTTGAGTGCAACTCATTCAGAGGGCGATTTTGTGACATGAGGATGATTTTCATAAGCAATAAAAACTTCCAAAGAACGTGGTAAACGATAATTCTAGGCTTAGCCGTAATTTAAAATATTCTATTTATTATACGGTTTTCTGCCGGAATCACTATTTAGTTATCTAAATTAAAAGGTTGATTTGGGTAAATCTTTTTCAGCAGAGTATTTCACAGTACAATTTGATCTAACTATAGTCTGTATTACATTCTATATTCTGTATTAATTAGTTTAAAAGAATTTGTAATTTGCTTTACCTATTTATAATAAAATTCTCTTCTCGTGAATGCATGAGGGGGATTCCTTTTCGAAGGAATTTGTGGTATGAGATGTTTATGCATAAATCAAAAATATAAGTTTGCTTGATCTTATACAGTTTTCCTAAAATTTATCTAACAAGATCATTTTTTTGCTCAATAAACTATAAAGATATCTACAAAGGCGATTATTCAGTAAACAGAAATGGATGGTAGAGAATCTTCTGATATGAAAAAGGGAATATTCAATACTTTCCGAAAAGAGCGTATCTAAAGTGAAATATTATTGATTTAATCTCTAATTTGCTAGACATACCAGTTCTTTCATAAATTTTCGCAGGCACGATGTCGGAAATGGGACAATATATCACATATAAACCCTTCCTGTAGCAAGCTTTAAATCATTTCATCTGGAATCCTGCTCTTCAAGAATTTCCTTTACGGACTCAAAACATGAGAAATGGTTATATAAGTCGAAATGGCAGTGCAGAAGTGGAACATCCGAGAATAATTTGCCATTACTTAGTTATAATTCACTCCCCTTAATTCTAAGTCATCCACGTATTATAACATTGAGTTATGTTAATGGATTTTTTATTGATCTATTTTATGGCAGATAAACATTCAGTCCACTTCCAGTAGGTATGATATTTCTTAATGGAGTCGTTCGTCAATCACAAAAGTAATCAATGCACGTTAAAAACATGATAATCATCATTGCCTGATGATGGCCCAAGGGGTCGAAACCTAGGTTGCTTAACAAATATATTTTTTGTGATATAGTATAAGTCTTGCTCTTCCCTTTTCCATAATGGAGAACTATCACAAAGTAAAGGCCGAACTGGTGGAATCAATTTTCAAAATATTAAGACAACTACCCAAAAAACGTAGAATCCACTCTAGGCTTTGAGTCCTCAGATATTTTACCTCCCTTTTATGATAAGGATTAATTGTAGTATGTTTTAATCAGTAATGATATTCTCCGCTTACTGAGTCCACTTTTTCAGAATTTTTCATGCTCTTACATTATTGTCAAGCTTGATTCTTGAATTTAAACACATTTATCATAACTTTAATTTAACAACAATAATAATTCAATTTAATTAACAGCAATGATAATTCACTTTAACAAAATTTTTATAATTAAATATGTTAAAATTCAATAATAATAACAATCATACTATTATGGCTGGTTCTTTGCCTTCGGTAAAGCTAATCATCAAAATTTCAGAACAATTTCACACTAACTGTAGCACGATTCATCAGCGCACCCTCTGCGAGCCCGATTTTAATCCGAAGTCTCCGATCACTAACATTACGATCTCATACAAATTAGGCCCCATTTACTGTATATTGCTGAGCTTTCCCGAAGGACTCGCGAAATGTTTACGGCCATGTTTCACTGCTTTCCTTCCCATCAAATGCGTTATGGGGAGACGTAATATACGTAACGCAAGGCACCTTTTTGCCCCTCTTATAAAAAATCTTCCGCTGCCTCCTGCAGACTTTTATCGCCTTCCATCTTGCGGCGAGTCAGCGTTTGCCATTTCCCTGCTGTGACCGCTGACGTCACATCCCCACGGGAACGAGAGGTTAAGTGGGATCGAGAGGCGGTAAAGTCGAAAGGATTGGGAATCAGACGTCTGAAAGGGATTGAGGGAGTGTGAAATGGGAAAATAGAGAGGAGACACGTCAGATGCGTGTGATTTCCAGAAGTTAGGAGCGCTTGGATGGAAGGGGTGAAAATGGAGAATTGTTGGGTCAAGGAGCGGCTGAAGATGGCTCCATTCCCCTTTTCGAAAGCTTTTGAAGTTTGCGCCGTCATCCGTGAGGGCTTCCGGATAATTTAAATACGAGCAAAACTAGGTTAGGAGTATTTAAATGAGATATAGGTCGGGGTCGTCGACTCAAGTAATTATGTGCGTACTCAGCGTTGCGGCGTCCTCTTGTTTTGGCAGCGGAAATCTTCACTTGAGTTTTTTCATTCCATTTCATTGCTTATTTTACGAATATATAACTCTAATAAGACGCATTATTGCTGATTTTTTGTATGAGTAAGGATGCTATTTTATTCAAAGATACTTTCTAGACTCTCAAATAATGTTTGTAAGTTGCAAACATTAACACATCATTTTTGCTCTGTTTTATTACCCGCAAATTTAGATAGATGCAAGAAAAGAACTCTTTTTTTGTGTTTCTCTTGCATGATTACTAAGACAATTATGTGATCAACCTTCATCTACCTTTAGAGACGAATAGGGGGTTCCTCATAATCACCACTTTGTTTGACCGGTGCCTCCATGAGGTCGTGGCCGTGGACGATGCCGCACAGCCGGACTATCGCCCTTGCCTAAGAAAGGGCATGAGAAGATGTCCTGCCTGGATAGCTTAGTTAGATTAAGTAACCTCCCGAGGAGAGGATTCCTGGTTCCTTTCCTCGTCCTGTCAGAATGTTTCAGGTCTCTTTTTCCTTGAGATTTTTCCTACGTGCACGCCCTTCTGTGCAAAGTTACATCAACCTTTCCTAGAATTTTTTTGCTTAAATTGAGTTTTCATTTGAAACTTCACTTGACCATTTTGATTAAATTCTACTACTCTCTTTACTTATTTTGATACTTTCGCATTAAATCCACATAGTATATAAGTTGACCAATGGTTACAAAAAATGTAGATCTTTGATTTTATTCGATTTCCTCATATCAAGGAATGGGTAATGGGTGGTTTTGCACGTAAGGGCGTGCACCCAGGAAAATTCCCAAGGAAGAATAGACTTGAACGATGCCGCTATGCGGACGAACTTGCAATGTCCTTGCCCACAAAGTCTCCCTAATAGCTTGAGAGAATGTTCCGCCGAGATAGCTCAACGGACAGAGTACCCGACCGGCAATCGGGAGACCCGCGTTCGATTCCCGGTCCCGTCGGACTTTTTTCAAGTCTATTCTTCCTTGGCGATTTCCTCATGTTTAAGATATCACCGAAATCTTCATAAAATTTATCGGATAAAATATGGCTCTATCTAATGAACTCCTTTCTTCTTTGACGATACTTTTTTGATTTTTTAAAACAGATTTTTGTGGTCCTGAGATTAGTAAGTAATATTGTGAATTACCTAAAATATCTCTCCGTATATCTAAGTCGTTCATCAGATGTATTTCAAAAGGAAAACCTACACTTTTGAAATACGTTCCGTTCGAGAGACCACGTGGAAACGAGGGCTTGTCATCGATTTCAGTCCTCCTGAAACACAAAACCAAGTGTCATCTCGTTTGCCCGCTCAGTAAACGATTCATCAAATGCTCGTTGAGAAGAATTGCGGCTCCACTGTATCCGTTACCCTGGAGGCAAGGATTGAATGGAACAATTTATTTTTAGCTAAATGAACTTGGCAGTAAATGAAATACAATTGGATGCTTTTCGCTCGTTAGTAGAGGATGTGACACGAAGCTCGATTCTCTGTTCCCATTATCTGATTTGCAGCTTCGTATCACAGTGAGATAATTATTGCAGCCCAGAATAGTTGAGTAAAGCTAAGTGAATACTTCGATGAACACTCGCATGGCGTCTTAATGAGTGTGCACTGCAGGAAATTGCATAACTGGGAAAATTATCTACTCCCGAATGCTCCTTTACGTCTGGAATTGAGAAACGTTTGGAGAACTTTAGCAAATCATAATTCTCAAAGGTTAAGGAAGCCCCACTGCTGTAAGGAATATTAACAACCCACAAATAAGCAAGAATCCATCTCGGGAATTAAATATTAAATGGAGGAAATTAAATGCATGTTTCTCGCATTATGTCTAATAAGGATGGAGCAATTTAATGTATCGTGACTTGGAGTTTATTAAAGATTGAAGAATAGATTTGATGAAAAATGTATTTTAACTCAAAGAAACGAGTCTAACACAACTTCCAAATTAAGCTTATAATATACTAAATATATATGTCCAGGGACGGATTTATAATTAGGCACAATAAGCGATAGGGTGATTTTTTCAAACTTCTATAGGCACAGTGTATTCACGAGTGCTGTTTTTCGTTCCTGGAAAGAATTTATGTGTAGTAAATCTACGAAAAATGTTTATAGAATAGGCTACCTGATTAATATCACAATATAATGTAAGATCTATCCATGATTTACGTTAAATTTATGGACGTACTACTAATGACTCAATATTCACATTCTTCTTGCCATAATGAAACAACCAAATGAACTATAACATGTGTTTTATGTATTTTACTTGAAAAATCACATTTCAATTCTCATAATTCGTATCAGGGACTTCGATATGACCTTTACACTTGGAGTCTCTGGTTGTTTACATCCACCCCTGGATTCGACTTTATTGGGAGAAGTTGGGCCTTAAGTCTTCCATTTCACCTTTTTCAGATTATCGTATATGAAATACACATAAAATTGATTTATACTTTAATTAATAACATATAAATCTAATTAAAAAGCACTGATTAATTAAAATAGTACCCTTAAACAACTCTGCTATATCCAGAAGCAAACTTTTACGTTAATAGAAAGCATATATTACTTTTTATTGCAATGTGGCTAGCAATCTTTTATTACACTTACCATATCTATTCGTTTGTTGAGTTTGGGTTTGAGACTCCTAAACTAGACTCATAGAAATCGCAAAAATATGCATTTTCTGAATCCATGGCGTTTTTCTCTTTCTCTGACTACTCAGATATTGAATTAATCAATTGATAAAATTGTGAATGCCGATTAAATAGATGAATTTGGCTAAAGGGAATTTCCGGTAGTCGTATTCGATAGAATTCACATTCACTGAACGAGCCAATGCCACGGAAACGCTTTTGGGACTGAATGCTTCTGTTCATTTTATTCCCTTTGAGGCAGGAATTAGAGCGGAAATAGAATGTTACTGGAAAGCTACACCTGAATCATTTAAGCCGCAAACGAAAATGATAGTACTATGAAATGAAGCTCAAAATTTTAAAATAATCAGAGTCGACGGGATTTATTTTTACCTCAAATGTTTGAAATCTAAACCTGTTTTCTTTAGAAATACTTAACCGTATTTTATAAGGTCGCAGAAAACTGAAAAGGCGTTTAATCCGACCGATGCAGGGAACTATCATCACCTAAATTCTGAGCAAATATATTAACGGGTCGTTTATTACATCGACAGGAATCGTACGAGATAAATCATCGAAATTTATTGCAATAGAGGAGAGAAAAAGGTCATAACTTGGATTTTGTGTTCATCGAACGTGTCCCACTAGGATTAATTTCTCGGCTGGCTGGAGTTGCCTCCATGATGACGTATTTTAAGGCATTTCCTCGCCGTAAATCTGGCCACAGAGTACGGAAAAAGTTATCGTAGTTTTGACAGTTATCTAGACAGAAAGAAAATTATCCTCAAAGAATATGTGGATAAAAAATTGAAAGATACATTATCCCTTCTTTAGGTAACAGAAAAGATCTTCCCTGTGTTACTCTTTTCATTCTGACCGAATTTTCAGTCAAAGACATTTGTCAGTTGTTAGTGTCAGCAATGTTAATCATCTTATATGTTGATTATTCTTGTACAATGAAAAGCAATTTGAAAAGCCGAAGATGAAGTGTGATATAAATTATTCTAATTCTGACATAGAAAACTATTTTTAATCCTTAACAAAGTAGTTTTTCGGCTACGCTGACATATTCGTATAGTTTATTGGATGATTAATTATCATCGTCATTAATTCAGAAAATGAATTTATTTAGTCTGTATTTTATTAATGTCTAGGCTATCAGAATGTGAGGATCTACCTTTAATCTATCTCTACCTATCTATCTATCTTTTCGTAAAATTAGATAGGTTATTTTAGTACAATAACTTTACCAATTCTTGAGTATACTGGCATTATTTCAGAAATGTATGTCTTTTGCTGCTATGAAAAGTGAAAGTACAAAATGAGAGTAGGAAAATAGTTCTCCCTTCTTAGACTCTAGAAATCAAACAGTACCGTATGCTTATGTTGCAGAATTGATTTTAAAAGCATAATCCAGTAAAATCTTACCAATACTCACTTTTTTTGCTAGAAATATTAAATAGTATATGAAATTCAGATATCCTTTTTTGATTCAGTAGTAATTCTCTGCAGTGACATAAAGATTTGTTTTGGGGTGAAAATGATTCTCCCGAGTCACCCATATTTCTTTCGCCTCGCTTAGCCGAACGTCATCCGCAGGAAATAATAAAAACGAATCGGATTTATTGCTTTTCGCAAACTCGTATTGAAATTCAGAGCGTATGTCCTGCCGGTGAATATGCGACAAACTTTGGCTAAATAATCGACAAAAGGGGAGACGTATCTTTAGAAAAGATAAGTGTGGTTCAAGAAACTGATATGAAAATTGTCAGAAAAATTCCACAAAACGGAAGAAAAAATAGTTAGGTAAGTAAGGCATAAGAAAAAGAATAATAATTGCAAGTGGCGCTATTTTTAGTGATATAAAGCACAGAATTAGTTACCGTGTATGGTAAAATTAAGTTTAAGTTAACCCATCCAGAATTATGAAGCTTTCTCAAAGCATTTCTTCAAGGAAGATAATACATATAAAGAAAGTTAGGAAGTGATTTATTGTATTCCATATATAGGAGAAAATGGTGCAAATTTGCAAATTATAATTGTAAATAGAAATTGTAAATTAAGGTGTCTAGATCAGGCATTATATATTTTGCCTAATAAAACATTATTAGTAAATATTCCATTATGAAAATGTAATATCATTATCTATAAGGCGATGATTACTGCTCTGTTACTCCTACTTATAATAAATAACCAAATAATCGAAGTAATATCTCGTGTAAAGATTGATTATTCTTCCTCCTCTCGGTACCCTCGCGATCATCGATTTATTAAACAATTGCAAAAGAGACTTGAGGAGTAGCAAGGGCCGACACTTGAAGTCAAGTCATAACCATCAGAATAATTCAATTTTGTTGGATACGAACCCAGAACTTAGGCGTTTATAGGCTGTTATGTTAACCAATCCAAGGTAAGCGACTTTCTCTCCATAGATAGTCTAATTTAAACAGTAAAATATGTATATTACATATGGACAGATGTATATTTCAGTAAGAAACAGCTTTTGTCTAACTGAAATGATTCATACCTATGACTCATTTCCCTTTTTAAATCTCTGTATAATGATGAAATATTTGTACATCACTTCGATTAACTCTTTTTAAAAGAGTAAAGGGGTGAATATATAGTCGCAAAATGATTAAGAAAACTGCGCTTTAAATGAGGTATAAAATACATAAACCGGGTATTTAGTTTTAATTTTAGAGGTTTACGATAGTTTTCTTTATTTCACTCCATAAAAAAATATTTGGAAAGCTAACCAGTGTTGGATTTGAAGCTCAGCATATATACTCACTATCTTCCTATAAGTCCTCTTCCAGTTTGCTTTCAATTGGACAAAAATCACTTGAATTCTTAAGTCAAGAATAGTCTGAATGATCAAATTGAAAGTGGAACGCTGATTACCTGGATCTCAATCTTTTGAATCGTTAAAATACAGCAATAAATTATCCAGTAGATATGATGGATCTTATGGTGTAACTTTAAGTTTTAAGTATGCGCACAGCCATATTAAAATTCAAATAATTAAAATCAATTCTGAAATATATCAATATTTGAAGGACGATTTTTTTCGGAATACTTGAATTTTTTCAATTAATTTGTTGATTTCCGATTGCTTGAGAGGGGTCATTTGCAACTCAATATACTCCAAAAGGGTCGTTGAAGTTACTGGTTTGAAAAGCTCCGTTCTGGAGTGAAGAGTTTGGAAAGTGGTGGGGAAAACTGCGGAGGAAGTTTTGGCACAGGCTCTCCTTCGTTAGGGGTTGTATACCAATGACGCTGGGCAGTGACACAATGGGGTGGCGCAGTAAAGGAAGCGGCACGTGTGAAGGTAAATTATAGAGGGAGGACTGGGCGGAGAGAGATGTGATCAAGTTACCAATAAGGGAGTTTCGGTTATCATACAGGCTAGACCCTAAAGTCGAGACGGAATAAGATTCATGGCTTTTGGGATGTTTAATGAATTTCCACTCCCCGTTTACTTTTCCTTCTTCTTCGTGCAACTAAGAAAACGTAATTTAGGAAATTGAATTTAACTATTTATCGTTTATCGATGGAGACCTTCTATATATTTTTCAGGCTAATTTAATATGCCCTCTTCTGATTTTTGTAACAATTTTTATTGTTTCTGCCGTTTTGTGGAACTCTTTGCAGTGTTTGTAAAATGAAAGATGGTTTATGTTTGACCTAAAGAACATTGGATGACATATCATAGCAAAACTACGAGGATATAAAAGAAAAGTATAAGTGTAAGGTTCGACTTAAACGCACGTTAAATAATATATAATTAGAGAAAAAACAACGAGAAAAATTTCAAAAACCGGATAACTTGATATCTCTGAAAATTTGACACCTTTTAACACCAATATGTGCGTACTATCGTGAGTTTTTATCTGCTATTAATAGATTTATGGAAGAACTAGCAAACGAAGGATCTTGAAATATTCCTCCCTCGGGGTGAAATTTTAAAAAGTATTTTATGCTCTCTGAAACAAAAGCTTATAATTTAAAGAGAGCAAGAAAACATATTTTCTGTTAAAATGGAAAATTTCCGCGTGTTCTACTTTTTCTTAAATTTAATCAAGATAACTATGATATATGACATTCATCGGAAAGGTTGGTTTACATTGATTTCGCTATCGCTTATCTAAATATTGTTACAGTATTTTCTTTGGGTATTTTAATTCTACCGGAGTAATGTTCAACTAAAAACAAACTTCTTATAATTTCTATTAATATGTACTACTGCTTCCTTGCTGTGCAGCAGCTAAGTTATCCGACTTTTTTTTCATAAAACAACATTTATAAATTACTGAAATATAGATGTACGATTCACACCACCAATAAATATATAATTTCAAATTAACTCACCTTTTAAAGACGTAATTAGCGAAACAAGAAGCAAAAATGATTGACGGCTTTAAGTAGAAATATGATTTTTCTAAGTACACCAAACACGATAAACCTCGAGGAAGGTAATTAACTGTCGCTCACTCTTTCTTATGCTAGACATCTTTTCCATGATAATTTTATCATTCCTCCAATTGCCTGCATTCAAACTGAATTTGAATTCTATTGCGTCAAAAATCAACCCATAATTGCAAATATTAAGAATAAAACTTGATAATTTCCCTAATTACATTTTCCAGACGACGAGCAGCGTGATAGATTGATAATAACTAATATAAATTATGTGGTCTCAATTTTCAATGCCATTCACTGATGTACGGTCGCTCCGTATCGATTATACGTAACTTAGAATCTCGCCCCTCGGTCCCACGTAGATGCAGGCACATAAGGCTACCCATAAGATGTTGATCATATTCTTGAAGCTGTACGTAAGGCATTTATTCTAGCTCAATCCTGCGGAAGGTTTAAGCTTTTTCTAGATTCCTTATCTTAATCGAACTAGATTCAATATGCACTGTTCATTATATTTTAAATTCAGCTATTTGCTTTTATACTGATTATTCCTCGACTTTCACTGACCCATTCATGAAAAATTTCTCCTCTTTACATAAGTTTTCTAGTTACTCAATTTATATTAATTTAAATCTAACAATGATCCCGAGGGAATGTGATGAACACATTCCCTCGGAATAGTCGATAGTCAATTACATTGTATTCCTTAAGAAACAATTCATCAGGAAATTAATTTTTTTTAATTTCATGATTTTCCTTTGAGCAAATTTCTTCGATTGATACGTATACGTATATATGGCTAATTAAATAAGATAAAATACCCCATTAATTCATTTAATACGTAGGAGAGAGCTGATAATTTTGTTGAGATAAACAAGCCGTGGCAACGCGTGATGTATGAAGAAATGGGACGAAATGAGAACTAAAGTAAACTTTATACGCATGTTAGAGTAAGAAATATACAAAAATTATAAAGATATTATGAATACCTATACATTGACGTAACTGTGAGTCATAAAAGTAAGCAATTGCGTAACCATGTAAAGGAATAAATAATTGCTTTATTTAAACAAGCAAGCTATAAACTTCTTAGCTTCTTCTTATGAAACTTCTTAGCAAACCTGAAACTTAACTTTCCGGTAAAATATTGCTATAAACAGGTTTCGAACGACTGAGGAAAAAAATTTGGACTAATCTTTGGAAAAATTGTAATCCTGAACCACTCAACTCAAACTCAAACCACTAGGCCATTTTGGTGACCATGTTTGCATTAGTAATAATTCAATAAAGTTGGTTGAGTAGACTACTGCATGCCAGATAATGACATATAACATCACAGATAAATTTAAATTAATCCTTGACATTTTTGACGGGGTATTTTGACATATATCTGATGCATGTGATAATAGTTGTTCATTTTTCTATCAATAAAATTAATTCCTGTCATCCTGGAATTGACAGGAACTCACTAGTTTATAATAATAGGTGATATGTTAAGGATATTATTTGCCTCCAAAATTAAAATTCGAAAAGGGACAGGAGATGTAACAGTCTGAAAGCCAACTAATATATGAAAAAATACAAATGAAAAGTATAAGAAAGATTTTTATGCTTATTTATTTTATATATAAATTTCCAAAACATTTATTAAATAGATAATTATTCCTTAGAATCTAAGATTTTGAAGTGTTTATATTGTACAATGAAATCTGTCTTTAAGTAGTTCTTCACAGAAAATGTAA
Source organism: Pachydiplax longipennis (assembly GCA_036926295.1). Taxonomy (NCBI): domain Eukaryota; kingdom Metazoa; phylum Arthropoda; class Insecta; order Odonata; family Libellulidae; genus Pachydiplax; species Pachydiplax longipennis. The sequence goes on from JAVFKF010000012.1 coordinate 73,314,353, forward strand.
ACCATTAATCGTAAAAAGTCTAATTTGAAGAAAAAGTGATACAATTTTTTAAAACGTTATCATCGGATTGATAGGAAAGGTTAGAGGCGTAAAGACCAAATTTAAAGCCTCCTTAAGATTCTCAGCGTTATAAATTTAATACATTTTAATTACCTTAAAAATGTATTTTTGAAAGCATGCTGTGTACGAAGGTTTTTGGGTAAAAATGGTTTAAAACTTTATCATACACAACTGTAACATTCCTTCACGTAATCACAAAGTTTAACTCACGTGAGGTCTGTTAAGTTGCCGCAGAATTCTGGACTGAAACTAAACGACTGGAGTTTGTATTCAGGGACAGAGAAAACTTTGAAGTGCTTCACTTCATTATTAGTAGGGTGAACCCTTGACCTATTTTTCCATAGACATGTTCGCCGCTCCTCTTCCTCATCAACTTAGACACTGATTACCAGTTGTTAACTGTGCTTCTCTTCAGGTGAAATGTTCAAAATGGGAAAATGACGGTCTCTAAGATATGGTGCTATTCCAGATACGTTAATTGCATCACGTAAACTGTTGAGAGGAATTTCAAGTCACTTTCTCGGGAAAATTGGTCCCATAACTTTGTAAAATGTCTGAGTTATCAAACTTCACGTATAATCTCATATGTCTTACGCCTCCATTATCACCTTGAAGTTTTGATTTCAGGCGGAAATTTAGGCCTACGGAAGGAGTTCATGATTATTTTGATAAAAACCTGTTGCTGCGGTATATTCCGCCAGATAAGCGATGGCCTTTGTTGTTCTCCAATTATAAAAAATGATCATTTTTTTCAAGTAAGAATACTAGAAGATAGAGTATCTACTAATGTTCCGAATTTTATTGTAATGTGAGGGGATGAGCATTCCTTTAAATTTAATCTTTAGTGTTGTTGTATCTCTATCTGACATATCCCTGGCATCCAATGATACGTTCGTAATTAAAACACCTGTTCGACCTTAATGGTAGTAATAGACAGTAACTTTATCAAATTGTACACACATACTCGAGAAACAGCAACATATGTATGATGCCAAGCTCCATAAACCTCCTGAGCTCAAGGGAAAATATATAAGTATTCGCTCTAGCCTAGTCATTAGACACTAGGCTTTAGACTAGAAATTAGCCTAGACTCATGTTTTCGACCTTCACTGGGCAGATGCGAATGCATCGCTGGTATTCCAGGCATCTTTGTGAGATGTTTCTCATTTAATATTGTTGTTCCGAAGTGATTGAACGACGTTTGAGAATGAAGCAGGGAATTTCTCGATTGCTTTCCAATCTGATTTAAATTCCTTGCTCATCGTTGAATATTACTTCGTCCTTATGAAATATTTCTCCGACGACCGAATAATTGAATTTGAGATCATCTCTCTGTGTCCGAGAGTATGAAACAAGAGCGTGTGAATATTGCCTACGGAGGAATTCTTTCGTGGAATTCTTGGATCGGAAATTTTCATCGAGAGGGATACATGAAACTGAACCTCATTTCTAAGTATTCTCAACGTTCTATTCATACCGCTTCAGTTTCCTCGTTATCGTGACAGCTTCGCATAATTTTCCTGCATTTCAAAGACGATACTTTCGGCATATTTCCATTCATCGATGCCTTAAATTCGAGGTTTTTCATAGGATGGGGATGGGTGATTTTTACCAAAGTTTACTTTAAAATCTAACCATTATTTCAGAGCACACTGACCGCTGGGGAGCACACATGTCCCACAGCGTTCACCTTGCTTCCCTCAATGAGTTTAGGAAGTTATTCATCTTTACAAAATGGATATCTATTTAAAATTTGGTAAAAATGATGGTAATATTCAATGTCTTTCCGCTCTTTTACATTGAGCAGGCCTAAAAATATGATGCTACCTCTGTGGTGAAATCGGTCACGAAATAGATTATTAAAAGATAAAAAAGTTATTCAATCATTATTCGATTATTTTAAAAATTAAATAGTTTCCATATATGGAGTTTATCTGCTCTAAATTTTTTAAGAAATCCTTTAGAATTCGGCGTCTTGGTGACACAAAGGTGGTTAAGGCCATCAGTATCTGTTTTAGCTAGTGTGTTCCAAGATGTTCTATTCATATCACGATTTACATTTTGTAGGAACCCATTCCATTAGTAAAATAAGATATCACGGTTGTATTCTCCAATTCTCTCTGCTCGAACATCGCTTCATATAGAAGATCCACTCCATACTTATTAAATAAGATATCTGTATTTCATTTCACTGTTGAAATTTAAGTCATATTGGATTGGAGTTTTTGAGCGTGACTGGTAAAGGGCAGGTAACTGATGAAAAGAGGTGCATTGGGAAATACCCTTTCCCAATATATTGATAGATACTCGTCCGACCATACAGCTGGTATTACATCTATTGACTAAATGGATTAGAGCTCAGCTCAATATACTGGATTCCGTTCCCATTTGTTCAGCGATCGGAGCAGATCCGATTGTGAGGAAACCCAGACAATTGGTTGGGAGCCTGGGGGGTCTCATCGCTTGAATTCAAAGTATCCTATCCATCCTGCTCAGTAGAATTGGGTATCCTTCTCCTATAATAGATATCTTGTGAAAAGGAAAGGAAGCCGTTTGGCTTCCACCATCTTTATTAGGAATGAAGAAGCCTTTTTGAAGCCACAATATTGTACAAGTATAAAAGAGAAGACAGTCCAAATTATAGTCTGAATGCATGGCTGAGATTTTTTTGGTGCTCAAATTCAAGAAATTAAGTAATTCATCTTTCCGAATTTCGTTTCTACGAAGTATGTAGAGATTGCCAAAATCGTTCAATGCAATTAGAGGAAAATAAATTCGAATTATTTATATCGTTGATATTAGATAGATATGCTTCAAAATATGTTTAAATTCTAGTGGCTAATTATAAACAATATACTATATAATCGACTTAATAATTAGTCAGCAACCTTTTAATAAAGTCAGTAATCAAGAAAACAAAATGGAGGGAATTGACGATAATAGTGACAGTCTACTTTTTTCACGAGTTATAAGATGAAATCTTAATTTACGACATTAATAAAATGTATGTACTGATTCTATCACTCAGCCTAAAATGACTTCCTCCGTAATATTTTTGGAAAGGATCCAGTTATCGAGTGAGGCAATTCTGTTTTCGTGCATTCCCTTTTTGACCTGAGAGCTCCTCGAGTATCTCATGCATGCCTTCTTGTAATAATTCTTGGAGTTCAAACCAATATTTTTATTATGACGCAGTGATCGAAATGTAACAAATTAGGGTATTGATTGATAAATAATTTGCTATAAGTAATATCAACAAAGGAGAATAACAGTTTTTCTTGCAAAATTGAAATCTCCGCTTTCTCTTTGGGTAGATTCCGGTAATTCTTGCGAAAAATATCATCATCCTAAATGAGTTTCTAACGGAAGCGTGCGCAAAATTAATTTCCACGCGGAGATTGCTTTGGCTCTTCCCTTTCCTTGGGTGATATTCTATTATTCAGCTAAGGACTCCTCTTAACCCTTTGTGCTATTTCTAGACGTACTCTTGAAATTCGTGACCCGCTAGGTGAGTGAAGAAATGATTTTATGCCATACAGCTTCGCCTCTTTTTGATCTTTTCGAAACACAAAGCGCTTTTTCCCTAAAAAAATTGTTTTCCTAACTTAATTATTTTTAAAATTTTGAAATACTTCATAACTTTCGAATAAAGCACTTTATAGAGATATTGTTCCCACATTTATTATTAAGAATTCGACGTATATTTAAAATTTGTGTATAAAATTCCCACGTAATGTTTACAACATTGTTTAAATTTGCAATTAATTATTTCAAAATAAAAATTTTTTACAAAACTTGACCGTGATGCTAGTCAATCATTAGGACTTAAAATATATCATCGGATTTAACTAACCTTTCCCAGAATATATGTATTTTTTGATGCAGCACAGCAATGAGATGATAATGTAAAACAAGAGAGTATCGATGTAAATTGTTTTGTGTATAATATTTATTGCATACAAAGTAATCACTCAACAATTTTTTGCTGATCTCAGAGGGCCAATTCAGTTATAATTATTGAGATGATAACCCTCAGTTTGGCTCAATGCATCAGCTTTCTCCGTAGGATTTGTTCGTATATACAGTCCATTAACTAAGCCATTATGCTCCAGCTTCTGTTCTTCCAAATAAATTAAATTGAAATTATTTAAGTTATCACTTAGATGCGCTAAAACTGTATACTCATATTTAAACTTTGCTAAGTAATCGTACTTATTTGGATAGTCGAGGCTACCAGCAGATATACAACCACATGTAATACGCCGACCGCCGGTTGAGAATAGCCGCATAAATATGTAATATGTACCACTCCAGCTATAAGAAGTGCCTTAATTTTCAATAAACTAATCCTTGTTATAAGAATATACAACGCTCTGCAGACTTCGACATAGCTGAATTTTCCTGAATTTGTTTTCATCTATTCTATACTTGCAAAATCTAATTAAATCAATGAATCTTGCAACCGGGTGTAAACACTTCTTAAAATATATCCGAGATAATTCTTGTAATTTCATCCGGCTTTGACATTTTAAGTAAAAGAGAGCTGAATATCGCATTTATTAGAGCCACAACTGAAAAATTTTCATGAGATATAATTTCTGTGCTACTTTTCAATGCGATTTTCCTTGCGCTTCTCTTCGTTAGTTACGGCATTATTCAGAAACGATTATTTGAAATTATCATGCATTATATGCCTGGTGTTGAATCGATCATTTTATAATAAGCAAAAAATATCTTTCTGCTTTGAAAAGAACACACGTTTACAAACATTATATCATAACAATGATGTAATTACCTGCAATTAAACTAGAAATCTCAAGTGTTGTTTCGAATACAGATTAACTACAGAAAGGTTTCTACAGAAAGAGAGCATGATTTTAGAAACTGGATATATATGGCGAACTGAAAGAGTGGAAGTTGAAACGGCACAAACAGAAGAGAAAAAGGATGTGCTGAATCCATGAATCGATTCTAAGGCAGCTGCTCCTTAAAAAATTAATAGATAGAAATTCTATGCATCATGTTAATAAGTAAAACCGCTCGCGAATGTTGATTCTCGAAGCTGAACGAATACTGATCCAACAATAGCTTCATATCGCTGGGAAAAGGCAATGTAACTACGCAATGGGTTGAAATACAGGCGATACAAGATCGGCTGATCATAGGATGAATGGAAGGTGAGTTACATTTGAAACACTTCAGGATTTTGCCCATTTAAAATTCCTTGTCAGAGTCCCTGTAGCTTTGCGTACAAGTCCTCAAATTCTGACACTATTCTCTTTGTCAAAACGCCATTATATGCCTCTATATCTCGGTTCGCGACCTTTTGCACACATCTCTTCCCTTAACTCTTGGCAAACAACTCACGAACGATCGGCGCTTTGTGAAGAGGGTCTTTCAGAGCACGTACCACTTCCATGAACGATCTTGCTTGCAATGTATGTAATCATGTTCCCTATCCACTCTTCTCGCTTCTTTTCTGCATCCGATCTCATATATCTTACTCATTCCCGGTCGCTTTCCAGAAGAGTGTTTTGCGGCCACCTGAACACAATTTTAGAGGGAAAACTTGAGAAATATCAATTTTCGTTCTGAAATATATCTGAAATGTGGAACGATGTATAAATGTTATATATGGTGTATAGTGCAAATATAGTGCAATGTTTTTCTACAATATGTACCCTTGAAAGTCGAATTCAAACTATATTCGAGTAGTTTTCGCTTTAAAACCATAAGAATGAATTTGCACGCTTTCACGCAGATTTAACTCATGTATTTATAAACGCTTAAATCTAAATGAATTGGAAATTCATTTTACAATGCAATATTGTAGAAATGTCCTGGAGAAGAGTCTTGAGGAGAAAACTGAAAATAAATGTAAGCTATATTGTTGCAGCATTACCTACATGTCGTCTCACCGGAAGAGTATTTTACAAACATAGCACATCTATTGTCTTGCAGTCTCTAAACTATCAGTCTTTTACGCCTTTGTTTTTGATTTCAGTAGCACTTATAACAATGCTTCTGTATTTAATTTTTAATTTCAAGTTTAGATCAAATTATCACCCAAAAAGATAAAGTTTAATGGAGTTTTCCTCTACCTAAATTTCCTTCCAAGTTACTTGCGGTCGCGATATATTCGGGGTCTCATTATTTTCGGGCAAATACGGTAATTACTCAAAAGGGCTTTACTGTGTGAACATTTACATTATAAGCTAATCGACACTCTACTATATATGATTAAGAAATTGTTAAGTGTCGGTGAATAGTATCCTTAGTACTAGTACTGTACTTGTTGTCTTGGGATACCAGATTCCCGGTCTCCGGTTAAATGAACTCTTCGTTTACCGGAAAAGTCAACATATACCCCAGAAAATCCCAGTTTGTCATATTTGGATATTCTGCTTGAGAAATTGCCTCGAGGATAGGTTTTACATGGAAATATGTAAAAGAGACAGATCTTACGGTCCACTCATCCTCTAGGCCTCTCGTTAGAACCTCCGGACATGTGCGTATATTTCATTGTCCCTTTGACCTTTACTTGTTGGTCCACAATGTTTCTTCTCTTGTGATGTTACAGTACACACCTTTTAGTTTTCTAAATACAGAAGAGGATGCCCATTTCCTTTTTCTCACAAGTGACATGAAATGGTGATTATATGGTGATTTTAATAATGACTTCTTTTAAGGAATTGTAATTTGCAGGAGCATGAGTAACACATATATATTTTATCTATTTTCATTTTCCCTCGATACAATGCGTAGTGTTTTAAAGGATTTTGTAACTAAATATCAGAGAATTATAAAAAATTCACAATACTCTATCAAACTACTCAGCTTAATTTGATTTGTGAGAGATTTTACAGAAAGGTAAGGAGAGAAATGACTTCGCAAAATTTCACAGTAGGTTTTTATTCATTGCGAAGTCATTTCTTTCCTTACATAGGATGGAATTCCACAAAGTTACGGCTTCATCGATCGATTTTACAGAAAGTTTCTATTCATCTTGCTATAAATCAGTATGATTACTTTGTAGTAGGCTATCTTAGAGAAGAGAGTATATAACTAAGTAGTTTCCACATATTTATTTTCGGCGAATTATGTTGCTATCGTGACATCATCAGACCTGATTGCCGCTTATATTCTCATTAATAATACCAATATTTCCACGTCATCCTTAGAATTCGTTTCTACTCACATATTTATTACTACATTTCCAATTTACCTGTACTAACTGACAACGATGCTAATTCAAGAGTAACTCCAAATAAATACTCTTCTACCACATCCTATATATGTTTTAACTCCCTTCGCGTCGTTCATTAAACTCCAGAGTCTACTGGCATAAGGTTGATGTATCTTTATCTGCAAAACATTTAATCGTTTCAGCTTCAGGAACGAGTAATTGGATCTGACGATAAAAATGAATCAGATAGTAAATTGCCTGCGGTCAACTTGGAGCGTGACCGCTGCACTCCAATAAAGTACATGTCGCAAATTTCCTGTGACTCACTTAATGTTACATCCACTTTAAAGAAGGAATATTTCTCTCTTCCGAAAGACAGTTATGCGGCAAATGACTCGCCATTCGAGAGAGATAAAACAAATGGATCGGAGAAACAGAGCCTGCGGCTTGTGTCATAACAAACCGAGACAAAGCCGTAAAGATAAGCGCGAGGGATACCAGTTTGCGAATTGTGACGTTAGTGCACAGAGAACTGACGTGCATGGAGAAATACAGTTATTCTTTCAAGCGGGGTATAGCCTAGAGAGAATCCTGGACACATGTTACGGGAGTTGGTGTGGTACGTTGTTTGATGCGGAAAGTCGTTCAACAGAAAAATGCTTCTAAAATATGTGCATGCTCACTTTGATTTTAGACCATACGTACGAGAAGCAATTATTTTTTCATCGCATCAAAGCCTAGCGCAGCTAACTTCATTAACTCCTTCAAAGCTATGGAAAATTATGTCGTCCATAATTTTTTGAAACTCGACCATACCCAAAGCCCTTATCCAAAGTCGTTTTCCAAATCCAAATTTGAGGAAAAAGTTAAAATGAGCGACTGAAGCAAACGGAAAATAAAGTAGACGATTTATATTACCTAGTAGCCTGATTAGATCTCTACCTGAAAGCTTAATTTCATCTAAAATTCTGACGATTTTTAAGTAACGAAATTAACGCGATTTTGGTCAGTTATTAAGAGAAGCATAGAGCCGTTTTAATTGCGAGGGGTTAGAAAATTACACTGCAAAACTACATTGAAACAAGTTTTTGGAAATAATTTAATGAGATACTCCAATAGAGCTTGATAAAATGATGAGGTAACCAAAAAGAGATATGTAATGATGTGTAATTTGGAGCTTAGTATTGGAAATATAAGAAAATTCATTGGTTGGTCGTCTATTTAAATAGATTTTTGAATATCGATTTTAATTATTTATTTTTCCCTTGATATAAAAAACATGCATATAAAATTAGCACAAATTTCCCGCAAATGTAAAAGAATTACATGAATTGAATAATTTCTGATTGTTTTTCCATGTTGGAGTTAAACGAGCAACCAATTTCAAACCAATGGATTGCTTCGTCCCTCAGAATCTTCTCTTTGTTTTCAATGGTGACAGAAATTGCGGAGAACTGGCAATTGGAAAACGAGGAAAATTGAACTGTACCACCACAACATAGGTCAATTAAAATAGTCCCCATAACAAACCCACCCAAAATGAAAGACAAACCGCAGAGGCTATTTCAATTAGTGGTTCGCCCGATGCGAGCGTTGGAACATGGGCGCACGTGCTAAATTTTATGTATACTCCCCAATGTTATTTTCTTTTTATCTGATGAAATGTTCAGTTATGAAGAGGTTATTCTGGATGCCGATATCTGTTATACAGATATAGCATTACACATCACAGAAAATAGAATGATTCTTCAAGGAAGTAAAATATATTTATTTAATGATGCCGCTCTTAACATAGTATTACTTTTACTATCTAACCATTAATTACTGTATCAGTACAACTGAATTATTATATTTGTTTTGATTATAAAAGTAACAAATAATGCAAAAAATCCATTCTAATAAAACTTAATGCTTAGGCTTTTAAGCGTACCAATGTTTTTTTCCGACATAAGGCCAAATAAATTATATCCTGGAAATTATTTCTATTCTAGTAATTCTATAAATTTATTTCTTTGAGGTTACTTGAAGTAATGTTTACGAGCGTTGTAAATACTGATTTTTAAATTACTTAACTACTTGAAAAAAAATTGTAAAAGCACTATATAATAACTTAATGTGTTCATGCGCTATATACCTAAGTAATACTCGATCTCACTTAAACGTTAACGTGAACAGAAAATCCATAATTTTCGCATATCCCCAATAAAACTCGACCCTTGACTTTAATGTGTATCTTAAAATGTGCAGCCAAGTATGGGATATTATTACATTACACGTACATTACATGATCAACTTTCTCAATGTAGAAATAAATGGAGACACGTATGCAATTCCTATACGAATGGAAACACTTTTTTATACTTGCTTCTCTATTTATTTTTACATTGAAAGTATGGAATCCCACAAAGTATCGATTTAAGTATTGACAAAAAGTATTGACCAAAATTCTCTGGCCAAACTATAGGTCGATTGCTATCATTTATTCATACTATCAGTTTTCATACTATTCTCATCCTAAGGGTCTGAAAGAGAAGGGACAAAATTTTTCCGGAACTAATCGGCCATGGTAATGTTAATTCACCTGTGAGAGTTCTTTGACATATAAAATTAAGTGAAACATTGAGAGTCATTTCACACATAAATGTCGACCTTTGAAACTCATCCCTAAAATTCAACGAAAGTAAAGGGCACGTTTTTGAATTCAATATTATGATGAATGATGGATTTCATCGTTGTTTGTCTGAATGCTTCGATAGATTATCGATTCTTGGTGAATTTAGGATCGGTCTGCTTGTTCGTCTGCTGTTTGGCAAGATGGCTACTGTTGCATATACAACTAGTTCCATCTCCATAATTCTTTAAACTCTATTGAAACGTAAATCATCGCATCCTTTGTGTTCGTTGACTGTTGCATCATAACATATAATATACATGGGTAGTTTGAAAAGTTTCCGATATTTCGCCATTTCTCGACATGTTTTCTGAAAATTTCTGAAAAATTTTCTGAAGATTTCTGAAAAATCTGGGGTCGTAAACTTTGTCAGACCAACCTCGTATATATATATATATATATATATACATACATATACATACATATACATATATTAGTTTCCATTTACTTGCTTTTCATGAGGCTATAGATATTAATATTTGAATGGACAGCTACTGTTATCAGAGCCATCGGAACTTCATCGGGTATCAATCACGATGGAAGCGATGGACATCGGTGGAAAGCATCGGAGATCCATCGGTGAATAAAGAAAAACAGTTCGATAGATCCATTGATGAATTTAAAAACGGATTGCTGGATGTTTGATTCCATCGATGGATCCATCTATGAATTTAAAAACGTGCCCAAATAATATCAAAGTATCACAAATTCCTAATTATTTAATGGTGGACTTTAGCTATACCAATTCCATCTTTCTCTCAACCATTTAATATCCCCTTTGAGTTTTGTAAAATAAAGGAATTACTATTTTCTATTGACAGAGGGTCAAACCAACAAAATAGCATTATTAGATTTCATAACAAATTGACAAAGTTAAACAGAAAATATCGAATGAAAATAAGTCTTATCCCAACTTTCGCTATCTCTGCAAAGTGAAATTTCATAGACTTAGAAAGTGTACTGAAGAACTAATGATTATTATTTCATAGTATGCGGTAATAGTATTTTCATCGAAAAAACGAAATAAATAAATTATGTAAGAAAAGGGAAATATAAACACTAAATTTCGGTTCATGTTTATTTTTGATTACTTTGGAGTAGATAAATAATGAAATAGCGATTCATTTCTTCTAATATTTTTAATATCTTAATGTTTTTTTCTGTTATTAAGATTTCACCTCGGTATGACGAATTAAGGAAGGAATATTAAGGAAGCTAAATATCTAAAGGACGACCGACTTCCTCGTTCTTTAAGTTGATCTCGACAGTAATTTCCTGTTATCACGGCATTCCTTTCGTGAATAGTTGATCTTTCCCAGCTCCTTGAGGGTATGAAGTCCTTGAGAAAAGTATGTGAAGTATCCAGAAACCCTAGAGTTTTATAAACACAGTTTTATGTAACGTAACGAGGGCTTATTTTACCGTTTTTCTCTATTTTGACTAGTATTTTCCTAATTTTGCGTTGATTCAATAATATTCAGAGTAAATTCCAGGAGAATCTTAATTACGAGAAATTGCTCTTCTTACACAGATCCAGGAGCTAAATTCTGCAAAAATGTTAGGCATGTACTCTCGTAATTTCAAGTTGAAATTAGAGGCATTAAACTTGATGCTGCAGAGTTTTTCACATAGAAGAGGCTTATTAAAGAGAAGAAACTAGCCAAGGAAAATCTCTCTGCATTTCAAAATTCTTAATTAAAGATAAAATAAAAATGATGCATTAAAGACTTCAACATGAATTTTAATTAATGCCGAACATGAATTCTGGAACGATGGCAGTAAACGTAGAGCGGAGCGATCCTTACTAATTTTATTTAAAATTAAAAAAAAAACAAATCAATTAACATATCTTTAAACATCAAATTATAAAATTTTAATCTGGGAAATGAAATGAAAAATGGGTGATATGAAAGTCTGCATGACAAATGTCTCTCAGAATTCTTTCAAACATGAATTCTGCATGCTTCAAAAGGAAGGTAATATATATCTAATCAGCATTAATAAGGTATCCAATTGAGAATAATGCAGTATCTAATCAAACTTCTCACTAACTACCTCTCACATATGTCACACAAAGTTTTGTAGTCTGAGTTCGTCTTGTACTAAACTGTAAACACTAATATTTATAGTAATTTTATACTTATCCCTAAGGGGGTTAGTATACTAGATTATAATTACATACATTACCTTCAATATCCATTACTTTAGAATTAAGCAAGGAGTTGTGGTTTACCGTTAAGAAGATTATATTTCATGATTTGAAGCATACTTATACTTTATGCTATGTAAGTATGCTTTAAATTCTTTTAAATTTATTTTCTTTTATGGAATCTATCCTAACGCTATTTTTGAGTCAATTAAAATTGAGATCATCCACAGTAGTAACTTTTAAACAATAGTCTGTTTTACTTCCCCCCTTCGTTGATAAAGGTTGGAATATCCGATGGCCGACTTTTCCACGTCTCTTCACCAAACTCTGCAACTAAAACGCGGCTTAATCCAGATCAAAAACAGTGTAAGGAATCGGCTCGCGAATGCATCTCCGATTCACCAACAGACGAGATGCGAAAGGTTTATTAAAATCCAAGAGTCTGAGCTCTCTTCATCTAGCTCAAAGTTCCATAGAAAATTCAAAACCAAAGGGATTGAAAGGGATCCTTTCACTGCGCTGTAGTCGATATCCAGATGAAAGGGGTTTGACAAGGCGGGCGCAATTATCCGGCGATAGCTCGTTGAAGAGGATTCCGAGAGCGGGAGGGCTGCTGGAGGAGATGTAGCCGATTCCTTTTGGCCAGATACGCTCCGATAGCAGTGATTGCTTTGGTATTCAGAAAGCAATCAACCCAACCACATTCAACATTTCTGTAGCCACAGAGCTAATATGTTCGCGCTATTTGTTGCTCAAAGAACCCGAACGAGATTCGAAATCGAGTTTTTAATAGCTCTGCTTTTGATTCGTTTCTCCAGATCTAAAGTAGCCTGTTAGTAAAAGGGAAATATCAAGGATTCCTCTCTAATTTTCTCCTCTCTATGTATTATTTATATAAGGAGAGAAGGGTGTATTTGGAGTTAGAGATCAAGTAATTCCAAGGTATCGATGAGCCTTCTGACAGCAGAGCATCACAGAGGACGAACCGCGGTTGAAATATTTTCATCATTATCGAACTTCAATATGCAGATATGTAACCTGATAGGAATTCAATAATACAAATGCTTTTTAATATCAATAAGATCAACAGTATTACATGTATTTTATTGGATCTTACGGAATAATAGAAGTTTAATATCTACATCTACATGAATACACTGCCAGATGCCTTTCAGCGTGTGTGAATGTTTGGATCACTAGTTTACTTTGTTATTGTCACGTATCGTTCGTGAAAATATTAAGTCCTTAAAACGACTTTTCTTAGCATCTATTTATCTTATTTTACGCGTATTGTCGAATTGGCCGTAATAGCAGAGGGACCGATTACGTCCTCTGCCAACGTGCTTTTTTAAATTTATCAAACAATCGCAACCTAGCTGCTATAATATTAGTTGCCTTTTATAAATTATGAAAAGCGAACCTATTGGTTTACATCGCTTTGGTTTGCAGTGTAGTATGCTGAATGGAAATCGCAGCATTTCTTTTGTGTACATCCTCTGGTAGAAAAACTATTTCCAAAAATTGTTTATTTACCGAGAAACCAAAGAAAACCAACCAAGATCAATTGTTAGGAGAAATATTTGACCGCTGAAATTTAAACAGATACTTTTTATAATTTATCTCTTGCATGTCTGATACTTGATATATTTATCATATGCTGATTGATTCAAATATTTCGATATCATGTGAAAATTACAGAATTCCGGTTCAGGGGAAGGAAACAGAATGCAAATCATTCCTCATTTTGCTTGCTAAGCCTCATTTCATCATCATGGCTAAAGGTAGATGATAGAGGAGGAGTTGTGGTTCAAACCAACACATGGGCTGAATTCTTTAAAATGAGAAACTTTTGTTTTTGTAGTATCTCTTGCCGGTCCATTTAAGGACAATTGCTTAGTTTCTTTATATTTTGTTTTTCTTAGTTTCCTTTTATTTTCTTGTAATAGCTTAGTTTCTTTTTATTTCCATCAATAGGATTTATCGAAAGTGCCCATGAAAATCAAATACGTTTTTAAAAAATCTCATTCCCACATATTTTGTGTTTTACTTTTTTAGGCATGTCATGCCGTGTTTAAGCTTTTCGAAACCGATTACAACAGCTTGCTTTCGTTTTGCTACTATTTAATATTCCCAGATTCTACACGGCCATTTAACGTTTCCAGTTATTTCTTTTTTCTGAACAATGCTGCGGGCTTCACCGACGCATTAGCGGATTCGATTGTCCAAGTTGAGTTTTTTTTGGGACATTTTGCTCTCGTGAAAGTTTCCCACAGAACATGATTTAAACCGAATGATTGCTGCATTGCTTAAAGAGATCTTCCTTAGAGATTTACATATTTTGACTTATTGCAACGAAGTTATCGCAAATTAATTATCTCAATATTTCATGGAAAAGCATTCTCTTCTCATCTTTAATTCAATAGAGGAGACTTTCTCATATTGCAGCCATAAAACCGATCCATGCTTTTGGCAGAGGATATTAGATTGCGTTTTTTAAACGACTTAATTTCCCTAATAAATCAATTTATGAGATCTTCAAAGAACCGACGGGAGCGATACATTGCTGAATTATTCATAAGATGGAAAGAGAGTGATATCATCATCCTTTATTTTCGAATAATTTAAAGAAGGCCTGTTTCTAAACAGCACATGCAATCTATTAATATATTGATAGTAACTCATTTCACAGATTGTTTAACCGTCACTGCCTTGTCACTGTGGCAACTATCAAGATATTATAGCGGTAGATTGCTTCGTCTGTGAGCCGATGAGATGAGGGGGATTCGAAGTGCTTGGAGGGGGATCAAAGCCCGATGAAATCCTTTGGTGCACATGCAGTTAAACGCCACGGTTAACCTGCTATGGTAGTAGTGAAATTTCCATGCAAGAAGACAGTCATGGAGGTCGTTGCGTAATGCTAGGTGTGTTTTTCATTGAAAATTTGTTTTTATCTCTATCGAAAAGTCTACCGCCATCAACTTCTGCGCTGTTCATCCGGAGGTAATTATAGCTTATAATCTTGGAATTATAAATAAATATATATCAACTTCGAGTGACAAAGAACCAATATAGCTCTAAATGAACTGGAATCATTTGGAGAACGAACGATTCCAATAACTTACTTTTCTGTTCAAAGATTTCAATTAGGTTTCATACAATTTTTTCTGAATGTAAATTTTAATCACGAAACATTAAAAACGCGTCGGTTTTACAATCATAGCTATATCATTTATTCAAAGGTATATCCATATCTCATTATCGTATCATATTATAATTGTCTATATAAAGTAGCTTATCAATAATAATTGAAATTAATCTATACGGCGTTCATGTTCTAAGTATGCGCTTGTTAGCACGAAAAAGGTGAAGACACACCGAATGAATCAAGGGTACCGGATTTTCGTGACCTCTACGTTAGGTAGCAGGCAGCGGTTCTGCGGTAACACTGTAATCGGTCTTCCGGCCCCAGGGTACTATTTATTCCCATTCATAGTCAATAATGTAATGCAGCAACACAGGTACGTAGTATAGGCTCTTACTTGCTTTCTTGCAAACACTTTCAATCAGTTTCAAAACAATCACAAAAAAAGATAAACAAGAAGTATTTACCTTCACCTGGAAACACATACCATCAGATTCAAAACAAAAACAAAGCATAGGTATACAAACAAGAGGGTATCGGCTTATCTCGGAAGTATCGTCTCAAATCACGCTTTCGGATTTATGCATTCTTCTTCAGAGTCAAAGAGAAGTCCGAGTTCGTTCGGAAAGTATTCACTTGGCCCAATTCGAATCTGCTCTTTAGCAAAGATGCAATCGTAGCCCAATTTATCCATTTTAGAAACCTTATTACGGTCCTCCGTCAGCATCCAACTAAGGTGCAAGTTCCGGCGATAATATCTATTGAATCGCGACGCTTTTCATTGAATATTTGCTCCTACTTGGAGCCATTAGACGCCAAGTACCTCTTAGCTGCCGCTCGGTCGCTGGTCCTTCTTAAGGGGAATCATTAACAACGGTCGCCTCGCCCACGGTCAGAAGGATGGAATGCCACCAATTCCCAATAGAAATCGAATAGGGGGGATCCAGTGGATTTTTGACTCATAGAATTTATAGTCAGCTGTAATTTCCAGAGGACGCTCGCCCATTCTGACTTCAATTCCACCCCAGTACGAGATTGTGCGAACGTAGCGAACCTGTCATTTCCCATGGGAGCTTCTGGGGTGATAAAATGGAAATGTATGCTCCCATAAGTACCAAGTTCCGTCAAATAGCGGTATCTAAGGTTGGTTCCCGAATCCGCAACTATGCAGCGTGGATTCTCAAAGATGACTATGAAATCCATCATTTAACTCACCGTTTCAGTGCTTGTCAAATCTAACAAGGGATAAAGCATACCGAATTTCGTAAAAGAATCCGCAAGAATGAACATATGCTTAAAGACTCCCTTAGTTGATGCTAGTGGCCCCATTCAACTGTAAATACTCCAAACTCTGTTACCAACGTCGTTTTCCAAGACGTAGTCAAAGTGACTTACTCAATTCCATTGGGGGAAACCCCAAAGACGTACAGAAATTACATTCTTCTAATAAAAAGAGATTAACATTTGTCGCTGACGTACATCGGTCAACTAGGTCTTCATCCGACATCCGACTGGACTGTGACCAGGCTTAAAGCAAATATAACACACAGCCCGACTAGTCTCATTAGATCACGCAGACTCATTAATTGATGGCCCCTTTTACCTTTTAACGCTGTGAGGTGAATTTGAGGTGATTATCAGTCAAATATCTCCTTTTATCTCCTTCTTAATCGGAGAAAGTGAATTTCAACATGAAATGACCTGACCGATTGCAGCGGAAGCAGCGTTTCCGGTTGCTATCGTCATTCCTTAAACATCTTTCACTTTGCGGAACCAATATACATATGCTATGCTACTCTTACCGAAAATTCTCCCTCAGTCCAACCGAATTCGGTTACCGGTTTACCAATCTCTGCAGTCCACTTCCAAATCAACAACCTCTGGACCGTTCTTTGGGATGGAGAGATTCGGATGGTCCAGCACGAGGATTCGCTGCCTTTTTATCCCTCACATAAAAAAGGCAAGACAGGCTCTTCATTAATTCTTCTATATTCAACTAATCTTGTCCAAAGCGTAGTTAGGATCCCACTTCTGATGTTAGCACGAAAAAGGTGAAGACATACCGAATGAATCAAGGGTACCGGATTTTCGTGACCTCTACGTTAGGTAGCAGGCAGCGGTTCTGCGGTAATATTGTAATCGGTCTTACGGCCCCAGGGTACCATTTACCCTCGCGGAGCAATCCCTGACGTCACAAATACGTATATACCTCCGCGTGACGTCACATTACTCATCGCTAACACGGCCATTCTGACAATCGGCTCGTCCTCGAGCCGCCTTTATATGCTTAATTCTCAGACAGAGTACTGCTCGAAAACCACGATGGTACAATGAAATTAATCATTGCATAATCCGTCGAAAATTCAGGACAAAGTTTACTAAGTATCTCCTGGAAATCGAATACAGTCCATATCACTCACAATCATATAGAGAGTACTTTATCTTGGCTATTCAACCATCAACATGGCATTTCCTGCCATAGTCATCTCAGCAGTACTAGATGTTACCATCTCCGCCTTACCGACAGACCGCGGAAGCCAAGTTCAGGGACCAGGGTTTGTTCCGCCACAAAAGCCAGACTCAGGGACCATGGGGTTTAACTTGCAACCAGTCCAAAGCTCACGTAGCCAAGTTCAGGGACCCGGATTTGTTCCACCACAAAAGGCTGGACTCAGGGACCATGGGGTTTAACTTGCTTGCTACCAAAAAAATACTCATGTAGCCAAGTTCAGGGACCCAGGTTTGTTCCGCCACCAAGGCCGGACTCAGGGACCATAAGTATATAAGTAAGTTTTTAAAACTTTTTAAACGTTTTTTTATATAAACTTACAGTAACTTCTGCGCAATTGGTTACATACATTCTTAGAGCTCGTTTTACTTTATGCATTTCCTCGAAGATTTTCATCTTACATCCTTCCATGTACTTCCATTCACTTATGCTGCATACATACATTACTACTGAAGAATCTAAATGGATGCAAAGTAGCTCACTCTCGGTTCACATGTCGCAGTGTTACTCTTAACCATCTCACCATGCTTACGGTGTTCCCTCAAGTTAAGGCTTAGACGATTGAGTATTACTTTTATTTATTGATTTAAAAATAATAATTCTTTCAGTTTTTAACTCTTTCAGAGCTGATCGGCAGTATTTTCTGACGCAATCAACTTCCGAACTTTTTCCGTATTTAAGCCCAGACGTTGACGCATTATTAAGTACAGCTAACATACACATTACTATTTGGTTAACTCATATTCAGATAGCCTTAAAGGAGAGATATCACATTGAAATAGTCGTCGATGAATATTGTGGAAGCGTATATTATTTCCGTGAAACTTGACAAAGGACTCCAGAAATGAATTTCCGTTTTGAATTAATGGTATGAATACATTGATGTAGCAATCTATTCGAAGTTTTAGCTGCAAATATCCTTCATGAATTTCCTTTATGAACTTAGAATTATTAACAATTTACGATCCTCCGTGAATTATTATCCACCCAATTCCCATTACTGAAGAGGTACCACCATTTCCAGCATTTTGGTATCAAAATTTCATAAACCAACATCATATTTGGAGGCATAGGACGTATGATACAACTGAAAGTTATGAAGCCACATGAGGCGGGAAGATTCTTTCAGTTTCTTCCCCAGAAATGTTTCCGCCTTATTAATATAACTACCGCATCCTCAAAGTGATCGAGGCCAATCTCTGATTATCACAATCCTCTCGCGGGCTAAGTACTACACGGGCTAATTTTATTACAGAATTGATTAAGTGTGAACTTAAGCCTCTTAAGTGAACTATCGGTCGATTGGGATTGATAAGAAGAATCGTGATAGCCTCTAAATCTTTATTTTTAAAAGTTTTAGAGAAGTTTATATAATTATACGAGCCAAAGCAATTAAGGATGACGGATAGCGGGAAATCATCTCTTGAAACCAGAAGTCTATAGAGAAATTTTAATACACGTATAAATTCTAATGGCATATTATTAACATACATAGCACTGCTAAAATTTTATTATTATTCGAGACCATAATTCTCATACAATCAACGCCGGTATTTTTACACTTTACACGTGATATAGAAATTAAAATAACATTACATTAAGACTGTCATATTCAGCAAAGCAAAGTAAACTCCATTTAATAAATTGTAAGAAGAATCTTCGAATACGAAAGGTATAAAAGAGTAAATAAGGATAATGACTATTAAAGCAGTCTAACAAATCAAATAGAAAATAAGTAATGCTCATTAATTCGACGCATCTCAATAACTCGCCGCGTTAATTAGTGAATTTAGTTTCATTCTTTATTAATCAAACGGATAAATATGAATCCTTTCATAATACATTACAGATTACTTGAGGACGTGGCACTATTCGATCACTTCTAGGCTCAGCGCTTCATTCGATCTTAGATTCATGCATTAACGCAGTTTCTTTTACTTCTCAGGAACTTTTTATGACCTCTTACAAGCTTTTTCATCCTTCAGCTTCAATTTCCCAAAAGCATATGATCCCTAAAATTTGGATCCATATCTAAATAAATAGGTCACTGCCGTATCACATGTCCTCTTAACCTCAAAACTTGTCGTTCTTGTGACTGCCCTGGTAGTAAGAGGAAAATTGCCAAAATAACTGACCCTAACACAAATAGGGTTGTGGAGAACGTGATAATAATCTCTCAATTTAAAATGAAGCATTGGATTGTATACCTAGCGACGGCTCAAAGTTTGCTCGAGGAAGGTATTCTCTGTTTCGATAAATAGATGGCGACGGTCTCGCTATACTCTTCCAGCTCCCCCGAGCTTTTCTACCAAAACTCGATGCCTGCTTCCCTACGGTATCTCTCGGGGATATTTTCCTGAAATGCGCCGTTGGCTTTACGGAACTGCGGTTTCCGGTTGATATCACACCATCTTAATTTGGCGAAATTTCACACGTGTGCTGTTGTTACGTTGTTTACGATACATTTATGAAGGGCAAGTCCAATCGTATAGAGTGCTTCATCCATTTCCTTATTCTTATTATCCTTAGTCCCTTCTGTTGATTACTTTTACCAGAGATTCCCCAAATCTTCACCTTTGAAAATCTTTTTGTGGTTGTAACTCAATACGCGAACAATATATTGTAATTTATTTATGCAGCATTGCATTACATATTCATTAGTAAAACCCTGAATTTCTTTTAAGCTTGAAGTATTTTTATTGATATTTTTATATGAATTAATAAAATTGTATTTGTGTTTTCACAAGCACCATTCATGGAAAGTTAGTCCGTGATCGATCGCATATCCTTTGTTGTACTTCTTCAATAAGTATCTTGCCTGAATTTTCAGGATATCATTCTCAAAGAATTATTGTAAAAAGTTTTAAAATTATATTTTTCATTGTAACCTTCAAATCAAACAAGCCATGAACGAGTAATAACCGATTATTAATTCATATTTTCGTCATCATATACCGACCAAAGGTTATTCCTACTTCCTTTTATTTCATTTCATTTTTCTACAACTCATTATTCAACATTATTTCCTTCATATCCTAACAGAAACCTAAAGAGTTGGATTAGACGAGAACCTGTGAGAATGAACGTTGAGGGAATTACTCAGCCTCAACTTCATTGTCAATGCACAGCCATTACCTAGTATTCAGGAGGGATTAGCTTTTCTAACTGATAATTTTTGAAGGAAAGGTATTTTGAAAGTTTAATCTATCAAGAAAAATAATTTGTGGAGGCTCTCGCATATTTTCGAAAAGCAATTTCATTTCAGATATTTGTCATTTCGATTCGATTTAAAACAAGAATAAGGATTCAAAGTAATTGAATTGAGGGAGGCCGGTAACTGATGGTCTTCCCTGCCGTATATATAGACTATGTAATGGTTGAAACATCTACGCTAACGAAGATCTGTAGCATTGACGTGTGTTTTAGCTTGAAGAAACCTTTCCTAGGTCAGATTCCTATACGTTTAGAAACTGAAATTCACATTGATTCTATTAGTTATAAAAATTAGCTGTTTTTCTTTGTAGTAAATCTATGAAATGAAAGGATGTAAGGTAAGGATGTTATAGAGTATAAATATCTAAGAATTTATAACTAGAATAAAACCCCTTTGATTTGGTATTCATAATCTAATCTTCATCCATGTATTATATTATATCATTGAAGTGAAGATTGTAGAATAAGTCTCACACTCTGTGTGACGTAATATATTGCTGCTTATGGCTTCCTGTATTTAAACTTACCTGCAATTGATCATTTTCAAAGTTTTAATTCGAGTCATAATTCGATTTAAACTTATGGCTCTCCACTTGGACGATATTTCGTCAGGAAAGTAATATTTATCTAAGTTAATCATTTTCATTTTCTAATTAATTTATTTAATTTTATCCTCGATTAGATAGGAGACAGTTCCATTAATTAATTTTCATACGTTAATGATGAACTAAATAGAATAACACTAAAATGCAGTTATCGAAAAAATAAATTTTTAAATCAAGAGTAACTTCCAAGAGCCTTCCAATTTAAAGCGACGTTCTCATTTTTTAGCACAACTTGTGAATTTTTCTTCTCACCGTCTTCCTTTGAGTTGTTTAGCTATTACTTTCACGCCTCTAACTTCCCATTATCCCAACAACTTCATCCCAGGAGAGATGCAAAATGGAAGGAAAGACATGACGCCTGCATGAAGCCAATCTAAAAGAGAAATTGTAGCTCTTGTAGAGGGTGCTATTTGCTCCTCGAGACCTACTTTAGAAGGAATTACCGGGGCATGTACGCGTGTTTTCCATTTGCTCTGTATGTCATATAGTGGCAGAACTCTGCCTTAAAACTTTGCCTCCCTTCCACTTCCGTCTTACCCATTTATTTGCTATGTTTTTCCTTTTTGTGTCAGCTTCACCTTCAGAGAGGCATTTTTACCTACGAAAGCTCCATATTCCACCGATGCAAAACTTTTATGCACGACTTCTTTAAGCCGTAGGTATAAGTATTTTCATAAATTCGTTTTTCTTCATGTCTCTTATGACATAGAAACATAGATTTCCTTAACATGGCATAGAAAGAAAATGATTATGAATTTCTGGTACCAAACTGCAATGCCAGCCAGATCATAAATACCACCTCTAGCAGGTAAAGAAAGTATCGGAGAGAGAGTGAGCATGAGGCATGTTAAACAGGATGAACTAGTTTGGTGGAGATAGTTCTCCTTTGCTTTCTTCTCTGAATCAAAATTTTGTGAGTGGAAATTATACATCGAAATAACCCCATGAATAGCCGTTTTCATAGTGTACAGTTAAGAGGGGCCAGAATGAATGCCAGTTTTCTGTATATATCATACGATAGAATCTTGTTAATTATGATTACTAGGAGAATAAAGCAAAAATAAATGGAAGATATATATTTCCTTTTGTCTGTACAAAGGAAAAATTTTAAATGTATCATTCGTCATGTTTGGTTTTGGTGACATGATCACTAATATCTTGCATTTTCCATAATTATTGAAATACTGTTTTCCTTAGTCGTAGCATTTTTAAGAACTCTATATGTTATTTGTTCATTCCCGTCTTGTTTTCTCTTACAAGATTTTTTCCTTTTTAATATCAGATATCATATTCAAGGATAGATTTAAATCTAAAAAAGGGCCAGAAAACATTGCAGAATCTCGGATAGGGAATTCAACACCAACTTCTCATCAATTATCTTCTCGTTTTCCATTAAAACATAAAATATTCTGCTGTGTAAAACCATTTCTTATTATTTCCATTTCTTAAGATTGTTAAAAAGATGCATTTCACATTCTTTGCCTCCCCCTAAACATCCTGAAATTCCGGTAAAACCCTCTGGCTGAGCGCCCTTTGATAAAGCATGATTAGTTGATATCGCATCTTTGCAGGAATATTCTTGGGCTCCCTAATGATGGAAAAGCGAGACGATATTTCAGGAAGTATTTTCTACACAACGAGATGCAAACTTCAAGTGGGCTATGATTTCAGGGTAGAGTGCTTTTAAAGTAGAGTCTTCGGAAAAACAAAACTTTAAGCATTGGTGCTTCATTCATGCTTATTTAAAATGAACCTAAAATAAAATTCATGGCTCATCGCAACGTTTTTAAGTGGGAATGAAAAAGTAAGAAAGAGTGAAGAGTCCATGTCGACTCCAAGCTGCATAAATGCCTTCTCTTGTCATTTGCAATGAGTTAAATATTTTATACCATAATAGAAACTATAGTTGTACGTGGCACTCAATTGTTTGTTCTGAATAGTAATGCTTTCGCATATCAGAGTATATCTAAAGGTTAATTTTAAACTCCAAAAAACACTTCAAAAACGTTTGAATAGCCTATATTACTCATCTGTAAGGCACAATTCGTCCTATAATTAGTGAATAGGAAAATAATGGGAAGCAGAGCAGGCCCAATATTAATTTAACCTCTGAAACAAGGTGATATTGAACATTTTAATTGCCATGTAAAACAGCCAGAAGTTCTAATAACCGGTGTGCATTACGAGCGAACGAAAATTAACGAGGAGATTAGTATCAAATTATTCCGAGCGATCCTCCGGAAAATAATATTTATCAAAATGGGAACAATTATCTCTCAGCGATGAAGCAGAAGAAGCGTTCATCAGTATTTATTCAATTTTATAATTAATTATTATATCTTTTTGATTTGCTAACGAATCATATTTTGAAAGCTATTAATGTTAGGGTAATTAATTAAGGAAGGATATCTACCCGAGATATTTGAATGAGCATCTCCTTTTTAATTCCTCATCCTTCCTCATCAAACAAACTACGTTACAAATGTCAAGATGGGAACTTCGTCGACTAAAATTTGTTTGAAGCCAAAACTCATTCGCGTAAACAAACTTTTATTTCATTTCGCAATCAGAACTGCAAAACCGGAAAGCGTGGGTGGCATAGAATATTTCTTCACACGAATATCTGAATATCAAAAAGGAATCTAATGTATTCAAAATCTTCCCGAAAATCAGAAAATCCTTTTCTGCTCTTCAATTCTTTCCACCTGGTCGAGGAGAGGCTGAAAGAGAGCTACGTTCATTTGGAAATAGCCGCGGGTAATCATTTAAAAGGGTTCTCATATCAAAAGGTTCTCTTCATAATACATTCGGTGAGAGTTAACGATTGGAGCACAGGATGAATTTAGTATGTCTCTGAGTATAAATGTATTACACACACACAAATACATATCAAATCATCATCTTCCACCGCTTTCATTTCTTTGTTTTAAGCTACTCTTTGCCTCGAAATGCATTGGCAAATAAATATTTGATGATGTCTTATGCCTTCTCTCCTTTGATCTTTTCACATCTTCGTCTTTCAGTCCAGAATTGCTTAATATGTACATACCGTTGAATATCTTTGGGTATCTTTTAAATTATATTTCCTTTTTTACTATACTTAGATTTTCGACTCTTAAATGAATTTCAGACTTAGTTTACTTAAATATATTTTATTGCTTTTTTATAAATTAATATTAGTTTGTATGCATATAATATCAAATGTAGAAATTTGATGTTATAAAATGATGAATAACACAACTCCGAAAAGTTCGTAAGCTATGCGATACGACTACTTTACGTATATTGTTCCACGAAACATGCGGTTACCTGAATGAGACGATTTCTTCGTTTTTGTACTGTACACTGTACATCGCAAGGTATTTACACAGGGAATTATTTGCTTATCTTACATTTTTTATAAAAGTCAACAAGTGGGACTACATTTGCAGACTAATGTTTTTTCAGACACTTAGCTTTGATATGTAGACTCAGAAAGTTGTAACTGTTGTGTAAATTAGGCGTAGAAATATAATAGATGAGTAGGTTTACTCAGGAAGTAGTTCTTCAACCATCAGAGAACATTGCATCTGTTTCTTTCCAGCTCTGGATATAGAGTATCTGGCACTATAGAGGTACCATGGTGGCGGGGTCGATAAGTAGTTATTGAAGCTCTGTTAGGATCACTTCCCTCCCCGCTTACCATCGCAGAGTTATCATCTCCACCTTCAGATCCCCTCCATTCCATCGCATCTACCGCCTGCATCAGCTCTTTGAACACCGCTACTATCCTCCAGTTGTACTTGGCGCTGCATTCAACATATCCATACCTCCAGTGCTTTTGAACGATGGTGGCAATGTCTCGCCTTTCGCGAGATTCTGCGAGAGCAATCGCGTGTTGCTTCTGTTGAGGCGTCAAAACAGCATTAGCCCTACCGGACCCTCCATGAGTCACTATCTGGCCTACTTGGGGACTTAGGTTCGAGAGGGAAAGTGACATTCCCGGAAGCCCCAGGGAGGATTGCGAAAAACAAGGGACGCCTATGAAAGAGCCTGGAATGTGGGAAGATGACGCGCCGTGCTGAGGAGATATCTTTGGAACGCGGAGAAGGTCGTGTTTGTTCCCGACGACGACCACTGGAACGTTTTTCATATCACGGCTGCCGGCCATCTGCTCCCGGAGGCACTTGAGGTGGCGGAAGGTCTCTGCGGCGTTGGAGAGGTCGAAGACGAGGACGTAAGCGGTGGCAGATCTAAGTCCATAGGAACGGAAATCGGTCCATTCGTAGAGGGAATCTACGGGGAAATAGGGAACTGGCGGGAGGTCGGAGATCTTGAGGTCGTAGAGACGCCCGTTGATGACTACGGATGGATAGTAGGTGTGGCGGCGATCGGTCGGGTAGTACGTGTCACAGAACTCGTTCCAAACGAATTGCTGAAAAGAAATTTCAGTCGATTTATTATAATACTATTATGCAGTAATACTAATACTAATGTTAGTAATTACTATTACGCAATATTAAATTCATACTATAAAATTTTCACTTTCATAGAGTTCCTTCCTCTAAGCCACAAAAAGGTGTCAAATTCTTGGGAGTTTCTCTTATTAAATTTATTTCTTTGTCGTGAAATTATGCTATTCAATATGAACTAAATTTTGACATTGTTAGAGATAAGAGTAAGAAATTTATCATTAACCTTTGTCAGATCTACAAGGAAGAACTTATGAAGTGCTCACAGGAAGGTTATTGTTCATTCTGTAGTTAACCACAATGACTGGTATTTTCCTGAATAAATTGAATATTAAATTTCCTAATTCAATCATTTACTGAGGCGCTTGTAAATTGAAAGGTATTTGCAATCACATGCAAATCTTTATAATTTATTATTTTACCTTATCACTCCTTATTTGCAGTTAAATGTCAGTGCTCGATGATTAATTTGTCTAATATTGTTTTAACGCTTTTATCGAGTTATAATGTAAGTTATAGGATGAGGAATAAGGCTTTTACAGAATCTGAAACTATCCTTAAAAATATGTTTCTTTGACTGCGTGCACTGGGGAAATTAATATTGCAGATGAATCCTAAATGATGGTACAGCTTCCAATTTTATTAATTCGGAAAGAGAAAGTTTGTCATTTAAGTATTCACCTGAATGATTGAAGTCTTTCCGACGGCCGGTGCTCCCAAAAGAATCACTTTCACCAGCTCCTTGTAATCCGGAGGACTGGATTCTTTGGTTGGTTTGACGGTGGTCGGAAGAGGCGTCTCTCTCACCTCTTCCACTCTTTTCGGCTCCCCATAATCGCCTCTCGAGTCATCCACACTCTCTCTTTTATCGCCGAATTCGTAATCTGCAATAAAAAGCGAAATATGTGCGTCTGAATGACCCGAATAAAATCTCAGATACGACGGATTTTTATCGTTTAATTTATTTTTACTGCCTGTCGCAACACAAAAGGGGCAAACTACGCTTTAGTCGAAACTTTTGTGAGAGGCTTTCAGAAGCAGTTCTTAAAACGAAATTCAACTCTTGATGATCTCGAGAAGTTCTTGGATTTAAAAATTGATATTACGGGCATTGTCGATACGGGAGCTTAAATTTGAGAATCGTTTCAAAGACTCAGGCCAATTAATAGTTTATGACCTGCTATTTTATCTCACTCTATTGCCACGTTGGTCCAGACTTGTAGTCATTGAGGATCAATTTATCTCAAAACAGTCTTAATGATTCGTTTAAAAGGCTCCATGCTCAGAAAATAATCTTAGTAACTAATTTTAGTTGTCCTTTTAAATATTTTAAAAATCAAATAATTTCCTATCACGTCTTTTAAGTGAACAAATAGGACTATTAAAAAATGTTCTGACCCTAAAGGAGTCGAATTGTAGTTTGATTATTTTCATCAAACTCTTGTAAGATATTCCAATGAATCTAGCCATTCAGTAGAAATGAGGTTCATAAACATATTGTATTTTATGAATATCTGATTTCTTTGATCACGTCGTGTATTTGGAAGCTCAAGGTTATTTTGACATTGAATAGAAGATAACATAAAATAAACGAGAAAGGAGTTTTAATTTCAAAGAGGGTCGAATCCAGATCCCCAGTATTCTGTTTATTAATATGGAATTATCACAACATGAGATTTTTCAGTATCCAGGGAAATTAATCTAAGGAGGAGGAGGATGTTTGTTCAACCCATCTCCCTTTTCGGGAATTCATTACCGTTTATTGTTCATGTAATATAAGATTCACTACTTTAAACGTAAAGGTGAATTTTCCCTTTTTTCATATTTTTGTTTTGATTTTATAGATTGTAGAATTTTTACGTGTACGACTTCCATACTTTTGAGATTACATAGCTGATATTCAAGTCTTTAAGATTTCAAATTACCATTCAAAGGGATAAAAAATTTCCTGTCTATCCTCCAAAGTCAGAGGAAGACCCAGCCTAATAATGAAGTAAAGCTTTAAGAAAACATGGTCACTCGATTTTCCGACCTTTTTGTTGCTTAGGAGTAGATAAATCAATGCTTTAATCATAACATCAGAATTATGTAATCACTATATCAAAGCTGAATGTTTTCAGTCTTCCTATATTGGTGCTACATAAAATTTAAAATTAAATGGAATATCGCCATAAACACAATATAACCAGAGTTGATTATTTCTAACCCCATTTGTAGAAAACTTTATTTTAAGTTTTGAGTTGTGCGACAAAATCATTGGAATCGATTAAAATGCATCTCTAAAGCGGCGATTATTCAGGTGGTAACTAATGGAAACAATTAATCTAAGACCCACCGCTTCTCATTTGACTTAATGTAGAAAATTAATTGCATTATATTTATGTAAAATATTTTTACGATAATGTAGCAAATACATTTCTTATAAACTTAAGTACATTCTTCCATGGGGTTAATCTAAGATAACTCTCTGAAACGTGTACGAAATTCACCGCAGTTTATGAATGGGATAATTCACAAATAGGTCAATGAGATTCATTTCGCATCGAGCAGGAAATGCAATCAGCTCATAAAGATGCGGGAAGCATTTCTGAAACAACGAGCACACCAAAAGATAACATCCAGCAATTCATTTTACGCATCAAGGATTCCGCATTAATGAGGAGTGGCTTATCTTTGAGAGAATACGTATCGGAAGGAATGTGTGGGTGACGAAGAATTCATCTTCGGGCCAAATTAGATGATTACTCTTGATGAAGTACTTAATCGACTGGAAAATTCACAAAATGTGACCTATTTGATAAAGCGACCTCTTTACACAAGCACTTGCTTCCACTCTTGAGATATTTATAACAATTTTATCACAAGAAACGAATGATTTGAGCAATTAACTGAAGATAGTACAACCTGATAAAATAATGCGAGACCTCGCTCCCCATGCAATATTCAAGGTTTAACTAAAGAAATATTTCTTCTGTTTAATGAATAATAGGGTTTATACTCCTTGATTGCATAAAAAATTTTAAATAAAACCTGCCTCAAACGTAGGAATAGCTATAATTTTATATGTTCTACTTTACATTGACATAAATTGCAAGTGAGCCGCTATATGCCGCAAATTTGTATTCAGAAAACCTATAAAATATTTATCTCTCTATATTAAAAGTTTTGTCTTCAATTGAATGTTTTTCTCAGCCTTTAACTGTGAAGATCTCTCCCCATAAACCACACCTTTTATTTATAGGTGAAGTGTTAAAGATAACTATTTACATAAAGGCATTCATCTACGAGGAAGAAACCCAAAGAAAGAGAAAACAGATATTTGGCTTTATTCTCTTTAGGATCTCTTAATGCGCGTTCATGAAACGTAATAAATATGATATACGAAGTAAACTGAAAGAGAATTCCTCTCGGGGTGTCCTATTTTTATTGAAATACATTCGTCTAGTATAGGATGAAATAATTTTAGTCAGTACAGTAATCAGCTCAGGTGCTACTAAGAGTAGAGATGAGAAACTTGAGGCCTTCGGGTGTTCTTT
This sequence comes from Pachydiplax longipennis, assembly GCA_036926295.1. Lineage (NCBI taxonomy): Eukaryota > Metazoa > Arthropoda > Insecta > Odonata > Libellulidae > Pachydiplax > Pachydiplax longipennis. Next base: position 73,343,875 of record JAVFKF010000012.1, read on the forward strand.
ATGGTCTTTCTGTCATTTCCTACGCATGCCTGTATTTAAATTATTTTATTCCATTATTTGATTTTTCAACTGCTGAGGTTGTTTCGTAAGTATGAGTTCCCACCGATAATCGAACTTTAGATCGATTTAATTAATTTTTTTCCAAATTTAGGAAGTGATGCTAAAAGAAAATCAAATAAATATATTTCTTTTGTGAAAACAAATTCATTCACTCAGTGTGAAGAATTATTGTGCGAGAAAACAAATTCATTCACTCAGTGAATGAATTTGTTTTCTCGCACAATTTTGATGCGAAATTATTCTGATGTAGGCAATAGGAAAATAAAGAGCGCTCTAACTCTAACTTAACGTCCCACTGATAAGTGTACTGGTAGTATATAGTGTAGTGTATAGTAGTGTATAAGTAGCTTTCCCATGGAGAGAAATTTCCAAACCCTTGGTTAGGCATTCAACCGCCCCACCAGTAGCTACCAAAAACTTGATCGGAAATAAAACGTAATGTGGAAAGTAAATTTTCTCTTGCTTAGCTTTTATTGAGCCAGAATTCCATAAACAGAAAAAGTTCACGTTTCACGTTCCAACATCACAGTAGGAATATTATTCAGTTATGAGTAAATAAGATGTATGCCAAACATATCATATAGAATACTAGAATAAATTTCTGGAATATTGGCATAAATTTTAAAATATTTTCTGATACTGCTTCCTTGAAAATCATTCTCCATACCGTTTAAGTCCTGCATTTGTTTGCCTGTAAACGCTCCGTCATTCCCATCCCTAGATGACGTTCTGAGTCAGGCGTTCTTTCACCACCAGCTCGCTCCAGCGTAAAAGCAGAATTAAACAACTACCGCATCGCAATGATTCTGCTTCTCTCATGCGAAAATCTTGGTGCTGAAGACGGAGCTTGATAATCGCAATAGCGCCGTCTCTTGCGAAAGCAGCAAATACATTTGTTTGCGCGTTCTCCCTCTTCCTCTGCTCCGGGCCTTCTCAACTTCCACTTCCTTGCTCTCGAAAGTATTTCCCCAGGAAACCGACTGTTTATTTTATCTTTATTTCTTGAAGGGAAAACCACCCTCATCTCCACTCTGTAGTCCGCAAAGAAACCGACCTTTTGGGAGAAACTTCTCCACCTCGAGACAATCTTAACGGAAATCTTTAACCGAGTACTCTTGGAGACCCCATTTACTCATACATACTTTTTACTTTAAGATCAGAGATATAACTTCGAATTGCGAGTACCTCACGGAGGCTGTAAGTTTATATATCAAAAAGGTCTACGAAAATACTAAACAAGTAATACTAAATTAAAATCTTATTCAGTAACTAGAAAAGGATAGGTGATATTTTTACTAATACCCTGGGAATTTATTAAAATAAATAGAAATTTTACGTCATATAGATACGTCAGGTAAAAAGTAGCCGATTGAAAAATTCTGTTTGATTATTGGCTGTTGTGTAAATTATAAATGAATCATTTTATTTCAATATTTTTTATAATCAAGTTGTAAATTTAGAGCACATGTGATATTTATTAGTTTGAAATGGCATTAGGTGGAACTCTAATATTGATTAACCAAAATATTTCTTGAAATGAACAATAGCTAAATCTTTATTTGATGATGATGCTGTTCCGTGTAATAGAATTGTAAGATCATTTTGATCGCATTATCGTTTTCACTCTTCTAGATCATCTGTACACCTTCAAATTCTCCTTAACAACTTAAAATAAACTTATAAATTGGTAGCAGACTTGAGGTTAAGAATAGGCTGAATAACGTGAAATTGAGGATTAAGATTAATTGATGATAATAGTTTCATATTTTACCTTACGATCCTATCCAACGTTAGAATATCTATAGTGATTATACGATATTAATTAAAATATATAATTTATAAATAACTAATAATAGCATAAAGTAAATTTAATAATAACGTAATGAATATAAAAACGTATCAGGAAAGCCTTTCTAGAAAGAATTGAAAAGTAGAATTAAAGACTCAGATTATATAGGGATAAAAGGTCTAAAATGTAAAATATTTCTTCTCTCAAACAATGGGCAGACACTTGTAAATCATAGGCTATAGACTCTAGTCCCTCCACCATGCTTGTAAGTATTAATTTCTGAATCAGAGGATAACGAAACAGTTTATCTAAAAAGTTCTCAAACCTGTCTTCCCTTCCTGCAATGTGATTTTGAATAGAATTAAAAGGATTTTGTAAACTGAGAAGAAGCTATTTTGTATGTTGTAAGTTAAGTATATTAATGATTCTGTGATTAAATATACTTCTAATTACATTACCGTGAAGAATATTTGAAAACTTATGTAGAATTAACATACTTGTTATAATTTTGCAATAACACAGTATTATTCGTTAAATAACTTTGTATGATGTACTGTCTTTGGGGGGATTATGAAGGGGTTATTTCTCACAACTAGGGTAACTACCAGACAGGAATTTAATATTTTATTTGCCCCTAGAATGACTGACACCTAGCCTGTAGTCTATTTGTATTCAAAACATATAAAAAAATAAATTTAAGCTTTTCCTTTCATTGTTATTTCCATCGATTATTTTCTGAATATTTTCGTCTTTCCAAAAATATCAAACGTTTACCATCCGAACACTAGAATACTAGGCCAACTCTACTCACAATCATAGTTAAATCGTAGATATATTTCGGAAACTGTCTTTGATGTCAGTCCTAGTTCACACTGCATTTCTTCCACAAGATAGAGGTCCACTCGTGCTGAATCCTTCAATAAAGGATAACATCCTCCATTCCACCACATCGTCGCTCAGTGGAAGAGGCTGATAGGGCCTCTTTAACATCTATAACTCTTTCCTGGCTCTGAATTATCCTCAACAAGCCTTTCCTCTTTGCCAGAAACAGGACACACCTGTGCTGGTGATCTACGCCTCTGATTTGTGAGGAGTTACTCATGCGCAAGCAGGAGTCGGTTGTAAAGTTCGGTCTTAAGAAGGGAACAGAAGCTTAGGAATGTCCTTGATTCCTGCATATACGTCAGTGTCACCTGCTAAAAGCATTCTAATCGGGTTAAACTCTGTAAGAGTTTATGCGCTAGGAATGGAGTCAAGGCACAGTGAATTGTTTCCAAGTTCAATTGCTCACTTCGTCCCCTTTCACATTTCTCCTGAGTTATTCTCCTTATTCAATCCCAGCTGCGTTTCGTTAATACGCTGAAGTAATCTCAGAATCAGGGTTCACTTGTTTCGAATTATTAAGGTGTAGGAAATGTTTATTATTCGGTGTAGTTTGGAGTTTGTAATGGCAGATTTATTGACATCAAAGTCTGACAAAGATCAAATGAGATATCATGGCCTTCTCCTTATAAACTCAATTAAAAATATCTTCTTTTCTTCTTTCTCCTTGTGCTTTCCACCCTGGAGTTTCTAATATTTCTTTAACGCTATCCATTTTTCCGAATCTACCTATTATCCGTCGCTTTCTACAAACTACTAAGCTGCTTTTCTCTTGACATTTTCTAATCCTTTACTCGACAACCTTCATACTATCGTGGCATTCTAGAATCGGCCTTACCAGTAATATGTAACATTTTCTTATTTATATCCACAAATATTAATACTAAAGAATTACTGCCCTTCTAATTCTAATTTCAACGTTTTAATTCATAAGTTAATTAAAGTCATTTGTACTTACTATTTGTATTTCATTTATATATATAGTATATTTGTATTTACGATAAAACTATCGATAAATTAAATTCCGTTTTATGTCTAATATAATACAGTCAGTGCAGAGAAATACTTCTTCAGGGAACGTTTTCAGTATTTTTACTCGAATTATACTATAATAAGATACAATATCCATAATATCTAGCGAGACTTTAGAGTAATCATGTTAAGTTAGATGATAGTATGAATAAACCCTTACAGTTGACATGTTGAGTGAATAAAGAACAGAGTTTAACATAAAATATTCAAAATCTAACTGGATCACTATTTTTTACTACTAAGAAATCGAGTTAACTTGATATTAGATCTGCAGTTATAGTATGTACTTCACGTATTTTACCAGTTTTTCACACAAAGAATGAATGTTTATTCATGATTATTCAGTTAGATTAACTTCCCTAAAATTTATAGAGCTTGCGGTTTATATGTTTATTTTTATATGCTTGCGGTCATGTATTGTAAGGGATTAGATAGATTAGATTGCAAGGGTAAGATATTGCCTAGTATTTTTTCAATCAATATGTGGGAATATTTTAAGGTAAACATAAAAGCTTAAATAAGACATGCATGATCTTAATTACTCGTTCTTAATTAATATTATTCAAGAAACCTGAAAGCTAAAAAGAGGAAGATTAAAGAGGAGAGATGATCCACGGGAAAACGAACGCACGCGTGCATATTTACATGTAAAAAAATTTATTTTGTTATTATATTTCTTTGGAACTAGAGGCTCTATTTGTACATCTACGACGCATATATATGTGAAATTTAACCACGACTCATGTCAAAGTAACGCTCTTGCATTGATTTTGTCTGCGCTAGAAAACTGATTTTCGAATCTCACTTGGCAGATAACGGAGTTAGTGGGAAAGGCCGTTAAATATTTATAGCCAAAAAGTAATGGTACAGGGAGACATAGTTCCTGTTTTCTGAGGCAGCGCAATTTCTACACCATTCTCCAGGCCCTCGTCTCTTTCAATTCACGCAGACAGCTTTTTCCATTCGCTTGTATGAATAATGCAGTGTTCGAACCAAATTATTCGTTTCCTTCAGAGTATCGTAACTGAAGTACTTAGGCCACGGTTTTCATGTAACATAACAAATCCCTCAAACCCCCGATTATTTAAATACGTAAATCAGTTATCTAAGTTAAAATGGTGAATCAAAATTGCCGTGTCTTATTAGCTAATAACTCGAAAAATTTATTGATTCCCTAAGGACATCAAGGAAAAATTCCGAAGTGACCTTTCCGGCTTTCCTATTACTACTGTAATTTCTAGAAAATGTTAAGGCATATATCGATCAAATTAATTGCAAGAACCTCAAGACGATGTGATATAAAAATCTTTATTCTCCTATTAGTTTATAAAGATGAGAAGTTAAAACAAGTATTAGAAGCATCTCAGTGAAAGATATAGAAAACTCTTATTTTTCGTATAAGTCCAGCTACTTGACTTTTACCCCTTTCCAATGCATTTTACATTCTTTAGGTATTTAAATTTAACATTTCCGTTGGAGATATCTCAAGTATGTCTATTTTCTCTACTCAGATGTTTGATTTGTAGTAAATCAATTATTTTATATGAAAATGTTTCTTCCGTTGCAGATACTGGAGATACCCTCTTAATTTTCATCCTCGTCATAGTCTGCCAATTAATTTTAACTTTTCTAATAATTCTATCATGGCAATACTTGAATATGGATAGCGAAACATAGTAGAGTCATTCTACATTCATTTTTGGTATGAACATTTACTTATAATATATACGTATAATTTATATAATATACTACGTATGAACATTCCATTTTACTTATGAACGTAATCACTCTGTAAAATAAATCAGAGTCACGCACATGCACATCAAAAAATTACGAATTACCTAATAGATCGAGTGTAAATTTTGTTATTCAACACTTTCCTGTTTTTTAGTTCAAATTCACTTTCGGAGAGGTATTTTTTTATTCGCTGATTCATTGTTGATGGCTCTTTTATTCTAAACCTATCCCCAAATGAAATATTTATGTAAAACTTCACAAAGTAATTTTAAGCCACATCCTCTGACATGCCATTTCACAAAACTATGGCTTGTATCATCGATTAATCTTCCTGTTTTGTTTTTTTCATAACCAATTATACCTAAAATTCATAACTTCTTTTATCAACTCTCTCATACTCGTTTCGCTTTCAGGTTCTCTAAATATCTTTCTTTTATTCTTGTTTAGGCACTGCTTTTACTTACCATTAGTATAGAACAGGAAAAATGCCTTTTACTTTTATTTCATGTTTACAATGACACAAAACTTATTGAGGCATAAATGATACTAATGAATGGGTTTTATTTGGTCATTCTACTTTGAATCATATGGAAATCATCATTTATGGAATCATTTTGCAGCAGAGAGAGCAAACAACCTCATCTTGCCTTCATTCCCTCTCTAAAGCTTATTTTTATTCATTCATTTTCTAAGATATTCAATATTTTCAACGGACACGGCATACCGAAATCTGATATATATTCTTTACATTTCTATCATTACTTTTTAACACTAATATTCTAAGGGTAGGACTAACCGTTGCCTATTCATTCTTAAGTGTGAGTTGTCTTGTATGTATAAGTGTTGGTTAATCACTTCAAGGAATGAATACGAATGAAGATTGTTGAAACTTTACAGAAAATATAGTTTTAAACATCCTCAAGCACTAAAGTCCCTACAATAAAGAAATTTTTCAGTCTAGATAGACTGCTTTTCAAGCCTCCTTAGAAACTGCAAATTCAAACCTCATAAAACCTTTCATTTAAGATAATAAAAGGCAAATATTTTATTCTTGTATATTTTTTTGGCAGAATTTCACTCTGGTAGTGGAATTAACGTCATTACACCATGCTTACGTAGGCAAGAATTTTCTAACTTCGCATATTTTCGAAAAATGTTGAGTCTTGACACAAATGTGAAATGGTTCGGAAAATAGTACTGTGCATGAAGAAAGTCATTCGACCTTTTTACGCGGAGAATAAAAATTCCATATCAATAATGGAAAAACGATTCAGATCCTACTTTTCAAGAATGAAAGAACGAAGAATAAAAGTAGAGAACCTCCTTAACATGAGAAAAAATAGTTTGTGTCCGAAAATTATTTACAGTAAGTACAATCCAAATTATGATGGTAATATTACTACCATTACATTTATTTTCTTCCTGCTACGATATTTTGATGAATGCAATATTTTCCATTCGTATTTTGCTTACTACTGTTTTAGTCTTGCTATAACTATTATAATGTGATAGCTGCTGAGATGTGAGTGATGGTGAATAATAGTATTCACACCGATTACTCTACATAATGTTCCATATCATTCATGGAGTCCTGGTGCTTTAATTACGTGGACCTCTCTAATGACTTAAGCTCTGTGAGAATACCGAAGTAAACTACCTCACTCTTCCTAAGATACTTCATTTCATCCCCACAACTTTTTACCTTTTCCTCCACAACTTATTTACACTTAATAAGGGAGAGGATCAGGATCAAACCAACCTTTGGGCTTCGGTCTATACGGACAGATTTTTTTACTATAAGCATCGGTATCGCGAGAAAAATAATCTTCTGAAGAAATCTATGAAGTGCATTCGATTCAATTCTGTCGATCAAAAACTTGCTTCTGTCTATATTTATTCTTTTAGGCTCTATGTAAAAGTTATCGATGAGTATAAGAAAGAGAAGGAAGCTTTTTATCCTCGAAAGAAGCAGACTGGTAGAGCGAGAAGGGTCCAAGATGATAAATGGAAGGTAGAGAGAAGACAAGATAATGGAAACTGCAGAGAGGAAATAAAGCGAGCTGGATCGGGCAGGAAAGTGCTGCGTAAACAGGAAATGGAGTTCAGTCTCTCATTTTTTCAAGACACGGAATTGAACATCAGCTAACGGACGGCGCATTGCGAAGAATTAAGAACGGAGTCCAAAGCGAAACCAAAATCGATGTCATTGGTGGGTAGTTTGTTTGCAATTCCTGTGAAATGCATGAATCGAGGGACACACGTTCTGATACTTTTCTTAACGGAGTATTGTCGATAGATTCAAACGGAACGCATCCCTGCATAAATGAGGTCACTGCGATGGTTCACGCTTTATAATCTGCATCTACATGTTGACTAGTGGATTTTCGGGGTGTTTACATTCACATCTATACAGATGTATGTACCTATGAGTAGTCTTTAGAACTGTTGCAGGATTTTCATGCCCTATTTACCTATCTATCTATATAATCTATTACCGTCGCTCATCACCTAGAGAAAATGAATATTTAAAAAATATTTTTTGTTTCAGTTTTACTAGTTAATAATAATGAATCATGTGAGAATTAAATCCTATGTAATTTTCTTTATAATGAAAGAATATCGTTATTCGAGGATATATTTTGCTGTATTCCTCAATATGGCGATAAAAATTCGTTATATCAAAATGAGGGACTCAGCTATAGTTTTCAGCTATCAAACTTACCAGATATACAAGAACGCAGTTTATAATCTATTCTCTCTATTTTAAAGGAAAATATCTAACATCGCGGGTAGGCGGATATCGATATTTTGATTTTATGTATACCGAAAAATCTTAATAACATTAAAACTATTACACGTATCCAAATAAACGATATTTGATTTAATGTAGAATAGACGTGAGATTTTTATCCAACATAAAGACCTTTAGCCTGTGAAGTCACACGAAGTTATTGCCTTTTTATAGAGGAATGTTTAAGTTTCACTTCAAGTTAGCATATCTCGAGAATTCGTACGAAAAACGCTGAAAAGATACAAACAGTCACCACAAGGAAAGCAATTTAAAAGCTAATCTAATAAAGTGTTGAACTTGGATTATGTAAAAGTTAAAACATATTCTAATATCTCCAAAGAAGTAGTGAATAAATATCGAAAGTAATTACCAAGTGATAGCTGCTGAAATTAAAAAATAATATTACTACTTTAACTATTTTTATAGCGAAAACAGTATAACTAATAAATTCTTATTTTTTCTAACGAATCCAGTCCTAAGTTGTTGTGTATCTTGTCAACGCTTATCCAATCTCGAAGAAATTCTTACCAAAACGCATGTTTTTACTTCATACCTTTCCTATTTCCTAATTGCATCGCCCAACTGTAAGGCTTCCTATGCTTCAGGTGTACTATAAATGAGCGTCACTCTACTGAAGTTCTATTTGCTCAATTTTTTTTAATAAATACATTCCTTAAATTAGCTTTGTTCTTTATAAAGATAACTATCCAAGTTGTATATTTTCACGGAATATCATTAATCATCACTGAAGTTAATATTAGGAATTTGTCTTCTTTGAGAAGTAAATTTACAATCAACAGTGTAATTACAGTTGAATTTTCTTCCATAATGTATTATTTCACTTGGTTATATAAAAATTAAAAATGTCGAAGCAGCAATGTCACATATTATTAAACACGCGGGGTTTAGACATTTGCAGCATTAAAACTAGTGCTCACTCTATTTTGAAAATTGAAACACTAATTATGTGATGACGCAAAAGTATACACATTGATCAAATAATTAAAGCTAAAAGATGAACTAATCTCTAAAACTTGATTGAGTTTCCGATAGTTATTAAAAGCTCTTCCTCTTTGAAAACGTTCTCCTAGCATTGGGATAAAGTGATTTCATTTTCAGAAAGGATGTCAGAGCAAATTGGTTGACTGATGAGTAGAAGGGGTACGGAGAGAGGACATTTCTCATTATTTGATTAAAGAGAAATTCGATGGCGCTATTACATCTGCGAAAGAGTCGGATGATCGAATTAACTTCGATCCTGTTACGTTGATTTTTAGAGTAGCCGAAATAACATTCGAAATGAGGTTCGTAGCTCTCGACAACGCAGATTCATGAATAGACTGTTTAAACCTACTATTCGGAGCTTAATAGTTTTTTATTCACGACTCTCACTACAAAGAGGACATTTTCCTCGCTAAAATTGATTACCATGTTATATTACATTACCGTTATCCATATACGTTGAGAAAAATAGGAAGAATACTCGATGGAGGAATGAATCGATCATCAAAATAATTTTCTCTCCTCGTCTACATCAATCATCTATGAATATGATTTGTGAATGTTTTCATCATGAGCTAAAAAAGACTCAATTATTCGTTGTAAAGTAACGAGGAGTGCTTAAATGAATCGTTGAATGTATAGTAATTAGTTGATTTGGCTTCGTGGTAGGTTTCGTGATAACATAGGGTAAGGTTTTTTTCTCCTAGTTTCACTTTACATTGCGAAAGATTAACCAACGTTGTTTTCCGAATGGAAAAACGTTTATAGGGGGTTTCTCTAAATTCCTTTGTAATGAATAATGTCGCTCGGTATCAGCACGCATGGCAATTGATGCTAATCAGTTCACAACTCACCGTAAGATCATTCCATACCTTCATTTCATACAACATTAGTAGTAAGTTTATTTTGTCCTCCGAAATTTTAATTCCTTCCGATTCTGCCTTTTGCACTCATATGCTATGTTAATTAAGAGACTAGATATATCATAATTTCCATACTTGGGAAGACTTTCTATGGATGGAAGATGCTCAACAGGGATTAGAAATAGGATAGCATTAGCGAAAGAAGCATTCATGAAGCGAAAGGGACTGATGACGAAGGGCCTTGATAAAGGAATCAGAAAACGATTAGTTAAGTCCTTGGTGTGGAGTGTAATGTTATACGGTTGTGAAAGTGGACGTTAAGGAAAGAGGATGTTCAAAAATTAGAGGCTTTTGAGATGCGGGTATGGCGTAGAATGGAGAAAGTAAGCTGGGTCGACAGAAAAACGAATGAGGAGGTGCTAAAAATAGTTGGAGAGAAGAGGGTGTTAGTTGAGGTAATTATAAATCGATAAAAGAAATGGTTGGATCAAATACTGAGAGGAGAAGGATTGCCGAGAAAAGCGATCGAGGGGAGAATTCTAGGGAAAAGACAGAAGTTGCTAGACGAATTAAGGGGTGGGATGAGTTACCAGGATTTCAGAAGGAGGAGAAATTAAATAGGGAATGTGGGGGCACATGAATCTACCGAAAGGTAGAACACTTATGTATAGATGTATCATCTCGACTGAACTATTCAATCAGAATCTCCAGAGAAATTCCACTCATTATCTTCATTCTTATTTTAAAATAACAACTGTAACACAAAGGCTTGGTAAAATACCCATGATATACATTTAGATTCAATTCATCAAATATATCGATAAATCTGGTATATTTAATTAATTCAGCGAAATATAAATACAATAAAGAAATTTGGTGGAAAGGAAAATACGATTAACTCCGAAATAAATTATTTTCCGTAGGCGCCAGAGTGGTAATCTGGGATTTTTTAAAAATGTAATCAGGATATATCCGAAAAATATGCAGATGTAGAACATACATGAAAGAAATCCTGAAAAGTTGCCTTTCGAGAAGATTCGCGCATCGTTGCATTCATTAAAACGAGTTGGGGACGGAAACCTTTGGCAAAGAAACAAGAGAAGTCAGAAATTATGAGGTTTGAGCTCGACACGGAACTTCAACGGAACTGAAGTCTGGAGTTAAATGCTATCCATAGAGAATCGGAGAGTTTCTTTTTGAAAATTAATTGCCGTTATTTTAGTATTCGAATCGAACTAAAGTTGGATCGTAGAAGTGGTGGAAAGGAATGCCCAGAATCTGGAGCATTGATAATGATGTATGCTCTGTGAGCTTCTTTAACTGTTAGCGACTTTCCAAGACGATAATGTTTTGTGGATAAAATTTCTTTCTGAAAACATTAAAGAAAAATCTACTATTCAGAATTTATAAAATTGAAGATTTTGAGGTAAATATAAATGCAGAATATTCACATATCGTTGAGTGTGACTAACATTACATGAAATACCTTTGTTGAAGTAAAGGTTTAAATTTTGTATCTGTTTTTTGATCTCGAAGATATTTTCTTTCCGCATCAAGAATTTTTTATTTTTTTATTTTATCGCCTCTTTTTACTTAGCTTAAGGTCTCTTCAGAGGGCTGTGTTTGCGGTAAAAAATCTGACTTTATATATTTTTGTTTCGTAAAACCGTTTTATCTCAAAGAATATTGCAAAAATAGCAATCGCGGGCTATTATAGGAGTTTTAGATAATTTCTATAGGAGAATTGAAATCTATTTATGTTGCTTTTAGGGATAGCATTTAGATGATTTATGATTATGAAAGACTCTGGGAATGATTGCAATGTAATACACAATGGATTAGGTCACTAAAGGTATTATCATAACTATACACATATTAAAATTATAAATTTCACAGAATCTCAAAACTTTCGATATAAATATCTGCTATTCATTATACAGTAATACCGCACGATATTATTAAAAAATCCAAAAAATATAAAGCAAAGCATTAACATAAATCTACACAATTTGACCAGTTCTATCTACTCATAAAAACTTAAAAAAGCCATACGTTTCATAAGCCTTGCTTTGCTTATTGAATTATATCTGTATATTTAGTAATATCATAGCTATCCTAACTTACATAATTTCATTGATGGATGTAGTGTTATGCATATGTAACCGCAATGCTGTTACAAGTAAAAAAAAACAATCTCAGCAACTTTCGGAAATAGCTTTACATATAAAACGAGGCTTTAGATGTAATCTTTTGATTCTCATTCTGAATTAATCATCTTTCCAGTATCGAAAGTTTTAGACAAGCTTATCCCGCGAATGATTTCACCTTTAATCTGTTCCCCGAATATGCAATAAGCTAACGAATTACCTTAGGGGTTCAATAAAGCTATTCTTTCTTTTAATCTGGAAGAGTTCGAAGAAAACCTGGAATTATTCTATTCCACGCGGAGAACAACGGATAGTGAAAGAACATTCGCTGCCGATCGTTAATTTCCCGAACTCTCCGATGAATATGGAAAGAAACAGAGGCCTGGATTCAGTCGGATCACGCACATCCCTAACGGCTTTCGCTGTTGCATTTTAATTACGTCCGGAGCGTCGTGTTGAAGAAACAGGGAACGAATAAAACGTCCGGTAAGGAAAATAATCTACGTTTTAAAATTGAAAATAAGTTATTTTCAACTCTGATAATTGAACCGTGAATGGTCTTCGTGTATCTTTTCATTGTTAGTTTTTTATTACTGAGAAAGATTGCAAAATGAACAGAATTTTCCCGCTAGTTAGAGTATTTTCAGCTCTATAACCTTCGAGAAGCCTTCATATCTGTTTATTTGTATAAGTGTCTCATTGAATTAGCGTAATTTAGCGTAAACTGAAAGCAGGAATTCTTCTTTATAAAGGAAATTGACTATAAGATATAAAAGAATATTATGAATAGTCCAATTTTCCCGTCTAAAAGCATAAAAAATACAATAACTCTCCGATTTTAAAGTTTAAAGTTTTAACTGATTAACCTTAACCGATTTTAAGCAGAAAAAGGTTGTTTTTCATAACAAATAAAATTGCTGTTTGGATTTCGCTAGAAGAGTTTTCTACGTTGTTTTTCTAAGTTCAGTTATTCAGCTCCATTCCGCTTTAATAGTTAATGCATAACTATTAATGCATAATTAATAATTTATAGTAAAACAAATATTCTAGAGCGACGTTGGTGCAAGATATTTAAAAAAAATTCAATAAACCAAGTAATGTAGAATACAAAAATAAAACGAGCCATCGGTTTTTACGTTTCAAAGTCATCGTGAAGTTAATGATGATGTAACGTTGAAAAGGTTCCTCTTATCATTGTTTTGGTGATATACAATCCGTGGTTTGCAAAATTTTATGATATATAATAATTGTATATACGTACTGGTAGCATGAGTAACAGATTTGGATATTTTACCTAAGTTTTTAGGCAAGAATCCTTCAAATCTCTCACAAACCATATACACCAACATAAAATCAATCAAGCTCTATAATGCCAATACCTACTCAAAGTGGACAGTTATGAGACGAAACAATTTTGGATTTATCTCTTGGTAACCATTGAAAATATGATAGTTTACTGAGTTATAGAGATAGAAATAACGCTTAGTATTTTCAATATTTTTCAACTGCTTACGTTGTGATAATATTTTCTACTTTTTAAGGGAATCCAACTGTCTAGTGATGGATTCAAATTCAAACTAATTTTTTCCAATTTTGTGGTATCATATAAAATTGTGCTATCTTCCATCTAATGTACTCGAATTCATTTTCACCAGAGAGTATCCTTTACGACAATGGTAATTCGGAAATGAAAGTAATTTTCTTATAAAATGTATCATTTTCTAATACTTTGATATTAGCGAGCGATCCTCAAACATCAAATAAATAGGAAAGACAAGGATGAGAGAAATGTGTTTAATTTCACATCTTAAAGCCGAAAGATAAACGGATGTGAAAAATTGCGACATAACTCGAACTCGAATCCCAACAAAAAATCGCTTTGGAAATCAAGAGCCACGATATGGACCTCTGGCACATGGTGCCGCTATGTGGAGCGCCACTTGCCTTGTTCACAAAAGCATCCCGTCTTCACAGAGTGTAATCGATGTGACATGTTAGCTTTGTCTTTTGGAATACCTCAAAAGTTGGTAATCTGGCTTCTGTTTATACTTGGAAAAATAGAGATCTGTGTGGCATCATACTTCATAATCCATTTGTCAGTAAGTCTCATTTTCTAGGTTCAGAAGATATCCAATCTTGCTACCCTTGCAGCATCATTGGAAACTTCCCGTCTACGTTTACCTGAAACATCAGAACACTCTTTTTAGTCAGGTCGATCCGAGAATCATTGCTCCTAAAAAACCCTATTCATGAATTAAACAAACTGTGGATTCAACTGCTCAATCGGAGCGGATTAGATTGTTCCAGTTATCTCGCACTAACTCGATTCAGAACACATAGAAAAGGAAATATTTTATCTATGTTTGACCTTGGGCAGCTTCCTATTAATTTCGCAAAGTACTCTCATCTTTGCAAAAATAAAATCTTTTCTAACCCTCTCCGGAAGAGATCCGTAATTTAATTATTTCAGTCAAATGAATCGTTTTAATCTTTAGACTATAAAAAAGTTACGCACCGCAGTCGTGATTTTTAGTCGGTTTCCAGTCCCCTTTGATTTGGCCCTTCAAACAAAAGAGACCAAAAATTTGATTTCCCTTCAAAGTTAATTGGCTGGAAGATTCAAATTACTTGGATTGGACTGATTACTGTACGTTTGAATTATGATATCAGAAATATTCCTTTGATATGGATAAGCAGACCTCTTGATGGGAAAAAGAGAGCATATAGGGGAGAAAGTGAATGCATTTGGAACTCTTCAACCACTCGAGGAAGGGGACGTTATGAATTAAATATATATTTCGACAAATTAATTAAGTTTCGTCTTCTGTCCTTATCTTTTCGAGTCCATCGTCTTTTTAAAGTAATTTCGCTCTCTTTCGTTGTATAGGGACGTCGTTTATGCAAATGAGAAAAACAGAAATGGTTTTATGAATATCACTAAAAATGAGTTACTTGAGGATATACAGATATAAAAGAGAGGCGTTACTGAAGAGTAATCAGTACTTTTTCGATTACAGTTTCACTTGCCATTCAGATGATTTAATAGATTAATATAGATCGATAGATAGATATGATTGCATAATAACATAGGAAATGAATTGTAAAGTGGCATCTTGTTAAGAATTAGAGTTTGCTCTAAAATGTTTTATTTATTATGCTCGATAATTTTCTATAATATTCACCCATCCTGGATAGATTGACTGGAAATAATATTGCACCAATTCATTCGAATTTCATGACGAATTGAAATATTTTTAACCCAAAAAGTTATTTGCTCTGTTCTGTCAGCATTCCAATTATAAGTGTTGGATATAGATAAATGAATGTCTCGCAGGTAGTTGATGACTTAGAAAAGAAATATCAAAAATTCTTTTTCCTGTCCTACGAGTAGTAACATGAAACAATTCTTCAAATGAAGAAATTAATCAGCTAATGATTGCTACAGTATACATATTAATTCACGATAAGGGAAATTTGAGAGCATTAAATTCAATACTCAAATAGAACTTACAACACTAATTTTATGATAGTTCGAGGTTATTCAACTACCACAATATTCCATAAAAAGTATAAAAAACTATATTTCCGTATAACTTATTAATTATGATTGCAACGCATATCGCACTACAAATTATGAATTTCAAGAAAATAAGAATGGATTTTTATGAAATTGGGCTATTCACGTGACTAAAGATTTTTGTGTGCATATGCTAGTATCCATTACATTCGATATCATTTTAGAAGATTTATTATTAACCTTGTAAATATTATTTATTGCCACTTTACCTTATTAATATAGCTCTTGATTTTGACTACTTTACTTATCGAATATATTATAGTTTTCATTGAAGATGAAGCTGATAGTAAAATATTAATATTTTCTGTAGCTAATGCGACAAATATCAGATATATCTTAATTAATATAATTTTCAATTGATTCCATCCAATTAATTTGGCCTTAATAATTCTCTGAAGAAGACTCAACGGTATATTATCTACATTAATAAAATTCCCCGTCAATGATTTCTTCATTTTCATCTATTTTACGATAGAAAACGAATATAATTCAAAAACCGCAGAAACGTGATGTTATCAAATCCTCATCATCTCATCTTTACAACCAACGGTTTAATGGGAAAAACAAATGATAAGAGCTCCAAAAATAATGAGAATTTTTATGAGTTTCCGCCGGCGAAAGTTGATCAATCGAAACTTCTCGAAAAAATTTCCGTCTTGATTATCATCCATCTCCCTCACCTTTGTTTTCTTGACTCACACTCACTTTCTAATTACATTTCATTCCTGCGACATTTCTCTTTCGGAACCTTAATGAAAGGAAAATAATAAAAAAACTCGCCGGAATTATAAATGTTCCCGGGATCCATCTTTAACGTTAACTTCTTATCTCTCCTCATGAATCTCCTTTATCACACATTTTGTCTTTAAAGCCCCCTTTAATAACCCAACTGTCTCCTTCAATCCTCTCTTCAATGCCATCTTCCGGGTTATTCCATCAAAACCTTAACCTGCTTTCGGTTCCTTTTCAAGGAAGATCTCCACTTCCGATGCTCAGGGCCGTTTAAACTGTGTCATAATAAAGAGTTTCTTATTTTCAGGCCGCGCTACCTGCATCCTTTGTTTTCGCAGCCTTTAACCCTTTGGGGAAGAGGAAAACGTTTTTTGCTTTTATTTCTCATCGCGACGACTCAATAGTCTAGTGAACGCAGCGCATCCAATTTCGGCAGGTGAGGCTCGCAGAGAAGATCTCGTAATGGAGGTAAGGCTGAAATGGATGGAGACCCAGGGGGATATTGTAGGACAGGGCTTGAAGTAGACATTCGCAAGGAAAATGGGATTGTGAAATAAGGATACTGAATGAATTTCAAAAGGTATATTTGGGTGAATATTGAAGAATAAAATAATTACTGATGTTGGACTACAGACAACAAGCATTAAAGGTTTTACTTTTGATTATGAATTCTCTGGCGATCAGGATATAATGTTTTCTTCTAGATACGAAATTAACGGATATAATGATAAAAATTATAATATATATTTATAATCGATGAATAAAAAGACAATAGTCTTATCGCTTGAATTATACCACATTTTCTTGCAGTATTTAACCGTTTAAAATTTCAAAATATTTCCTTTCCATCAATAAAGAGTGAGTGAAAATATAAAAATCTTTCTCTTAAGACATATATATATATGTATATATTGTAACTATCTTCCCTCATATAAGTAGTCATTGATAGTGATGCTCTGCAGTTTCCCAACGTTAGACATAACATCCATCATAGAAGCATAAAATTGAGCTTGGACAGCAAATATTTTCTTTCTCTTGGATATGGAATTTTTCTAATACTCTCGGTAGTGAGTCTTTATCGGTCTGTGGATTATAATTCCGTATTCTGCTCACAATGTTCATGTAGGGATAGTGCGGGGGCTTCGTATAAGAAGGCCTAAAATATTCCGCCCTTTTCTCCCACATTTTCCTAATGTTCCTCTTCCCATCTCCATCACGTCTACATCGATCTCCTTACTCTCATTTTTCTCCTATACCTCCATGTCTATCTTCTCTATATCCAGTATCGCATCCCCTATCCATTGCATAAAAAGGCGCCGAATACACAGAATCCATTTGCAACTGGAATCAGTTAATATCCCTTTCCCCGGCATCCGTCGCCGGGTTTAATGTCGTTTCCCCTTTCGTCTCACGTCCTACACACAAGTTTCATTAATTCAATTCAAATGCCGTTTTACATGTCATCTACGTTCCCTTATCGCTCCAGGCTTCCCCGAGTTGTTTAAAGCAACCTCCCTTACGGCCCAGAAAAATATTTATTTAATCACCGCAGGTTAAATCGATATTATGTATGAGGATAAAAGGAAAGCTCTTTAAGTGATAATCACGCATTTTTAATACATTCTCTAAATACATTGAAAATCATCAAACAAGTCTTTTAATCTACAAAGAATATCTTTGTTGGTTTTCAATCACAATTTCACATAGAAATCGCTAAATATTACCAAAAAGAATCGTTATCGAAACAGAGGGGTTAAAAGCCTGGACCTACTGAGCTGGACTTATTTTACTTGGACTAAATTATCATATTTTTATAGCTGTGTATATTTTATACTTTGTTTGATTTTTTCCGAATTCAATATACTGTGGTATAGACTCATTAACTAAGTAATTATCATTTCGTAAAATTTTATCACAGGCATTATTTCCAAATGTTGGTGGCTTTTAATTTTGCATATATTTTTTAACTTATCTTGAAGAGATTCGAATCTTTCCTTTATAATATCTTCCTATTAAGGAAAATTTTTCCAAGCATCACCTACTTTTTAGCATTAATAAATCTTCTACTTCTGCACTATAATCTCAATCAAAATTGTTGCTGCGCTAGTTTTTCATTTATATTTTTAATATTCTGGTCATGGATAGAATTGGTAGACCACTTATTTTCAAATTAGGCCCATTGAAAAACGTTATTTATGTATGAATAAAATTATTTGAAAAATTCATAATACACAGAACCCTCACAACCATTCCCTTGTTCGTAAGGCGTTTCTTCCTTTTCTAGCTTTTTACTCAATTTTTGAGCAACAATTTCATTTAACTCTTTACGACGTTTTAGATACTCTTTTCCTTTTCTCGACGAGTTAAATTCGCTTTGGAATATCTTTAATCTGACTTCTCATTTAATTCCTCTGTAAACCTTTCCCTGCCACCATCGCTGCTTATCTTGATTCCCTAGATCCCTTTTGCTTTATTTTTTTTGCTTCAATAATCCTGCCTAAAGGGAATGAGAAAGTTTTAATGGATGACTCAACTTAGTCACTGAAACAACTTCTCTGCGATTCTGAGGGACTGCCCATGAACCGTCTGGAAACATTTTCGCAGTCGTACCAATATAATTTTATTTAGTTTCATTTTATGCGTTAATATTGGCAGTAAATTATGTTTTCTGTTATTTAGATATCAAATCCTAGATTTCGTTCGAATGAGGCTGATAAATCTTTTAGTTTTAAATTGATTTCTATTTCCGATTCAAGTCTTTACGAGGGAGTTCCGAAGGCAGATTTATTAATTTTCATTAATTTTAGTCAGATTCTCCTTAGGTGCAAATTTATCATTATTTTTTTGTTCTCAGGCGATTGACTACTAAATATGCTTTCCTTTCAACTAATGAATGAATTCATCTGTTTTCTATTCTTATGCATCGGATACAACTTTGCCACCTATTATTTAAAACCATGAAAACGCTATAGAAAAGATGTTTCATTCCTTTTTTCTCTTTCAACTTCACTTTCATCTCTAAAATATTCTTCTTCTCGCTCTGCTGTACAAGATCCTGACATTTTCAATCACTTGGCTGAACGCATCACAAAGTTGGGTTAAATGAAATAGCATCCCGATACATTGTAATCTCGCTTATTCCAGGATATTCCTTAGTCTATTTTCTTGATTATTTTTCTTACCGGAATTCTTCTCATATGTTACAACATTTTATTCATCATAACACTTTATCTATCACTGCTTATAGAAAATGAAGGTCATCGGACTATGGGAGGTATGCCCAAGACAGTTAACACTGATTGTGTAATAATTTCGATAGTAAAATTCTAAGTACCTATTGATTTTTCGAGAATACATCAACTGTTTAACTTGATAGATCAGTCCCATTATTTGCTTTCTTTTTAACTGAGGAATGTTCAATACTTTTCCTGGTATATTCCAGAATACATTATCCACAATGTGTTTGAGGATCCCTTTGCACCCAAAAATGGAATCAGTACTATATCAATTTTGTGTAAATATATGATAGACCTGCAGATTTAGTGATAAAAAGTTCAGAAGTTATATGAGAAATGGTTAGCGATGGCCTTAACGTTCATCTTGTGAAAAATATACGCGTTATCAGATCACTCGTATTATTCCACGAATTATTTTTCCGTAGAGAGTGAATTTTATTTAGAATAACTTTGAAATGAACGCTTTATTCTTTTTCGTAAAAGATTCGGATTGATACATAGAAAAACTGCTTTCTTTAGCCATATCTCTAACCTTATCCTATTTATCTCAGTCGATTATATCCCATCAGAATAAATCCATATTCGAAGCGTAAATTCCATTTATCAGGCCCTTTACATAAACATTAGATACATCTACCTGAAAAGAATACAGACATTTGAGAAGAAGCGAGAGATACAGATTAGAAGCACAGAAAGTCATCGAAGGAAATATTCAACTTCAATATTTTAACTTCAATACCTGCTTATTTTGGACCTTCGGATAAAATGAAAACCGTTAAGTACTCTCACCAATTGAATTTAAGTTTTTGTGAAGCTGAAACTTTCAGTTACTTGGTATTCATCGCATTACTTTCAAAAGTTACCATCAAATGATCTTATATAGTAATAAATTATTCCTTTACAATGTGAAATTTGTTGGAAGTTCCCTTCCTTACGTGACTACTTTATAAGTTATGGAATTATTTACTCTGGCCTCAACTTTGTGGTAGTCCTCCATTATGCAAAAAATAAATAATAGAACACTTCTACCGTACCACTCAAACTTAGTTACCACTTAAGTTAATCATCCGGTCTATTAAATAGAGCAGGTATATTACGTATATGCATTTCTTATTTCTCTCCCTCACGCTTTTCTGTGAACACATGCAAAACAGAGTTCCTCGAGATCTCCATTTCCTGGATACTCCTGCCTCAGCTTCCCGGTGATAATTAGAACATTTCCGCTTTCGTGGATGGTAGAAGATGGGCCAAAAAAGAGTGAATTTAAAAAAGCAAAACAGAGTACCAAAAAACTGTCCGCAGTTTGGGTTGCCTCACTTCGCTCGAAAATTTTCCCATCGCCAGCCATTGCATCCTTCACTTGCGCCTTTTTCTCCAAAAAGCATTTTCTCCTTCCCTCGTTTATACTCCCGAATTTTTTCACAAACATTTCAGCTCTTTCTGGGTGGAGATTATCCCGAGCTGCGCACGGCTTTCAGCGTCCTCAGTTCTTTCGAGTCTCGCTTTCCATTTATTTCTTTAAGCTCTTTATGTTTCCCGTTGCCTGTCCCTTTTCCACCCTCTGCTTCATCCACTACCTTCCGTCTTAATCCTCCTCTCCCCATATTCACCACGTGTAATCTTCGCTCCCATTCATTCTCTCCATCCCATCCTCTCTCGGGCCAATCTTATCGTCGTGCATGGAGCCATATCTATTCTCCCCTACGACTCTCCCTATAAACCTGTACCTTTTGAGGGTTAGGTTCCGGATTCCGAGGATCCTTCGCAGAGATAGCGATGGGGGTTTGCGCGGTTTTATGTTCTAAAAAGGATATCTCCTAAGGAAATGGAGTGGATGGTGGGAGACGGCGGCTGAAAATGGAATGGAACTCGCGGAAAGGGCTTATGAGGTAAAGCGATAAAAATGGGGAGAAAGTGAGCGTGGCGATAGGAGGGGTATAGCGTGGAGAAAGAAAGGCCCAGAATGGAAATTGGTGCGACGTCTAAGGGGTAGGATTAAGTGAGAAGATAACGATACTCCCGAAATAGGAGTGCATGGAAGGAATTTATTTTCTTATTTTGTGGATAGTTGCTGGAATTGAGTTCAGCCGGGGATGCGATTTCCATTGTGGATTCTATCATTGTAGCGTCTCTTTATACCTGTTTATTTAATTTGATTAATTTAAATTAATACACAGTTCGTGTAAATTGCAAATTGATGCTTTAATTGTGCACTTCGAAGGTAAATTTGATAGTTTAGGAACTAAACTTTTTAATGCGGATGGTGAGCATTTCTCCGCGATTTTCAAAATGTTTGCTATTAATGAAGTAATGAAATGAACATTTTTATCCATTTTTATTTCTTCAAATCACTAATTCCATCAATATAACCAAAAACTGTTCAAGAAAAACAATACAGAGAGAATTCTCTAATTAATGTGATTTTTATTTGTTCTGTAAGTTTCTATCTTCCTGTTATGGAGAGAGTATGAAGAAATATCAGCATTTAGCCGATCTTGGAATTCGAGATTACGCAGAAAGTCCAGCACAGACTATAGATTCTTCTATTCAGAATGAACCTAGGAATTTTCGAGGTAAGATTCAATTTTGAAAGGTAAGTCGAGATAAATTGGCAGGTACAGAAGCGGCAGCATGGTTTAACTCATATTTTAAGATCAAGACATAAAATCCGGATCTCTGGAAATTCCTTCTTACATTTGTGACTTTTGCAAAACACGACCTTAATCAGCTACAAGAATTCCATATAATACCACCTAATAAGTATCCTATGATAATTTCAAAAACATTTTATGAGAAAAAATGTTTTTAAAATTATCCAAAAATACGCTGATACAAGTATACAACATTATTCAATTGCGGGATCTACCTTTTCGAACTTTATTCGGAGCTCGACATTGACCATTTAACGAGTACATAATTTCTTTCTAAATTAATTATTTAATTTAATTTCGGAATTTGTATTAGATTTAATCGGAATTGAATCTCAAAAATAGCGTCACATAATCTTCAAAGTAAGAATTTAAATTCATTTAAATTCAGTTACAATCACTTCAATATATTCCTTATTTAAAATTTGATGCGATAGTTACCATTAGGCGATTATTATGGAAGAAGTAGCTAGCTATATATTTAAGGAAATTTCACATTATCCGAACTTCGAAGAGATGGAATGCTGATGTTGGAGTTAAGTTTCTCTTTGTATCTTTAAATAACGAAGAAAAATTTTTCCATCTTCCTTGCGAGAACTTTGTGAAAATACTTACGCTTCGTGTCCTAATAATGCAGCACTCGACTGGTACTTTGGATCCATTTCCTCCAGATTTGACCGTCTTGCTTTCGTATCTCCTTTTTGATTTCCATTTTCGTGCCTGCCGCTTGCGTAAACAGTGCAGAAGTTTAACGGAATACTCATGTACTTCTAAATCGCATGGGAATGATTCATAGGGAAAAATCACTGAAAAATTCCACTTTAGTTGGACTTTCTATACTCATAAAAGTTGTTTTCTTTCTGAGTATTGTCGACCAGTAAGCAGATAAGAAGTGAGGCCAAACGGGTTTTGGAGACAGAAGAAGTTCTATTTTGTCTTACAGTCATAAAGTTAGCCTTCATTTGTGGTTTCTGTAGTGTGTCGTGAGAGAGGTGTATATTTTGTGCGGATTTATATCATATTGCAAGAGGTATTTCCTACGGGAACTCTTATATAACACGTAACAATCACGGTGAAACATGAAAAGAATCTAACGAAGTAAGTGGTATTGGTAAAAGCTGAAGTCGTTTCATACGTAATATCACCCACCGTGAATTGAACCCGGGACAGCTTTCACCAAAGTCGAACGCACTTGCCTGAGAACCCTCACAAAGTGAGTGCGTATATTTGTGTCCATGTTTTTAATCGGTGGTTAAGTTGCAATTTGTTTGTATCTGCGAACTATTCAGAGACTCTTAGTGACGAAGAAAAAATACGGTGATTTGGTTAGAAGGGTGACAAAAGACAAAGAAAGAAGGATTCTTCTACTAATGGCTGTAACAGGAGTTCTTTTCTACCTTCAAAACTACACACTCTCTTATTTTCTCTCAAGAAATCGTGCACCAAAGGTGTTCAACAATCTTAGTCTGTGTATTATAAGCTGCAGGAAAGCCAGTAGATGGATTACTGGCGTCTTCACGACGATAATTCGTGTTTGTAAATGGATAAGTGAGTGCAAATCTACGGGTGTAATTCGTACATAGTGATTGTATCAGAGGATTAAGTGTGAATTTTAAGTGAAGATGGAGAGATTTTTATTCTATCTCATACTACAATTTCAGCATCCTTATGAGGCCTTATTGATCTTCTACGTGAATAAACTCCGACGTATCAGTGCTGTGGAACAACATTTGTACTTGATGGATACATACTATCAATGGAAATTGAAGGTAAGAAAATATCTCGACCACAATTTATGATAAGAAACACTTGATGCTTCTGTCTCATTGTACACTGTTGCTAGACATTATATTTACTATTCATTTATAGTACCACCTCATTCATTCTGAGATTTCATTTGAGCATGCTGCTTTAGAGGACTTTTTTGGAATCATCTTTATGTGATATCCATCTTAACTTATTAAAAATAACTCATCAAGTAATCACAATAGAGAATTCTAGCAAAAATATCTTCATTAGATGGCAATTTACATCTATATGAGCAATACTTTATTTTTTTTTCGATAGTGAATCGCTGTCATAATATAGAAAACGTATTTTCTCTTTGAATGTGATTTTGCAGCATAGACTCCATAGGTTACTTGTAACTGAATGGTAATAAAATGATAAATTCAGTCTCTCGTATCATGTTGTAAATAAAATAAAAGATTTACATTATGTGTGATTAATCAGTGGTATCGCTGATAAAATGATGCCACATTCGAAATAAAAAACGCTTTTAGAATTATATCCATTGTTACAGCTACATACATTTACTTTAACGAAATCAACGTATTTCAGTGGCTCTAAAAAATTTTGGCGTTCAATTTAAACTCTCATTCTATCGCAGTTTTTGGGGAAAGTTTCATAAAAACGAAGCAAAAAATCATTCCATAGTATTTAGGTAAATTTAGAATTGACTTTTATTATGTATTTTCCCTAATAGGGTACATGTTACATATTTTAATCCTTTGGGATATGCAGATTTATCCTCGAGGTGAATCTAAAAAAATACCTAGAGAAGGAGGTGCGATTTAAGACTATTTACTTATAATATCATCTCCAATTAATTTTAAAAATGCAATTCTGCTGTAATAACCCAGTATATTGGTGTAAAAATGGAGAAAGTATTTCACAAACTGTAAGTAACAAGCAACTATTTCAATTAAGACATTAAAATATTTATTTTATTATTTTAAATATTCAGGTGTTTATGTTAGAATACAATAACGCAACGTTGCAACGCTCACGCATAGAACGTAATATTTAGTTTTGATGTGATAATCGTAGAAAATGATGTCGATTATATCTTAAGTTTTATTACAATTCGCCTACTCATGTATCGATTTATGAGAAATTTGATACTTAGAGTTATCCCAAGGAAGAATAGACTTGAAGAAAGTCCGACGGGACCGGAAATCGAACCCGGGTCTCCCGATTGCCGGTCGGGTGCTCTGTCCGTTGAGCTATCTCGCCGGAACGTTCCGGAAGTCTTTCACAATTTCACTGATGAGCACAGCTTAATGAGTCAAGTGCCTCAATGAAGATGTCACCTGACGACGATGTAGTACAATCGGCAAAAGACATACGCTTTTGCATTAAAAGTCTCTCAAACGGTGGTAGTTAATGTTTAAGAGTAACCAACCGTCAATACAGTTCAAATGCCGGTCTTCTCTGATTGTTTTATTTCCTTTCCTATTTTTCCTAAAGTAGAATTTGAATTGATATGCAAATCCGCTGCATCGATTCCGGTTAATTTCGAAAATCGTACTATGAATTTATACTGTGCAGAAAACGCATTTGTATCACGCTTTAAAGTTAACCTCATTACAACCTTAAGGTTTAAGACAAAAAGCATATATCTGTAGTAAGGGATACTTGAAAATAAAATAATTTATTATTTTTAATAACGAATTATCATTTAACGACTCACGTTCAATTCGGAAATGAGCCTGGATGTCAATATATACTGGATACCGAATTTGGATTCAGTTCGGGAGAAAATTAGCTCTCACAGGTTTATTGTACATGGAAAAGCACACAAATATTTGTTTGCATGCTTTTCTATGTATTTTAATTTCAATGCACAATAAATTAATCTGAAATAGCTCAAATTAAATATTTGGTCCTCAGCTGAATAATAATTGTATTTTCAAATAAAAAGATGAGATCGAGAAAAAGAAATTCGTCATTTTGATAGGAAGCTTGCATCAGAGGCTACATTTCCTCAGACAAGCGTATTTGATCTTTTGAGATAGCTGAAATGAGATTCGCCGGAGGGCAAGCGGAGAAAAGATCGACATTGTAAAGCAGAGATCGAGCACTTTTGGGGAAGTCAGGCAACCGGCAACTCACAGGGAATGTAACTTGGAGAAAATAGAGTTCACTGAGAAAGAAAGATTGTATGAACCCTTTCTATCCAAGGAATACCTCATAGGAAATGGTAGGCTAGGGTTTCGAGTACGTGATTTAAAATTTAATTTTGGGATATCAGATGTAGATATTGAGGTGTTCACAGTGAAGTATCGTGATGTTTGGGACAAGTGGTATGTTTTAAAGTTAATTCTCTAACTCAAATCTAAGTCCTAAAATATCTTGTTAGCCTATTTCCTAGTTAAGTCTTGGTGTTTGAATTATCGTAAAAATAAAATAGGATAATTTTCATACCTAGAATGAGCATGAAACTAGGAAGGGATAAAGCAACTTCATTTTCCTATTATTTACTCCTCAGCATTAAGTGAAAACTAGATTACGGCTACAGTTTGGGTCACTACTAAGTTAGCGAAATAGTCCATTCTATTATCGAATTTCTCTGTCCATGATATTAAACACGAGAAATTTTAGAAAAAGTAATACTAATGCGTACTTGAATTTCTATTAAGCTACTTCGATATTACACTTTTCCCTATTTCTGTTATTTTAAGCGTAATTGATTTGGGAAGTATATTTTTATCACTGAATCCCAAATGTAAACAATGCATTGGTATAAAAATATCTGTTTCAAAAGTTCATCTCATATAATTTCACATGCTGTCCTCCTTCCCTGCAATTTCCGACGTATTTCAGATAAAACATCCCATATACATAGATAGGGCATCCGCTCAGAAAGCGGAATATTCGAGTTTGATCCTTTATTAAATATCATCGCACAATAGAACATAGTAAAACTATTCCAATAATGTTGGTTAATATTCCATGGGCAGTCTCATCATCTTCCTTTGAAATAAATCAATAACTTTCGCACTAAAACAGTTTCTTATAAAACAACTCAAATATTCTTTAAAAAAATGTTCACCTATACATAAGGAGATGCAATCAGTGAATGTAACAGGAATTCATGGATTTAGAATAACTTACTTTTCTCCATTCTCTTCTTAGTAAGATATGTCTTGATTTTAAATTGTATTTCCCTGAATAGCTCCGATGGAATGCGATGGAATATGGGAATATTTAATCAAGTGATGTTAATCTCTGAATGATTCAGTATAAAAGAATAAAATTTACCCGTAGAAACTCTTTAGTGGATATTTCAACATTGCATCAGCTAAGATTATGATGGATTCAGGGAAATATTATAATTATTACAGATAACGTTACCTTACGTCGTTCGTTAAATTCGTTTATGAGATATAAAAAAAGGAATCAGTAAACAGTATTTTGAATCTAGCGATTCATCATTGTAGCGAGTATCAGGTATTGCATTTCATCATATTATCCCCATGGGGCACTTCTGCGATTCCTCTACCTTTTCTTGATAATATCCGGAAAAGTGATCCATTATCTAATTAAAACTTGTCAAAATATCAAGAGCTAACGGAGGAGTTCGTATAAAAATTTCGAGGTCATAAAATGGAAATACATTAATCATCCTCCCCTCTTGTATTATGCTGCCGAACCTAAGGAAGATTGATTAGAAAAATTGACGGTGGAAAATGATGTTCTTGGTGGTAAAAAAATCCTCTGTTTATGACCAGAACAGAGTAACCCTAGCCAAAACCTCAGGGCTTTGTCCAAGATTAAGGAGTTTATAAAGGCGGCGCGGAAGTTAATCAGGGATCTTACAATGTAGCAAATCTCAAAAGAGCGCGAAAAATTAACTCAGATAATCAGTATAAGTAATGGAAACGATATATTATGATGTGTAGAAACTGGAGTAGAACCAACAATTTTTCATTGAATTGCTGGTCGTCTCTTTGTGAAAAGATAAATGAAGTTATAATTCCATTATCGTATGAGGGTGGACTTGGATTTACAAAGTGTTGTAAGGAATTCATTGCAAAAAGGACTCTCTCAATCGTTTATTAGGGAGACTAACAATTTATGGGGATATTGGTAGTGGCCATCCTGACATAGGCCCCCGGGCAGCTGGCAGGATGGATGTGTAAATGTAAGCAGAGAATAGTTGGATCTACTAAAGGTAAATACAAGTCCGAAGTTACTAGGAAATCGAACGGCCGAAGGATAACAGTGCCTTTTGCGAAGGATAAAGCAAGGTCCGTCCTGAAACTAAGATTAATTGCTCGCCTCTGCAGGTGGCTGTTTGATATCCCTAAAAAGACTTCTCCCGACCCACTGGGGAACCTACCTGCCGAAGGAAAACTACCTGTCTTCGAAGGGTACCAAACCTTTCGCTTGACAATTGAGCTCGGCCAATTTGCGCCGTCTTCCGCAGGCTGCCAATTTCGCCGTGATAATGGGGTTCTGTTAGGTAGGCCGTGATTAAGGCGATGGGCGGGTCCAAAGGAGAATCCCGTCTCATTAAAGGAGTTGGCGGGTTTGTATAGAGATTCCATGGGCGGAGTCGAAGGAGTACAAAGGAAGAAATACTGAGAATGGGTGACGAATACGGTATGCTCAGCGGGGAATTGTTTTGAGACATTTCGGTACATACATCATCTCTAGAGAAACTGCATACCCTGAAAACTCTCCATGCAAATGGAAGTTGGTACTTAGATAGTAATCCTCAGATCCCGTAAACTTTTATTTAATGCGGAGACACTCAAATCGTCAACCTATTTTTCTGTTCCATACTGAATTATAATTGTGGACACCCGGGAATGTCGATGGAATTAATATTGGATGGGTTTATGATCTATGTACTACATAAGGTTTTAGAGTAGGAGAAATATAGTAAATCAAATTATCAAGATACATTTTGCTCTTGTATTTTATCTCTGATATGATCTCTGAAAATATGTATTACATCTCTGATCTTTGCAGTTTCATTAAAAGGGTTTAAATTCAATAATTTTCCTCGTCCGCTCGAAAGAAGCACCCCAGCGGAATATTACGGAATAAATATGGCATTGAAGTTACTGAATGGCTGATAAGATAGATTAGATTGAATCTGGAGGCATATTGTAGATGTATTGATTTAAGTACCCAGAAATTATTTATTAATACCATCAATCTTGGCGTGAATATTTGAAGAATGTGAGGTACCTCATTTCTGTCCTTATCTGGTGCTACCATTTTCTCGCCAGTGGTTTGACGTAGTTAATGGGAGAGAGCGCTGAAGGTAGCCCCCGGGTTGAATACTTTACACAGTGGGAATATTCCTGATAGGACAGCGCGTTCGGTCAGAAAGCGGTCCCGGGACCGATTCCCAGTGGGAACTCATGTGCGAAATGACTTCAGCTGTCGAAGCACTTTCATCAATACTATTACTACTGGCCTCTTATTGTGAATTTTATTCAACCGATAAAGTTAAAAGGTATCGTTAAAGAAGACTCCTTAGTATTTTATGTGTAAAATATTAAAATTAATTCTGATTTCTGACTTTGTATATGGATTTACCTGTTTATCTTACTATATCCTGTCTGGGTATCTTTTGTATCCTTCATTAAATAACTCTCTACAACAATTGATTTAACGAAAGTTGACGCAAGCAATTCAATGAAAAGCTTATGTCAACCACAAACTACAAATCACAATACATTAAGCTGATTTTACTACTTTTTTACGATTATACTTTTCTTGCTGACCAAGCCTATAAATAAAACCATGCCATTTTTATTATCGCCGTATATTTTCTGCCAAGACCCTTGTAAAGGCTAATTATCTTCATTGTTAAAAGATTAAGAAATAAGAGTAAGAACTACATTATTTTGAAAGACTACTCTTGATTGAAATAATTTGTGACAACAAAAAAAGCCACTGTTGCATTTAATTTGTATGATACGCTCTAGGCAACTTTCGTTTATAGTTGACTTGTTTCTTATGATTCCCAAAGTTAAGATATCGAGTAACAAGAGAACAAGGAACACACTAAAAATAAACGATAATAATAAACCCATCCAGATTTTTCTCGTGTTACCTTCCCTAATCAAATAAGAGAGAAGGGATATGAAATGAGACAGCTTCCCAATTAAGGGTTCTCCTTTTACTTCGGTGAAAAAATAACATCTGATAACTGTCATGAGAGAACTATTCGATTTAGAGGAAATGTCTACAGTTACGTATATCTCGCATGAATTATGAATTTCAGCGAGGAACACGTTCATTGATTAAGTTAGAAAATTTGTTTTGCATTTCATATTCACTCAGTTATCCTGATGGGTGATTAATGAGATTGATAACGACAGAATCTAATGAAATTATTCACCGAATGATGCTAACTGCTCCCCTTATGCTGACCCCTCTTATACAATATTGAATTATCGTCCTCTCTAATGCTAAAGTATGTACTGAAGTTATCACCATACCCATCGTCAACGCGCAACCTATTTAATCAACTCTCTTGTAAACGAATCACTGAACCGTTCTCTACCTTGATGTAACGAATTTATAACTACTTCAATCAAGCACCATAAGAGTGCATTTTATTTGGTACTTTTATGTACCTAAGTAATTGAATTCACCGTCCATTCCAAGTCGGACTGAATCCTTCCGCTGGAGGAAAAACTTTATTGGAACTTTGCTTACAAGATTCTGCAAGGATGGCGTTCCCTGGACTAGGTGATTCAAGGGAATTTTACGTTGGAAAGAGAGTTAAACCGTTCAAGTTAGATCAAATACCACAAAATTTTGCAATCTAAAAATTAAATAAGTTAAGACTCCTCTACCAGCCTTACTGCAGTTCATTAAAACAGATTATATTATAGAAGAAGAAGGCTTTTTGTGGTAGCTATCATTAATAAAATTAAAAACTCTCCCACATCAAGATTCTCTAGTTACTCTTATTGAATTTTGTATTCTCATCATGACGTGGCAAATGTTTTTATCAGAATGAATCCCCATATATTTCTGTGAAGTTAATATATTTTAAAGTGTATCTTTAGGAGATTCGTCTTCTCACGGAAAAGTTACTCTTTCCTCTCTCTTATTAAAGAACTTTACGAACTTGAGATTCTTTCCTGCATCAGAATAATGCTCTTGGTTAATCTAAACTATTTGATGAGCTATGCGCAAAGTAGAGCAAACTACTTAGTAGGGTTTGGAGAAGTTGATTTTGAGCGGATGAAATACTATAAAATGGAAAACATGGTGTCAGCTTAGATTTCTCGAATCGGAGCATCTAACTTTAGCATTTTTCATGAATAGGATTACAGTTTTGTATATGATAGTGAGTCGATTGCTTCTTTGATTAATCATTTTATTCTTAATCTTTGTTCCATGAGATTACAGTGAAAGAATTTGAGGGTAGAGATGATAGCCGCAAATTGTTGCTTTATATTTATATGTATACAATAAAACCTCAATCAAAGTTAAACTGGGATGGCTGTACTTCGTGAAACGTAATTCTGAACAAGTAAGAAGAGCAAGAATTTATACCTATCACAATTTCTCCATACAAAGTCTTGCTCTTCTTACTTGTTCAAAACCTCGATCTATCATTTTTGATGGGACCGAGAGAAAAAATGAGGGATACATGATAAATATGAAAGAGGAAAATGAGAATATATTATCAAAATAATAATATAGCGAGAGCTAATAAATTGCATGATTCTGATATAGCTATTGAAGAAGGAAAAGATAAAAATAAAAATGTATTAAAATATTAATCTTGAAGTGGATTAATTTATGCTCGGAGAAACTTGTGATGGTTAGCTACCTTCTGGCACATTTCAATAATTAAATAGTATAACCAAATAATAAAAATATATCATCAGCTTGTACTATTCACCTGCTTCAATTACACCGGCATAGATAAGGATTCTATTTCCTTCCAAGGCATGATATTCGTCAATAAATTATTAACTCGGCATTACCGAAATTTGCTCCGTATGGCGTGTAGTCGGGACCACAGCAAAATGGGTTCGGGGCAAAATAAATCCAGGCAATCGAAAAATTCAGAAACAATAGATCGGAACTCAAGTGTATATCAGGAATATTCTGAACAATTTTCAAGGCGACCTAGTTAGTAGCTGAAATTTTATCGTAAATTACGAAGAGTCCTCTGTAAACCGGTTAATGCATTTAAACAGTAGGAAAAATAAAAGTGGCTGCATGTTATCGATTTCTTAATCGGGAAGGAAAAGTTTGTGCTTAAAGTTGTGCACTTTGGAATGCATCCAAGAGATAAACGGAAGTAGAAAAGTCAGACGAGATTATTGAACCAGAGCTCCTATTTGAGGACCGCTGATTTGCAGCCAAATCTCGCTTTACAATCAATGTCAAATCAATCCTGATTAACGGAACGATACGATCCAATGATAACTCAATTGTTCAGTGCATTCCCTGGAAAGTGTGAGATCCTGGTTCCAGTCTATGTCATTCACTAAGGTGTTTGTCCTTGGATTGATGTATTCACTCTACTTCCGGTTTTGAGAATTGCTACTTATCGTCGTACTAATAAGTAGTGAAAGTAAGTTGATGATTCACATCTTTTCAGCTATATATTCAGTTCCCCAAAGTGACGTATGGAAAATATCGAATTAATCGCACCAGAAAAATCACTTTAAATCTCTAAATCTTTAAAAGAAACCTTTAGAATTTTAAATTTTTTACTAATATCTTACAATACTTCTGGAGTAAAGCTAAACCCTTTTATGCATATATTTTTATTTATGTAACATTGCGTTTAAATCTTAGCTCATAAACTTCAATTCTCGTAATAATATGAGGAAAGTTCTCTTAAAATATTCCTCTACTGACTATCCATAAAAAACGAGAAGTAATAAGTTAAAAATCTTCTGCCCTCTTTTCCTTGAACTATTATGTGGAATTCTTTCGTTGCGACTCCTCGCAGAATTTTTATATCGTCCCCTACAGAAAATCTCCCACAAGCGAAGAACATTCTTGATATAGCCCTTTTGCTGAGAGGAATAGGCATTCGGGGGAAATTCCAATGTCAAGGCGCCTCAAAAATATTTTCAATTTCCCTCTGAATAGAGCAAGCTGGTTGTTTTGGGTTCTATTTATATAAAACCAATTTAGAAGGAGAATGTAATGCAAGTATTTATTTTATTATTTACGAGCCAAATGCCCTAAATTGGAGCGTTCCATCCATTCCCGAGAGAAATACCTGCATTCTCTGAGAAATTCGAAATATCCCTAATGGCAGCCATAGAATTAAGGAAACTTTACGATGGTAAGGAAAATTCTGAAGATACTTGCAGATGAATGTCAGTTTACCGTCACCGTGTGCACTCCTTAATCAAAATTAATGAAATGATCATATAACGTGATAAAAAATTAATTAACTTAGATGAAGATTCACTGGGTTTTCTCGAGTGGAAGAAGCAGCCATAGAACAACTCTTAACATCTTTTAGAGCGTTCTTCCAATGAGAACTACGGAAATAAGAATACTTCTTTAAATTTCAAGTGAGGGAGATGGATAGATAAATGGATTTCGTTCGTTTTTTCAAGCACGAGTTGGACGTATTGAATTATAATATAGTGAGTTGCATAAATAAGCAAGCAATACACTTAAATAAGAGTAGAATTTTTATATGAATAAAATTAGAGTAATAATTTGGTGATACAACAGTTGAAATTAAGCAGTTATTACAAGGGAAAGGTAAATTCTTTTCATTTATATCTAATGAAAGCTTAAAACGAAAAAATAAACAGAAATGAAAAATATCGTAGTGACTGGAACTCGAACATCTCTATTTCCGAGAGATGTCTTACAACAACTACGATGCGGATGTTGAATAAAAACTAAATTTTAAAAGAACAAAATGTAGTCAAAAACAAAATTAAGTAAAATTTTTAAAATGTATAAAAACATTTGAAAAATAACGACATAAAGTTTTGAATTTACTTGTTTTGAAATTCTGATTTATTCTATATCTGCTTCTTATTGTCGGGATATCACCAAGTGACGGCTTCCGTGAATTTCATTAGAACGAAAACTAAATCTATTAGAGCGTACACCATAGGCTTCAGTCTAATTCATGATTATTTAGAGATTTCCGTATTGATTTTTGAAGCCAAAAGTACATGAAACCCAGCCGTATTTTTGGGAAAATACAGTACTTATTACTTTGGCGTGAGGAATTTTTTTCATTACATACTAGTATAAAAGGAAACTGAAGCAATATGAGATTTTCTATAATTTCCCAAAATATGTACGTGAAAATTATTTACTTAAAACTTTATGTTACTAGTGGAGTAGAGCAGCTCGTATTCATTGGCTGAAGGTGGAGGCGGTTATAAATTAGGATCCGCTGTACCGCAGTTTATCAAACTAGTCAGAACTATTGGAAAGGAGGAGATAAATTAAATCAAATTCAGAGAGTTCTTATGTAAAAGGAGATGCCATCTGCTTCGTAATCGTGACCCAGTTCCATCCTCCATAATGATTTTTCATCAGTCGAAAACCGCAGTAGGACATTAAAATAGCAGTTGTCTCATCCCGCGGCGGCGAGTTCTGATTTGTGGCCGATTATTACCATCAAACGCACTGCCGAGAGCTTCATCTTCGTAGCGACTAGCGTCATTTTAGGTGACTGATTTCCGTCAAAATCGAGATGAATGAGATAAGCTGCTGTAGAAAGGCGCTAAACGATTGCATCGCCGATAATATTTAATAACAACCCCAAGTAATTGAGTCATCAAGAACACGATACTGGATAATTGACGAGTAATTACGCGTAAAGTTGCATGGGTTCAGGATTCAATGAATTTCAAGATTCCTTAATTTTATTTCACTAACTAAAATTCACTAATACATGCTATCTACAAACATTTTTATGAAAAATCAGAACGCTTCTCTTCATTCTACATGATGGATTTCTCCAATCCCTTGCTTCTTACTGCGAATGTCAACCAACCGGTAAATGTAGACTTTTAGTCTTTTATATGTAAAAGAATTAAAATAAATTCTGATTTAGGCATACTGGTTCGGATATAAACCTATTTATCTTACTATATCCTATCTACGTAACTTTATATATCTTATATTAAACATTGCAGAGAGAAATGGACATGAAAAAGTCTGACAATCGTCAGCAAGAATTTATTTAAATAACTTTTATGGCCCTAAAAGATGAATCGAGAGCGGTTTATCCTTCGACCTTTGATGATAACATTTTAAAGGCAGTATTGGAGAAAAGTCCTCGTCAATCACTGAGAGGTATAGCAGAAAGATTGAATACATCACAATCAACTGTTTGATGCCATCTGAAAAATAATAGAAGGTCGGCAAGTTAGGAATATGGATACGTTCCGGATCTCCAAAAGGTGAAAGAAAAACTGAATGAAATGCGTTCTGCACTCATCATAAACGCCATTGTTTTATTGACTCTAACAAAAATTATTGAGCTTCGATGGTTTGTTTTACCGCACCCCCTTTGACCCCGCCTATACCCGATAAACTACCATAATTTCTGTTCCACACAGTTTTTTTTATAAACATTCAATTCTGAAGATCAAATTAGTCAGGCTGTCGAAATTTTTTTTCTGCTCCGAGACAATACTATTTTACAACGAAGGAATCGATGAACTGCGAGAAAGATGGGCGTTCGTACATAATAGAAATGAATGCATTATGATTATATTAATCAATAATTTAATTTATCATTTAATGAAAGCAAAATAAATGTCTGATAAAATTCCCAAGTTAGTTAAGAATTGACCAAATAGCTTACATTGTTTCGGCCTTCTTTTCGTATTATGCGATGACAAAATAAAATAGGAGACACTGACAATTTTCTTTATTTTCACTATGTTTTTTCACTAGGAGAGGTATATCTGCGCTGCCACCTGGCCAGAAGGTGGCCAAATTGCTGCGTAAATACTAATAAATAAATAAATCCTACAATTTGTTCCAATAAATAACTTCTTAGGTAGCCGTTTTGAATATAGTTTTGCAGTAGTTGCATAAATGTATGAAATAATTCTTTTTACAATTTCTCTGAAATGACTTAAAGCTCTTAATTTTCACGACAGTAAGGGAGTGTATGAATGCTTCACATATATAATAGCATAACACACATAACATATATAATGTATATTTATAATCAAATCAAATAGAAGAATCGGAATAAATTCAAAAATATGATTCATTCGAACGATTTTGAAAATGTGAGAGATAGCTATGTAGCGAAAGATAGTTATGGAAGTTAAGGAGAACTTCCTTCTAAGTCAGAAGATTGTCATCATTTGGGTTCGCTATGAATAGGCATACCGTACGTCCCGTTTAAATCGGGACTGTCATTGTTTTAAACTCTGGTCCCATTTAATATTATCCCGACTTTAAGGAATAACTCCCAAATAGTGCTATGGTGTTCGATGGTGAGATTTACACGATAAAAATCCTTTAAAATCAGTTTTTGTATAGTTATGACGCTGCACGCTATTCACAAAGGAACTTAAAACCGTTTTAAAGTGATAAGTCACGATTTCCTGTCAGAAGTATAAACCTAACCTAATGATGAGTTAATACGATCTTATATTTCAATTGTTTCGTCTTATAATTTGCGAAAGACCTAATTTAATGGATACTTTACTTTAATCAAAGATTTTCAGCTAACTATCCAATATCATTTCCAAATTTATTTTTATCAAAAATTCACAAAATTCAAGTCGATAAGAAATTTAAGACCAAAGAATGATCGTCATGGTACTTGCTTAAAAGTGCCTGAAGGCTTAAACATTATTAAATGTTCTATCAGGACGTTTCTCGAGATAAATAGTTCTTAGAGTGACCTATACAGCCGCAAGCGAGGATGTTAAATGATTCTAGCCATTTTAGATAACGTTCGTTCCTTTCCCTAACACGTAACGAGTCCGAAATAAAGCATTGGTTATCGATACCCAGCGGCAATTTCCGGACCCGCCGTGATACATAAACTTGAGCGAGGAAATTAATTACCCAGTCGTGGTGGCAAGTGAGTAGCTGTCCGGGGAATCTTCTTTTTTATCGCCGATGTCGACCCGATTATCCATCGCACTCACTTCCGGCCATCGATCCTCAGATCTAATTAGGGAAGTGAACGATGGCAGGAAGTGTAAAGAGAAGCCAAAGGAAACAAAGACGAGGGCTACGGTATATCGCCCATCCATGATCCTTTCCGTGATAGTGGAGTGAATATTTTGTCGATCTAATATCCCATTTTTACGATATTTAATGCATGAATAAGAGATCGGAAGAACTCTCCAATCGCCGATATGCCGGTGACCGTCGAGCCAATTCCTCGAAAGAAGCAAGGAAACCGCGGATTAGAGACCTTCAGGGAAATACGCTTGCATTTCGGAGGCTATGTTATTAAGCATTTACCCCCTGAGGATGGGAGCACACCCTCAGAAATGTGGGCGTTTCCCAATAGGTCGATAATCTACAGTTTCCTTGATCCTTTCGAGGAATTGGCTCGACGGTCACCAGCATATCGGCGATTGGAGAGTTCTTCGAACCTCTTATTCATCGAGTAGCGTGTTCCGATTTCTGTTCTTACATGCATGACAACTGTGGCGTTCGGATATTCAATAAATATTGAAGATGAATGGGATTACAGGCCGAAAGTCCTCTCGAAGACACCAGCGTAAGTCGTCTGTATCTCTGTGTATTATGCAAGACTTCGTACGAGATGAATAAAACAAGAGGTAATTTTCTGAGTGGTGCTGGATCTTTTAGACGTCAGGAACATCCTTCTTTTATTCTTTGCTCAACTTTACCTGACATTTCAGTTCATCTGAACTTTACTCGGGCGTATTTGAAAGATTCGATCTTGATTTTTGTCCATCGTTTTCCAAGCTATTCTAGATGCTTCGCGTATGGAGTAGTACTTGTAATTGCTTCTTCAGAGGAGTTTTGACACATACCTGGAGATGGAGTCGCTTTCAGTGAAAATAACTTCGAAGAGGGATCTCCTTCCTCAAAGAAAGAGATAATTTGGAGGAGTAATATTAAAGGATTAGCAGCAGAGCAAAAATCAACCCTTCTCTTCTCATCGAGCCTTCATCAAAAACAAGCCGAAGTGGAGGGTCACAGGGCGCTGAAAGAGCACCATCTCTCTCTCTCTCTCCCAATAAGACCGGCTTTGGGCGGACTCGCGCACGATTGCCAATAAAAAAAGCTCGAGCTTCAATCGAGGAGTTTGAATAAAGGAGTGGAAAAGGGTCTGAGGTTACCCTTTGTCCCCTCCGCCCTTTTAAAGACGCACTCTGCAGATAAAGGACGTTCGCTTCCCTTTTGCTCGTAAAAGATTGGCCATCTTTCTCGGGATCCAGAATGAAAACAAGGGGTCATTATTGCCTCAGTAGCGTAAATCCTCCTCCGACGGCAAACTTTGGTTTTTTCTTTCCTAGGATTTCGGCACAAAGATATTGCGTCAACACTTGTAGAGGCTAATTTTCTAAAAGTAAAGGAGCAGGTCTGATTAGTCTGCAGCTTCAGAATTAGCCTCTCGATTCCTCTTTGCATACGTGAAAAGAAGCGATTACAAAAGTGGAGTTTCGTGATGTTGCCAAACTGCTGACAAATACTCTACGTGAATTTTAAAGAGGATGATGTACCTTTAGGACCTCATCTTTTATCTTCACAATATTATGGAGTAAAAATATTTTGTTCACTAATCATTATCATTCAGTCATGGAACTCCTTTTGCGAATATTTTAGTGAATACTTTAGGGAATATCACGTCAGAATCAAACCCTTTCTATAAAATTTGTTTAATCTTTGATTATATAACATCTGTTAAGTGATTATTATATTTCTGTGGAATATACAAAGTGTGTTTTTTTCTTTGCGTCATGGCACCATTCCACAAAGTTAGGCTGGAACATGTCGATTTCATTAATAAAATTACATTATAGTTTATGATAGAGATTTTAGAAAAAAATTCTAAATTGTGATAGGATATAGTTGTTCTCTTTATATAACTTCTCATCGGATATATGTCTTATGGATATATTCTTATGGAACGAACCAATACCCTAAACAATTAATATCATAGATTACTGGCAGTGAATTTTATATTTCACATTTTTCCTCTGCCAAAGGAATATACTTTAAATAATTTTAAGTTTTTCTAAATGGGCTCTTTCCACTTGCAAAAATATTGGATGGAAATAAATTATTGTAGGATAATTATTCAAGCATAAGGTTAATTTTAATCAGTCTCGCAAGCTGAAGGTTTAATCAGAATAAAGGTAACATCGACTAGCAGTCATGAAAATATATATACTCCGGAAAAAAATCAATAAGAAAGGTTTTTGCTTACTTAACAGTTTGTTTGACCTAATTTTTATTTGATAAACAAATTGAAAATAATTTTGAACATAGTTACTGCTTCAACGAATAGCTCATGGCTTGGCAGTTTCATATTAATCCTATCGTCGAATTTTATCCCAAATTTATATCCCCTTCGGCACAACTTTCTTTTTCTTCCTTCTTTTGTATTCTCAAAGTGAAAGTAAAACTGCTGTCTCCCGTTTCAGATGAATTCAACCGAAATCCAATGGAAATTTTTTGTTTCATCTCTTTTTCTTTAGAATTCGTCCTTTCTTTTTCTCCTGTCACAGTAGATTTTCTTCGATGGTCTTTGGATGAAGATTTACTTACCATCATTTTTTCTACCACATATTGAGCTACAAGTATGTATCTTTGTCCCAACAACAGAACTTAAACTTTATTACTATAGAATTGATTCAATGAACAAATTTTTGCAACATTCTCAATATGTAGTTTCCATTCCATAAGAAGAAAATACGTAACTTACTCCTTTTCCTTCTCTTAAAAATTTACCTCAGATTCTTCTTCAGGAAGCAAGCAAAATACCGTGGCATAAGTTTACCTGTGGACTTCCATTTTAAATATTTCCCTCGCTTTAACTAAAAATATGATCTAAAATAAGGGTCATTTTCAATGTCAAGTTTGCAAATATTCATCTTTGATCATTGATATCAGCAATTATTAAGTTTCGGAATAGGTTTATAACATGGCATTATAGTTGATCCGACAGTTTTCGTCATTTATGGAATCAGTATTGGCTTGAAAAATTTTTCAAAAAGTCGAAGACCGACTTTTTTTGCGAAATTTAGTCAACTTTAACTCCCTGTATAATTTTAATGCGCAGGAAAAAAGAAAAGGAAACGTAAATGACTTTGCATAGCTACATGTAAAATTTATTCAGGGATTATCGTGCACATTTTCAAAGTCCTAACTTAAATAAAACGCTCTCGTCTTCTCTCTATAGCCGACTATTTTCGATTTTAGCGTATTTACATTTTGCTTATATTAGTTGAATTTTTTCTACCTTTATCTAAATATCGTAAAAAATTAGCTATTTCATTTTCCTCTTCTAACGTCATAAACAAAATTCAAATCGTGATTAATTATTTCGGTAAAGATTTAAGTGAATGAGAAAATTGGATAATATTTATGAGATGATAAGAATTATGTTGAAATTGCCTTGTGAAAAAAGATTAGTTTAGCGGTTATAAATGCACCTATTTTTATACCTAAACGTGGTGGTTTGCTATTTAGTGGAATTTAGCAGTCTTGCTAAAGCTCCCACTAATTATAGTAATTAAGTATAACTAATAGTGTTACACGGCAACAAACTCTAGTTCTTGTCTATTTAAATTATACTGTGGACTCAAAAAAGTAAGTTTTCTTTCTCAATGTTTATATATATACCTAAATATATAAATATATAGATAGATATATAGACTTTATATACCTTAGATTTGAGAAATATTTCGTCAGATTAGGAAGACGTAGGCAGCGTTGGGATTGTAAATCCCACTCAGTGGTTGGAGCATATTGTTGAGATAAGACATATTTATGTATGTATCTAATACCGACATAGCATAAGCCAAATGTATGGTATTCCTTAATTTCGTTATGCATCAGTTTTTCTTAGATTGATATATCCTCAACCTGTCCCATTTCCCCTGAAAATAGTTATAAGCGACTTAAAACGAATGTAAATGTGTACGCACATAGAAATCTTCGATGTTCAGCCAAGTAATTCTTATGAGATACGGTGAAATATTGCGAAATATAAATGGAAATTCTTGGTTCTTGCCAAATATTTAAATGTGGTGACACGAGGGTTTCCCTTTTAGATCCCACTGAATACTCAATGACG
Organism: Pachydiplax longipennis; assembly: GCA_036926295.1. Lineage (NCBI taxonomy): Eukaryota > Metazoa > Arthropoda > Insecta > Odonata > Libellulidae > Pachydiplax > Pachydiplax longipennis. Next base: position 73,385,392 of record JAVFKF010000012.1, read on the forward strand.
TGGAGCTAATCTTATTATAGCTACTAAAAGATGTGCTGACTATACGCCCACATTAATTAATACTGCTTGGTTTGGTCTTGAACCCCATTAGCTATTAATCTTCTAATTAAATTATTTATTGAGTCATACATACGAAACAAATCATTTGAAAGATTATTAATAAAGCATAAAGTATGATATTGATGAATCTGAATTGATATTGAAATTAAATGATATTTGAATACCTTCCAATTGTAGGCGTTCACGGGGAGATCAAGACGCAAACTAAAAACCGTCATCTGAGGGGATAACTAAAAACCTGCAACTTTTGGTGATGAAGGAACTTATAAAATAAAGCGGGATGGTAATACCAATCATTCTTAACTTTATTTATTTTCGCTTCGACTTGTCTGCTTTAAAGATAGTAACTTCAAAGAGCAACGCAAATTCTTGCTCGAGTTGTAAAAAATGACTTCTTTCAGAGGAACTAATTTGAGAAACGCCATTATAGCACCATAGTATCGGGAGGTATGTGTGTTTTTAAGACAAAAACTATTCCCGATATACGGTGTAGAAAACCTGTATCTTATTCAGAAACAAAGAGGACATCTAAATTAACTTGAAACACACTTTATTCAAATAATTAACCATAAAATTAAAATAACAAACCATTCAGACATTACATTAAGATTAAGCGTAGAATATCGATAATGAAAATTTCTTTCGTACTTAGATTCGATCAAAGCGCATCAACAATGGAAAAGGAAAACAAACAAGAGGAGTCCCTTGATGACACGTCTTCCAGTTAGAACCTACAGCTGGGCTTTAGAACTTTGTGCGTCTGCACCCGTTGAGCTCTCTGACGATAGTACCAGAGCGCGAGTTGAGATTTGACTGGTCACATCCATTGTCATGGAAGCGGGGGGTTTTAACTTAAATTTCAACCAATGATAGTTCATAATAGCTTCTATTTGTTCCGCTGGAGATATCAATATATTCGTATACAGAACAGTATCTAAATAACGCAGGTTCCGGTGCAAGCCCGATGGATTTACCCGCTGAACCTGCTCGATGAAGCCCTAAGAAAGGGTGACTTAAAATAAATGGGCTACTTTGGAAAATTTTCCACATTCTGTACAGCTAATGATCTAAGGATACAGGGTATTTCTTTGGCTTTATTTTTTTGGGAGCATCTTAATCCCCATTCTAGTGTGTTATTCCTCGCTAACATTATTTCTTAAATATGTTTTTTCACAATTAAAATTCATCTCGATAGAAACGTTTGAATGAATCCTTGGAATGATCCGTTTCTTTTCCACTTTCAGCTCATTCAGCAATTTTCCGAATCTCATTATCATCACTATCTATTCTGGTACAAATTATTCACGTTTATAAAAGAATTTCACACCTGAGTTAGAGCAAACGAAATTGAAAGACGTACGTACGTCCCACGTACCTGGCCCGCAATTTTTATCTATTTCGTAATATCATTCACCTGCTTTGATGCATAATTGCGATGATCGGGTGATACCATCGCCATCGATCTATTGACCGGATGGTTATCTGATCAATGCCTCTTTTTTATTCAACATTTTGGAGTAATGCAAAACATTACCTCTATCTGTGAATTTAATCGAGAAAAAAGATGACATCGATGGTATTTTTATTTCCTCCCTTTTGAAGGACTTGTACATTTCCTCCCTTTCTGAGGAACTTGTACTCTGTTTACTGTTATCGTTTCCACTAGATCAACAATCTTAAGGTCGTATGAAGTATAGGTATTTCTTTTGTATTCATAAAATCTTATTTCCCATCGTTATTTTTCTCTCTTTGATCACATTCTAGAAGTACTCTTGTGTATCTCTACAGTCATAAAAGTCACTCTTATCTTGATATACGAAAGAATGATAACTCGTGTAATCACTCGCTTTTAGCATAAATCCCTATAAGTTTTATTGCTTAAAATGTTTCGACAGCTGAGGCCATTTTGCAAATAGAGGCTTCACCGGGAATCAAACCAGGGGCCGATTCAACCAACGGCAAACGCGGAACCCACTTGGCTATCCGTGAACCCTATTAACTTCTATTTTATTAATAGCAGTATGGCTGTGTACAGGTATACTGCTATTGAAAAAAACAATATTGCAATTCTCAGAATTTCCACTTCCTCTACATCCAACAATATAACGTAGTAATAATGATTCTAACCTTTGTATCCGATATGTCAACATGAACGAAAGAATGAGATCGAACAATGATAATTCACGTTTTATCATCATCAATATTTAGTATCATTGTCTTCATTTCCGAAACTGTTTATAAATTCCTGAAAATCTATTTTCCAATAGAAATATCGGAATAACTAAGGTATCATTCCCAAGGAACAATCTCATCATTCGAAATAGTTTATTTATTTGTTTTTTTTTCTTTAACGGAAAAGATTTTATCCCCAACATAAGTTGTTCAGATCTATAGAAAACTACTCGAGCCGCTCTCTTAATCACTTTCATTTGACAATTATTTGACAATGACTCTAATAATAAAATCTCTGATAAATAATCTCCGTATCCTTTCCAATCCACCCATCATCAGTGCTATTAAATTTCTGATTTAGATTGTGAATGACACTATTCCGACAGATTAGACTCGTAGCTTTCACTAGGATTCTTAACCTTTCACTAGGATTTCTGTACTCTTGAATAACTTACAAAGAGTTCATAATTAAGAGACCTCGCCTTTAATGATTTCAAAATTTAAATTTATATACCTTTATCGAAAAGTACTCTGGATAGTAATTTTGTACTTTGACTCGAAAAGTTTTAAAATTTTACCCAATATTTCTGCTGAAAATTTTCCCTTGGAAGATCTTCACTGAAAACTAGATTCAATCCCAGCCAATTTTGAATGTCACACGAGAAATTTCAAAGCGTAGCCCTATAGGAACTCCTGGATGGTAATCATGGTGCACGTCACTTGCATAAAGCACGATGGAATGTAAATGTGAGAGCGGCGAAACGCTCGGGTTTCCTCAGTATGTTTCACCTATCAGTGGAATATTTTTTATTTTTTATAGATTAACTAAAGCACAGATTTTTTCTACAAAAATGGACTATTTAAGTAAAATCAAGGATATTTAAATTGAGTTTTCGCTGCTTACAAGCCTCCAAGTTTTTTATTAAAAACACGGTGACTTTAATTAAAAATTTTTATTTTATTTCGCTATTCCAGATGAAAAAGATGGAACCTGGTGCATTGCGAAATAATTAATGTCTTTCCAAAAAGAAGTATTTCTTCATAATCAAACCTATTTCTAACATATATTTACGATACTAAATTAAAATTTTGATCATCGGCACCATTTAAAACCAACGTGACATCCAGCATAATGTACTTCAATAACCAATAGAGCTATAATTATGTTAGTGAAAATTAAACAAGAATTAATTTTCCTCAATATAATGAAATCCCGGGACTTTCGATGAATTTGTGTTCCAAACCTCTAACACCTACGTGATGATATACATTGTTTAAGTTGACATTTTAACTAAGCCATAAACGATTCTTTATAACCTAGTGATCTTCATATTCGAACATCGATGTTACTAAAATCCTTGATAATTGACATTTTTAAATTTTAATCTCCTGTGTATCATATTATTACCCTTACCTTAAATGTAAGTAAGGTTCCAATATTTTCGTTGGAGGCTAAGCTTCCTCTAACCAGCGACATGGCTGTAATTCCACAGGGAAAATATCGTTGAGATCAAGGTAATAAAGGTACCCAAAGGCGCGCCAGTATAGGATTCAAATATGTCCTTGAACTGTAAGGGAGTCGAAAAATATAAATTCTAAATAAAAAAGCGATTGAGAAACGCTCAACCTTTCTAAAATCTTAAAATAAGCAAGTTTGAGAAGTTTGGGTGGATTTGTTTTCAGAAAGCCATTCGGAAGTTAATTTCAAACGTACTAGTGCTTTCCCGTCTTTGTGGCGGTTTCTCCGTCCCATTTCCTTCCTTTTTTGCCCCGGACATGAAGAAATCATTCCATGCGAAATGCCCGATTTCTCCCTTTCCTTTATGCCTCTCGAGCAACTTTGGTTAGTCGAGCCCACTGATCGGTAAGCTTTCGCTGACCTAGCTTAGCTTCCCCGTTTATCATATCCTGGGGCCATGGATACATCCCGTAGAAGGGTTCGGAAGAGAAGGGGCCTAGGGATGATACGGTTTATAACAACGAAGTGAGATTGAGGTTCCCCTGAGGACCCCTCATGATGCTCCGTTCCATGAATCACCGCTCCAACATCTATCTGCTCCTAAATCGTTTTTCTATCCTCCTGCTTTTTCCTGCGACGCACATACATCTGAATTCGGAGGGATGCGAAAATTAAATTGCTCCGATTGGGAAATTCAATCCAAACAAATGTGTATGTGTATGGTGAATTGCGTTTTTTGCAAGGAACGTGACTCCAGCGAATGGTGCGTTCATGTGTTGGTGTCTTAATGCAACTAGTGATTTGCAGCGTATTTTGCGTCTACGTGATGATATCCGGTATAATAACATTTAAGGATTGCTTGGAATGGTGGGTTTTTTTGGCATGTATTTCAGACTCTGAAAATTAACTTAAGCGAATTAATCCAGTAATTACTGCTGGAAGGAAATCGTGTTATCTCTTTAATATGATTTTCTCTATCTAGCGCACGGGTTTTCAGTCTCTCAGTCCCGTATCCTCTCTGTTTTTAGTTGATTATCCGTTGCTCTCTTTCTAATATAAATAAGAAAAATAAAAATGTTCCCTAATAAAAAAGGATGGAAATTAACATATGTGGCCGAACTTATAAACCCTAATTAACCCTAATAATTTCAGAATACTACAAACAAACTGTAGCAACCTTTCTATTCCCCTGTCAAAGTTTCTTCTATAAGGGGTTCTTTTGTTGCGAATTCCCCACACAGGAAGGTCTGCTCCTGATTTTCAGGTGAAGACCTTACGGATCTTTTTACGCATCTACCAGATCTTTTTACGCATTAAATTTCGATGTAACTACATCAATCAAATTAATTAATATATAAATATATCAATGGGTATGAGTTATCCGAGAATATCCATCAAATGCTATACAAAAAATTTTATTCATAATCGCCTGATATCTTTTTGGTTTAAAAAATGATTCGTGATAAATTGAATAATCGTTAACGATTGCCTTTAGAGAATTGAGCTACGTTATTTAGGTTTGAAGTAAAATTTTATAAGTTTAGACCCGACTAGAAAAAGCCTTCTTAATAAACAGACTAATTTTCTACTTTATGTATTAAGGTCTTATATTTAGGTCTATTTACATATTATAATTGTTCTTATTAAAGCAAATATACAGAAACTAAGTGATTTGATCAACTCTTACAGTAAAAGCCATTTTTAAATGTAAGTAATTAATTATACGTCCGAGAGCTTCATTTGCGCATTAGATGGATAATTATACGAATTACTAATTAAGGGAGACTAAATAAGAAGAGTTGGAAATTAACAATTTAATGAGTAAACGTAGTTACAAACAGCTAATTATAGCAAATTTCCGCTTTCCTTTGATTGAGTGAGCTGCGAAGCATATAATAGGTTATTTAGAGGGTTTTACTCGAAATGCCGCCAATTCATTTCAAATGGTTTTTCATTTCGGGACTGCTTAAGAAACGTCCATAATTCAGAACCAAGGCCCCCAAGACGAGTTCTGGGAGCATGATTATTAAGTCATATAACCATCAACTTTCTTTGCTTAATAATCCTCTTTCTAATATACTTGTAAATTCCCCCGTTAGAAATGACGGGACTTAATTTAATTTATGAAGTATGCATCTGGTCCTTCCTGATTTTCAAAAATAAAGATAACCCCTCCAAAATTTTAAATAACCATCGTGATAAAAATTGAAGTTATATAAATTGGAACAGAACGCCTAAAAATAACTTGATAAAATTTAATGAAACCTAATATATGATAATTACTTAAAACCTCAGGTATCAGGTAATCATGAAATTTTATTGATGTTTATAAAACCAAATAATACAAATTTGAAGCGTCTAGAGCATAGGTTATACTATTTGTAAATATATCGGTAAAATATGATTTTCAATGTTTAATAATATTTAAGTATACCCATCATATCTTCTGTCATTAGAACGATTTCGTGCTTTCCTTCCAGATATATAGTCAAAGGTATTCTCGGGCTATCTATCGCAGGTAAGCGGACCAGAATGGTATGCTGCTCCGCCACAAATCCGCCCGACGAATTCGAAACAAGTACCGTTTGGTACTTGTTTAGATCACATCAGAAAGTGCATGAAATTTTGCATCATTTGAAAGTGCATGAGTTTTGAAGCGATGAACGGAATCAATTTTACAAACTTGAAACAATGAGTAGATAGTTTTTCAAAACATCTGTAACTGTAATTGAGGTAATCCACAATGGAAGCGGATGCTCTGATTTTTCATTTCCGTTTACTCTCAGAGTTTCCCACTAATTTCGACGCTTCTTGCAATGTTTTTCCTAAACTTCTTTTCTTGGGATTGATATTAACTAAAAGGAGAAACTTATCGTTATTTACGAGATATTTTACTGGCATATTGGCTCAAAGGATCCAAAAGAATATGGAAAACGAAATGCCCGACGCTGTCCCCTTTGAAAGTCTAACGTTTTTCTATATTCATCCGCTTCGTAACCCTTGAAGATCTTATTCCCGTCCGTGTTTTTAATTTACCAGGTACGTTTTCAAAAGCTTAATTTCTTTTCCTCGGAGATGCTAATCGTGAGCAAAGATGTTTCCCGCCGGCTACAGACCCCTCCCTCATTTCCTTTCCTCACAAGATGTTTGCCTTGTATGTTTTGGACCGTTTAAACAGCACTCCCTCTTTGAGAGAGCCGTCCTTTTATTCCCACCTCTTCGCTAATTGAATTAATGGATTTGACGTCTCTCGCCGAAGCACCCCGGACTTGTGAAAGGCGTCGTAGGGAAGCGGAAGAAGAGGAAACAGAATGGCAGGAAAGGGAAGGGATACTCTAAGATTTCAGCCTTGTTCTCAACTTCCGCTCTCTGACCCCAACAGTCCTTTTTTCTCCCCCTTTCACCTCGGCATTCCCGGCATGCTTCGTCCCCTCCAAATCTTCGTTAAACCTTTCACTCCTCCATCCCGCATTTCTTTCACCTGCATTGGCCTTTTGACACGGCTCGCACAGTTCGAATGAGCAGACCCTTTTGTGCTCGGTGTCGCGGCGGTAGACCTCATTTCCTCTCTCATTCCCACTATTCTCAGGAGCGAATGCATTAAATGAGTTCGGAATTTCCACGAGTGCGCTTGATGCCCACAGAAGAATAGTTGGCGTATTTTAGGTGCCTTTGTTCGCGAAAGCCCGGAAAATTTGTCGTCCTCGGAGTTTTAGTAGGAGCCATAACTTTTTCTCTTTGCAGGGTTTTCTAGTGCGGAAAGGTACTGCGGGAATTGAAAATATTTCGGAAGTCCCTTTTCATATTGAGAGAAGAATTTTATTTCGCATAAAATGTAGAATTTTTGCAGATTGCGATGAACCTTTTTTCCTCTGGTTTCTGAGAGAGAGAGGAAAGACTTTTGTTACATCTCAATTGTTTAAGTTAAAATAGCGAATTTTTTGATGAATAAAAATTTTTACGACGTCAAACCGCGATGTAAATGTTTCAGGGACTTACCAGCAGGAATATAATATTAGTAACAATAAAATGCATTCGGGCGAGATTGAAACTCTCGTCTCATTTTTCATATAACCTGTAAGAAATGAGATCAAAATTTTAAGAGCGAAATCAGTATACCTTCATTATATTTGAACGATTCCTTATCCTGATTGATTGAAACCGTTATCCCAATAAGACTTATGAATATAAAAAGATGACAACCCTGCTAACATAGTTCATTTTAATTATGCAGAATAAATTCATTAGAGACCGTTTATATTTATAAAAAAGGAAAGAATTTAAGTATTAGACAGCGCTTTTAAACTGCTGAGTGCAGGTTTTACGATCGCTCCCGTTATTAAGATTATTCTTTCTCTTTTGTCGTAATAGCATCGACGCGTTTAGATTTATAGCGGATGAAATGGATTTTGGGGCTCAAATTCATTTGAATTGAAGTGGATATTTGAATTGAAGTGAATTGAAGAGATTAACGATAATAGTTTTTACAAGGAATGGGGAAGGGTGACGTGTGCTTGAGATGGCGTGTTCCCAGGAAATTTCCCAAGAAAAAATAGTTTTATTCTTCACGAAAAGCTTTCTTATCTTAGAAACAAAATACAAGTGAAGCCAAAAAATATGAAATTCCAAATCAAAAATGAAAATATGAAAAAAATTAGACTTTACCAAGTGTGCCATGGAAGGAAAAAATTCGAGATACACTTGAATATGGTTTGATAAAAGATTCTGTTCATCCGAGGTAAGCTTCGTCTAACTGAATACCGGCCAGAAAAATCCCGCCACAAAGCTGAGTAATGCGACTAAGTATACGGCCAGAATAATGGATAACTTTGCCAACATTTTGGAGATTGAGGCAAAAACCACATATCATCCTTTAGGTTTATGGGTATGTATCTTGGCTCAGCCGAGCTTTATGCTGAGAAAGGGAAACCTTCGGTTTTGTTTTCCGTATAATTTTGTGGCCGTAAACCGCCGTGCTTTACACTTTTTCTTGTTTGTATAGGTCTCCTTTTGTATACAGCGTATATCATATTCTGATGATGGCGCCGATGTTGATAGAAATACTTCTTCAATCTTCCCTAACCTTCCCCTCTCTTTGGGAGAGTTTCGGCCCTCTTTTAGAATCTTATGCGCTCCATTGGAATACATCCATGGGAATATATTTTCTTTGAGGTAATGACTTAAATTTTTTGTCAACCATTACAGATCCAAAATCCGAAAGAATAACGGGGAAGAAAAGATATATAACTATCGTAACTTTCTCGACGGGGTGATATAATTTTACCTTTCCTTCATAATCAAATGTCGATACGCAATTGAAGATCTTTCTTTGAACTTATGGGTCTCATTATTGATGGTGTTCTCACACATCGTAAGGTAACATATTCCCTTCCTCAAAGGAAACCTTAAAGACCTTTTAATCTATGAATGATTCTCACTTATTATTTCAACCTTCCTATCTTCGAAGCTTTCCCACGTTATTTTTAAAAAACCATGTACATGCGATGAAATGTTCTCCCGATGAAATCATAGAGAATATTGAATATAGACTTCCATTATATGGACATAAATAAACTTTTATTTGTTTAATTAAACAAAAGAACTAATTTACCGCGAATAACCATTTCAAGCAAAATTATTTCAAGAAAAAACTATTTTAATTACAGTTGGTTTTCTCATATGGTTATGATTATTCTCCTGATTTGAAAGCTTCCATTAAAAATATTATCTGCCCGAACACTATATTTCGCGCAACGACTCTTTTAGAGTCTCCTAATAAGAACATATGAAGAATTAAAGAGAATTCCGACTCAGTCGGCAAGTTTGCAAAAACTTGCAGTCTCCACTCATAAATAAATGTCTACGGAGAAGTTTTCATACTCTACGAGGATAAGGATTTTATTAATGGCGTACTGAAATCGAATGACAAATATATAGAAGAAATGCTTCTAATAAAAATGATTCCCTCGGTACGAAAGGATCACGTTCTGTTTTGAGGATGTCCCCGAATATTTCTTCGCTGAGAAAGAACAATTGAAAGAGGCGGGGGAATAGATTGAAGTTGTAAATCTCCCGTAACAGCCCGGCCATCTGACGGCATCTGTAGCTCTCGAATAAAATAAGACAAACAGACCGCGAAATTGGTTCGGCATCTCCTGAATCGAAATAGACAACCTGAGACGGAAAATCGCGGAGGAGTTTGCAAGGGAACTAGGAATGCGTTTTCAGTGACTTTCATATTCGAGCCTTTTTGCTTCGAGAGAGGTGAAAAATTTCCTCGTCTGATATTTCAATACGAAATATGTATATTTTTTTCTGGCGAGGACGAGAAAGATGAAGGGAATAGAAGCAGAAAAAGTGAAAAATCCTTAAATTCTCATAAACAACCTCTCTCTACTTCAGCTATTTGTTATTCGATGTTACGATTTTTTTCTGCGGACGAAATAAAATAAGTACAGATGTAATAATGAATCAAATTAGTATAAAAATGAGTCACATTGAATCAAATTTAGCATAAGAACGAGTACAGTGATACCTCGAATTACTCAAGCTCGAGGTTCATGATCCTCTGCAGGAAGAAACTTTCTCCATTCTAAAACGAGACGGAAATGAATCCTGGAGCTGATCATGTCGCTCACGTAATAAACAATTTAATAATGCCAGACTATTTGGGAGTCTAAGAGTATGATGTGTATGGGCTGTAGTATTATTTATAGTCAGGGGCATACAATCGACGGTCCCAAAGAGATGTGTGAGCGAAACGTTACTGAAGAATTCGTCACATTAGACATACACATACAAGTCGATTGCAAGGTTAAAAGAAGCTATCGTCTCATTTGGGGAAGGCTTACAAATATTAAAAACTATATTCCAACCAAAAATGCGTCATAACTATAAAGCGGAATAAGATTAAAAATTACTATCTTTCCATGTGGAAATTCTTAGGGGAAAAAAGAAAGATCATGAGACGAGTTTTTTAGTTATTTTTAAGCCATCGCCACCGCAATAACTTTTTAAGACACTTAACTATTTTTCAATATATTTTATTAATATAACTAATAGCTACAAGTTTTATTAAAGATATTTGTTATGAAAATTGTTTTTGTTATGTCTTGGTCCAATTTAGACTAAATTTAACTTGTTTTTACGCAAAGTTCTACATATACGTGCGCAAATTCGACAGAAGCGGTTTTCGTCGACCCCAACTATCTTAAGTGAGTAGCTTTGGGGTATTACTGAGTAAGAAAGATCATAAAAGTTAATCGATATGTATCTAATAAAAAATAGATGGATGTTTTTTCGAAGAGGTTAGGCACATTTACGCCTTTCTTCCACCTTACCTAAAAATAAAAAAGACATTGATCATGAAATAAAATGATTAAAATATTTTTAATAAATAAAAATGACATTGTAAGTTAATTCACCCGCCGTCATAGCCCGAGAGTAACGATTAAACCTGAAGAAGGTGCACGGATTTCCCAAAAGCCTAGTGAGATTGTTCTGCATCATGGATCGATTAGTTTGAGCGTTCACCCGGAAAATGAAAGATCTGAGTTCACCTCCACTCACATCACACTTTTTCACTCCGTTAATCCTTTGGTTAGCTGGAAGTATCCGTTGATTAGAGGAGCGAATGAATTCAGATGAAGAATAAATTACCTAACCTAACCGGAGGGTTCTCAATTATTTGCGGGAGACATGCCAATGTTTGTGCGTGCTGTATGTCCATGGGTACATGCAATTACTTAGATGCAGATGGAAATACGGAAGTCACATTTAAATTCTCCCTTTTTGCCTCTTTCCGAGGTCTTAAAATGTTTCTCTGCAATCACGTGAGTTTGAAGTAATGAAAACTTTGCATAAAATGTCTACTATTAAAACGGATGAAGCACGAAGGAGTCGACAACGACTGTATGTGCCTTAACTGTGGGATACTTTGATCTATACCACTGCAGAGTATTGTTAAAGTATCGTCTAAAACAATCATTCTCAAATTTTCTTTTCAGATAAAAATCCACGGAACACAGATGTACTTCATTTTAGAAATCAAGTTGTAACAAATGGTATTTTTTAATTGAAAGTTCATTAAATATTTAATTATTTAACATTCTCTAAATTCAATATAAATATTCTATATTTAATACTTAAATGGAATTGAGAATGTTGTTCCGATATGAAAATTTCTTCGAAAATCTTTCAATTAGGTTGTGAGAAAACAATATTGAATCCAGCCATTTAACATACCTTCATTTTACTATATCAAAGCAAAGAGTAAATAATTATTCAATAGAAAAGGTGAATGCGTAATATCTATATTATTCCGATAGAAATGACCCTACTGTAGTAACAACATGCCCACTTTGTAACTTACAATTTCAGATTTAGGAGTTTCTTTACTCACAATTTTAAGATTTATTAAGCCTTTGGTCGGTTCCACTGCACTGCAAGCGCTCATTGTCAGCTATATTATCCTTGCTCGTGACATTATGATTTCTGTTATAATAGATGACCATAACCTATTGACACTTGTTGTCCTCCATATCAATAAATCTTCATTTATAATAATTGCTGGAGACTAAAGTGCAAAGATTAGCTGTGTGGAAATACGGAGCTCTATAAGTGGAGAATCGTCGTCATTGGAATTAGTGAGCAAACAGCCGAAATGGGAGAGAAAAAGAAGGCTGGTTTTGTGGAAAGAGAGGGTCGAGAGGTTTCTAAGAGGCGAAGGTAAACAACGGTGTTTTACTGCTCAATCTATTATCGTTTCGGTGAGACTGCCGACGTTGGCGAATGGGCAGATTATTGGTCCCTGCTGACTATGACTATCCTCACCGAGGTACACCTGAGTGCTATTTTGATTTCTATGGGGGGTAGCGAAGAAATATAACAATTTAAGAAAACCCTATTACGGTAATTTTTCAATATTAGGGAATCTTTCTTTTAATGGGAAAAAATTGTTCACATTGTATTGACCTAAACACTGGAAGTATTATGGTCATTTAAAAAGTGATACCTGAATTGCCCTGCTTTAATTTAAAGGATTTCTTTGCATTCCTCCCTTACAGTTATATTTTGTTCTTTGATATTAAAATTGATGCTCAAAAGAATGCTACTTCGTATCATCAATTTAATCGGAACTGAAATAAAAATCAATTGACTGTGACAAAGACAACCTGTCATATTTTTTTCGCTCAAGCGGAAGAAGTATAGATGACCGGTTTCCGTTTGACTCAACATTTTTGCTTAAACCTATTCGGCAGAATAATTTATTTAGGAAAACCATCCAGATTCTAAAACTACCAGAGCCGAGTTCTGTAGAATTGGTTAACTTCCTATGATAATTTTAATAGAAAATGTAAATGTAAGTGGTGAGATCTTAACTCTTCTTCGTCAGTATTTGTACAAAATTACCTTTTCTGTCTATAAATATCCGAAGATTTAACCAGATTTAATATGTATGTAATTCAAATCATGGAAAACCTATAAACATATTTTAAGGTCTTACTAAATTACTAAGTCAGAATCAACACAATGAAAATCTCAAATTAATTACAAACCATCTCATTAGTATGAAGGTTAATTTGAGAGCTTATAAGAGGATTTTTTATTTGAGATACAATAAATGTGATAGCAGCTCAAAAAGGTTTCTTAAATGAATGTCTCTCGATTACACATTAAAGAGAATCAACTAATAAATTGGAAAGAAACAATCTGTCTGCGCCCACAAATTTTTATTTAAAAAAGACACGACCGGTTTCGAGTTTAACTCATATTCATTTAAGTTGTTTCTTTCCAATTTATTATGGAGAGGTTCCACCAAGTATCGCCAGGAAGCATTAACTATAGAGAATCGAGTATTCAGTTGCTTCAAACGGGCTGAAATATTGATAAACATGGCGTATTTATTGATGTGTTTTATTCTTATACCTTTTCCTATTAAACGATTCCTTATTCCGTTAAAGATATTTAGGAGGATTTAGGTTTCATTTTCAGTAAATATGCTTTAGACGTAGAGCTTGTAAAATGTAAACATTCTTCCGTAATTCAATGATCTGCTTCAACTAATTTTGGATTTGATTTCCCGAAACTTTCTACAAACAAAGTTCTGCAATTCTACCCAGATTATCAAGAAATTTTCCAAGAGCACTCATATCCTACCCACTTCATTGCTTAAGAATATCAGCTTAATTTCATCTCGCTGAATTACATTTCCTCTTGAATCTTAGACTTTGAATACTTTTCCCCCCATTTCCTCACTCGAGTACATTTTTCCAATTAGCGTAAACATGAGTGCGTTTCTCACGTACGGATTTTTATCTGTGTATTCTATTACATTCGATGCTAGTTTCAATTGAATGTCATTACTTGATGCCGAATTTTTCTAAAAATAAATCTTTAGTTACGGTTAGTTATTAAGAGTTGTTAACATGACCAAAATTTCAACAGAAATTCAACAAATAAAATCAATCATACTCGTAAATTAATAGCTTCATATTACATTGATAGTAGTAGACGGGGTATATCTCGGAGCCTAAAATTTTCTATCTAATTATCTACTTCATGAAAATGATAAACCGACTGAGAAGATTCAAAATTGATCTCAGATCTTGTCTTTTCACCCTACAGTATCAATGTGTACTTTGGGCTGCCTTGTGTCTGAGGAAATAAGAAAGAGAGGCTATTGATTCTCGAGCGAAACCCTCTCCATACAAACATCCCGACATTTTCTTTCCTTTCTCTCGATCTTCTTATCTAACTCTCTTTCTATCTTTTTTCTGCTGTTCAACGGAAGCGAATCTAGTCGATAGCAGGAACGAAAGCTTCCGGCGGCAGATGGTGGAGAAGAGAGGGAGAAAACATGGTGTGGGAGCTGAAGAAATGGTTTTGAAAATGTGGAATTTAATAGATAAATATTTTTAGAGATGGCGATAAATACTGACGAGTCAAAACAAGTATAGAGTCTGAACGGATATAATTGAACATTTTTTCTTGTTGCCCTCGAAATACATTCAAAATTGTTCTTTATTACAGGTGTAATTTTATTTATCGCTGCCGACCATCTTTCCTGTAAATTAAACAGCGATTTCTACATTTAGCGTAACAGAGAAATTTTTCGTGGAACACCCTTAAACTGATCAACGAAAATGTAAGATTACCGATATTGAATTTTCATATCTTTAAATATTAGCATTTTCTCCAGCACCAACTCCTTTGGAGCGAAGATAGTTCATAAAAAGTGGATCTCGGGATGGATCAGAATAAAGAAGGAAGCTCTTTGAAAAAATCTTTAGAATAAAAGTCTTAGATGAAGAAGATTTCTCTGTTACTCAAGTTAGCAACTCTGTGAAACATCAACTAAACTTTATAACGAATTATTTGCTAGGGTAAAAAGTTCGATCTCGTCGTTTTTGGCTAAGTTTATCAGAGACATCAAATTTTTTTCAGCCAGCTGGTGACGTTTCAGCTATCTTTTATGGTGGCTTTAAAGGAAATACGTGAATTTAAGTGTGCCAATTGAATCCCATCACAAAAAATTCCTATATTCCTTGATCTTCAAAATTGCATTATAAAGTTAAAATCCTGTCTACTTAAACTAGAATCTCTGAGGTGTCTTCGAAAAAGTACCTTGGCAAAACAAAATATCATTAACATTTGAAGTAATCACTTAAATCACCCAACTAGTGGGTAGTTGTGATGGAAAGATCCTTCTTTTCAATCAGATTTCATCTAGAAAAGGTGGCTATAAGTATCTTGAAGACCTACTTGCTAATTAGAGAAGGCACGGTTAGAGATTGCTACGATAAAACATCGTTACGAAATTATTCTATAACACAGGTTGAGACTTCATCAAAGATAAATTAGAAGTTGCGTTGCGTTAAGTAATTAGAAAGGATTACCTCTCGGGATCCACTATTAGGTATTGCGTAGGCAGATAAGTAACATGCAATTCCTCGACTACTTAGTCCGAACTGACAACGACCGTTAAATAGAGAAATGGACGGGAGTGCGGATCGCTTTAATAGCTCATTTCTTCTACGAATGATCTGCGATAGTAATAAACAAAAGAAATAGGATGATCGCTTTTTTGCTCATGCACAACACTCCGTCTGACTTATGTCACATCCCGATTTATGGTTTCAAAAGTATCAAATAAGATTGAAAAAAAATAGAAATTTTCTCGTTAATGCACTAAATCGTTCCACCATTTCAGTCTCCCATTCCCATCTCGAGTTTTCCCAGCATCAAAAAGAGTTCATCCATGTTTCATCCCAAATCCAGGATAACTGCCGACTTACGGCCATCCGTTTCCCATTAAAAAGTCATCCTTCCCTCGTATCTGCTCCTGCCTCTCCCATTAACATCTCATTATTACTTCGTTCTTTTCCATTCGATTGTCGTGGAATCGGACAATGGTGCGAAGCTACGCGGATGAGGACGTCCTCTTTCAGAGGTGAGCACCACCAAAGGGGCCATCTCATTACCGCCATCCCAATGGCTTCGGCTCGTTAATGCAGCATTTACACCTCCTTGCTCAGAGAATCCATTGTTGAGAAGGTTTACGTCAGCTTCGAATTCTCCTTTCTAATAAGATAGAGCACATCTGTTGATTAGAATTTACTACTGAAAACGCAACAAAATAATCATATATTGGAATATATTCTGTCAGGAAAGTGCAACAGAACAGATTATCTACGACACTATTACCTAGCAATAGATACTAGTTTAGTTTCGTATCAGAATGAGTCTCCATCCATTAAAAAGTTAAAATTGTAGATAATTTTTTATATATATTCGACAATGATGATGCTTCTTTCACGTCCACTGCAATGTATCTTCAAGTAATGTCACTTCACATCAACAATCATAGGCTCAACTTTAAGAAATAAATGGATTATTCATCAATATCATATAAATATTTAATTTATCTTTCTTTCTCCAATCGTGCCACACCCATATGCTGACGACCTTCTATCTCTAGAACTCCTCTGTAACTAATGTTTCACACCCACACAATAACTCACGTTTCATATATATACTCATAGATCATAAATTTCTACCTTCAGATAGGCTCATGTTCCCCGTAATTCCTTAATTAAGCTATTTTTGCTTTACTTACTCATTAATTTATCGATTTTTCCTTTTTCTTTCTCTCTATTTATTCATATATCCTACCTCTCAATATTTGACCCAACCATTTCCTCTGCTGTCAAATTATTACTTCTATTCAAACCCTATCTTGTCCTGTCATCTTCAGCGTTGCTGCGTTTATTTATGTATCAATCCAACTTTTTTATCCGATCTTGTTACACTAACATACCGACGAACTTTTATACTTAGAATTCTTCTTTAATTAAGATTAATATTTCATAATCACAAAATAAAGCATTCCACACCAATGAGCTCGCCAATATTTTCAAATTATGCCACTATAACAAAAAGTCATCGTAGTACATTAACACTAATTTCTTTTGGCTTCGTGAGTGTCTGTTTTTAATTATGTATCTCCATTATCGATGTAGTTATTGCGATGTGTGTCTCTGCCTTAGAGTACTATAATTCCAAGGTTCAGATACTTGCTTTTATTTACAAATAATTTTTGGATGAGTAATGCAGTTATTTTTGTAAATTTAAATCCGATAACATAAAATCCGGAATATAAATTCATTAATTAATTAATTTTACGCTTGTATAATCATATCTCCATTTGATTGATTTCATAAAATGGAACGATGAAATGCTCATTGAGAGGATGATGAGTTCAAATATCATTACGAATTCATGAATTTATAAGAATTTTGTTGCGAGTGGCCTAATTGCCGTCAATTGCGATATCAGTAATTTTAATTTGCATGCATAATTAACTATGAATACGTATGGATTTATTCACCCCGTTTAATAAATTGAAAGAATCATCGGAAAATATTGTTGCTGCGGATAATTCATCTACTTTGTCTTTACGTCCTCTATTAAAATCAATTTTATCTACATTAATTAATTTGCTACCTTAATACTTCTAACTATGGAAGGATTAATACACATTTCCTTAATTTTTTTCCCTAATTTGAGCCTCTTTAAGTGTCATGCATTCTCGTTTTCATTACATTATCCAAAATTAGCATTATATTTCATTATTCTTCTCTCCCTAAAGGTTTATTTTTCTAATTTCCCATTCTGATTCATATTACGTTAATTCATATAACATCTAATATATTCCTGTTTTTCCACTTCATTAATCATTTATCTATAATCCAAGCCGAGACTTCCCCCGCTTCGTGATTGAGAATATTTCTTTAGAAGGATGTATTATTATTTCATTGAGTGTGTATACATTGTGCGCTTATGAATGAAAATTTTTAGCGAGTTATTTGTTAACTAACGTACGAAAGTATTTGATATTCTGACTCACTTACTTACGGTAAGTAAGTGAGATGGTCTCTCCAGATTTAATGGGAACTTCATGAAGATATATATAGCATACTTCTATAGTCGGCAATACATTCTACTATAGAGATACAAGTATGCGAATGAGACATAAATTTTCTTAGATGTAGTAATATCATTATAATGAAAAATAGAAATCAAGAAAACAGTTTATGACGGAACAGTGGCAGAGCGGAACGTGCTATTGTCTGAAAACAGAGATCTTTCCATACATACTTATTAAAATTATGTGATATTTAATTTAATTTTGAAAAAGATGCTAAGCATTTATCTTACAATATACGAACAGGCAATTGAAGTATTCATCATTCTTGTTTCTTTTAAAGGTTTTTTTAATTACTACATTACGGGACAACTACTTAGGTTAACTGCTCGGTTTTCCATGCATATCCCACTTCATGAAAAATGCGCTTTACGAATCACTTTTGTTTACGAACGAATCCTTAAGGCGAGCTGTATCTTTCTTCAAAATAATAAACCAAAATTTCTTTGTAAAAATAGCGTTCGACCACTGTTGCCTCCTTCACTCGGCTCCTCACGAATTGTTCAGACGAACAACTTCGACCAATGACAGCCAACTTTGCATCTTCTCTAAGACCGAACAAGGGGTACTCTGAAGAGAGCTGCTCTGGAGGACAATATCATCAACAAGTAATTCGTCAGTAAAGTAGGCCAAGGAATTACACGGTTGGTGCAACGTTTGACGCAACGACAGTGATACTACACTACTTAGCGAGTATGGGCTTCATCTCCACCTTGTAAGAGCTGCACTAGAGACCCTTTTAGTGTTCGGCTAAGACTTCTTATTTCTAATACAAAGGGGGAAGTTTCACTCCTCAGTATTCTCTTCCTCTCCGTCCTTTCTTTGTTCTGTTTTTCGTAACAGATTTTAGTTAGCGGCTTAAGCTAACGGAGACCATCTTCTCCATCGTGAAATCATCATACCTCTCTGCCTTTCTCTTTTGTCAAAAACATTCCTGCTCTTCAATTTTCTCTCCTGCTTTATTACTTAATTTAAGGTTTCTGAGACTTACTTCATGCAACTTGAACTTACAACAGATGTTCTTCACATTAGTTGACTTTTCATTCGAATTATCTTCAGAGTAGTTCCCTCAGTGAGAACTGTGATCTAAACGAGCAAGCTATAAATATTGTTAATTTAGCCTTGAATTTCAGCTCTTTCGTCAAATAACAACATGATATTGGCGCACAAAGATTTGAGCTGAATCTTATTCCACTGAGTTCCTCAGTTTTACGACCGTTATAAAGATTTTTAAGCACTAATGAATTCCGTCATCTCGTTTTAAGATTTAATTTAATGACTTTAAAAATTTCTACTTCAAAGTATTTGAATGTAATACATCTTAGTTAGAAGTTATTATTATCAAATGCAATATAGTTGACAGAGACTAATATGATCAAAATCGCAACATAATATTTCCCAATATTTATTTTTAAACTTAGTTCGCGCTCATTATGCAACCATATTTAGATAGGGAATACATATGAAATGAAATCAATTCAAATATACAAATTAAATCAATTTAAGAAATTAAGCCAAAAAATTTAGGCTTGCGTATGAAAAACTTAACCTAATATCAAGGGAACATTTCGGGAACTGAAATTGTTTACGAAGGAAAAGTAAAGTACGAAAACAAAATCTTTATTCTTTTTTCTTGGTTCTCACTTGCATTCGATACCCTGATCTCGTGCGATGTTTAACTAATACCCCTCTAAATGTTATTTATTTTCATGATCCTTCAGAGAAGTTCTTTCAACACTTTCTTCGTCAGCCATTGCCTTTTATGGTAATGTTTTCTTCTTATTTACCTTATAAAACTTTCTAACTTCCACTTTATCTTCAACAACTTGGAAAAAGTTCCATGTTCTACTCCTATTAGCTCCCTCATCCTATTCCTACGGGAAGACCTGGCCAAACATAAAAGGTAACTTTCTTCTCACACCCCTCTCCATCAGGTAGTGTAAGGTATGTGAGATAAGAGCCGATAGCACATATGCAATTATCGATGAGATACCATCTCTATTATCGACCACCAGCATGGTGTAAACATTACAGCAATCAGCGAAATCTAAATTCCTGACTCCTCTTTACTAATATCCAATTTCAAACTCGATTGAAAGAGTATTTAAGATAAGAGAGATAGTAGTGATGGGGATGGGCCATAGATATCCTTCTTATTGCCTTCACTCCAGTGTTATTACTTGAATTATCAATATCCGGATTCTCCGGTAAATTACCTGCTTCTACGATATGGCATTTGTCGAAAGAATTCTTTGAAAAAATAACGCAGGTTTTCAATATATCGAATATATTTTATATATATCGAACATTACGTTGTATGCACTTCGAAAAATTTCTTTTACACTTTTAGATAGCAAGCAGCAAATTAATTAATTAGAAAACACCTAATCCATATTTCGCCAGAGAAATTAGTGAAGAAACAGATTTATTTATCCTTTATAGTAATTTTACAGCTATATGTCACTTCCAATGTAAATCACATTATTTATTTTTTCATTTCCTAATTCTTAGTAGATACTTTTGTAATAGAAAATACGGTACTGTTATAAATATGGTTTTCACTTGTCGGAGAAACTGATTTCCTTTCTCAGAATTAAATCAACGGTCGCCAGCAGTATAGAAATGAAGTAATTTTACAATAATATAACGGATATAATGAAAATCATTCAGAAAATCGACTCTACATGAGGGCTTTAATAAATATTTTCAATTTTACAAACTTCGCTTTCACTTTTACACATATGGCTCATTGTATTTAGCAAGCAGCTCAACAATTAAACGAGCAACATTACGCAAGATATAGATAGCTCTCTGTGGAAATGATATCTTCTATTTTGCCCTTACCTATAGAAAATATTACAACCCAGATCTCTTGTTATCCCAGGTAAATTTATAGAGAAAGACCTTGTCTAAAATGTTTGGATATCGTGATAACTGCAAATAAACTTAATTCAATAATCTTACACTGTGAATAATAATCTACAGATTCGTAGTCGTACTTTCTAGAAAGTAGAAAAATGCTAACAAGATTTCAGAGGGATCATAAAAGTTACGCTCAAATTTAACCTACAAGAATATCACATACAAAAAATATAATCCGTTCAAATTTTATTTGTGGCATGTTTTAGCGAATCATAATAGCTAAGAAATAAAAAGTTATGATATAAGTAATTTAAGAATAACAGTTTCTCTATGAACATCTGGATCTATAGTTCTTTTAAATTGTAAATAAAAAAGCCATTCCAATAATACAAAAATATCTGAAGTTTTCAACTCGTTGTTAGCAGTAAATCATACCTTAATCAGTATCCCTTTAAATTCTTCGGAAATCAATTACGTATAGTTCAATGATCCCATTTTCTATCCAGTACGTGACGTGATAAATCGCTCCTTTCTTACGGCAACAGACTGTAGCCCTTACGGACAAAACAGAATGAACTGGGATGACCTTTAATGAAATTGGTAAAGAGCCCCGTAATTAGAAACTCTTTATCATTTGCATCAAATTGCGTGATTTCTTCACCTTCAGCAGTTTTGTTCCCATCCGCGCCACTGCTATCAGATGGTATTCACCACAATTTATCCTCATAATAGCCTCGAGCCTCACCTAGCGACCTTTATTGTTCTCGGCGAGTGTAAATGTTATCTTTGGCGCTATTCCCAGCAGCAATTACCGCCTCTAATCTGATGTCACTCAACTCCGAATAATCTCTACTTCAATAGTAAGAAAAATACGTCCTAAAATTTAAGCTGCTACGGCTTTCACGCATCGCCATTCCGAGTCGATATTCGATTTAATTCTTTTTTTAAACCCGTTAGTATCTGTTTTCACTTATCTTGCTTCTTACATTCGGTGTTAAATCTATAATTTACGACCAGCCACAAACTCGAGGTCAGATATAGGTTAAAAAGTGTTTAAAATAATTTAATTTTCCGCGTTAGCATGAATCTATAATGATTTTTATTCCTATTCTAGCTTCTGAGGAGAAGTGAATTCATTTTACAAACTTAAGAAAGAACCTCATCTTTGATTGAAAAGAAATTTCTCATTTTGAATTCTTTTTTTATCTTTTTAAGTCCCACAAAATATAGTTGCAGTATGAATGTATACATATACACTTCTTTGAATTTGCTACTCTCATTTGTTGTCCATATATATACGAGTACACAGGAAACTCTGAAAACTTGGATTCTCAAGTATTATAATGTAATTCTTATCATTGCTTAGTTTTAAGAATTCATTTATTTTACTTTTGGAGACCAGGAAAATGATGTCTTAGAATTGAGTTAAATTGATGCTTATAAGACAATTTCTTTTGAGTCTATTACTCACTCGTCATGATTACCTCTTGTTTTTGAAAGATGTCGCTCCAACATTCAATTTTCGCTTTCCTTTCACTAAAATGTAATCACTTACAATATTTAGGATAAATTATAACTATATTTCAGACAATGCTTAGTTCCCGTGTCACGTTTACGCTCGGCCTAAGAAAAGTGACTATATGTCCGATGTGAACGAGCAACTGTCTTTTATTATGCTCTAAGGTGGCAGTAGTCTTCAGCCGATGTCGATTTCTTATGTTATGAGAGCCACGGCTGAGGATAATAGTCTTGCCTCACGCTTCGCCTGGAATTCTGCTCCTAGCTGTTATGGTTGCGATGGATTCAGCTGTGCTATAATAGATACAGTCCCTTTTATAGAATGTAAGCCCGCCCCACTCCACTTTTTTGTACGAGTGAAATATTGTTTTACAAGAAGGACTTCGCGGTAAATACGTGGGAAAATTAACAGAAAATCCCATTTAAAAGGCAATTCTATAATATCCCCAGATTTTGGCATGAGCATTGATGACCGTATTTGCATTCGTCTTTTGCATGTTTCGTCCTTTCCGGATTATTCCTCATTATTTATTAGCACTCAGTACATTACAATATAAAGTATTTAAAATTCTTGTTTAAATCATCTCGGTTATTATCCTAAATTATTTCTTTACACATGTGGAGTGAAAAGAAAGGGATCATCGCCTAAGATGGGCGCAAATGTATTTTTATTTTTTAACCTTCTGTTATGTTTTTTTCGTGAGTGTTTTCATTAGTATCCTCTTGTAATCGATTTACCAATGATGTTCAAGCCCACCAAAGGCAGAATATGCCACGAAATTGATATTTATCTGACACTTTCCTCACGATAGACACGTCATTAAACTGTAGTGTGTTGTACATACCGTATACACGATAGGTAAATTTTGCTGTTGTGGATAAAGCTTAATTTATTTATTTATTTTCTCTAAAATTCTGCCAGAAAATAAATTTAGCGAGTATAAGTCTCATAAACCAACTCATAGTAAAATGATGATGCATTTCCAATGAAGAAACCAATTAAATAATAATGTTAGATATTCAAACTCAAATTACTAAATCGATTGGTATATATTGGTCTCTTCAATTGCACCATTAAGACGAATTTTATTGTTTTTTATTTCTCGCCTACATTCTATAAATACATTAAACTTTTACCTACTTATTCATAAATTCTATATATGAAATGAAAGCAATATTAATAAATAATACGAGAAGAAGACGACAAATTTATTTTCAGTATTTGATCCCACTGCCTTTATATTTGAATCATCAATAAATTGAACATAAATGGGAATTATTGTAATACTTATGACAATTCGATTAGTTCCTGCTTGAATACTACCACCCTCTTAGATACGATTAATAAAATTCTTTGAGAGTTATTAAAACTTATTTTACTGACTGCCCGTTTGAATATTGTATATGCATTGGATATTGAAATAACCCTTTTATTTTTCCCTTTATAAGGTTTCAGTATACCAAACATATCTCGCACTCGAAACCAAATCATCGGATATTTCTATATCGGAGAAAAATGTTGTTCTACTATCAGCAAATAGTAATAATGAAACTTATAGATTCCTCAATGCTCTTCCGGTATATTTTGAATCCTATCATTAAGCATAAGTTATTTTGCTAAATTTGTTCTAGTTATTCGGAAAATGTTTTACCAAAACAAACTATTTAAGTATTTCAAAGAAAGCTGGAAATAGTTTTACGTCGCATTTGGTTCGAAGTTCTCTTCCTGGTTGATTCCGATTTTCTGAGATGATCTTGAAATATTCCAACAAAAGAGACAGCAGTAAGGAACTAGTCTCGCCTTTCTAAATCGATAAGAAAAATTCGGCCCTTAAAATTCTGGGAGTTTAGGCCCCGAAGTGTTTATTTCTCATCTCGTCTTCGGGCTTAAATAATCAAAGCGATCATCCGCGCCTCGTTAATGAGTACCTTCAATGGGTGCATTTCAAAGGGTAGCCGAAACCTTTCCGCAAGATATATAGAAGGAAGCAGTTCCTCCATCATCCACTGAATTTCTTACCCTGGGAAGATAGATGATAAAAGGATTTCCTCGTTTAAGGAAACTGAAAGGGCGACGCGGGCGGTTTAATCGAATGAAAATTTAAATCTAGCGTCCACAGGGAGGGAGGCGATGAATTTTCCCACTCACGTTTACCCCTCTTTAGATTGAGATCTGCCGTAACTTCTTGCCGATCATCTTTGCTCTCCTCTTCATCTTCTTCCTCTTCTTCCTCAGTCACAATCCTTCTTATCACTACCTCTCCGCTCTTCTCCAGCTTTCCCTTCGTCTTGAACGTACTCCGCCTCCTTATCCCTTGGCACATCTTGTTCAGTACTAGGCTTCCCCTCATTTCCTTCACCTTTCACACTGTCTATTTCACTATACAACTTTTTCCGTTGATTTTGAACGGTTTCTCTGGATGGAAACCTATTTGTGTTTCTCCTTTGGTGAGGTACGGTGTGAGAGCGAAGGCTTCGCAGGTCCTCAGTCGGAGGTGACAGCAACAAAACTAGCGACCTTTTTCTCGATGAGAGGTCAGTGCCATCTCCTCTCTTTCTTCTGGTGACACTTCACTTCTTCAACTGCTTTCGTCAGCCACCCTCTTCATCTCCTCCTGATTCATTTGCACCCTTCTTTATTTCGCTCCCGCTGAATTTATTTCTACCTCTTATATTTTGCTTCTTTTCCTTCGTTTTCGTTTCTTCTTCCACCTTTCTCTCCAACTCTTCATTCAGGTGCTACATTGAGCCACCAAGAAAGATCATCATCACTGTCTATAGATTTTACCGAAGCGATACCGACACGATTTTTTTCATTCAATTCAATTCGTTAACATTTTGCTCTACCAGTTTATACACAACTTTATCTAGATAAACCAATTTTGTAAAACATACTCAATATGGCAAATCGTGCCTAGCTCCACAATAGAAACAACACTACTAGAATGATAGTAAGTCTGCCTTGAGAGAGTTATACCGTCATAAAATAAAGCTAAGCATATATGGAGAACCGTTAACCATAACGGTCGTGGTTGGAGTTAACGACTCATTTCTATAGGAGAGTTATTTATATAAGTATATTACCCAAAATGAGAACATACATCCAGCCATGTATGGGCAACCTTGATTCTGGCTAGATGTTAATGCCGTATACATTCCGTTTTATCAAATAATAAACAGATACTATCAAATAACAAACAGATCCTTAAGACTTTATTGCCTACTCGATTGCCACCACTATATTGAAGCCGTTATCATTCGTAACTCATTTTTTGTGATTTTTTAGGTGTTATCACAAACGAAGCACAAGTGTTACTAGCAAACATAGTGCTCCGTTTCCTTTTCATAAGGTCGCGCCGCATGCCCACACTTACTCAATTCTAGAAAGAGTAAACCATTTTCGGAAGTACAATGATCATTCCAAAAGCACTATAGATATCCTGATAGATATAAAAAATGAACAAGATGACCTTTTCTTTTGTACATGTTGGACCTATGGGAAAGATTTTTTAAGTTGAATAGAATTCAAGTAGGAGATGTTTCACTACTGAGATGAAGCGTTTTCTATTTTACTGATACTCCCGCATCACTCGCTACGAATCTCTAGCCCGTATTCATTTGATCCTACATTCTACCAGCATATTCTCTGCCGTTCAAGCCTTCATCACATGGGATTACACCAACGATATTTTATTTTTCGCCCTCCTTCATGCTTCCATTTCCCTCCCTTTTCCAACGTTTCCTCGCATCCTCATTTTTTCTTTTCATTTTCAATCTCTCGCCCCGGTTCCATGATCTAATTTTCCTTATTTCTGTTTCCTCGGCCCTCTCGCTCCCATTCACCCTCCGTAGATTCTCCCGCCCTCTGAGAGACACTTTTCACCAAACATTCAGAACACATATAATTCGCGGCAAATGAGTCAGTTTCATATCACGCGATTCTTTTCCTCGTAGTTTTATTAAGGGCGCATAAAATGAATTTTTATCTTACATTTCTCGGTAAGCATTTTTGTCAACTTTTCCTTTTCTGGTACGAGGATGTGAAAGGACGTTCCTCATCTCTCTATTTTTACCGTTTCTCTTCCCCAACGTTCGCTTTGTTTTTCCTCTCTCTCTTTTCCACGATTCCCAGAAGGCATCCTTGTGTGTCCTCTTCCCTTCCATATTTTTATTCTATCATTTTGCCTCTCCCGTTTCATGAGACCACCGCAGCACGCGCTCACTAATTCCATCCCTCAACTCAAACGATGTTTCGAGACGGGGTGAAAGGAGTCTACCTCCACTTGACTCGGAGGGCCCTTCTCCATCCCCGCGCTGAATATTGAAAACGAGTGCGGCTGCTGGAAGATGAGCGTCTTGGAAAAATAGGACTCGGAATTGTTTTTACGCTATGGGACGCATTAGAAACGCGCCTTTCTTGAATGGTCTTCGAGAATCGATTCCTCTCGCGAAATATTTATGGCTCAATTTTCGATTCTCGCCTATCTGCACGTGGAGACGATGGAATCGCATATCCTCGTCTTCTTCGAAAGATACTTTTCGGTATCAATTAAAAGGTATTCATTCATGTCGTCGATATGGGTTTTCCGTACTTAGTGGAACGCCATTTAATAAATTGAAAACCGACATAGTATTTTTCACAGTTGACATAGTTCTGTCTAGATGACATCACGGTTGAATGTTGAACGTTAAGAAAGTCTACGCTCGTTCTAAGAAGTAAATGTTGTCCATCTGTTTTTATGGTCTCCCTTGAAAATACTACATGCAAAGAAATATTTAACAGTTTAAACTGCAGCCTAATATCAGCAGGAACACGATGATGAAACGTAATTTTTTCCGTTTTTCCATCATTTTACATCCTCTTTTCGTTTCAGTTAATAAAAGTATTGCATATATTATTTTATAAACTTAAATTATGACATATCAATATCCTTTCAAGATCCCATTTCTCATGCTTATGAAATATTACAAAATTATGATTTTCTGTATATTTAACGACTTCCTTACGCATCCAGTCAATGAATTCGAATTATTATACTCTATTGTATTCCTTATTACTCAAATTAACATGATATTGTTTTAAAACTTTCTATTACCTTATATAAGTAACAGATCAACTGAAAGCAATACGCTCACACTCAAAACCATATATCAAGCTTAAAAATTGCACATGGGGATGTCGCTACATTTTAAGAGAATGATTGATGCCCGCGCACGGATGTAACCTTAATACACTTCCGAACTCTTCCGTTTGATTGAGACCGATTAACAAATTAAATATTGTAATTTATTTTGTAGATCAACGAATTCCAGCAGAATTTCAGTCCTATAGCCGATAACTACTAGACAGGGTGATCATAACCCTGTTTCCAGACAATTCACCCACGCGTACTATATTTCAATTAAGGACCCAACGACGATGGGACCCTCAGGATAATATACTGCTGAAGGAAATTAGAGGAACAGAGCGGGTCGGAAGTTCAAAGAACGCATCCCGAAAGCGAATGGGTGGGCAAAAAAAAACAATTTATGGAGTTAGAGACGTCGTAAATTTGAACTCACTTGTTGCCTTGTACAGGGGGCTCTTCTGCTCGTCCCAATCACTCTCGTCCTCCTCCTCCTCCTCATTCCCTTCTTCTTCTTCTTCCTCCTCCTCTTCTATGTACTTCTTCACCACCATGCTCTTCCTCTCGACCTTGAACCCCGTGCTGAAAGTGCTCTTTCTCCTGATTCCGCCACACACCTTCTTCCCGAGCATCTTTCTTCCTCATTCCCCTCCCCTTCCAATTGGCCGATCAACAACACGGCAGCACGGGAACACCCCTCCTTCACGAAGCTATCCTCTCCTCCTTCCCTCCCCACATGTCAACGGCTTCCTGAGAGAGAAAGTTGAGCAAAAGAGAGGGAGAGGAAACCTCCGCAATCTGAGGTGACCTCGGGAACACTAGCGATCCTGGTGGCAGCAGCATCCCCTTCTGGTCTCTTCGGGGAATTTCCCCTTTCCTTCCTTGCCACAACCCTCCCTTCCAAAAACCCCTCCCGTCTCTACGGCGCTTCTCTCGCGCACTGTCTCCATTTCCCATCCTTCCCATTATCCAAACCCGCTCTCCAACCCTCATTTTAATTGTTCTTTATTTATTTCCCCGCCTCCTTTTGCCCATTTTCCGTTTCGCCCGTTCACTCCCGGGTTTCTCTTATTCCCCGCAGTCGGGAGTATTTCCGATATATAAGGGATTTGTCGGAATGTAATCTTGGCGGAGCTTTGGGGTTTTTCCGGATTATGTATTTTTCGTTCGTATTGAGGCATAAATTTCTTTGTGTACCCTCTCTCTCGCCCTCGATACTCGAGAGAGGTTTTCCTCTTTTGTTGGCGATTAAGGGAAGGGAATTTTTCGCTTTCCTCTGAGAGAGTTTTACGGCGAGTAATTTGGAGGAAAAAATCACTCTCGGAATTTGCCTAGTGAAAATTGACCTTAGTATTTCGCACATGCTACGGATTTTCTACGCTCTATTTTTAAAGGGATTCCGATCCTTGAAAGAGGCGAATTGATGGATTTAAAAAACTAATTTATGTAACAGATAAAGTGAAATTTAAGCAACAGATTAGCACGAAAATTAATGATTTGAATGTATACTATAAGCTGTACTGAGTGATTATATTTCACGATGATTCCATTCTGACTGTTTTCTCACAACGGAAGTTTTCTCTTCGTCAGCCATAAGTTGCAAATTTTCCCTCATCTTACTTCTTTTTTTTATATTAATTTGGCAAAATACAAAAACGCCCCGCGAGATTTGGAGGAAGAGAGGCTCACTAGAATACAAGCTTGCCGTATAAAGGGCCGACTCAATTTTATCAATTAAAAGAGCTCCATCCCAAAAATAGTTTCCATATGGATCCTCTAAGTTAGAATCACTTATATTCATTCAATGTTAAACTTCTTTATAGACTGAAACACCGCTTTACTATGAGTACAATCTCTTTAGCTACGCAAAATCAACGATTCGAAAGTTTATCATTTTTCGTTATCATTCATTTTCAACATAGTCATAGCTTGGATACAATCCATGGGTAGCCAGCACAACTTACGTACTTTGTAAATTTTATATTGGATGTGTTTTTGAACAACATCCGATGGAAAATATACAATCTTCATGGATATCCATTAAATTATTTTTTATGTTAAATCATATTAAGATCGATAAATCAATAGCGATACCAATCAATATGACCCAAAATTTAAACCTCTCCAAAATGTATAGTTTTCAGAGGAGACATAACAACAAAGATTTATCATAAGCTTTGTTTTTCACCTGAGCTCCTTCTAAAAGAAAACTCCATCTCCGTAATGAATCTTCTAGCCGTAAACTCCGTATCACATTCCTATTTCCCCGTTATCTTCGTTATTTTCCGTCATAAAAGAGTATTTCAGCTTCAGTAGTAGTAGTAATCGGCCGTCCTCTTCTATTCTTCAACATGATAATAATTTCCAGCAGTGATCACTAAGACGATATTTCCAGGGGAAAAAATGCTGCTTTCACAAAGCTTCTGCGGCTCATTATAATTGGTACCTCACGCACGAGAAGCTCCTTGGAGACTTTTTCTAATCCCTTGAGGTATAATAGAGACAGGTTGCGATACGCCTTCAGAAGTAACTTCCAAAAAGACTTTCGAAGCTATTCGTCCAAGTCTTAACTTAGTCCTCACGGTGACTGTCTTTCTCTCTCTCTCTTGCGATGTATAAATGCTCTCCCTAAACTCCACGCTCTCGACACTTTTTCTCTCGTAAGATTCCTTTCTCTGGAATCTTTCCGTTCCTTTCCCTTCTACCGATCGTTCTCCGTTCATTTCTGTCTGGGGACTCCTCAAGGGAGATTTCCTTCGCTATGCTCTTCCACGAGCTCTAGTTCGACGAAGTTTTATTTCAACTCGCAAGGCTCTCTATGTTCCTCATCCCCTTTCTCACGATCAGATCGCAGATTTATCACTTCATTTTACGTGGGTTAGTCCATCTTTTCAAAAGGACCTCCGCTAGAGCTCTGATTTATTGGTTTTACAAGATTTTATGGATCTAGAAGATTTTACTTTTTGCTTCAAGTAAGTTTTATAATGTTGATTGAACTCTTAAGTTAAGGCCATTGAGACATTTTTGATCAGCAAGAGCTTTTACTTTGTCAATATGTAATATGTTTATGCCAATAAAATATGAACATTCATAGTCACAGATAGAAATTGATGTTTCATAGATATTCTTACCTATGAATCTTCGTAGGTTTCTGTCATATAGCAACACAGGGAAACCTATAGATGGGCTGACGGGAGATAACGCCTTACGTATAGTATTTTAAAAAGATATGATGAATATTATGTATTAGCAATGAAACATCATGAATATAAACTATCCTCAGTCACAAAAAATTGTAAATATAAAAACAAACCAACTGCTGTAAATATTCTCTCCGAAATGTAATCCTCATTGAATACTTAAGTTTAGGGTGATGGTTAGCATTTGGGTAATTAACTGGAATATATATCATTCTAAAAAATAATCTAAAATGAGAAAATAATCCCTCCTTATCCCATATATGTCCGAAATTTGGGAATCCTAATTCAAGCTTAGCATCATCACTTTGAATAGTCCTGAAATAATATTAATGTATTTGGTAAAGGCTTAAAACTAACTGGAATTTATAACTATCACTCTTATAATAGCATGAATACTATATTTACTAAATTTGATTTGTGTAGAAGTAAATAATTAATATTTTTATTCAAGGGAGATTGAGGCTAGTAATAAGGAATTGAGCATAATTATCTAGGATTCTGAAATATTCATTTAATATTTCCGATGCGGTAAATGTTAACATATTCCTAGAGAAAAATATATACATAATTCCTCTTGAGAGATAGAGTAGGAAAACTTAAGCGGCCTCTGTATATAAAAAATGTTAGGCTTAGAAAATAGTATTTACTGAAAGAAAACACCCTCCAAGATGGAAGGAATGAATAGACATAAAATTATTTTCAGCGAAAGAGACCTTGTTCTAAGAATTTTGAGGAATTTTAAATAACAAAACACCAATCAAATGATGCTTGATTTTTGTTATTCTTCTTTCAGATTATCATTAGCAGATCATATGAATTCCAAGAGGACATTTATATTCCGGGTTGCAAGAGTTTTCTCAGACTCTTTGATGAAAACTTAATATTCTATTAAAGCTTATAATAAGCTTCCATACATCTTCATTGATATCTCATTATCATTTAGACAACTGAAGAAAGTAATTTGAGGAATTCTTCTTCTTCAGTAACATCCCCTGAGATTTCTACTTCTCTGCCAACTTCTCCCATTCCCCTATTCGTTCAAGAAAGTGACAGAACTTTTCTCATTGCCGTCTTTTACGACTTTTCTCATTTACGAAGCTTTCATCTTCTCCTCAATCGTTTTAACTCACCTAAAAATACCAGCGTTATCTTAAAATTAGTTTTAATAGATACGTAAAATTTACTAGCATACATCTGAATGCCTATTCATTGATTGATGGTTTTAAAAATTGATCACCCTCCAAATACGCCGTCATCCAGCTATCTTTTATCGCCTCGTTTGGCAAATTCCTGAATTATTCCAACATTCAATAGGAAAAAATTATGAAACTCTTTAATGCATCTAAAAATATTCTGAATGACCCCTTTCCTAGGGCAATCTATAAATTTCTTGTAATAATTTATAGTCAAAATTGCTTAGGTATCATTTAAAGCATTACTTGAAAATTACTACGAAGCTCGATTTTTCGGCATTATTTATTGAAGTAACTCATTTTTTTCAAAGGAAAATTTCTTCCGCAATATAGAGAAAGATGCTAGTGCGTAAAATTAGTTGAAAAAACAACTGAACAACAATATTATTAATAGCGCTAAGAAGCAACGTATACATTATTCTCGTCACTACTAAAGAGCCAACAGTGAGAGCTGATTTTATGAACATATGTACGTGAATATCATAAGAATCTCAAGACTTCGGATCTGATGTATATGATAACAAATCGTTGAGAACAAATGTTAAAAATTTTTAACGCTAACTAATTGAGGATAAATATTATTATGATAGTAAATAGGCATCAATTGTATCATTATTTTTTAAATTAATTGGAGAGCAATCATATAGTATATTTTTGATAAAGCATATGATACAGATAGTTTTGGTGGCAGTGAGTCACTTTTAAGGAACTGGGATGGCTGGAATGGAAGAGCACCAGTATGCACCAGATTAAAAAGAGTATAAACCGCAGATTGCCAATTTTTCTGCAATTAATTTGGCTCGGAACAATATGTTATATAATTTATTTCTAGTGAAATTAGTGAATGAAAAACATGGAAATCTTTCTCCTAAAGCTCATTATTTTATAATAAACTTTCTAGTTTCGCTGTTATATAATGAGAAAGCTGCCCTGTAGTAACCAAACGGATGAGAAGACACCAAAGATGTGTCATAGTCATGTCAAACTATTCAGCTCAAAGGATTTTATTTACGCCATTATTTATAACTAGACCTAGAGAAAAAAGTATCATTCACATGTTAACACATTAACATTTTCTGCTTCCCCAGATATCAGTTTTACATATCAACAGCAAGTTATTTCATACTTGCTTTACCCTAAGTTGTCCTGCGGGAAAAACAAGACTTATGGTGTCCTATGCAACACTATATCATGCATAAGACTCGTCAATTTCCATAAAGATGGTGAGCATTAGCAATTTAAGAAAACTTCCAACCAGTTTTACAGCATGATTCGAGATGTAGAGCATGAATTCCAAAATTAGACAATTTTTATATTTTTCTTTCATTAAAATTCCTTCTCGACGCAGCGTTATACCTCTTAATTTCGTCCCATCGTCATTCAGACCTTTTTATTAACTCAAGTCTAAAATTCTCGCGCGAGGAAGAACTT
Source organism: Pachydiplax longipennis (assembly GCA_036926295.1). Taxonomy (NCBI): domain Eukaryota; kingdom Metazoa; phylum Arthropoda; class Insecta; order Odonata; family Libellulidae; genus Pachydiplax; species Pachydiplax longipennis. The sequence continues at coordinate 73,418,898 of JAVFKF010000012.1, forward strand.
CAGAAACTTCGTGAGTTTGATATCACTTAAATTTCCATATAACTTTTTATACACGCTCCAATGCTAGCCTATTTGTACCAATTTAAGGCGAAGTTTTCAGATTTTTCGAGGAAATTGCTATGGAAGCGTACGGCTTTTAAAAGGAACTGAAGGAGACTGCTAAATTTCCTCGAATTTTGGAGGATTTTGTAATATAAAGAAAACAGCATGGAATATGTATTAGGGCCCTGGTCTTATTTCCAAAGCACGAATCTGCTTTCCGTGTACTCGTAGTGCGTATCAACTTGCAATGGAAATTTTAGATTTAAAATAGAATACATACTGCATCTAGAAAAACGTGCTGCATGAGTTCTGTATAGAGTAATCAGTACATAAATCTGTAATGATTAAAACATATATATCTGACTTTATATCTGTTATTTAAAATCTCCATACTCTACCATCTTCATAATATTAAAATTTAGAGAAGAGAAGAGACTTCTCTATTCAGCTAAATGAAAAAACATTGGAACTTAATTTACTTCGCAATACTACACAGCTTCGAACTCACAAAATTCAACAAAATGAACGGCTGTGATTGTCTACTAATCTTTGGAACTTGAAAGAAAAGGACGGTCAATATTTACTTCTTAGATATACTCAAGGAATTAATATTCTTATGAAAAATTAATTTTGCGCTTTAGTTACTAATTACTATATCTATTTCATTTTTATCCAAGCAACGCTCTTTTCTTTATCATCCGGACTAATTCTACGAGGAAATAAATAGATATATCTTTTTAGTGAACAGCAAATTATTTTTTTCGAATCCATTTGCTTTTAATCGTACCTTTACTTCGTTTCGATCTAGTACTGATTAATTCCACGTAGAAATTGATCTTATTCTTCGGAGAACCTCAAAATTCAATTACTACTGCATTCGGTTTATTTTTGGCACATCGGTCGCTCGTCCTTAGAAAATTAAGAGCTTGACTAACGAGAAAAATTTGGACTTGTGCGAACTAGATTTTCCGTTTCATTACTCGTCCCCTTAGCTCAGATCTGCAAATAAAATGGGTCGCCGTATAAATGAGAGCGTAAGGAAAGAATTCGACAAAACGCGCACTGCCGCGGAATTCTTCAAAGCATCGAGGAATTTCTATCTGATTAAATCGGAATTGCAGGAGAAAAGGTGTGTCGAAAGAAGGAACGATTTACATTCCACGTGTCGGGGCAAGATATAGGAATTCTAGGCGTGGTCAATCCACAAGAACATGAACTTCGGTATTCTACAGGCATCTAAGCCTCGGTGGAATGCGGGTGCTCGGTCCAGAATTTGAAATTTAATCATTTCGGTACTATTCTAGTGCTCTACATGGTCTCATGAAAGTTTAGTCTAGCCAATGCGATTAGATTTATTTCAACACTCCACTGCCGGAGATTTTATTAGTTAATTTTTTATTTGGTCAACGAATGACGGTGGATTCTCGTTCATTCTTACTTATAGAAACATTATGAATAAATGAGTAGGATAGATGAGAATGAGAACTTTGATTTTGGTTAAAGAATATTTTAGAAAAATTCTCTTCGATGCCAACATATCTCTAAACTAATTCTTTGGCAGCGACTTCAATGCTATAGTAATTAGTAGATGTCAGACTTTAAAATCAATTTTAGAACTTGATAAATCTGGTGGAAGGAATACAAAAGTGTATTGGAGTCCACAAAATTTTTCGTTTCGGGAATCCAGGTAGCCACTAACCTGTTACGAGGAATATAACCTAGAAAATTTCCAAAAATATATTTTCTTTATCATTTGAGAATTTAATGATCTAAATTTTGACCCATTGATATGTTATAATTCTAAATATAAATTTTAATCATAGAGAAAAGGAGAGGAAATCTATCACTAAGCTTTATCGGTCATTTTTAGTTAAAATCACGTCCTTTATCTATATATGATTTTTTAATGATCCGGTAAGCATCATGCAAATTGGCATTCTTTGATACAAAATATCTCCTGATTCTGTCCTACATCTTTTTAAATTCAAATGTATCCTTACAATTTAAATTTCTTATGAACTTGGAACCTATCATTTACTGCTCATATCTAAAATCTTGACATTCAAAATTTAATGATAGGGAGTTGGGAGATAATTTTATTGATTTGGTCCTCGTAGGTCGTTTAAAGAGCTCGGAATCGAGTAAACACAGATTCCACTTGGAATGCTTGCCTCAGCCAAAATTTAGGGAAATAGTCCTTAAAGTTGATATCTTTCAAGTTACAGCCAAATATTCGAGAGATTCAAGTTTATAGCAAATCCGTTTAGTTTTTATCCAAGCTTTATAGATACTGTTCTAATAGCTTGTCAATACTAAAAGGAAATTACTTAAAGGAAACATGGAAAATTCTATCAGATTCCCATGGGATAGATATTTGGAGATGTGTGTAAATAGAACTACATCTATTTATAATAATATAAATAGAACTATTCAATGCTCGTTATCGATCAGTGTTATGAATCAAGTACAGAATTCCTGGGCACATCATCTCATATTTTACATTTATATCTACATAAATACTCTGACAGCCGCCTTTCGGCGTGTGGCAGTGGGTATAAACACCGAATGTTTGAGCTACTTCTTTATTTTATTATTATCTCGAATCGTTCGCGGAAACGTTCTTTAAAAGACTTGTTCTAGCATCTATTTCTCCCCTTATATGCTTATTGTTGGATCAGCCCAAGTTTTAGTGGGTAAAGTATAACACCAATTACGCTCTCTGCAAACGCATTATCTCTAAATTCAATTAGCAGTTCATTACATCTGTGCTTCTTAGCGTTTAAACTTCACGGAACACTGAGGCACTCAAGTCAAACTTCGTGGCACACTATACCTCACGTTTTACAATTTCAGTGTACATTAAAAATGAAAAATTAGAAAAATCATGCGGAAAATTTAATGATTAGAATTGTAAGATGAAATATAACAACGGTAAGAAAATATTTGTGTTAGAGAGGAAATATTTTCTTTACTGACGTTTGCATAAGACGAAAACCTCACCATGCGGAAAACAGAGAAGGGGTTAAAAATACTCAAGAAGGCACAAAGTATATGTATGTAAAAGTATCATATTAATACAAGTAGGATTAAAATACAAGAATATGGTTCAATTTGAAATACAATGTGCAACGTAACTTAAATCCCTTGTAAATTATTGTGGTCAAAATGAACAAAAAGAATATTATCGAAATATTCAAACATGTATTACAAGAATTAAAATCAAACAACTGTATAAAACATAGATTTAGCATGTGAATGAGATATTTGAGGCGACATCAAATGTGGTGCAGCACACTCATAGCTGATTTACCGTACCCTAATTAACCATGAATCGGCAACTTACAAGAAGTACATTACATCCCACATGTATGTATATAAATGCAAAGTTTGCATTTTTGCCAAAATATGGTGCAGAATTTAATGATAGATTATAGAGAATAGTACCTAGCATTTAACATTGTATAAAAAAGTAATATGTATCTTTTCCATCAGTTAATTCTAGTTTTGTATTTTAATCCGTTGAAGCCCTACAGTTAAAACTCAATACTAAAGACCAAGGTAGTTGAAGGAGGAGAGTCAGAACGTTGAAGAGTATTCGAGAGCATTAAGCTGCCTTTGAAAACGGATAGCTATATTTTATTGATTTTTTAAATTGTACAGCGTTAATATTTTTAGAATCGGATCAAAATTTTAACTCACAGAAAAAATTAAATCAAAATATTGTGAAATATGTTATTATTTCTTTACTAAACGATAACTTCCATAATTTTACTGATATTTATAGCGTGACTTAAAATCATTAATAGACGAATAAAATGAAAATCTACTTTTTTTTCGTAGAGTTCAACGATTTCAAAATAAGATAACCTCTGAATAATACGGAAATTACTTAGGCCATTAAAAACGTAAATAGAAAAATTGGGAATTAAGGACACCAAAGAGCGTGATAGGTCATGGTGAAAAGACTCTCGGCTAAGTTTTTAAAAATATTAATAAAATTTGAAATATACATTATATATTCCCGTTCACCATTATTCCTTGGGAAGACTTACGTCATATACACAATTAACAATAAAATGACTATATTCCTCTCTTACATCATGTGATATACAATGAAAAAGTCTTTCCGAAATTACTCGTATTTATCATATATCATCGATTCAAATATAACACGAGGTAAACTTAAGGCCATTTTCGGCATTCTGTTGGATTGATAATATTAAGAAAAAATTAACTCTTAAACTTCATATGTAAATAAATCTAACGCACAGGGAATGTATTTTGAATTATTATTTAATTTGTTAAACAGCTACTTAATTCTTAATTGAAAATGAAAAGAAATTATAGAAATATTATGACAGTAAGGCTTCAATTGAAGAAATTAATTAGGCTGAAGAATATTATTTGGGTTGGATGAAAAATAGAAAGGAATTCATAAGAAAGTAGACAAAGGAAAGGTACGCTCATACACATGAATGCATATATCCAATTTTTTTCTTTATATTGTATAATTATTTAATACAAATGGAGGTATTATATAAAATCATAATGTAGAAATGAATAGAACAATGTCTCTCGCCTAAGCAATTCCATTAGGAAAAGGAAGTAAATATCTCTAAATTTATTTACGCTGCTTAAAGATTTAGATTTTTTATCTTACATGTGGAACGCCCCCTTTCTACCACAAAAGGAGAAATTAAATCAATAAAGTTGCTAAGTTACACAACGTAAACTAATAACATATATTAGCCTATGTAAACTAATTGAAAATTATGTATTTTCGGAATGGGGAGATTTTCCTGGTAAATAGACGGGAGGTAAGAGAACCTTCTGAATAACGAACTGTATACATCAAGATTAATATCGAAATAAGCCTTTCCTTGGCTCCCTTAAGCACGTAGGATAAATAAAGGGATCAGTAGTAGCCACGGAAAGGGTTTCTAGGAAAAGTAAACACCACAGCCCAAATCAATGTGAGAAACGAATACCAAGGATTTGTTGCTTTAGATCTATTTAACGAGGAGGAGAGGACAAATTATTGTAAATTATAACTCAGATAACACAGCAGTAAAAATTTCTTTGCTAATTAAATATATTTGTATAAATTAAGATACCTTAACGCGGTTTTCTATAAATCTCTTTGAAAATGATATCTTATAAGCAAATGAGTTTAAATTATAATCTGCAAAGTTCATTGTCTTTTTGCAGTTAGGACATCTTTGATGTATTCAAAACTAATTTGTCTCTTTATCCGTATTTAAACGTAAGTTAACAAGAATTTTATCTGAGTATTAATTTAAATTGAGGTCGCGTTCAGAAGAATCATCTAGAAAGATATTACCCATTCTGTTCTGACATACACCCAAAAGATCTGTAGATCTTCACTACTTTAATCATGTTAAGAAAATATCTTTTTAAAGCCTCTTCTACTTCGGATTCAAGCATGAGAAAGCAGCTCTAAAATCCCTATTATGTCAAGCGTACAAGTTTTGCATAAGGAATATTTCACCTTTCCGATTTAGATGGGCACAAGGAAAATAATGGACTAAAATCACTCATTATATTAAACCTTATAAGAAATCATTATAAGACGTTAATTCATAATAGAAAGAACTGATGAGCACTTTAAGACAATGGATTGCATACAAAAAAATGGTTAATGTGTGTACCCTACCCCCTCGTAGAATTCATAATGTTAATACTGAGATTCTGTTTAGAGAGATTTCGTTTATTCATTCATTCACAATCTGAAGACAATGTTTTGTCGGTGAAACCATATTTATTTCCTTTTAGATAAAAAAATAATTGCTTTATCTCCAATTTCTGGTAATGGATTTCATTGTTATAAGCAACCTTTAAAAATAAGATAAGAAACAGATGCGTATACATATACATTGTAAATAACCTTCTAATGTAATTTTTATTAGAGCAAGACCTGTCTTGAAAACAGGTTCTCTGAATCCGACCAACAGCTCAGCTACGTAATTGGTTAGTTGCTCCATTGAATTTCGTCAAGTTCACTCGACTTGCAGGGGAAATTTGGAATTGGTTAGAAACTTTCGGTAACTTTTAATGAGCGATAAAATCATCTTTAGCATTGGCGATGTGATAATTTCATACTCAAATCTGATATCGTATCTTGGTTTCAGCCGCTTCTGTGATATTCGTGCCAGGGAGCGAAATAATTTCTTCGATAACAAGAATTTTTAATGTCAGCCGTATCTTAGTTACGTACTCATAAATCGATGAATTACCTCTGAAAATTTTAATAACTTCCTCTTTTCTGCTAAATCCATTCTAGCGATGGCTGTGCATTTTGTGCCGAAGTTGAAAAAAACACCTTTCGTTCGTTTATAAGAAGTACATTCAGTATTTTTTCATGAAAATTAAAAAATTACGTTACAGCTATATTGGACAAGCTCAAATAAGTATAAGAAAGTTCCACACTTATATCAAGATATCATTGTTAGATTTGAGTTGCCGTTTACTTTTATGGAAAATTTATAAGCAGATCGCCGATTAAGAATTTTAATGAAATATATACATTTCGTGTCAAAAATCTTTAATGAAATAAATATAGTCCTTTTTAGTATGTAATATGCTTAAATTTATTTAGCATGTACGTGCTTAAAATATTTTTAATTTGTAAAGTACCAATGCTTATGGTAAAATCTAAAATTGATTTACAGATATTACTATTTAGTTAAAAATTAATTTTTTATTTGTAAATGAAGAATTTTACGAAGAATATATAATGGCAACGGATATTTATTTATTTATATGTGTAATTATACGCATAAGTATGTGAATATACAGGCACATCCAGATTTTTCTATCCTATGCTTCCTGTTACTATCCCGCGAGGCCATGGTTATTTTTTATATTCTCTGAAAATGTCGATAACTTCGCAATGTTTCGACAGCGAGGAACACGCACGTCACTCCGTCCACCCGACAGACGTCGTCCACGAGGGCTTAAATGCCAAATCATCGTCGATAGCACTTATCAAAGACATAGCTACTGCCGGATCTCTGCGATGGAAAAATCTCTCGGTCAGCGGCTTCAAACGAACTATCCCCTCATCCCCATTAATCGAAGATTCACCATTTTGTTATTGGGCGAGGATACTTGGATTACGCTCGGTGCCGCTTCGTATCCCGCTCAACAGGGCATTTGATAAGCGCCTATGGAATCGTTCGCTTCCACTCCACCCTCTATCTTCCGCGCTATCGAACTCACAGCCAAAGGGAAGCTTGATTGGTTGACGCGACACCCACACGATCGACCCACCAATAGTACATGGAGCGTACGACCGCCGTACTTTACTCGGATCGCAAAGAAACGGGTGCGTTACCTAGGCATCCCTCTTCACCTCTCTTAACGACCCTCTCCATTCAATTCCAGTCAAAGGTTTATCCGGAGAGAGAAGTGGACGTCATTAATCGAGGCTGCCTGAAAGAGAGGACCGGAGTACTAGCAGGACCGAACGAGAGACCTCTCTAGGTTTGGTTTTCTTTGTGAAGGGGTAACGCGACCTCCGATTCTCCAGGGGAATTTTTTCCTTTTGAGATGCTTTGGATTTCGTGAGGGCTTTTGCGGTCCTAGTGCTTTCTTTTCCGGAATAGGTGACCCTTCCAAGAAATGTTAGCCATTCTATTTTGCTCTTGAACCGCATCTCTGCAAGAATAACATTAGCTGGCTAAAATAGGAAATATTCGTGGAAATGACTTTTCTACATTTCTACTGCGTGAGGTATTTAAAGAAAATTTGCATTAAATGCGGGAAAGTAATTTTATTTCTCCAAAATACCTCAATTTTTTCCCAATGGCGGCAAAAGCTCAGGTGGGTCTATCACCTGACTATCGTATTTCTGGGTAATGTTAAGAATTAAATTTATAAAATACCACATCCCTTACGTTTCTCGTCTTATATAAATAAAAGCATTTTAGTAACAAAGGCATTCACTTTGATCTCCACTAAAATTTGGTTCTGAGTTAAGACGACAGGTTTTTGAACATCGTTCACGTAAAACAAAGACATTTAATACGAATTAAGTTTCCTAGGATTCGGTTTTGCTCTAATACTGTTACTCTTTTTTTCTATTATTAAAGATGATATTTCTTCTGATGAATGTGTTGTAGGTGCTCATTGCGATATGTTATTTACCAACCCGAATTCTTTAACTCTGCCTACACATTTCCTAAAAAAAAATACTATTGCACTCCGGGGCGTATGCAGAATTCGTCTATGGGGGAGCTAGATTTCCAAAATTATAGAGCAAATAAATTTCTAATATTGTAATGTAATAAAAATGTACGAGTAAACCTCCATATGTATGTACACTGCAAGCAGCCAGTGGTTTGCGGCAGGTGCTCTCTGGCACGCACTCTTCTAACTTTCTTTTTAGCGATGCAACGGTGACTAGAGTCGGTTGATTTCGAGTGACTGACATTTTTAATCTCATCGCTGATACTAATAGTATTTTGAGGAAATATATATGGATTTCTTTTATTTGATAAAATTCATATTTTAACTAACTGGTTCAAGTCGAGAGAAAATTCACATAATTTTAGAGCTCACTCATAGAAACCTCTGAATGCAGGAAGAATGTCGTTCTCGTATCAGCTATTTCAATATTTCAGCTAAACTAAAACTACATTTACAGAAAAGTGATAAAGAAAGAACAAACATTCAAAATTTTGCTCTTTTGTTTTTCTTATATCGATGGATGAAATATGTGCAACAATTAAAATCAGAATTCTTTATGAGATGATGCTGTTATTTTAGATTAATGTTTTTCACTTTATAATTTTATATGTTATTATAAACATATTTAAAATATGAATGTATTTTTGGCATTGTTTTACTCACAATACAACACAAAATTTTCTCTTTCTTTTGTTATAGCTGGTTTATTGCTTCATTCTACGTAGGAATTAAATTCTTACCAAAGTAGATCTAGGTAAGACCATTCGAACAGAAAGCAAGCTTTGTGTTTCGTTGAAAGATCTGTAGAGTTATAAATACTCAGGTAAGGTAAAAGGTACAAGTAACGAACGCAGTAAAATAAATAACATGGATATATTCGGATGTAGTAAACCCACTTCACTGAATCTCAAGGCTACCATGGAAGTTGTATGGATATCTTCAGATTTCTGAGCTAAACTTAAATACTACTTCGGTCCACCATCGCAGTCTACGTCATCATGATCAAATTTTACCAAGTGATTAATAGTTTCCATTTGTTTCTCTTTAGTACCGGCTTAAGTATTTTAGGCGGAAAACACAGAGTCTGTTAAAATACGTTCTTGTGTAAAGAGATGTACTTCCATATCATACATTATCCGTAAAAATGATGGATATGTTAATTAGTTTACAGTCGATTGACTTGTATGTACGTACATCAGAACGTTTCGCATCTTGTCGTTACTTAGCTGAAATAGGACCATTTTCCTCTGCTGTGGTTTTAATAGGTTAGGGCATTCTCGGAGTCGTGTGCTCTCCGGGGATGCACTACAGCAGCGGTTGAGTAATGGATGTATTTTTTGGTAGACGAGCGTGCAATTGTCGCTAACCGTAGCTGGACATGGTAGTGGACATACCTAATGCGATACTCAGCACGGCGGAGGATGCATCGCATGGGCTATATCCGCTCTTCTCTTTAATTAGATACGCTGGAATAGAGCCATTACTCAGCGCACCTGCCGCCACATGCCGACGTTTAATGGTCTGCTTTGTGCTCTTTTCTACTTTTTAATGTATCGCGTTTCGCATGAAAACACGCCATCGCTTTCTTCATGACGGCATGATAACGAATTGTTTGCTGTTGTGGAATGTATAACTGACAAAGAACGCAAGTTCTGACTGAATAAAAGAAATAATTTCAAATGTACTTGAAAATGCTTGCAGGAATTGAAAATTAAGCTTCAGAACCATACTGTGTATTAAATTAGGTTTTAATGCGAAGTAGACATTAAGCACTGAGTTTCATGGGATAAGCATATCAATGATTAAGGCCTCCCTTAATAATTTTACATACACTGCTGTAACTTCTTCCCTGAATTTGAGTTGAATAATACTTAGTGTGTTTCATAACCTACTTGCCAACTCCATTAGTTGGCAGCTAGATGGCAGTCGTGATCCCTGATCGTGACGAAGAAGTATGTGGCCATCCATTTATATATCGGGGTGGAAAATGAAATATTCTAATAATATAAAAATAAAGCAATTCTAATATATATATATTAATAAGTTTGACCCATAGACTCGTTTATCAGATCCACAAATGCTAAAACCTCAAAATATGTCCTCCTTTTCATGTATTTTTTCGTTCATTTTACTATTACTTTTAGAGTGGCATAAATTCCCAAGATGGAATTATGGGGAAGTACATGAGCTCGGGTTCAAGAATTGAATTTTTTGTTAGAGGAACGGATTGGTAAGGGACTAAAAATTTTACAAAATTTTATCAAGAATCTCTCTATTTCGAATCTAAAGTGCGAGACCAAAATAAAAATCTGAATTTATTTTCTCATCTTTTTGATGCTTCTTTCAACGTCTTAAGAAAATTCTGTCTAATTTTAAGTTTAAAATAGAAATAAAGCAAAAGCATTGAAAATGAGTTTAACGTGCATTTCTTATACGAATGATTATAACTCGACTGGGACTGAGGGGAGTACATTTAGGTACATACATGTCATATAGCCCATTCAGGGCGTGTTGTTTGCATTTAATATTCTGTATAGTTAGATTAGAAGTCGTATAACTATTGCGTTTGAGACAAATATACGCGCTCAAACGGACACCGCCCATATCTTTTGGGTACACTAATATGATGGATGAGAGACTGTATCGGTTATAATTCAGCATGTTTCTGACCCGGGTAAAGAAAACTCTCTTGCAACATCATTAGAATGAATTTCCTTTCTTTACATTTCAAAAGAAACATGGCTTTAAATTTTCATTTATTGCTACAAAAATTATATTCGGTTTCCATCCCGACAATATTTTTTTATTGTTAGTTTTCGGGATAAAATAACCAAAGAGTTCCAGGGTCATCAATTTTTATGTCAGGAGTAGCACAATGGATGATCTCTCAGCCTCGAAAAACAATGGGTAATTGAAGGAAAATGGGATGAGAGCGTAGCCGCATTGCCGCTTATGAATATTTGAATATCATGGCGATGAGACGGAAGTTTAATATCCCATGGCGTATCATCCATCTTTTCTTATCTCTTGTGATATTTCGATCTCTTTTTTACTCATCCAATTGGGGATTGCCGAAGCGAATGCGGAATTTTCTTGCTTCAATAGCAAAAATGGAAACATTTTACCTCTGAATTCTTATAATCTCCGTAATTAAAAGTTATAAGCCAAATTAATTTTTCGAACAAAATTTTAAGGATTAGCTTTAAAAAGCCCATAAAATCTTGATTGACTATCATTCAACTAAAATATTAAAGAAGAAAACCTGGATCAATGATCTGTGTCTCCACAAAATATTCTGAACTTGCTAATGTGAAACATATTTCAGCGGTGAATCAAAATTTGTTTCTTCAATTTAAAATAATAAAATTTACTAAGCATCTCAATTTTTCCACAATGGTAGAGAAATAAACGGGGGGAAATTGAAATATCTCATTTTGAATATTACCAAGGATACTGTATCCGTAGAATAAGCTCCTTAAATGGACGATAACATAATCGACTACTTTGTGGTTTCACTTTGTGGAACCTAGCGATATCATTTCAATAAAAAGAGAATCATAAATTCCAGAATTTATGCTAATAAAACATCAGTATGCAAATAAAATTTGTGGAAAACGAAACTCAGTTCATTTTCTTTCATGATGAATGATATAAGTAGGATGAAAGTAATCCCATAATCCAAATGGCCAACAGAGGATTCAAAATGTTTGCTTTCTTGATTAAAACACACTCAATACGTAGTCAAATTCTTTTGTTACATTGTGTGAAATGTGAAAAAACAAATCCTAACAAGTTACTGACATTGATGTGGAGCGATATGGAAGTTCCTCTATGTTACACTGGTAGTACACAAGCACGACAAGAGAGGTCGCTCTTCAACGAGTTCTGAGAGATGGGATTATAAGGGAAAATGAGAGAGCTTTGGAGAGCATAAGAGGGAAGATATCTCATCGAGATAGTGAAGGTGATACTGAAGTCCCCGAAATAAATGAAGTTTGCCAAGAAGTTCGAGGAAATTTTGCGGCGTCCGAAGCTTTCCTTGGCTCCCATTCGTCTCCCTCGCCTCAGTTTATCTCTTTCTGGGACTTCAAATGGATTCTTTTACTATCTCAGTTTCACTTCTTTCGTTATCTCTTTCTTTTTCTTTCTTATTACTTCCCTGGAATTCCCTAGTGTTTATATGTACTCACGGTCGGATCGTGATCAAAAGATAAAAGAAATCCGTGCTGAAATGTTATATGATCTTTTCCTGAATTACTGGATTGATTACTTTTCTCGAAAGAAAAACTTCACGAAAAATATATCCTTCTTTAACCGCATAAATATATTGATGAAGTTGTATTTCAACATTTGATTAAAATTTTAATATCTTCTTATTACAGATTTATGTCTAATATTTTTAAATATCTCAATGGATACGAATGTAGTTAAAATTTCGATTGATAGTTAGTAGTCTAGAAATTTCTCAAATACCCAGTAATATACATAATGTGTGCTTCCTTTAGGACATTAACGGAAGTATGACAATATCAACAAATACGCAACAAAATTTACCATAGTATGCAGATTTTCTTAGAATAAAATAGCTGTGGTCTGTGAGCGAACGTGCGGTTTTAACATCAAGAGCCCGCCTCTCTAAATTCATATATTTTCCGCTTATAAATATTTACTGCTACTTATAGAATCCAATCGCTAAGTCAAAGATAAATACCGTCAATTCAAAAATGAAAAACGTCTTCACTATATTTAGTAAACAAGTTTTCTACGTCATTTTTTATAGTATCTAAAAGTCAAGGACTTTTGTATCTTTTCCTAAAATGAGTGCTTTGATACGTTAATTTAAATTCCTCTTTCGTTAAGTTTCCACGCGTTTAGTAGTAATATCTAATGAGTGAGACTGCACATTATCTGGTGGAACTTAAATTTTTATAAAATACGAAAATTAACTGGCGAATGAAATACCGCAATGTCTTTTTTAAGAGCCATCAATGGTACGCTTTGAACTTACAATAACTTTGGAATGTGTCGGAACAATTTTCTGCTGTTTCTCACTTGGGAGTAGTTTAGACATATTTTCATAAGAGGTGACAAAAGAGCTTCCTTAGATTTCCGTTGTCGTCACATTTCTATGATGCCTCAACCATCTTAATAGAAGTTAACGAAGGAGCCTCTCAAACTTGCAAACTTCCTTAATTGTAGTGAGCATAGAATTAGGAAGAACTTTAGATAATAATTGGACACGCTTAGCTGGATTTAGAAAATGAACCACAAGTCCTCCACTGCTCTCAACAAACTTTTAAGTTCATCTCAAAGGAAACTTATAGCCGCATTTACATAAAAGAATATATAGTTACAGATAACCACAACCTTCTACAAAAATAAGAAAGAATAATAAAATGGGTTTCATACGAAAGAAACTAAGCTATATTATATGAAAGTTTAAGATAGCACCTTAACTCAGTCAAATATTTCACCTAAAATTTTAAAAAGATTTCTTAAAAATTAGAAATTATGAAAATACATGCAATTAAATACGTTTGACGAAACTCCTGCTCATATGTATTTCAGAAAAATAACAACAGCAAGATTAACAACAATTTTGTACTATTTTTATTACTATATATGGCCATATCAACACTACCACATAGTTGTTAACTTATCATTATCGATTTATTAATAGCATAAATTATAAATAAAATAAGAAATACATAGTTTAATACTAATTAATTACTTATAATATATAAATAAAATAAGTATGATATTAATCAAAATAATAAAATACTAATAAAATAATTATCATAACTATTTTAATGACAACAAATAATATAAGAATAAAAGTAATAAATGAAATAATAATAATTATTATTGAATTTCTATAAAATAAGAAAATTAACTGGTTTGAAATTTATAGGAAAATGGCTGATATATTATATTTTATGACCAAAAATGTTTCTGGACGACTCATTATTTTTAGCCTAATCTTTCACTGAAGTCTTCCTCAACCACTCGGATATTACCTGTCAACATAATCTTACTTTTTTCAAGGGACTCGAAATTGAAAATGATAACTAATCATTCTGCGGAGTGGATGTCTCTTTCTTAATCTTCCTCTTCTTTACAAAACGCAAAAAAACGTAGGAGGAGTTTCGCAACTCCCCGCCCGCGAGCTCGGAATTAATTATCTGTATATTATTTTCTCGTATCCGCCGCTCATCTTTAATTTTCTCCTCTTGCCTAAGCCTAGTCGTAAACGAAGGGTAAACTTACTTCCTTTCGCTTAAACGCAAAGCTCCTCTCGCTTGTCATGTTTTCTTTGCCGGGTTTCCGCTTCCGCTACTCCATCCGCTCGCAAACCGAGACGTGCCTTCGCCCCCTGGTGATAATGAACGGCGGCTGGGGATTATGAAGAGGTATAGCTTGTGGAGGAAAATAAACACGGTGTAGGATAGGAGGAGATAGCTCAAAGTGAGGGTTATGGAATGAAAATAGTAGCCGTAAAAGTAGTCGAGAAAAACGCGTCGCAAGTTGAAGCGAAAAGGATTCCCAAAATGCGGTTAATTGACTTCAAAGTTCAGCTGGAAGATCTTGTTAAAAATGGACCGCTTTAACTGGATGCTTTCCAGTTTTTGAGTGCGTCCCAATGGCTTTACAACATCATGAATTCTTGTTTGTAGGATATTAGCATAGATGTAAATGTCCGATTCATTTCAATAAAATTATCACTCGCCCACTTTACGTACCAAGTCACCCTTTCCCTTATAAACAACGTTGGTTTTCCACGTATGATTGATTTCGTCCGTTGGTCTTGGTTAACAAACATTCTACAGAGATTAAATTTTGAATGCTCAATAAATATGAAGGTAACAATAATTCAGTATATAACTGATATGGTCAAGCCTAACCTTGTGGAACGATGCCATCACTCACAATAAAAAACACACTTTGTAAATTCCACGGAAATATACTCATTGAAACTAGTTTCGTCAATCTGACATTCTGTGCCTGAGGATGTCAGATTGACGAAACTAGTTGCATTCAATACAATTCTGTGGAATTTACAAAGTGTGTTTTTTATTGTGAATAATAAATTCAGTAGTGAAATACGTTGGGCGTTGCAAAGTTCCATAATGCTAAATAAAGAAATGCGATATTTTAATTTTTCCATATCTTCTTCAATCAGTTCATTTTACATGATTTGTTTAAAATTGCAATTTCACATTAATATATTAAATATTAAATTCATAGCTTAGAAACCCTAATAAAAAGTTGTCTAGATATCCAAAATAAAGAAATTCATAAATTAGATTTGATATCCCTAATGTTTAACCGAAAGATAAGAATTTGTGCTTTCACTCTTATTCTATTTAAACACTACGTGATCTTATTTATTTCTTCTATATTACATTAATGGCTTTAGACATGATGGAGCAATTAAACCAAAATCCCCAAACGACAGAAAGTAATCAATCTGAGAAACAGAAATGAATTCAGGAAAAGATAATTCTCGATTAACTTTCCTTCTAAAGAAAAGGAAGAATGATGGCTTTGAAAAAAAATGCTTTAGAAAATAGCTTAGATATATATTCAAAATGTGGAGGATAAATATAGATTTAGATTGCCACCGTGATAACTTAAACATTCAGAATTCGAGTTAGTATTCAAAGCGAAACTATGAAGATTTCAATAAAACTCAAGTTAAAGGTGATCTCAGATGTACGACTTGCCTCCCAATTTACACATCGCCGTTTTCCCAATTCTTTCTCTAGCTGGATTTAACGTTATATTTAGTTTCAAATTTAGGAAAACACTTTGCTATGCTTATGCTATGAATTACATAGCATTCAAACAGAGTATTAACGAGTATCCTAATTTTTTACGTTTAAATTTACTGAGATTGATGCTTGGACTTTGACACATCTAATGATTCACGACTCGTCTGCAAACTTTAATTTTAGCTACTATTTTATTGCCTCCTTTTTATGATTTTCGTTCGGCAGAGAAAACAAACAGGGGCTCTGTTTTTCATCCAGGAAAAAAATGTTCTTATGAAGACCCTTCCAGCCGCAAACCGTCGTAAACCATGCCTCCGCTTCGTATGCATGCGTAGGGAAGTGGGATGAATGAAGGAAATAGCTATAGGAGGTTTTTAGGCTGACATACATATATATTCTCTATGGTTTCCCATAACCTCCGGACTAGTTATCGTATTTTCTCCCTAGGAAAGGGAAACCCAGCCGAAATAAAGGCCTCCGCTGAACCACGATATTATCCTTCACAACCGGAACAGCTACAAGTAACATATATTATACCTTCACTTTATCCTAGCGCATGTCAAATTTCCTATCCTCACTAAACTCTATTCCTCGCCCATTTCGAGACATTTTATTACGTATTAATGTGCTGACTATACCTTATCTTTCCGTATGATATCTTTATTCTTTACACATAGATGTACAATTAGAAAAATAGATCAAGTCATTGACATGGGGAGACAGTTCATTACCTGGCTTTTGCCATACCTTAAGAGAAACTATTCCTGATCTTCCAAAGAAGATGCATAGTTTGAAAAAAAAATAAGAAGTTCATACCATTTAAAAGGCTTTCGTATAAAACAAACAATATAAATTATTTTTTCACCTTTCTCTTGGGTTATCTTAGTGCATATTGCTTTGTATCAAAGGAAATATAAGTAATCTAGATAAATTTTGTGGTAAGACAGATTATTACAAAAACTGTTCAACTGTCCATCGATATATCAGACAAGGATTCACAGTTTATTTTTCCTTTTGAATCTGTTTTAGAAAGGTACAGCATTTAGAGGAAGCGGTCAAGGAAACCTTTTTGCATGAATTCTTCCCTTCCCCCATTCCCCGAAATAAAAAATTATTCAGAGATAATTCACAGGTCTCTGTTAAAGCGTGAAAACTTCATTTATAGAAATTTACGCTGAAATACACATACTTTCATTATCTACTTCTGGCTGTAATAGTTTCGTACATATTTTCGAAAGAAATAATGCTAGGGATTCCCACTCGTTGCAGATGTGCAATCTTCAGGTCAAAGAACTCTTTGCGTCATTTTGAATCGCACCCACGTTCAATTTGAAGGGAATTTCCGATTTTGCAATCTAATAGTCGATTGCACTAAACTCTTTATAGACAAGGCTTGCAGCATTGCTTTTCCATCGGATCGCCCGTAAAAGGTGACGGATTATCCTGTTTTGGGTCCAAGGGACGGTAATTGCCTCCCGAAATCCTCAATTAACCGCCCTTCGAATCCTTTGCTAGCCCACGGGTCATCATTTCCGAACCACATAATTCCACCCGCTGGTTTAGTATTGCCGGCCACTCTGAACGCAGCAGAAAAAGCGAATCCTCTCGAAGAAAGACTCGTTGAATTTTTTTTATACTTTCTCCTCGATTGTCTTCACAGCGGCCGTTTATCGCCTCTAATTCCTCTTCTCTCCGCCAGATTGCCCCACTTCTCGAAAGGATCTGCTCTTTATCTCCACAAAGTTTTCGTCTTGGAATCTTTTTCCCTCTTTGTTTTCGTTCTTCCTGACTCTCCATTTTACTGTTCATTTTACGACGCAGTGTATTTACGACGCTTTATCCAAAACAATCCGACCTATAAAAGTATATTCATTCATGTGAACCATAAGTATACGAGATATTGGTTATTAAAACTGAGTTTTATAGGAAGACGTTCGAGAATAGGACTAAATATTAGCTATACAATCCCAAGAGCATAGGTGAATTTCAGCCATCTAAGCGCCGCAACCACCAAAAGATTATGCATCTTAACGACCAAACGCCCTTTTTTGGCTTCCTCAATAACAAGGCCCTCAGCTTACGCCCAGTGCGCCTAATGGCAGATGGGCCCCTGCCAAAGAGCTAAGTTTGATATGAAGGATAATACTCGTTAGTTATCCTTAACAGAGAATCACATGGACCACGAAGTATAAACGTCTTTATAGGAGTTTATATCTATGAGTGCCACCAGTTTTATTACTGGTGTCACTTGTTTATGGAGGTTAAAATGTTAAAGACGTTAAGTAGAAGGAGTAATACATTGATAGGTAACTACTAGGCTAATAACGGCGTAACATTTCTCAAGAGAGTCCCATTCAATCAATTAAAAATACCAAGTTCATTACTAACGACAGAGGCCTAATTTCCGTAAAGACCTAATTTGCGCCAGATCTAATGAAAATATTTGTAAATGATGTATCAATTGGAATTCACCATAGTGTTCGTTTAATTTCGCCGCAAGATCAAATACCGCTGTAAAAAAATGCCTTCTTCGGAACGCTCTGTAAGTTTGCATTGTAATCGTAAAGGAGACATGGAACACTTTTCGTGTTTTGATTCGGATTGTCTGATTCGTATTGATCCATATCAGATTGATTCAGAAATTCCAAGCATCGAAGAAGGCGACATAAGAATCACTATAGGTTTTAGCTCAATTTTTCGTAATTAATTAAGGTTTTATAGTACTCTGTAACCTTTAGCAGTAGAATTTAGATCGACATTCTTCAGTAGCTTCCTGATTGGAGGAGATTTGGAAAACTGTTTTGACTCTGATTCTTCAATAATCGATTTCTTCACCGATACTGATTCATTTTCTATCAAATCTCCAACATTTAGTGATACTAACTGAAATAAAACGTGTATTAATAAACTGGAGCTTAGAAAATAGGGCACTTAAAAATCGGTATTCAATATTAAGCTTTCGTAAGAATTAATGAGGCTTCGATAGTTTCTAAAGATAAAATGATAAATTGATGACAGTGTGTTTCATTCTATTCGCAGATCATTTAATTTTCATTGAAAATACCTGATCTTTATATCATTCTCGATATTTACATCTTATAACTATCACATAGTTTTAATGATTCTCAAGATCACAATAACAACATCAGAAATCACCGTCTATTGTTTTTCCATAACTACTACTATTCTACAACATTTCCGCTGGTAATTCTTTGTGTTGAACTTCCATGTAATTTTTTCGATTATTTTTATTCGTCTTATGTCACCAAGTTTTAAGAGTAAATTATTGAAAAGCAAAGAAGTAGAAAGATCTCTGACCTGTAAATAACAAGATTATTCAATACAATCGTGAAAAAGACTTTTCCCTTCTTCAAAGATTCATTCGAATTCTTTGCTGAGATATTCCCGATGAAAGGAAAATCCTATTAAGGTCTTCGAATAAGTGAGTTCGTAAAATAAAATAGAAATATATATCAAAGCTTTGCAAAAAGGAGTTCTACAGTCAAAAGACAAAAGATATATAAACTCGACTTTGGAGTGACTTTTGCTCCATACCTATAGAAAAAGAATTCTTTTTGAAAGCAGAAGATATCATGGAGTCCTGATTTGACGAAAATTCCATCGCAGTGTCTAAAAAATTTTATTTCATCCACATAAATATCTTCTTTCGCAATTATTAATTTAAAATTTATTGGAGCGCATTCACAAATAGATTATTTATTTGTCCCTGGCGAAAATTTCTCACAAATAGCCACTAGGATACATGCAATTTAATTAAAAGAAAGCAGTAGTTTAAATGAAATGACGGTTTAAACTGTCTCAAAGTGTGTCACTAACCTGAATATTCGGCATTGCTCATGATTTTGTGGTTGTCGTTTTCCACCAATAGACGTGAGGTGGCGAGTTTATTAAAATGTTATGGTCGCGTACCACGTCGAGGTCTTCGTTTATAAAGACTATAATATTACTTGGGAAATCTGTTTCGATCATTTTTATCACCGAGAAGAATATCACCGTCCGATGATAAAAACTATTTATTATATATAAAATATATATAAATAAAATTTTAGCTCGATTTTTTACCAAATGGTGCATTATTCAAAGAATAGACCCGTTGATGTAGCTCCACTACGAAACCTTGGTCGTATGTATGCTGCTCTGTGTGGTTTTGTTAAATGTCACTCAATGGAGCGTTTTAATACTTTTAATATTAAGAATTACCACAAATTTATTCCTGAATCGGTATCGTTTATTGGTGCATTATATTCGTCGGACTATTTGTAGCCAAGGAAACCTACCTTTCAAATGATCAGTCGTTCATATGTTTTGATGGATTTTGAAGGAAGAAAAGTAGCGTTCATCGAAAATAGATGTTTAGAAATAATATATAGAGGATAGATGCAAATAAAACTTAAGCCAAAATCGGAGCTTAACTGCTACACGTATTCAAAAATTTTAGAGATCTATCGTTAAAGGAAGTTTATCTACTGTTATAACTTTCAATTACTGGAAATTCTTAACTTCCTTCGTCTCCTCGAAATCCTCAAGATGAAATTGAATTTTAAATTGGATATCAAGTGGCCGTTACGTGCTTCGATATCCAAGGGCAGCGTATCACGAATTCGAGCGTCATGATTTCAACGCAGGTGCTTCTACTCCCAAGGGTCTTTACAGCTTTTCCTCTTAAAGTTTCCGGAGCCGACGGAATCTGCATAATTCAGAGTCTCCAACAGTTCGCTGAGAGGCCGAATAAGAAGGAAGTAATCAACGTAGGATGTTGGTTTGGCGAAGTTTATTTTCGTGCGTCCGCAAATGAAACATTCAGAAGCGGCCACTCCGGCCGCACTAGAACATAAGTGAGTTAATTAAACTATTTTTTCACATATTCCAATTTTATCAGAAACGTTCACGAATATAAATTATTACAATTTGTTTTCGATACATAAGTTAATGATTTCGCAATTATTTGGCCTAATAAGGGAGATTGATTGTATTCGAGGGTACACAAATTTGCATGTTAAATGAGACATTCTCCGTTCGTTGCCATAAGGAGAGAAGAACTAAAACGCCACAACTTTTCCAAGTTGAAATGGCAAAGTATATTTATTTTCTTCTAAACAGTGTGTTATCCACTTTCTGAATTCCCCATGTTATACAATTCTTAATATAATTGTATTTCCCAAGCTAATCTCCTTACATGTCTTACCATTATCATATTAAACTGCGCTATGAAATTCTAACAAAACTTCCATGGATATTGCAAAGTGAAGGGAATTAGAACTCTACTCTTGTCTATAGTTACTTCCGCTCTATAAACCTTAACATCTATGTTTATTCATGAAAAATTACGTTTTATCAGGTTTTTTATGCTCAAATAATGCCCACAAGAAACAAATTTTGCTTTTAAATAATTTAATAAATACTGAGCAATTTCATAATAAAAATTTATAAGATAATATATTATGACATGTGGTCGGATATACTTCACGTTTCTGAGACCAAAGTGCAAATAATTGAACAAGCGATTGTTTTAAGGGTATGAAAGTTCAGCATTTAAAAGGGCGTAATGCTACAATTCTATCAAATAATTCGTACGTAACCTTCACATTAAAGAGCGATAGAACTCGAAATAATTCATTCATTCTTTCTAATCGTTATACATAAATGTTGTTTCTATCTTATTACATGAATATAATTCTTATCGTTCATTCTTTTCTTAATCTTTTGTATCCTCTGCAATCACATATCGCTCAAAGAATCGCGAGAATTGCCTTTATTAATTTGTTTAAACTATAAACAGGATATTATAATTTGACCTAAAACCATAACAATTTATGGAGCATATTTTAAAGGCTAATATTGCTCATTATATACGTCCAAAAAACCAATCGACTAATTCACTCCGATGGAGATATTTGTATTTCTCTGTTTGTATAAACTATGAAACGTATCATAAAAACGTTTGCCCGAAATTTTGCGGTTCGCTTAAATATTTCGGATTTGTAATGAAATTTTGTCCAGTCAGCCCTCAAATATTTACTTTATTAACCTCATTCAACTAGAGCGTGTATCTATCAGTTTTATTTAAAATTATTCAAAAGAGCGGACGTTCACGTTTTGGTTTCAGCTAAATCATAGTATCCGGTAAACAACAATAAACGAAAAAAAACTTCTCTGGAATTAGTTTACTCTTTCTACACATCCGATCTTTACACTTAAACTCGCTTCATCGAAAGAATTGCATTAGATAAACAATACAAGTTTGTTGAACAAAAGTAACGAGGGAGAAAATTTCCGAGGCTATATTTGCCTTTTGATTCCTCTGGAGTGTGGACGTAAAACATACTCACTTTGAATTAGCTTCATTTATTAAAGTGAGTATAGATTCACTTAAAGCAAAGTACTCTGGTAGTGTTTTTCTGTGTCTTTATTTTTTATTCTACTTCTTCTACTCTAAAATTAAAATATATGTGAAAGCCTAAAGATATAAACTCATGAGTGAATAAGGCATTTTTAAAAGCCTATCTAAGTGTTATAGTTGTCGGTAGATGCAATAAATTGGTAAGATAGAAAAACAACAGCGCTTTAGTACTTTCATCTTGAGTATACAGCAACCGTAAAGGATTCAAGTAAGAAAACAGAAGCGAACTCGATATCGTGCACCATGTTACAAAAATTCTCTCTAAGTAAGACGGGATGGGAATACTTGTATCTTTGTAGGATGGAAGCTTAGATTGTTGCTAAATAAAGTTGGAGAATGTATTTTTAACGAGTAGGAGATATGCGAGCTCCGTACTTCCTTTCCAAACCGAAAACGAGTGGAAAATGAGAGAGATAAAAGGGAGGAAAAACGCTTTATAAATCTATTCCTCTCTACATTGATCTACTATGGTAATATACATAAAAAATAGGTCGATCGATTGATATCTACACTCATTCCCGCAAGCTGATAGACGGCTAGGAGGGTATGAGTATAAATACAAAATCCATTGTGGAATCTCTGTCTCTTCAAACAGTTGTAAGCCCCTATGGAGCCTGTGTATTAAATTCATAACATTTTCCATCCTTACCAGTGGATAAATACGTTGATTTTCAACGTTCTACCATTATCAAAAATCTAATTTTAAGTGATGAAAGTTCCACAGTTATTAAATTTCACTGTTCGCGAGGAATTTTGTAATATTCCATGATAGTAGAAAATCAAGCAGGCAAAATCTATCAAGAGGAAACTATATCCTGTTTTCATAACTATGCAAAATAATAAATTCACAGTGTAATATTTTTCAAAGTTATTAATGCAAGATATATCTTCCTTGTGATTTGATTTTCTTCTTTTACAGATAATTTACTCTTGAGACAAAGCGGTTTCAGTCACATTTAAAATCTTTTTCGTTGGAATTATTTATGATTAACATTTGATTAAGTAATATCTGCTATACGAAATTGTTACTTATCCCGGACTATTCCAAATTACGTTTTATCATTATCACGTATTTAGATGGCTTGTGCGTATTTTAGACTAATACATTCAATTGCTGTTTGGCCCTCTTGCGATGGTATCATTTCTAACAACATGTAACATGCTTTCATTCATTGACAAGTTCGCTGACTGATATGAATGGAACGTCATACAAGATTTGAAAATAATGGGAGAATTTGAAGGTTTGGAAAACAATGAAAGGAATGGATGCTGTGGAAGATAAATGAGAGAGAACAAACATGAAAAGCAAAGAGAGAAAGGAATGAAATTGAGAGAGGAAGGACAGCGATGGGAAATGAGAGTCCCAGACCGAAAAAAGGTGGAGTTAAACTGTTTCGAAAAGAGAAAGTGATAGAGAGAGGTGGGCGGGTGTCCACCGAAAGATAAATGAAAGTAGGCCGTTTCTCCTTTTTGGGAAGTGGACGTGGAAAAAATTGCAGAAGAACTCGTACGCGTGACAGAGGACAAGGCAAGAGAGGGATACGGGTTTCTCCCGAGGGACTTCCAAATAATTCCCTCTTTTACATTCTCATTTAAACAGCTATTTTGGTTTGTTCGCTCGATCTCTTCTTTTATCGTTCCCTCTCCCGTTCTTTCCTTCATAGCATCTCTTTTTCACATTTTTCTCTTCTTTGAGCGACTGTGAGGCGGTTTATTTCTGGGCTCTTTTCAAACTCTTTACTTTCTTTTTGGCGGTCTTCCCTCTAAGATCAGTTTCTCAGTAAATGGTTGTGATAGGATTCTTTAACAATGACCCTTCTAAGGCTGCATTTAGATTAATCTAAAGAGAAGGTGTGCGTGAGTAAATTCAGGCTGAGTGTACAGGTAATTAAGAATAGTTAAGTGTGTACCAAAACGTAATTTTAAAAGAAGTTTTTTACCGTTATAACTTAGGAAGATGCATGAAAAACTTAGAAGAAACGAGAGTAAAAAATATGTTTCCTAGTGAAGTCCATATTTTTCAGCTCCGTCTCTTCTCAAAACGCAGTGTTCTAACTAATCAGGAAATTGCTATTTAGTTTTATATAGTTTACCGCAGTTAAAGGTATTTTCGTGGATGAAAGACTTTCCTACGTACAATAGTAAAACTGTAAGTAATGACGAAAGAATAAGAATAATAATGTAGGAAGAATATTTTGCTAGATCATACATCGTGAGATGTATGATCTAGCATAATTTCGTATTTTATCTCCAGTCTTTATGTAAATTTGGATGAGTGATCACTTAAACGCTCTACCTATTTATAATTCAGAGAGTATTTAGAAGTTGAACCTTTAAGATAACTGCATTTGGTATATTTCTATTAGCAAAGTAATTTCTATTTTTACGATCAAAATTCTTTTCTTTATAACTTGGGTACTCAGAAACCAAAGGATGGACTTCCACGTGAACATATAATTTTGGACCTTAATGACAAATGTTCCTTAGACTCTGGGAAATTTATACAAGTTACACAAACAAATATACGAAAATTTAATCAAAGGTTCTCAATTATTACAAACAACAATTTTTAGAAAGTTCTTATAATTTTGAGTAAAAAATATTTTAAGATAAATAAAAATTATTCGATTTTTCTTTCTTTTCGTACATGTATGTATGTACTTTCGATTCCACAGGACCATTATTTCTAATTTAATATTGAAAAGAGATGAATCATGCAAGAGAAGCGAAATGAAAACGAAAATTACATGCATCTCTTATGGAAACCATTCCTAGCGTTCTAGCGTTGAATCCAGCACTGTCGCTTTTAAAAAAAATTTTCAGCCTCATTTTCCATATTGTGAAGACCAAGTTTTTGAAATATGGTTCAAAATTATGGAATAGCTTCGGAAAAAATGTCCGGAAAATGTAGATTTACAGAAAGCCTGACAGACCAACAATTTTACAGAATTATGTTCATATACACATACTTGACTTCAGTCCTTTTTCAAGCTCATGAAAACGCACTACTATTGTAATCTTCTGTTATTTTTTTAACTCCATTTGCCTACCTTTTAAGCTTCTAAGCAAATAGAAACATGATTGAAGACAGTTATCCCGAATTATCCTGCAGTACAGCTTTGCAGCGCTTAAGTATCCCGCAAGATATATTACCACTTGCAAACTTAAGGAATTCAGATGCAACCATGAATCTTGATCTAAAAAATAGGAAAGGACTATCTAAGGAGTTTTTCTAGGAGCTTGATAATGCCACGTTTTACACGGAATTTATTACGATTTTATTCCTCTGAAACTCGCGATAAATAAATATGAAGAATGTGTAATGAAGTTTAAAGTACATAGGTCTTTCTATGAATGAGGTATCTCGACACCTGGAACAAAATTTTATTTGTCTTAGAAAACAGGAGATAATATATGGTTATCAGGATCTTACGATAAATATCGCAGAAATCCATGAGGGATCGATCGGATCCGATCCTCCGTTCTAAGAGGAAGAAGAGTGACATTTTTAGAGTGTTTTATTCAGCGATGCGTGAAATTGGCCGACTTCAGAGAACGGAGAAAACGGAAGAATTTCAAGCATTCGGGTGAAAACAAGGGCCAGCGATGAGAATAAATTCGAGGTAATTATTCCGAAAAAAGAATAATGAGAATTCTTTGCCGAGAACGAATAATCTGCAAATGCCAACGAAACGTAAAATAAAGGGTTGAGTGGTTCCTTTTAAGTTTGCCGCTCAGTTATTTGGAATTAATTATGAATAATATACTACTCATCAAACCAATATTATGTTTCTAGTTTACATCTAGTCATCGAAGGATACCTCTTTTCTGGTATATAAAAAGCTTTCATATAGATAATATGAAAATTATAGATAATATGATAATAAATAGATATAAATAAAATAAAAGTGATAAAATTAATTTCATAATTATTATAATTAACATTTTCTTCATTAATGAATACAAAATTGCATATCGCGATTCAGTTACTCTCTTTCACTCTGTTGGAGCTTGAGAGCTCAACATTCGGAGAGGATTAAAGATGTTAAACTTATTTCGATCTAAAAGGCGATTAAACTTCTATCGTTGCTGAGTTCTGAGTTTTATGTTTATCGAACGCAATATCTATTTGGTCTTATACTTTTTTTGAAAAATATAAAGTACAACTTAGTGTGTAGCATTAACAGACCGTTGACGTAAGAGAGATATTCTTGATTAAGGTTCCATCTTAGATTTTCACCTGGAGTCTACACAGTACCTTTGTCAACTCTATTTTTGAACGTTTCTTATTTATTAAGAAATTTGAAAGGATTCTGCTCTGGTTTTCTTACAAAAGTACACGTGACTACATGGAACATTTCACTGATTCACGGATGAAGCTCATTCATTCGTTACTTTGACGTGGCTCCATTAAATGAGCAATTATCAAGTGCTTTGAATATTAAAATATTCAACTCTGAGTTTTATATCTGAATAGTTCGATTTTGTATTAATAATGCAAAACTTGCCAGGAAAGGTAATATTATGATTAATTATAAGTAATAATTGTGACCATTAAAAAGCAAAATCAAAAGTAATTCATTCGCCATTTTGGTGCTGTTAAATAAACTGGTACGACCTCAAATTAGATTAAAACTGTCCATTGAGTCATAAAATGGAATAAATTCAGAAAATTCCGCCATGAAAATTCGAAGCGAATTTTAATCTGAATAGGTATTAATAATACAATACCCTGACTTTCCAACAAAGGTATCGTCTGCCGCTTTTAAAGCTTGATCTTCTCTATGAGAAGACCCTATTTGACATCCTCTCCTACAGATATGGAGTGGGTCAGAATGGGTAGTATATCTTTATCAACAACGAAGTTCCTTTGTCAGAGGCTGATGACCTCACTATTGTCCAGCCGCGGAAGTTCTTCTCTTCCTATTCAAGGCGAGAACTTTGCCTCCCTCCAATCCATTATCCCCTCCTGAAATTCCTTATTTTCTCCCCTTGCGTGCCTTTTTCCCTTATATCCCTCCATTTCACTCCTTCACGTTCATAACAGCATCCATGGCATTCTCCCGATGAGATTTACGAGTATGGACACAATACAATGAGTATTGCGGCTGCGCTCCACGTGGCATATTAAGTTTAATTATGGAGTAATCACTATCTAAATCCTAAGGTACAGAAGCTTTTTCCGTAAAGTTGATAGGTGTAGGTTTTCTGTACGTATGTGCTATCTCTCGTTAATTGAATTGAACAAATTAAACGCAGGCGATGAAATACTGATGTTGCGAAAGAAAGATACCAAGGAAAATAAAGCGGGGCATCAATCGGAAACATTGTCATGAATTTTTGCTAAAATTATCCTTCTCAGAGGAAACCATGTATAAATACAATAGCCTGAGAGTCGAAGCCTACAATCTTGCGAATTAATAATGAAGCCTAAAAATCTAAGCAATATGAAAATATTAGTTTATATTATTATAAGTCCTGTACAACTCTAATTCTCCATCATTATTAATTGCATTAATATAATTAAGTAATGCTAAATCTTATCAAATATATCTTGAAACGCAAAAATGTTGTAATGCTCTATTATTTATCCAACCACTGTTGATTTTGCTAATTTGAAGAAAGAAAATGTTTCTTTGCCGCGATATTCTAGAATCTTTGTATTTTCATGAATTTAGGAAGACAAATGCTCGAAATACTATACTCTGAGTACTGATATTTTGATTTTATGAAAAATTTTGTCTATTTTGCAATCACATTCATAATTCTTACATCTAACAGAATCATTTGAAACTTGATCATATAAAATGAATGCTATCAATTTAAATGTATTAGGTTCTCTCGTATTTGTAATTTTTATTCTAAAATCTTTGTGAGAAATCTTTTAAAAACAAAATCTCAGCGAATATTTTAATTTTGACCATAGCAAATCCATGTTCATTGAAAAGTTTTATCCGTTGTTAAAAAGTTTACCATTTAAATTGCTCTCATGTAAATAAATGTTGAAGATAAGAAATTATTTCTCCAGATTGGCTATTGCAATAATAACAGATAAATGGTAAGATTTTTTATTCTGAAATTTATTAAATAAGACGGTTTATAACAAAGATTCTCGCAGTCAATTTCGACACACTCATAATTTAAACTGAACAAGCTTCGCTTTCAACGCATTTTTTAATTCTAAGAAATTAGTGATCTTCTAAATGATAAACTCCTGTGTGCAAAAAAATTCCTATCTTCGTGGTGTTATTATCATGTAATTTACTACCGATGAAATTTAAAAATGCATTAAACAATGTTTAGAATAAAGTTTTTCAAATTATAATCCACATACTAGGAAAATATACAAATTCGTTCAGCCATAACATATTCTCTTGATTCCAGAAAAATTGGTCTCTCTCATTGATCTCATTGGTAGAGCCATTTGCCAAAATCATTAGCCAGTAATTAAGGGTCAGGTCATGTCAACTATTCCCTGCTTAGATTCCCAGTTACTGAGAATCGTTCATTTACGAGGAAGACACGAACATTTTACCCGGCTGACGGATCTCTATGTTTGCCGTGTTCTATTTCAGAGTAAGCATACATGGGCATCCCTCAGCTAAGACGGGAGGTAGAAGGAACCGTATTCATTTAGCTAAGAGGGTATTACAACGTCAAAAGGGAGGCGCTGAATGACATCAAACCCTGCTGGCCATGCGGAGAACGGAGTATTTGCTATTGGTTAGAAAAAGAAATGGGAAATAATTAAGTCCTGGAAGAGTCCAGGTGGTTGATCAAAGAGGAGACAGGTACTATTATCGTGCACGCGCTGCTATCCAAAGAGAACGTAGTGGCGATAAATTGCATAGGAAAGGGATGGGATGTGAAATTTCACGCTTGAAGAAGTTCCTAAAGCGTATTAGATTGATTCGAAATACTCAGACATAACTGTTCAAAATCCTTGGATGATTTCTAAGGTCACATTAAGCTCAAAGCATAAATTTACGTTTATACGTAACCTAATTTCGATGGACTATGAAATTTTCGAATTACCTAAATAGGTGAAAATAATTCAAAAATCAGAAAACTTTGCATTCTTACTTAAATTAATAAAACCACTAGTAAAAGGGGATTTTTTTGTAGAAATCCATCAGGTAGAATGAAAAAATATTTGTAGCTTTTTTCCAAGAATATCGTGGAGATCAATTGTTGTGCTAAGAGTACAAAGTCTTTCCTTTATTCCGCTTAATATATGTTCGCTACATAAAGAAATTAAGATTTAATAATATATGTAAAAATTTTATTTGAAGTTAATTACGATAACTTGGAGTAGAACATATTTGCCATAAAAATTATATTTTATACTAACAAAGTGATGAAATATATATCTTCTCTATAGAAATATTTTTTGTACTAAGGACTGACAGGAAATACTGCTTATTAATCAACGTCATCTGATGTTATTTTAGATATTCCCTCATAAAAATTTATAAGTAATATCCCTATCTACGTGACGTTCATAGGAATAGAAACCCCCTATGTATATTATATGTTATATATACTATATTTATTTAATTTTGGCAGCGACACAACTAGCTCTAAGGAATTAAATATAGCTATTGCAGTTTCCAAATTGTTTTTGCATCTTCCAAATTTCTCTTTCATTGGATGTATTTAAATTTGCGTTTTACATTTTTTGTATCATCTTTATTTTCTGGGGATGGAGAGCATTCCTCTGTGGAATCCTTACTGATGTGTTTCCGCTATCTCATCGCTAACTCGGGAAATACTTCCTCATAATCTCCACGCGGCAAGGAACATTTATCTAATTCTCTATTTCCAGACACGTTCAAAGTCTTTCTCGACTACGATGTTTTGTCCCTTTTTTCTACGCAAGTTTTCTCTAACGTTGAACATTTTCTGAGAAAGGCAATAAAAACTGTGAATTTCCAAGTATCTGTTGTAATGCATTCGAGGAATTTTGAGTACTTATCCAACCATTTGTTGACTCTTGAGAATCCACTACTGGATTTTCCACTTGGAAACATACAACGACTGCTTTTGTAATATTTAACTTTTACGCTTTAACACAGCCGTTTTCATGCTCGTTTCATTCATATATAATTTATTATATTAACGGACTTAACGGCTCAGCGAACTAAGTGAACAAGTAATAATCACTGCCATTATGGTAGAAATAGCAAAAACCTTTCTTATATCCAATCACATCTCACCCTAAATTTCCTCCCAAAATTTCGTCCCGGTTCATTCTACGAGATCAAGGGGTAAGTGGATTTCTCTTGGTCCGTTGACCTCGTTCTGGAGACCTCGGGAGTTAAGGAAGAAGGGAAGACCACAGCCGGTGATGAGGGTGGCAGGACGCGGAAGCGGAAACTGGGGCTACGGACTGATTGCGGATTCCAAAGAGTCCCTCTTCAAGTAGAAGTGACCGTGACGGTCTCTCACGGGCTGATATTGCGTTTGGACTGACGGTAAGGAATCCTGGGATAGTTAGGGTGACCTCACAAGCATGAATAAGATAGGGAAGGACCCTTTGCATAGTTTCTACATCTGTAATAGTTGGAATGTATCTCATTAAAAGGTTCCTCACCGATGTATTTACCGGAGCATAGCTGACATGAGCACCGACTGCGAGGATAGACTTATTACAACGTAGCAGATGAGCATTATTGTGGTATAGTAGTTTTTGGCACATTCATCTCAAAAGAGATTAGTCTGGGATCGTTAAACTCAAGTACTTTGTGAATATATTCGTTTGCATAAGGAATCTGATAATAATCGACTGTATACCACCCACAGGTAAAAGTTAGATCATCTGTTTCCAGCGTTGTCTAAAAGTATGGAGATATTTTTAATCGTGTTTAAGAATTTCTACTTTTATTAGCATTACCATCAGGTTCTTCGATTTTGCTACTAAGTTGTTAAATGCATTTCGAAGTATTATGAAAATCGACTGCATTATTCCGTGAAGATATGTATATTATTTCCTTTATAATATTGGAGCGTATGATTATTTGGCATTTATTGGTATATTATCAACTATACTTTCCGATCACATCCATATTTTCGCTACTCTCCTCTTTCGAATTTTGCTTAACCATCTCTCTTCGATGTCAAAATCTGTTAAAGATTCAATATTATTCGGTTCTCATATTTTCATCTTCATTTAAAGTTTATTGAATGCTTATATTAATATGCAGCTGGATATTTTTAACTGACTTAAAACCTTTTAATCGATAAATTGTCATATTATGGAAGTTGCCCATAAACTTGTTTCCTCAATAATTAGAATTTCGCAATGGATTTACAACTATTGTAAGAACAACCTCATGAGAATAAACAATTTTTCTTCAAAAATATTTTGGATGAGGGCTGGCCTTGAAGAGAAGTGCATAAATCACAAATCCTATCCTTGTACGTAGACAGCACTATATAATCTGAATTTCGGTAAAATCTTCAATTTACTGATAAAAAACTAGATTTCATTAAATAGGCAACGTTAGTGAATAATTACAGTGGAATGACTGATGCACACGCTCATACTTCAACCAACGCTGGGATTCCCAAGCGCAAAATTATCATCTGCTGAGGGAGGAATACTTCAAAGTAGACCTAGAGTATGCTGCTGATGAAGCATTAAGGCATTCTCATTAATTCCGAATTGAAAATTACGCCTATAATCTTGTCAACAATTCCCTCTGAAAAATTATATTTGTCATCACCATGCTGCCACGCAAATCCAAGCATACGAGATAATTTAAATTTCATTAATGTGCTTATTCATTAAAAAAGTTTAATCCTCAACATATCAGTTATAAAATTGCATTGCGGGCCTACTGTAACGAAGGTTGTGCCAAACATTTTAACAAGTGACCTAAAGGATAGATATATACACAAACGGAAGGTATGTATCCTTAATTGATTATGAAAATTTTATGAGGATAGTGAGGTGTACATTGAATATTTTGGAAAACGACTCCGTTCTCGTCCCAAGGACAGATGACTCTCCGTGGCTTTCACTGTTAAGATAAGAGCAACTTGAATCAGAATGTTTTCATTGACCTACGAGTCCACGCTAAGGTTCTTTTATAATAAACAGACAAAGTAGACATAATATTTATTATAATCCTAGTTCCTCCTCTAGTCTGTCCATAAACTATTCATTGAGTTTTAACATAATTTGCTCACATACCATTTGCAGCACGCTCGGCAATGCTGCCGTCAATCCGTAATTCAACATTTAAGGATGTGAAGGTTTGCTAAACGTAACTATGCCGTGTGTTGTACCGGATTTTTACCGTGATTTTTCACTTCGAATAGAATTCGAATCTAAATGACTAATATCCAATTACATTTGAAACACGTTATGCTTAGTCCATTTCTGCTGATCGTAAAACAGAAGTTCGGATTTTCTTCATCTCATGCTTATCATTGTCATCTCTTATGTACATTTTCATATTTATGATGAGAAAATTTCTTAGATAAGATACACTTTCGTAATTGCAGTAATTTCATGAGTAAACATGGTCTGGTTGGCAGATTTCTTACATTAAATGTGCCTACAAATTTCATTACGACCTAAAATTAGATTGAAAAGATACATTTGTTGAAGTTCTATACGTTTCTCATACAAAACATCATTAAGAAATTTCGGAGAAAAATATTTTCCTCTAAATATCGTATTTTTACTAAAGACTCACGTGTGCATTAATTAATGCATTAATTAATTAATACATTCAGTCAATTTTTATCTTCCTTGCGCGAAGATGTGTGCTGGAAGCAATGTGTGTAGTTTTACGCCGGAAGGAAGCTCAGCAGTTCGTTTTGTAATAATTAAAACTCCCCACAAAGAACATTAAAATTTTAATCTTTATTTTCGGCACAGTGATATACTACCTTCAAATTATAATTATAATGGTCATATGTAAGACATTAAAAACGAAACTAAAAATGATAACCTCAAATCTGAATTTCCAGCACCAAAATTTGCATTCCACTTGAAGTCTTGCAGATTATGATTTAATAATAATTGTGGTTTTATACAGGTTTGCGGTCTGTCACATTCAGACAGAAGGAAATCGCGCAACTCAAATAATCGCGCATCAGTTGAGATTCTCTTGCACTGTGTCGCTATGGTGACGCCCTGAAAATCTTCGTATAAATTCAGTTTATTGCTAATAAATGATACAAGCTAAAGGATATCACAGTTTTACAAAAGTAGGTAAAAGTGGAACGGATTCGTTAATATAAAAGGGAATTCTATTAATGAATTTGTTCTGTTTCTTACAGGAAAATTCAGCATAATCAACGCCTGAATTAGACGTGAGTACTCATTTTTTTACATAATTAAAACCTTAAGCTCATCTATTTCATGAAACAAATCTTTGTTTAAGAGGATATTCGCTTAATTAATGCGCCTATAATAGCAGTTACTTCTGTCCCGAAGTCTAGGTGCTAGTCTCTGATTTAAACATCCTCTGCATTTTATAAAAAATATGAATTTAACCATCAAATTAACTAATAAAGTGTACGTTCAATAACTTCTCAATTTTTTAAAGAGATCGGTGGCTTATTGCGATCAGATGAAAATTAAAAGCTGCAATAAATTTGTCAAAAGTCGAATATCGAATGACTCTTATTCGAATCGAATTGTTATTTGGCTTGAGGACTAGGAAATTAATAAATGTATCGAATTAAAGGGAAAATAATTAAATCTTTATATATTAATCCTTTAATAATAAGTTATGATTTTGGATAAATAATTGAATCATAAGGATGAAAGGGAACCATGTATATTTCTTCCATTCAACCTACTCGTAAATATTCCCTATATATGTATACTATTCCCTTGTATACTATTTGGAAAAATAGACCTATAATCTCGTGAAATCCTTCGTTTGGCCTTTTAGCCATTAGCCTTCAAATTCGTTTTCGCTAAACACATGAATGATATCACTCAAAATTTGATGGCTCAACGTATCATACATTAAATCATACTAATTTTATTGAAGTGAAATCTTAAAATACAATCTTATTAATCAAAGAAATTACGAATTACACGTGAATCGGATAACAACTTAATGGCGTTTTTGAAGAAAACTAAGAATTCAAACTCTCAATTCAGAAGACATAGGAAATTAGGTTCATTAAATCCTGCTGTTGAGATACGAATAGCTAGTTTGATTTGCTTTTTCGTATTTTCCCTTTAACTTTGGTATTTTTCTGGCCTATATTTACACACAAAAATTTAGAGCTCTCTCGTGGTTGCATTTTCCTGTTCCCAAGACTGATATCGAAGTGGTGATCTTTTTCTTAAACTTCAATTCAATGCGAGATTCCTCCATCAAATACACAGCAAAATTACTAAAATAAAGAAAGAAAATTAGAAGCTGAAGGAAACGTGGGTTGCATTATTTCTTTTTTATGTAATCTTAATAAAAATTTTGGATAAGAACGCCGTTCATGCGCACATAAATTCTGTTATAAAAACTATTTTTGGACAGACGAAAACGCGAACTTTCTCAACGAGAGAAAATTTGTGAATCGAAATAATTACTATTTCGAGTATGATACTCAAGATATTGGAGATATATCTCGTTATCTTTAACATGGCTGGAAATGGATCGAATATTTACTAAATAAAGGCACGTTGTAAATTACAAGGGCTGACGAGGGTGACGGAAGAAAAGACTCAACTACTACACTCGTTTTCATCCTCTCTAACCTCTTTCCGCTCTCAGTCTTCCCTTCACTTCGATATTCTGTCACCTAACGACAAGTTTCTGTTTTGTTTCCGTATGTCAAGAGAAATTTTATAGTATTTTACTTTTCCTCCGTTTTATCGTCCTCTTAAATTCGATCCCTCATGAGATCCGGTGTGTCTCTTGGAGAGTTTCCCCCTTGACCTACAAACGTTGAGCCGAAGCTCATATTCCTTCGCTTGAATGGCGTTCTTCAGAAATCAGCAAGTCTTCATTAACGTTTCAATGCCTCCATTCCGAATCTCACAATATAGAGTACATGTAACATTATAATACAACCCGATTGAGACGTTGACGTTCACCTATTAATAAAACCCGTATCTGGTTGTTTAAAAACGTACCGTTCGTGGAAATTCCATTAAATGTACGTTTCATCCAATGATGTTTCTCCAGAGAGATAGTTCCTCAAGGATATTTTTACCAGAAGACTTTATCCAGAGATTTTGTAACCCATAGTGTGTTCACCAAAGGCATCTTAAAGGAGATTTGTCGCCCATGCGCTGAAATCTATTGTTATTATCATTTCATTAAATAATTAAAAGGTTTGCAATTAACTTTCATAAATGTCTGACATGTGTTTAATCTCAAAACCATTCAGATAATGAGCTACTTGTGGTGATCTTTCGAAATGTTTCAGGTTCGACGCCAGGTCATTTAAAGAACTATCCGTAATAACTACAAGTGGAGCTCTCTTCTTTTACCTCAAGGGATCATATGAGTATAATGTCGAAATGATTTCTATACAATGACCACCCGTCCCAAAGCATCTAGTAAGTTCTCGGAAATAACGTCTGAAACAATACCTATTGGGCGAAATTTTTCTAGAGTGTTATTATCCAAATATAGATATGTGTGTATTTACGTAGATATTGAAATACTTAACCTCAACCTTTACTAATGATACTTTGATTAAGCCACTTCTATAAAATTCATTATATTAACTTTTTCGTCGTTATCAAAATAAATACGAATCCCACCCTAATACATGCTGACAGGGTTTTCACCATATTCACAGTACTTAATTGTTCAATAATTTGTAATTTTAACCACAAAAGTAAGTTTACCTCCAGTTAATTTTTTTTTCAATAATTTTAACGGTCAATGTTTTAAAACAAGGTATACAATTTTAAAGGCTCTACTTCATAAAAGCGAAGTTAGAAATTAAATCTCGACTATGTAGTAGTTCATAATCACAAAGAATAAATACGATATGGCTCTATAAATCGGAACTTGCGTATAGGTGTTGTTGCGTATAGGTGTGCAATTAAATATCAGAAAAATCAAAGTGGAAATTTATGCATCTTGTTACGAGTTTTTATGGCAATAGAAGAGATATTTTTAGGAATATAATAGGCATTATAAGGAACGTAGTGTTATTGTTAATCATCGCGAATAGTTTTGTGCAGAAATTGAAGATACTGTATTACTTTTATGATTCTGTTCGATTTACAGCATTAAGCATAGGATGATTTCCAATTTTCATAATTTTCCTTTCCATAGTAAGATATGTGTATATTGACACACTTTCGAAAGAAATAATATTAATTAATTGGCGCTAGATATCATTATCTGTTTTATATTATGGAATAATTTTTCCTTTGTAGATTTGACTCGTAGATAGAACATCTATTTGATGATACAGTAAAATAATCATCTAAAAGAGATAAACTGAATCCTATTCTTTCAAACTTTGAATTTAACTTTGTGGTATTTTTACTATCATACATTATTGGATAATTCGTTAGGCATCGATAAATTCAAAACCCTCACTTTAAATTTTTAAATGCTCGTTTGAATCCACTTTGTCTTCATGTAGAGTAAAAAAATCTTTCATCCACTCAGTATCAGTCATCCTACCACAGAACAGATTTAAAATTCCACTCCTACGAATTGAGCGTGCTAAGCTCGGTTGTAGCTTTACAGTGACCATATATATCAGGGGTGGCCAACAAGTCGATCGCGGTCGACCGGTCGATCGCGAGGCCAATTTTGGTCGATCGTCGATCTCTCGCTATTGTTTAATATGCCTTAGCTCGGTAGCCATTGCTAAGAAGGGTAATCTGGAGAGACATTTTTTAGCTTTACATAACAAGTATCAAACAGATTATCCACCAAATTCTGAACTGAGAAAACATAAAGTTAGGGATCTTAAAACTCGATTAACAGATCAACAAAGCGTTTTTAAAAAGCCAAGGTTGAAGTCACAAGCGGTAACTACTGCATCATTCAAAGGGGCTATCTCTTAGCAAAAAAACTATTTTCCGACGGTGAATTTGTAAAGGAAATATTTTTGGAAATGTCAGATTCACTTTTTAACGATTTTAAGAACAAGAGTGAAATTGTTGCTGCAATTCAAGATCTACAATTGTCTCGAAACACAGTGGTGCGACGAATTGAAAGTAAGTCATATTATTCTCTCATGATAAATTTTTTGTCCCAAAAAAAAAACGAGAAAGTGAAATATTGTAATCAAATTATCAGCCATACTGTGCATATTTATAACAAATTTTTTACTAACAAATAGTACAACAACTTATACATTGCAGTTAATAAAAAAATTGAATTGCATTTAAAGTTAGTAAAAATCTATCTCGAAAAAGTGTCGGAAAATCGAATTTTTTAGGTACCGCATGTACGGTATGCTGCCATCAAAAGTTGGGTCTCGAAATTTATTTTCTTCAGGAGCCTATATCTCGAAAACTTAATATGATTTCAAAATAAAAAATAGTTTTGAACATATGTTTTACTTATCTACCTATACCTCGCTGGAATGCACCTTATGCTGAAACACAGTGAATAAACATAGTATGCATTTCACACCCCTTCTTCCCCCTTAGACTACGCCTATGACAATAAGTCGATCGCGACACACTTTTAAGATAAAAAGTAGATCTTATATACCAGAAAAGTTGGGCACCCCTGATATATATGATAATCGGAATTTGCTTTCGCCCCGCGTTTTCAGGCAACCCGCAATTTTGTTGTGCGTTGATTGTGCCTAATCACCAGGATAAAGGAATCGCCAAGAATAATCAAAATCATAATCTATAATTTTGCATCAAACCTCCGTCGTACAAATGCCAATTCTTTTATCAAACCTTTATTTAAATATTAAATTTTTCCTAAAAAATATAAATTATTTGCTCTATCACTATTATATGCAGAAAATATTTATGGAAATGTCGGAGGTACTATGTATGAAAACGGAGAATTACTCGTCAAAATTATTGAGCACTGTATGATTTTTAAAAAATTGTGTAAAAGTTGATTTATGGTAATAACGAAATTATTCTATGAGTTATGGCAGAGCTAAGGAAAATATATCCAAATCTATCTGCTCTTTTAGCAATGAAGCAATACATTTAGTATAGTAATACTAAGTTGTACAAAAGTAATTATATTTAACGCTGTAAGGCATCGTGGATATGAACTTAATGAATCAAGGATGTTTACAATGAGCTTCATGAAAATTCTTTATGCGTTAGTGTGATGTAGTTCATTACATCAGGAACTTTATATAGCTCAACGGGCTGTAAGCCAAAATACTCCATATCATACTTAAGCTCCAAAAAGTGTATTATTCTAAAGCAGTTTTCCAGCCTTATTGAGTATGATACTGGCTAGAAAAGAAATATAAATGATAAGTATCTACTAAAGTTTATTGCATTACTTTAACGTTCACTTGATAAATAAAAACGTAAATAGTTATAAACTAATATTAAATACATATAAATATATTAAAACAGAAATAATTATATACTAAATATTAAAAGATCGATGAAAACCTTTTTCCTCATTATAGTGATTTCATTTTGATCACTAGGACTCCCTTACCTTTAAAATTTACCCTTAGAAAATTATTACGATTATATACATGCAATGCTGTGTATGAATAGATAATGTACGTACTTAAAAGAATAGCATTCAGCCCAAATCATTCGGTTACTTTCACTAAGAGATAACATTAAGAATGCAGGTAACTGCAGCTGGGGATGCACAAATGTTATTGCATTGCCGTAAATGTTTCGACAGCCTACACTGGCACCAAAAACACAATAAGAATAAGCTCCAAAACGTAAGAGATATCGAAAGTGAAGAATTACGTGGAAAAGTGTGGATTTCTCTTGAAGTAAACTCCCGTTTCTAACTTCAATCACAAGGTTTAATCACATTCGATTTCAAAATTATATCGTCAATCTATTAATATTTTTAGAATTCTCTAATGTTAAAAATATCCTATTTAAAAAGATTCGTAAATTCAAAAATCAGAAGATAATAATTAATACTGAATTGATAACTAACTGACTTTTGATCATTCTTTAATCTTCCTAATCTTTATCGATTCCTCCCAGATCTTGTCACTCGCTCTCATCTTTAACCAATACCAAAACTTACTCCTGAGCGCTGCACACCGGCGCTCCTGGCGGTTCTCCGATGGCTCAGCCGATGAGGGAGGAAAGGGGGGGATTGGGGGGGACAACTTATAAACCCTAAGAAGTGGACCCTCCAGGCCGTTGTGACGTGCTATAGGGTTCACCTCTATGCCTAGAGGGCCCCCTGCCACAACTTCAAGGACAAGCTCCGACCTCATAGACAGAAAGAACGAGCAGGTGAGAAGTGAGTGCTTAGTTACCTCACCCCTGCAGAAGAAGGTGAAAGAAAGGCCCCTGAAATAGATGCCTGCGTCTGTAGGCCCACAAGTAGGCTAGGTTTGTAGGGAATGCCTTCCCCACGCCCCCTACAGGGCAGGTGGTTAATACATTTATAGTGCACTTCTTAAGAAAACTACTGCCAACTGTTGACAAACTGATTGCAGCATTTAATTCTGATCTGGCTGCAGTAATCCACCGTTCTTGCTTAGTTAAAGAAATGATTGAACATGAAATGTATTACTAAATTGGTGGTTTTTGTCTTTTTCTAAAGTGCAGAGGATAATAAAATCAGAGTATGAATGCTAGCTTTTAGAAGCAAAGATAAATAAGCAACTATTATTGAAGGCGCACTATACTCTTGAACATACTTTTGAATAAAGATTGATTTGATAGCTAGACGAACTTAAGACTTGAATCATATGATCAGAAAAAATACAGAGTACTCACGTTTGATTCAGGAGTTGATGATGATGAATTTTCCTGTGGGAAAAGAATAAATATATTATTAATTACTATTATATATTATATAATCAATTATACTCTCACGAATCTATCATAATTTTAAACATTAAAAATAAATTTGCAATATACTTAAGCTATACGAAGATATTTAGAGCATCTTTTCAATGATGCATTTTGTGAGGAATTCTACTGTGTCTGATTCTTTGAGTTGCACACTTCCTTTCTGTCTAAATTTCACAGATCGCAAAGCTGACTAAAAACTCAGTAAATGACAAATCATCATCTGCTAAACTTCAAATAGAAAACAAATAAAATTTTTGAACATTCAAATTTGAGATTACTATTTTTAGTTTGGCTTACATAAGTACACATACTACTGTTTTAACTGGAAGCAAGAATATAACTGTGACAGAAATGATGAATAAAAATGAAATATTCTAAGAGCGGAACATCAGAGGAATGTTGGTTTAATAATTTCAACACGAATCTTGAGATTCCTTTCTAAGGCATATGTAGAAGAAAAAATAACATTGCTTCCAACACAAAATTTAAAATTTCCAGGTGAAAATATTCCAGTGGATGGATG
Organism: Pachydiplax longipennis; assembly: GCA_036926295.1. Classification (NCBI taxonomy): domain Eukaryota; kingdom Metazoa; phylum Arthropoda; class Insecta; order Odonata; family Libellulidae; genus Pachydiplax; species Pachydiplax longipennis. Next base: position 73,459,805 of record JAVFKF010000012.1, read on the forward strand.
TAATAAAAAATTATATTTAGTTAGTGTCTCTGGTGGAGGAGTCGTTAGTGATAATACATTAATTCGAAGGAGGAAATTTTGCAACGATGTATCTCCTGTGTGGGGTTAGTCATGTTTGGAATGAGATAGTATCATACTACATTCAATTTCTATTCGAGGTGAAAAATCTTGCTATAGCATTCCGGTGTATACATGAAATATTTACGTTTAATTTAGAAGACCTTAACACCCTTAAATATTGACTTGCGGACTCTCTGCAGCATTATAAGCGTGCAAATGATCAGTCTGCGTCACCAGATTAAACGCAATGAATGGCTCATGAAAATACTGGAGAATCAAGGATGGTAATAAAGGTAATTCTACTGTATTTGTTCGTGAAAATGAGAGGGAACATAAACGTCGGCATATCCTCGAAGGTCAGGGAAAACAAGGCCATTTCAGTATATAATACCTTAAGAGTGAAGGAACAGGAAAACCTGTCCTTGGGATAATAGCAAAGTCGTTGCCCTAAACTATCTATGTATATACGTACACTTCATTATCCTCTCATTTTCATTGAATGTAAACAAGGGCAAAAAGGAAAGTTCCTCGTATCTAGGACAAAATAAATAAGAGGAAAAGTGAGTGGCAGGTTACTCAAAAAGCTAACAAAAGAAACGAAAGGAAAGTCGATATGACGCCGAAACAGTTATCGCGAATACCCGTGTATAAGGAAGTTTATTTTTCTGATGATTACCTTCTCGAATATATATACATTTGAAGATTGATAGATTTATTCATCTCATGTCTATATAAACAAGGAATGGGTGAAGGTGAAAGTTAATCAAGTCTATTCTTCCTTGGGATCATGTCTATTATTTCCAAGAGATGACCAACTTAAGACAGCACGTTCTTTGTACTGCTTTAGACTTTAATTTCTCACGTGATTTTAATTATAGAAATAAGAGTTGCGACATTAGAAGAGGATCAGTTATAGTCTGAAATTCATGCAGGTCCTGATATACATCGTACAGCGTTACTTTAGATAAAATTATAAAAAATTGATTAAAGTTATCGAATTTTCACGGAATTGAAGACGAAAATGTAGTGAATGTTTAGATTGTTTTGAAATTTGATGGCTACTGAACATGCTCCGAAGGTTTAAATGTTTAAGGGTTTATTCATACGATTTGTAGAATCAGTGGTTACAATAAATGTTCCTCACGTAATAACAAACGAAAGATTTTAAATTGGCGCTATGTAGTGGATCAGCGTGAGTAATGAAATGATTTCGTATTCAGCGAAAAATTTAAAAGTGTGTTATTAATTACATTAAACAGAAATATTTAACGAAATTCAAAATACATAGGATCGTAAGTGGATATTGATTGAATAAATTTGGAAACTGAACTCACAAATGCTGATTATAATATATAATTGAGCAATGATGAACAAAATTAAACGATATTCAAATACGAAATGATAAATTATTTCTTGATTAAAATCCCATTAATAATGCATTTTTTCTTTTGTATAATAAATCTGTGAAAATTATTTTTTTAATATTGCTTAACGCAACAATTCACTTTGTGTAGCATACTCTTTATTAGGATCTCTTTTCCTCTTTCATATCGTAAAGGAAGATATTTTGAGTAATGATTTAAGTTTTCACCAGTGGAGTGATAAATGGTCTTAATTTTCTTCCTATAAAGTAAAAGAATACAAACGCTACTCAAAATACGTAAATGTAGATTGAATGGGAATTATGTGTTCTGCTACCCGATATGGCTTTGCGAGAGAAATTTCCTGCTGGAACAAAAGATTAGCATCTCCACGGTTGTTCGTGCTAAGTGTATTGCCTAAAACGAATTAATATGCGATGAAACCGACGCACAGTGGGCTAGAATCGAAAAAAGCTGGCCAAGAGGCCAAAAATGGTTTTTTTGAGTGCGGGTTTTGAAACTTCGCATATGTATTAAGAAAAGATTGAATTTTATGTTCCCGTTTGTCGTTTTTCGATATCTTTATGCGTTAAAAAGATACATGGCGTCAAACTTGAACCATTTTCACAGAAATGGACAGTCACGAATTTTTCGGATAAACATTCAAGTTTGCGTTTTTATGGAGGGTTTAAATAGATACTTTTGGAAAAAACAACGATGCAATGATCTACAACAATTCTTTATCTTTTGACTGGCTGCTATCACCGCGTACAAAAATGAGTTTATGCTCATTTAAAGCAACAAAATGGCGGACAGTTTTTCAGACAATTTTCGAGATAAAGTAAGGAATATAAATAGGAAAACGGCCCTAATGCATCGAGTCTCTTATACCAGGTCATAGTCAGAAGTGTCTATATGTGGAATCCGAAGAAATTGTTTCAATTCAGGTGCTGTTTTGGGAGTTAAGTCGATTTTTCGTAAGCGCGGCGCGTTCCGACTCACCACCGTGGAATCCCAGAATGCAGTTTCACTGTCCTTTTGGTGATACGAAGTCTAACGATTGGTCTCTTTCATGTTAAATTCTGGTTAATTATCCTTAAAACATATGTGAAGACAGTTTTAGAGAGGAATTAGATACCTCTACTTTACACAACGGACATGGAATTAAGGAAAGTTTAACATTCAGGTAAAATTCAATCTTTTCTTAATACATATGCGAAGTTTCAAAACCCGCACTCAAAAAAACCATTTTTCGCCTCTTGGCCAGCTTTTTTCGATTCTAGCCCACTGTGCGACGTGTTTCATTATAACCGAATTCCATGATAATGATAGATAAAGATATCCGTCGCTTTGTGTTACAGAAAGGGATATTTATCGTCTATTATATAAGGGAAAGAAATTCATATTTATGTAATGAAAAAACGTTTCAAGAATTAATTGACTGTAGGTCAACTAAGCTACCTTAAAAAGAAATAGAGTATTATTTGAAACTTTTTAAACTCATTTGAAATACGATATTATCATTTTTAAAGGTGGGTTGAATTCGCATTATAAATATCATTATTTATTATCAGGAGAATTTAGTGGGAATGTATTTCTTGCGGAAAAGATGTTTCCCTTGTCCGTTCTTTCACATCTAAGGTTATTTTCTGAAACGAATTAAAATACATTGCCTATACGAGAAGTAACAGACAAATAATGCATTTCGGGCCAGCCGAGATTTCATGTCATACGTTTTAATAAACGAGTTATGCATTAAGTTTTAGCATTAATACTGTACTATCTGTAAACGATATTCAAAAGTGAAAAAATTGGTAACTGCTTACCTTTAGCGTTTCTCTGGCTAGCCTTGGTCCTGCTTATGCCTCTTTATTGCCCTTCCACGATAACACGGTAGAAATTCCAAGATAATACAAGTGCCAAGGAGGGAAGGATGTCACAAGCTGGAAAAAAAGAAACACCACATTAATTCACAAATGAATAGCATGTATAATTTAGGGTAATATTGTATTATGGATATATAAGAGCGAGTAGTTTCCAATGATGATGATTCAGATTAGGATTTTGGTTAGGAATATATTTTAAAAATATCCTATTATACATCATAAATAATACAGTAGAATAATTTTTATATTTAATTCAAAATTCAAAAAGGCATATAGAAAAATGGTAGTACATCTAATACACACTATCTAACAAGCACAAAGAAAAAATATATCCAAACTGACTTAATAGGAACTAATAGTAGATATAGAACTGAGACTGCTTTTAAAATGAACATCTTTTGCAACAATTGTGAAATTTGATTTACAATTCATATAAAATTACTGTTGACTATTTCTACTGAATAGTGATTACAATTAAATAATCTTTAAGATTCCTACAAATTTCAATTCGACTCAGTTCGAGCCTCAGTTACAAGCAACTTTAAAGAATTATTTCGTGAAAACTAACCACAGAATGTGAGACTATGAAACTCATTTATTGTAAATAAGTAAGAATTCAAAATTCGCGAATCACATCTAAGACATACTTGAATCGATAATCAAATTGAAGGTTCAAGTGATTCAGAAAGACAAAAATCTGCAAGATAATTCTTAAATTTATAAGCTCAATTTCTGTTAAAAATTTTCGTTTATGCTAATTGCATAAAATCTAGAAACAAGTCCAAACAACATAAATACTAATTGTATTCATGTAGTCAATATCAATCGGGAAAATTAAATTATTTAAATTGGAGTTCAGTATAATATCAGTAAGCGTGTCCTCAGCAGCTAAAAAATTGAATGTAAATTAGAATCTAATAAATAATTAAAAGGAAATACATGCATAATTTCGAAGTATAGGATTTAAAATATTGGAAAGAAACTTGAAAAATTGTATTTCTACAATACATCTCCTGATTCTGTAATGTTTATTTAAAATAATATTTAAAAATCCAAATGCAATAACCGTGAAACAACACTTTGTATACATTACCTTAATGTTACAGAATTATAATAATTTAATTCAATACTAAAATTATTATTGTGAACAATAAAACAATTATTACTCATTAATTAGTATGAGAAAACTGACTATAAAAACGTTTTATTCAACATAAAGTAGAACCTTGGCTTTTGAAGGCAAGGCAAGTAAAAGGCACTCAAATTTGAATTAATTTAGAATAAATCATGGGAAAGCAGGAAAATTACGAGAAAAAGATTCATCGATATAAAGGAAAGAATTCGTAAGAGAGATTAATTTTTTTATCATAGCTTTTGTTGAAATAGTCCTACATAGCGAGTGTATTGAAGGTCGAAATTTTAAATATCCACTACGTTACGAAATTAGTCAATCGTAAGCGATGAAACCAACAAATAGTATTACTTTAAAATAATTTACGAGATTATAATCCACCAACGCAGTTCAACACGAAAAAAAATTAAAGCTACTGAGATAATCCTTTAAAAGATGAACCACGCAGACATTGGTTAAATATAGTAGTTAATCATAAGTGTCTTACGTAACGAAAAAATTTCTTCACGAACGGCTGTCACATAAATAACATTTTAAGAACCAATAAATCAATGACTATCTTAAAACTCAGAAGTAACTCAAGTAACTTAAATACAATAGACTTATTACGCTTACCACATCTGAAGAAATTCCAACGATGCACCAGAGATGCCATGAAGCCAGAAATACTGTATTTCCGTTTATATACTTTTTATAAAGTTATGATTTTTAAACGTTGTAAATTGATTGCGTTCCGCTAAAAGTACATTCCAGTCAATTAGTCAATTTTGAATCTACTACAAATCGAGAAATTTAAATTTTAACGGTTTACTCGAAAATTTCATCATGGCGTCTTCACTCGGCGAAATTTCTATTTTAAATAAAGATTTAGCCTTAAAAATCAACGGTTCAACAAATGGTGAAATCTGATTGGTGGACGATTTTGGTGACTGTTACTCTTTCGGTCCACCACCCCTCTATTCCCCCTACCGGAGAAAGTGACAATTATAATTACTTATTAACGTTAAATTGAAAGTTTATAGGTATAAAATAATAATAATTTAATTTGAAAAGTTTTAAGAAAATGAATTACTTTTACGCTCAGTGCTTTTATCGCACAATGATTTCGCTAATCTCCAAATAGGTTATGATTCCCATCCCTCTTGTTTCATTTCCATCTATTTAACAAAGGCATAACGCAATACCTTGTATTCCTTTTTATTGATTACTTAAGAAAAACTAATGAAAGATAAAATTTATTAAATACGTAACTTTACGTACGTAATATATTTCTTGAGTTGCGGAATACATTCACGTAACTAGAATATCGTAAGAAGAGGAATAATGATTTGGGTATTTAAGTTAATACGTCATATAGTAACGAATAAAATCAAACATCTAAATATCGTTGAATCTAAACAAACACACAGAATATTTCTATTAATTACATTAAAGACAATCAACGACTCTAATATTTATTTCAGAAATATTTAGACATATCTCTAACCCGAAAGGAATTCATCCGACGTCGTGAATGTAGCAAACAAGTTATTTCCTCCGAGACTAAAAACAAAAAGTGTATAACACCTTTACCCAGTCAACGATACAAAATGTAAATGCGCACATTTTACTGTAAAAGGGGATGGGGACGAAAAAGATCCTATATATATGATAATAATCCGATACATATGATAGACGCCTACTATGAGGAGAAACAAAATACTATTCTGCCTAGGTTATTCATTACGCTTTTCCCTACATTCGAGTATTCAGAAAAGGCCAATTTGAAAATAGAGTGAGACTTACAAGGCAACATGAACACGAAGGTATTTTTCGTTCTTTCCTCAACGAGCCAGAGAACGACCACGCAACGACCTTATGAAATACATGTACAAAAATACACTGGAATAATACATGCTCCCAGCACCAGAATGTTAAGAGTGTAAACATAAATTAGAACTATGAAACTATGAAACTATGAAAAACACTATTCATGTTATTCAGAGATGATGGATTCAAAATCACTCATTCTTTGGAAGAATTTAATTATATCATACTTGCTCAAGACTACTATTAGTCAATAGTAAATGGGGTATGCATATTCTCTATGAAATTCGAAAAGAGATTTGCAAAAGTTTTGGCATATGAATGGCATTAACTTTTTGTGAAATAAATCCCCTTGAGTCAAGCCACTCTGCGAATTATGTGGGAAAAATTCAAGCAAACTTACCATGAAAATAGCATGCTTCATTAAGGAAATATGATGCTAAATGTAACTCTGTGATATTGCATTCAGCATATATAGAGGAATTGAGGATTCTTCGGTTCTCTATTAGTACAGAAATATTCCAATTACATGCCCCTAGTTTTATTCATGGCAGTACCTATATGATATGAACTGAAAAATGTGTGATTCTTGATCATTGTAACAATCTCAACACTTTTCAATGGGTATTAAGAAAACTTCTACGCTACAGTACACTTTCATGAGAACTGACCACATGTTGCATTCAGGCTCAGTGAATAATGTAGCAGAAAGCTACCTCATCCCTCATCTTGCCTGGTAAGCCTCATCTCTTCTCCAAATACTTCCATAGCTTGAAAAGGAACTTCTACCCAGCCCTTATACAAATAGAGTTACAGAGAAACCTCAATGCTACTCTTATGCCAATGAGTGAAAGAAATGTGGAATCAAAAGATTCCCAAATTGATATTCATATTTCTACGTCTTTTAAATTAGCTTACAATTATATGAATGGCAATCTACAAGCTGAATTTGGTATTTTGAAATAAATTATGTGTTTCAAATTCAAATTCATGGCGTATGATTCACAATAATTTCTGCTTATTAGCCCACTTACCCAATTCAGATTGCATTTGAAGTAAATTACAATATTTGACGACGAACGACACGACGAATCCGTATCCATTAATCTCTACCAAGAAATCCATCCAGTTTGGTTGCGATGGCATCTTGAACAACACAGTTGAGTTACAGACTTATAATTTTACAGAAATACTGCACTCTTGTGTCAACACCTGCCTTCATACGAACTCCAAAGGGTGAAATAAGTATTCAACCAAAGGCTGTTCTCACTGCTATGCTTTGACACACCCTTTGAAAAATCACCGATCGTAACACTAAGCAACGAGTAAGTAATGAGTTTCTAATGCACAAACACATCTTATCATGGTTTCCACATACACTCGGAGCACTTGCTAAACATATTGCGATTGATGTTCCACCAGATAACACTGTCCTAAGACTTCAAATATAACTTACCGATGACAAATAATTAAGATTTGAAGTTCGTAGAAGCATGGGAAAGCTCTTCTTGAGGATGGCATGAGGTCTTGACGTGTTTCCGCGCTTTTGAAAGGAATTATGGTATACAAAATCGTGACTAACGAAACATTCGTCGCGCCACATAACCTTCTTTGTTCTTTGTCTCACTGAGTGGATTGTGTTCAAGATGGTGTCTTTCACATTTTTCTCTGAATTCCAAATATAATGAGAAGTGAAATGGAGTTTGTGTAGTGTGTATTCAGCGTTACATTCAGTGATTTCCTTGAAAATAGCGTGAGTAGGAATCGAAGGATTAAGGTGTCTGTAGTCACCTACTTTTTCCAAGTATAGAGCACTTGTAATGGTGACACGAAGTAGTTCTTCGCCACCTGCAAAACGTTTGTACGAGACAAGGAAGGAAAAGATGTCTAAGGAAGACATCATAGAAGCTCGAAAAGAAGATTTCGCCGTTCGCCGTTGGACTTGTTAGTTGGACAATAACGTAAGCTATTCAATTATATGTTAGTTAGAAAGTATTTGTATATTCCGTCGTCACATTTCGAATATAATGAGAATTTATCAGGAAAACATCTAATGGTTAGAAATTTATTTCAATATTCCTGGGAAATTTCGTTGAAAGACTTGTGTATGGCGTGTTAAGAACAGCACGGCGAACATCGTTGAACGTACTATTGAGGGAATTGAATTGTTGCAAATCATTCACTTTATTTGCCAACTTAGACATCATTTTCGAACTTTTAATGTTTCATAGGCAAAGCTATCCAATACCATATGATCAACAAAGATATATCTCTAGATTCTCACAAAATGATACATCTTAAATCTGTTTTCCTTTGCCGCCGCTCAATTCCCTTAATTTACTCATACATCTTCAGCACTTATTTTCCGTGTAGGCTGTCAATATAGGTTTTTCGGCCGAAAGAAATACTTTACTCGCTAAAGTCATAATACGCGATAAATTCTTAACCATAATATGTGTGAAAGAATGGGTCGAAAGGTATCGATAACAGCGTGGGAAAGTTATAATTAACATCAAATGCCGTTTCTTTGCAATATTCCGTGAAATGATTATGAGAATGTTTAAATATTATTTATCTTAATTATTACTTTATTGGTAAAAATATAACGATTTGCATTTTATTAGCATTTATAAAATCTCATCTGTTATGCTTATGATGTAACAAAGAAAGTATTACAATACAATTACGCCCCTTAATATTTATATATTAATTAAACGTAGATATAATGTTAATTATTTGTAAATTCGATGGACTTGTTACAATAATCATATAATTGAAATTCTTTCATTTTCGCATACAATTCGTAGAACAAACGCCATGATGACGTCACATGATCATTTATTTTACGACGAAACGAGTAAAAGTACGAAAGGAAACATCGAAAAAGCACGAAACTTTATTATTTTTCTGTTAAATGTGGGGTTAAATTTAAATTTTGTTTAAATTAATGAAAATTTATTTAAATGCTAGTATATACATATGAATCAGTTACAACTTTCTCCAGTAGGGGGATAACAGGGGGGGTGACAGAAAATTGAACAGCCTCTCACGGTTATTAAAACCGTTGAATTTCGGCAAAATTCTTAGTTCATTTGGAAACCTCGCCGGGTGTAGAAGTGTTGAAGAATTTTTGGAGAAATCCGTTAAAATTTGAATTTCTTGGTGTTAGGTAGATTCAAAATTCAGTAATCGTAAAGTATAATTTAAGTATATCGTGATAAATTTGCAGTTTTTACGTGATTTATAATTAATTAAGGAAAAAGAAGACATTTTCCTAAGTAATTGATGACCATAGGACTTCTTAAGGATTTCCTAAGGTTTGGTAAGTAACATGAATCGTATTTTTTTAATTTTCTAAAATAATTTTGCATTTCAACGAAATTGTTAATATAGTGAACTGTTGTTTCTTATATATGTAATTATTTTCAGGGCGTAAACTTAAGGAATATATTTATTTGTGAAGTATGATATTCTTCTGAATAGCTGCGACTAATACTTCTGTATCACTTATTTTTATATGATTATCTAAAGTCGTATAATTGAGCAATCAACTCCAGTTACGCCTTACTTTATCCAATTTCTGATTTAGAATAGACATTCCGTTATTTTTCTACTTGTAGCCTTTCCTGCCATCTGGAATTTTAACGGAAATTTACGTTTGAAATTTTAAGTTTAACTTTGCGATCTGCTATTAATTACATTAATTGGATAATTTCCTTATCTTCAATGTGATTTCCCATCAGCTGAACATGTAGTTTTGATCTAATTTTGATTGGGAACTCATTTTCAATTAATACGACCTTTTATTCGCAGTTTAAAAATATCGCTATCACTAAACGATCAGATATACTTCCTTAAATAACCATAAAAAGATTTAATTTCGCAATGAATTGAATAAAACAAACTACTTTTCTGTAGAATTTATTGTGCTAGTAATATTTTAGTAAAAATTTTTAAGTAAGATGATTTTAAACCGATAGATTTAATTCATTGATGGATTTCTATTTTCAAATTCGAATTGATTGAATGAACATTGGAATTTGAAAATAGAATTTAGGATCAGCTTTTAGCATTTTAATTTCTTATAATAGTTGATTCATGCATAAAGTGCATCTGGTTTTTCAAATTTGAGTTCCCACAAATTTTCGTCCTCACTAAAATGCGTTCATTTTCAAAAGCTATCAGTAACCAAGTCAGTAAAAAGCTTCTCATAACTAATATTCAGGTATTTCATTTGATTTAATTGATTTAAGGGTTAAATTAACGGTTTAATTCAGTAATTAATGGCACTCTTATAGGAGTTGGGTATTTATTTTTAAATTTAACTGAATATTTCAAATTCCTTTCTTGATTTACAAGCTGGTCACTATTTATTCTTCATACACTATTAGATCGAGTTTCCCTTCTCATTTTAGTTCAAAATTTCCGGTAACTGTATTTATTACAAGAATTACTATTTTTCTTTACGAATTTTGTGTTTTACAGTTAATTAAATAAAATACAAATAAATTTATTGAAAAGAATAACGATGAGGATTAGGATATTCTTTATATCATCGTAGTCAAATTCCGAATTGATATTGACAACTCCTTGCTCTTATATATATATACAATATAACATCACCCCAACTTATCCTTACTATACAGCAATGAATTAAAATTGTGTTTCTGTTTTTCCAGATTGTGACTTCCTTCCCTTATCGGCACTTCTTTACCTGTGAGCTTCTCCGGAGTAATCGTAGAAGGGCACTGAAGAGATCAAGGATAATGGGAGAAAAACAAGTTGTAAGTTGTTCAGAAACAATTAATAATAATTTATTGAACAATAAATAATCTTCATTTAGTGAGCCTTATATTAAATTCAAAAATCTGAGTAGATTGGATTAAGTTTAACCTTAAAAGGATAAAACGACAATATGAATACCGGACCTTTTATTTTTTGATAAAAATCATGTGAAAAAATAAATTCTGCATCTATGCAAAGGACAATGCAACATCTATGCGCCTTCTTTACCCCAATCATCTCTCCGATAACAAAAACATTATATTATATATCAATTATTGACTGCATAAATACATTCTAAAAGGTAAATAAATTCTATTTTATCGGGTATTCACACGATTACTTTGCTTATATGCAACAAATGTTTCGGAGTAATTTTGAATTTCCTTTCCTTTGTTTAGTTCGATTTTTGTATCACCTGCCAGTTACTTTTCCTCTCATTCATTTCGTCCTAGACAAGAGGAACTTTCCTTTTTGCCTTTGTTTACATTCAATAAAAATGAGAGGATAATGAAGTGTACGTACATAGAAAGGTTATGGCAACGACTTCGCTATTATTCCAGGGACAGATGGTTTTCCGTTCCTTCATTCTTAAAGTAGTATAAATAGAATTGGCCTTGTTTTCTTTGACCTTCAAGTGTATGGCGACGTTTAAATTCCTTCTCATTTTCGTGAACAAATACAGTAGAATTACCTTTATTACCATCCTCCAGTATTTTCATGAGTCTTTCATTGGGTTTAATCTGGTGACGCAGACTGATCATTTGCACGCTTATAAATGCTGCAGAGAGTCCGCAAGTCAATATTTAAGGGTGTTAAGGTCATCTAAATTAAACGTAAATATTTCGTGAACACACCGGAATGCTATAGCAAGCTTTTTCACCTCGAATATAATTCGACTGTAGTACGCTACTAGCGTATTCCAAACACGATATCCTTTGTCTGTTTGTACTCGTAAAATCACGAATAGGAGTTTGGATATTCTCTTGCTTATCACTGTCATTTGCTGCGTGCATTTTGAAATGTATACTGAGCAAATTTTTAGATTAGATATACTTTTGTACTTGCAGTCGTTTACAAGAGTAAACAGGTTTTGGTTAGTAGATTCTTACATTGAAGAGAAATTTTAATATAGCCAAAAAAATTTATGGACAAAAGTATTTCTGAAGCTACTACCCTACTTTTCTCACGCATGGTATCGCTGCAAAATTTCGGAGCTAAATATAATGCTTCGTAAATATATTTTTTACCAACAACTCACATCTAATGAGCTGATACCTTCATTCGCTAGATATATCTTCCTAGAGAATACTTTTCGTTGGAAATTCTATGCAGTTCTAGATAAATGGCAGAGAGGGGGCAGAGAGTTTCGAAATTTGTGATCTAATTATTAAACGAAATATACATGATCCACATGAGGAATGTGAAACATTTCCCAAACAAACTATTCCCCATATTCGACTAACGATTATTCTAGATGAAGTTCGAACGGCGATTTGTAAAACATTGAACAACAAAACAAATTAGGGTAACCTCAAACGAAAATATCCGGCAGTATTATTCGTATGTGCTCGTTGTTTAGAAGATGTTGATTTTGTGTTGACTGAGTTATTACGCCGCTTTCCGATCGGTCCTTTTAGACAGGAAGGAAATATTTCCTTTTCAGGCAATTACCAATGTATGTTAAAATTTAAAACGTATCACACTTTTATAATCCTCTATAAAAATTTAATGGATTCGTGGTAAATTAACGGTATAAATAAGTATATAAAATATGATTATAACTATTAATGATTTTGTTCTCTTTTCTCACAGGAAAATTCAGCATCATCAACTCCTGAATCAAACGTGAGTACTCTGTTTCTTTTCTGACCATATGATTCAAGCTCTCAAGTTCATATAGCTATGAAATAAATCTCTATTCAAGAGGATGTTCAAGAGTATAGTGCGCCTACAATAGTAGTTGCTCTCTTGCTCTAAGAACCAGCATTCGCACACTGATTTTATTATCCTCTGCACTTTATAAAAAGATAAAAATTTTTCCACCAATTAAGTAATATATTTTATGTTCAATAAATTCTTTAACTCAGCACGAACGGTGGATTACTGCAGCCAGAACAGAATTAAATGCTGCAATAATTTTGTCAAGAGTTGGCAGTAGTTTTCTCAAGAAAGTTCACCATGAATGTATTAACCACCTGCCCTGTAGGGGGCGTGGGGAAGGCATTCCCTACAAACCTAGCCTACTTGTGGGCCTACAGAAGCAGGCATCTATTTCAGGGGCCTTTCTTTCACCTTCTTCTGCAGGGGTGAGGTAACTAAGCACTCACTTCTCACCTGCTCGTTCTTTCTGTCTATGAGGTCGGAGCTTGTCCTTGAAGTTGTGGCAGGGGGCCCTCTAGGCATAGAGGTGAACCCTATAGCACGTCACAACGGCCTGGAGGGTCCACTTCTTAGGGTTTATAGGTTGTCCCCCCCCAATCCCCCCCTTCCCTCCCCCATCGGCTGATTCATCAGAGAACCGCCAAGAGCGCCGGTCTGCAGCGCTCAGGAGTAAGTTTTGGTGTGGTAAAAGTACAGAGCGTACGACTCGAACCAGGAAGAATCAGGAACTGTTAGAAAGCTTAAGGAAAGGTTGGCAGTCAGGAATACAATTACCTTTTCAGTGGTGTTAATTTTCTCCTGAGATATGCATTTACGAATCTTTTTAAATAAAGTCACAGGAGAGAATTCTTGCAATATTTATAGTTTGTCGATAAAAATTTGAAATCGAATCACTTTCCTGAATGGGGATTTTGAGAACATTTTGAGAGGTTTTCGCGATATAGTAATTCGCCTTATCGTAAAAACTCTCTCAGATTTACCAATAGACCTCTTGAAAATTTTTAATATTTCTTAAGAGAATATCATACACTTATTTGCACACACTGCGCGCTTATGAATACAGATTTTACAATACAATCATCAGTTAAGTACTCCAAGATAAATCCATACGAAATTTTTTTTTCGATATACCTTATGCTTTGGAACTTATTTCTATTGTGTATTTGGAGCCAGTTTAGGCTTTCAAATCATATAATACCAATTAATAACATTTGCATTCTCCCTAACTGCAGTTACTCGCATTCACACCGTAAGACATGATTTCTCTTAGTTAAAGTAAGCGAATCGTTTGTGCTGAATGTTATTCTTTTGAATATATCATAATGCTTAAGATAAATAATGTTGAGGGATTGAGTAATTGAGGGATTTAATCTCAAAAATATTATAGACTTTTTATAACTGTATGATATAAACTTCCCTATGAGGAATACAACGATTTTAAATTTTCATATATTTCCGCCTTAGAAGATGCTCCATGCAACTAGAAGTATCTTTAATGGTATTCCGAAATATTTTTTGTCCGACATGTATTACAATGATACACTTCAAGGGACCATCCGTCCTCACTGTTAAAAATAACTGCAAATCTAGAAACGTGCCGGAACCGGAATATTTTTAAGCTTTTGGGTAGGATTTTTCAAACGTGATAAATACTATGGATTCTACACGTTAGTATAAATTAAAAAATGACTAGAATGTATACTATGAGAATTTTGTTGACTAAAAGTGAAAAAAGGGCGTTGAGTAGGGAAATTTAAGGTACATAAACCTATCCGAAGGTATAAGATGCAAGTATTTTTTTGTTTTAAATACTATTTTTTATAAATATTTGTTTTAAGTACTTAGCGTTTGGACTCTGATTTTTAAATTTAAAGCCAATCTCTGATTTATCTCACCATGGTAATAAGCCGGTTTAAATTGCGTCGCATATTTCGAGAACCTATGACACCGTTCTGTGAGATCGAAGAAATATCAAGAACGAAACAGTCCGATATGACTGGTACTTGAGCTCACGTCTCCCACTTCCCGGGCAGGTATCCTGTGTGGGGGAGACCTGGGTTCGTCACAATCGGTTACATGACATCACCGCAAACGGCAAAAGCGGACAGGGTTAAAACCTCACACGGGGAAATGTTCTCATGGTATATTTTGAACATTTAAGGGCGAATTAAGAAGTTAACTGTAATTTTCGCTTTGGTGTATTTCATTATTTTTATCTCGTAAATACAGTTTATAACTTACGTAATCGTGCAAATTATGCTGACATACGTATGTTATAAATTAGTAATAATTAGTATTAACGAATATCGCTAACTTATTTTCATTGCATAACAATTGCTGTTGATAAATTGTTCAGCAATTGTAAAACAAGTATACTTACGTTCTGCTGTTCATCTAAATCTACATATGTGGGCGTATGACAGGGGGTGTAAGTACCAAGTTTATCTAATCGTATCGATGCAAGTATTTTCAGGAGTTTTAAAATGTTTATCATTATTGTTATCACATAACTCTTATAACTATTTTTACCGTACGAATTATGCTATAACACTCAGTGTTACTGAATATCGCTATCGGTCTTATTGTTTGACAAACTTTTTTTAAATGTTTTTAAGTAGTTTTAGACGACATACGTTCTGCAATTTATTAAAACGTATCGATGCACGTACATTCTTACTAGTACGTTTCTATAATATCCAACACTATTTTTATTTTAATATTGTTCATATTGTAATCGTATTAGTTTATCAGCCGTACTTTATAACTCGTAATATATACGAATATCCTTATCCTAAGGGTATAACTCAAGGGAAGAGGTAGTACATAAATGTGTTCAACATTAATACCACATTGTTTCTCTCTGTCTCTCTCTTCTCCGCTTTGTATCCATCTTGGTCTCCCTCTTTTAAGGTTTAAATTAAGACCGGCACCTCTTAGTCTGGTCCAAATTAATCCCTCTCTCTCCCCAATCCAAAGACTCTTTTGCCTTCGACTCCCGCTGTACGACTCTTCGCTCCATCACTTCGAAGTCTTCCGTAAACTCGGTGCCAATAATAGACTAAAACAGTTCCCTCTCTGTGATGGGCACTCGCACTGGACCTTGAAAGCTCCTCAAGCAATCCCACCACGTTGCCACGGCATGTTTGTTTGCCTGTCTCGAATTTCCGCCCTTCTAATTCGCCCCCAAATAATATACGATCCATCCCGAAATTATATCTTGTCCGTAAAACTTCATTAACAAAAGTAAAGAAATAATATCTTCGAAATCTCTCCTCACATATGATTGAGTAGGTTTAAAATTTCTTGTACGAACGTGATAGATAAGAAATAAAATATATTTTAGTTTCCAAAGAACAGTTTTTTTTTAATAATCCGACCGGTTCCGATTTACGTAATCTTGAGATGAGTTCGTAACACTGTGGAAACTACGGAGTATTTTATTTCTTATCTCTTCATATAGTTTTGGAATATTCGTTCCCGGTATATGCAGCTCTATTATTTGAAGTATCTCGAAAGATTCTGTGAAAATATAATCGAAATCAACACTTGCACATACGAGTACCTTTAATGAACGCATAGAGATTTGATAATTATGAATGTACATACATACTGTCAATTAACGTGTCATTTACTCTTTCAAACTTTTCTAATTTTTTAATGTTTACTGTTCGTGAATTACAGTTGGAGCAATATGCTACACATTATTCTACTCTAGTACTCTTTACATGTTTACTTGCATGGAGAAAACATTTTAGCCTAGATTTGTCACATTCTATCTGATTTTTGAGTTTGAAATACTGTGTTTCTCTCGATACGATGCTCTTGGGTATTTTTTCTCACGTCCAAATGGAATCCTCCGGAAGATATGAGGACTCTCTAGACTTAGATACAATCTAGGCATACTCCTTTGAGTGATGGCTCCCCTTGATGCCTCTTAAAGGATTAAGCTGCTAATTTGTACAGGCGTATATGAAGTTAAATATTAAACGTAAGAAATGCTCATGTTATCATCATAAATCATATTATTCTTTCCCTATCTATACGTATTACTGAAATATGATTTGCGCAATCTATTTTTTTAATATTACCTATGTAAATTAAAGCGAATTTACCAACCGAAAGAATTTAAAATATTCTTCATTCTTAATTCAATTATTTATCAATCAATACTTCAATATACTTACTCCGAGTTTCTTTTCCTTATTATACTTACTAGGTATTAGGTGCTCTGAAGCCAAATGGATAGTGAGAAGTTGCCTACATAAGTGGAAAAATTAGTGCCAACTGTAATCTTATTATGAATCATGTTATAAACATGATATTTGAAAAATAACATCATAAAATTGTTAAACATCGACACTTTCAATGAAACAATGATACCTAGATTTCATTTTATTGATATTTATTCCTAAGTTTTTCAAAGCGAGATGTGATGAGAATGTCTTTGGGAAATTGGGATTCTAAATATAGCGCAAATGCGAATACAGTGATATATGCTATCGGTTGGGAAATATATCCGGTAATTAGATTAGAATCATTTAAATTCTCGAGCCTTGTGGCCGAATATGATAAGGCATCCTGCCGATTATCTAAAGATCGCGGTTTCGAATTCGGGGATTGGACTACTTTTTTGAGCACTAATTTCAATTGTTTAATATCTTTTTTATGACCTGTTATATTCTATATTTTAAGAATTGTCATTTTGACATAGAGATGATATTTTTCTAGAATTTAGATGAAAAGAAATGTAAATGCCAGAGTGCATCCAGTGATGGTGGATCCCTGATGTTTTCTAATCTGATAGTGAAGGAAAATTACTACGATGAACTCGATTCACGAAGATTTGAAAATATATAACATTTTTAAGCACATTACTCGCTGCTTACTTTAATACACCATTAAACATTTAAGTAGTTAAAATTTTAAAATAAAATTCTTTTATACGTTTCGATTCATTTTAATCATCCATTCCTAAACATATTTGATATGATGAGTATATACGCTAAAAATTCAAATACAATTTGATACAAAAATAAATCAACTATATCGAAAATTATGCCTCGATATACATTATTTTGTGTTCCATTAAATATAAGTTTGAAGTTATGGACCGTAAAAATTCCGTTCCTTATATTACAATGGATTTTTCGTGATTTATCTAACAATCGAAGTGCCGGAAGGTATTTTGAAAGCGTGATGAATGTGAAATATTTGCGCTCAGGTGCGATTTTCCACGTTTCACCCACCACCTGTTTATACGAATACATTTTTCCGTTACCTCTGGTTATTTTACTTTACATTCCAAACAACAGACCCTAGGGCATCCGTGACCACATATAATTTTACTTTTGAATTAGATGCATATATAATTCAGGATTAACTAATAGATTTTAAGGGAAACAATACCAAATAATCATATTACATTAATACTGAGACTAAATCAAATCATGAAAAGTATGTAGTAGGCACATCTTATCCATGTTTATAATTCTTTTTAAGTTATGCACCCTTTATTTAATTCTTAATGATTGACATGGTTGAAGATATATAGTTAATGTCAAAATTTATGCATTAATTTACATTGAAAGTATGCTTTGTTTTACGAATCAATTGGCTTTGGAAATTATTTCATGAAGTGATAAGGATGAAAATAAAAAGGAAAATATAAATGATGAATCCCAGGCTCAGGCAATTTTGCCTTGAGTACTTATTTGCGTCTAACTTGATATAATTATAAATTTTCTTAAACTCAAATCCGTAATCCAGTGATATCCTCTATTAATCGTTTTTAGTAAAAGGATAAACGTCCCTAAAATTACGTGTCTAGAAATTCTTAATTAGGAATCATTGGCATGATAAGTTCAAATTAGAATCAAATAATGTGCATTACATTACATTATGAGACGTTGATCTCTATTCCAAATACTGACTCTTATTCAATGGTTACCATTCAGAAACAATACTATAAAATATCTTACAAATTCTGCTCCCGATCAATCATTCCCTCTGGATAGACATTCGTAAAATATAAGGAAGACAGCCTCCCAATTCTGAAGTTGTGCCACTAACGAAACCAAGTCGCTATTCAAAACACTCAACTGTTGGAAATTAATTATAATTATACTTCAGGACCCACGCATTTAGATAATTTAGAGGAAAAACCGTTGTTACCTGAGGTTTCATTACATTTTCCTCCTTTCAGAAACAATACTACATCTTCATAGGTTGCCGCGTTTCCATTTCCATTTAATGCTCTTGCCTTTCCATCATTTATCCACCTTCCTTTTCTTCTTTTCTAGCTTCTCTTGAATTACATCCTCGGGTTTTATATTTAAAAGTCCTCTTTTTCTGTGACTTCGTCCTTTCTTTCTTATTTCATTCCTATATTATAAACTTTTATTCGCTTTGTTCTGACTGCTTCAAATTGCTAATTAATAGTTTTCTCTGAATCTTAAACTGGTAATGTGACAGAATCTTACAATGTGATGCAACTTGATTCAATCAGTTTCCTGATCTTACCTGATTATTTGATCTCATTCATTTAGACCCCAAGTGATGTCGTGTTAATCTTTGAAATGATCTTTCACTCGCATGAGGTAAAGGTAGCCGTGAGATTAAAAACCCAAGAACAAACAGATGTGTAAAATCATCGACATGATTGAGAATCGAATCCAAGTGCCTCACTTTCAGGTACAGGTGTTCTAACCATTGACCTAACCTCTTTCAATTATAGCAGAACTTAAATTGAATTTTAAGTTCGTAAAAATTGCTAAATAACTTATGTAATTTATAAATTTAAGTATTATCACTCGAGATAAAATTTAAAGCAAGAAGCTTTAGCGTAATAACTATGAAATTTTTTGTTGAACAGTACGCAATTGAGCTTCATTGTACACCTCATTGTTGCAAAAAGTCTCCCAAATTTCTTTTCCCTTCAACAAACAAGGCACAAATGATTTAAGTTGTAAATCCTTGTTTATTAAGGCTTTGAAATGAATCTCCACCAGTTATCAATTGATCGCCATTTTTAGTTAATATTTTTATCGATAGATTCTTAGATATCTTCCATTAATTTACTCTATTCCTATGAGTTTTCTCCGCACTCTTAGATCAATTTCTTCCATTTTTCGTTAATTTTATGATTATGATTCATTCTATGTATTTGTCACTCAATGATAATTCATTTTATTACCTATAGCTTATTTTCCATTTCTTCCATACATCATAATAGTAGTCGTCATTAACATAGATATCCTCTCTATGAGAGATGTTTGTGATTTAATGCTGAATCAGACTTTAATCCTGCAATATCTCTTCATACTTATTCTAATTTTTCTAATAACATCGACTATCTGAATTATTACCCCAAGTATAGCTCTACTACATTCAAAGTTATCTCTGAATTCACTTTGATTCCTTTCTTCTCTCTCAGGTATTCTCAGGAATCACTTCATTATTTAATAATACATTATTTATAAGTACTCATTCATATTTTGGAAATCCAAATCTATATCCAACTAATCTCTCCACCTGTTGTTGTAGCTTAATTAGGACCGGATATCCATTTCCATCACCATATCCCTGCTACAAACTAGACAATATTCCTATATAAAGACATGTATACTTAATAGAATATATATTTGAAGATAACTGCTGCGAATAAAGATGTCGATTATAAGAACATTTTTGTGAATTTCTTTGTAATCAGCATCAATCAAACAGTATCTATCAAATACAAATATGTCTAATAATCAACACCTACTACCTTTCAAATGTTTTTTTTCGTACTCCCTTTCATTTTCGTTTTCACTCCTGAATATTGGGCTGCGGTCCATGTCTTGCGCGTCTCACCTTTCCTTCTGCAGCTTTCATCCCCCAAAAACTTTTTAACTTTCCTCCTACTTGATTACGAAATACCATTCTCCTGAAGCTACTTCTATTCATTAATTAATGAGCGCTTTTATCATGTGCTTCAATTTTCCATGTCAACTATTCCAATTAAAACTCATGCGGAATGCTTTGTTTTCCGTTTTGGTCTTAAGATTCCGCTCTCTCTGACAAATGAGTTCCAATTAAAAAATGATAAATTGCTTGCTCTCAGAGAACTTACATTTAGGCTCTCTAATTATATAAATCATGGAAATATTTCATCGCGATTATAAATCCTCCTGCATTGAGGTACTTTGATAAAGTAAGAGTAACTACTTACAGTATCGTGATAATGTTTTACACTCCAAGAAGGCACCGCATTGATTTCTAATAAAATTCTTGCTGAAGTCTCAGAAGAAGTGGAATCGATACATCTCACAACAGTATTTATTATTACCCTAAAGAAGAATTGAATTAGAGTCGAAAGCCTGTAAATTTGAAAAATAAAATAAGATAATGACTAGGATTAGAATTTCGGCATTGAATATTGGCTTTATTTTATGGATAACTATTTCATTTCAATGAAACTAACTACCTTAACTTGCCTATGGAATATAACCTTGATTTAATAATTATTTCTCCTTAATATTCTGGTTTTTGTAGTTTAAGAATATGTATCCGACACTCTACATGACTGTTGGTAGCGAACTTAGCTCAGATAAAAATTAAATTTTATACATACTTTAAATTTACATGAAAACAGATAACCTACTGCTGCATTTTAGAGAGCACATTTATCATATTCTTTGTATTATTGTTTATTATAAGAGTTTATTATTTTTGTATATAAAATAAAATGAAATATTCTATACATGATCTGTGAGAGGCTGGCCACTCATAGTGGAGGGAGATTTAGTGATCTTATATTTTCTATCAATTGTAATATCCTCCTGGACCTACCTAGCATATGAAACTTTTGTGCTGCATCTGTAGGAATTAATATTTGTAGATTTGGGCCTTAGCTCAGAAAATGAGGAGGCAAATGAGACCGTTAAAAGAACCATATACGAGATTTATAGATATTTGTTTGTTTTCTGATTCGTTCTCTACCTTTAAAATTAAACTTCGTGTAAGCTTTTTGGACGATACATTAGTTTATTACTTTATTTACTTTAAATAAATTATATGTTCTAATTAATTTGTTTTCATAAATAATCTTTCGTAGTTATTTATTGCATCGTAAGTAATTGTAAATTTCCTGGTTATTGTTAATTATTAATTTGATATACCGTCCGTTCCGTTCGTAAAATATTTGACCGAGATTCATCTAGCCTGTTTTCTTTCGCCCGCGTTCATTTCATGCAAATTTTTCTCAGGTACTAGTTCTCATTAGCATTGCGACTGCGTCTGTCTATTCTGATGTAAATTTGACCATGAAGGTCTCTTCTCCTGACACAGGAAAATATTCAACCGTCTATGCACTCCCTGTCTCTCACATCCAATCTGGGTCGACTCCATTACTATTGCGCATTTTCCTTTCCCATACTTTACATCTACTAGATGATGTTACTCTTTTACCCTCCGATCAAAGCTTTTAAAAATCAAAATGTTTTCTAATGCGTATAATCCATCCATACTCTTTCCCAATACTTTGAACTTTTCGGAATTCCCATTGTATTCTCAATCCCGTGAGGCCCTTTTGCTAAATATTCCCTACAAATTTTACGTATTTTTTTTTATAAATGGATTTAGTTTAAGAAGTTTCAACTGCTAGCGTAGCATACTTCAAGTGTGTATTAAAGGTAACTTATGCTCTTTCGAGTACAGACATGATCTTTACAGCAAAGAAATAAAAAAATGAAAAGAAACCCCTTTTTCATTTCTCAAATGGAAATTCCATTGCTTTTAGTTTTCGTTTAAGTTTTTCTTTTAATCCTTTTCCTTTTGATCGAAACTCTTTCCTCTGAATTTGATATCCTTGAAATCAGTTTTAGAATATTTTACTTTGATGCTTTTTGCTGCTCCTATGCAATAAATGAACGGTTTCCTAGGAAACTAACATTGATAAGAAAAGATCATTTTATTTTTGTTCACCAAATTAACTCTATGCGAAACGAATAGTATGCTTACCCATGATACTCTCCTTTGCTTCATGCATTACAATACGTTCCATTTTGGCAGTCCATTGATCCCCAATGTTGTCCCGATTTGGATGAAATCTAGGGCAAAGTAGACTGAAATATTCAGAGATTTAAATGAAAAATAAATCAAGGACTAAAATAAAATGACATTATGACACTATATGCTTGCTAGTAGTGTCTAATAAGCTCATAAAAATGGTCAGTAAAACCTTTCTGCAACCTTTTTCCTGCAAATATTTTTTCCTAGTTTAATTCTCCTCAAACATGTTTTAAGTCCCAGTTTGCTGCCATCAAAATATGGTAACCATAATTATGTGCATTCATACCAACTTTACATATTATCTTTTGAAACTCAGTCAGCAATTATTGGAAACGCAATACTAGGTACACCAAGGAAGGTCATACGAAAGGTAAGAAATAAATTTACCAGAAGAAGGAAGTCAGAATGCAGTAATACATGTTTTTTATTTTTCCAACATTCCAACCATTCGATATACATAATATTAAAGCTCCATTAACGTTAATTATATACCTCTAGTGCAAAGTTCATCTTTACAGAAAACAAATCGTTGAAGGGTACGGAAAAGAAATTTCGCTCTATTATTAAGATTAAGAAAATACTGTGGCTTTCTCGTTGCTTAGAAATGTCAATTCAAATTCCAACCAAAAATTTAGGTTCAATAAAAACTTTACAATATAAAATTGGTATAATTTAACCAAAATATATTCCATCGACTATGGATAAATTGCGTGTAATAACGTGCTCATTTATCATCTCAATCTGTTCATCTCTTGTACATCCCCAGACTCATAGTTAAACTTAAGGGGAGCACAGAATATAATTAGGAGGACCAAGGGCAACGGATGACACCATTTTGAATTAAAAAACTCCTAAAAATTGTATATTCATCAAAACGCCTATGTAGTAATGTGTTTAATCACAGTTATCTCTCTTAAAACTTTGTACATATAATAATTTAACAGTAAGACTACATAGTCTTTTCAAAAATTGTGCTGCACAAACCATAACGCTACTACTTTATCGGTACCTTAAATGCACACATAAAGCAGAAACACTATGCTTTGCGACAATAAATGGTGTTCTATATAATTATTGTCAAGATTAAACTGAATCCTTTCTAGGAGTTGCTCTAATGCAAACACATCTCAACGCAAACGTTTGGATTTTCTCCTCACTCGCGGGTTGATTTAAGTTATTATTGCATGTTTTAATTTCTCCACAAAAATTATCTACAACCGAATATATTTTGATTATCGTTCCACATGAAAGCGATAGAAACACTTTCAGTGTTTTTATGCTTGAGCTTTTATATCTACCTAAGCACTAGATTAACTTTAAAATGTACTACAAAGCTTATATATTGGACTTCCGTCAATATTTGAAACTCGATCACGGCACTAGAGTGCTATACTAATCATGAACCTTCATCTATGAATTTTACTACAGCCATACGCAAAGAGTAAATGTTAAGTACATCTGCTTAGATAAAGTGCTCGTACCTCCGATAAAGAATGTTCTATGTCTCGAAGACTGATTTGTTGTTAAAAGATTAATTCGTTGTCTATAAAAAGAGGTTCATTCGAACACAAAGGGCCTATTCAGTAAAATTTCTAGGAAAAATCATTCAACAATAACCAGTTATCAAATTTAAACGTTGCGTCCAATCCCTTTTTCGTTGACTTGAAGATATAATTTTTAGAATATGAAGGTTAGCAACCGTTGATATTTCGACCCATGTTGCAAAAGAAGTGACCACTTGTACATAATTTCATCACACAGCCATCCCAGGAAATAAGCTTCCCTCTGATCGATATAGAATCCGCTTCGAAAATAAATGCAGATATCACAGAACGTCGCATTTGCCTCTATCCAACGAGTCGTGCAAATTGTCGACAACTACCGGCGCCCCGTGAGGACGGTGGACGTGAAATCCTGCCGTTGAATCCTTGCTTCGTCCACCGCACGATACCCCAGGAGCAAAAGGCTCGTTCCCCCCTAAATTCCCCAAAACACTAAGTCCTGTATTCCCCCTGTCCTCCATAGAGTCTATCGCTTTCATCAATTCCTTGAACACCGCCACCACCCTCCAGTTGTACTTTGCACTGCACTCCACGTAACCGCACCTCCAATGTTTCTTAACTATATTAGCAATGTCCCTCCTTTCGCGGGACTCTGCCAGAGCGGTGGCCTGATGCTGCTGCTGATGAAATAACAATGAGCTTGCGTGGCTCGGCCCGGAGTGGGCGGCCATCTGAGATGATAGGGAACTTCCGCATGGTAGGGTTGAAGAAGTGCCCGGAAGACCGAATGTAGAAGATTGGGAAGGAAAGAATGGTGAGGATACGGATGAGCGACCGACTCCCATCGGACCGTGAAGGCGGTCATGTTTATTTCCGACGACCACCACTGGAACATTCCGCATGTCTCGGCTGTTTGCCATCTGTTCCCGGAGGCACTTGAGGTGGCGGAAGGTCTCTGCGGCGTTGGAGAGGTCGAAGACGAGGACGTAAGCGGTGGCAGATCTAAGTCCATAGGAGCGGAAATCGGTCCATTCGTAGAGGGAATCTACGGGGAAATAGGGAACTGGTGGGAGGTCGGAGAGCTTGAGGTCGTAGAGACGACCATTGATGACCACCGATGGATAGTAGGTGTGGCGGCGGTCAGTAGGGTGATAGGTATTGCTGAATTCGTTCCATACGAATTGCTGCAAAGAAAGTGGGAAATGTTATTCGTACTATAATTATAATTTACATAATTGTTTACTTTTACCATTTAAGAATTTTGTGTGTGAGATGTACATATGAGATTTGCGTTGGGATAGTAATCCCACTAGTAAAATTATTGCCTAATCCGCGTGTAAGTTACAAAAATACTTTCTTTTATCTTTGAGAGCTATTTATATTTTAAGATCTCATATTAGGTGTTTTATTTTAAGGCTTAGAGTAAATCAAATAAATAAACCATTCTTTACACCTTAATCCTAGAAATTCATCGTTCTGATGCCTCTTTCTCTGAGTTCATTAGGATTTGAATATTATGTACTTCAACAGATATGGATATAGAGTAATAGAGTATACTCTTATAGAGTAATATAGAGTATACTATACTGGAGGCAATATAGAGTATACACGATTAAATGCACTATTCATTCCTGAGCTAAAATAAATTTCTTGCGTGTATGATTTAACAGAAATCGCTTCGTTAAATTTTAAGCTTTAAGTTTAAATTTAGTTTTTAGTTAAAATTGGGATGTATTCCACCGTTCAAAGCATTACAATGACCCAAAGAATCTAGTAATAAAAGTCGTAGTTTCGATGAACGAATATCAACTAATTATACTCCGTCTAACGTCATGAAGACACTAGGTAAAGTCCCATGTATTTCTTACAGAAGAACGTCGTGCGTTGCTGCTACATACGAGAAATGCGCAGAAGAGAAAGTTGACGAGAACTTATTTGGAAGATATTCAGCATAGACAAAAATCAATTTTTTATGGCACAGTGCAAATCTTGGTTTAAGATTGTCATAATCGCAGGAAAAATAATAATATAAAAATTCTTACGATAAATTAAAAGTAGTATCTTACGAAAGTAGGGCGAAAAGGTGGAGGCGAATGCATTTTTCCCTGCATTTTCCCGAAAACTCGCGTATACTTATATATACCCAAGGCACCCTTATTCAAAATTTTATCGGTAATTTGAGTAACATACGTGAAAAGTAGATTCCACGAGGAAGATTTGGATGTTAGAAAAGACCTTTTTTATTGAGTGATAAACCAAAATTCATAGGTTCAAATAATATAATCATTACCTGCACCCAATTTTCTTGAAAATATCTCTTTATTATTTTTCCTTCGATTATGACATTCTTAAACCTAGATTGAATGGCACTATGCCATAAACAATTGATTTTTGTCTACGCTGAATGTCTCCCAAATAAGTTCTCGTCAACTTTCTTTTTCTGTGCAAATGTAGCAACAGCGCACGCCGTTCTCCTGTAAGAAATACATGGGACTTTACGTAGTGTCTTCATGACGTCGGACGGAGTGTAGTAAATATTTCTCTTACATTAATGTTCCTATTAGGAAATCTTTTGTCTTTTTCCTTGACAAGAACATACTCTTTATTATTATATTGAATTCGAATAAAAATTTAAATCCACGATTTTTTTATGATGATACTTTTAACCAGGTATTATGAATATTTATTTTAATTCTTCAGTGCCATTAATTCAGTGCTTTTGCTCGGCATTTATTCGCCAAGAAACTCCATTTGGGACAATTTCCGTCGCATAATTATGTTGGACTCAAATTCACTATAAACGATGTGTCACCTGTATAATAGAAGTCTTTCCCACGGCGGGTGCGCCTAGAAGTATCACTTTGACGAGATCAGTTGTTTCCGGCGGGAGTTGATCCTCCGGAGGTTGTATATTCGCTGGGAGATGTTCATCTCCATGTATTCTCCCACTCTCCGCATCCTCTTCACCGTTCTTCTGACCTCCCATACTCTCTCTCCTTTTCTCCTGGCTTCCGAAGTCTGAGTCTGTGCAACAAACACATATATCAGATTAGCGTTCTATTTTGAAAATCCACACAATAGAGAATATATCTACGAGTGGTTGATGCGTATTTCGCGAATTACTATATCCAACTTGATTTCCTTTGCGAACTGAATATAGAAGACTCGATAGCAACCGCAATGTTTATTGTTCTATTGATTAAGAGATTAGGATCAGGTCCATCATCTTAAAATCTGAAAGGAAATAATTTATGATTGTATAGTCGAGTCATTTCACTTTTAATATAGCTTCGGAACTCCTCTATCAATTTCACTAGTCATACATAAACAATAACATAATAGGTTTTAAGGCATTTCGTGAACTCAGAAATACCTCAATGACCTCTCTCGATATCCTTGAATGATCGATAGCTCTATTTCGATCGATATGTTGGGAACGCCTGCTGTAGAGAAGGTAAAACTATTGATTAGAAATGTTATGTATGTTTTTAATCTTACCTAATTGATGTTATGAGAGATAATATATTCTTCATTCTTCCACATTTAATTCTAGTAGGGCAGCATAAATAGTGAAACTAACGAAGTATTTTCAATTATTTACGACATCAATCGGTATATTCCCTCTTGTTGCTCAATTATTTCTAAAATACGCGTAAGATATGCCCAAGAAAATGAATTTCGGTTAGAATAACGGATAATAATATAATATTTAGGCATACCTGCCGTGCTATAAAAACTAACTCAATAAGGCAATGAACGTTGGTTAGATAAGACTGGCTCACATCAACCGCGTCATTCATTTCTTTAATGATGTAGTTAAGTTATTGTAAAAAGTGAAATACAATATAGACAGCATTCAGTACCTTAGAAAATTTCGTCAAAAATGAAGACGAGGTTATCCCACCCTTAAAAAGATAATAAATAAAAAATTGACAAATCAAAAAATTTAAAAGACAGGGAAAGTTGTAGGCATCTAACAAAGGAATATATTCGTATAGTATGACAGTGGATTAACCTAACACTCGTACAATCATTTACCCCGTTAATTTACTAAATTTATCCTCAGCAACATGCAACTTAGTTTCACTTGTAAGAATGGTATTTTATTTTCATATGATTCATAAATCGTAACGTTTTTACCATATTATTATTTCTTCATCAATCGTGTTATTGCAGTAGAAAATATTGCTTAAGACTAAAGAACCCAATTCGGTGAAAATACAAAATATGCTCGAATGTAAAAATATTCTCTTAATTATTCGTAACGTGCCCTTTCAATCCTCTTAACCGCTGCATTGCGAAGCTGCTTCGTGCACAGAAAACTGAGGACCGCAATCGGATTACATCCGCTTTGGACATGATTTATTAGCTACAGACAGCGGATTAGGCTTATCCTTGTCTTGATGAGTCACGTCAACATGTTCCATTGAAATTCATGGACACCATTCATACTAGACGGACATGCCCCACGCAAAATTGAACCGAGTTTGCTCAGAGCACGCACTTGCTCTAGAGAAATTTATTCGTTCGTAAATTGACTATGACGCCTCCAATTACCATATTCAAACATGGAGAATGCATACAAACAAGCGGGAATTAAACAGTGGTTTTAGCGTATATTACGTGATTGAGGCAAGGTATTTCTCCCGAAGAAACAAATTAGTTGAGCGACAATGAATCTCAGTCGATAGAGATTCTCTTCAGCGACTGGGGAAGTATTTCAATTGCGCAAAATAACAGCTATTTTTTAATTATTTTAAAAGTTAGAATATCATCTCTCCATTACTATTGTGAAATTGGGTCAGAAAGAATGACTTCATTCTATTATGTCGTATTATTATGATCATCATACTTTAAATGTATGCAGATTTGTAAGTACCTTAATTTTTAATTCAGGAAGTCTTAGTCAGTTTAGCCGTCTTTCTCTTTATGTTGCAGACACCGTCTGAATAGTAGATGTGCGATGATATACGTTACTTTGAACTGCGAAAGACTTATCCTAAAACTGCCCTTATGACGTGACTTCGATCTCGAGAGACAGTATGCGTTCCATTAGTTAAAGTCCTGCTGTCCATCATCAAAGCTAAACGCAGTCATGCGATTCCTTTATTTCAACCACTTTCACTAATTAAGAAACAAATCTAATACGAAACATTTTCAATCATTTTTAGTATGTATTTCATAATCCATTCAGGAAAATAGAGAATACAGGTTCCAGTTTTCTAAGAATTCTTCCCTATGATTTATCCGTGTCTCTACAGAAACAAAGCCTTTTCATGTCTTATTTACTTTTATATTCTAAACTTAAAGAAACTGCAAGTTTTCATGTATGCAGGAATAAATTGCATGCCTCTTAAGGCCACTTTGTGTGCAACAAGTAAATTTTCTCCATAAGTAAATAACTATTTTCTGCTTGAGACAAACGAGTATCCTCTTGATTAAGAATCCACGATTACATCAAGGATTTATCTTGTACATCATAGCAGCATTTTATTGAATTTTCCACAGTTTTCTCTCCTCTATATTAGATTTGTTTTTATAGATGAATGTTGTTCAAAAACTTTGTTCGTCAAAGAAATGGAAACTATGAAAACTTTCAAATATAAGAATCTCTAAAGTTATGGTTATCCTCAAGTTCCACCTCATAAATACTTTTACTTTCACTAATCTCATATGAGAAAATCCCAAAATTAAAACTGCTATTGTTTATGGTCTTCAACTATTTTTCTTTGAGCTATGGAAATCTTCGCTAAAATTAATTACAAATTTTTTTAAAATTGCTTCGTTTGGTATTATTTTACCTTGCTCTATACTGTAGATTATTTAATTCAAAATAGCCGTAAAATATAATTTTAATCAACCGGATTTAATATTCTAACGGCGTACCTTTAGAAACATTATCGAGAAAGGGAAGCGAGATGAAGGTGAATTTTTCTTATTCCACTCTCAAAGCTTCCGATGTCAAGAATCATTATGAAAAGCGTTAAGGAGATTGGAGCTCCCAACTTTTGCAGTCGAACGCACGAAAAATTTTCACTTCACAAACAAGGCTCTCTCTCTCCACTCTCAAGGGAAAATGACTGAAAAGATAACTTTGCTTCCCAAACATTAAACTTTCCACCCGAAAAATCTATATCTCTCCTCATTTTCGCGAAAGCTGCGCACAACAAATTTACTTAGGATATTTTATCGAAGTTCATATTGGAGGGAAATTTCAAACAGTTTTTCGAGTCACTCAATCGAAGCCCCTAAGGAGCGCCCCGAAATACAATAACTGAAGAGGGTCCCCGCGGAATAACCGCTCTCGAAATTGCCGAAGGCGTGTTCGTGGAGATGAAGGAAAGTTGCCCCTTTTCCTTCATCTCCTTCTTCACATCCAATGCAATCTCATCAGTTTCACTCTAATCTACTCTTTCCTCAGTTTCCCCCATCTTTCCGCCAAATTCCTCATCTTTGCGAAAACAAAATAATTCTCTCAATGATAAATCTCTCGTTTGTTCCTATTCCTAGTGGCATATTTTGCGCAATGAAGTTTTTCTATGTTCAGCATTTATGAATTAACATAGCGAGATTTTTTTGCAACTAATAGTTGAAGAAAATCTCTCTTTGACTAATGAAGAAATAATCAGATAATAACTTAAGAGTCAGCCCAAAAATACATAAACACTTCGAAAAAATCTCGGATAAATATTTCAACTAGATTTGATTGAGATTAACGCAAATAATCTATCCACATCAATTAGGAGAAGCGCCAAATAATATCGCTATTAATGTTAATGAAAGTATGATAAACGCAAGCTACCTCAATGGACAAGTTTGATCATGATAACTTAGTCATCAGGAAACTGTAATGATAAATGACCTGAAGCTAATGACCCATCTGTTTTAGCCTCCCTTTTAACTGTAAAGGACAAAAGTTCACTTGTATAAATCTCATTTGAATAAAAAAATTCAGTATTTCACTACGAGAAGTTTCCTCAACTGCCCAGCTAAGCACTAAGTACGGTTATGCCCCATCAATTTTATTTACAAATGTTTTTCACATCCTGAAGAGTGTATACAATTTTTGGCTGAGTCTGTATACATACAAACAAAGACATATACTAAGCAAAGGGGAACCTAAGAAATAGTTTCTGGAAACTACTACAACCACAGAAATACATGGATGGTCTGAAAAGTTTCCGACATTTCGCCATTTCTTGACATGTTTTCTGAAAATTTCTGAAAATCTTCTGAAGATTTCTGAAAAATCTGGGGAAACTTTCCAGACCACCCTCGTATAAGTTTACTCCTTTTTACTTTAAGTTTACTGTATTTTAAATTAATACGTATATCACTACAACTTTCTCTCTGCTAAGTATTTAATTGCATATTCCGCTTGAATACCCAGGAAATGTAAGGGACCATCTTCAATAGACTGTACCTTTTATTGTCTATATAATATTAAATGTGAAAAAGAATTAGTCTTTTATTTTTATTTCTGGATGTGATGGACTTTCACGAAGCTATGCCTTTCTTTGTGAATTTTATTCCGCTTGAATATTCAATGCAAAGGAAGGACGTTGTTATTGTTCCAACACGACCCCAAATCGTCCACACCTCATTAAATTCGAGTGTTTCTGAATATGTATGAAATCAAAAGTGATACAGAAGAACCCACAAAAAGCGATTGCGATTTGTTTGTCCGAATAAGGTAAAGAAAGTGGTTGAGGGGTAACGATTTATTATCTATGAATTTCAAAATCAGTTCTTCTTTTTCTCCATTTTAATCATGACATTAAAAGATAATAAATCAATACCTACCCATTTATGAAAATGAATGATATTTGTATTGTCTTTTTGCGTTTTCTGGTGAATTTACGGGAGTAAATACTAGTGGTCTATTACTAGAGTAATACTAGTGGTACTAGAATATATATTTGTGGTCTTGATGTGAACTGCGAGGAAGTTATAAGTTAACATTATAGAAATTATAATTTAAATTGGAGAAATTTAAGTAATTATTGTGAAAAGTATATTCTTATTTAGAAATAAAATCGATTTAGTAAACATTGAAAACAGTTCCATGGTGTTGAATAATATGTAGCATTTTAAACGATCGTTTTTACAGTCTGCAAAATTCATTGGAAAGGAAGGGCTCACTTGGAATCAGTGATAGGTCTTTGAGCCACGCCAAGATATATTGTACCACTCTTATTCATCTTTAAGATACGATGCTTGCCTTTAAATTCGTAGGATATCAATTATGTGAAGCTTTACGAACCTAGCAAATAATTCTCTTCTCTCTTAACCCTATATCTTTTATGTTTTGTGTGAGCCGATCCCCCTGCGAGAGGCAGTTAATCAATTATTCCGTAACCATTCCCTTAAAATCCACTTAGTATAGCATTCTTTGTATAATTTAATCAGAAAATTAAGCTATTTTCTCTGATGGATACCATTTTAGCTCCACGATGATTTATCGCTATATTCATTCCCTTACTCTTCTTTAACAAATATAATTACCATTATTATAAAGTTAAACAAATTTTTGACGACTAACCCACGGGTAATTTAGACTTATATTCATCATGGCAGTCTTCTAATTATAAGTCAGTACTTCCTAACATGTATGCTATAAGAAAAGCACATGGTGTGCCGCGTTATATACCAGGGTAACATATTCTTCAATTTTCGCGTAATATTGTACTTTCATTTTGGGAAATATTTTGCTATTTCTTTGAGTTTTGTAATAAAAAGCATAATTTTATTCTGCACTTGATGCTTTGTGAATTTATAAGTAAGAAATATCTCAAGTAAGAAATTTGGCAAAATTTGCAATCAATTTTAAATTTACAAGAGCTCCGTGGAAGACAAAAGCTTGGGAGATCATGAACTAATAGGTTATATTGCTATCTCAAGAGCTGTGTTATCTTCAGTTAATAGTGTAAAATATGGTAATAAAAAACAATAATTTTTAAGTACGCAGATTGAATTCAGGTTGACATTTTTTCTTTATACTTTTCATTTAGATCATAAGAAAGACTTAGTTTTCGTATTCATTTGTTAATAAGTAAACATTAAATACCGCCGTCGTCAATATTCCATAGATTCCAGTTATAGATATGCATGAAAATATAACCTTAATATAGTTCCGGAGAGAATTCTAATGGATAAATAAATCAAGTTATCCATGACTGTCACTATTCTAGCATCTTAATCTTCTCCGCCACCTCTTTCCATAACCCTATATCCCCTTCCCACATTCTACATTAACAGCGATAAAGCACGAACTCGCCTCCGCTCACTACTATCAAGTGCCGTGAGAATCGGTGCGTGTTCGTGTGTCTTTTGTAAAAGAAGGTTGAGCTTCTACTTTATATTTTTCCTTTACATTTTTCCTACACATATTGTACCAACGATGACTTTCACGGATCGGTATGGGAACGGTTGATGGCCAAGCATTTACACCAAAAGCCTTCTCTTCCATTATTTTTGGGCTCACCCCCATTGGGTATTATCCATTCGGTCAGATTTACTCAAAAACAAAATTTCATCAAAATAGACAGATATTAATCCGTGCCGACTTGAGCGAGGAAATTGAATGTTAGGAATTATACGTAGGTTTTGCAGTTTAAAGTCTGAAATAGGGATTGATACATGTTTAATATCAAATTTTATACTACAATTTAATACATTTGTACTCTTTATACTGTATCCTCGTTTTTAGTTTTCTTAGGGATACTTTCTTTTGAGTGTTGTTTCTTGCTATCTGGGTACAGTCTACGATATTCAGACGAATTCGACTGATTGAAATACATAGCCACGGAGAATAAAGTATGAACAGCTGCGATTCCCCTTAGCTCTGCCTTAAGTAGTATAGCAATCCCTGTCCTCTCAACATTCGATCCAACCGACGCATACTTCTCTCCATCTGAGAGTTTCCGACATGTAGCGATGAAGAGATCGTCAGATTTAGTATTTTCAGTCGTCGTAAATTTATTTTCCGCTATTCAAATAAGATTATTACTAATGAGGGTAAATATTTGTGTAAAGATAGCCGAATGTTAATTTCGCGTAAGCCACCACCTCCCTTCACACTCATTGGTACTTTCTCGCAATATTCCAACTATTTGGCAGTAGATTCAAAACTCGAGCCAGTTTGCACGAGCGGGCGCGAGGTGTCGCTAACCAAGCTGTCATCGAACGTTCCATTTTGAAATAAGTTTCTAAAGAAGCCATGAGGAAAACATCCCATTTTTATAAGGATTAGGCGAAAGCCGTCTATTTGCAAGAATCCTTTGCGCGGAAACTTAGTTCCATGCCGAAGAAGTGGCTAATCATGAATCGAAGATTGTAGTTGTCGCGTTGTGATCAGCGGAGGATCCGGCACAAGAGTGAAAGAAAAGAGAGTGAGAGAAGAGAAGAGAAAGAAATCAGTTCCTTCTGAATGTTTGAGGGGTCGTGCTGCCCGATAGCTACCAGAATTTTCTCCGCTTCTCAGAATTGCTGAAATCTTAAAATTCTGACTAAGGCCCGCACTCAAGAAAAGCGTTTTCGTATTTTTGGCCAGCTTCTTTCGATTCTAGCCCACTGTGCATCGGAAACTCCCTAAAATGAACCTTCAAGGTCCTGAGTATTCGCAGAAATAACATTCAATCCTAGCATAACACTTTGTTAACTTTTCGAAAATTAGCCTTTCGAATGAGTGTATTTTTATATTCATGGTTGAAAAGGGGCTCAATAATTCTGCCTCACAATATCTTAATTTCATCTATCTAATGAGGCGAACGATTGGCTAAAACGGATTGCAGTCCATCTGAGGACTGAGTAAAATCAGCGCTTTTAGCGGGAAGTAGGGCGTCTTAACCGATACTTTTATTATGTGTTTCTTGAGAAAGGGACCAAGGCAGGGAGAAAATCACCTATTAATCGGGATAACGTGTTAACAGTGATCATTAGGGCGTACCGAAAAACAAAAATTTTTAGTAGCGAGAACGTAATAGGTTGGAAAAGTTGCCTTTTAGGCTCAATAAGAAATGTGCAAAATATGGGCTCTAACAAAGTTCGTCTTGGGCCTGACCAAAGAGCTCAAAAATTCGAAATTTTAGTGAAAATTGCGTTTTTTTAGGTAAGTTAAATTTTTGAGGGAGCATACATACATTAGATTAAATGGCTGTTTTAATTCGTTTTGATCGAGGAACAGTTAAATTAAGCCATTAAAACCGAATATGACGAGATATCATACTTTTAAAATTTTTGGAAACACCATGAAAAGTGGCAGCTCCTCGCTGGTTCAGCTGCAGTGAGCTACCCAGGACTCATCATGAGGTAGAGCCTGCTAATCGAGTCCCGCCCGCCTACACACCCGTGGAAACATACCAGACAACTAGTTGATGTCTTTGAAGGCTGATTTTGTTCCAGTTTTTGGTATTCGCGAGAGGATCCTCTCTCCTATGAAACCGTCTCTTGCATCGTGGCCGTAGACTAACCGTGAGGCCTCTGTGACTTCTTTTACGTATCGTTCGACTGCTTGAGAATCATTTGGGAGGGCAAATAATGCAGCAAGCTGCTTTATAGGTTCCTTTAAATTACCTTTAATGTTTTGAAGATCCTCGGGAGAAAGACTGACAGTAAGTGACAGTGACTTTATCCCAATCTACCAATTCTTCATAAGAAGGCACGTCGAACTTCTGTTGCGGGATGATGAACTGACAAATCTACTCCGTTTGATGATTAATTCAACATAACACCTTCTACGGTCATCTATAAAGCGTTTTAAAACATAAAAATATTATTGCGGTACATATCATGGTACCCCACTTCGAAGATATCACATTATTCATCTCGATAATTTATCATACACACTCATAAGCGATCGTGACAACCAAAACGATTTCTGGGCGAGCATAAAAGACATTATGTTGAATTACATCTTCAACAAGTTTTCCTGTTTGCAAAGGAAGGTGTGGAGTATCAGCCATGAAGTTTTACGGCTCTATCTTTCACTGTGTGATTTCTCTTAATGACATACCACACTGGAACGTAGACATGCATGATAAACTTCGGGTTATGATTGCTATGTTTACTGATGAGCGACCTAAAATAAGAACACAGGTAGGACATAGATTCATCAATGCAGGAAACTATCAAACGGAGTAGATTTGTCGGTTCATCATCCCGCAACAGAAGTTCGACGTGCCTTCTTATGAAGAATTGATAGATTGGGATGAAGTCACTGTCACCAAGCCACCACTTACTGTCAGTCTTTCTCCCGAGGATCTTCAAAACATTAAAGGTAATTTAAAGGAACCTATAAAGCAGCTTGCTGCATTATTTGCCCTCCCAAATGATTCTCAAGCAGTCGAACGATACGTAAAAGAAGTCACAGAGGCCTCACGGTTAGTCTACGGCCACGATGCAAGAGACGGTTTCATAGGAGAGAGGATCCTCTCGCGAATACCAAAAACTGGAACAAAATCAGCCTTCAAAGACATCAACTAGTTGTCTGGTATGTTTCCACGGGTGTGTAGGCGGGCGGGACTCGATTAGCAGGCTCTACCTCATGATGAGTCCTGGGTAGCTCACTGCAGCTGAACCAGCGAGGAGCTGCCACTTTTCATGGTGTTTCCAAAAATTTTAAAAGTATGATATCTCGTCATATTCGGTTTTAATGGCTTAATTTAACTGTTCCTCGATCAAAACGAATTAAAACAGCCATTTAATCTAATGTATGTATGCTCCCTCAAAAATTTAACTTACCTAAAAAAACGCAATTTTCACTAAAATTTCGAATTTTTGAGCTCTTTGGTCAGGCCCAAGACGAACTTTGTTAGAGCCCATATTTTGCACATTTCTTATTGAGCCTAAAAGGCAACTTTTCCAACCTATTACGTTCTCGCTACTAAAAATTTTTGTTTTTCGGTACGCCCTAGTGATCATCCTTAATGGGTTTTACTGTACATAATATTGTAGAGTATGATTTTTAGCGGATCATACGCTAGACTGGAAAGGTGCACAGGACAAACAGACATCCTAAACATGATTTGTGCATCCACTCGAGTTTCTTCAATAAGAAATCTTCTATCTTCGCGAATTCTGAGATTAAGGATTGTAATCAATTTATTTCCGTCTAGTTTCCTTGCAATAAGATATTTGAAGGGAAATATACAAACATTATCAAGGAAGATTGTTATTAAACATCCAATCACGTAATTTATCAATTAATGATCATTGATTTAGAGAGGAAATTATTTTTCAATTACTGAATTAATTGAATGTGGATCATTAAATGAAACTTGTCTTTAAAACTGATGCCACATTTTGGAAAACCTCTGGAATGACGGACGAATCTTTTGGAAACAAAGTGGGAGAACTTAAATTAGCCATACTGTCCCCGTTTCTGAAGAACGATCGATCATTCAATTGAATTGAATCAGCGTAACTCGATTCGTTATGGAAATGTTTGGCGCTGAAAGATTTAATTATCCTCACATTGGGCGTATAAGCGCATGGTCTGGAAGCGGAAAAAGTATTTCATCGAAGTTATTAATGATCCGTAATAATCTCCGTGAAACTTCGACAGCCTCTGCATTGCGTACTTTCTGAATAGTTTCCATAACCGAGAGTGTTTGGAGTGAGAAAAAAAGAAAGATGAAAGTTCTTTTGTATCGGGTCAATCCGCTTTGGCAACCAATAACCGGAGCTAGCCGCAAGCTGCCGAAGTGAAAACGGTGCACCGCAATTTCATTTTATGGTCTTTATTTGGAAACTTCATTCTTTCCAGCCGAGTGTTTTACGGAAAATATGTTCAACTAAATCAGTTTATGAAATTAATGTCCACGTGGAAGTGTATTGTGTGTTAAAAACAAAATTTGGTTAATATTCTGCCCAAGCGAAACCTTTTAGAGCTACATCTCGCATCTGTTTTTCCCAAATCCACAATAAAGCTCCAAAAAATTGAAGTTTAATTTAACATTTTAATTAATTTCAAAAACGTAGTTTGAAATTTCAATTTGAATATATAATTAATTAATTGACAATTAAATGCGCGACTTTTTATTCACGAGTCAATATTTAAATTCATAATTTCCACCACGTTAGCCATTAAGACAAAATTGTTCCCTTTTTGATCAAAATGCCGTTTATTTTCTACTGATTAAAGTAGAATTTTTTCACTAAGCGAAAAAAAGGACAAAATGGTCCTTATTACTAACTTAAATCTAAACGTGAAGATACTAATGATTTGCTATGGCAAAAATCTTTATTCGGACAAGATTAAGAACTCTTGGGACTCTTAAAAGTCGGTAATCAAGGCCTTTCCAGGAGATCATCAATCTGAAAGCCCTGACAAATGACAAAAGGAATATTTTCAACCTCATATTCATTAACGATCTTGTTCCAATTTTCTTTTCTTACAAGATAAACAATGGATAGCCTTCTAGTTCCTCTAGACTATCGTTAATGAATTAAATTGTAACACTATTACGTAACATGAGCGTAATTAGAAAAGGGGGAGAAAAAAATTAGAAGTGGTAAAATGTGAATGTAGTTACAGTAGAGGGAAGATGTACAGTTAAAAGAGATTGAGAATAAGGGGCTTACAGAAAATCAAATTTAGCAATTCATGATCAAAATGGAGAATTGTTCAGCGTTTAAAAACGCTTTGTGATATAT
Organism: Pachydiplax longipennis; assembly: GCA_036926295.1. Lineage (NCBI taxonomy): Eukaryota > Metazoa > Arthropoda > Insecta > Odonata > Libellulidae > Pachydiplax > Pachydiplax longipennis. Next base: position 73,498,923 of record JAVFKF010000012.1, read on the forward strand.
TCTAGTTCTAATGCGTGCCAGACCATTCAGGGATTAAGAGAATGAGAACCATTTAAAACGGGGCACAGCTACCTGGATTAGCATTGGGGAGATGGAAAGAGATAGGAAAATAAATGTGCGTGTGATAAAGGGATTCAATTAGGTCGCATGGAGCTGAGATATCTCATGAACAATCTGGAATTCGTGGGTATTAACGGAGGAGAGCTGGGATATTGAGGGATGATTAATTTCTTTCCGTGCCACGCAGCCTAACGTTATCGAGGAGGAGTTTGAAGTAGAGGGCGATGGGAGTTTGAATTTGAGTGTGAAGGGCAACTTGACGACGGGAGAGGAGGAGCAGCCGACCGATATTGGCTTCATTTGTGCCATCTGAAGACGATACAACTCCATTCCAAAGTTTGAGGGACTGCCGCAGACTTTATTGCGCATACTCTCCGTAATCTTTCCACAAGTTTCCGATTTTCCTCGATGCCTCGAGGATTTTATTAAAGTTCGAAAGATTTCAAGGATAATTGTACTATATTGAATTTATGGTTTTTGGCCTAGTGCTATTCTGAGAGTGATGCCGGTGACCTCTTCAAGGAATGAGGGAAAACTGTGTCGTTCTAAAACACGGTCATTATGACTTTGTCATTTATCTTTCTTCGTGCAGAGAAACAAAGCGATCCGATGACGGTTCCCCTTGGAAACTATAAATGATTAAAGATGTGGTATCACTTCTGAATGCATATAGACTTTTTCAGAAGGAAATACTAACGTAAAACTGAATCACTTAAATCGTTTTTTCATCGCTGATATAGAAAATTAACAAAAAGGAAATTTATTATAGAGATATTTAAGTAAATAAAGTAATATGTTTGAAGAATTCAAAAAGTTACTTTCATCTTGTATCTCTATCTCTGCCTATCGTGCTTAAAATTTTGCTTACGAAAGCGAATTATAGAATATTTCACTAAAACTTTCACGCTATAATGAAAATTGGGTAAATTTAGTATAGTGAAAAGATATTACTTAATTTAATCATTATGGTCTCATAACTCATTTTCTATCTCGAAAAATATCAAAAATGTGTAAAACGCAGTATTTAGCGTTTTTCACTCAAAACTGAGTGGTTTTTTTAAAATTCTAATTGAATTCAAAATGGAAGAAAGATCAAGCGGAAACAGTTCGTTGCTAAGCATAGTGAATTTCGAACGAGATGACTTTTGCTCTGTGGAATAACGATGTGACTTTGAGTGTTCTTACTACTGCTATTATAATGATTATTAGCAAGTGAATCTGACATTTTTTAGAGCCATCTACTATCAAAATTATTAAGTCCAAGTAATTTTGAAACTTCCTCTCTTCTCTTACGCTTCTAAAAAGTGTATCTAAAGTTACCTCGCTGGAAATAATTTCATCAAAAATCTAGAAACTGAGGAGCTAAAAGTCATTCCTTACGGATGACTTTCTCATTACGTCTTCAACGTAAATAAGTTTATCTCTCCACACCGACTGCTTTAATGCCCACTTCCCCATATCTGATGTAAATTAAGTATTCCCTTAGATTACGGAATCTCGCTCAAATGTGGTTTAAAGGACGCAGGCAAATAAATTGCGTTCATTTTCACGCATGACTTTCGTCGAATTTGGTAACACTTAGCAGTTAGATTAACTGATAGAATGAATACAAGAGGTATGCGGGTTTCCATTATACAGGACCATGTTATCTTTTATTTCGCATTAAAGAAAAATGCTGGGAAGAACTTAATTTCTACATTCTCGTTTTCATAGCTCCTATTTTAAAAAAAGTAAGTCCAAAGTGACATGGTTACTGCATCAAATTTTACGGAATAAATATTCAGTGAATTCTATGAGGAATTTTGAAAAGGTCACATCGAATCTTGGATCACCCTTTTAGTTTTAAATCCCTTTAAAAACAAGGATTAAAATGGGTATTTACCTACCATTTGTAGTTTGGTAATATATAGTTAATAAACTTCATTTGTTGTAGTATATATACTATAGTTGGTACATAGTGTATTTGGCTGTATCCTTTAACATTTTCAATGAAGAAGGTTATTTTAGGTACCTGCTGGGAAAGTGGGAGATCTGGAGCACTACCCTCTTGCTCATAAAAGCTCCCGTTTACAAAAGTGAAGATACATGGCTTGGTAGTTGAGTGGTTTGATTACCTGAAAAGTCTGGAAAGTGGGAGAACTGGGTTCGAGTCCCAGTCAAGTCACAATTTTTCACTTCTCGTAGAACTATTGTAAAAGAATTCAAATGAAATCGAAGAACTACTCATAAGGTATGAAAGATAAAAGATGATTGTTGACATGATTTAGAGAGAAACACCTAAATCTATTTCAATATATAGGAAAATATTTATTCGTGTTTAAAAGTAGACAAAGGATTCATACCTCATCAAAAATCAATATCGTTGTTAGCTACTACGGAGTTGATATAAGATGTGCAGTCCAGAGTAAATACTACCACAAGAGCTTTAAAAGTAGAATTAAGTCTTCAATAACCTGCAGTCTCCTATATAATACCGTATTCATCGATATAGGAAACAGGAAATCGTCCCTAAGATAAAAGATAGCAAATATATGAGTTGGCGAGTATATTAGCTCAATATTCTCCGCTCATATGAGAGTGAGCGACCGGCGGAATGGATTGCGATGTTTTAAAGGAGGCTATTTGAACAGCAGAAGTAGTCAGGGTTTTGGTAAACCGATGAAGTAATCAGTTTCCGCAGATGGGACGGGAAAAGAAACGAGAAATACGCAGCAGTAAAAGCAAACATTAGTGAGGTGAAAGTGAGAGTGGGCATTTGCCGCATGCCGCGAAATCTTCGGAGCGCTACAGAGGAAATGAAAGTTTAATGAAAAGGGAAGCGGAGTGAGGGATATTAAACGAAGGAACTGATGCGTGTGAACTGATATCTCCCTCTTGCAAAAACTCCCCGAAATTTTTAACTGAACTTTTTCATTCTCAGGGTGGTCCTTGTAGCAATTTTAATAAAGGCTTCGATAACTCTGGGGAAGTGGAATATACGAAAAACTTTGGGGAAATGTAGGTTTCCGAGAATTTTTGGAAGGCACATCATATCGTTTAAGTTTGAGTCAAGTACCCAATTCTAAAATGGCTTGAATGGTTTTCCAAAATTACTAAAGCGCGTTCCAGTTCTTACCCACGGTAATGATAGATTGCATAGGAATGAAATTCTATATTTGCCATAACAGCAAAAATAACTTGTCATCTTTATGAGTTTTTCCTCGATTCGACGATTGAAATCTTATATTTGAGGATTTTTTTGAAGGTTGAAGCTTATATTTTAGGATTTCCACAAACGTTTTCAGTTATCAAACTGACTGGTAAAAACGAGACGCATTATAGATTTGATCTTTAGATATATTAAAAATTTATTAATAAATTATATTATTTATGGAATAGTTATGCGATTGAAAACTGGTTTCATGTGCAATAAAACAGCGTCATCAGGTGATTTTGGTGTGAATATATCGAAACCAGGTCGTGAGCAACAAAACTTCTGCGGAAAAATTACAAATAGTTATTCTCAACCATTACTGTTTGTTGTCTGATTGTGAAATAAGTAGCAGTCTAGCCTCCTTAGTCGTTCAAAGAATCAGTAATTCTTTTCTTTCTTACAGATGACTATTTGTACTTTACGAAAATGGTGATGGAAAACAATTGATAATTGTAACAGATTAGCTTCAAAGAAAATACTTTGGTCATTCATCAAGATATAGCCATTTCAGTAGAAAAATAGTTGAAGTCTTAGGAAAGTAGAGAAAACGATAGCGAAGAAGAAAATAAAGCGATAAAATCAAGACATGAATTGGGTGGATAAGTGCTGTAGGCTAAATAAGATAACAGAAACTGATGGATGCAGTGAAAAGTCTTAATTTATATTAATGAATGATTTCATGTATTAATATAGGTATTTATATATGCCACAAAGAAATACTTGATTGAATACCAAAGTTAAGAGAGCATTTTTTCAACCAAGATACTTAAACCACGTGGATGAAAGCGAATCTTAGATAGTGAAAGAAAAATTATGTAATGTAAAAAAAGCAGAGTAATTTTGTTTTGAGATTTTTGTCTTCATTACTTACATTATATGATAATGTTTCTATCAGGTAATTGATTAATTTTCCTATAAATAAATAACATGGAGACAACGTATTAAAACACTTTTCAGAATGGAAATGTTGTCATTTTTATGTAACTTTATTTGTGAGAAAATTTTCTATTCTATTTGGTAATCTTTTGTCCTTTCCATTTCTTTTGAATCTCTGTAAATCATGGATTAATAAAAAAATTATTACATTCCACAGCTATTTCCTCTAACTAATTATCTATAAACTATCCAAATAGTAAAAGGTCACTATTTTCTATTTTTGCCGTTTTTATTAAATTAATTTGTATTGCCTGTTGCCAAAGGTAATGCGGTAATCGCAAATACTATCTGTTTTATTTATTATTATTGTATGCATAAGCTTCATTAAATTTCATAAAAAAATAAAAAACATGTAAAAAGTATATATACACGTTATTTACATAAGTAGAGGAGAGCCCAGTGACAAATTTGCATACAGAGTATAAACATACATTAAAAACAACTTCTACTAACACTCTTACAAAAGTTGCTTTCATTCGGCTATTAATTATACTATAAATTGTTAAAACCACGAAATGACGTGAGTAATTTCGTGATTTGATTCGTCATTTGAAAACTATTTTCTTATCTACAGGGATATTTCTCTGACAAAGTTGAATATAAAGCTAGAAAGGAAAATTCCAGTTGATGTCCTCATTAGAATGACTTGAGTGATACAAATGAAAATCCCTAAGGGAAAGGAGCAAGAAAACTTATGCTCACCATTAAAGGTGCCTTTGAAGCCTTCCATTTTCGGTGATAAATACATTAGAAGAAAATTTAATTAAATCTGAAAATTACTTTGCATTTAAACACATAATTTACAGAGAGGAATTCCAGGAAATGACTATTTTATGTATTATTTTTCCATTTTACGAGTTTTAGTTCCTCTTTGCTTTCTTCGTGGAAGCAAATAAAGTATTAATGGACTGGAATCCGGTGGAGGTGTTTGACCGCAACCTTTGAGAGGGATAAATTACTCCTGACTGGAGAGAGACGGAAGGAAAAATTGAGGAAGACAGGTTGTGTAAATCTTACGTGAGTTGAACGAAGAAGAAAGGCTCGAGGCGGAAGAGTGAAAGGAAGGAGGATGCTTTGTTGTGCCCTCTTTCACAATGACGAAAAAGCTTCCCAAGTTTGAATAAACTAGTTCTATTCTCATTAAGGCATCAAAAGGGAGCGTAATTTTGGAAACAGGAAAATAGTAACCTATTCACCGGTTAACCGAGAAATATTCTTCCCAAATTATAAGAAAAACATTTTTTACCGTTCAATCTGCTACTTGTCTTTAAAAAATGTAACCTCAAAATGCTGTTTGGAATACCAGGAAATCAGCAGATACGTTGGTAAATGTATGGAAAAGAATATATAAAAACATAAAACAAAGTTGAAGTAACTTAATCAAAAATAAATCATTGACATCAAAGTCGAAATTAAATGTAAAGATAAAATTCAGAACAGAAAATAAAGGTCGAAAGATCCCTAAAATCATGAGAAATTAGGTGTTACTATTCATTCATGCATGTGGTGAAATTATAATTTATAGATTTAATTAGTACGGAAAAAGTTTCTTTTCATAAATATTAATCATAGGAGAAACTGACATTCCATCATGAAGGTACATGAAAGAATATTATTATCCCGACGGATTCCAATTGAAGTTAACGAAATCTTTAATTTTGTTATATAAGTAGTACTATTCTACTACGATAAGTTCTAAGAATAAAGAACACTATAGAAAATAAAAGTACGATTCTAAAAATGATCTGTATTTGATTGTTGAGGCATTTCTTCAAAGATCGATCAGATTTCATGAGATGCTTTATCTATGCACCACTTCTGATTAAATGAAATATTTTTATCTTTAGTTAAATCTGAATAATCCTCGTAACTCATCAAATAATTGTAAGAATTCGGATTCATTTTAAGTCCAAATTGACCATAATAATTTCATTTAAACTCAGTTTTAAGATATTCATTAAATAATTAATAAAGTGTTAGCGGAATTTAAAAATGACCTTTTTCTTATGTATGAGAATTCAATTTCGGGACCTTAGTTTAATATTTTCATCAAAAGATTTTCCTGTTTTGCAGTTTATTTTTCCTCAGTCTTTTCATGAAAGAAAAATGGAGAATTTCCCTTGGGCTGGCTAACGATCATTTCACTGGATACGCATAGACGTGAGAACGACCGAATGAAAAGAAGCGAATACTTCGATAGCGTTCTTCCATCGAATATTTCGAAAAAAGGAACGTTCCAATTTTTCATTCTATCTTAAGCACGCCGATCAACCGAATGATTCGGTTTTTCACTCGCTCTTCCCATTAAATGAGTCATTCTTTATTTCACTCTTGTACCTCTACCCACCTTGTGTATCTCTTAATAATGGACAGCGTCCAGGACGAATTAAAAGATATTCTATAGAATTTACGGTAAATATCGTATCGAAGATTACGTAACGAACGTGATTTTGGGGCTTACTTTGTCCGTTAGCCGAGGTATCACTGTATTCAAATCAGTCGTTTTATAATTGAAATGAATGCGCCCCAATGCTCAGGATAGGAGGCCCTTCCGCAATTACTGTTTTTTTTGCCTCCTAGAATACAGTGAGAGATTAATCTTGATGACTCTATTTGAGTTTAATTTGTGCACGGCGCTAAGCGAAGAAGAGTAATATCAGTGGTTTGCGACGCAGAAGGTGTAAAAAAGAAAACGCAATTTAAAAGTGATAGCGGAGAAATGAGCCGAGGGAAAGACAACAAAGAGAAAGAAAGTGGGCGTTAAAAAGGAAAGTTTGACATCACAAAAGGTGTTGATCTTGAGTGTAATGAGGTAGGGGTGTAGCGAAAACAAAAGAAAGGGGTACGGCGACGGCGGTAATAAAGAATTCAAAGGCATGAGGTCTCGTAAATGACTCGGCTATGAGATAAATCTTTTTATATGGAGAAAATGGTGTTCGCTGGAGCGATAAAGTATTTAAGCGTTGACCTAGATGTCGAAACTCCAGCGTGTTCCTCACTCATATATAATTTCGCGATACTAAAACTGTTTTCTAATGCTTCCGTGTTTGAATAATAAAAAGAGATTTTTTTGCCTGAATAATACATTTCCGTTTTAAAGTGAGGATTTGTTTAAGGAAGACGGCTCCGAGGCATTTCTTTTCTGTGAGAACCTTCTTTCTCTCGTTCTTGAAGCCGATGTACCACTAAACAAAGTGGTCACATCTTGAAAATGTCACTCTTCATTAATTAATTTCTCCCTAAATACGCCGTGTGAAGATAAATTAAACTAATTAATCCTTTTTGCTTTAAATGTTGATGATAAAGACATTTGTATCCAAAGATAGTTGCGATGAGATGAAGGGTCTATAAGAAAACGAGGTTTCCACGTGGCATTCTTGATATCTAACGATAACTCCACATTATAACTTATCTATTGTTTTTTGAGGTGTGTAGACGAATCCCAGATTGAAATTATAAATTAATAATGATTAAAGTAAATTTTTAACAGATAAAAATTGATTAGCCATCAGCTCTTCCAATGGAACGAATCACATCTATATTTGTACTTGACTCGGCATTTGGCCGAAAATTCAAGGTCCATCTTTATAACCTGTGACGGTTGCGTTTTTTCCGTGGAAAATGTTAATTTACCACATATTATAATCATTTCTCTTTTACTAATGATGATAACTTTTACAACATGATAAACTTGTAATTCCGGTTACGTCTTCTCAGGACTTGTTATTTCTTTATTTATAGACCAAGTATAACCAATTAATTAATCTCCTTTCTCCTAAAGACTCCTATATTAAGCAACATTTTGCACATCAAGTTAACCTAATTTTATATGTCTCATGTATTTACGCAGGACCTTTTTCAATTTATGATTGCAATTATTTTCGGCCGTCACATATTCTGCATATACACTCAAAACAGTTCTAAAAAGCGTGGAGTTACATTACCTCTACCGAGTAGTCAGTGAGCGAAGTCGAGTTTCTCATGTCCGTGACCGTCTACATATTTTAAGGACTTGGGCACCACATGTTAAATTATTCGTGAGGAGAGATCCAAGGTATTTCAGCTAGTTTACTCTATCTAAGCTCTCCCACGAATTAAGTATTTTACTATTGCTCATTAAATGCATAAATTTACAATACATTGAATATAAACTTCTCGTTTAGGATAGCTTTGTAGTTACTAAATAATAGCTTTATAATTTTGGGCTCTTTCTTTTAATTTACAAACGAAAGATAAAGTTCGTCAAGTGTTAACAACAATGGAAAATCCGTTCAAGCACAGATTCACAATACGACATACTTTCATCCCGGTTGCTTACATCAGCATTCTCCACAGACAACAGATAGAGGATACTCGCGATCATATAAAACTATTCTGGTAAGGATGTAATAAAATGTACACGTATGATTTACATCGATAGGTAAATGTTTGTAGAATAAAACTACAAACTACAAAAACAAAAATTGTACATGAATAATTTTGCTTTAATGGGAACGGAATCGGTACATTATTTTCGTTCAATTTGTACTTAAGATCGGTTATTTTGCTTTTCTAGTTAAAACTAATTTTTAACCAACCTAACACTAAAAGAACGTTTTTATCCTGTGAAAGTTTAATTAAAATTTGACTCCTTAATCGTTAGTTTGCTTGAATTGCTGGCTTAACGCCCGGCCTAAAAGGGCGTTTACAAATCCATTAAAAGTCCGCACGTCCTAAATCCCTCGGAAACCCTTATCTCGCTAATAATCCCCACCTGGAGATTTTCACGGCGGAGCTGGAAACAAATGTTTTGAATCAAGCGGAATGGCTGCCGAATATCAGAGGTAAAACGCGTGCGATGTAAGGTCAAAGAGAAAGGTGTTCTTGAGTCCGCTAAAAGTCGACAACCCCACCATTTAATGCGACGGCCTGAATTTCTACAGCAATCGTAGATTGCGCACGATAATGGGAGGATAAATATTGGTGTTCGGGGAGAACTGGCGAGGGAGGGATTAAGGTTGCAGCGGACAATAGGGAATGTAAACGAGATGAATGTGAAAGGCCTTTCGACTGCGAAACCCTCGCATTCATGAACCACTAACCAACGGAACAACCTGAGTGGAATTCTCTTTCCTTTGGCGGACTTTGGCGATAGGGACTATTTCCTCTCGAATAATCCCTTATCAACTGCCATTATTTGATCAAGGTCTCAGCTTATACTAAAAATACCGAATGAAAAATATACGTTGTTTGAGATAAGTATTGAAATAATTCCTATCTTTCCGTTTGCTTAGTGCTTACTTTGATCCGCTTCACCTCTCCAAACATTGAAGTGAATTTTTTGTATAGATATTGAGACATATGTTAATATACAAATAGATATAAGGCATTGCGTAACCATAAATCTGAGCTCTGATTGCAGAGTAACATGATGAAAAATATGACTAAGTATCGTAGAATTATCGTAATTTGCGGAGCCAATATCACGTATTGCACTATTTATTACAACAATTTATGAACTTACCGACGAGACAATAATATAATTTTTTGTTACTTTAGGCTTTCATCTTTGATGCATATGGTGGTGTCACTGATGTTGTTATGATATAAATCAGTACCTTACTTTATTTATTATTTATGATCTTCAGTTGTGCGTACACAGCACTCTACCATGTAATTAGGTTTCTCGCTTCCTGTTTCAAACTGTAGAATTTTTCGAACCCATTGGTTTCTATTGCTAGAAAAAACTTCCTTATATTACTAAGTTTTACATTGCATTGACCTAGTTACTTACTCATTCTCATGATTTTCTCCGATGCTAGTTAGAAGAAATTAAAGAATAATAAATAAAGAAGAATAATTAGAACCATAAATTCTATGATCGAAAATTCTTAGAGGGGAAGTTTCGTCATTTTCATAATCTTGAAAACAAACAAACAGGTCTAAGATTCCTGAAAATTGTAAAATACCGTCTAACCATATGAACTCACTTCAAAGCAGTTTTCTCACAGAAAACAGAGAAATAGAAATAATTTTTCCTCCTATGAAACATAATCTTATCAAAAAACTACTGCGAGATTAAACGCCTCAATTCTCTGAAAGAATTTCTAGACTAAGCGAAATTTATCATGTAGGTAATGATAATGTATAGAAAGTTCAGATTTCACGATACACCTACGTATTTTGCATCCATCCTTTATATTTTATAAAGGCTTTTGATATCAGAGACAATAATCAGGGAAGATAAAAAGGAACATAATAGAGGGCATGTAGTTATCCGAATTTACGTCTCCTTTTTAATGACGGAAAATGTTTTCCTGTGTCTAAATCCAACATAACATCCAAAAGTCTGCTCATAGCATCGCATTTTGCCCACCGAAATTCGTTTTTCAGATAATGAAGGCACTTTGGTGATTTGCTCAAATTTCAAGACCTCAAAATTTTCTCTTTTACAATCAAGAAGTGGCTTCTTTATCTTCTTATACAAGAATTTATTCCCACCGAAACAGCGTGCCTCGTTACTGTTTTTCTTTATCACTAGCTATATTCTCTTCCCATTCATATTGTCTATCATATGCGACGCCTGTCCAAACGTTCAGAGGCTTTGTCATTGAAAAATAGAGGTAGAATGAAGATGAAAGTTTTATTTTTTTAAGTGTTCTGCATAGTCTCATCTTTCTTGAATAAAACGCACAGTACATTCACAAGCCCATGTGAAACTGTGCAAAACGTCTTCTATCGAGATTTTCTTCCTTCATTGAATGAAATTGGTTGATGATGAGTATATTTTGTAAAGCAATAACTTGACACTCAGAAAAATTATGTGATATAAATAGTAATTATTTCTGACTATTTCTTTGTTTTCAGAGACAAAGAACTCCATCAAGTATAGTAAACTAGGAACATGAAAATTCATCCCTAATTTTTCATTACTCTCGATTCGGAAATCAGTGTATAACTTTTAATTAGTACAATTCATTACCATTGTGCATAATTTCAACGAAAAGTAAAATCTACCAATTACAGTATCTTTCCTCCCTCTACAAATATTTAATTTTTATAAGCACCTATGAAATTTATAACTCATCAAAATCCTTTTCTTACTTATAAACTAAGCTACTAGAAAAAGACAGACACGTAGAAGTGAATATTCAGAGAAGCATGTTCTAGTATGAATGAATGGTTAATGAACGTAACATAATTAGTGGATATGTTTCTTCGATCATTAGGAAAATTACACAACCAAAATATAGCATGAATGTTATCCATAAGTAACATCAAAAAATTAATTGGCCAGATAAATATAACTCCCAAGATCTTCACGAAGGTAATTTGTATTATAGGACATAAGCTGTCTACTTCTGAAGCTTGTGCAACTTGCAGTTGGTTCACCATAGTCAATAGTTGCGATGTATGCACTATTATTTGTCATAAAGATGTCCATATGATAGCCCAAATCCATACGTTCAGTAGTGGTGACATGATTCGTGTTCAGAAGACAAATAGCGCCACCACTTATCATATAGCCAAACTAGTGCGAAGGTGTAAACTTTTGCATGAATTCTATCAGGTCTATAAACGATTTCTAACAACAGAGAGAGATACAGTAAGCAATATCTTTTCAGTTTTTATGGCCGTGAGTCTTTAAATGTGGTAGATATTACAGGCTTTATCTGTATAATAAATAGAGCCTAGATTATCATGCCTTTATAACCAGATTTTTTTCTTAATAGCTTGATATCACAGCAAGTTGAAGAAATATGTCGTGTACTTTATTTCTGGAAGAACCTAAAATACGTTCCTTGAGAACACGTGAAACTCATAAAATATCATATGAATAGAAAACAAGGTAAAAGAATAATTTTTGTTAATCTTCATCCGAGAAGCTAATGAGAAATCAAATACGTGTCTGGAAATATTGCAACTGCTTAGTGATCACTCCACGAAATGATAACTTCTATACTCAATTTTAAAACTTTTATTTCAATATGAAATACGCTAGTGAAGTTCCTAAACTAAGGGACCAATTTATTTCACGTATTCCTGACAAATTTACCAACTCACGACGTCTTGCGTTGGAAGACATCGTTCTTGTATATCGTACGTTTCGCAAGGACACTTGGACGATGTGCAAAAAAGAGAGAAAATTCGTCCAAATGCTTCTTCCTAGGTCTATCATCCCACGAAAACTACGTTTCCTAGAGAGCTATTCCTCCTTCGGGATCCATCGAAATAAACTGACTTGAATGCTATCTCGCAAAGCAATATCTCGTGATATGTCCCCGCTTATTCGGGACTGTTGCACGAAAACCTTTGCTTTTAATAAACTACAGAATAATTGTGCCTGAGAGCCTCGCAGTTACAGACGCAGGGGAAATGAAGCGAACAGCGGACGGACATCTAGTTATTGGATTTCGAGCGGAAATCTCAGAAGCTTCTGAAAGAACAAACTCACTGAGACATGAAAGTTGTCTATGATAATTCTACGCAAGTGAAGCGCGCACATCCACAACTATGATTGTAGAACACCGTTTCAATGTTTAACACTCTCCGCTCGTTACTGATATTTATACAGATGAAGCAGTGTTTTGAATCGTTGGCAGTGATTATTAATCTTCTTAAATAACGACAGATAGACCGGAAACAACCAAGAACATTCTCATCTCAAGGTTTTCAAGCGCATCGAATATGCAATGAAGGGATGTTGGGGAAACCATTCAAAGGTGAATTTGTATCATCAGAGGTAAACGGCACAAAGATCGTACTGAGACCCCATTTTAAATTATCGTATTGCTGTAATTATCTAAATATACCATATAGTAATACATTACACAGAAGATTTAATCACTATTCTATGTTAAGTTAAAATACAATAAGATAAAATGCATCTATTTTAATTCATTGATTCAAAAGATAATTCCCATAAATGGTAAATTTCTTACATTCTTTAAATTGCTATTAGTAAATGTCTGAAAGAGAAAGAATAGATTCTTTAAATGTGTTAAACCAAGGATATCAAAAATAAGTGTGTATAAGCCAACCCAGCTAGATTAAATATATCCCTAAACTATTTACCAAATTCTTCTTTAAAAGTAAAATATTGAATAAAATTTGAATTTATTGACATATCCTATGATAGTTGGGATTGAAAATTGAGAAAATTTAGAGTAAAAGTAATCTTTCCATTAAATGAGTAAAATATGTATTTTCGTAGCATATACTCAGCAAATGCATTGATCACACCACTTTTTACGCCCGTGGATTCGCATCAATATTCAATTGAAAAATAATTATTGTTTCAGCTTTTCATTGAAGCCCTCTATAGGACATGGTCATCAATTAATGCCTAAGAAGCCTTATAGCAATCCCTTCCCAGGCACCCTTGTTTTTTAATCACCTAAACTAATGTATTTGTCGCTTAGGATTTAATGGTATCCATTGGTAATTAAATTTTCAAGTTTCAAAAGGAATAAATCTACAGTATTTCTCGAGTGAAATGTGGCAAAACTCTTCTCCTGTTCTACTTTGATAGTGAGTTTCCGCGCATTCCCGACAATATTTTCGAGGAAACGAAGTTCGAGCTTCCCTTAGAATTCTCTTACGCGGAAAATTATAGTCTTACTATACCTTTATTGGATTATAAATAAACATTTGATTAGTCATTGTTTTTAATTTCATTATTACAATGTTCCTCGTCTGGTTATTTAGCCTATGATTCTGATTATTATTATAAAGTTACCGCTTGGGGGGCGTTGAGTATTGTTTTATGGATCCAAGGTGGCGGTGGCTCGAAAAAGTTTGGGAATCACTGATCTAATACATTTCTCTGGAAATACACAATACCATAAAATATAGATGTACTTATTTGGATATTACTTCATCATCGGATATTTTTTACATATATGAAACAAATGTAATGTCCATTTTTTACTTCTGTTGATAGGTCTTAATTAAAAAGTATGTAGAATAGATTTCCCTTTCACAAGTTATGATTCAAAGGTTTTTTCTGGATTTTTAAGGGTTACATAAGGAAAGGTTTAAAGACATGTCTCTTAACCAAAGCTGTACAATAAAGCTTCCTTCCGAATGCGAGATTTTATGATGAAGGGGTATAGGACGATGAATAGATGCAGAAACCAATATAAAGTATGGAGAAACAATATAAATAACAATAACCCCAGCAACTCTTTTCTAATTCCTCATAAAATTACATAAAATACGGCTCCTGGATAACAAAGTGGGTTTGGCGAAAGCGATCCCGGGTTTAATTCCTGTTGGGAGACCATATGTGCGAAATAACCTGTGGAAGCCCTTTTAACTATTACATGAAATTCCATGAACACTTTCCTGTATCGTTCTTGCGTTTTCCCTTGGTATGCCATATTTCCGTGTGCCTAATTGATAATTTCTTCAAGGTATCTGATGAGTTCATCTCATAATTATTAAGCTAATACTAATAGTTATGCTTTAGAAACAGCCCTTTAAGCCAGTAAGAAAGGATATAAATAAAAATTCAAAAGATAATTTCTCATCTTATCTAAGAAAACCTTGACTTCGTTTGTTTGCTTAAAGTGGATACCTGAAGTAAGAACGAGCTCTCGGAAAACGTATCCTAAAATAGCTTTGGCCCATCTCAATTAAAAATTCATCTTTGAAAGAAGGGAGCTTTAAAAAGCAGCGAGATAATTTGGATCTCTAAGAAACACTCCGTGAGAAAGAATGGGATTTTTACGCCTAAGGACTAACGACGCATAAACACCACCACTTATCTTATGTATGTCAAATGCTGTCGAAAAAATACTGAACCATTAAAAATAATTTATGATTTACTTTATGTATTTGTTATTTTTATTTTACATAACTTGATGAAAATTTTTAACGTTTTTTCTATTATCATAAAAAGCTAATAAAAATTTAATTATAAATTATCATTGTATTATGAACACAAATATAGTACTCAGATTTATTAAGAATTTTTGTAATCACAACATCCCACTTATTCTAAACATAATGATTGTAATTAAGGGTAACAGAGGTCGATTTTGTTCGTATAACAGTTATGATAATATCTTTTAATTCTCATCTTGTTAATATTAGCAGTGTAAGTTAAACAATAGAAAATTTTGCCAATTTATTCCCCTCCCGATCAAATTTTTCCCAACAAATAGTATATAAGAAAAAGAGTAAAAACAGTTTCACTGTTCCAGTTTACATCTTCATCTTTCTTATAATTATCACTTAATTTCGAGGAGTCCATCCGACTGCATGGAAACCACTGAAATTCGCTCCTTTCAAATGAACATGGTTTCCAGAAAACAGAACATCTCGGGATTTAAAAGGCTTTTGAGTGCCTTTTTGTCTGTGATCTTTTTCACAGTTTTGGTTTTGAGGTACTAGCTTGCAACTACTACTGGGTTCTACGTTCCACTCTCTGGAAGTACTCCTGAATAAGAAATTCAACTTAAGATTTCTCTCTTTGAACCAGCGCAGGAAACATTCCATGATCGCAGGACTAAGCACTTAACACAAATCTAGGACGTCATTCTAACAGAGTTGAAAATTCCATCTCCAGCAAAGCCCTACTTCATTGCACTTTCTCCGCATTTCATTTCATATTAAAATATACTTATATATATATCCATAAATATACTTATATATATATCCATATTGAATGAACTCAAGATATACAATCTTGAGTTCATTCTATGCCAAATATTATCCATAGAGAATCTAAAAAGCAACCAGAAAAGAAATTCACGCATCGTAAAAATTTTCCGTGTCTTGAAAATTTGTCTAGCAATTAAGGGAAGCTTCTTATGATAAATTGAATACTACTCTTCGAATCGTTTCCCTAGCTACAGAATAATTCCGAGATCATTCGAATAAGAGATCAATTTGATAGTCTAAAGGAATAGACTTAAGAGCAACGATCCTCAACATGGAGAATTGTCAACTATAATTTAATGGGAGCCGAAGCGGTTGAAAGGGATTAAGGCTTGAATCGCAACGGTAACGATGGAAACGCTGCCTAATTTGCGTCTTTTGTACGCATTTTCATCTCCATATTAATCTCCCTTTCTTCTGCGGCTCTCCCGCGAGAATTTCGTGACCGAGCGAGAGCGTGTATAATCGAGATAATTGGCCGATGGAACCTCTAAAACGCTCTCTTCCTTCTTGACAACGCCAGTGAAGGTCCCTCACTTCGGCGCCGCTTTGCAAGTGACGTCATTTGGACCCATTGTGGCCTGGGAAGATGAACACTGTATACCTTTCTCACCTCATTTTTATTCCTGAACTCTGACGTTAAGTTCGTCCTTATTTTGATTCCTACTTAACTGTTGAGTGCTACAATTATTTCCTACCAGTACTTCTTTTGCTTCTATTCTTAATTTCAGCACAGAACATTATTTTTGAACACAGTATTTCGTCGATAAATTTCGTAACTCATAGATGGGAATTCGTAAGCATCTAAACTTTATTCCACCGCATGTGCAACTAAAGCATTGGTTGAACGCTACACAAAAAGTTTTCAAAATAAAAGAATAATTATTTCAGTTTCATTTACCGCTGTTTTGAGAAATTTTTGTTCCTATTTTGTAGAACAGAAAGTGAATATCAAGAATATCTATCAATACTATGAAATTTAATCTGAATGTAAAAATATTATTTCACTGTTGAACGCAGAAATTCTCTTTTGGCAAATCGTACTCGTGAGGATAGTGGTATATTGGAAGTCACTATAAGTGACTAAGTCACTAAGTCACTATAAGTCACTAAGATATTCCATATATTTTACTAAGACTTTGTTTAATTATTATGATATTTGTTAGCTATGGTAAACGACAGCCGCTGGTCTTGGCGTTAATATGGTACAAGTAGGAAAATGTCTGATA
This sequence comes from Pachydiplax longipennis, assembly GCA_036926295.1. NCBI lineage: Eukaryota > Metazoa > Arthropoda > Insecta > Odonata > Libellulidae > Pachydiplax > Pachydiplax longipennis. Next base: position 73,515,984 of record JAVFKF010000012.1, read on the forward strand.
ATGCATTTGTTAATTATGAATATACAACGCCATGAACACAAAGTACATATTCAACAGATTGTTTCCATCATATAATTAGCCCATACGGCAAATATTCGCTCGAGTGACCTCAATGGCAACTTTCACGGAATCCGCAAAATGAGGCTTGTTAGTTCAGTTTGTAAACATGGACACTGTTTATCAGATTGCGTGGATTGCGAAATCCCAAATTATCAGCCTCGAGGTATCTAATTAATTAGCATCATAGTTAGCAGAAACCTTTACATAATTTTATTGTAGGTCTCTCGTGGAAGAAGAAAATCCCTTGAAGGAAATTTAACGAAAAACGATATGTTCTCTATACCCGTTGTTCAGTTTTTCTAATGTATTTCTTTAACATATAAGTGATTTTTCTCAGTTTATATTTATTCAAAGTTAGGGTAAAAAAAGCTTTTAATCAATTTTGAATTCTCTTTGGCCTCGATATAGCGTTGAGTAAATTAGAAGGATTTTTAAAGGGGGATTTTCATTGTTTGAATATAATGAATTCCATTCTAACCCTTGTTTTTAGAGTAAAAGTTTATGGAAAAAGGATTACTTCCTACGCTGAACTCGTTGCTTGTTATTATTATTCTTATTAAACTCTTCGTTTTTTTCAATTACTAATAAATTATCTAAAGATTATTTAATTGATTTTCTCTTTGGTAAGAAGTATCATGAATTATTGTTTCCTTTAAGAAGTAAGTTACTGAAATCAACGATCAATTTGAGGAAATTATATCAATAATTTAAATACTTTTTCATCTCTAAATTTTAGAGAGACTGGTATGATTCTTTTCCTGATTGAACTAGGTATTTGACGAATAAAGGAACACAAAACGTTTTGTCGAACTGATATCGTTACCTCTGACATTAAATTTTTAAGGGCTTTTTCGTTATTAGCTTCAGCTGGTAATTGGCCAACAATTATTTTGGGTGAAATGCTCTAAAATATATGGATAAAAATTAATGTAAAGAGTGTGTACCATCTCTCGGTGGCGGCCAATTTATTAAGCCTAGCTGGTCAAGTTGCTACGAGCATCATGGACAGGAATGAGCGTATCATCCAACGTCATACTCCATTTCCAGTTGACCTCACATACTAGAGTATCTTTAAAAAGGACATGGCAGAACGTGGAATTAAAGCCTTTTGACGGAATTTAATGAGCGTTCCCACAGCAGCGAATCAGCAAACGAGCACGCTTTTCAAAATCCCTTAGAATGGCCATCCAGAGGCTTAGTTAGATCGCCGTCGATTATGTGCGCATGGTTTCAGAGCGAGAAATGTTTGTAACGTTCTTCCAATTGCGCCGTGATAAATCTAATGCTTTAATCAGCAAGTGGTACTCGAAATCTGACCACATTGCCTATTCAACTAGGAGACAATTTAAATAAATTCACGCTCTTCAGAGCTTCCAACAGGTACGAATATACGAACAGGTGCGATATATTTTAGAATCCAGTGATGAATTCTCGTAATCCGGCTTTGCTCAATCGACTGCGATGAAAAACAAGTAATTCTGATCAATGATAGAATTAGGAAATGTTTAATACCATTTGATGATTTCTTTTAGAATCTACCATATCCAATAGTAACTCTACTTTATAATAATAATATAGCAATGCGAACATTATTTGAACTTCAATTGCTTACATGAAAGTCTAAACAAAAGATCTCATTCCAGGATTCGAAATAAACATTACAGTGGCGACAAACAAAATTTAGAGGATTTTTAGTATCAAGCAATGATAAAGGAAATCATCTGAATAAAACAATAATGTGCATATATAATATTACAATTAGTACGAAACTAAAAAATTTGGTAACAAACCAATAACTCTTTTCCATTATATATTCATCCTTAATAGGCTACCGTATTGTAAAACTTTTCTTTCTTCCATATTTCCTAAGGGGACATCAAAGATATATGAGGATATTTGGGGGGATCTCATGATTAGCAACCATTTATTTAGCTTTGGTTCCCTCCCCTTTTCTGTGGTAGATTCTACGATGTTTAGATTTTACACCAATGACGAAACAGAAAGGTTATTACGATATCATCTCACCCTCAAATGCCCCTCCGTAATTCCGGACACTTCTAACTTTTCATCTGCTCTTTTCTCTTTTTTCCAAAATGCAGACGCACCCGCAAAAGAAGAAGGCTTTTCTCACGGTGCTGGTCCCTTTCACTCGAAACACACGATATAGATACCGCTTATGTTCACATATTGTAGACGCTCTGTTGCCCACTTCGAACGTGGATTTTTGCCTTCCCAAGATGCACCTCTACCCTCTATAGTCACTCATTCGCCTCTTTCGATGAACCAAAAAACTTTTAACATTATTCTGCGTTGCCATTATCTACCCTCTTCTTGTCTCTAAAAGGGTTACTTCTGCGTTTTTTTGTTTTGAATGACTAACTTTGTGAAAATAAATAAAGTTATCGCAGGACTATCTCCATCCCACTGTCGGAGCTCATACGTACTCTGAGATAGTTTGCAATCTTCTCTATTTTTTGCTCGGGCAGAACTAAGACTAAAAAATAATTTATCAATGTTTTCTTTAGTCACAATCTTAAGAGTAAAAAGTAAAACTTAAGAGTGAAAGTAAACATACCGAAATAAACTAGACAAGAGTGTTTCGCAGTCTGTTGATCGTCGTCTCGGAGAGATTGTGATGCCCTCTCATCATTACTGTTAAAAAATCGTTATCCTTCTTCATTGCCCATCTAGTAAAATCTGCTTCATTTTACTGTAAAAAATCACTATAATTAGCTATCACCTCTGTGCGAAAAGCAGACCATTCTTCAAAAATGTGATCTAATAAAACCTGCATTACACGGGCCGATTACACTATCGTTGCACTTACATCGTTTTCGCTTGGTTTCCCGAAAAGCGTCTTAACCCGGTATTACTGCAGTTATCTAATCGTCTAATGTTTTACAAATTCTTTTTACCATTCTAATTAGTTAAGTAGCCTAGTCAATCACTCATCCCTATCTATCATCCCACGATCTCGTGAAGGAACGCGATTTAATGGCGATCACAATAAATCTTTCATTCTGATTGTACTGCATTTCCTTTTTCCTTAATTTTTATGCTAACTAATCCAAAAAATAAACAATGATAAAGTTTTTAAATGAATAGAAGGCTAAAAGAGGCCTTGTAGAATTCCAGAATGAGGGTTATGGAGAGAATTAATTCTCGGTTTGTTCAATAATAAATTCTCCTGTCCATTCAGAATAAAATGCATTAATCTGCTGGGATTACTTATTTTGAAAAATAATAGAAAAGGTCTGTTTTAGAGTTATTTAGTAGTGATATAGTGATAGTTGACATGATCAATAAATCAATGATCAATTTTTGCTATTAAATATTTCATAAGATTACATGATGCTTCAATATTTTCCATGATTGATTATTCTCCGATCACAATCAGCAAGTGCAAAAATATGCATGAAATTGACTAAGATTGGCTAGTTGACGAAAACCGTTCTTTACACCTCAATGAACAATAGTCTTAAAAATGTAAGTAATGAGCTCAGTCGATATGTAGCAGAGTTAGTAGGTTAATTGGTGTTTATACAACGGATCTAAATTATCTCTAGAGATTTTTTCTATAAACTTCTTGTTGTGTATCAAATCGTTAAGATATACGTTCCGCGCTGTAGGGTCAAATTAACGAGCCTCTAAAATCATGTTCATAACCAGTACTTCAAATTCTAATTTTAGATCCAAATCTCCGCTTTTCTTCATTATTCAAATATTTTTATGGCATGTTCATTCTTTCGAAAACAGTAACCAAAACGTATAATGATACTATTGCTTCTACACTTTGAAAATGGTATATTTTATGTATTTTCTCGAAATAAATTCGTAGTTGGAACAAAAAATTAAGGTTGATACTTTTTCGACAAATCATACTGTGAAGTTTATATTCCTAGTATTTATTTTTAATAAAGATTTAATGAATAATTATCCGACATTCTTTTGTTATGATAATAACTAAATGAAAATACTCCATGGTTGTTATATGTGTTTTGATTAAATTCGCCCATATGAAAAATAATATCTAACTTTTCTCAACTTTCTTTTCTCAAATTTTCCTTCTCGCGTATTTCAGAATTTTCATTACCTAAATCTCATGAAAAGCATGTGATTAAATTTCTCCTTTTTGCCTTCCTTGTTTCGTGTAAATAATAAATAAAATTGCTGATGTAAAACTTTGTACCTAACGTTAAGAATAAAGAAGTATCCATCTGTGATAACCCCCTAACTCTTTTACGTAAAGCCATATCTTTCATTTAACAATTTTGAAGCTAACTTCCGTTACTAAATATGCTTTGCTTGAATATTAATGATAAATTCTTAGGGACAAGAAGAAGTTCCTGGTCCCAAAATATTCCGCAAGAAAGAAAATTAATTCAGTATACGAAGGCGATTATTTGCCCGGGTACTTTATCAAAAGTTTTAAATGTGGAATTAAATATCATCTAAAATGTTCCACGTATTAAATACGTGGAAAATTACAAAGTTGTATAATTTATTATGGCTTTCCACCAAGTAACGCCAGAACGTATTGATTTCATGAATACTTTAGAATAACGGTGATCTAATTTTAACTGCCGTCCTAATTGATGGCGCTATTGAATTCTTGTCTTAACCTTATTTCACTTATGAAAAGAAGGATTTAAATTTGATCAATCGATTTATCAATCAGTTCAATATCTACATATATACCCTACAAGCCGCCTTTCGGCGTGTGGCAGGGGGTGGATACACCATGACTCTACTTCTTAATCGATTACTTTCGCCTATCGTTCTCGAAAAAATGAATTCTATTTCTATCTTCTTCTATTTCTCTGATTTTCCTAGCAGAATCAGAGCGGCCTAAGTAGGGAGGACTTCATAATATATCAGCTACATCTTCTACGAACGTAATTTTTCTGAATTTATTCAGTAAAAATTTCCTATATAAATTTTAAAATGTCATATTTTCCCGTACACCGATTGATAAAAATTAATTAAGTGAAATTAAGTTTTTTTAGAAAAACATACTTTCAGTGAATTTTCGTCGAACATAGTAAGTTCAATTTTACATCAACACGAAAACCAATCAATCAAGAAAAACACACCCTTACGAAAATATTTCGATATAATTTCATATGGTTGTTACTCATTCCCAAATAATGGTATCCAGTATCAAAAATTAAAGGCCTTACTTTAAATCTTTATTTTTATTTGCATCAACTACGTTTAATATTGCGCAAATTATAAGACAATGTCTCAAATCTTGATCAACCAATATTTTACTATATTCCCCTTCATGTACACTAATTGCTTGGCTTACTCTATGATTTAAGTAATTTTAATTCAAAATATTTTTTTATTTTTTCAGTATATAGTTATAGTCTGCATTATTTAATCTCTTATATTTAAACATTATCATATAAATATTCTATTAGAATATATATCTAATTGACTTGTATTTAATAATATTCAAAAATTATCGTTCAAAAGCTATCACACCAGAAGAAAATTGTGAGCTATGCATGTAATATTCTAATTTAGCGTAATGATGAGTTTGATGTTTCCATAAGGAAATGGTTTCAAAGAATAATCTATGTGCTCCAATCTAAAGAGCATAAGACATAGTTAGACATAACATTCTCTAGAAACGGCCAAAAGAATATTTTATGAAAAGCGCAGTATTGGTAAGTTTTATGCTTTAGGACATGCTCTCTTATATAACGGAGGATTGGGAGATAATCCTCTTCTCTGAAATACTACGCGCACATCTTCAAAGAAGAGTTATCATGGCATCTTTCCTCTATCGTCCAGTAAATCGAGCTGACCAAAAGGGTGTCCAGGAAAGAGTTTCTGCCATTGAGAATGACTCAGTCTTCTTTGCTTAGTGGCGTTGGATTTGTTCCCGTGGGAGTGCACTGAGACATCTTGTCCTGACAAACGTATGTGTTCACCTATCCATGCTTATGTCCTGTTTCTGTACATCAACTTCACAACGTCATCCGATTGAGTCGAACCCGTGCTAGAGGCTCTTTCCAATAAGGAAAGCGGAGAAGAGGGCACGCGATCTAACGGTACGTTTTGATTTATTTCCGACCCCTTGGGCTCTTTTAATCCCTCCCATTCCAATTAGGAAACGCCGGCTCATATTTCTTTTTTGTTTCGACCCGCTTTATCTCGAAATGACGCCCAAAGCTGGAAGCAATAAAGCCGAGAATAAAAGTGGCCAACAGCGGACGTGGCATTAGCGTGTTCTCATTAACGTGCTTGAGAGTCTTGCTCCGAGTTCTCGCTTCGCATATTCCGCGGCCTTTTGATCTCTTGATAATCCAACACTCTCCTGATTAACATTAAGTTGTGGTGAGTGAGGATATTTTTATCTCATTTAAGTCACTGGAAGAAAATGCCTTGTTTGTAGAAGCGATTTTTTATGAAAATAGAATCTTTTATAAATCTCTTCCTGAAACTAGCAGTGGTCAATCTAGTTAGCTCATTTGCCAACTTTCGCACTTAAAACTTAGCTCAACTAACTGAATGTCAAATCATCGCAAGTATTCTAATCTAAATATTTTCTGCAACTTCTGGATTGAGTCTCTGTAGTGACGTTTTTTAAGTAAGGATGGAATTAATCAAAGGTTGGAACAACTGCTACTTTGTGCTAAAAAAGATATCATGATGATAGCGAAGCGAAATTCGTACGTATTACTGTAGACTATAGCCTAAATGCCTCATCTCATTTTTCCAGAAACATTTCGACAATTAATGATGAAAAAATCCTAGGAAAATCTTTTACTGTGTTTTCGATGGTTTCATTAGAAAATTAAATAATTCTGGTCAACTGGCATCATTTTACCAACATTAAAAATTTGTGTTTCTATCCTGATCTAAGCCCAGAGATACAATAGTACTGAAGATGTAAACCAATAAAGATAGAAATCAAATTTTAACTTTTATAAAAACAAAAAAATCACCTTAAATTTGCCTTCATATCTGATTTCTCTAGGAGCTATGCTAATGTTGCGATCATGCAGAACACTGCATTCAACTTTTCCGACAACTTCTGTTTTAAAATCTAATTTGCAACTTTTAAAATGTTTATTTGATCCAAGCTTGAGAGAACTTCGTTACATTTGAGTTTATAAGTATTTTCTATATTAAACCAATCATTCGATTACGGGTTAATCTCTTTTTCCTTTACGATCCATATTATATTTACCCTCTGTAATCTAGGAATGGCTTCAATTTGACCATCCTTGATATTTTGTTTTCTAGATGTTAGATTATATGAAATTCTTTACGAATAAATAAAACGAAGATAGGAGCTAGTACTTTTTTCACTGATATATCTGTGATATATACCCCATATCTTCGTTTTATTTATCTATTATAAAATTCCACAAAACTATGCATTACTGTGGATTTTAAATTCTTTGTGCTTAGAAATTTATTCGGTTACACTGCTTCCTTTGGTTTTTCTTCGAAAATGGTCGGCTGCAATTCTTTAATTACATTTCTGTTCGACGTGAATATTCGACGTTAGCTCTATAGATAGAAGTTTTGTAGCAAAGGCATTGTAAAATGTCCATTATTTCAGCTAACATTTTTCCAAATATCTTACGTGGCACAAAATGGAATGGACGTGCACTCCACTCTCCAGAGAAATACGTTTCATGGATGCTCGCATTTTTACGTACGTATGTCACGTCATTACGGCCTTCCGTGATTTTTTCCATTCCAAGCTTGTTTCGTTTTAATTCCATTCCTTCCTTCCGATGCCCACGCTTCGGGAATTATAACCGAATACACACTTTCCGTATATCTTTTGTGCGATTTCGAAGTCCGGACTGAATATTTGCTCTAGTCGATGCACGCGCTTTGGAAAGATTAACTCCGCTTTCCGAGTCGAAGCTTCGTTTTTGTTTTTTCTTCCAAACCTTCGAAAACAACGCGCGTGATTTTTTCGAGCCGTGCATGTCACGAATGGATATTCCACCCGTGGGAGCAACGAAGACCTCTGTGAGGATATCTAAAAATTGATCGGTTTTTTCGAAATTAACATCTGGACGTAAAATATGTGTAAGATGGTTTGAAACATTCGTAGTGAATCATCAAACATTGGCTGATATTAATAACAAATTATGTTAATAAAAATTTTATGAGATTTCTTCAAAATCATTAATGATACAATATATCAAGTCTGGAATATGATATTTGCTTCTAAAGAATCTATGTTGTAAAAGTACCCCTACTTTCAATAAGAACTCCTTATCCAAATTCCTAAGAGTGTTTAATATTTATTAGTAGCTACGGTAGCAAATCACGGTTTAGTTGACATATATATGACAGATGTACTTATTGAGCATTCTAATACAACTTTATATAATATTATAAAAATTAATTAATTAAAAGATTTATTTTATTGAAGCAGTGTGTATATTTTATAAAAGCATTAAGCAAGAAATAAGTGACGGTTAGAACTTTAGACGTTATCTAATGAATACCATGCAAAACTTCTGCATAAGTATTGAATAAAAGCTAAGGGTTATTTATGCACTTTTAAAATTTATGATTTGATGATTGGTTTATTTTTGATAGTATTCTTACACTCAAAATATACTTCTATCAGAAAATGGTTAAATTTTCTTTCTCTTCATATTTCCCTTCTCACTTTTCTAATTATTTATCTTGGATAAGCGGTGTTAATCTGAGGTCCTATTGATAAATTCAATCAATGTCGTGTTTTTAATGCTGGTAATTACGATGAAAGGAGAAGTGGGATTTGTGAGGATTGGAATCGGAGGGGAAAAATCGTCTCTTTCTTGAAATTCGGTTAAGCGTTGCCTCTGAATGAAATGACAAGTTGGCAGGTAACATTTCGCTCGGTCAGTTCGTTCCATAATGGGTTTACCTTTTACGTCCAACACACCCTTCCCTTTGATCTTTGAAAAACTAAGGAAAGAGCAGAGGAAACGAAAAGGAAACCGAAAAGAATATCGTTAATCTTCTTAACAGCGTGACGTATTTGATTGGAATAAAACGTATTTCAAAATATTTCAGATTTTAAAGCAGATTGAAACTATTTAAAAGAGTTAGAATAATAAGCGGAGCCTTATGTCAGATGAATTAAATCCAATTGGAACATATGCATTTCATCATAGTCGTTCTAAATATTCACAATAAAATTATAAAGCAAAAATGGTAAGAAAATAACAAAAAAAATGTTTTTAGCAGACTTTACAGAGCGATAAAAGCAGTCAGTTTTGTTGATTTGAAAATCTCATCCTTATGCTCTCATTACACAAAGGAATACATTTCTAGTACTCTAGTACTCGTTTAGAAGACCTTACTTCAACGAAGCTCATTAGTAATAAAAATGTAGGATATTTTTACTTTCATCGCTTTTCCCCCATTGAATCCAAGAAAAAAAACTAAAATCATACATTTCATCATTCTAAGAAAATGATTAGATTGAGCTCATAGCCTAATATATTACTGAAACTCTGTACTACTGCTAATATAGTCGAGGGTAACATTTACATTCGTTTTAAATTTTAATAAAATTTCTATTAAACGATTGAAAACCATTTATTCACGATCAGAAAAGTGATTCACAATACTATTCCCTTCTTAGCTAACAATTGTTAGAAAGAAATTACTCTGAATAATGATTCTTTATTTCTAAGTTTTTCAATCAAATTATCGGTTATGTGCCTTTTTGAATGTGTTAACTCATAACTATTTCCTACGGATTTTAAATAAAAAATTGCGTCGGGCATATAGAAAAATTGAATATCAAATATAATACTGTATCTTTTATAATAATCCCGTAAGAAATACATGGAAGATATATTTGAGCATAAATTTCACGCATTTCCCGATTACATAAAAATACGAAATTTAAGATTAATTATAGGATCAGTGACATAACGCAAATCGATATTTTTCTTCCAAAAGTATCCTACCTTGCGACTCTGGACGTGTCGAAAATACTCCCATAAAGAATGCACATAAAGTTCATTTTGATCAATGGCAGACACTTTTCAGAATTAAATTAGAAATAATGGTACTACGAAATCGATATAAATTCAATAATTAAAACAGGCAAGCTATGGAAACTTCTCAGCTTCTGCTTATGAAGCTTCTTAAGATACCTGAAACCTAATTTTCCGGAAAAAAAGCTTTTCCTTAAACAGGATTCGAGCCACTTAGAACCAGCCACTCTAACCACTCGGCCATTTTGGTGATGATTGTGCGGCAGGTTATAATTCAACAAAAAGGTTGGTTAAGTAGACTAATGAATGCCAGATAATGACAGATACATTTAAATTAAACCTTGACATTTTTGACGGGGTATTTTGATATACATCAGATGTATGGGATAACAGTCGTACTTTTTTCCATTAATTAAATTAATCTTCATCATTTTTGACGGGAGAATCCACTAATAAAGGATAAATAGAGAAAATATCGCATTCAAATGATTCCTGGAATTAGTGATCAACTTTCAAGACGTCTTGAAGTAACTCCTTAAGTAGTCGTATCTTCTTATTCCCTCTGACGTAAACAACATTATTTCACTTGTTGGCCCTACAACTTTGACGTGTCTTCGGTTGAAGTTTCTCCTTCGTGGCAGAGAATTAAAAGCAGAAACTCCTAGCAAGTAGTACGTACTTTTTATCAGAGCCATGTTAGTATTCCATTAGCCCTAGCTAAGTATAGATCCTCCGTGAACTTTTATATCTTTCCTCAGATAACTTTTCTCCGTATTTTTGGGACTAAATTCTTCCTTGGTATAAATAGAACAGAATAAAAATGATCCGTTTACTGACTGAAAGCTTAATCTTTCTGGCAAAGACAAATATATCTACTATAACTCAGCGTTTCATCACGAAAGATTTCTGGGAGTATGTGCAACAAAACGACACTATAATGCGGAAAAGAAGTGAAATGTGATACCTTCAAATATACACTTTCATTAGCAAATCTAGGTATTGCATTTAGCACGAAACTTGTTTTGAGAACAGACTTTTAAGAAAAAGTTTGGGACATAAATGTTTATTAGATATTTTTTAATTACAAATCAGAAAAATAGGTGAGCATTGACTTTTACTTGTTAATCTTAACAATAAAGAAAATATTTCGTATGATTTATAGCTGAAAAGTAAGAATAAAACCCTCATCTATGATAGATATGAAGGAAAGTTTATACCCCTTAGCCCTATTTATACGATACTTGTGAAATTATTCCGTCCTATCAAATATTCTTTCCTTTCTATTGCGTGTAAATATTCTGTTACGTTAAATAAAGGGCTAAGGTCTGTCCCTTCACATTTCACACTTATGTTATCTCAAGAAAAAGATAAACATGATATCATAATGTGCGGCACTAAGGTATTCATCACGAGGATAAGACACCAGCTGAAATATCAATTTTTCTCATATCAAGTTTTATTTAAGCAAGCACATGCAAATCAGCTGAAAACAGAGGAAATAACTTTCCTCATTCATTGGGTAGAATTTCCGAATTTGTCACTGTTTCAACAGAAATGGAAGAAGTATGTTACAATGCCATGATATATTTGTTAGAAATATATTTGTTAAATATATATTTGCTAGATATATATTAAAGATAATTTGTTCAAAGACACCTGCATCAGTTAAAATCTTTGTCGGCTAAAATATTTCCCAAAAGTATTCAAGGAGTAAAAGAAAACCACTTAGAATGCATTATATAAAAGTAGTTTGAAACAAAATTGTAGCATCTTTTACATTTCAGTGAAATATGATTATATTGTGTATATGCGCACAAATATGCTAAAACATTCGTTGATATAATTTGTACTCGATAGCCAAGTCCGTAGAATATCGTGAGCATTCTTCCTTAGTCAAAATATCAACTATTCGGTTTACGGGAACTATTCAAGGTATCACTTTTAATCCATTTTTATCCATTCATTAAAAGTAAAACAAATATTTATTAATAAATAAGTTAATATCTTACAAATATATCTTATGATTTTTTAAATTTAATAAGTAATAAAGCTAAATGCCCTCCACCTAGTTAAATTTGTTAAAGTTAGTAGGTATTTTGATGCTGATGAACTAAGCGGTATTTATCTTTCTCTGAAAGAGAATCTACTATACCGGTCTGGAGAGACTGATATGCTCTGCTTTTTCATAGTATACGAGAGTACTGCAGTTCCCAGTTAACTTTCAGCTTATTCAGATTATAGATAACATTTAAATTATATGTACATTTTTATTATTATAAATGAGATCATATCCTTGCTCGAAGAAAGACTTCGACCTCTGCATAAGTAGTTTGGGAATTTCAGATAGAAAGATAGTGCGACGATAAAAGTCTTTCTGGTCGAATATAGAGAATTCCGCTCGGTGCCACCCTTTCTTAATTGCAATTTCTGGACCTTTTATGGCGCAGCACGTGTGACCCATGGGGTTTTCCTTGGCTGGGAACCACTAAATTAATGGTGAGAAGTTTGGAGGCCTTTTTACAAATCCTTTTAACCGTTCCATCTGTAGCTGGTATTTTCGAAATTTCGAATCTTTACGTACACTAGAGTATTACATTTCCATTTTTACACTGATATTTTTAAAAAAGTTAAGAAATAGAAAAGGTTTACGTAAAGTAATACTCTATTTAATTAAGTTTAAATAATAAAGTTACTGCTTAACACAGCAGAATTCAGGTAAAATGAAATAATTCCTTTCTGCAAGTTCCCTTGCAATATACTTCAAATTCCAATGGATTAAAAATTTGACTGTCTTGCTTATAATGTTATCATTATACATTTCTCTTCTTCTTTACTAGCAAGGTCCATGAATCTTCAATATATGAAACAGGAATAAACAGTTTATCTCCATGAGATGAAACCGTCCTTCTCGCTTCATTCTTTTTTTTGGCTTCTCAAATCCGAACTCACAGACGCTTCATTAGCTATTTCACTCCTTTTTACTCATTTTTTGTAAATTACTGCGTGGAAATGAAGTTTAGAATGAAAATAGTCGTATTCGACTGAGTAGATTCTTTTAAGATTCTGTAATGCGTTTCATGACTTATTCACTGAGATTTTTTTAAACTAACCTAGTTCAATCGATGTTTAAGAATCGACCTATATATAGTGCTATGAGTGCTTAAATATTTACTTCAATAATAAAAACAAAGAAACTTTGAGAGTACTGCGAGATAGAGTGAAACGTGTTCGCTGAAAAGTTACGTCAGCTACCTTTTCAGCAAAGTCAGTAGTTGGATTAAAGAGGCCATAATTTTTTTTTTGATTCTCCTTTGCTGTTTGGCGATCGTCACCACGGATGGAAAACACATCATATTCTCACACATATCGGCAGAGTAATAGAAATACAATAAAAATTGGCTGAATTTAATAATTTGCATATCCTTACAATGACACGATTTTGAGCGTGTGAATACTTTAATTAGAAATAAAGATGAATACCTCGAATTGAATGCCATGAATGAATTGCTACTTCAACCAAAGAAATATCCTTAAATCCTAATAATATTATAGGCACCCTCATCGATTGCATCAAATGAAAAATGGCTTGAAGATACCGAAAGTTGTGCAATTGAAACGTTAGGAGGAGCAGAAAGATGAAATGCGATTGTAACATACGACGGCAGAATATGTGAAGAAGGGGCACATTCAATCGAGGAGGTGATAAATTGAAGGAGGACGCTTCGAAACTAAATGACAAAGTTCACAAAAACTCGGAAGGAATTTCACTCTGGCAATAGCCATTCTTCACGGAGTTTCGAAACAATCTTCCCGAGAATCTATTTCAAATGCTTCTCCTTCTGAATAAATGGCTCGACCTCGAGTAGCTTCGAGGCTTCTTTTCTTTCTTAACGACTTTCAAAAGTATAAAGTTCATGATAAAGCTGGCGATGTTTCTTTAGACCACCGAGCTTAATTCCCGCGAAAATTAAACGGTTGTTTTAATTTCAGCCTTTATAACTTATGAAGTCATTATGAAAGGGGCGTCCAAACTCGTTCAGCCAGGTATGAAATCAGGCACTTTTCATTCAGCTGTTGCCTCAATGGTATTTTAAGCTAATATTAAAGCCTTGCAACATAGAGATTTTTGCTAAGCTTCTAAAAATTTCTAATTCTAGCATATCGATTATATAAAGGAGATGTCTCTATAACCAGTTCCACTAAGGAGTATGGCTCCCGGATAGCCAGGTGGGCAGCGCATTCGACTTTGGTGAAAGTGGCCCGGGTTCGATTCGCGGTGGGAGCCAACCTGCGAAATGACTTCAGCTATCAAAGCGCTTTTAATAGTACTACTACTACTCCACTAAGGGACGCTAAGAAATTAACTGGCTAGATTAGAAGAGCTATTAAGTTACTAGGCGGATTACTTATTAAATATTTTCTCCTTAATTTTTTCAGTTTTTCATTCATACTCCAAATCATTACGTAACACCGTTTACATATAAATGAGAGAGGATTTAATCTCTTATGTATATAAATCCTTAATATTTTGAATAGAATTAAAGAAATTTTAGTAACTATGAAGTAATTATGGTATTTATTTACTCACCATAATAATCAATCAATAACCTCCAATTAAATAAAATTATTTCTGTATGAATATTGACATTCACCTTTATCTAATAATATGTTCCCTCTCTGACGTTAGTAACCGTTCCGTAATTAAATAGAGTGAAATCGCAATTGAGGATTGAAAGAAAGGCAAACAATAAGAACAAACCCAGAGCCCGAAGATTTCTTCCAACGTGCTGAAGCCCAACAGAACATTCGGTTCGACTTTTTGAATAATAAATTCCCTCCTCCGCTTCGGAAGCGACAGAAAACTCTCCAAATTATTTGAGCAAAGGTGTGGAAAACGAAGGAAGTCTTTCTCCAGTGTTGACAGAAATCTCAAAAGAGCGGCCCAGCGCAGCTCCTATGCAACGTCAAAGGAATGCCGGGAAATAACGAGCAGGCGAAAAGATGGCGGAACGGTCGAAGAAACAAGACGTTCTTCCCTTCGAATGATACAAACACAATAGGGACGACATGAAAGAGAATGTGACGAGAAGGTAAACGCCAGTTTTCTTCTGTCTTTTCCTAACCTTTACATCGAGAGTTTTTTTATTTGCCTGTTTGATATACGGTGGAGTACCTACAGTGGATTATTCGTGCAATGATTTACCTCATCCCAACCAAAGCACCTTTTTAATGCGGAAATTGGAATGTAGGAAGTACGTCCTTCTTTTTAAACTTTTTTTATTTTTTGACCGGCAAAAGCAGTAATGAAATTCGACTCGAGCCGGCAGCCTATTCTTTGTCCGTCAGTGTTATTGAGGGCATTACAACTTTTGCTATTTCCGGGTTTTCTATTCTTAGACGCTTCAAAGGTGTAATCCTTCAACTGAGCAACAGCAATCAAGTTTTTTCACAAGGAAGGAAATTTTGCGTCATTCAGTTTCCTCCCACTCATATCGACCTTTCCAAAATGTGAAGGAAGTTCAATGAAGCTGTCTTTCTCAGGGGATTCAATACGTTTCGAAAGGTTAAAGTTAAATTTCCTTCGTATATTTTCCAATAATCATCACTTAAAATAATTGACCTTTTTCAGCAGATCATGAATTCACGATACGTGGAGATTGGGTCGAAACTATCCCATATGAAAGGAGGAAATCTACCATTAGTCATAAAACAGAATTGGATATGAATTGGTTTCCCACTGAACACGATAAAGGCACAGATTTGCTAAATGGAGGCAAGCAGTATCCTCGGAATGTGATTGTGACGTACCAATGCAAAGATTCTAACATAATCAAAGAGAAAGCCCTCTGCTCTAAATATAGATCGCGGTTTGATTTTCTGAACGCATCCCCATCGTTGTAAGATGGAATTTTAATTCATCACGTTGAAATTGATCACTATCCAAAAGAATTATTAACGTTTTATTTTCTTATACAAATGTTTATTTTATTGTTTATCAAGTTTTTAAATTATGATACAATTTATTTAAGGATATAACCTCAGCTATCAAAGAACATTTAGCAGTACTATTTTATACAAATATTTAAATATTTTATTCAAAAACTGCATTAAACGCCTTACGCTAATAAATAAAATATGCTTTATCTTATAATTCCCACCCATTCTTACTCAAGTAATCCTAGCATCCAAATGTAGGTTTAACATTTCTGAGCGTCATTCTTAGAAACCCATCTTCCGCTTTCCCATTTGCTCGTCGTCATATCGGTCGGCCCGTGACAAAAGACAATATTTTTTCGTTCTCCAAAAGGGAAAAAAAGCACTTCATTCCTCTCCGTCCCCGATATCTTTTGTCTCCATAGTAGGTGGCCCTTAGGAGATTCCTCAGGAATAAGTTTCCGGCTGACTCGTTCCCTTGGACCATTTGTGTGCCGGCAGGAAGGGAAAGGAGATAAACGAAGGGAAGTGAAGTGTGCATAAAGAGGTAAAAGGATGAATCGGGATGAGATTTGAGGAAAAATTGGAAACAGATGCGCATGAGGAAGAAAATGAATGTTATTTAAGGCTTTCTGAGCCACCAGTCGTCCGTTCTTAGCCCGAAGTTTACTGGGAGAGAACACTTTCATTTCAGGTCCTTACCTACATTGGGAATACGTTTTCATCTTTAGTATCGGGAATTTCTATTGAAATAATATTCTTATCCGCGATTTACCTTCCGTCTGTAATCCCATATTTTATTTTTATCACTAGGTGCGCTGTTGTTTCTTCTATACTTCTATGTAGACGATTTATTCAGAAACCTTGATTAGCAATAAGAGATATTTGCAGTGAAATGTATGAAATACATATTTGCCTTGAATTGTGTAGATCACAAGATGTTCTATGAGTCAAAATAATTTATTAAGCACATTGTCATTTCCCTTAATTTCATAAATTAAGGTTTCGAGCTGTGTTCACTGATAACTTTTACAGACCATATATTTCTTCAATGTATCCTAATTGATAGAAATTGCTTTTGTAAAAAGGTACTAATCATACATCTGAAACAAACTGTAAAACTGAAATAATTCATTATCGAAAATTATTTGTTATCAGCTTTACCTTACAGTTCATACAAAGGTCATTAAGAGAGAAAAACGATGTAATAATGCTATTTAAAGTCACTCGGCATACCAATTGATAAAGTGATATTACTTTTTATAAGTCTTTTATATTTTTATGTGAATTTCCATAACATCATCGAGTACATCTTAAATTATTTATCTGCATATTAAAAAATTATGATAGTTCTCCTAGTGAATACGTCCATTCTATGGTTCTGCATGAAAACTATTTAAAATTTTCTGTTGCTTTAAATTAATACTAGATGAATTAAAAATGTTATTACTTAGAGAAGCTAATGAAACAATATCTTTATCAAGTAGAGATTAATTCCTTAATATGGCCTTAAGCAAACCCAAGTATATAGAAGTTTATCCTGACTGGTATATGTTTATGGTACAGCATTCCATCATCGGCAATCCCCACAGCGCTTATTCCATTATGGAACTTACCTGAAATGAGAGAAAAGTCTAAAATTACCCAAAATGCTTCAACTTTTTATCGTATTATTTCAAGATAATCAGTATTCATTCACAAACATATTTGAGCTTAATAATTTAAATTAGCCGATCTAGAATTGACTGCAGTAAACATGCAATGCATTTGATAACTATGAAGATGCTTATATTCAATTATGGATGAAAGCACGGACGGTTGCTCATTATTAACCATAATAACTTCCACTACGGGAAAAACAAATGGAAAAGATTTTACGACCAACGGATGAGGAAGTGAAGACGGAAATTAATTCAGGGTATTTGTGGGAAAGTTAACCCGCGGCTGACGAAAAATGGAAAGCAAGCTTAAAAGAGAAGGGGTTAGGATAAAAGTAAGAGGATCTGCGAATTTGAATGAAGCCCTCTGGAAAATTTTACATTTGATGGAAAGAGTCGAGACTAACTAAGGAAAGCTCCATATGGCACCAGGAAATGGAGATTATAATTAGTAGATCATTAAGAAGATAATTCTACAACTTAGAAAAAATTCCATTTGTTTAAATCAAATTACAAATATATGACCACCAACCCGAATGTAAATGTAGAGTAAGATTCTTTATTTCTTCCTAAAATGCAAACTTTGTCAAAGGTATGAATGACAGAAAATTAAGATTATCTTTGTTTTTTCTGGGCCGCTTATATGGCAGAATTTTGGATTTTCGAGCTTTCGTAAGTTTTTATAATCCCTAGAAGAAAAATTAGTTGAGAATGCGAAAGTAACTCCTCAACTCAAATATTTTTCAGGAATATTTTCATCTTTACCTTCAAAATAAAGCAAAAAATTTTATGAAATAGTACGAAAAACCTCTTTATTTATTAGTTGATCTTACACTTCGTTTAAAATATTCAGAGTAATATTGATATTTGCTGGAATTAACAACGTTGTTGCGTGTATTACGTTCTCACGCTGAATATCGTTCATGCTGAAGGGTTCTCATTTTGACATATCTGGCTGTTACGATCAGCAGGACAGATTTCTTTACAACTTTCCCTACGACGATGTTTACTTTTTGAATGGGTTATTTCCTAACACTCAGGTTTTTCACAGATTCTTGATTCTTATTCTTCCAAGTATATAATCAGCAGGTACGTTACTATCCAAAGTTGAGTCTGCTACATCAGTATTACATAACTCTATACATATTTATTGTAGAATAAATTTTATGATAAAAACATTTTCGAGTCACATTTTTGGTAATCCCCTTGCGAATTGTTGTCGGCATGTTCAAATGAAACTTTGACGTATGACTTCTAAAGCCATATATCGTGAAGAAGTCTTGGATTTTTGAGAATTCTGCGATACGGCAGTATTATTGGGTAAAATGTATTTTCTGGGAATCCGTCACCAATGGAGACGAAAAACTTTCCTTGAGTCGTCTGAATCCATTACATGAATGGAATCGTTACAAGAAACGTCTCAAACTCTCTCTTTCGTCCAAAATCCAACACATTTCAATTGAAATTTGAGGCGGATACGGAAATTATGAATAAAGTTGGTTGAATATAAGGCCTTAGAATGTACAAATGCATAATCTTGGTACTGTGAACATCCATTCATAGACATTTCATGCTATATGTGTACTGTAAATATTTTCCGCAAGATCTGTACCTTCATTGAATATTTTGTATTGCAGACAATGATTCTAAACCTTACGTAAGAGGTTAAAGATATTCAAAGAATTGAGCGATTCTTCACCTTCCTCATTTGAAGCTATCTCTAAATTTTAGAATACGTAATGTAAAACTTGGTCGCAGCATAGGAGAGAGACATCTGTCAAGAGCAACCGTATGACGTGCTGCCATTCAAGAGATTGACTTCCCGACAAGAGTGAATAGGATTGTGTTTTTCTCATTTCTTGAAGACTGCCATCTTCTCTACTTGTTCGGCAGTATCTTGTATGTGAATAATATACACAAGTAAATAAACAAAATCTCAAGCCGAGATTGTCGAAGCATTTTCTCTTTAATGCTTGAATTACGTTAACGAGTTATGAAGCGAAGCTAAACCTTTTCTTTCTCTCCTATACTTTTTAATCAACGTTTATTTCCCATTATTCTTTTGACTGATCAAGCGTCATTTTCCAGATTTTTCTTCTTCGTGAACAGAATATGTTCATAGGCATTACTTCTCTATTTTATATTATATATCCTTCTATTTTTAAGAATTTATTTAGGATAACGCATAGGTTTCTCTTACTAAAATTTTGAAGCTAATTTTGTAGAGCATATCCAACACATTTCACATTCCATACATATTAACAATAGCTTAAAGCTTGACAATATAAAGTAACATCTTAACCAGAAATAGAATCCATCGTTAAACATATTATTCATTGTATAACACAACACTGACTTACCCACCAATTCTGTTTGCCAAATAAATCTCCATTGGTTACATCAACTTCTTTGTTATTTTTCGCTTTGAATGTCTTCTCCCTAATTAATCGCCCGAATTACGTAGAAGATTAAGCCGTAACTCAGAAATAAGGGCAATTAAAGTCCTCCAACGACTTCAATTCTCGTATATCTTAATTTATTTTATGATGCCCAGCGAAGCTTCGCCCTCTTGCTCAATCTCGCCGGCTCCTATCCCCGTAATTTGTCCTAAATTTTCATTTTCAGACCGTCGTCCTCTACTAATTTCAAGCTAAACAACCGATCTCGCTTCTGTCTCTCTCCATCGTAAATATGTTTTGTAAACCTGAACCCCACACTTTTAACGTTCGCTTTGCATTCTTGAAAGCTCATCTCCCTCATAAAATACTCCTCTCGGTTCACTTTTTTTATTTCGATGACGAACGAAATTAAAACTTTTTGTTCTTCAAAAACGGAAGCGGAAGCTCTTTAATGGGAGTGCCGTGATATAATTTCTGCGTTGGTCGGAACTCTCATTATTTAAATCGTGGAAATAAAATGGATGGAATATTCTAGCTTTCACTCTTCTAATTTCTATATTCCTTCCTCTGAGCTAACGAATAATCCTTATGTGAGGTTTATTACATCAGCTTTTCACATTTGTGTCTTCTAATAATGATCTTTATAGAGCAGCAACAGAGCAATAGTAAAACATTAATGAATAGTAGGATATAAAGAAAAAATAGCGTGGATAAAATATTATCTGTTTCTATCAGAGCATTGAACCGGAACCGAACAGAAAACCAAAACATAAAAAACCGTTATTTTTTTCTGAAGTGAAAACCAAACTCAAACCGAAAAGATCCAAATTCATGGATCAAAACTAAATCCGAAAATAGTTCAGTCCGTTCCGATTTTTAGCTCCTAACGATACATATTTAGCTCAAGCCTAATTTGAGCAAGGGTTAATAAACATGAGTTACAAGCATGCGGTGTACCTTTGAGTTGCAAATAAACATGACTAAGTTTTATTTCTAAAATATAGTTTAATTCAATTTAAATTAATACAGCTAGAAATAGAAAAACAAACTTACAGGATATACTATTCAAGATACGGATCGAAATAAAAACCGATTCGGTGTTAGCTGAAGGAGCAAAGCCGGAACTGAGCTGGAATTTGGTACTTTTGTTGAATTAGAGTGGAACGAAAAATGTTATTGTTTTACGCCCTGATTTCTTCCAGTAGGCAATTCTTCAAGAAAATGCTAAATAGCCACAGTTCAGCAGGAAACGATAGTTTTGAAAATTCATACAAAATTTAATGCTTTTAATTTCAGAATTCCTCATGATTGATCTACAAAATATGTCTCAATCAAATATAGATTGGATTAGAATAAATTTTGCAATCTGTTCTTTTGTTTTCGCTTTTCACTAAAAGTGAGGTTACCATGAATATACTCTCTGAATCGGATTATTATAGATACATGTAGACTGCTAGCGTATGGGTAACAGGAACATTTTCAGAAAAATAGAAAAATGTCTATTCTACGTCATGCCTCTTTCGTAGAGGATGGCGTCCGCTGAGTTGTTAGCAACACACATTACTCGTCGCTGTGCTTTGTGCATAACATGCAGGATATACTCAATTAAGAGGTATCGTTACCATGAATGTCTGAATACTTTGGAATATATGGCGCAGTAAGAAATAGTTAAACTATGCGACTGAAGATACATGTATCATATCCTAGCTCATTGTAAAAGTAGCGTTTCTTTTAACTATAATTAGAAATAGGTATGACAGCTTCTTTCGGGTACACAGCCTTGGTGGACGATCTGGCGACCACTAACGTTGGTAATCTTCAGATTTAGAAATAGGTATCTCATGTAATTAAAACTTTCGATTCAAGAAAAAAATACCTTAAGATAGTTTTTATGTAACCATCGTAGATTTCTTTCACTGAATACGATGACAATTATCGTAGAAAACCTGTATTATACGTTCCTTACGATTATCTACCGAAATATTTTTCATTGGACGATTTTTAGAACACTTAAAATATCTTAAAACATTCTGATTATTCGAAAACCTATTCATTTTACGTTAAGATTGTTGCCTGAAGTTCGATGTTTTTTTCACTCTTCATCAACAGTGCTACAAAACAGACATTACTAGAATATTTTTTACAGTTAGATGTGGTAGCTAACTTCTATAATCTCCTTTTCCATTATAATTTGCCTTATATTACAAAACCATCCTCAGCAATGTTGAATTTTTAGCAGCTAAAGTATAACCTTAGGTCACTCAAAGAAATATTAACTATCAATTCACTACTAGAATTATTTATCAAAAGAATCTCCAAGAAAGAGTATTGATTATCCGGAAAGAGATTCATTACGAGAAGGACCACTAAAAACAGCATTCTCGAAAGATAAAAACATTCTAAAATTTAACTATCTTTAAAAAAATAAGTCGGAGGGATTTTGACGATTTTTTTCATTTAAGGCTCTATAGTTAATTATACGATTATATCTATAAAAAGAAAAGAAAATGTTTTCAATTTACTCTTCAATACTTAATAAAGAAAGGTGCCGATAAATCTTGATAGTTCTTGTAAAAATTTTCATAGCAAGATTTTATCTTTTACCATTGAAATTTCACATTAATAAAAACAGAGACGTAAACACTACTATTCCTGGCGATAATCTTACACACCTCTCAACACTTTTCATCCTTTGGATCCCATTTCTTGTCTCCTACGTGTTTCTCCTAATTTCTTCCTTAATTTCCTCTCACTCTGCCTTATCCCAATACACTTCCTTTTTGTCTACACTAATAGAATCAACTCTGCACGACAGATCCTTTCGTGTCATTTATCGACTTCCTTTTACGCTCACTAACTTTGTTCTAACTTCCGTCCTATTTCTTTTTTCTCCTTTCCCTTCTTTTCTTCCCGAGTTCCTCACTTTTCCTACCCTTTCTTACTTTCTTTTTCTGAGCTCCTCTACGTAAAGGGAGCAAAATTTTCCTCCATTCTATTAATAAAGCGACCGTCTACTGAATGCTACCTGCGAAGCTCGCAGAAAAGTTATTCCCATGGTAGATAGGACTTACTACACAAGTAAAGACGAAAAGAATGCAAGGAACTCTACAAACGACATTTCTCTGAAAGGACATTAATTGGGGAAAGTTTTGCACGACAAATACTTGGAAAGTAAAAGTAAGACTTAAAAGAGAAAAGTTTAAGTTAAGAAGTTAAGAAGTTAAGAAAGTGGAGTATTGTTCCCTGGGTCTGTCGTTAACCGGAGACTTTAGTGTAGTCTTGAACTCTCCGAAAACTGGACCCTCTCTAAGTAACTTCAATATTTCTTCTGGACTTTTGTGTTTGTCCTTAAGATTTCGGGATCGAAAACACTGCTCTCGTAATCCGCACGAGACAGAGAAGCAATTTTTTCAATCTCTTTGCAAATATCTGAACAAATCCTAACGCCCTATGCTCTGTATATGTGAACCCAAGAGCATCTTAGTCGATCTCTTTCTAAAAACGATATTTCTGGTTGAGATTTGATTCCCAAAGACATTTACTTCATTATCTTTGTACCTTAATATCAAATATTATGTCTTATTGATTCAAAGATTTCTTGCCTTTGATCTTATTCATCAGTTTGCTGCTCTTTTATGTAGGCTTTATAAAAAATTAATGAAGTTCCACAAAGATCGGCCGGAACACCTAAAGTCAAGTCCTCGACGCGACATATCTTTGTGAGACTTGGCCTAGCCAGGAGGCATTTCCGTGAATGATACTTGATTAGGGCATCGACTCCATCAATCCACGCCGCCGTATTTGGCTGGTCAAAACACCTGGAGTCTATAATTCATCCCCTATTTTAGTTACAGAGATATATTGGAACAAGAAAGTGTGGTCATTAATTTATTTTTGAACTCATGTTTACTACATCGACCTTTCTATGACAGGAATTGGCAATAAGAATCAGTATGATGCATTTATCACGGCTATCTCTTCATCCCTCTGTAAATCTACCCTTTGGATGTATATATATTTTAGAGAGTGATAAATTTTTTGTCAACCTTCAATTGCAAATATTTTATGCTACACTGTAATCTTTCTCTAGTGCTTTTTTATTAATCTTTGTAAATATTATATCGACATATGAGTTTAGCTGAAAGAGGGACAAGGGCCTCATCTCACTGACAATGGGTCTATTTTTCCATCTTCGTGTATTTGAATAATACTTTGTGGTTTTGGGTACATGTATTCAAATACATTGAAAGTCGTTCATTTACTATAAACATCACCTATAACTACAGATAATGTAATTTTTCGATCAGCAATATGTATCAGCGATTGCGAAAATGGGATATAATATTTTCAAACCATTTTTTTATAATTTATACTTAATGAAAAGCTATTATGATTTTATGTAATACGTGTCATTATAAGTCGTAATAATATGACTGATAATTGTGTTGTCTACGAGTATATAATCCTATTTCTTTCTTTCCTTCAAAACTGTTCCAAAATATGAAATAAGATTTTATAAAATTTAAACCAAATTTGTCTCAATATTTTGTCTAATGGGGCATTATCAAATAGCAGTCTGCGTTGATTTAGAACAACGAAGAAGCGGCGACATTAATTTTGGAAATCGAAAAAATCGAAGAGCTTTACATATAAGCCGAAGGAAATTACATGGCTGCTATAGTTATTCATCTCATACAAACTTGTACATTTTATCATCTACAGTACAAAATTTACAAGTAGAGAGATAATACCATGATTACTTTTCAGTATTTGAATAAAAATTGACGAAATGAAAATTAATATTCCACTTTCTCATTTACAAAAGGAGACACGAACAAGGAAGTATCCGATTCCTATATATTTACAGTGCATTCAAAGAGCAATTTTTCAACTACCGTTTTTTTAACGAGTGTAAATTTGACGTTCAGAAACACATAAAAATTAAACTTCACAAAATTATCGAGACGCCATAATTTAATTAACGTAAAACAATCTTGATATTCCTATCGACAATATTCCGCGAGCCTCTTGCAAGGAGAAGGTGAGAAGGGTAAAGAAAAGACTGCAGTAGCCTTGTTTGCATTTTCTCTAATATGGATGTTCAAAGACTGGCTAAACCTGAAAATCTCCAAAATCTGTGCCCGACTACAAGGATGGACCTGAAGCAGAAAGGTCGGGAGGATCCCTCGATTTAGACGTCGCTCTCATTTTTCCATCGCTGCTGACATAGCCCCTCCGGTAAGAAGTTTGAAATATCAAGAGACCCATCTCGCAGGATTACACTGCTATTCCCTGTGACCCTCTTCCAATTCTGTAGGCAGGCTATTTTCTAAAGGGACGTTTACTTAAGCCACCACTGCAGGGTTTATGAGAACTGAAAATCCGTAAGGAAGAATGATATTCCCGCTCAGCCTCGATA
The DNA here is from genome assembly GCA_036926295.1 of Pachydiplax longipennis. Classification (NCBI taxonomy): domain Eukaryota; kingdom Metazoa; phylum Arthropoda; class Insecta; order Odonata; family Libellulidae; genus Pachydiplax; species Pachydiplax longipennis. The sequence goes on from JAVFKF010000012.1 coordinate 73,541,431, forward strand.
TTGCGAAGAAAGCAATTGTGGGAAAGCGGTGGCGTGGACAATATAGGACTATTGGAAAACAACAAAACAACCAGCAATGGACGCGTAAAAAATATTTCATGACCCCGATGAACGTGTCTTCCGCATGTGCGAGACTCGAATAACGAGCGAAATAATTTTGCCGAAGCGGAATCCCTCTGCGCTTTTAATCGCTCAGATATTTCTCGTTCGCCTCCTTTTATGTCCTAACGAGAGGGTGCTGCTGGATTTCGTTGTGAACTAAAGATGAAATCATATTTTGACCATCATTTAGAGTGTTCCAAAGAAACATTTCACGGGAGAATTTTATTAGAAATGTGGGATATAGTAGGGATATGCACTGCTTCGGGTTTGAGGAAAGAGTAATTTTTTTCTCATATACTTTTGGACGAAATGATTTTGTAACAAATTTGTAGGTAAACTAGATAGTTTTCCTAGTATCGACTATATGAATTAGCTCCTGAAACCTGTTATAATTCCCCTTCAATGGAGTGCAAAACTAAACTATACTAAACATTATAAGAAACAGTTTACATTACTGTGATGACCATTTCTCATAATGAGTGTACGAATGCAAAATAGATAATCCTGCGCTGATTCGCGTCCACCCGCAGAATCTATGAAAATCTACACGATATGCATTGAAGGTATCGGTGCGTATTAAACTAAAAAATGAGAGCGATTCGGGTCTGGATGAATGGAGGATATCATTTACACCGAAATAGACTTGCCTGTATACTCCTCTGACCCTAATCCGCTCGGGTATCCGTTCAAAAGAGAAGAGGGAAAACCTGTGTCCTGATTAGACTATTCGGCATGACGCGCATATGGAATAGAGCTCATTTCAAAGGCCAAGCTACAATGTAGTTATACATCCAGCTGTATGAGATGATGCAAACGAGATATGCCAGGGCAGAAATACGCTGGTATTACTCTTACGCCAGTTAACACGTATGCGTTCAATGAAGTGAGCAGAGTTTAGTGCCTTGAGGTATTGCTTTAGCGTTACGTTTTCTAACAAATAAGCATACGAAACACGCATATTCGTCAAACGTCCGCATTTTTTGATTCGCTCATCGTCATTTCCCAACTCTCTATTCGCCTTTTGTTATTTTCTCATGATATTCCATATCTTCTTTCATTCGTATTTACAACAATTTTCCCGTATAATATTTATAAACACACGTGAGAAAGTTACATCAATAGTAACACACATGTTTCAGGGATTTATGTTTATCTAATGCATATGTATCTCAGATTCTTATTTTCTCTTTCATTTTAGTTTCTTACGTAAGAATTGAATGAATATTTTATGAAATTTATTTCATTTTCAATCTCAATTTGATCAGATCTTCATATTTGTTATTTGTTTCTTCGCTAGGAAAATGTTTTCTTCTTGTCCACGGATATCCAGATGCTTAATGCAAGAAATCTAAAGCAACCTTTTCGAAGATTAAATCAGAGGTTATCCGATTTTATTTGAGAGATGAATCAATATCCAACGAATATTTCTCACTATGCATATGATATAAGTTCTAATAAAAGTCGGCATGCGAAGGCGTGACTCCGTAGAATAATAGTAACAAAATGAGAAACTTTGTATTTTCCACAGATTGAAATCTGTGGAATTTTTCATTTTGTAAATGTAAGTTCTACTTTGCTATCCACGTAAGGAAGTGCCCATATATAAAAGATTTTTAAGATTACATTTCATACACTGTACCAAACATATCATTGCGAATATTAAGCGAAAGGTTTTCATCAAGTGAGATATTTCGTTTTCTGGTGCAGAGAGTTTAAAAGTGAAATTAATTTAATTAACCCCGTACAGCGAAAGTGCAGCTCCATGATTATTTCGTTAACGTTTTGCATATGAGTTTCTAATATTATTTCTTCTCCTCTAATAGCTCTCTTATTACATTCTTTTTGTGATGGGTTTCGCATTAACGAGGAAAATAGCACTATTATATTTTCTATTTCTTATAAAAAACAATGCTTGGAAAAGAGAAAATTATGACGAATTCAAAGATGTTGGAAATAGCGACTTATAACCGCCTCGAGGAACCTATACTATCTACCGGAATAAAATATAAGAAATACTTATTTTTGATGAATGAATCCTGTAATATGCGGAATTAGATAATCTTAAGTAAAGCTATCACGTATTTTACTTGACTGGAATTTTTTTCGGTGATTTTATTAAACAGGGTAATCTTGAATCATACTGAGTTAAAGGATAAAACACTAAACCTTCTGGTTTCCTCCTCCTTCTCTATTATTGTTTTCTACTATCTCCTCTAATCAGAAATCAAACGTCACCTGTTTTTGCTACTATCATCCACATTAGCACACTAGCAGCAGAGGTCATATTCAAGATAGTTATCAAATAACCCTGGAGGTATGTGTCATCATCAGGGCAATATGCTGGGATTCGCACTTTCCAGTTCATCTCTCGTCCTAATTAACAGCGTCTGACTCCCTCGGCGAACGGAGCTCATCCTTCATTATGCACTCCCTTTACTCTCAACCGCGAGAACCATTGAATTCATATCGTGATGTAGCGGCGCATAAGATTTCGAGGGTTTTCCACAGAAAATAGTAAAGTAATTAGAATAATATTCTTGTTCTAAATTGTTTTTTTTTCCGGTTGATCAATCTTTCTTTCTTATTTAAGCATTTTTTTCTACATCCGGAAGTGTAACAGAAATTGCTTATATCTGATGCGTTACAATTGAATCCACCAAAGGAATTAATTCCATTATTTGCTATGCCTTCAATTTTACCTTTAAAGCGTAAATGAATTTACAAGATTATTTGAAAATTCATTAACAGCCGAGTTCCAAATTCATTTTCTTCGATGCTACCATTTGTTAATATTCCGAATAAAAATTATTAAAAGATAGTTACCCAGATTCAAGATCCAGTTATGTCCGCATTCATTTCCGATATGGTATAAAATCATTAATTATAGTATGTTATATTATAAGAACTACCGTCAGTTAACGTCCGCGACTTAAAAAATATGATATTATAATTTACATCGATTTCTCATCTAAACTGTTCTATGGTGATTATTTGATGAACAGTTTTCTAAAACTTAATTGTTATTGTATGCATATTCAATCATTCCATTCAGAAAAGACAAAGAAATGCATTTAAAAATTACATTAAAAACAAATTCGTCGCATTCTTTATCAAAGATATGCTCGTATTAAATATAGTTTCAATCGAGCCCATTATAAGCCCTTTTTGGGAACGTTAAGAGGCTCCACGATAGTGAATTTATATTCCGCAATCCTACCATACAGGAATAATATTTCTTAAAATAAGTCCAGTTGGAGATATATTTGAACAGACACGTTAAATAAAAATATTTTACGTGATGATAATTCCTCTCAAAAGAATTGGCTATAAATGTCTCACCTTTTTACGCATTAAATTTGAGCACTCATCCTTTTCGGTTTTCTCAGCTACCGATTTCGCCCTCCAATTTTCTTTGGCTTACAGTCTGGACCCCTCATTTAAAATACGTTCCCCCTCTTTCTCCCGCGCTATAAAAAAAGCATTTCTATCCAACTTTACGAAAGAAACCGATCACCGCCCCATCTCCCTCAAGAACTTCCATTTCCTCGATTCTTTACGAGCAAGGTAAGAATCCATAAAATAATCCTTACTCTGTTTTCTTACCTTCCTCGCTTGCCCTCGATCCCTCTTCTTTTAATGGTCTACTATAATTCAATCGACCTTCCCTTCTTCGAATGAACTTCATATCCCTTAATAAGTTATTCCTAGGGAATGGAGAGCACGTTCTCGGATTTAGCATGTCCTTCTTTACAAAAACCAGCGTTTCTCATCACTTTTTCTTTCGAGTTTTGAACAATTTCTGGCATCTCAGAGTGAAGCTTTGATACGACTTGGACGAATAATTTGTTATTTTTCATATGATTTTCATCACAGGTTTGGAAAATCTCCGATAGCCGTTTTTGCCATTGCACGAACAGCTCCTTCCAAAGAATGGAAGCATGAGATTACCGATCTTCCAGAATAAGTGATTTCTAGATTGGTAATATCGTGCTTCCTTTCCATTTCTGGGAAGGACGTTAGTCTCTATATCGAGAAAAACGACTGTCGGAGAGTTTTTCAAATCTCTAATTCATTAACAGGCATGTTTTATTTTATTTCGGCAAGATTTTCACTATATTTCTATCACTAATTCCCATTTCCGTTTCATACAAAGCAACTCATTGAATGGAATAGTATTTAAATTATGATGAATCCGTTTTAATCAGCATGCCAGTACCACGAAGAAAATTTATAACAAGAAAAATTCAAGTTTCAATTGAAACCATCCCTAGCCTCGGATGAAAAATATCAATTTTTTAAATTTTACTTGAAACATCTGATCTAAACAAAAGTAAAAACCTCCACTCCGTAATGTAATGGTTTGACTCACGAAAGAATATCGAAGAAGGTTACTGATTCAGTAAACCTAAATGGTTTTATTCGACTACATTTCGGTCTAATAATTCCTCTTAAGTTGTTAATTTATATTGATTATTCTCTTTGAATCACTTGAAGATATGCTGTATCTCTTTTTTGGATTCGGTCAAACTTCTCCAAGTCAGCACGATGAAAAAGAACAAATTTGTAATTTAAATATCCTTGTGAGGAAGCCAAATAAATGTAAATCCGGGGTCCTTCGAAAATCTGCCATTGTCTGTCTTCGGTTCCCGATTGATGGCGGATTTAAATTCGAGTACCCAGATGGCGCTAGGGAAGAGATTCCCTGAACTCGTGTTTATTATTATCATCAATTTGATACGTTAGTGGTTCCGGACACAAGAGCCGTATCTCTTGGACCCTTTTTATCGTATCCTAGAGATATAGTTCCTCCTTTCTCCACAAAACTTTTTTATCTATCCGTTCCAAGGACCAATCTGCCCTCTGTTTATATTGGATTTCTCATCTCGGTTCCTCTTTTCCCTCGACGCCTCCTTCCCTTTCCCTCTCTATTTATAAACCTCTTGCTCAAAGGGATCAAGTTCCCACTGATTCAGGTATCCCCTAAAGGGTAAAGGGAATCTAGGGAAGGAATTCCTGACTCCGTGGGAGGCTGCCATGAATAACTTTCTTGAGAATATCGGAGGTAAAGAGCGCGGAAAGAAATTAGAACCTCCTAGATACTTTGCGAGAAGATTAAGGTGATTTATGGAAAAGCGGCGTTAATCCGAGAAGTGAGCAAGAAGCAATAAGACATAATAAGATAACGAGACAGTGTGTGGCTGTAGATTGATTCATGCAATTAGCGGTTTGAGCGAGCATGTCATGGATCGATTTCTTCTAATTTGAGGTTCTCCTTTTCTGCAGAAGTTCTTCCATTATTTTAGAACCGTCAATCTAACTTTGATCTCAAGTTTTTCTTTCATCTACAAATCTTCATCAAGGAGACCTTCACAACAATTTTGATTATATCCAAATGAGGAATCGTGTGATACATAAAAACCGATACTGACTGTGTATCCTGTATAATATAGGGAAATGAAAGGAAATTGAATTACAGCTAAGGGAAGAGAAGGAGATTTAAATGCAAGATATAAATTCATCTCAGAATCAGTTAGTAAGGTAGTTTGCGCTCCTGTTGTGTGGGAGGTACGATTAATGATATTCTGGTGGAATAAATATAGTGAAATATTATAAATAATTGTAGAATCATATTCATTTACTAATGCTTTGCTTCATTATCGGTCACTTACATTTACATATAGACCCTGCAAACCGCCACTGGCGCATGTCAGGGGGTGTGAAACACCGAACACTTTTGGTTGCTTCACTTCGGATAGCCAAGTGGACAACGCGTTCGACTTTGGAGAAATCGGTCCCGGGTTCGAATGCTGGAGGGCTCATGGATTCATGTATGAAATGATCTCAGCTATGGGTATATAACTACTACTACTACAATTCAATTATCCTACACTAATACGGTCAGATTACTAGCACTGGATAATATGCTGATTACCTTAAAAATAAATCGATAATACGTACATCTTAAAGTGAAGGATAAAGTATCAGCACACGACAGCAAGAAACGAATGTTCGAAATGAAACATTAAGCACATAAAAAGAAAAACTCCATGGTAAGAAATTAATGAAGTAAATGAAAGTAACAGAGGGCATTAGCTAAAGAGTTAAGTGGTGAGGCAAAACATACTAAAATGAGACTAATCGTACTTTGGCCGATCCATAAATACCTTCGACAGATGTGATAAGAAATTGAGAGGCAATTTCCCCATTAGAAGCAACCATATTCCTTTGGTGAGCTATTAAATGTGATGGGACCATATTCAGAGTTTAAGCACATGAGATTAATGAAACAATAAATCTAGTAAATCCCTGAAGTAAGGGTCTGTGTCGAGTAATTAAAAAATAATGAGGACATACGTTTTGAACAAATAATCTTTGCACAACCGGGTTCATATCTATTTAACTCAAGATTGTCATTAATAGGAAATGACCTTTGGTTAAAGTAAGAGAAATTTTTATTTCGTCGACAATATTCTTCCCTTTTCTATTTTTATACCATTTTCTCGATATCTTCCTATTAATTTAATGTAATATACTAAATAAATAACATTTGTAAAGGTTTAAAAGGTGTCACTTTTCTCCGAAATAAATTCCTTTGAATTTTTTATTTTATAATCTATATATATCCTTGAGGATCAAATGTATAGAGGTTTAGATATGATAAAAAATATCAGTGGAAGAATACAATGCAAGAAAAGAATAAAAAAGAAGTTTTAATTAAAATATGAATTAAGAAAAGAAAGAGAGAATTTTTATTAACTTGAATAGCTCCGCCACAGCTTTCATATTCACAATAGAATGCAATGTTCTGCATTGTATTCAGTTGTATGTCACATGAGATATGGTCTAGGTATTTTTTCTTTAACCTTCGTAAATAACTGAAAATTTCTCATTTCGGGCTCAGTTTTCACAACTGTTTTAAGTAAGATTTGCTTATATTTTCAACTCGAAACTTGGACATCTCGTCAGAAAAATCACACATCTTGGTAGGAATTGTCTCCTCGTTACTCACAATGAGTCTCCCTTCGTTATTTTCCTATCCCTCATTTCTCCTCACAAAAGGGAAGCCGTTACGGAGAATAAGTTCTCCTCGTGGAGGAGAGGACAGCCTAAGTGAGCCGTCCCAGAGAAAATATTTACCGGAGCTCTTCTTTGATCGACCGAAAGATGGCGGCAATGAAATGAGACCGTTCACATAAACTTTGAGATGACAGATAGGGAATAAGGAGGCCCCACGTCCCTTGGGTAATATTTCATCGCCGTCAAGGGATATTGGGATGGAAGAAAGAAGGACTGTGTTGGACGGCTGTACCACGCTGGTGTTATTGGTGACACTCTCTTCAACGTCGCCCTCGCTTAACCCATTGTTTCCGCTTTATTCCAGTTTCATTCTATTCCTCATTCTTCCACAGCTGAATCGACCTTTCAACAGTTATAGGCCATGACTTTTGCGACTTTCTTCGTTCTTTCTGACAGACCGATGAAGTTTCTAGAAACCAGATATTTCAAATTCCTCTCTTATTAGTGCTGGGATAGAATTTCATAGCACTTTTATTTATTAAAGTATTATCAACATACAACCTTCGATTACCACGACGCTGTTTGAGTGAAAACCTCAATGAAAGGCTATTGTAAATATTCATTACTCGTGATGCTTTCTATTAATTTTGTGGTTTTGCTTGGTTGACACTATATTACGGAAAACTTTTTTCAATAGCAATATATACAACTTTATAAATTTGTAAATAAATTTTTGCAATTATAGTGTATAACATTATAAGATTTATTTAATTAATTTAATTTGATGAATTAATTTCATATGTTAAATGATTTGGTGGTAATTATTACAAAATATTCATTGTTAAATATATTCATGGAGTTTGCATAATTCGCTCGGTAGATATTCAAATTAAATTTCTTATGACCAATCCGCAATATCTACTTTCTCCAGATCTTCCATTTACTAGTTTATCAGAATTTAAACATTCGTAAAAATAACTACGCCTCAGATAAATTATCATCCATAGATGAATCATTTCACTCTTTATACGAAATAGATGATACTCTAATGTTTACTTTTGATCTAAGATGGGATTTCTTTTATTTTTATAGGAATCTCTGAAATTCCATCTCTCGATTTTTGCAGAAATTAAATTAGTGGAAAAAGCACTTAAATAATTGGCTTGCTCCAATTTATTCATGAAAATCCTTCAAGCACATCATTCTTGAACAGGAAGCAACTCTCGTAGCCCTTTTTATTGCGAAACTTTTATGGGTCATCACAAATATAGCATTTTATTCAGTAAAAAAACCTACGGTCTTAAATATTAGCTTATCAGTCTCGTGAACCGGAACTGTGCTATATTTTATAAATCAATATGCTCTATATTGGAATTTATGTGTATTAAGTTGCTAGCAACTTTATTTTTTCTCTATCTATATATTTTTATAGACTACCTTTGATTTACACGTCATAGTAAAGTAGACAAGTCAATCAAGCGTATCATATAGGATTGATATGTGACTCTGAACATATGATAATATAGCTGTAGCATAAGATTACCTTTTAAAGGATTGGTTAAAGCTACAGGATCTTTCGATGTGCTGCTCTTTCCTTACACGGAGTAGATTCTTTATAGGGAATTCATAAGGAAGAAGATATCTTTCCGTAAAGCTGCACTTATATCTTCCACTTTTATCCTCTTAATGGCTGAATAAGTAGCTTACCTCTAACTTATTCCCGCTGAGTTCGAAGAGAAAATCTGTCGATTGATCTCAATTTGCTTCACTCACTCAAATCTGCCAACTTCCTCTTGAATAAATGGCTCAGGTCGCGGTTAAAGGCGAACTTCCGAAAGGAAAGTAAAATAGATACCCTCATTAAGAAATGCGACCAAGTGGAAGAAATGGGACCGTTGAACAGCTCTGAACGTGAAAGGAATGATTTTTTTTTTACTCTCGGAATAAAGATGAAACCTTTTTCCATTTCCTAACTTTGAGGTAGTATTATATTCGTGGAATTTTTCGCAAAGTTGATCAATTAGTCTGCCATATGTTAGCTGAAAGTTTACCGAAGGGGCTTTCTCGAACTGCACCTTTTCCTCTATTAGGCACCTAAATTATGTAAACGAATTCCGTGTAAACTGTGAACTTTTTGTTACCTTAATATTGATCCACTTATAATCGTCTACAACAAATTTGCTTGTAATAACTTCAGATAAAAACTTCCTTCCAACTCCATAAGTTTTTCTCTTCGAAGGAAAATATTGACGTTAGTTGAAGTTTCTTCCCGCGTATCCTGTCAGATTGCAATAAAGAGATAAGATTGTTAGACTGATGTTAAGTTTCCGTTCTATTTGAACTAAGACGCAAAGGTAGTACAGTAATAGTAGAATAATGGCAGAGTAGTAATGCATCGTCAGCTGATTACAGTTGATTTCTCTGAATCATAAGACCACATGTTCCAGAAAATGTTTTCTAAATATGTTCCGCAAAATTGAACGTTGAAGTTTTTAAAGTAATAAGCTACGTTTTTAAAAGTAGTTTTATAGGTTTTATTCCAGAAATAAAGCTTAAATCTTTTACCTATGGACTGTAAGTGTTTCATTAACTACGAGTTTTGTATTCTTTGTTGCGAATTCTTTCATCGGATGACAAAACTGCAAACTCATTGCTTTAATCGCGCCACAATCGAGTCTTTACGTGACGAAGATGAAGTAATCATATTTTCGAGATAGCAATTGAATTAGATCTAGCATAATTTTTTCTCTAATTTGATTAATCCAATTGAACTTGTAGGTAGTGAGAGCTTGAATATGTAATTCTTCAGTATGATTGGATATCATATGATTCTACAGCATATTCATGAGTAAAACATCGGTGATCTTACATAATTATATAGTTTCACTGTCAATTCAAAACGAGATATGAATTTTTTGATTTAGTCTCTCGAGAAAAATTACAAATATTTAATTTGCTGTAGATATTTGTGTAAATCAAAATAATAACTTGAATGCGCAGTTTTTTAAGTTTCAACTACTAGTACACTGACGAATCATATATTTAATGATTGAGTTTCATAACAGTTTTCGACTTAATAAATTAATAATTGTATATAAAGTAAGGTCAAAGCCATATTATTAAACTTTTCCGGGGAAATATTTATACCAACGATTCGATGCATTTGTTGCTTCGTATTTGCCAAAGGGTACCCACATTACTTACAAGTATATTGAACTTCTAGAAAATCATTAGGTACACTAGTTTTTCAGGTTTCCAGTATTAAAACAAATTAAATCAAGGAGTTGTAATATTTATCTTATAAGAAATATATTTAGCTATTGCAACTCAGTCGAATTTCCATTTTCATAATTGCTGTCTGCATCTATTTCCGTGTTTCCTGTGAAGTAAATAACGGTGAATGAGCTATAAGATTCTTCGTAAATAACTTAGGTGAAGAATGGAAACAGGAGAAAGTACTAACCGTTTTCATTTGTAATTAAAAATATTGAAATGGTTGAAAGTAAAGATGAGAACACAAAATATAATGTTAAGTATTGCGTTTTGGCATTTCCTGGTTCTTTTTTATAATTATCAGTGCATTTTTCTGCATTGGACCATTATCAAGGTCTCCAGATTACTTTCTTTATTAGTCTGAAATAGAAAATAACCTTAAATATACCCAAAGATCTATGAAAATAGCATGATCAAACAAAGCCATAAATCCCTTAGTTGAAATTCAATTAGTTTGTTTGCCGTTTTTCAGCCTCTTCTGTGTTTTCCTCTCGCAAAACATTTCCCAGGACGAGAACTCATCGAGGATGAATTTGGCCGATGTGTGCCAAGATATGTGTGTCCACGTGAATGACGCCATCCTACTCACGTTTATGGCTTTATATCTCCCATAGCATGCTAGAGTTCCTTTCATTTTTTATGGCTGCCTAAGATTCATCCAGAATGTCTCACTTAATCACCCCTTTTTGTGACCGAAATATTTTCATACTAGTTCTTCTCGTAAAATTCACTCATAAAATCCTCCCGCTCGAAAAATAACGTGGCTGTTTATCTTTTTTCTCATGTATAAATCATGTCTCTCGGACGTCTTCTTATCTCTTATTTACGAAAGCCATACTTCTCCATATTTCCAGCTCTAAATCTTCATGGCGCAAACAATACGCAGCGAGTGATAGCAAAGACATCCATTTCTTTCGTGGAAATGTTTTTCTATTCAGTGTTGTACTAAAATTAAGCCAACTCTAATATTAAAGGATAAAAATTTCTTGGTACATTTACCTTACCTTTTCACGTTAAAAATCAAACAAAAAGGTGCGCATACTTTATCAGAGAATACTTTGATTGACTACACAAATGTTAATATAAATATTATATTATAAATTGGTTTTAAAGGTAAAAAAAGTTTTCCTTCCCTTAAATATTATACCTTTCCTTAAGAGATATTCTATTTAATGTTCCAGGCAAATAATATCCGAATAATTCTTTGGATGATGTTTAATTTCTTAAATATATATAAGTTTCTTTTACTGATTAAAATCAAGAAAGCATTTATTTTTAACCATGACTCATTTGATCCGTAATTAATAGATCCTTTTAATATATAAGTAAAATCTAGAAAATCAAATTAATAATATATTCCATATTTCATATTCCTCACCTAATCCATCCTTACTATTATTGTAGAAGACGTCTTGAGGATTTCGACGTCAACCAATACTCTGTAAGATGCAAGATTGAACTAAGCCTTCATTCAGGGTAAAGGGAGAGTAGAGCTGTTTTTTACTTCATCTAAACCTGATTCATGATATCATACGATTAAGGTTGACTAATAATATTTAAACCACGTCCTTTTCTTGATTGCAGCATATATAATATATTTAAATCAGTTTTAAATATTTTTGAATTTACTTTTATTTGAGTTACTTAAAGCTGATATGCATACGCAAGTATGAACACGATAAATTTATTCCAATCACATTCACACCTTTATCAGATTTTTTCTAAAAGTCCTTTATATAGCCCTCTTCTTTCCAATCCCGATTGCATGCCATATCAACCTTTCAACGTTCTGCCAAATCTACGCCCAACTGTCATTCTTTACTTTCTCCTCCCTCGACGATTCCTTTCATCTTCCAATCTCCTCTCACTTCTCGGTTTTTTCTCTGCCCTTTTCCGACTTTTTTCCAACGATTGCACACAGCTTGTTTTATTTCCCAGTCATTTTATCGAGTTTTCACATTTTGATTGAAAATTTTCCCATCAGCGTTTGGTTATGAAATACACCAGAGGCTCAAACCTTTTTGTTGATAGGAATGAGATTTATGAATAAAGACTCCAAAAGTAAATAATATAGCATAAAATTGCTAGTTTTATAAATAATGTTAAATTATCATTTGATGAGTTAAACATTTCCTGTATTATGTTCATATTACCATTCTTTAATTTTGCTATATATGCATAAGACTTGAAAAGAAACATTTACTTCATTCATTTCCTGGTTGCTCGTTTTGAAACTATACTTCATCTCAATTAAGGTATACAAGTGTAACAATATAAAGATAACTAGTGAAGTATATCGAAAATTAATAACGTATAATAAAATTTGTGGATTGCTCTCATTCATTTTGGCAACAGCTGAATGCAAACAATTATCATCTTGTGGCCATCGTTAAAGCTATCGGTATAAATAGCTGTATAATAATTCCATTCATAAAACAATAAATTAAATATATAAATATTTTACATGAATCACCATTCATCATAGCGAAAAAAATTTTCTCACTCAAAAGCAGGTAACCTATTTGTTAATTATCCAAGTTTTATTGATAAATGTGATTTAAAGTTTGGTTTCTTGCTCAGAAACAGCTGTTTATTTCTTTACTATGTGACTCTTGATTAGCAATGTATAAATTAAAAAAGAGCAAATAAAAAATCAAGGATCGTATAGAGCCCATATGATAGCTAAAAATGGAACTTAAAGGAGCAATAAGACCCCATCAAAAATCGTTTCTTCCAACTCTATCTATTGGGTGATGATGATATTAATGTAAATGATGCTCCGATAATTACGAAGTACCTTTTTCGCTCATGCCTTAATCTTAATCTTTGAAATACAAATGGTATAACGTGCATCATTAACGTTCTGTCAAGAGCAAGAGAGAAAGACAAATTACATGCACATATGAGGGGTTTGTACACGGCTAAGAGCTACGTCAGGTGTGTAAACAAGCCCAGCTGCAGGCTTGAGGATTGGTCGACACACAGGCTCAGGCAAACATATACCGTCGGCCGTTGCAATTAAGGGAGCAGATGTCTAACCAATTGCGTCTGCCTTTGGATCGTACTCGGGCTCACGATATGCGAAAACGCACCCCATTCTCGTGCAGAAGGCGCCAAAAAACGCATACGTAATTTAAATAATGAAACATTTAGGGAATCCGCTGATGGCGATGGAGGGCGATATGAAACAGGTGGCATTACGGATACATTTTGAATGAAAATTAGGTGCAACACCTTGGCACGACAAAAAATTACTCTCTGACCGAGGTAAATCTTCCTTTCGCTTACATTTGGGAACATTTGATGCAAATTATTTACTAAATGAGCGCAAATCACTCTAAAATTTCGTTAAAAACACAAACTTATAGAGGCATAACGTTAACGGACAACCCTAATCTAAATTAATTCCAAATGTACCTTATTTTCTTATGGAAGTAATTTCATAGATGTAAAAAAAGTTGTTTATTCGAGCATTCTTCGGATATTATGCCATTAGGAAAATAAAGGAAGAATGCTAAACATTCAACCGTAATTTTCTCATACGAATCATTAATTCGGAAAGAGTTTTGGCTCAAATATAGAAACTGTATCGCGGAGATGGCCTCTAAATCGAACGAAAATCAATTTATATTTACAGAAGCTAAATAATTCAGAAATTAATACCTACAACCAAATTATTCTTCTTTGCCTTAAAAAGATGGCTATGGTTATCCATTATATTATCCCGTACATGCTTAGTTGATCTGTATCAAATTATTTCATCGTATACAAAAATACAATGAGGAAACAACTAAGAGATTCGGCATGAAAACATATTACACTCGATTGAATGCATAAGCGACTAATCAATCTGAACCGCGATACTCCTCAGGCTTGAAACGCTGAATTTAAATGAAACATTACACTGCGGATGAGTTTTCTCGATTCAGTTCCATGAAATATGCATATCCTCTCTCTCTCATATAAAAATCACAAAAGGCCTGCAGCAAATGACATTGGAATGGATCGGCTGATGGCTGCACAAATGTTTCGTTCTAAAACTTAAAGCGAGTTTTAAATATCTGTCTGTCATAGCTGTTGCGATTGTAAAGAGCTGAACGAAAGTAAAAGTTTTGCGACTGCATACAGATTGTGGATGACTACTGCATACAGATGACCGAGAAACCTATCCTAAGAAAGCTCCATTTTTGTCTATAATTGCAATTGGTATGGTAGATAATTTGTTGGTGGCACACGTTATAAAGGGAGTTCTATTCAGAGTCACAAGCGGATAATTGGAGTCTCCTCAGAACAGACGGAAGTTTCAGGGCTGAAAAAGGAAGACCATTTGGGTGTTTCTTTGACCGTTTAAAATCACAAAACGTACGGCGCATGGCGAGGGCTCCTTTTTCTGGAATACTGAGCGTAAAAGACCATTCAGGACGGAACGTGCCGAATTTTTCTCCCCTAGATGATAAGGGAATGTTTTTTGTCGCTATACGAGCCCCATAAACAAAGAACTTTTGGAGAGAGATGGAATGCAAGGATTCTACTCTACGGACCGTGAAATCTTTTATCCTGTGTAAAGGATGGCCCTCTCTTGTTATAGGGCCAAGAAAAAGCTTTCAGCTGTGAAAGTAGTTCCATCATTTTCCCTCTCACATAAATATGCAGCTCCTTTCTATAGCTTTGGTTTGAATCCAGCTTTCCCCCAAAAATTATTGCTTGTTTCCTTGGTTTTTCGTTCGCTGAAAAGGAAAATTGTATAAACATATAAACTTCTAAGAAATGCGAATCAAGCGCTCAAGTGATGATTCTTTAAAGTGTTTGCAAGAATATTCAATTGAGCCTTACTGCAAGGTCTTTTGCGATTTTTTCATCCGTTTGGGGACTGGTCTGTCCCTTTTTTATCGCTCCGTGGTTAAAACGCTCAGATCCGAGCATTTTAAAATCTACTTCTCCAGTCTCTTTGACGCCCTTTCTCGACACTTTTAAAAGCATATTTTTTCCCTTTTCCACTCACCATGGACATTTTTCAGTCTTTTGCACATCTTTACTCAATAAAATAAAAATTCTACGTGTAGTCTTTATTTCTCTATAATAGTGAAAAATAAATTATTCCCATTACTTTTAGAAAATTGAATTATTTTAAGATTTTTCGCCCTTTATGTCTTCGGCGATAGTATTCTTTTATAGTATAAACGTATAAATTATACTATAAAAATGTATATGAAATGTGAAAATAAATAAAAATGTAAAAGATTTCAGAAAGGTTTATAAAATAGTTTCAACAACAATTTTTAATCTCATAATGATTGGGACTTCAGCTAGTGATGTTTCTCGCTTTATTGAATTTTGCGTTATATTTTATATTCAAATTCGCCCCTCACCTCTGTAGATTTTGAATTAATGTACGAAAATATTTTTGTAAATCTTCGAGCACAATAATTGATTTTATCAAAATTTGACAGTAATCTACCACATGCAGTATCAACGATAAAACCAGGAAAATGGAAAGAAAGATTCCTAGGAGATAAACTACGCCGAACCTGCAGTGACTTCGAGATTTAGAGGACGTTTTATAAGAATTTACCTCAGACATATTTTATACACTCTTTGGGTCAGTTTATTTTCTCAGTGGTATAAAAATGGAGAAAGAAGCGTTGGGAAAAAGTTTTCAGTGATTTAATGACAAATACCTGTTCTGCACTCTAAATTCCTGTCCTCCCTTTCAACACCTCAACTCAAGCAACATTTTCTCTCTTTCTCATTCACCGAAACTTGTCCCATCTAACTTTTCGTTATCCAGCGGAACCAACTTCCGCTCACCTTCCACACCCCTTATCTTTCTCTGTGTTTAGAAGATAGAAGCCATATATTTTTTTCACCCACAATCTGTAGCTGCACCTTTTCCCAAATCCTTTATTCCGCAGAGAGGCTGACAGGTCGC
Organism: Pachydiplax longipennis; assembly: GCA_036926295.1. Taxonomy (NCBI): domain Eukaryota; kingdom Metazoa; phylum Arthropoda; class Insecta; order Odonata; family Libellulidae; genus Pachydiplax; species Pachydiplax longipennis. The sequence continues at coordinate 73,557,752 of JAVFKF010000012.1, forward strand.
ATGTATGGATACCTCAAAATATATGAGCCGATAAAAGCTTGAAATAGCCATTGTGTCACTGCTACTTTTATTATTTTCGAACTTTCGACGCTCGTAGTTACTTACGTTTGAAAATGTTCATTCGAAGCATATTGAGATAGCTCTTTCATGAGTTTTTTCTTGACAATCATGCTCTGCTGTAGCATCGAATCGATAATATGCCGTGAATTTATGTTCTAAAGCAATTCTTACACCGCATCATTTTTCCAACATCCACATCGTTAGGGGCATCTTGTGTGCCCCGAAGATGACTTCGAGTGTGTTGTGCTTGATTCTAAAAGCTACATTTGAATTTGCATAATACAATTACCAATAACAAATACTTGTTTATTATTTATACCTGGTGGAAGGGTATGGAGTCTCCAAAACGTTTTTTGGTATGTGTGAACGTAAATTATCTTAATCTTTAGCAAAACTGTCGTTAATGACTTAATGTGAAGCTTTTTATAGGTTTTAGTTCCACTTTAATATGCTTTTCATTTATGGTTATCTGAGAAATATCAGTTTCTTTAAACCTATTATCACAATTACTCTTATTCTTTAAAATTAGAATAAATCCATTCTCCACCTCCCTCTCAACACTGACGATCGTGTACAAAGCCAAATTTTCTCAATTTACCCTTGATATATCCCAAATTAAGAGCTTACTCATTCCTTACTTATCCAGTAATTTAGTAAAGGAATCGGTTATGGAATGTTCCAGAAAATTGGGAATGAAATGCAATAAAAATGAAGATAATGAAACTTTCGTGGAGGAAGAGGATGAAGAATTTTCATTAGCTCTCCTTTTCCAAATTCCTTTCTTCCCCACTCGAGATGGCTTCTTTCTTTTGAAGTCTTCCTGCTCCAGTGAATTCTTTCTCATGTTGTCAAATCCTTTATCCTTAGCCTACGATGCATTATCCATAAATTTTTCACCCTTTTATCCCCCTATATCCGACAATTTCAGCCTTTATTTCAGCATAATGAAACAATTAAGTTCTTATTTATTAACAAGAGGTCCTTATTCTTTAATTTTTCTCCAATTATCAAAGGAATGGATAATTATCGATCTTAAAATTTTTTGAAAGGCCTTTTATAAAAAATCTTTTTTGCGGAACAATGCGTAATTTATTCTCATCTCAGATATTTTTTCTAGAATCAATTTCAGGTATCCAAAATAATCAGATCTCTTTAATTTATCACTCAGCGGGCTTCAAAGGGAATCTGCTTAAAGTTTCACTGATACTAATTTATCACATTATTCATGTTACAGCCGCATAGAATATTTTAACAAAACACACATTGTGACTAAATTTCAATACAGATTTATCACAGGAAAGTTGATTTACCACGCTTCAAGGAAGTATCGGAGTTGGTCTAACTTACTAACGTCACCTCAATACTTAATAAAAATTGATTTTGAATATGCTTCTAAAATTTATTTCTTTGATTACGTTCTATAAAATTTAAATCCATAGTCTGATGTTATTTTCAGATCTATTTATGTGCATAAAATAACGCAAATTTTCCAAGTGTACCGCCGGGGTTCCGCAAAAGCCACAGTGCTCCCCTTTGTATGCTTTGCAACCAATGAGATTTCTCCTCCAATCAACAAACGCAAACCAAGAGATCTTGGTTACTCACCCCACATACAAGCAAGTCCCTACAATAGAAAGCGTGCCTTGATTTCTACGACCAACTGATTCCACTCTGGAAATCCCTCATTGCTGCTCCTCAGCACTTGCAATGAATTAGTAGCGTTTCATCCCACGCAATCTAAACGCAGACTATTTCTTTTAATTAGTCGGAATGGCTGTTTTTACCGGTTTCCAGCCTGTTTGTGGAGGAAAGTAACTTTTATATCTCGACTACATATAGTATATTGATATCATAATTTTTTGTTATTCCTCGCGACACTTTCGGAGACAACTTTTCACGTTATTTCATCCTTAATCTCGAATATTTTAGCATCTTTAAAGTGTGGTTCAAGACTCGGTACTGCTTTTTGAGGAATTCAATCGTGAACTGCTTTGAATATTCGACGTTTTTTGTTTATTTCTAAATCTGCATATTTTATGTATACCAGTATTATCGTTAATGGTAATTATAGTATAATAATAACATATTAATAATATAATAATATTAATTGCATTCATTAGCGACTATATATGTTTATGCTCTCAGGTAGCTGGTAAAAATTTATTATAAGCATTTTATTGCGTAACTATACCTTCATGTTAATCTTAATGACATACATCCGTATAAATAAATCTTCATTTCTGAGAATAATTCTATAAACGCACAAATAATAATGAAACACGCAAATAAAAATTTGGTGCGCTTTGAGAAGAGAAGTTTGAGACTTGAGATTAGGAGCATAATTGACCTATAATTTGTGAGGTAACTCATGGTGACGGCTCAGGTTGAGCCAGTCACGCAGAAAGTGGGATGAGGTTTGTTAATCATATTATGATGATGTTATAATTTCTCCTGAAATATCCCTGTGAACTGAATTTCTTCTCATCTAGTCACTGTATCTCATAAACACCCCTAAAAGTATTAGAATTATCTAATAATTCATTAGCACTGCGCACTATTCCGAATTTGACAAAAATGCATCTAAGTAGGACCATGTGGCTTACAAAGCGCAGTCCATTAATTTAAATAATAGTATGATCCCATATCAAATTGCTCAGTTATACCAAACTCGAATAGCTGTGGAAATATGTTCCTTTTCCCCTTAATTCAAGAAAATTTCCCTAACATAATTATCCCTCTCACAAAGAAAGAGGAGCTAAGAAATATTTCTTCGTGAGAAAAATAAGAATATCCCACAGGTCTGGAAGCTCCAATATTAATATCCGACAATACCTTTTCATTATTATTTCAGTAACATAAGCTCAGAAAAATATGCCTTGCAGCAAACGGGCTGAATTCATTCTTCTCTATTATGCTCTTCCCAACCCTGTTCCTAGTTAATGATGGGGCCCAGAACTTTGAAATTGTCAGGCGTGGGACGAGGGCACAATGGAAAGTTTGGATATGAGCTTCGGAGTGTGGAAAAAGAAACGAGAGAATGGGATTCGTCGGAGATTAATATATTCGTGTGCGAGAAGGATCTCGCTTTCGTTATTCTAAAAGCCTCCGGGCTGAAAAGCTCAATCCCAGCCCTCTAATTCTTCCATACTCATTAAGGATGAGAGGCACATGTCATTTTTCAATATTCAATCCCCGGAATTTACGATCGGGGAATGCCTTTGCATAAGTAAGGGGAACGGATGGTAACAAAGGCCTAGTTCCGCAACTTCCCGTCAGCGCTTTCCTCTTCAAACAGATAAATCACTTAATGAGAGCGAGACAGAATTTTTAGGGAAATTCTTTTTTGGCGGAATATTAGGTCGCAGTTTATTCTCGATTCGATGAGCTAATGACGTGAGATTCATTTACAAGGAAGTTTTTTTAACAATATATGAATTTAAATTGATATTATTATCACCCAATATATTTCTTCGATGTAAATTAAGAGTATTTAAGATAGTTATTTAAGGATGAAGAGGGTTATTGAGGTACACAGATTCTGTAAGTAGTTAAAACTTGCACTTAATCTGTTATCTGTAGCTGAGTTTCCTAATAGGATGAAAAATAATCTTTGCTTTCAGCTTATTCGATTTTTCCATCTCTTTTATGATAAAACAGTTTTAAATCAACGGAGTGGGCACCGGAAAAGTTTTTCTAATGTCAGATACCTAAAACCTTATGGGAAATTTCACATCAAAAGGAAAAACCTGTTAGAGACGGACGATTCTTGCAACTTACTAACCCTCACTTAAGTAAGCTCTCGTCATGTCGTCAGTTTCACCCTTTAATATTGCGGGAAAAGTAATAAAAATATCATATGATTATAATATTGTAATTGGAAAACTGATTCTAGCACAAACCGTTGGGAAATGGAATCGAGTACCCTAATTTAACGACTTGAATTCTTCCCAGACATGAATTATTGTAGATCATTGCAGATAAGAACGGTTGAGTAAAAATAAAACAGTATTAGTTTCATTTTCCAAGAGTAGGAATTCAAAATAGGGTAGGCGGTTCTCTTACAAATATTTTATGCCATATACGTCAGTTCTGTCTCTACATAATTTTTCTCGCAATATTTTAGTACATTGTTATGAATCTCCTAAAATTCTCATCCTGTTATCCAGAAAGTGTTTTAAGTTATGTTTCTGGCATCAATAGAAATAAATTTCCTTATTTTATAATAATGCCGATGAGAAATACGAGAGCTCTGTAACATGAAGACGACCTTTCGTAAAATCGGATAATTTTGACAAAATGTTCCCATTCGCTGTGCATTGAGACGTTAGTTTTTGTAATTTGAGATGCTATGAAAAGTTTTTTTGGGACGGCAAGAAGGGATTTTACGATAAGAAATAGACGGATATATAAGAACGGAAAACAGGTCAGAATAATATATGTGTTTGGCCTTGTTTGTGTGTGTGAGGGAGCGTGTGCGAGTAGCATAAAGGGATGGAGAGAACGGGAAAAGAAGAAAATAAGAGTGGAGACTCTGACAAAGAAGGCGGGCCGACAACCTTTCCAGTTCTCAACCAGACCTTAGGGGCTCTTTGGGGGAGAAAAAATCGAGGGAAGAAAAAGCTGAAAGCTTGTTAGAGAGATGGAGCGGTACTGAGAGAGGTATCTAAGACACGTTAGCGGGGAGAAGTGTAGATAAAGATGAAAGGGGAGGAAAAGGACAGCGGAAGAAAGAACGACAGCTAAGTAAGTTATAGAAGATGGAGAAATGAGTAACTTAAAGGAGAGGATATGGAAGCATCCATAGGAGAATTTCTTACAAAGTTTAATACTTTGTTGTTTGAAGGTTTAATAATTACGTTCAGCAAAAGTTTAATATTATTTTATTTTCCATATCAAGGATATGATAATATAATTTTATAAAAAAATTATTAATTTATGAATATTCATTACATTTTGCTTGGCATATATTCTGAGTATTCTGCACAAACTAATTGAGATAATTTTGTATCCAAATCGTAATTCTTTTCCATGTCCTTAATTCCATGTTTTCGATGTAGAAATAAAAGGAGACAGTTGCAAAAATTCACAAAATTTATTTTAATGTTATTTTTAAATATTGCTAAAATTAATTAATGAATACAAGCAAACAAATTTAGTGAAATACTAATTTATAAACTTTTTATTATTTTATAATTTTTAAACAACTAAGTCAATCAGTTTTTCCTTTAGAATAATTATTCTGTCAATGATTCCCCTGGCAAAGCAATTTAATAGTAGTAGAATATTATTTTCAAACACATCCCCGTTAATTGAGTGTGTGATTGGAAGCATGTTAAGCAATCAAGCGAAGGCAGCAATCGATAAAGGGTATATTTCGAAATACAGAATGCTGGAAAAACATCCATTGGAGTGATATCTTTCGAATGAACTGACTCTTTCGTGAAACTCTCCCGCATCGTAAATGAACTGTCCTTAAGCAAAACATCTCTTGGGATAAGCGCCCACAACGTAATACAACACTCTCCTTCCGTAGCTTAGCAATTAAAGCCGGCTTCTTCTTTGCACGTTGCAAATTATGTTTTGTCAAAAACTTGTTAACTTGTTCTTCCTCTATACTCTATCTCCCGAATACAAATCACATATTCATAAGTCAAGTGTTGTTGCATTAATGCTCAGCCAAATCGTTGTAAATAATAGATCCTGCTACCAAATATTATGGGTAAAATATTTCTATTTGACTTTCGGTACTGGATGGATAATGATATAAATTATTTCATGGCTTATGAGGGGTTAAAGTTCCGGATGACATTGCAAACGACATTGAAATGAGTTGAAGTTTCATTAAAAAATATATTTTAACTCTGCATTAGTAAAACCGACATTTAAATATCATTCAAACTTGATGAACCAGAAGGCTTTCGTAAAATTTAACTACGATCTTTTCATCCCATCACGCCAAATTGCAACATTTTACCATAAATCAAGTAATCAATAACCGCTCAATCTTGGAGGTTTTATATTCTCGTTATTGGTACATAATGGTTGAATTACAGACCACTCAAATCAGGGCCGCAGCTAATGAAAGAAAACGAGCAAAGGAAGGAAAATTCACGGATTCTCGGAGGTGGAGCAAAAAATCCGACACTGAAGAGAAAGGAATAAGGTCAGCTACGGGAGAAGAAATGGGGCAGAATTTCTGTCCACTGGGATTTCTGGAACGCGTCGTTCGTTAAAGCCTAGATTTCGGATCCTTCCAAATTGTAGCGGATTCCGAATCCGTGGCATGTGCTGGATTGCTAAGGACAATTATCTATTTGTTATTCCGATATGAAAACGGTGCCTGGACAATTATAGTGCTATAAGGGGTTTAAGGAATTGAAATATCTTGGAAAGTGCAATTATTCAAAATGCAACGAGAAAGATGATACTAATGGTGACGCTCTTTAAGTGAGATTCGGATATTGGAGTCGTATGTACTGAGTCCTGCAAGCAGAATATTCAAAGCAACATTAACCAAACTGCGATTGATATAAACCCTCGATTTATCTTTTATTGAATCTGGGGTCAAAATTTGAAGAGAATGATATTCTAATTAGTTTTGGAATGTTTTAAAAAGTGATGCGACAATTAGCAAGATAACACAGATCTTCTTTGTACTTTTCTATTATTTTAGTACTGAAAATGTGCATACTAACATAAATGTTAACAAATTTAAATGTTAAGTAAAGCTTTATTTAGATACTTCGAATGGATGTTCATCGTTTAACAATAACCTTTTATAAATTATATCTGATATATACTCCTAATTATCCTTACATCCTACTCCGTGGAAGCCGAAATTACCCTTGAATCTGAAAAAAGTCCAAAAATCATCGATATCATAATCACTTTTTATTATTTCATCTGAACAGATCTATACTTCCAATCAATATTCAAAATATTTCATTACTTGTGAAGGTTCAACATGTTCTAATGCCACTTTTTCATAACTTGTCTTATGTACAAAAATATTCTTAAAGTATTTCGCATACTTAAATATACATAATCACATACGTAAAGATTTCAGAGTAAAGAAATTTGTCTTCGATTATAATCACAATTCATCCGACAGTTAAGACTAAAATTCAAGCTATCCAGTACATAAAATGAATCTTATCAAGCGATATCTGATCATTCGCAACTAACTTCCTCAGCCTAACGATGCCGTTGTAATATACGTAGAAACAGGTTCCTTATTCTATATTTAAGGTATTGTATATTATCCATTCAAGTTTCTAATACCTAGTATATTTTAGTCTAGAAAGATACAGTTTACAGAATAAGCCAAAAATAATTAAATCTTATTGATAGCCAATTTAAACTGTCCTAAATATGAATTTTGCCCTCGGAATGAATAACGTAAGAATATTTCGCTTTCTGTTGACTTGTAGTAATCCATTAGTGGTCTATTATAGATTTTACTTTGATCAAGACCACTAGGATTATTGAAATCATGAAATAGTGGAAATGCTCAGCAAAAAGATTCTCTCCATTCAACATTGAGACCGTTATGTTCATAAATTTCAATCACTGAAAATTGAAGTCTTTTTGAAGTCTTCACCGCAATACCATAGTAATCGATGCACTAAATTATACATAAAATATTAAGCTTTACCTCTCCAGTGAAATGCACAAAAGCAGCTCAGGTTTTCCCTAATACTAATGGATTGTAACATGCGCAGTATGATTCCATGATGTGGAAAGGAGTCCGTCCCTGGGATCGTGAAAGCTCGAGCAGAAAAGTTTTGGTAAGAACCGAATGGAGCAAGTTTGCAAAGAAGGAATTTTCCCATCTAGATGGGGGAGGAAAAAGAGAGAAGTTCCAGACGAAAGACCGAGATAAATAAAACATAAAACGAAACTTGGCGAGGTATAAAAAGTGCATTAGCGAAATGGAAGGATGAGCGACTCGTAAAAAAAGAGGCGACTTTCCTATTTGATGCGATTGAATAAAATTGGTAATGCCTACGGAGACGCAGGGGATGGTTTGCTGCAACAAATGCGTATATCGAATTACAGCTTAAGATATGGATGATTTACAATCCATCGATCGGTGCGTATTTCCCTCTCTTTCCTTCTTCTACTTCCGCTTATTCTGGCAAGTGAGAACGGTCGATGTATTGCAACAAAGATGTAAAAATCGTCACTGAATGAATAGTTAAGAGTAACCTACATTACTTACAAGGAAACCTCACTTGGTAAGATTAAAGTCGGATGATAGGACAAAAATTTCCCGAAAGAACGTCTTGAAAGAAGAAAATGACCACAATTTTTGAACTCAAGTCAAGATTTTTGAAACTCAAGTCTTTAGTTAGAGGTGAAAGAAATAGAAAAGAAATGTAAAATCGAATAAATTTGATTTCAGGGTCAAAACTTTTGAAAATTACTTATAAGTAAGAATTATTTCTTTTTACAGAGAATTCTTGAATCTTATAATAAAGCATAAAAAACCCCATAACCCAACCTGGAGTCCCTTAATCCACCTACTCTTGGTCATGGAAATCACAAACATCGTTTCATGGATACGCAGAATTCAAATTGAAATTATATACATATATAATCTGAAATTACTAATAACACCAAGACTTTGCATCTATATCCCAATACATTTATTGTTTGAGCGCTTGTTAAGGCGACATATTACATTCCTTTATTTATGAAAGAATATTTGGCTACACCTGTCCTTTCCTTTCCTGATTTCAGTTATGATCTCCTTTCGCTTTTATAATTTAGTTTTACGATTTATTTTAATTACTCCCAAGAATTAAAACCCCTTCTAACCTTAAATATGCCTACCAATCTGGTGACTTTCCCTCTCTATTCCAAGTCTAGGATTTGTAGAATTCTCTTACTCCATTTTCTTGCATTTTTTTGATAAAATAATTCGGATTCTACAGTTAATTTAGAATTTATGGGTTCAATACTGTGATTCTCTTCTTTTAAGGCATTCTTTCAGAAATTGTTTGTCCCATCCTTTAATTCTAATCTCACCTTAGTCACCACTCATTGAAAAATGATACAGAATATTTCATGGTGTTTTATTTGTAATTCAAGAAACTAAATTGTCTTATAACGTACTCATTGTATGATGTTCCGCTAATTGTAACTTGAAAGCTCTGCAGTAGGTAAGTGAACATCTTATCCTTGTGGCTTATGATCGAACGAAGTCGGAGCTATATCATATGAGAAGTGAATTATTTTAATAGTATCCTTTGATTTCTATGGAATGATAAAATTATTTAGTTTAAAGTTGCTCAAATAAGATAATGTTAGATTTCAAAGTTCTTAGACTGCGAGCAACACACTATAAGATTTAGTCATCAATGTTTAATTATAAAAAGCTTTTTTCCACAGCGACTTAGATATATGCAGCTCATAACTTAGTTAATCATCATGTATTCGCAAGGATCTTACGAAAAAATTATATGTAGTCAACAAAGGTTGTGCTTGTAGGTTTTGATTTGCAGGGAATAAGTTTACTTAACCACGTAACTAGGATCCAAATTATAAAACATCGAATGCCAAGTACAGTACTGTGAAGCTCCTGGTAAAATTTTAGATAATTTGAAATCAAGCCCTCGCTTTTTATATCTTAAAAACCGGCGAAGGTGACATTTCCTGCCTGAATTTTAATAAGTTCCCTAGCAGATCGGAATCCATGCCATCTAGGAAATACGACACGAGGAGAGCTCTATTTCAGAAGGACACGTTCTGCGTCGCTCGTGATTTATATTAGGCGGTGGCAGTTGCCAACGAGGCTCCAATTACTGAGTTTGTGACGGAATGCTTCAAATGCAGATAAAAAATAAACAGAGTAAGTTGATTGAGGCACGTACGGGTAATTCAAGTTACCGAATCACCGCGAGGCAAACTTTCCTAACAGGAAACTCTTTGATGGAACACTCGTCTCCGAATGAAAATTTTTCTCTAAATTTTGGCGCGATTAGATTTCATCTTCATATTAATGAGAGTCTGAGTTGGCTCCATAACGAGGTAAAAACATTCCTCGCCGAAAATTTGGAATATTTGGGCGAAATCAGTCACTCCCCGCGTTTCTTGCTATTACCCCCTCATCAATATGCAACTTTCTTTCTTCGATTGGTTCTTTGGCCATTCAAACCTCCTCAGAATTTAGAGCTATCTAACTTACCGTTTCCTAGAAACTTTCCTTCATCTTCAACTTTTCCTGAAGTTGATGGAGATATCGTCGAAGAATATGGATTTGTGATATCTTTTCAACAAAAAATTCTTTAAAAACTTTAGCAACACTTAATCTTCTTAGATAATCATAAATTACCCTTTTCGTTAATAGATACACTTTGCGTGCGCGTAAAGAGTTTGTAAAGCATAAACGAAATTAAGCCGTAACTTTTAATTTGGACAAAATGAGCAAAAATAGAGCAATTTAACAAGTGACAGTTTCAGTATTTACTTTTTTGTAATTTGGACACTAATTAAAGAAACACATTAGCAGAAAAAGAATTTCGCACTATCACAACTATGAACAATATAAACAACTTCCGCAATAGCATTCGTAGAAACATATTAACCTTGTTGAGCCATTCCCTTTCCTCTGATATGATGGAAAATGGCAGGTCTATAAGGTATTTTTCCCAAATCCAATGGTTTCTCAAATAAGAAGATTCTGATTCTATTTTTCATCCCAACGCGCATGCAAATGGATGGCGAGTTTATTTTTGTTAAGCTTCATTTTCCCTCCATTTTTATTCATCGACTCCCCTTTTCCCTTTCTTACTCATTCCCTGTCCCTTAAGGGGATATGCTCGTCGGAATTCCGGAGAACTTTATTTGGATTCTGCAAAAATTAATGTCCGCTATCGGAGGAAACGGGAATCATTACGAATTCCACCATTTCCGAAAAGATATTTGTCCGGAAATATTATGGTGAATAAATTTTTATTTAATAATCTCTTTTTCATAAAAATCGTGTTTAATGAATTTTTATGGCAACTGTGGTAGATTCTTTAAATATGTATGTTCCTTCGATTATTGATTGAAGTATCTTTATAGCTTGAACTATCATTGTAATAACTATCCTTTCCCAATACATACTGATGATCTATATTCCGAAAATCTGCAACTTGATAATTGAACAGATGATAAATCTGCCCTTAAATACTTATCAATAATAATAATAAATATAACAGTTTCAAGAACCAAAAGTTCGTCGCAGAAAGTTTGAACCAACTTAATGAAGCAAAATATAACTCGTTTTCAGTAAATATAAATTCAGATTCAGATGAAAACTTTTGTTTTGCTGTTAGAGGATTTACTCGATAAGAATATTGAAATTTTTGCTGCTCTTTCGGAATCATCTTGGAAAGCCCGAACTTGCTATTGATAAACCAAATCCTGGAAAAAATTTCAATATATATGTCATAAAGATGCATTGACCTAAGTATGTGTATAAAAATGTCGCTTATACTCAACGCATTCCTTGTTTCAAACGTGGTGACATTGCCTACTGTATGCATTTTATAATCCTGTTGCTTTAGCGTACAAAATTTTTATTAGATGTAACTGATCTTCGCTTAATATTAGCCGAATCATTTCTTCTGCGCAATTCTTAAATCAGTTATTATGGCAAGATATACCCATTGTTTATATTCTATTCTAATAATTGATTTTAAAATGGTAGACCGATTAAGGAAACCTTAAATTTCACTTATAAATTAGATTTCACCAACCTTTATCAATCATTTGAGGTATGTGGGAGTAATTTAGTACTAGCATGATTAGAAAACCGACTATAATCGTGAAATAACATTTTTGGGTCCAACCAACATAATTTTATAAAATCACCGGAAAGTAATTTACAAGCAATGAAGTAAAATTCCAAACGTTCACAGCTTCAAAGCGGTATTCTTATATCTCATATTTCAATTTAATCATGATTTTTATTTCTACTTTAGAAAATTGCCTAATATATTACATTTTTAAAGTCTATAATTTGTACTAACTACTGCAATCTACTATAAAAATTAGAACGTCTCTACCTCCTTATCAGTACAAACCGATCACCCTTCGATCATTGGCCATTACCTTCTCCGGTATTTCTTTTTTGGCACCAATTTTTTCTATAAATATTATGAACCTTTCTCCATCATTACCCTTTCATTCAGTTAAACTATATTCTTTCACTCCATTTTGCGATCTGAATATATATTTCTTTTAGATACCAACGCATTTTGTTTAAGTTTCGCTGTTTAACTAGAGACCCCTCAAAGAACGTATTTATAACGAAGAACTTATTTGTATATCTTGCACCTGTAAATAGAATCCATTATCAGCCTTTATTCGTTCGAATGGCGAACTAAACAAGAATGTCTATCCAGACGAAGTTAGACTTCTATGTGACACTGACTATCTTCAATTAAATACACAGCGGGCGAATTTCTATTCGTCAGGTGTCTTTTCTCTATCCAAACATGTTTGACAGAATGAAAATAATAAAATTCTGCCCTTCTTACAAGATTTGTCTTTGAAATGTTCAAATACATAAGATACGGTGAAAACATGAAAACCTAATTCATATTTTTTCGTTCACAATTAAAGCGTTCTTCCCCATATTTGTAGATTTTCTAACAATGAAAAAAGAGAATGAGCAAATTTCGCACGATCACCAACGAGATTAATTAGAGAAAACACTATTTTTCCCTTCAACTTTCCACACACTTGTCCCAAAAACGAACGGACAGAGAGCGCTAAAAATATGCCGAGAATTTGCTACGAAACATAAATAATGTATGACTCACTAGTGTTTTCAAAATGGGAATTAATGCAACACGTTATCGTGCAAAACTTGTATTATTGTCTAGTATTTAATTTGTTTTCCATTACTTTTCTTCAGCTTTGCTTTAGAAAATGTAATTAACTTTGTAAAGTTCCATTAATTTAAGTCTGAGGATTCACGTTCCTTTTTGTAGTGTATAGCTACTTAAGAGTTAAAAGTAATGAAGCACTCACGGCAAGCATCCGTCATTTTCCGAATTACCAACAAAGTTATCACTTATAGATTTAAATTTAATATAAGTTCTTAAGTTTATTTAAATTATCTGGTTTAGTTTTTAGTTCTTATATTTAAAGAAAAACAAAAAAGAAAACTACTTTTCAAGGGGATAACTACTTCATTATTTACTATTTATAACTTAACAAAATACTACAGAACAACGAAGAAAACCTAATTCAACGCTTAAAGGTCATCGTCAAGTCTTAAGTAGCTTGTTATGTTGATACATATGTCGCATTCTGTGATATTTTGCAGAGTTGGTTATAATCAACAAGAAATTAGTTTCCCCGTAAAAATTAGTTTACCTTTTTTTTATTTTTTCTTTCGTCGTCGAATAGCATGAAATTACTCTTCAATCGGTTAAGCTTAGTTTTAAATTAAATTTCATTTTTAGCGTGTCTCTTAATTAATTTCAGTTTTCCTAGCAATAATAATTCGAGTTTGAATAATAAAAAATGCGAAGTATAATTACAAAGGGGAACAAATTAGGGTTCAACTGCTAATGGTTTTATCCAAATATAACAATAGATGCATTCTTTTCATGTCTCAACTGAATAAATCGACCAATGAAATCCAAAGATATTTCTCTTTTTCATTTACATCCATGATCCTCATTTCTTAATTCCATCATAAAGTACATATTGAAAAAAATCAAATTTCTATGCATATCCTTATATTTATTTCTATTTCCGTATCTTATTTTCCTCCTTCCTTTCACCACCAAAGCAATTCCGTGTCGCTTATCCCCGCACATCCATTTCCTGTCTTTGATCAGAATTTCATATTACAGACGTTTCGCATGCGAGGACATGTAGTCGTTGTCAGATGATTTGATGAGATAAATCGTTCGATTTTGGACGTCACGTCAAAGGCGACGTGTAATCTCTCTCTATATTTTCTATTTTCATTCCCTCTTCATTTGTAGGAATATTCTCTTCGTTTTTATTACTTTCGCACGTCGCCCACCTTTATTTTCTCAACTCCCTCCGACGCTCATTCGATTTGCCGTTCGCCCGCACTTCCTTTTTCCCTGACATTTGGCGAGAATTGAATTTTCAACTCTTGCTCCCAAATTGGATTCGCCCTTTAATATTCCGATAAAAGAGGAATGTTCCGAAGATTCCCCATCGCTGCTAAAGTAAGCAAATTTTCGTAAACAAATTCCGTTCATCGTTTACAGAGAGCATAGATCTAACGCTAGACCTCTGTGAAGGCTAGGAAAATATTCGTTGCCGCAGGGTTTTTAATTTGCTTACCATTTACAAAGTCATTCATTAAGTAAAGGCCATCTCTGCAGAATCGATATAGCAATTCGCGGAAATTAATAGGTATCCACGTTTGTTATTCGCGGGATATCTTTCCTCAGGTATATCTTTTCTCAATGATGATTTCCCAATATCCGCTCCGAGTAATCACTCGAAATAACTTTCAAATCGTTTGCATCTTTTTTGTTCCAGTTTTGAAAACTGAAAACTGGAAAAATGCCTCATAATTTGCTTAGGTCTTTGATAACTAGTTATAATAAGTCCGAAAGATTTGCATATAGAAATCTATTTTTATGCAAATTAGTACCAAGTAGATAATTCTATCTAATTCAGATATAATTATTTCAATGTAGTCATTTTAAAGATCAGCTCTTTCTTCAGGCCCATTTAAGTTGATAATAATTGGAGATTTTTTGAAGGTCTAAGTGATTTATTATACAATAAATAACTTGAAAGAGTCTGTCTCTCTCTCATAATCTTTCGTTGGTGTTTCAGAAAAATGGATACTTTATCCATATAATTCCTTATAATTTTGCCTCCGTGCAGTGGAATATAAGTATTCACCTACTACTCAGGCTCGAATAAGCTTTTATAAAGGAAAACAAAAGTGAACTCTTAGTAATGATAGGTGATAGAAAGGTTCTGCCACATGAACTATTTAGCAAATTGACGGAAGCATTAGCAGCCATTGAAGCATTGATAAGCATATATTTGTAATGTTTATAATTGTGATATACATTATATCATTTAAAAAAAGAATATTGGATTTTATCTTATGATATATGATCAACATTTACTTGTCTTTTTCATTGATTCGCCTAAACTAAAAAGTAAAAGATGTTTTGAGATATGATGGATATATTTTCCTGAAAAAATCTATACATTTTAACCTTATGTATACCTAATATCATCATATTGGGAATCTGAATACTTTTTGCCCACTAAAAACCAAGACAAGGTCCAAAAAAGTAAAACGCGAAAATAATACTGAGGAACTTGACAATGTGAGGACTAATAGAACACGTTGGGACTCAAACACATGAAAAAAGGGTTACATCTTATGTGATTTTTACGGAATTTTAGAGATGTTACATTCATTCTGATTTAATTTCTCGATTCTCAAAGAAATTTCCTTCATACGCCTTGAATGGGATGCACTGAGTTATTGGAATGTCACTATTCTTGCTCGAGGTAGAAATTGTCTCGCGGAAACATTCAATTCCTTTTTTGGAGTGTGCTGCGCGGCAATACGCCCTTCAAAATCGGAGATTTAGACGAGAATAGGATTTTTAGGGCCATTTTATCTTACCATTGGAACCCTCAAAAAGAGCTTCCCGAAATATATAATCCCAAAGAAGAGAGTCCCAAAAATGTCGACGCCCGATTTTGCCGCTGGCGTTTTAATTCAAAAACAGACGGATTATTCGAGTGACACGAGGTCCAGATTTAGAGTCGGGGACGATTTGGTACTGAAATCATAATCTTCCGGGAATGTTTACAAATCGTCGCGAATGATTTTTCAATTAGCATCGATGGCATGCTGCGACAAATTCGAGAGGAAATGTTACGATGAACTGATGCGAAATATTTCTTTCATGGGATTCTAAGAGACCTTTTTTTAGATTTCAGGTTGTTATTGACAAATGTTTCTCTGCAATTATTAGCAAAATAACCGCTCTTTCCGAAGAAACATTTTTAAAAATTTTGAATTAAGCAGAGGGATTCTAGTAAATCTCATGCTTTACACAATAAAAGTTCCTTTTTTCCGAACATTTTCGAGAAACCATACGGAATGGAATGAAGAATAAGGGATATGTTTTTGACACCTCATTTCCATTTATTTATGTTTTTTAATCTTATCCTTCACTTTTAAATGCAATTCACTGCTTAAATTATCACACACTATCAGTTTCTGAGAATTCAATGAAATTAATATTAGTGCATTCTATCAGATTTTATGATATTTTTGTAAATTGAACTCGATTAAAATTGAAATAGTTACCTCAGCTTAAATTTTTAACTTCCATAGATCTGATTTTTATAATTTCAAACAAAAGTAGAAATTGGTCATCTCGTAGAAAGTCGAGTACGACGGAGGTGAAAAGATGGAAATACCCTAATTGGCTATGGCTGTAAGATTTAACAATTAAGAATTGGCAGTTCAAAGACATCTTGGAAATGAAGAGATTGGAAGCTGGGCTAAGATCACATGATAAATTCAGTTGCGGAGGACTATAATGAGACCCCCCGTGCTTTCTCCGCCGACCCGACTGTGACATTAAAATAAGAGAAATAGATGATTCGATCTTGGGACTTTATTCCTGTAAACAATACGGGATAAAAAGCAAAGAATTAGCTCGAAAGATCAGTGTTTCAACCTCAGTGAGCGGCAGAGTATCTAAATGAGTAGATTACCTAAAAGGGTAGGTAGTATTTTTAGTAGTATTATTTTTATTATTAATATTTTAGTATTTCTTAGGTAGTCGCGTTCAGATGTTTTCTGCCCTGATTTTCTAGTCGTAGTCTGAAATCGGGTCCGAGCAGAAAAGTTACAATTCTTGATTTTGAATCGAAGCCGAAATTAAGTGAGCAGACGATATATCTGATGCTACGATTCATTTATCTTTATAATTGGGAGTAATATCAGCTACATTAAAATTTCATGTTAAAATATGACTTGTTAATAAACAATGATATTTTAATAACTGAAAGTAATGTTTGATTGTGTATTTAATATCTGGAGTTTTAGTCTCCAATTTAATTGAATTTAATATTATTTAAAAGTTAAAGAAGTTAGTATAATATAAGAAGTACGTAGTAAGAAGTAGTAGTCTTAACTAGTTCTTACAATAGTAAGAACTAGTTAAGAGAAATTTTAGGACTGCAAAACGGAAGCAGAAATAACCTTCATAAAAGAGGCTGCCGTAGCAAAGTTGCAACAAAACCGAAATTTGACGCTTTCATTGAACGGATCGAAAAACCGGAATGAGAATAATTACGGTTTGACCCCAGGGAAAATCAACAATACACACTTCCACCTTAACTGCAAACTGAATTTTACAACCAGATATATAGCAACCCAGATTTAGAAACGTTACGTCATCATCATGCGTGTCTCTTGTTTATTCTGTTTCATTGGCCAATCAAAATACGTGTGACATATGCTCGAGTTGATCGAACCCCTGATTCTTTTCACATAGAGTCAATTGAGATGTCGGAGAACTGTAATTTTCAATGTGCCTCCCCTGAATAAGCAGCGTTGCATATCGATTAGCATTTGAACACGAGGACGTAGCTCATAAGTTGAAAGGCATCCTCTACTGTCGATTGAGAGTATCTCCATTATTCTGAGCGCGTACGCCGTATTCGCGCCAATCTAAAGAGGAAGCTAAAAGACAGCCGTACTTCACGCGAAGTGGAAGTCACGCCAGAATAAGAACGGAGGCTCTTTTGGGAACTTACTCTCTTTAACTTGAACACAAGGTAATCCATCTCAAGAATACAAATGTCTATTTTTGAGTTGAGCTACTATACAATGAGAGAATCTCTCTTCACTGAGAATAGCCTATCATAAATGTAAAAGGAAATTTATACGTGAAAAATTCATTTGCAACAACTCACAGAATGGATATAAAGCATCTATATGTAATTTGCGTAGTGCCTGTCCGTCCGAACATCCTCACTTTTATTTCAGAAACGGTTTGACTAAGAGATATGAAAAAATTGCACTGTGTTCTGTAGAAATCTATAGGAAATATATTGTCCTCACTAATATGGCCAAGGATCGGGCCCAAATGGTCTCAAAAATCCGATGTTTCCCATTAGGATGCATTGCGCGAATTATCGAAAAACCTTTTAAGGCCCTTCAAAATCACAGAGTCTGTCGTTGACGCGGTATTTTATAGTATCAATGGAAGAAATGTCACCAAACGAGCGTTATTTCGACGGCGATTTTAAATATTTTGCTGAAGATATTCATGATAACATGAGAAATGGCTCATGCGCGCTTGTTGCGTGACTGTTGCACGAATCTTTCGTGAGTGTTAACTGTCTATTTTGAGATACGCAATATCCTTGCGTTTCGCAATACTACGCAGATAAAAATTAAAACACAATGTATTAAATTTTTCTTTAATATCCAACTTGTATGCATTTTAATGCTATTGGCAGAGCTGAATGAAACGATCAATATTGAAGAAACCTGGAAGTAGGAATCAAAGGAGATTAGACTGAAAGGTTTAATAGAAGAGGAAAGATGATGAAATAATCGAACTTTAACTACCTACTGTATTTTCAAGGTTAGATTTGTATTGCAACCTTTACAGATTGGGGTTTTTAGTATTCGCGTTTTATTGTTATTTACCAATATATACAAATTCTCCTAAATTAGGAGTGAACCTGCAACCTCTGGGCAAATCATCATATTAATGTAGAAATTTTCATCAACATCGACGTTTTCATGCGTTTTTAGTGGTCATTTGAAGTTATCAAATATAAAAGTATGAATTTCTTACGGTTAGTATTAAAGAAAATTCAAAATCCTTCGGGGGTCCCGGATAGCAACGTGTTCGATTTTGCTCGAATCGGTCCCGGGTTCGGTTTCCGGTGAGGTCCTATATACGAGAAATCGCCTTAGTTTTCGAAGTACTACTATAATAATACGCACTCAAATGTTACGCATTTTTAAAGGATACAATTTTCCAGCCTTTCGCAAAATTAAATTCTCACATATTGAATCCTTTCATTTTAATGCATACTGCAAACAATTTCAAATCGCATCTTTCATATTCAAACGGCAATGAAATGCGAGATGAATGCGAACCCCTAAGCCAGCCTTAAGCCGAAAGATCACAACACATCGGACACCCGCGCTCCATCTAACGTGATTTCAAGGAACGATTTGGTACTGAGGGAGAATCATTCAAAGTCTGTGATTATGTCCTTAAACTTGATTGAGCTATTCCTCACTCTATGCGAGTAAGAGAACTATTTTCCCAGCTATTGAGAATTCAAACTCTAGATTTTCATTATCTAGTAAAGCCTGTGGAAATGCCTCACTCCATCACAACAAGTATCTTTTCCCATTAACAGTAAATCTTGAATGGTAGAACACTCGATTTTGCTCATGTTCGTTGCCATGGGAATAAGCAAACAGCAAAGAAAAAATATCTGATCTCGCATAAATGGAACTGAATCTCTCGTAAATTTTACTAAAATAATCTAGTAACATAAAGTGCAACTAAATATTATAAGATCTCCACTTCACATCATTGAAATAATGAATTATCATTGACACAACCGAAATCTTATTTTACTCCTTTTGCTAGTAACCATTAATATAGTTATCACAACTATTGAATAATTAAGGCAACGAGAATAAATGCTCAAAAGTGATGGATGACAGTCTTTATTTTTATAATATGATAAACACTGCAAAGATTCCCAGAGTTACCTCGGAATAGTCAGAGTATGACCATGCATATTTTCTTTATATCCGAAATAAGCAATTTTTCACCAAAAGTGTTTAGTACATAGATTCAACAAAATTAATTTCACATCCCAAGTGAGCTTGATTAATTTTACAAACAACTTTATAATAATTTTATTAGTACGACACAATTACAGTAATTGTATTAGTATGAGACATTTTATGGTAAAGAATATTATTTACCATTTATTTAAGCTTGAGTCAATGAATGAAAACAGTGAATACCGTAAAATTTAAATGTAGTACTAAGTAATGTAATATTACTAAATAAAAAATGTCAGCTATAATTCCAAATAATATATTGAATCCTTTCTTTTCAGCACATAGTATTTAAATCGAAATTTCGACTGACGTTCTGACTCTTGCGCTGTAACGCTGCAATGAATGCATCTCAGGCCGGATAAAAAGCATTTCCAATGGAATACTTGACGCTAAAAATATCCTTTTAGTTTGCTCCATATTTTGATTCTGGCTCTCGGTTTTACATTCGAACGCTCTTTGCGCCCGAGTTGCATTTCTCGTCTACGTCGCAACCGAGTAATGATTTCCCGCAAATGCAAAGGAAATTTCGCGCCTTCGTAGTTATTCCGCACGTCCGATCGTGTGCCACTTTATTCTACATAACCTGGTTCCCCTATGATTCGATATATATTTCCCCCGATGAATACAAGTCACGCTCTAATTGGTCCATTGTCACGTGATCCCCGCGTCCATGTCGGCTTTTGATATATCCTGACGCTCGGATCAAACTTGAATAAAGTTTCGCAGAGGTGAAGGAACTAACTTCCTCTTTTCCATCGCCCGGAATCAATCATTATTAGTCCGTTTTTCAGCAAAAATTGATTTTCTCCTATTTTGGACAGAAAGTTTGGTGTAGTTGTCATTATAAGCGTATTTTTTTCGGAATTAGGAAGGCATTACAGATTTTGTTACTTTTTATAAATATTCTTGATGTTTTCCATTGATATCACTCAGTTTTTGACCTCCACTTGCAGTTTTCCGTTTTCAGCAAATTTCATGTAGAAATGAGTGTTGTGGTTTAAGCACGAGATACACTGGTAAAACATGAAGAGAAAATAAATAAATGAATGTGATTTTGGGTAACTTAAAAAGATTAATAAACTATCAAAAAATATTGATAACTGATACTAAAACTAATATTTTATGCATGAAATTTTGTCTTAAAAATCTTAAACGCAATCAGCTTACTGAGAGTTTATTTAGAAAGTCTTTCCTTTTCAACTTCGCTTTCATGTCATTCAGCTTCTTTGACTTTTTACATAATAAAGAAAGATTTTTCTCGTCGAGGTTCAAAAAAGATTCTTTGTTAGTGGTTATTTGATATACATAAATCTGAAAGCTCCTTATTTAAATAATAATATCAGAAAAGAAACAGGAAAATGAAAAATACTCAGAGTATATACAAGAAAGATTAAATGAATCATTCTTCTAGAAAAGAATTTCTACATAAAATGAAATTTATGGTGGGTGCTTTCTTTATAGTATAAGGAGTTGAGTTAGTCGCTCAGGAGAAGCGCAAAACTTTTAAAATATAGATTTTAGAGAAATATAATTAAAATTCCACTATCTAATTAAATAAGGTCTTTTGATTAATGTGTGTATATACATTTATGTCTATCTTTAAAATTATATGAAGAAAAATATCGTAATACAATCGGAATGTGTTGCTGGCGATCTTGTTGCACAGGTGGTTTATCCTACTTATCAGAAATATGTACATATCCGAATGTAGCACTTAAGCTACTTATTTCCTTTACATTTTAGTTAAAAAGGGTTCAATTTCGCTTCGGCAGATGCTTTTTTAAATTTTTAATTAACAGAAAATATGAAGCAAATTTAATACCGCAACCCTCCGTGCATATCAACATTGCTGGTTGCCTGTACTTTAGGCGCTGACCGTTCTCGTGCGGAAAACATGTAAGGTCGCTTTGTAAATTTAGTAAACATTATTATGATCATTTTGAGTCATATTTAATGGAAATTAATGTTAATAGAAAGTACTGAACTCCTTCTTTAAGCAAAATTCTAATATTAGAATTCAGAGAGTCATTGTATCGTTTGGCGGCATGCGCGCAGATTTCACTAATATATTTTGTAGTCTAACTCTATACGGAAAGCAAGGACCAACTCTTTCGCTCCCTATCCTGTCATGCAAGCCTTTTCCCTCTTTGAAAGGTTCTGGTAGATAGTGGTGGAAGGCATTAGCCGGCCTTAGGGATGAATAATGTTCAGTTATACGTTATTATGAAAAACCTTGACTGGTGCTTGAAAGCAAGACATATTAATATAACCTCATGTGTGAATGAAAGTCTAACGCGCTCCATATTACATACAAAGAAATGTACTACTGTTGCCTCAAATTTATCAATGAATGCACGAAATATTCGTGCTTTGGTGCCAACAGTTTTTAAGATACCTTTCAGATGATTCTTTACCTAGGATCATTCTATTTCACTTATATCTTGCATAGCGTAAAAATCTCTTAAAAGATACAGCGCCTTCGAATATTCTTTCCAAAATGAATACGAACCCAACTATGACAAGAAATCCGAAAAAATAGGGCAGCTACAACCAAATATCAAATGAAATAATATTTTATCCTTGTAATTTAAAAATATTATACAGCTTAAATGTGGGTAATTTGAGGAATGTATTTAGCGTTTTAACTTCGTATCAGATTCATGTGACTGAGAAAAGAGGAGAAAAATCTTTTATATTTGACATCTACATTTTTCTGCGTTGACTAAATTATACAAAATTTCTTTCAATTTTTTTAAATGAAGAACAAACGTGCTCGTGTACCTCGCCCATCTCTCCTATATCATGCTTCTTTAAAGGGTAGGAATGCCTCCAAGCGGAGACAGGATACATTAATAATAAGATGCCAAAGAAGGAATTAAAAAATTAAATTGTAGAAGTAAATTCACAAAGTTCCTCATGCAATGTCTGCATCATTCCAATCCAAGAGAAAGTATTTTTTTACACAGCGATTATAGTATCAAGAGAAGGTCGCATTTTCTAATTAATTCCCAGATTTTTTCGTTTTATTGCGCTCATCCGGTTATTTTAGGCGTTTTAAGAGGGCTTCTGTCGGATAAGCTATCTCATTTCCATCTCATCAGCATTATCACTCTAATCCCTTCATAAAGCTTTCGACTTTCATTCTTTTTCATTTCCTAGTATAACCTTTCGTCTTCTTTGTGTATTCATTAAACAATTACTTGATACTATGAATTTTCAGACTATACGCTTCATATTCCACGCGATACTTCACTAATGGGAGAGAAAATATAGAGCATAAAAATAAACATTGTTAAATTAAATAAACTTACATAGGTGGCCTGAAAAGTTTCCGACATTTCGCCATTTCTCGACATGTTTTCTGAAAATTTCTGAAAATTTTCTGAAGATTTCTGAAAAATCTGGGGTCGGAAATTTTTCAGACCACCCTCGTAATTTTACCGGAAATGGTGGAGATAAACTCGAAGTTAGCCTTATGTTAAATTAGAATTTGTTTAAATATGAATTGTATTCGTGATGATCGCACGTAGCTTGCAATTTTTTCGCAGAATATCTCTTGGTGGTAGAAAACAATCGAAGTAGGCATTAATTAATTCTCGTAATTCCACAAAATTTAAAAGCTGTGTTGGAGTACAACGGCATGTATGTATGAATGTGTAGAATAAGAGCATAAGATTTCATAGTTTGTCCGTGAATAAAGAACTCTTGTTTAGATAAAATATAGAATTTTAATTAATGTAACAAAATCGCTTTGCTATTCCACTTCTAGTGGATAAACCTTTAACTTCTTTAAATTATTTTCGTGATTCTTTTCAATATATTTATCCACTCAATCAAACTTTTATTGTCAATTCGTCACAATTATTCTTCATAACATAAGTTATTGCATAAGAATCGATCTTCGAGTGTAGTCTAAGGAATTTTCCGTGCGGTTTAAGTTATTCTGCAGCAACTCGATCAAAAATTAAATTATGCATAGAATGGGAATGTAAACAATCTAGATTTTCATCCTGTATAAACTGAGTGAAAATGTGATTAATTCAAGTATTTTTAAAGGGTCATATCAGTTTTTCGACCCAAATTGTCTGTTCTATTTAAGCATTACCCACAGATCCACTTATCCAATGAAATTTTTATTTCATCATATGAAGTAAATTTTTATGTCATCCATGTAGACATCCATGCTCCGAGACGATTCATTTCCCTTCGAAGAAAAATGAGATAAAAATCACTTCAAAAACAGTCTCCCGTTGCTGCATTTCATTAAACCTTCTCCGGAGGCTTGAGTAAGGAACGCATTCGGACCGCAGGACTGTTATACTCATTCCTAAATCTTCGTGTTTTGGATGCAAAAAGGCTGCACAGAAACCCTTCGAGGAAGGAACGCGGAGAAGAAGTTGTAACTCATTCCATTTCCTCCTACGGACACATTCCTCTTTTTCCCAAAGGACTTTGCTTTTTCATTCTCCTCTTTCCGATACATCTATCTCCCTTTGCACATTCTCTCCCCTAATCCCTGAGATACGATATCGGAACGTGAGTTAGCAGCATAGTGTGCCGAATGGAGTTGATTTGTGGACACAGAGAGAAGTACGTACTTGAATTTGATAAAGATAAATTGAAAAAGTCGGGTTACCATAGGTCTCTCTACGTTTTACTCAGTAGTGGAGAGTAACTTACTATTGTAGTATTCCTTCATTTGACACTTCTCCACATTGATTATCACGAAAGAAATCAGTTCCTATATAAATGTATGATACTTTTGGTGCTAAATAAAATTTAACATCCGACATATTATTTGAGACGCTGAAATTTAAATTATCATAAAAATTATCTAATACAAAAATCCTGCGATGTAGGTTATTTGTTACTATACCTCGTTAAATATATCTTTAAATTGTAGGTGAGGAGGAATAGAACACAAATGAAGTCTTTTAGGTCGCTGCGGGAGAGATAAATCGAGATGAATATATTAAAGCGACGCACCTGTAAACTCGGAGAAACTGATTTACCCCATTTGGTTTCATGAGTTCCTAGTTATTCTAAACCAGTATTGCCACGTCTAAAATACTGGTTTTCTTACCAAATTGTTAATGACGTAAATTATTTTGCTAGAGGTAGATTCGAGCTGAGGAGTCGATCGGAGGTCGAACGAACAAAGTAAATTTAAATTTGCTAATACAGTGATTTAAAAATAAAAATTAATTTAATATGTGTCAAAATCAAGGGGTGAAAGCAATTGTTTTCTTATGGGACAATAGGGAGGTAAGAGCGTCTTTGAGTATATAAATAAGTATTTTTGGTTATTTTAATTTACTCAACTCTGATTGGGCAACCCACGCGTCCTGAAACCCTCTGCTACACACGGAAAGGAGGATTGCGGAGTATTAAGCTAATGTAAATGTAGAAGTATTTGTTTTGCTCCTCCTCAAATTTAAGGAGATATATCTATATGTATGGATTACTATAGTGTAAGAAAATTCATTTTTCTTACGCAAAGGACTGCTTCCACAATTACGAATCTATTGAAATGCTAGAATATATTCAATGAAAGACAGTACAGAAGGCGTAAAAACGTTCTGAATAAAACATGGAAAAATGCTTTTCCAGTTTGGAATGGAGAAAGGGCAATTAGAGGAGTGATCTTGCATATGCTAGCTCAAAATTTTGGACCTTTTGTGCTCAACGCTCTATCGGAACACATACGAAACGAAAAGAAGATCTTTAAGAGGTTGTGAAACCTCTTTAGCCTCCTAAACTCTCTAACTAAATTCCATACGAGAAAAGCCAATAGCTAATAAATTACGTTTGTTCTTTATGCAATCAAATAAATAAATAAAATCAAAAGGACCTACAAAGATGGCAGTTGGGCGTAGAGCACATATATTTTACACGTGGAAGACCAGAGGAGGATTTAGAAAGAAGAGTACTGAAAGCATCCGTAAAATAAAAGAAAAGCTCGAATTCATCAGTTAAAGATGGTATTCTAATGAAACAGTCCCAAACCAACTATGATAAAGTAGAAATCACGATTTTATGTTCTTTCTTTCTTAAACAAGGAAAACATGGTAATAAAAGAAATACTCCTAAAAATGATGCTTTCTTTAACAATGCCTCGTTTTCGTCGTCGAAATTGAATTAGGTTTTCCTTCCCATATGAAGCATCAAGAAGTTAATTTTTATAGTCTTGAGCATTTTAGTATAGTTCAAATCGTCCGCCAAATACTTTGAATATTGCGGGAAAGTTTGAAGACCAAAAAGTGTGCAGGGAGGATGGAGATGACCTTTTCAGGTGGGAGGCGCGTATTGGCTACACGACAAAATATTTACAAATTGTATATTACTAGCTGAATCGCCCGCTGCTTCTCAACGGGGAAAATAGATGTAGGATTAAATTAGTAATGCTATTTGTGAAGAAGTGAAATTATACTCTCCGACGATTTCAGAAGCAGTGGTGGAGTAATACGAAACAGTTGTATTGGAATCTATTCGTAAAGGTTTGCTTGGGACCTATTTGAGTCTTTAAAGCTCCTTTATCTTCTCCATTTTTGTAAAGGCAACTTAAATCATATTACGAATAACATTAAATGAAAACAAATAAAATACTCGAGTTATATTTATATGTATTTGCTATCCAAACATTATAAATATAGTTCCTGGTTCATTTTCATAGAATGAAAGCCTAAATTCACGGAGGAAGTGTCGGAGGGTCTTGACACCCTATATTTGCTTCTAAAATCTTTGGAGAAAATAATTTCACTTCTACAGACGTAGCATTACTAATTAAATCCTACATCTATTTTCCCCGTTGAGAATCAATGGGCAATTCAGCTAGTAATATTAAAATTTTGAGTACAGTAGGCTCTAAAGTTATGATTTCAATATTATCCATTACGTTAAAGATATTGTTATTTCTAGGCATTTGACTTTAATATTAGTTGGCAGGGGTCTCTACCTGAAACCTTTTCCGTATTTGGATTGCCTTCACATTTGTTAACTTCTTTTGTTAATTCCAAGCTTGTCACATGTTGTTGAAAATACCATGATAAGAAAGGACAATGGAGTGTGCTTCATACAACAACCATGCTATCATTCTAAGGGGCTCAACGCAGAATGAAAAGAAAGCAGGTGAAATATGAGTTTTTACAGTGGTATCCAGGAAAAATCACATCAAAAGTTGCTTCATTTCTTCTTACGCTCTTAATATCATCCGCGAAAAGATGCAATTTTAATCGTTCACTTTACGGTTCAATCATTTAGACAGAATCCCAATAAAAGCCATTACATCTACCTTTTTCGGCTGAAATAGAAGTCAGGCTTCCTTTTGGAGAGAACATGGAATAAACGACACGTAGGGAATGACAGTTGATGGGAAAATCGAACGCCTTACCACAAGGAAGAATAAAAGGAATCACCACTTTTTGTGGCACACGGAAGACCCTAGCGGACGGAGTGAAGGGGCAGAAACAGACTTTTGTTTTACAAGAGGGAGTTAAAGAGCGAAAGACCGTGAACGAAATGATTTTCCGATAAAAATCGGAGTCCTTTCAGATTGAAAATTCTGGTAGACGATTTGTAGTTGTGAAGGTGATGGCAGCTATGAAATCCCCTGGTGCAGTAATTGTGGTTCATGGACATAGCTAAGGTGGTCTAGCATTGTGCTACTTTATCAGTTAACCAATTTATGCGTTCAGGCTCGCGGTATATTTTGTATAAAAGATGCGTTCTCATTAACAATAGTGGTTGGAAAACGGAGAAATTTTTAAAGTGAAATACAGGAATACCCATAACTTTCTGCAGTCAGATTCTAGTGAAGTGTCAATTAATCTGGATAAAAAATCCATGTAAAATCTTGCATAATTTTTATACTGCGCAGATGCTTTTGAAGCGCCAAAAAATAACATCCGGAGTGAAAAGGGACTTACATGTAAGCTCTTATGTAAATGACTAAGTAAATATTAAAAATCGAACTATATTTCCACCATGGCGAGTACATAAACGCCTGTATCCATGTGAATAATACTGAAATTTAGCGAATAACGTTATATGTCTTTTTTCCTTATTTAAACTCAATGTTTTCTTAACTCTAGATATTCATTGTCTCATGTACGCAGAAATTTCTTTTAACGTAGTACTCATTTAATGTACGAGCAAGAACATAATTACTATATTTGTTGTTGAGATCGTTATTTTTCATGCTGTGTTCTTAAACTAAATACATTATGTACGTAACTTGCAGTAACACAGCGTACAACAGCCCTTACTTTACACTGTGCAATACGCCGTTTAAGTTGATGGTGATGAATCTTACCTCTTTAAAACTGGATGGAACACTCGTTCTCCCCCAATGCCGGATATTAGCTGTCATTCGTAAAGATTTCTTCCTGTTATCATTCAAATTCAAAATCTATGGATTAAAATAATTTTTCGTGCTTTTTCCAGCATTATTTTTGCATTTCCGTCTTGTATAAACAACTATTTATTTTGTTAAAATGCTGATTGGAGTATTACTAAACTCAAAATTAATGAATAAATCGATAAAATCTCATCTTTGTGTTCATTCTACATATTTCCGTACTCGTTTATATTTTCTGATGAAGATTTCATTTCACATTGACTATTATAAATCTTCTCGTTGAGCTAAAAAAGATCACTTAGGTATGGCTATAATTCTCATTATTTAATCTCACCCTTCTCTTAGACAATAGTTTAATTGAGTGTCAGAAAAATCAAAAGTTTCCATCTATCTAAGAGAAGCGCTACAGAAAGATTTAAAGCATTCGTTGCAATACAAAATTATGTGTAAATGTGTACGTGTAGGCGTGTAAACATGCATACACATACATACACATAGATGAATTTATACAAATGTATAAATATATTACTGACGTTTTCTAGAAAATATAAGATATAGATTTGATTCTTTGTCTTCATGCTTTAGTTTCCTCATTCTCACTCGTACCATTTAATGTGTAGGTGTCTCTCTAATACCTAGGCTTTTCCATCCCTCGTTATTTCGGTTACAGAGAGGTCTTGCGCAGAGAACGTGCTCATCAAACATTTGTAAGCCTGTTGAGTCACGCTCGGAGTCACTGTTTCGAAAGAAGTATGTCATTAAAAATTGTGTCTTAACTCTGTTATTACATCTGTCCTAAGCATTCCTAAATGTTCCATGTTAGACTTCAGGAAATCAACTTAAATATTCATCATAATTAAGGCTCCTATACATCTTTAACGCGTAAGCCAACTTTTTGCCCCTGTGGTGTATTATTAAGTTCTTAATCTCAAAAGAACAAAGTGAAATATCATATTTGGAAAGGCAAACTTATAGGCGAGTCATGCTATCACAAAATTCAATGAACGATGGTCAGCTAATTTTCACGTATCGTCCCTACTTATGCAATTAGATCAGGTTTTCTCATAGATTTGATAAGAAACTTGTAAATGTAATGTATTGTAGGTGAATTTCTGTAAGAAATGTTACTTATTATAAATTACTTTACATGTGTTTGAAGAAGAACTAAATACACTTAAAAATATAGATTAAGAACTTACATATTGTAATTGAAGATCTGATCAGAGAAATAAAAAAGAAAACTTCAATTGAAATGTCTCGAAGGAAATTTCAGCTACGTAAATGATACGATGACCATATAAAGCTTCTATTTAATGTACATACGTTTATAAATGGCCAGAAAACAGTACTCTGAATAGGAAGACGATGGATCATGTGCAAAGAGCCGAATGATCGTTAAAGGATATAAGAACATTAAATCGTAGCTTTTGCCGAGGTCTCACCACAGAAGCAGCACCCCCAGGAAATTTTAAAGCACTTACATTCTTCTTAACGAACTTAGGTTTCATTAAAGACTTGAAGTTCCATCAAAGAGAATCTAACTGAGTTGAACATCACAGTGGGCATGGTGTGATCTTTCGTTTACTTGTTTGTCCAACAAAGTTACAAGGGCATCATTAATCCGAACTCTGTGTGCAAAAGCTTTAAGGATAAACGTCGATCCTAAAGTCCAGCTGAGATGACACGCTCTCGGCTTTTTGATGGATCGTCAATCCATTTCAGGTTCCCTTCCTCTTACAAATAAATTCACGCAGTACATATAAGTAAACGTAGATTCTCAACATCTACCATGCCAATCAATAAATTAATACTTTTATCAATTGTTTCTACTGCAATAACCTTGACAAAATTCCTGTAATTTCTATTACATTTTACATAAATTATGAAGATATTCTTTCGATTATTAAAGCATAATACGAATTACAGTCCTTCCGTATTGATACATCCTTTATTTCGAGTTACCTTGTATAAGAATTGAAGTAAGTTACGGAATGATTTGATGACTCCCAATCTTTATTATTATATATCTTTGATGATAACTTGTCGTAGATTTATTTGAGTTCACCCTAAGTAGAAATGAAGAGATGTATTCAAAATATTGTTTGTGCACCAGCGTGCTACTTTGTGAACAACGTAGAGTGTTAGTATATTCTACAGATAATTTATTTATTTATTTATTTATTTATACGTTAGACTACGAGTAGGCACGAGGCCAGGTGGTATGAGTAATAATTGCAGTACGGTATGAGAAATCATGCAGGGTGCTACTCTGAGGTTATGAAGAATCATATTCTAGCGGATACTTTTTTAAAATATGGTCTCTTATAGAAGGTTAGAGGTTAGTTGAGTTGGGAGTGAACTTTATCCTTAGATATCTTTATCTTCCTAATGCTTTAGAAACCGTCAATTTACTTTGTTTTTGGATAAACATAGCACCAGCCATAAATATGAATAATGCACGTACATCCACGGTCATATTTTACTTCTTAGTTATGATTTGATAACTTAGCAGAGCATAGTCGTTAGTTTTTAATCAAAAGTAAACTAATAATTAATAAAATTTTTCTATCTGGCCTGTGATACAGTTTTTCTATTTATGCATTTTATTCCGCGTGAGAAAAAATTAATAAGATGAACTTTCAGAGGAATTAATATCCAGATAATTAAATGACAACTTTTTCATCACCTTAAGAAAGAGATTCTTTTACGTAAAAACATAGCATAATAGAAAAGCATTTAATTAATTTTCCAAGATTTGTTCGGAACGTTTTAGCCTTGAAACCACCCTAATCCATGCTCAAGATGTCACCTTGACATGTTAGAATACCTGAAATCTCATTCACTTAACCTCTTGCGCTATATTTCTTATAGCAAGAAAGAGAATTCCATTTATTTGTTTATGGCCTTCATTGTCTTCTCTTAAAACCTGAATTTTGTCTTCTATGTTTCTCGGAAATTAAGTGATTAAATGTTTCTCGTTCACTTGAAATCCCGTCTCTTCCGCGACCTAATCTCACGCCTTGTTCCATTTATCTCTTTCTCCTCCAGCGCATCTCCAAACCGCTGCGTCTGGAAAACGTGCCCAAGTATTCACAAATTTCCGCAAACCATTTCCTCTGCTTCTTCTCCCATCCCTTCCACTTTACTCTCTTTCTCCGCCATGTGATACCTTTGTTTTCTTTACAAGGCTCGAGAAACAATAGTTATCCTTCCGCGCTTTCATAGCCTGCAGGGAAATATCAGTATGAGGAATAAAAAACTATTCACATGCCTGTTTTTCTAAGATATAGGCATGGACCAAATTTGCAGCTCCATTTCTTAGGTAGAGAGATACGTTCTTTCATTTCAGACAGTGTTTACTCACTCTGATAAGAAACCAAATGACCCACATTATTATTAAATATTGCTGTTTTATATTAGCCTATACTTAAACCATCCTATCCATTCTTTTTCAGATGATGACTGAACACATTCACTTCGTGGTCTTTTATTCGTAATGTTTTACCTCTCAAGCTCTTTGCTTCTAATTTTTGATTCATTTAGATCTCTCCTTCATTTGGTTAATTCACAATACCCACACTGTCTTCAGCTAATTTTCTTCCATTTGTTTTCTTGTGTACAAAACAACAGAGCACGTCTATTTCAAAATGATAATTGGAATGATTTAATATTCTACGTTTACCAGTCGTTAAAATGTTAGTACTGAACGTCATTCTTCCACAGATCTTCCTTATGGAGGCTAGTAGATGTAAATTTAATTAACCATAGCGTCTTTCTTAACATTATCGGAAACATTATAGAATCTGGAACTTAGGACCGTCGAGCTGCGCCAGAACAAGTAACAGGTTTGTAAAATGCAAACCTACTCATCATACTAGTAGACACTTTTATTCCATAATTATGAAGAATTTGTATAAGAGGCTTTATGCCATTTCATTACATTTATTTTCAAGAAAAATAAATTCCGAGGAAGAACAAAAGCTAATGAATAGCGTAAATTGAGAAACGATGGCCTTAGGGTACAAAAGAGAGATTACGTGTAAAGGGGACCCAATTTTTACGTATGATGGTTATTGCGGGAG
Source organism: Pachydiplax longipennis (assembly GCA_036926295.1). Classification (NCBI taxonomy): domain Eukaryota; kingdom Metazoa; phylum Arthropoda; class Insecta; order Odonata; family Libellulidae; genus Pachydiplax; species Pachydiplax longipennis. Next base: position 73,590,114 of record JAVFKF010000012.1, read on the forward strand.
AGCTTAGTTATCACATACCAAATACTAGCGTAGAATATGAAAGATATGGGATCAGATGTCTGCAAGAAATTAATTATATAACTAGTTTTATTTTAAACATTTTTACAAGGATGTTTTAGTAAAAGGCACAGGAAAGTGTGTAATATCTGGTATACTCTATGTAAATTCTGCTTTTGCAAATGGAAACATTCAAAGTTATACACTGCCATTTACATCTTAGTAGTAAAGTATATTTTAGATTTCATTGCTATCCATCCAGTATTTTTATGATAAAAATAACTTTATCAATATTTATATTCATTTTCTTCCTCTTTGTGACATATTCTTCCACTGTATCTTATTGATAATCAAGAAAATAGATTACTTTATGCAATATTGAAACTAAAAATATCTTAAAGACTTTTGTTGCGTTTTGTATAAAAATGTATAAAATAAATACTCAAAAAGGAAGATAGCAGTTTATACGCTACTTTTTCCTTGTCTTAACAGGTTGTGATCAAGTGAAGACAATGGTTATGATACTTAGCAAAAGCAGCTATTTTAAAAGCAAAACCAAGGAATTGCCGGTTTTCATACACTTCGAGGGAAATTATTATGGAATGAAAACGGGAGCACGTTTTTTGCGTATCGATAATTCAAAAAATTGAAAAGGCCATTGCCCTTGCTATCTCTAAGCACTCCGGTGATGTCGTTTCAGAACTGGGGGACGTTTTAGAAATAGATTTTTCCTTCCTCGGCCCACATAAACCCGAGGAAAAAGGAATGGGTATCGTAAATTCACCGTAACAGCATCGCCATCTGACGGCATCTCTCGCGGCTAAATAAAAAGGGACGAGAACGACTCCCTTGTGGGCACATCTCTGGGAATCGAAGTGATCTCAATCCAATGCGAACAGAATATCTGGAATACGCATAGTAAAAAGGACAACCACAACTGAACAATTGACTAAGAGGATTAAAATTAAGAACCCCGGGAGAATCACCAGGTGCTACTCAAATGGAACGTCCAATAACATACCAGTTACTCTTAGGTCTTCACACATAGGAGTATGTATAGTTATATATAACTCTTTTATTCAATATCCTTTACCAAGATAAACTAGTCTCAAATTCGTATTTGATTAAGTAAGAAACTTTATTTAGAACATACATCTCTTCCATAGGTGGTATTCAATATTTTAGGTATATATACATTAAAATTTATTTTTATTTAATCATAATCAAACTAAATAGCAATTTTATAATAATACTATATGATAATAACAACAACAAAGTAACATGAAAATAATACAAAATAATAAGCAATAAAAATAATAAAAGTATCCTTATATAATAATCACCGATGTGTGCATATTCATTTATCTGACGTCAGTAACTCCCGTAAAAAATACGTGGGAGAAATATTAAAACGTTAATTTCACTCATTTTCCGACGAGATAGAAATATGAAATTCATAGATTCATTAGAGGTCCTAATACATATCGACATTTTATAACTGAACGACTCAAAAATGTTATCATAAGTAATGCACGTAAATTTCATTTTGATCGACTGAAGACATTTCTTCTTTGGCAGAATTAAATTAGAAGCAGTTGTTCTATGAATTCGAGATAAATTCCAAAGGAAAGTAAATTGAATAACAATTCTTGTTTTGGTCGTGAGTTACTGCTTTGGATTCCGAATTCCGAGAGTTTTGATAGAATAAACGAAAATTTTGCGAGATTTTGCGGTTATACATAAACTTGACGAACAATGCAATTGTTTAATCCGAGCTAATTTGTTAGAATATATGCATAGAAAAATACATGTTACATAGGCCGAAATGATATAGTGAGTAAAAGGAAAAAGATGCTAAAGCAAGTCGATTCTATGATTAATCATTTTAGTCTTTTGATGAAACAGAGTGCGCGCACCCCCTGACATACCCATAAAAGGGTTACGTATGTATGGATGTGGATAATTAAATAAAATAAAAGTAATCCATTTATTCTTGGTTAAGCAGGGAAGGAAGAATGCTTTTTTGATATAAACAAGCCGTGGCAACGTGTGATGTATGAAGAATTGAGACGAAATGAGAGCTAAAGCAAAAGTTACATGCATTTCAGAGTACGAAATATACAAAAATTAAACAGATATTACGAAACCTATGTATCTATGTAATTGTAGTTCATTAAAATAAAAAATAGTAAAGTAAAGTAAAGTAGAGAATTAAAGTAAAAAGTAAAGAATTGCTTCATTAAAACACAAAAGATATGGTAAAACGTAATATATTACAAAATTAAACAAAATAAGAACGTAATATCGGGTTTAATACATTTTAGTCTGAGAAAGAAAGATAAACATTCGAAATATATAGTAATACTAATAAATTTATACAGTAATATTAATGGTAATTGTCAAATAAGTACAATAATGTATTTGCGTACATATAAAAATATATGTACATACATACTTTATACTATAAAATATGAAGGTTTTATGAATTTTATAGTAGGAAATAATGGTTAATATTGGGAATATATGGAGTTATTATATATATATATATATATATATATATATATATATATATATATATATATATATATAAATGTTTTAGGTAATTAAAATAAAGAAAAGCATAACCAAGTAAATAACTGCTTTGTAAAAACAAGCAAACTATGGAAACTTCTTAGCTTCTGATGAAGCTTCTAAGCGAACCTGAAACTTAATTTTCTGAAAAAAAATCATCCGTAAGCAGGATTCGAACCACTTTGGATTAAATTTTGGAATAACCTTTAGAATATTTGGAAACTTCGGAACTTTGAACCAGAAACGCTAACCACTCAGCCATTCTGAGGATGATGAATATGGAGGTTTATACTTAACCTCTTTAAGAAAATTATTACAAGCCAGTTAATGACAGATAAAATTACAGATACATTTAAATGATAAATTAAATTGTTCATTATTCGTAAGGATAAGGTATATACGACATTTTACTATAAATTAAATTCATTTCTGTCATTTTTGACGAAGAAATTAATTAGTACAGTATATATAGTGTGACAATAGCCATTAAAATTTGCATTAGGTTGAGTAACGAGAATTAATTTAAAACGTAGATATCTTAAGATTGATTTTATCTATATAGATTGCTATTTATTTTTATTATGCTGTATTTTAAAAAATAACAATTTCATAACATTTCACGATACTCGCATTTCATATAAAGGAAAACTAAATTATTTGTTTCATTCTACTAAAACTTTGCCCTCTGAAGAAAACGTATGACGAGGAATTGTCTGCAGAGAGGAAATTTCTTGCGAAGAATTGCCCTAGAGCCATCTTGGCTTGTTGCCATTTAATTAACACTCCGTGTAGATCTTAAATATCACGACAGAAAGAGCAAAAAATGCTGTAGAATCTATTCTGAAGGTTAGTAGGGTGTGTTGATAACAGAATACTCATCTCTTGTACCTTGGAAAATTTATTACGCCCTTGCTAGAGGTTGATCATTGTTAAGACGATTCTAATTGCTTTACATTTCATTGTTTCTAGTAAAACTATGGTTCTTTTCTACGCGATTCATATATATTCCCTCGTTTATGCTTTTAAATTGATTTTTTTCGATTATCGATCGGTATGAAAATGAACGTATTTTATAGCATTTTTTATCGAATTCCTACACGTGCCTCATGATATCACACATCTCGTTCCTCATCTCCACTTAAAGAGCATATTCCTGAATCGTAAGGTCTTTTCTTGCAATGTGGGAGTGTAAAGGAGTTAATGCTTCCCCAAAAAGTTGTAAACAACCAAAAAATTGAACTTAAATTGCTATACCGCTTTACGTAGTATATAAATCTCTTTAAAGATTGCTTTTGTGGATGATTTTAACTCAGAAAATCCAGAAATATATCCTAAATTAAATCTTAGGGCTAATACGTTTTATAAAAAATTGCCGAAAACGTTTTCCAAAAGTAAAATAAATAATTTCATAGTTTATACGCTTGTATATATTCTATAAGAGAAAATATAAAAGAAAATCATGAGTGAAACTAAAGCAAAAGAGAAAGTAAAACATAAAAAGACAAATAAAGGTGAGAGGTTACACAATCATTCAAAAGAAAATGTCGTGACCCTTTTTGAAAACATCTGAGAACAGCGAATGGAGAGAAATTTCCTCCGAGTACTGAAACACGAGAGAAAACGTGACTACGATAAACAAACAGCTTTATTTCCCTTTTAATGATCATTTATATTGTCTAAATAAATTTTCATACCCGCGCTAGATTATCTACTGGGCCCATTTAGAAGAGTTTTTCTTCCTGGTCTAGCAGAAAAGCGGCAAATTTACTTCCACAAATAGAACTGTAAATTTAAAGTTTTACGTAATTTAATCTACTAGATTCCAAAGACTTAAATAACAGTCATCAATGTGTTGGGAGTGCTTTAAGTTCAGTTTAATTCTTTGATTGTTGTTGAAATCACTAGCAATGCTTTAAAATACTGAACTTACTTCGGTTAAAAATAAATTAATATTTTCATTAACGATGTTATCGGATATTAAGACAATGGCGGCAATTGTTTATTGTAACGCTCTTTATTAATTTATGGCATTTATTTATTCTCCTTTTTTATTACGGCATAAAGAACGTTTAAGTAACAACTATGTACCATTTAAGTATCTCTGTTTAAGTAACGAATATGTACCATTTCCCTTCCCGAAATTAACTGCTAAATGTTAAAGTACTCCTGGCTGATAAAGATGTATACAGATCTACCTATTTACGCAAAATAATGTGGTAAGTATAATATTTGAGGTTATCAATACTAAACGATTTCTTTATCCAAGAAAAGGGCACAAAATTTTAACTTTTTTCTTTCATCAGGATTAAAAATTCAGTGTGAAACTTTAAAGAACTAAATAATCCTTTGTGACATTTTATCGCGACGAATATTTTAAAAATAACGAATAAAGCGACTGGAAAGTTAAATGAAGACCATTGAGTGTATCATAACCACGCTGAATATGCTAACTGACTTTATTTTCTAACAAATGACGATTGCGAGGATGAATTTTACTTTTAAATATCATAAAAATTCAGCATGAAACTTGCCTTGGCAGTCTCCCCTTACTTTAGACAACTTTCTTAAAATTTAACAAAAAAGGAAGCATCTAAGCCTAGTACCCCTCTCACCCGCTTTTGGTGAAGGAAACACCAGAAGATAAGCATACAAGCCCGTAATGGATTCTTATAAGGGATTCTACTCCATGGCGTAGGAAAGGGAAAGTTATGGTCGTGGAGGCGCGTGTAGTGCATCCCATTCACATGTCCAAAAGAGAAAGGCAGCGCAGCGTGTGAACTACGACTCTACACATTTCTTTTTCCATTTGTGCATACCGCTTATTAGTTTTTCTTTCTAGCTTATCTGCTCTAACAGCAATAATGTGAGTCAAGGCGATATGTTATCAGCTCTATTAAGTGATATTTACTTATAGGGGTCGATTAAAATAGATTTTTCGTAATAAGGGTTTGCTTACTTAATCATAAAATTGCAATAAATGTCACCAAATTTGTACCTAATGTGTGAAACTTACGAACAATTTCCTCATATGAGTGTAATGTTAACTAATTTTCACAAGTAGACGCAACTAAAATCCAAGTGTGCCTCCGGATATCCAAGTGGTAAATGCGTTCGTCTTTGATGAAAGCGGTCCAGTGTTCGAATCTCAGTAGGGGCTCACCTGCGAAGTGGTCTCAATTGTCGAAGCACTGCGAACTTAATACCAATACTAATACTTTATACTTTTGAATACTTTATCTATACGCAGACGTTTTACCGAGATATCAGTCGAATTTTCTTACTTCCAGAGAAATCGCGAAAACTAGGAAGATCATATGAAAGAGAATATCATACGAACAAGATTTCAGTGATAACGTTCATCACCAATCAATTGTAAATACGTAAACATCTCCGTAAATCTTCGCAGGCTACTTCAATTTCAGACCGTCAGAAATAAAAACGGAATGAAAAACTGCAGCAGAACGAGGAAATGATCGTTGCCTTTTCGATAGTGCGTCTCCCTGTTTTGTGCCCTTTCATCTCCATTCTTCCTCCAACGAAATAAAACACCCTCCGTCTCCTTCTCTACAAAACAGAGGATGTTCACCAACATTCGGAGACCACACACCCGTATTATAATCCCCTCCCGCGAATACTCCCACGACACCGTCAGCATTTACTCCCCCTTCCTGCAACCCCACCCATTTCCACTACACCCAGAGCGAGTTTATGGCTATTGATCCGGCCGACTCTTCGCCCTCTCTCCGTTCCCTTCTTCTCTTTCCATTTCTCTCCTTTCTCTCACTATATTTCCTCTGCAACCCCACCTCAACTTCCACTCATTCTTCCCCATATCTTCTCGCTACACTTTCTCCACTCATATCTCTTTCCCTATCACTCTCTCTTTCCCCATCACTCTCACTTTCCGCATTATCTTTTCCTTTCTCCATCCTCACTCTTCGTTTCCTTCCTGCATTTTCAACTTTCCCTCCATTGTTTTCCCTCTTACTTCCCTTCATCCTTTGTTATTTCACTCTATGTTCTTCCATTGTTTGTTCTCCTATTCTTTGTATCTTCGTTTATTCTTTCCCTCTACCCTCTTCCTAGAGATTTCCCTTCTACTATTTCCACTCATCCTCCTTTCTCTCTTTCCATTTCCTTTATTCTCCATTTCTATTTTATTTCTCTTTCTCCCTAAACTTACTAGGTTTTTTCCCTCGTATGTCCTCTTTCGTTCTTTTTTGTTCTTCTATCTCATATATATGACTTCTCCCGTTATTTTGCTCCATTCCCCTATTTTCTTTCCTTTTCCCTTCGCTTTTTTCCCTCTATACTCTTCTTCAATATTTTCCCTCTATTATTTATTATTATCCTCCATTCCCTCCTTCCATTTCTTTTATCCCCACCTCTATTTTCTCCATTCTTTCTCTCCTTTACATTAATATGTCCTTTTCTTCATCCATCCTCCTTCGTCCTTCCTTTTCATTCCTATTCTTCATGTATTTCCTGCTCTTTCTCCGTATTCTCTTTATTTATCCTCAAACTTATGCCTTCGTTCTGTTAATTCTTTTATTCTTTCTGTTTTCTGTCTTCATTCTCTCCGTCCAGTATCCTCCTATTTTCTCTATTCTTCATTCTTTCTATCCTTCATTCCATGTTATAATAGCGGTTCATGACCGCCCATTTATATCCTCATTTTCCTCTGAGATTCTCTTCATTCTGTTCATTATTATGATATTCGTTTTCTCTTTCATTCTCTTTAAAATCTCTACCGCATACATTATTCACCATTCAACGTTGTCCACATTCGATTTTGCTTATCCACCATTCTTCTATCCTCTTTTTATAGCTTCTTTTTCCGCAATCTCTACCTCTCTTTCCTCCTTTACTCTACCTTTTGTCCCTTCGCTTTCTTTCATTAATTCCTAAAGCGATTTTTAAGAAGGAACCGTAGTCTCCGTTTCATCCAATAAGTGAATTTGGGTTGTCTATCTCCGATTCTCCTTTCCCCACCAGCCTGCTTTCATTTCCTCCCTCTCCTCTCCACCCACACTTATTTTCTCACTCTCATCTCCGGCCGAGGATTCTTCACGACTTCCCTTTTCACTCCCTCAAACGCTCACACTCTTCACCAACAGTTTGCCTCTTCAGTCCATTTCCACATTCCTCAAATATTCCGCGGTAAATGCAAGGCGAAGAGGCTAAAAGCAAAGGAAAATAAAAATGAGAGAAAAAGGTGGGAAGGTCGGGAAAGAGGAAAGAATAATGATTCAAAGGGTTCCCAAGTTGCATATAAAGTGACGAATAAGGTGGCACCTCGTAAAGGGTCAATATTTACTTATTCGGATCCGTAGTACTGAAAACGTAGAGACGCTAGCATAGTTCGATACGTTAAAAGTGTACGGTAAAAGCTGTATAACTTGCACTAGTCTAAGGTTTACACATCATATCTTATTAATAAGACATAAGAGCGGATTGCAGAACGATTAATATACGTTATATAATTCAAAATAAGAACACAGCAGCTTATATTTTCTTTTAGATATCACCTACATTTTATTTTTACTACTATGTAAAATCCTTATGAATATTTCACTCAGATGAACATTCGATTGGATTCATCAGCATCATTTAGAATTGAAATGAAAATCGAATCGATGTTTTCAATAACCATATACTCTCTTAATTAGCTCTTTTATAAATCCAATTCTATTTCGGCACACTGACATGGTTATGCAAGTTAAATTCGATTCTTTTTTTCAAAATACCCAGTTCACATAAGTGTTGATGCAGTCAAATTTTCTCTAAAACTGTGTTGATTTCCTTCAAACTATTTTGTTTTGAATCGGGTTTTTTCCCTATTATTTTCATAGAAATTCTCCAAGTTTCATCACTCAATTTTAATGAGTATTAAATCGGGGCATATTATTTCTAGCTCTTGAACACATATTTAGCATAATTTAATTCTGTGATTTTCACAGAATTCCTTCGTATCCTACAGAAGAGTGAACCATCTTCCTATAATTATAATCTTCAATAGGAAATTTCGTCCTATATCAATTTTATATAAATAAATATACTATAATAAATAAATGATGCTGTAGATTCTTAAGCAAATAATTGTGTGCACGAGCTCATTACCTCAATGCTCAATGTTCAGAGAAAATAATATTTTTTATCTAAAGATTCATATTCAGTGGTGAAGCCAATTTACAGTGAATGCCAACAACAAATTGAAACTAAACATACATAACAATGTGAAATAAGAAAATCAAAAAAGCAATACAAATATATGTACAAAAAATATGAACTAAGGAAATTATTTACAAGTCTTTATTCAAGCATCCTTTTAACAGCTGAGCTACAGCCTAAAAGGGTCTACGGAGGGAAATTAAGAACATTAGGAATTCTGTATAATAGGAAACGTTACGCAAGGATAATCTAAATGTAGGAACATGAAGAAGAGTAGTCAGTCTATTTCCCTTGGTGATAACTAAATAGTGAACCTAATTTAGGAGAATCGATGTGAGTGTTTATTATGTTATAGATGACGGAAAGATCAGCTTTCATTAGGATTTATTTTAGGGATCTTAAGGAAAGGTATTTTAATATAGACTCTGTAGAGGTATTCCTTAGATGGGGTCAAAAGATTTTACAAAGCAAATGTAGTTTTACTTATTTGAGTTATTTGAGGGAGTATTAATTCCTACAATGTTATGCATACTAAGGTAGGAACCCCTGGCATCTATGCTTCTTCCTACATCAAATATGCATAGCATGTTGCATAATCCATAGGATGATTATATTTCTACTGAGAAGCAAATTATTTAAATCCTGCAGAGGAAACATTATTTCAGTGGTTTCCTTTCGGAGAAGAGAAGATTAATTTTGATTCTAACAATTTTATCGCCTTAAATTTGAAAAGGATGCTAATAAATCTGAAATTTAAATATATAAATGTTTAATCTTACATGTATAAATAAAAAAATATTTATAAAACGCTATCGAAGTTGAATTGATTGTCCTCTGAAATGTAGGAATTATGGACGAGACATACACAAAATATTCCTTCTCATATCAGTCCCTTCACGCAGAGGAATACGCTGAAAATATTACATGAAAGTCAACACTCAATAAACATTATTACTTTACAAATGATTTCTTTACCTCTGAGTATCAACTATTAATAGAATCAACATGTAATGCATAATCTAGAGCACGTATCTCATTTCAAATATCCATTCACAATTATTAGAGGCTCTCACGATATCCTTCACGCTATTTCTGCCGTGAAGATACTGTGCATAGACCATAATGATTACAGTAAATTTTAAGTACGACCTCTTTACCGTTCAAATTTTCTGTTTCAGAGTGATTCAAAAGCAAACGAAGAAATCGATTCCTGAAATCGGAAACAAAAGTTGAATTTATAACTCCTGTTTTCCTAGAATAACTGTCTTAATTCCTGAGAGAAATAGATTTTCGTTTCATTATGCCTTTTCGATTACTATGCAACTTTACGAATAGATTAGGATTTTAAAGAAATATAATCGCGTAACCTGGTGTGATTTTGACTATTTTCGACATTTTGGCATTCTGTTGTCTTTAATGATTATTCTTTGGGTTAAACCATAGCTTGAAGAACGATATGAAGTAAATTTTCATAGATACTTATCAGGTGAAAAACTAATAATCCCAACAAATATTAAGGGCAATCGAAATGAGAATATCTGCGAACACTATTTCTGGTAGTACCTAGTAATTTGGCCTAACCACTTTTCTTGACTTTCTTAACAATCAGTTTCATTTGTTATTAATACTTTAGACATATGGTTGATGATTTCTTTCTATAGACCACCCTTAGCCCATCTTGTTACTTTCTTCAAGATTAACCCATGTTTAAAGATTATTTTCATGTCAAAGCTATCCTCCGAGATAAGTAATACCTTATAGTGTATAGGTTCACTTTAAATCCCTTTCATTACTGAGCCGTCTCTGTCCAACTAATAAACCTGGTTTAATTTTTATTTAATAAACTATTTTATCCATTTATTTTATAATATGATACTAAACATACTTATTTAAAAATAGCTTTCCAAGAGATATATTTTTAAAATGAGGTATATCTCATCGAGAAAGAAAGTGAAACCGAATTTGAACTATAATTTTAAGAGGAATATCTATCTGAAAAAGGATTAATTAATATCTTTGTAATTTTGGCTGCGCTTTGAGGGAATTCTTTTGAGTTTTGAAGAAAACGTTTAGTTTTTCGGATAATAAAGGTTAATTTTCTTCTGTAAAATCAGTAAATCAAGAGATGAATGGAAGACGAAACTATCTAGTCCCAATTTCTTCCAATAAAAACGTTTTATAATGAATTTCACTATATAATAGAAACAATAAGTATTATTGGAAGATTTCCCGTTTTGATACGTGAATTTAGAATCCACGTTCGGAATTTTGAGTCCCGATCATTTGTACAATCTCCAGGCACCAATGAAACTAAATACCTTACTTATCTCGCAAACTTTAGATGTCTCTTAGATCCTCCACCTATCTGAAAGCCATCAAAGAGTGTTTCTAAGCATAAGATACAGCCCCTGCCCGAAGTTTCCCTTTCCTCTCGAGGGCAATCAGTCACTCGCGAGTATCCATTGCAGAGAATTCCTCTGTCACACCGTGTCTCTTTGCCCTCCTTCCGCAATTTCATAAATGGATCCCATTAGCGAGCCCATCCTTTCCCCCATATATTCTCCGACAGGTCCTTCATAAAAGGCCTTCCCCTTCCCATTACCCCTTTTTCCTTCCACACAACACTTTCTGGAGTGCCCAGATGCTCTACGGCGAACTGCGTCATTTCTGAAATGGCATATCCTTCCTTTTTCCGGCTAAAAATCCCTCCGAAGGGTAAAAATGAAAGAGGCATCGAATCTTTCTTTTTTATCGAAGCAAGATGACGCTCTATCGCATTCTCCATGGCGGATAATGGTTGGGACACTTTAGATTGGCGTCGCCAGAGAGATGGGAAAAAAATCAAGCACAAACTGACTTTGGTCTCTGATTGCTTCGATTTGCTGCAGGTGATCTCCGGAGTGACACTGAGGTCGTCTCGCGGAAGAATTAAATCCTCCGATTCAACGACTCCTTCTGACCCAAATGGAGCGCAGATCGGTGAGTCCACTACATCATCACTCTATGATGTTTTAGACACAAGATGTAAATGAGAAATCCTTTTTGTTTGGAGTGGAGAAAAATTGGAGTTTTTAGTTAAATTCTTTGCATGGATAAAATTAAATATAACAAACATTTCCCATATGTATTTCATGCATAAAATATGGGAATGAGGATTTTATTATCGCCACAAACTTCAAATTTCACGCCATTTTACGGAACAAATTCAAGATTCCATGCCCAAATAGTTAATTCTACAAATCGCGATTAATTTCAAACGGCTAAATTGGGAGACATGTGACAAAATAAAAATTATAAGAAACGGAGGTATTATAAGAAAAAAGTGTTTTTCTTAAATAAACTATGATACAATAAGATAATAGAAAAACGTTACTATTACGGAATCATTTCATTGATTCATTCAATAATTTATCTCTGTTATTAGTTTATTAATTCTGATACTTGTGGAAAAGCGGAACAAAATTAAAACATTCAAACCTGTATTACAATATTAATACTGGACAGATAATTTTATCCTTAAATTTCACTCTCAAGAAATAGAAAATACAGAATTGCAGAATTTCAGAGCTTCACTGTTAATCTTTAAATGCCATAAACGATTTGCTTTCCAAGTAGTTTCAGGTTTACAGACCTACCAACAAACGGTTTCTTCTCCAAAAAGCGAATAATAATATTATCAAATTGCCGAATACTTGGTACATCGTAAAAGTGGAGAGAATTTCATTTCATGCAACCTTGAAAAACACTTCTGGGTATTAAAACCTAATGTCAGAATTATATTCATTTATATAATTTCACTCACCGATAGTTTTAGCGGCGGAAATTCTTAAATTGCCATTCTCTTCTTCCATTAAAAGCTAACACAGTTTTAGATTTATTCGTTCATAAAAATTTCAAGAGCTCGTAAATACATCCTTATTAAAACTTCCTGCCTTCCCTGAATGAAACTTCTGCCTCATTTCTCAAGAAGCATCCAATTTTCCGCTTCGATTCTCAGAATGTTGAAAGTCACATACACGCCCGGAGAATTTTTCCACCTATTTCGTTTTATTGGTCGACGAACATAGTCGCGCTGAAATAGAGGATCTCTCAGTGACTCGAAAATGAAAAGAGGCGTAAAAACTTATGAACTCGACCCGCTTGACTCCAATACTTGACACGATAAAAAATATCAAAGACGGTAATGTTAATCACCATTTTCTGCATCGCTGGTGACTCATTTGCTACTATTCCCTCCGTATAGTCCTTAAATGGAGGAATTTCATTTTACAACCGACCGTTATTATAGCTCATCTAATAAGAACTTACGGCCCGCAATTCCGTTTATGGCTGCGGTAACGCGTCCTTGATCCTCCGATCTCTCAGCATCGCCTCCACCATGGATCCAATTCACGTATAAGTATATCCACCACCCTCAAAATTCCCTCGACAACGTCATCACGGATTAATTGTAAAGGGAATTTCAGGGACGTTGCTAGGCCACCTAGACGAAGAAATTCCCACCAAAATTGCTTCTTCCTCTATGTGTTAAAATGGTCCTCATACGATATCTTGCGTGTTTCTCATTCGATTCGGAAGTTTCTTGCCATCGGATTAAAGCAATGCTGACACAAAGAGCTTTATTAATTTTAACTTTAGCTTCAACAACTTTTCTCCTGAGCAATTGGCAAGTTGATACTCGGGGAGCGTTTCGAAGCGTCGTGAAATCATCACAAACAGCATTTTTTTAGTAATAGAGTTTAAGGTTTATGAATGAACTAGAAATGAGCATCAATATGGAATATGTGCCGGGGAAAGGACTAGGCTGAAGAACGTGAACTGAATGTGATGAATCGGGGTTTCCTTACCCTTTTTCGTGATCTTCAAATAGGATCGCTATTTCAAAACTAAGGGAATTCTTAACGTTAACGTTAAGTTGACTGTTTAATGAAAAACTAGGACATTTTTAAATGGAATCTTTTTATTCATGCAGGAGAATTCATTTCTTTTGTGAATGTAAATAAATTATTCTCCGTCCTTGTCTTGTCGTAATTGATGGACACAAAGCCTAGTTTGTACCAGTACATGTTTTAGATGCTCCCGCACGTCATTTTTTCTCCCGCTCCCTATGTGTGTGTGTGTACACACACACACGCACGCACGCACACGCACGCACGAAGCAAATAGTAAAAAAAATTTTTTTTCGATTTTTTTCCGTCCCCAGATTCGCCCCGCTTTAGCCAATAATTTCCCTTATTCGATGCACTATATCTTTTAGAATAGAATCTTTAGAATAGTTCTTTATAAATTTCTTCTTTGGAATGACTAATTTTGTGATAATCAATTGATTAATAAAAAATAAGATATAGCGACATTCTCCAGCTAACTGTCGGAGCTAATACGAATTCTGAGATAAACTGAGATCTTCTTTTTCCCTTTTTCTCAGAGAAAACTTTAGATGAAAAATTCGTTTTCCGGTGTTTCCTTACGTCGCAATATAAATTCACACAATCCGTTTATTACGTTACCCCGCTTAAGAAGCATTTTTCACTTTATCCTCTGAAAATCGTCTTAATATATGTTAAGAAACTACTGTAATCAAACATATGCTAAGAAACCTTGCAGACAACATCGAATATTTGTCTCCATTAGTAGGTTGAAATATTGGTTAATATAGAGAATAATTATTGTGTCATGCTCTTCTTATTCATAGAGCGATTAAAATATGAGAGCATTAACAAATTTCATAAAGGAAAACATAAGGATTAAATAATACTTATGTCTACTTATAAGAAATTTAAGGAATTGTCTCGTGAGGTCTACCATAAGGTTTAAAGTCAATTCATCACTGTGAAATCTGTGAGAAAAAGGAAAGGATGAAATAGCGTTTAAGTTAAGTGGAGAAACTGATTATCCCAAATTGGAAAGAGAAGAAAATTTCTCGAAATGTAAGATTGGAAAAGCGAATTAGATTGAACATCAGCTAGAGTGGATTGGTCTTACAAGGAAGATTCTTGGAATGAAAGTAGGCAAAAGATTTGGGATGATAAATGAAGTTATGAGCACAGTCGTGATCTTCCAAATGATGGGAGATTAGGAGAAAGTGATTTGAAGCTATCGACACACATATTATCGTGAATCATTTAAAGTAAAAGATCTAGACGAGTATAATGCTGATTCTCTTACACATGATATATTTAATAAGAAAAAGTATTGCATTTGAGAAAAATACGAGGAATTGGTCTCTTTTCCTTTCTTATTCATCTACAAAAATATATAGGATCTCCTTTCCGCTCTTTATAATAATATCTTAAAACTTGTATATTATTCTGAGCTCCATGTATATGCATATCGTACATATATTTATGTACAATTGTACAATTGTTCGATATGAATGTACATTGTACACACATGTCGAATTACTGCAAAAATGTCTCAAAAAAGCGCGATAATAACTTAAGTATCAATTTGACCGACTATTATAAACGTAACAAAAACATCTCCCTCGTTCTTCTTTCTTGGAGTCGCCATCATCTTCATATTCTACCCCTTAAACGCCTTATTTTAAAATAATCTTATGTTCAATTCGATCTCCATTTTTATCAGGGTTATACAAGAAGGTCAACCAATCCAAGAACTGGATTTCTCGGCTCGATACAACCCGTTACCATTCCACTCCCGGATTCCCAGCATTCTTTCCTTAAAAAAGGTAAAAAACCTCAATAGCTCTCCCCTGTCTGTCTGCTTCAATAAATATCCATTCGATATCCGATCCACTCTCCACATTTAATGGAGGATAACACGGAAACATTGAATTGCATGAATTTATTTCCGGATCTTTCTCCATTTATTCCTGCTCCTCTCATGCGAAGAGTCCGAGCTTCCTTCCATCTTGTCTTTTAATTCTCCTACCCATCTTATCTTGCGCTCGAATCTAATATCTTGCATTGGGGAGAGGCTACTTGTCGAGTCCGCTTCCTTTCTCCCCTCCTCTGGCGGGCGAATCAATGCCGTGAGGTGGCGCTATTTGGCCGCCCATCTGCCTCATTACGACGCCCAACCAATCTCATGCCTCCCCTTCTTGCAAACAAAAAAGGGGGATTCCTCTTCATCTGAAATCGGTTTCCGTTGGCATTTGTTCCCTAACTTGGATTTTGTAACACGGAGGTCTGGAGTTTAATATTCGGCGGAAGGTGCGAAAGTTCAAGAGGGGAAGGAGGGTCGATGTTTTTCGTATTCCGCCCCCTCGATATCTTATGATTCTATCCCCTAATATCTTTTCTTCTATCTTTGCTTCGTCGGTTTCTGTTCCGTTCAACAATGATTGGTGCTCTAGCGTCTCAGTCATCGATGTTTTATCAATATTTCACGAAAATGACGCATCTCTATACTTATTTATGCATGCCTTGTATACACATGTACTGCATACATGTATGTTTTAAACTTCGTATCTTCATAAATTAAAATTATATTTTTATATTAATATATATACACAAATAAATATATTTAAACATATTTTTGGTAAGTTTTCTAACGATCAACTTAGATTGGAATTGAGAATTATAGCACTTCTGTTGCAATATGGCTCTGTCACACTTTCATAGAATTTCCATTTTCACGTCACTTCAGAGTGAATTATGTATA
The DNA here is from genome assembly GCA_036926295.1 of Pachydiplax longipennis. Classification (NCBI taxonomy): domain Eukaryota; kingdom Metazoa; phylum Arthropoda; class Insecta; order Odonata; family Libellulidae; genus Pachydiplax; species Pachydiplax longipennis. The sequence goes on from JAVFKF010000012.1 coordinate 73,606,476, forward strand.
CCATCCGAAACGATCAAACCTCTCTTTTCTCTCCAATTATTTTTGCATCTAACAGTGACTCCCATCCCAAATCTTTCTCTTCAATGTTTTCAAAATATTTATGTTGATAACTTGGTATCTTCAAATTTTTCAATCATTTTTTAAAACTGTTCTATCGGATTTAGCATATCTTGCAAATTTTCTTGGACTGTTAAAGATTGCAAGAGTCAACAACAGCAATTCAATCCAAAATATATCAAATACCTTAAATTTCCATTATAAAATATTGACCACTCTGAGGATTACATCATGAATGCACATTTTAGGTACTACGGAAAATATTTGTGACTTTGGCCCGTGAATATACATATTCTGGTAATTAGAGCACAAAACGACCGTGATAGTAGCGTAAGCGTCATCCTTCCATTATCGCTTGAGGAATAAAGCACTTTCGCATAAATTCAACTCGGATATGAATGTCATAAATCTACCAGATTTGGAGTTAACGCACATTGTGATTCATGGTTATCTGAACACAACGCATCACTTGTTTCAAAAATACATGTTGGCGGAGAAATGCGCGTCGATATCGCTATTTCGCAATGGAGGTGTTAAAAGGTCGAAATATTGCAACTGACCTACTTCTCTACTGCTATTTATAAGTGGCTAATAGTTGCGTAGGGCTATACTGCAGCCATAACCTTTGACGTCATAGAGTTTAAATTATAAATCAAAGGTTTTTAATCCCTGATATAATTGATTCACTTTTCGGCTGCTCTTTTACTATTTTCATGTATCCTCAGAAGAAATTAGATGCCTCTGTTGTCTTTTACCTGGGAAAATAAATTTCCGCACCAGGATATTCAGGCAAGGGTTAAACTTGCAACCAAGATATTAGGGTCGCGCAACAAAAACTGGGGAAGTTCCAGCGATCATCGAGGCAAAAACAGAACAAATCAGTCTGAGCACTTAAACACCATTCAAGCTCTTCTACAAATTAGCCAAAGATGTTCCCAGTGATTAGACAATTATTGCTCGCTCATAAGTAATGTCCACCTAGGATTCGTGAGAGAAATTCATGGATTTTATATTTACAAGGCTGGTATAATTTTAGATTTATATTTATGACTACTCTCTCACGGGCATACAATTCTTTTATACCTTTGGAAGGCTTAGCAATGAAATTGATTACAAAACATAAAAACATAATTTATGTAAAATGATTTTAAGATATCTAAAGAGATTTGCAACATGATCCTCCTAAATCACAAAGGGCAAATGATTAGAAGATTTTTTATTTTTATAAATAAAGATTTAAAGGTTATTTCAATTCAAATAAGCCACCATTGATTGGTTATTTTAAGCCTTTAGAATGTTATATAAATTCAGATAATATATCCTATGCAACAAATTCATCCAATCAGTAGCGATTATCGTTAACTAACTATCAACGTTTTGCTAAAAAAACAAACTATCTTTAGTCTTATCGTAATCACTCGAGTTAATGTTCTGAATAATTGATTGAACTCGAAATATGAGCTAAACAAGTATTTTAAAGTTTTACTGCCTAGGAAAGATAGATGATATTTTCTTTCCCATTCTTGTAACTGCTGGTTAAAATGGTGTCAACTATATAAAATTGTTTAGGTAAAACTTAAGGATCGACCACTTCAGCAACGCAAATATCGTGGGAGAGCTTGAAGAGATATCCAAGCAAACACGAGGTATAGAACATTTCACATCCTTTCGAGTGAGAGATGGATGATTTCACATTCACTGCTCAAGCTTTCAGCGATCTATACATCTAGAGTTGCCTCTCAACTAAATTTTCCTTCTTATTGACCTATTTTATTTGAATGTAAAGGATTCAAGCCCATTGAGAAAATGAAGCAGATGCCACTAAAGAGATGGAATGGATGGATAGAATGTGGTAGGTCGAATGGTACTTTAGGAGAGTGTATTCCGCAGTGTTCGGATAAATATTTATGGAGATGACGAGTGATGGAAATTGATTCCAGCCGAGTGATTCATATCCGTCTATTTTGAAAACAGCAATTTCAAGAAATGAAGCATTCGACGAGTGTTTGAAAGCGCATCTGAATTTCACCATCCTTTGCCACTAATATCATCATCATTGAATTGCTTCAGAAATATTTCCTGTTAAAATTTCACTGATATTCACCTGAGAGTTTTTTTCAAAATTTTTCTTTTCCTCGATGAAATCTTCGTTTGCTTTCGAAACGATATGTCACATAATGGAATGTTTCTGCCATACTCTGAGAAGCGGCTTTTAGTACAACAACCTATATGTGCATGAATAGTTGAGTTGAGTTAAGGGATTTCAACTGATTACCAATAAATCTTTCATTGTATTAGGCATATAAACAGCACTCAATATATTTTTTATTAGGTATTTTAACCATAAGATCTTTTGTAATTTTGTATTTAATGATAATGCGGTGCACAATGACTAAATTAAGCACTGTGCTTTGACCAAATAATAAAACATAAAGCTTAGTAAATTCTACATCTTATGGATGTATTTTTTAGAATAAACCTCTTCATAAGTCATAAATTTAAATAGTTAGACTTGGCTGAAATCATTTTAAAACTTTATATATCTGCATTTACCCCATGAGGATGGCGGCATAGTCGCCAAAATGCACACTGAGTGATTGTTTTGAACGAGCGACGCTTAATTGATGTATACGGTTTACGGAGAATTTATATCTCTTATAAAAATCGTCACAGGATATTTTACCCGACATTATTTTCCTGTGGTTTTCAAAGTACCGACATTTTGAAACCTTAAGTTTATGCACGAGAAATCTTGAGAATCCGGAAATTATCATTTTAATTAATATTCTATGGATCAGTAAAAATGGTTGAGGTTAAATAAAAGGAGAGAGTTCGTATTCCAGCGCAGTCTTTCAAAGGTTTCAAGACTTTCTTCCTTATAATTTCGATGCGGAAATAAGAAAATAAAACTTCCTAATATGCAACTGACCAGATGGTCATAACTAGAAGGGAATTATATTATTGTTTAACTGTATAGTATCCTAGTATTGTTATTTTGTTACATCCACAGCGTATAGTTGTGACCAACCTGTTAAATCTTCAAGAACGATTTTCCAAATTTTTTCATGAATTTTTCGCACATTCTCCAGTAAAACTGTTTCCGTAGCACTTTCAAGTTTAAACTTGCTCTCTTATCATCCCTTAAACGAAGATTTACCACAGAGCAGTTTTCTTTTTGCGAATAAATGCATTCAAATCATAACATTTAAAGTAGTTAATTGTTTATTATCTGATTTCATTTGTTTCCCAAAAAGTAACATAATTTAATTTAAAAAAGTAACATAATTTAATTCTAAAAACATAACGAATTCTAAAAAAAAGGTTTCTCAATTTCCCGAATACTTTTTCTCGGGATTCGGGAATGAGTAAACGTAAATAACTCCCAAGAACGGCTGGGAATTTCTATCTCACAGAAACCCTGATCTCATCTTTTGCTCTCAAAGGTTCTACTAAATTCTATATCCACCACTTTCACATCGAATCTTCCAAAGAGAAATACTGAATATTTCAGTTCATAGCCATAATAGGGCTCGACATTCAAATTTTTTAACTATCACCCATGCCACCGAATTTTAGTGACTTTAAGAGAAATACTTGGCCAAAAGCATGATGTTCCATTTAAAAGTACAGTCATAGAAGCTTTCTAAAGTTGTTGGACTAATTTTGAAACGCCTTGAGAAAAGGAACTTTTTCCGTAGAAAATTTTTCTTCGTTTTTGAAACGTCAAATTATCACGGAAATTCCGGACATTTATTCTCACTAGATTTTTACCAAAAGTAGAGTAGGAAAAGTTCTGCAGAGCTCTTCACCCCGAAACGTCTTCTCAATTTCGTGAAATGCAGCAGTAAACAAACAGCCAAGCGATTCTTTTTAAACCTCGAATTCTCTTCAACAGTATAGTCCACTCCAACAGTCTAACCCTTCCCGAAAAATCTCACACCTCTCCAAACCTAGTCCGTGATCGCACATTTTGTTCCATACAGAGGCTACTTTCCTTCTATCCGAACGCTTTTTGAAATGCGAAGTAGTCCCGTCGAAGCCCTATTTTCCGTCCAAGTCACGACTCAGAACAGAGAAAAGGACTTTTCGCTGCAACCTTTTGAGCCGATATATCCATTTGGAGGGTTTCCTGAAGGGATTTCGCCTGGAATTAAGTGAATAGATGTGTTGAAAACAGACAGATTTAAGGAAAAGCTCCGTACTCGGATGAGACATTCAGGGAAGGAAAGGGAAAAAGGATATACGTTGCTCCCAGGAAAGAGAATACGTATGTACACTGTCGATGTTAAAAGTAGAGTAAATGAAAAGGTGAAACAGTAGGAGATATATACAGAATTGAAAGAAGGGAGAGAGAAAAGTGACCATCCAGTATCTGCATATTGATGTCGTTTGTACCAAACTTTTCGCCAGCCAAAGAAAGAACACCAAGAAAAGAGAGAGAAATTAACACCAAAAATGGTTAGAACGCACTGTAAGAAGTAGAAGTAATATATAAAAGAAGAATGTAAAAGATGAGGAAAAGGAATAGAAAAGAAAAATTTTAATAAAGCTTTAAGAAAAATGTAGTTGACAAAATAAACGGGAAATAATATCTTAATTGCCTGAAAATCATCTCTACTTTACCATATCTTGTAAAATTTAGTTTCTAATCCTTATGATTATTTTGTTTTTATTATGTTAATAATATTTTTATAATAATAATTTTCAAAGTTATTGGTTCACGGACTTAGATCTTCCACTTTTTGGGCACATGCTCTAACTGTGGATTAATCTCCAATTTGTCACTGTCGACTCCTGTATGGGTTTTTCACATGCAGTTTCATTCTTTTCTCTTTTCTTCCTCTTTTAATGTCTAAATTAAGAAAAGAATTTGATTCTAGAGGTTCTATATAAAGTATCACAATCCCATGTGATAAAGTATGAATTCTCTGTGAGAAAGGTACAGTAAAACCTACTTAAAGAATTATGGCCCCTATCAGATATCATATTTTAAGACTTAAAAACACAGTAACTCGATAATATTATAGTAATATTTCGATCAAATAAATCCATGGCAAAAAAATAGAGGTTTCAATGCCTCACAGAAGACGCAGTTTGGCCTTCCGGCTAAGATGCTCTCGGAAATGGTATAAGATATTGCTTATTCTTTTCGTACAAAAGAGAATAATTGCCTGAAGCGTATCAATCGATCAATCATGAGTATTTCGAATATCCATGTATCAACGTCACAAGATAGAGAAAACGAAATATCACGAAAGGAATTTGAAGAAAGAGTTATGAAGAGGGCGTGAGGAGAAGAGAGGAGTTGACGCAGAAAAGATGAGACGTCTGGCTACTTTTCGTGAGAGCTTTAAGGGATTACGTAGACTCCAGGAGAAGGAAAGAAAGAAAATAAGGGATACAAGATATAGTGGAAAGTTGACAAATAAATTATTTATTCTCTTCATACGTAGAGATATATAAGCGACTCCTATTGATGCGAAATATGCAAATAAGTACTGAACTGCTCCCGATTCATATTCGTTCATAATATAAATTTTTCATAATTATTTTCAATGCCTTTTAAAACATACGTAAAGATCGGCAATCTTCTTTAGCATATATTAAATACGTATGGCTGTTGGAGGCCAGAAATTTGTCTTTACCGAAAATAAATATCTAAGATAAATATTCATGTAATCAAATTTTTGGCTCATAGTCCTATATATTACGATATATTTATATTTGAATTTCCCGACGTAGTTATCAACTTTCAACCAATATTTGGGCTTCTTATTTCAACCATGATTAATATATTAATTAAAAATATTCATTTCCCATGTACTAATATGCTGCGCAGTTAGAAAAACTTGCGGAGATTGAAATAGGAATATAAATTAGAAAAGATCAACTAAATGGAATTTTTCTATTTTCAAAAATTTTGGCTGAGTTAGAAAGCAATTCTTGTATATTGTATCACCTGAAAATCTTCTACAACTTTTACACAAGAATAAGAAGGAATCCAAGTATTTGTTCGACATTAAATATCACATATCATATAAACCATATCTTATTTTTCATTAATCGGAATGGAATAGAAACGGGAATCAATGGAGAGGATTCAGTGCTAGTGGCTGCGATATAATTTGTAAATGTATTTCTGAGCAAACCATCCCGGAAGCTTTTTCGAGTAAACAATAAAACATTTCTTCGCCTCCGTCACAAGCAACATCCACTGAAAGGAATGTGGGTCAATTATTTAGACAAAATTATTTTAAAAGAATCCACCCAGCTATTTTAAAATGGGGAACCTGGGTATTGTCTGAGATGGGATAGTTGTCGAATGAAAGGGTCTGTTCCACTATCTTCCCGAAGTATTTTAGAGAGGTTAGAAAAGAATAGTTTCATCCCTGCTGTGCCTTGCACGTGATGAGCGAATGATGAGTTACCAGAAGTATTTTCACGTTTCTCCCGTGGGTCTCGAGAAAAGTGGGACGTTAGAAAAATAAATGAAGTCGCTGGAAATGTCTCGGACCTCCCATTTAGAACGAAGTAAAAAAGAATCTCCGTTTGATGTCCTCGAGATAACAGGTGTGGAACAGGTATGGTGCGGAGAAATTTCTTCTATGTAACTTTAGCTCCTCTTTCTATACGGACTGGAACGGCAGTTGATGTTCTTATATATTCTCTTGGCGCTGACGCCTCTCAAGAAGATACCATTATGAAAGCGTTAATGAATTCTCGTCGAAATAAAACTGCGTTACTAGAAATGCTGAAAGACTTCGGCGTCCCAGGGTATTTTTTATCATCTATTGTTCTTACCTATGAGAAACGTCGAATCTACCGAAGACAAGTGAGTTTTGCCCCAGAGTGTTGGAAGATAAATTAAACAGTTTCATGTAAACTTAATTAACTTAAAGTATGATTTTTATCTATAAATGATAGCATTAAAATACAATTCATTCCGAACATCGTCTAATCGGAGATTGTATCAATGAAATCAATTTTCTGGCCCGGGAAAATGTGTCTTCAAGTAAGTAATTTTATCCTGCTTTATCAATATACTTGGTGTTATTCTCAAGAATCAGCAATAATAAATTGTAAAATTTCAAAGTTTACCAAGTCTCTATTTTTAGTATGGATTGAAGTTAAAATTCTGATTCCGAAATATACCATAAATTCACTTCTAAAATAAATGTACGAGACATAACGACAATCATTGATCGAGAAAAATTTTCAACGGTTTCGTATATTATAATTACTTTCTGTGTGTGTGTATGTTTGTATATGTGTGTATATATATGGCATCTCGTCTTTGATAATTAACAATTATCCGCCAGAAAGTAATTTCTTGCGATTTTTACGATTGAATTTAAATCTGAAACTCTATAAGATTTCCCGCAGCTGTTTCGAAGCATTTCATTCAATCACTTAACTTCCTTAATTTAAAATTCTACCGCATCGTGAGTTAAGTTAGCAATTTTGTTACCACAAGAGCCCGCATATCCGAAACAGATTTGCTTCTAATCGATTTCCTGTTTGGATTCGACGCTCTCGAATACCGGCGAGTAATCGACGATTATGACTCTGAAGCTGGTCTGAGCTTAATTGACAACGGAAGAACGCTGAGCTGTCAACGCTTTATCCGGGGTCAAGAAATGACGGCCGCTTAAAGGGATTCCAGGCAAAATGGGTTTACACGATCCATCCGTCGTATTTTCCCAATTCAACCCATTTGGCAGCGGAAACATTTTACAATTCACGCACAGTTAATCGATATCTCTCCTTTTCCTCATTTTTTAGGGGAGCAAATAATACTTTTAAGATTAATTGATGCTAGTGTTACCCAGCATGTTTCTTGATATTTGTTTTCATGTCATAAGCATTATTAAGAATTCTTTTCATTCCTAACACCTTCCGTTTTATTAAGGTTGGACACTCTCATTCCATTCCTTTCTTGTTAAATCTCTCTGACAGCACTCACTTATTCTTCGTATTCTCTTGAGAGAAGCGGTAAATTTGAGTCCTGTCTCGGAGATATCGTTGAGGTCAGAGGTGTGCGTCATATCACTATTACTATGGAAGTGGAAAGGAAGTAAATACCATGGCGACCTGAGAACGGAGGGAAATGAAATCTTAAATTCTAGTTTTATTATTTATTCTAAGTTTTGTGCATACTGAATGCAATACTTTTCAACCAATGAAATAGAAAGCAAGTTGTAGTCATATTGAGACAATAAAAGTATAGAATATTTAAAGTTTTTCGTGGATTTTCACAACCCTAATTACGATAATTACCTCTTTATATGGGAGAATACTAGTCATTTAAGAAATCATTCCTTAACTCAAGCACACAACCATGCCCCAATGAGGATTCGAAATTTAGACTCCTATATCGCTAAGCCTGCTGCCCCATAAGACGCCGAAGCTTGTAACCATTTCCCTTCTTAGCTCTCCTTCTACGATAGCATATAATTTTATAGGAATTCATATTTATTTTAAATCTCCTCCATGTCGTTCAGTAAAAACTCCCATTACCCTCTAAGGTTCAATAGCATGCGACTGTGCTGAGATCTGAACATGTTTAAACCTTGGAGAGGGAGTTTCAACTGTACGAGGGGTGCTTAATAAAAACTCACATTACTCTCTAAGGTTTAAGCATGTTCAGATCTCAGCACAGTCGCATGCTAATGAACAACCCGACAAGCCAACTAATGGGTGAAATGACAATCCTCTGGATTAAAAGCTAGGCGCCAACTCAATGTGCTTAGAGCAAATATTTTTCCAAGGGTTGTTGCTCTGTTTCTGGAATTACCCTATCCGAGATGAGATAAATAATTTCGGCGCAACGCAGCATTTCTGGAAAACAGGCGGCGAGGAAAAAAGAGGAAAGGGTGGGCGGGAAGAGAGGTCCTGAATTACGAATTCAGGAAGGGGGAGACGTCATATGGATCCAAGACCGAGTGGGAAAACGTAAAAAAAGGTGGCGGGAAGACCAGAAATACGTGGGACCCGCAAAATAAATAAAGAACAAGAGATCGGAGTGTGTGCAGTTAGAACGCTTTTTTTCCACTTTTCATCAGCAAAAACTCACGTGTTCCTCTCCTGAAGTTGTGATCTTCATCCTCGTCGTCGTCCTCATCTTCATCCTCGACTTCCTTCTCCTCCACCACGGCTGCTTCCTCCTCCGGCTTCCCCCTCCTCCGAAAGGTGCTCCTCCTCCTCCGCCCCCCCTTCTTCCTCTCCCCCACCATCCCCAGGGGGTCAGCAGCCACCTCGGTCACCTCTTCAGGATCACCACCCCTCCCATCATTCAAGCTTCAAAATCCCCCCCCCCCCCTTCACTCCTCTGGATGAGAGAAAGCGGAGATACCGGTGGATCCGCGATGGGAGGTGACCCCAGAAACACTAGCGCCCCTGGCGGCGAAGTCGGCAGCATCCCTCGCCGAGTCGCCCGTATATGGGGGGGGTGTGCTTCCCCTGCTCTCCCCCCCTCATTCACTCACTCTCTCTCCGCGCTGCAACCCTCCAGCGCGCGCACGCCGTTCCTGTCTTCTTTTCAAAATCCTCCCTTCCTCCTGGCCACGCAGCATTTCCGAGGCCCTTTCTTTCCTCCCTTCTGCACACCCTTAACAGCACTTCCTTTCGGTAATTTAAGTACTTGGATGGCTGGCTATAAAGTATTTATGCGCGGATTTTGGAAGGGGCGTTAGAAGGTGCCGAACCCAGGAGAAGTGGATGAAATCGAACCTTGCAGTATCGATTCGCAAGAAAAATATGATCTGCGATCTGATTAGCATTTTTATGAGCACGGTTGGCACTTTCATTTTTCTACTGATCGTTAAACAATCATTTAGTGTTAGGGATTGGAATTACGTCTTTGGCACCTAACTCCTTATTTTATACATTTTGAAACAATTCCTTGTGCAGTCACATGCAATTATCACATCACAGTTGCTCAAAACCACTGTATTTTATAAGACATTTTCACGGATATTTTAAAAGACGGAATGATTCAAAACAGTGGTCTTGATTATTGGCGTGAACTTGCTGACTATCATGATTATTTGTTTTCTCTCCCTCAACGAGGATGAGGAAAGCAAATTGTACCGGTAATGATGTGCCCAAAAAATTAAATCTCCAAGATCTCCATATCCTTTTTCCTTTGCTACGAACATGGTGTTCCTCTTTTTGCCTCGTTTAACGATGTTCCCTCCAAGGTCGATTCTTCAAGTTCTCTTTTTTTTTGAAGGCTAAATTAGACTTATTCATTCCATAAATATAAAGAGTGTTTCCATCCAAGGAGTAAATCCTAATCGCCGATGCTATAGGACGCTCTTTAAAGTTATCTAAGATGATCTCATTATTTCTTAATAGTTTAAATCAGGACCAATGCACATTACTGTATCATTGATTTTCTAGCGGAAAAACATCAGGATCCGTCCTGAAGAATGAGAACACGAAGAAATAAAATAAAAATATTGAAATTTTACTATTGTATATTCATCTACATATTCTATACTACATATCTACATATTGCTGATATTAATTATAATATTGATTTATTCGTAAACTTACTTTGATACGAGTTGCATTTTTTATATAATTATGTATTATAGTTTATTTTAAAATTATAAATGATAATATTTATTCTGTTATTGTTAGTTATTGTATAATTATTATACCGCGTTATTCTGTGAAAGGTAGCTCTTTTTAAAATGTTAAATAACTGTCACCAGGTTAGATGTTTATTTGCAGTCTTAGAATATATAAATTCCAAGCTTAAGTATTCACAAGTAAACAATTGCAATGTTGCCGTTTAACTAGAATTAACTAGATATAGCGGCTCTAGTTTAACACTGCGAAGCTCCTTCTGCCATTTCCTACTTTGTTATTTCTCCTTTTATATCTCTTGCGCGCTAATTGCTCTCTGTCCTTCGAGTAACGACCAAGAGGGTTATCTGATTCCCATCGTATATATCCTCTCCTTCCAATTCCATTCCCTTCTCCACAGTTTTCGCACTATCTCCGCTTCCGTTGCGTTACTTTTATATTCCCATAAACATTTCTACTTTAATGCTAGTGAAGTGCCTTTTTCATAGCGATTCCGTCCCATTAACGATTCCATTACGTTTACGTTCCCATTATTTAGATGGATTTATAAACAGACTCATTTCAAGGATAATGAATGATTACAGCGCCTAAGGACTGCGTAACAGAATGCAAAATATTGACGCCTCAAAAAATGTACCTTTTACGTAGCCGATAAAGCTAGCAAAAGTGGTGTTAATATGAAATTATACAAAAACATAAAAGTAAATTACAAATAAATTTTTAAATAATTATTCTTCATTCTATTCTAATTTTCTGTTACCAGCTATACCATACTGCTTGAGCGAATACGAGGAAAATATTAACCAAGTATGTGTAACAGCGACTTACAACTGGCTAAACTAAATAATCATCATTTACATTCATCCTAAAGTATTTTTCTAAATATCAATTTCATTAGTAAATTAAGTGACTCGTAATAATTCTAAAGGGAGAACATTGAACCGTAGGTATCAAAGCATTGGTGCAATTTTGGTTGCCAGTATGGAGCAAAATTTGGATTTTTCATTGAGCCTGAGCGAAAACCGAAGGAAACAATATTAAGCTTGCGTTAGGTCAGTAACCAGCAGAAATACCTGAGAATTAGTTCATGGAACTCCTTGGAAAAAGCATGTTTTTTAAAAAGGAGCTGAATGAGTCTTAATAACACAAATTATCTCCTAATGTTTCATAATTCCAATTATATTACAGGTTATGCTTTTATTTTAACTCTCACTTCTCTCTTACATTTACGGGTTACGACGAAACGAAGGTTGCATGAAATGGACAGTCATCAATAAAGAAGGAATCGATAAAGGAGTCTCTCTCCTGTTGCGCCTTCAACAGGAGTACTTCGAAGAACTAAAAAGAATTGTGGCCTTTCCTTCTCGATCTGCTCGGATGCGTCTCAGAAACCATAAATTTACTTCATAGGTTATTTGAAGATAAGATCAAACCGAACTTGCTATTTCTCCTAAATAACTTGAAGTAATATTCCAATCTAATCTGATCTTGAAGTAGTAAATTTTACAGGTAAGTAGGATTTGAGGTACATACATCGCGTCATTCCTCAAAAATCATGAAATATTTTAATTGTGAAATAACCTATTTTCAAATTTTAGAAAAAGAACCGCGAAAATATACGTATTATATAGCAATATAAAATAACAGTATTTCTTTTACACAATAGTTAAAGGATACATTTATAATTTTTCACGTATATTTTTCGTATCTTAAAGTGAGTTTTCAAATACTCTAGTCGTATATGTCTTCCGCTAGTTCATTCATTTACAGCTTCCTGCATTTTCTCCTCATTATGAAATCTTGGAACATCCACAGAGACTAAGTTGGGTCACAGGACGCCGAAGGCAAGGTTTTAATGGCAAGTGGTGTCAACTTCATCACTATATCGTTCGCAATTGCTCTCTGTTTTATCTTCTTTTACTTCCTCCTTCGAAACCTACATTTGGTACCAAGTTATTTTCTCTTATTTCTTCGTCTAAAGTAATTTTTGGAGGACGAAGATTTCATAGCGACGATGACGGTTCAAGAAACTGTGAGGAAATGGCTCAATGAGCCAATGGCAATTTTACAATTAAAGCACGTAAAACCTTGCTGTTCGATACAAGAAATTTCTAATTCATTGAGAAGATTGTATAGAAAAATTACCGAATATTACTATACTGAAAAATAAGTACTCATCCTTGCCTCATTTTGTTCTGACTTTCTTATATTTTGTATTGTGATTTTTACATAACATATTATCTAACTGTATATTTTTACTGTGTATTCGTATTTTATTTTACTCTTTATTTTGCGGGTGATTCAACAAGGGTTTTTTCTTTGTCTACCTTCAGTTGCAAAGATCTTTTCGTATTTTGTAATATTTCCTTCTTGTTTTTAATTAATCTTTGTAAACATTATCATGGCTTACGAGGCTAGGTGAAAGAGAGGTCCACATAGGCCCCAATCTTATCCAGCCGAAATGTATTAGCGATTGTATTATCTTTCTAGTCATGTTATCAACAAACTGTGCTTTTTTAAGGAAATTGGTGCGTTACCAAATTCATGTATCTAATTATTGAGCTGTTTCTCCACTGCTTTATTATGCAGGTGATATTTGAAAGTTAGATGTGACCTCTTTTTGAATAGTTTATTATCATTTTGATAACTTGCATGCTTAACAACTGATAGTGTATCATGTCAATAACAAATTTCCTCTTTCATGATCAACTTTTTAGCGTACGATTGACTATTTCGGCAGGATATTTACGAATACATTTCATTGGCATGATTTTATCACCGATTTATGTACATAAAAGATTACATTAATCGTCACCAGGTAGTAGCTTCGTCGACACTTTGTATTGTCATGTAAATAAATAAAATCGAGTAAGAGGAGCAACACACTCGATTGCATTCAATTTTTAGCGTCAATCAAGTCAAGAGGTCTATTAAGTTCAGAGATGGTTAGATCAAAGTAGAGAAGGATGGGCACCAGAGCAAATGAATCTTTCTCCGCCAACTTCAGCACTGCGGAAAGTAGACACCTATCCTAGTCTTTAACTTATCACCATGAAAGTGTTTACATCCCTTTCCCTGACAATTACTTACATTAGATACATAAGTTAAAATAGGTTATTTAGATTACATTCTTATTTTAAGCTGTATAACCCCTAAATGAAAATAACTTCCTGAGGTCAACGCTGGAGAAAATTAATATAAAAGAGCGAGAGATTAACTCGCATCTTCTTTCTAATTATTATCCGAGAGCTTAATGCCTGATTAAGCACGTAAAGCATTGACACTGACTCTTGAATCTCCTTGAAAATAATTTGAGACAAGCGGGGAGAGAAATACGGGAAGACGGAGCTCGTGGCGGGGATGCCATGATTAATAATCTAAGGCTTGAAAATAAGCTTGAAATAGTGATATTCATCATACTCTAGCGTATGATATTGGTGGGCTAACAGTTGTTTGACATTCATCACTATTATTTAAATTAAAACTGATTTTATTAGCCAACTGTTTGTAAAAAAGCAATCTAAAAATGTTGTAAGTGATACCGATAGCCAAGGATTCGCTGCGTACTAATTCTCTGATAAGATTTTAAAGTACTTCATGAATATTTTTCGGAAAGGAGATTAATTTTACGAATGTTGCTGCATTTTAACGTATATTCCGTCTCAGTGGCGAGTCTTATTAAGAAATATAAAATTCAAGTGCTTCTGTTATTTTTCCTGTTTCAGGGTTTCACTAAAATTTGAAACCCCAAAGGGAATATAAGAGCTTTTTTTTGAAGACACTCTTACAAACCCCACCTTCAATTAAAATTGTCATCTAAAACACTATAAATGTGATCTCCCTTATATTTCCATCTTCTATTCAAATGGCTTTATCCCATTTTGCTGTGTATGTATATGGATATCTTTCGCTTGAAACTCAAGATCTAGAAATTCCATAGAAATTCTTTCACTTTTAATATTCAACCTCTTTCAAAAAATAACTTTAACTAATGTATTTATAAAAAATTACACTTCAAAAAAGCGTTTTATTTTACCTCAGCTCAACGTTGGGTTTTTCAGACAACGTAAAAAGTCTTTAGATGTATTGAAACATTTTGGCAAAACTAGGAAAGCTTACTGCAGATCAAAAGAAATTTAAATGTGCCACATGAAACTATATAATCTCAGATGTGTATTTCGGCAGAGTAGATTACTACGCCGCATAAGCATTAAAACCATACTATCACATTTATATTTAACTACTATATATTAAATTGTTATGTATTAAAAGATAAAATATATAGAAATATATTAATATAATATATTTTAGAAAAATTACAAACATTTTCCTCGTTCGGTAGCTTTTATCGTAAATTATTCCTACCATAATCATAGATAACATAATGATTTCTTGAAAGAATCCAGCAAAGGATTATTGAAGAGCAAAAATTCACCCGAAAATTCTAAGAATTGCTATAAATTCAATATTTTTCGCTATTCATTGGATTAGCATTGAGGGCTAGCAAATTCTATTCAAATGATTTACGCGAACTGATTAAGTTCAAGGTTGAATTTAAAAAAAAAACATCAAAAAATCATAATAAACTCAGAAATTAATTTCATTTAAATTAATACTCAATATATGGTCTAAGCTTGCTAGATCAAAGTCTAAAATTTTTAATTGATTCAGCCACTAAGTAAGGATGATACGCTTATTTGTAGCACCTGTAATTTGGTAAATCACTCTTTTATATTTCTATTCCCAGAATGCGACGCTAGTATAGTAAACTTATTTACATTGAATCAATACTTACTGTTATTTCTTTAAATACTCAAATTATTCCACCTCCATTGTCATCCTTTTTGAGCTTTGATATCTCTTTCTTTCGACCTCAGCGGAGAAATCAGCTGCCCCGTTTCCCAGCATCTCTCTTTCGCCGATACTATCTTTTCATCTCTGCTTCACAGAAACCGGCAGTTTCTTCCAATTCCGTCCTTGCTCTCGATAAGGGGGCACAATCCGCTCTGACCCATCCCTTTAGTCCACAGTGCTGTCTACGCGATATAATCCGAACATATCCCGTATCTCCTAAGTTTCAAGGTACAATACTTTCCCTTCTGGCTCTCATTCCCTCCTATGATTTCCTTCAACGCCCGTACCTGAGTTTTAAGAGAGTTTGGTGGTTTTCTTGGTTCCCACATCAAGCATCGCGGTCTTCAAAGCCACAATGAAAGCTGAATTTTTTTCAGACTTTATTGCGGAATAAAATGCTGAGTATTTAATCTTTAGCATTTCTCTTGTTATTTCCTCTTAAAATGCTCCAGTTGCCATTGACAATCAAAGATCATGAGCAGGGGGAGGTTATGATTAATGCATAAGCGTGTAACGAAATGCCGATAAACTTTTCTTATACATAGAAGATTGGTCCAAGTCATGCCTTCCAGTTATTATTTACCTAATTTGATAAAAATTGATTTTTATTCATTTTGCTCTTCTTCTAATTTGAAGGAAAAATTCTCAAATATTGTGCAAGTAATATTTTGATTCCCGAAATATTGTTGAAGGGAAATGGCGGTGGCCAATCGTCCTGGTCCCATGTTCTAAACGAATGATGAGACAGGATGTGATACAAATTGAAGGAAAGACTATTCTGTTGTGGCAGAATAACTGGATAAGCCAACAAGTGAGAAATACAGATTCAAGTCTCAGCTATGGTAGATTTTTTCTTTATCTAAATTTAAGCATGTATTTCATGTGCTCCTCATCATTTGTATTCTTCAAATAAAGATAGACCATGAAATTGCTCATCAATATGCTTTGGTCAACCTTTAAAGCTACTAATAAGCTGAAATACCACTTTGATACTTTTTATTCTACTAATTTAATCATGCTTGTCTTATATTCATGAATGAGATTTCAACAGATGTAATGTAAATAAAAATTTTTAATTTTTATGTAAGAGGGTGGTTTTCTGTGTTGAAGAAATTACAATTACAATTACAAAAAGAGAAAAATCATTTGTAGTGAAATTCATGAAAATGATTTATATTGCTCCCAATGACTTTAACTTTTCTTTTTTCTTTTGTGAATGGACTCTGATCCAGTAAGAAGCTTGTGAGAAATTTTGTGATGTTTTATAGCTTTGTGATTCGCGCCTTGGACATCCATCACTCCTCAACTGTTATTTAGCGCCCGCGCGAAAGTTCCATTTTCTGTCAGAGTGGAAGAATGAGGCACCGTGGTAAGATGCTCTAACTTCTCGGGAAAGGTAAGATCTCCATGTGGTATTTGCTTTACATAAATATTTAGGAAATTGGAATTGATTTTTATGTTAAAACATCCGAGTTTAGTAAATATGATGAACTACCTGTAGCTTTCAGAATGTGCTTAATTCGATCGGAATCTTTGTAATATATTCCGTGAGCTTGGGTCATTCTTGGCCTCACCACGTTTTGAACATCAAATGAAGGATTTTTATCGAGGCTTCCAAGTTCATAATAATTTACTGCAAGATTATGAAATTAAAATTGATGATCTCGAATTAAATGCTGTTGAGTGGCTTGTAATTAAAATATTTTTACAACTAAAGATTTGAAAGGAAAGGTTACGTTGAGGGTTTAGTGAAGTTAGTTAAATTCATAGTTATCGATGTTTGGTAAATTATTTTTTTTCTGATTTAATCAATCTTTCAAATACAGTTATGAAGAATCCTTTTACCTTTTTAGCAGTGTATCACCCGTTCCTAACCTTGAATGTTCTAGTGTTGGCAGCCTATTGCATTATTCTTCAGAAGTTATAGAAGATCATTGAGATGTTTTCGAAGAAACTTGACTAATTCAAGCCTTACTCCATGGTGCTTCAGCCACTTGTTGTTTGTGGATCTCATAGTGTCTCAAAGTGAGAAAATGTCTTTATTGTGTGTTAAATGAGTGGTTCCACATCTGCAATGAGACCCAGGAAACATCATCTTCATTCTGGCATAGGATGGATATTGTGTAAGGGTAAGTTGTTTTCTGAATGAAATTTTTAGAAGAAAGCATTGCTTGTCGATAAATTTTGGTGTACGTTGAGTGAAATCACACCTCTAATACCAACAAACTTGTTGGTTATTTTTAGAATATTCAGTGAGTTAAATTTTGTTGTTCTAATGACTTTGGAGATTTTCTTCTTCCATGGTTATAAATATAACTAGTTTTTTGAAAGTCGTTAACAGATATTGAACTATCAACTCAGAAAAGTCTATAAGACAGTAAAATTGCCACTTGCCAAAAAGTATTTACAATGGCAAAACATTAAACGAACAAATGACCTTGAGGACTTGAATAATTTTTTGCGAGCACAATAGATGCAACAAAGCTTGAAAAATAAATACAGCTGAGTATGTGATATTTAAGATAAATTTCATAATTCAAAGTTATTTTGATAAAATAAAAAGATATTAGGCATAAGATGCTTATATTAAGAAAAATTAAACAATTGTTGCTATTGACATTCTTCAATCTAGTATTAACAATGTAGCAATATAAAAAATAGGCCTAATGTTGCATTTAGAAGTGAATACTTCTAAATGCAACATTATCTTAGTCCCAAAAATATTAGTACTACTTAACGATTCAACATGAATGGTGTGTGAATATCAATGCCATTTATCTTTCGCCATGGCAGCATTTAAACATGAAATATAAGTTTTAAAAACCTTCTGATTCTAACTGCTGCAGGAATCCTAATGCAGTATTTGCTTTTCTGATGTTCTATATTTTCTGGAGAAAATGACACATATCTTGATAATTCTTAAGTTCATGTACAGCTATTTGATTTGATATTTATCATAAATACAGGACTTTCATAAACTTTTATAAATGAATTAGAAAATTTTCTTACTTTTTGGTCCATTATGTACATGTATTGGATTTAATTTGTTATGCTTCCATCTTTCATACAAATTACTAGGGGCTAAATTTTCCAAGAATTACACTTTTTAATTTGACCTTAATTACCATTTAGCAAAAGTTGCTATTTTATTGTTCATGGAATGGTAAAACAATTAATTTCTCTTTTCAAGTATCAATTACCAAGTAGTAACAAAAATTTAGAATTGCTTATGCATGGACTTTGTTTTTCTGAAGTTTCAGAGGAAGAGGTTTGTAGAGTGAACTCTCAGTCTAAAGGGCCCCGGTCAAACATGCTGCTCAAAAACGTGTTTACTCAAACATTACGACTGTTAAGGGGCATTGTTTCGCTATTGTTCACAGAGCAGTTTTGACTTTTTGTGAGCTCACAAGGCACTTTAGGGTACTGTTTCACTAGCCCCCAAACATGTTTGAAACCAATCGGTCCGGACGAAATTTTTTGAGCAGAGATTCAGCATTGGAAAAGTAGTTTATGGCAGGGTTTGGTGATGGTTTGACAAAGGAAATACCTCCTTTTTTCTCTATCCTTTCATCCTACATACTCTTTAAACTCCCCCATATTCTCAGGAAAATCATGGAATAAACTGAGATTTGTTGAGAAGAACCATTTTAAAATCAGAGGAAAAAGAGAGGGAGGGAAGCAATAGGAGAGGTTAAAAGCAAAATTGCAGAATTCACTGAACACCAAAAATCCAAAACTTTGCCTATTCTGGATTTTCACGGAATTTGAGATTCGCCAATATTATTCCTGATATTGATTCCCTCGTGCCCTCATGTTTCTTGTTTCAATGAGATAGCCTGAAATAGTAGATACCTAATTTAATAATTATTCATGTGTTTTTTTTTCTGACATTACTAGGATATATATTGATAAAAATTCTCTTTTCAAATTATCAGTCTAAATCCTTCCATCTAAAGCAGATATTATGACACTATAATACAATGAACACAAGAGTTCATGATACATTGATCAACATTTCTCTGTCTCAAAATACTTCCAGGTGTTTTGGACCAAATCTTACCATGCGTATTCATTAATTTTGTTTCAATTTTACCATCTCTACTTAAATGTTGACATTTTATGAGTCTTATTTGGTGTTTAAATTCTATTAATATTTCATAACTTCTTTTCTTCTCTGAATATTGTTTACCAACTCTAGTTGGTAATCAAACATCTCTTAATCCATTCGTAATTAGTTTTGACAGTCTTCTTCTGATCTTATTCGGAGTTCTGTCACCAAACGCTCACAGCTTAAGTTACTTCTCTTCTTTAACCATTCCTTTATCCATATCCTCTGCTTTCTTTTCCATTTAATTTTCTTCCTTTCCGTCAAAGAGGCAATAATTATTGCTGCACAGGCAACTTCTGTCTCCGACATGTTCTCTCAAGACAATCACTGAATAAACTGAGTTTCTTACAAACTCTCGCCACGTGCGTGTGAGCAAAAATTTGACCATACATGTTGTCAGTGCCAACATGTTTTTGAGCAGCATGTTTGACTGTGTATGTGGCCCTTAAAGGTTTTTGTTTTTAAAATTCTTTTTAAGAGAAGCTTAGATTTCAATTCTTTTCTTAGAATTCATATTTCCTTCTATTTAGGTTATTTGACGATTTTCATCTCAATATCTTAATTCATAATTAAATCTTATATATATAGAAACATAATCATTCATGAGATTTTGTGACAAATTTGAAGATATTCTACTGTCTCTATTTGAATGATGATAATATTTATTAAACAGACAAATGTCCTTTTACAAAATATTACAATAGCCAGATAGTTGATGATGCATGTATTATCGTCACAATTAAGATAACATAAGTTGATTTATGCATAGGTTCAGAATAATTTCCAAATACTTTATGAAAAAAATAAAACAGAGTTCACCACATTCTTTTCTACTTGAAAATAGAGAATCAGTTTATATATGATCATTTTTAATAATTTGGACAGGTCCATAGGCTGCAACAAATCAGTTTTTAAATTGAAAGTATTACTTTGTATAATAAACGTTTCTTTTCTTTTTGATTTAGAGTGTAATCCATTATTTTTCTTGTGTGACAGTGATAATGTAATTGATTAATTCTTAAAATTTCAAGCTTTTTTGTATAGTTTTTCGATTGCTGTTTTTTACCTTACATTTAAATATTTATATTAGCTTCTTAATATTTTTATTTAATTGAAATAACTTTGAGTATATGAAATAATTCATTATTTGTATAACTTTTCTCTTGTCTTTCAGAGTTCTCTGTGTACTGAAAGTTAATTTTTGGCTACTCTCAGAAATTAGAGTTTCAATATCTGAGACCTCATATGAGATTTTATCACTGATAACAACTTGGGGACTCACCACTTGAGAGGTTTTCAACTATGAGTTAAACATTTTAGATAATTAGCTTAATATCTTTATTTATTTACAACATATAATTTAGTAGTTCCTTTTAACTTTGTGTCTTCAAATCTCTTTCATATACATGAACATTGCCTCAATTGGTGGGCAGATTCAACTATAAGGAGGTATTAAGAAAGTGTTTCAATGAATGATAGGCCTATTGAGTTTCAGATAGAAGAGTTCATTTCTGCATTGGGAACCCTCATTTCAGTATATGCTTTCAAACTTTCTAGTAGTATTACTTGTTACTAAGAGACAAAGGTTCTCCAAGCGCCGAAAGCTGCGACCATCTAACCAGCAACCGTTTTCTTCCTTCTAGTATTACTTGTGTGGTAACTATTATGTACTAGTGATTTTCTTTTAAAATTGAAGGCCATTTCATCATATTTGTTTATAGATGCAGGTTTTTACCATCAGGATTCTTAGATTAATTCATATAACATTAGTTATCTTCGTTTTTTATGGTTAATTGGTTTAAATCTCTTTACATAGGATATATATTTTAGAAAAATGATTTTGATACATTAATAAGTCCCTTATAGATTGAAATGTATATGTGAATTTATAATTAGCCGTAATTATAAAATATATTTTGTAATATCGTGCATGTTCTGAACAATATGAAGAACAAGATCTTAGTATAAATTTCCTCAAGGTGATTCATGTATTTATACATTTTGTAATTGATATATTTTAAAATCATAACTTATGTATGCTAAATCATTGAATAAAGAAATTGATGTTAATTGATCAATATCTATCATCATCTAATCATCTAAAAGATGTATCTTTTTAGCAAGGTTTTCTAATTGGTGTATTCCTTTATAATGATTGGGTGTTTGTTGAAGTGTATTTGGGTGGGGAAACAGAGAGTGAAGGGATAAAAATACTTGCCACCAAGAATGATGTTTAGAAATAATATATTAAGGATTACTTTTATACTTGCCTAAAGCTGACTTCTCTAAACTTGCACATGCATTTCAAGTCTTAGAATTCTTAGGATGTATCCAAATCATTATTGTTAAGTGCAGTATAAGACTGAAATCAAAATTTAAAAATATCTTTAACATTTTCTATGTTATTAAAAATATGAGGGCTTTAAATTTAGATCATCAAAAGCTGCTCTTAAGATTTGCAACAATTTCATAGTTAGAGATATTTTCTGAAATGTTTTCACAAGTGGGTTGTAAATACTCCCTATTCAATTGGACCTTATATGAATGTAGCCAGTTGGTGACCAACATGCTATTGCTCTTTGAACTTAAAACTTTTCACTGCACCAATATATTTTAATCAATAATGTAAAAGTTTTGTATTTTTTACACATAATACAGTAGATGAGGAACAGCCATATATATATATGGCTGTTCAACTATAATATAGATATTTTTGACTCCTCATCTGCTGTATTATATATATATTTAATATAAATCGATATCTGTGACTTTACATATCTGTTTGAATACATCCTAACTTTGCAGCAAAAGGAATGAAAGGTACTGAGAAGTCATTTTGATTATTGCAATTAGTTTCCACTGTAGCATGAGAGAAATGATATGATGGTTTTCTTGGATACACATTAATGCAATATTTTGAGTTATAAGTGGATCTACAGCTTTGGCTAGACTTTAGACTTACAGCTATTATAAAAGACATCTCAGCTGAAGAAGCCATTACAAAAAAATTGATAAGGTAGTTAAAGAGCTTTTAATTTGCCAATGCACTGATAAGATTAAATTGGATTTAAAGGGATTGAATGTGTATAGGTCTGTAGAGTGAAGTCATTGATGAAAGTAATAGAAATTTTTGGTAGATCTAGTTTTTTTAATTATTTATACCCGAGAATTTCAATTGCTTAGCTGATTCAAAGTAATTCTTACTTTGTTGGATTATCCCCAAGACATGTCTGAATGAAGCTTCTGAGAATTAATCTTTGCTGGACCTTTAGATATCCCATCCATCTCTCTCTTATTTGCAAAGAGTAACTCAGTTTCTAAGTTATAGTTACTCTCAAATAGTTACTCTTAGTACAAAGTGTAAAATGTTGTGATTTTTCATTCACAGGACTGATAGAAACTATGCAAGACCAGCATTGTGAAGAACGAAGTACTGAATGTACTATGTGAAGTATTAACTTATGGCTGACTCAAGTTGGAAGACAGGAGCTTCCCATAGAAAAAATATGGCTTCTTGAGGTTTTGCAAATGAAGTTTAAAAAAGTGTTTAAATTCTTTTTGAAAAATTATCCATCTAAAGTTTTTATCCGTTGTTTTGATTGCTTGGTGTAAAATACTTAAATAGAATATATATTTTTATAATAATGTCACTATGTATGCAAAGGTGAATGTAACTTTATTTTCAGGCTAAGATTTGAAGTTTCAAATTTATTTTGTTGTAATTGAATTAACAAAAGCATTAAAGTTTTCATAAAGTATTTATTATACAATTGTACATTTTTTTAGTTTAGCTTGCAGAAGTTGAAGTCCAGCATCTCAGAATAGTTCTCAAAGTCCAACTTGAGAACATGGCAGAAAATGCAAAGTTCAAAACTGAAGTCTTAAAGAGACTTCTATTTTTGACTTTGACTTTTCACCATGTTCTCAAGTTGGACTTTGAGTACTTTTCTGAGATGCTGGGCTTCAACTTCTGCATGTAGTGAAAAATCCCAAGAAAAACACCAAAGTCCAAAATGTAAACCAATTCAAAAATTTGATCTTGAAAAACTTTTCTATCTCAAACAGTCAAGAGAAAGACTTTCGAGAGTCTCTCCGTGTTTTGAATCCACAAAATATTTTGGGAAAATCTTTATTCACATGATAAATTATTTACAGATTATAAATACAAATTCAATTCTATATACAATAAGAGACCAAATTAGGTGCTTGTCACCACAATTGTATTATTCACATTGTTTGCCTGAAATAATTAAAAAGATTGAATTGGCAAAAATTCAGAAAATCAGTAAAATTTAAATGAAATTTTAAAATGAATTTTAAGATCTAAAAAGAGAACTATAACATTTCATTAGTAATTATTTAAATATCACAGCAAAAAAATTAGCAAAATCTTTAACATATACCAACAAAATAAATACATTATGTATATTTCATGCGGAAAATGAGATTTAGTACCATGACTTTTTGCTTAAATTTAAGGAAATTGGAAATTAATTGAAAATTTATCCATATCAATACATTTGAGAAAATCTTGAGAGTAATAATATTTTGTCCAATAAAGGCAAGTGAAATTTTCATTTAAAATAAAATAAAGAATATTAGAAATAGCAGGAAAATTCAAACTGCAAACATTTCGATCTACCACTATTAACAAAGTAAATAGTTATTTTTATAGTGCAAAATAAGAATTGAAATTGTTAAATATCCAATTATAAAGTACAGTAAGTAAAAACATAAAAAGCATCTAAAGAAATACAAAAGTAGCTAGAAAAATATAAAAATTCCACTTCAATCCTGTAAAAAATCTGAAGCCATTCTTTATTTAACAGAAAGATTGCATTTGCTCCTTTGATGCACATCTATTAAAATTAATACTGCTAATGCTAAAAAGATAAATTATAATTACTCACACGGAAAAGATGTTGGATGAATTTATGGTTAAATTCTCTATAAGGAAGTAATAATAGATCAGAATACGTAAAACAAAAGATAACAGATGCTACGAATGACTTAATTATCCATTACTCACGCAGTTTACTATATCTAGGAGAATACGCGATTCAACTACTATACAGTAGCAAGAATCATTTACTAGATACGAGTCAGATGAATATGATCTTCAGAGGTGAAAAGTTTCTAAGAGGCCGGGATTTGCTTTTCTTATTTCTCCATAGCGATGACTAAAATTTTGGCTTCCAATTTAATAGATCTCGCTTTCTCTATGTTTAAATATTTTCCAAGGCTATTTTAATTCTTATATTGAGCGTCATATGCAACTTTTATTCTATGCTTTTACTAAACTTATTATCCACTTTACGGACTGTCCCGGAAAATTCCCGCCCCCCTTTCCCTTTACGAGGACCGACCACGTAGTTTTAGTGTCGTTTACTACGTAATTTAGCGGTTTTATCCGATTTTTACAATTTTACGATATTCTTCATTAAGGATTGACGAAATTATTCAATCATCTGCGCAGTATATCTTAATCCGAAAAAAAAACTATGGGGTGGGATACGTAAAGGGTACTGCTGACTGATATCATACTACTTTATACCAATGAACTAAAAAAAAATATTTAGCATAAACCCACTAATGTTTGGCATTTTGTAGTTCCATTTCAACTCTGGACCATAGAAAACTAGAAATACTACTCCAGAGAAAAGTACAGAATTTTGCGCCGCGAAAGAAGAAATATCTGAGGCTACAGTTGGTCATCGCCCTCTTGAAAAAAAAAAACATTTCGACCAAAGAATACGTTGCAATACTGTTAATGATGATTAAAAAGGGACCTACGGATAGCCAAAAGGTGCAGCTTGTTATCTTTAGTTACAGCGGGCGCGGATTAAACTCCCGTTGGAAGCTCTTAAATGCTAAACGACTTCAGCACTCAAAGAACTCAACAGTTTAACTTGATCAAGATTTGAGCTATTAACAATAAAATTTCCATTCCCATAACTTTCGAAAATTAGAGAACTAATTTCGTAGAATCTTAATCTTTCACAGGCCATCAAACTAATATCTTTATCTATTATTGCTTAACATCTGTTTTCGGTGACGAACGCTTCTCCCCTTCACACTATCAAAACATAAAAAGATGCACCATTTCAAAGATAAATTTTTCCTACGTCCTACTAAAAATAGGCCAATATCGAAAATGGCACCATTTGGTCAAAAAAATCCAGTTAAAATTTGAATTTGTCCATAGAGTTTCGAAACTGCATGTGTAGATATGGATATCTATCAATAGAAATTAGGTACACCGAAACTGACACTGATACCCCCACGAAAATACATTTCAACTTCAATTCGTACAAACTAATACGTACTTAAAAAATTTTCGCACGGAGCATAAATTAATTTAAGATCATAGGTTTTGAATGAAGCCGATAATACGATCAAAGGCGGAACCACCGATTGATAAAATTGCACTACTTGATAAGGATAAAAAAATGAGGTAGCATTATTTATGGCAACTACGAATTCCATTCAAATTCGAGAATGAAGTAAAAAAAGGTATACAGTAATTCATTCTAAAGACAGAATTGGAAAGGCGAGATCGGAGACTAAGTTATTGCCTCTTCGAAAAAATTTCAGCTTCACTACGAAGTGGTTCGGAAATTAAAGTTGCCTATTTGTCAACATCAACGAAAGGTCATAGCTTTCGATATTTAACAGGTAAACTTATTATTATTCCCCGCGATGGTTAACATCAGCACTTCAAAAGCAACACTTTTGAAAAAATCTTCGTATGTTAGAATGAATTAGGTGAAATCTTAACTTTACTCTAACACAACAAGATTGCGCTAACTTACGTAGGATTACACGATTTGAAAGAATGCGAAAAGATACCGCTGATACGAAAAGTAGTACAGCTGACAACGGTGTGGAAATTATAAACTTCGTGAAAATAAACAGCAACTCCGTTTAAGGTATGATTAACAACAGTATCACTGTCCTACCAAAAAGAAACAAAAAATTCTGAAAATCATGCAATTTTTCAAAGAATTTATTGTCGCAAAATTTAAAAGAATTTCAAAAGCTAATTTTAACGGCGATTTCATGAAAGTATTCCCCACGTAAAATACGTAACTATTACGGAAAAAATCATTTAATCATTCATCGAGAATATTTAGATGAAGATATCTATCCTACCTTTGCTGACTTCTCTTGCAATGCTGCCTTGGTGCTGATATCTTCTTCGTATTGGACCTCTATTTTGATCGAGGAGTTTCCTCGCAGCTCCGAGAATCTCCAAGCCTGTTGTGCTGCACAGAGAATGTCGGAAGTTTGGTGCTGCACCCCAGGTTACCCTTGCAAGAACAGAAAGTAATCCCATTCAGCTTCCTTCCACATGATGTCTCCAATGTCGATCGACGAATCAGTTGAACGAAGACTTTAAAACGTTGCTTCCAGCGAACAAGGAGACGCTCAAAGTATCTGGACCCAAGGGAAGGGTTGAGAGAAAAAGTTGTCTCTTTGGCAGAAATTTCCATCGCATGCTGAAAATTAAAACAATGTATTTGCTTCAATACAAAAAAATTAATATGAGCACTGATTTTAGACTTAAATATATAAAAAAAAGCTACCTGTTCTTTTCCGGTCTTTTATTTATATTGGTCGAATGCACATCCTATAAAATATTTCATCCACTTTGTCCATCCACTATAAAATATTTCATACAGTTTTGGAATCTTAGAAACCCCCGGCAATAGTTCCAGTTATTGAAATTTTTCCTATGAAAGTCTTGTGAAATGGAGATTTTAAAAGAACCCTCCAACTAGTCTCGTGAATAAAATCTAAGAGACATTCTTCCGGAAATTCAACATTGGTTAGCCAAGGTAAGCAGTATTGGTTAGCCAAGATAAGTTACTCTTTCATCAAAATTTTAGTCAATAAGCACACGAAAATCGCTACTTCTGAAGACTTATTATCATAATTCCTATAGAAGATGGACAAGAAACGTGAAAGAGCTTCAAATATCAATAAATCTCAAACACTTAAAGATGTTACTCTCTTCACTTACTGTCACGTCTGCTATAATTCGTCGAGGAGTAGGTCTCTGCATACTTTTGTCGAAAGATCTTCCGAGCTGCGTGACGGTCTTGTTGTGAATGAATTTCTCTTGTCGTGCCTCATTTTTTATTCCCTATTGCCCCCTCAACCAAAGAGCTTTTTTCCTCCTCCATGCCCTCACCCCTTCCCCGAAGGAGTAGGAATGACAAGGAGAGGTGGTAAAATTGGATATCATGACTATTCCCCCATTTTCTTCCTTCCTCCTCCTCATAGAGTTCTCCTGTGGTTAAAATGACACCCTTCCATCTGCTCGCAACTCCAATCGAATGGATAAGGTACATACATACTTGAAGTCCCAACTCTTTCATTTACTTTCAAGAATTAAGGCGATAGTTTACAATTTAGAAATTAGTAATTACACATATGTAACTATTGAACTAAATAATCAAGGTGGTCTATAAAGATTGCAGAATTAAAGTAATTATCTGACAGAGGAAAAGCTTGGGTATGCTGTTCTGTTTATTTCTTTTGAAAAATTAGTTATCCGTATTATTTTTCTTTATCTTTTAGAGTTTTCAGCGTGCCAAGAGTTAATTTCTGGCTGTTTTCAGAAACTAGAGTTCCAATTAGAATTCCAATCCAAAGAGCAGCCTCAAATTAAACTTTGCCACTGTTAGCAACATGAGCAGCCAATGGAGATAGAGGTTCCACCGCTTGAGAACTTTTCGACTACATATAATACCTATACTGGAAATAGGTTTTATCCAGGTGAAAACTCCCTTACCGAAAACCGTGGATGGGACAAGGAAGAAAGGATTTCGATTGAGAACTTGAAAAGTTCAAGTTCGATACCTTTTTAATTGATTGCTGTAATAAGGTGCAAAATTTAACAATTTCAATAAAACTTCTGAATAGTACTTGTGCTTTAAATCTTCTTTTCTTATTCCTACAGCAAGAGTTCCAGAGCTAACGATTGTCCTTCTTCCAGAAACATGTCTCCTGTACCTAATAGAAATCAATCTCCTTTGTGAGACATAATAAAATAAACTCCCCGAAATAAACATATGCTGTGCTTCTCATTCTGTAAAATATGGAGTAAAGGGGTTTAATGTAGAAAAATTAAAGCTGGTTCAGAATTTCAAAATCAAAAAATCCATTCTTTCAAAGCAATATGGAAAAAGGTATTTTGATTTTCGATTAAAAAGATTCATGGGGAAAATAGAGGAGAAAATTAATCGAAACAAAGATTAACATTAAATAAGTCCAAATTTAGAAAGTTACTGATTAAAAAGGCAAAAGGTAAACGGTGAGAGCATATTTTGCTCAATAGTAATGTTTCCTTAAGTTTTATAGGTTTCTGAGCCTTTCCTTCTAAAAACATTGCAGTCTAAATTAGAATGAATTTACAAAGCAAGAAAATAATAGTAAAAGATGCACTCAGCATGGATCAACAATTTTGATTTAAAACTTTTCAATTAATGTTCAACGCAAAATTTCAAAGAAAAGTGAAATTTAGTTCTCCTTTTAGATAAATTTAACCGATTCATAAGAGACAAGAAAGCAGCTGAAATTTAAGTTCATTGGTTCATGAAACAACACGGTGTACGAGCGTTTAAGACCAGTATGAAGTTGAATCTTAATACATAAAGTTGAACTATATCAAAGCTCGATACGATGTTAGATTTTAATACTACATAAGCTTCCACTAATTTAAGTCTTTAAACAACCGAAAAGAAAGAAATTTTGAAATTACTTGGAACAAACTAAAATTTCAAAAGAATGCCACCTTTTTCCGTTTATAAGAATGGCATATCTGAAAATTACTTTCATAATCACAACATCAAATAATCGTAGCCGATACTACATCGATTTTTAACACTATCATGTTATTATGCTCTACAATCCCACAAACTGCATAGAAAAAAATAGTTGGAAAATAATGCTTCCGTAATAAATTCTCCGAGCGAAATATGGCTTAACATACGAAAGTATGAAATACAGTCTCAAAGCTCAACGCTAATGATCCTCAAAATCGACAATTTCAGCTTTGAATTACAATAACGTTCGTGTAAGATAGCACGAATAGCATTAAATCTAATTAGCCGACCGAGAAACGGGTGGTGCTAGTGACGATAGTATCTAATCCTTTGAGCAATTACCATAGTCAAAATTAAGATTATTTTCAACGATTTGAGTGATTCGACTCTTTTATTCTTACGAAGTCCATCGATTACGAATAATGACATTCGCAGCTCATGGTTTTTCACAGGTATCGAAGAAGTTAATCTTTTCCATTCAGTAAATTGCCCGATAAATGTGACATTTTACTTTTTAATAATGATGAAAAATTATTACAGCTACTACATTATTTGTATCTCCAATGAATTACATTAAACCCTTACTAAATCAATTTTGCGGTTCTACAAAGAATGAAATTATGTGTAATAATCAAGAAAATAATCGAAAGTAAATTTTATGTAAAACCTGAAAATTTTCTAACTGAAATTAATTTCAAATCGATCGTATTAAGTAAATTAGGATTAAATTGAAATATTTTGTAGAGAGTTATGGAGCGTACAGTGACTAAATGGGAAAAACATTCCTTTCACTTAACCAAATCTTGAGAACACGTGAGGAAAGTTGAAAAATAAATCATCACCGATTGGAATGAGCAACCTCAGCGTAGTCTTCCCGAGTTTGATCTTTGAGTCTATGTCGCCGACAGAATAAGAACTGAGGAAAGAAGATTCAGAGCACTCGAATTCTTCACTTATAGGAGAGATTATCTCAATCATACTCCTGCGAACTGAAGATTTCTCTGGAAGGAATCAAGAAATCTCTTACGTTTTCCAAACACATCGATCCACAAATGAAATATATGTAATATAATCATCAGTCAATCTTTACCACGATTTGAATCACAAGCTTCAAAATCGGGCATGTATAGTCAAAAGTTTCACTAGGCAAATCAGAACTTTATTATTAAAGCAAATTAAGAATTTCCCCTGAACTTAAATACGCTCTTGTCGATCTTTTAAAAGAAATCGGTACTTAAATGAGCTATTCTTCATTCAGTATACGTATGGAAAGTCCAAAGTCATTTACATATCGACGGGAGGATTTTTAAATTCGAATATCTTACCTAATTGGAATATTTAAGGATAAATTCTTCATACAGCTATTTTCGTAGCCCCCACACAACGAAGTGACCCTGAAACTTTGAAATACCGCCGAAAACTCCCGATAATCTCAGGAAGCCCGTCTGCTGCAGTTCTTTCGCTGTTATATCCACACTGAGCGGCAATTCGTCGAAAAATACTCGGACACACTGCTGTTTCTGACTTCATAGATGCCCTTGCATTATAGAAAATATCTTCTTCAATATAAAATGGCACCTGTTGTTTACATGTCGCTTGGTAGATTTAAAAAAATATTTTATCATAAACTTATAAAGGTGAAAATAGGCGAATGACAGTATCTTATAAATCATATCTAATGAAAACTAAGACTTATGAATGGAAAAGATTTCATATGATACTCCCTTTCTTATTTCTAGGTAAGGGCTTTTTAGAAGTTGTTTGCTTTTATAGTATTTTTCTTTACTATAGTTTCACTTGATATTTTGGCTATTATTTACGTTATTTCTTAGAATTTTCATTATTATTTTCAAATTTGGTTATTTTATTTCTTAAATATATTTTAAATCGCCTAAATTGATAATGAAGACATCGAATAGTCACAAAACAGTACTAGGACTTCACAGAATATAATGTAATAATATGATGTAGTAAAAATGAAATTTAACCGTTTAGAATATTTTATTTGTGTCAAATAGTGAGGAATATAATTGATATGATTTTTTGCAGATTCAGTATTTTTCCGGTCAATGAATTTGAGGACAGGGGAGAATTGAGGGCTTTGTTTAAAGTTGAGTACAAAGTAAAGGGGAAGATAATCGAAAGAAATTTCAGGTAATGTGATGGAATGTATTGGGTCAGGGAAATCGCTAGTAATGATGAAGTCCAGAGGGTCAAAAGAAAGGTTGTTGTGACGGTGAGTTGGTCTGATAGGGAAGTGGATTTTAACATTCGCGAGGTTAAGTTAGATGAGTAAGTTGAATAAGAGGTTGCCGATCTTGCTGTTACAATCGCCAGCAAAAAGATCGATACTTGACATTTTTGCAATAATGTTATATCTGCTATTAGATCTACGAGGTTATATTTTTATTTCTATAGGGAGAGATGTATCTACCAAAGATGTTTATTTGTTTGTCTCCGAATAGTACTTGTATGCCAACTATTTCAACGGTCTTGAAGGCCGGTAAGGGGAGAATCTGAAATTGGTAGCCGTTTCTGATGAGGATTGCGTTGTTTGTGGGGCGGTCGTGATGTACTGCATTGAAATTGGGGAGATAAAATCCAGTTTTTGGAAGATTTTTTAGAGAAAATGAGCCTTAGATGTACAAAAGAGATTATGGATAAAAAATCTTTGCAATAAATTCTGTATGATAAATATTTTCAAATTTCCTCGGATTATTACTTTTATTAGATTGCTATTATTTGACTGTGCTCGAGCATATTATGTGTGTTGCGTAGTAAATGAATAAACGATAGTTGTTTAAAAATGTGTTTATTCATAACGATCTTGGTTTATCGGTTATTTTTGCGCACTCATCACAGACAGGATTATTGCATTCGTAACAAGTCATTATTATTTTGCTTCTCCTTTTCACAACATTTTTATAACAAAGATGGCAAGATCTGGTGGTTTTCCTTCTCCTTGAGCTGTCCCTTTGAACTGTAGGACCTGCAATGATCTCTGCGGGATTCGTTAGCCACCCGATCACATTTCCGCCTACTATCTTGGTCATATAATTTTCTTTGACGTACGAATTTTGCAATATATCCATAATTAATGATTTGGTTAGTATTTCACTTATTGTTAGACAATCCTGTTCTTTGGTCAATTCCGTGTCATTTGACTTACGGATAATTACTTTCGGCTTCGATTGAATATATGTAAAGCTGCATAAACTGCAACAAGCCAATTTTATTCGTAATTTCCTCCATCCAATACACAATAACAATACATTCACATAATGCACCCTAGAACTTAAGTGCATACTGGCGTCTTCTTCAAGTACAATAGAAAATAGAAAATGTGTATTTCAGAAATATTGTCAGAAATACAACGCGTAAGTATAGTACGGAGAATATATTCGAGAATTTTTGACATTGTTACATTACTGTTTCTATCCCTTAAAAATAACACCAATTTTATAATAACGCTCTCCACAGGAAGCATTTTTCGTCAACGTTTTTTCAAGGTAGATTCGAATTTCCTTAATTCTGAAGAAGCTCATTTATCAGGTTGTTCTCATGTGCTAATTCATTAACGATGGCTACCACGAAATGAGGGTTGACTCAGCTGTTTATTTTTTCTAACATTCATGGTTTTTTCCTCAGTATCTGCTTTTAAATTGAGGTTTCGTGTTACCTATCGCAATGATTTACCAACTCCTCTCGCAAGCCCATGAAAGATTGGGGATCCAAATCCTCTGAGAATTAAGATTTAAATGAAGAAGGCCTGAAGTCTTAGAATCATTAAACTTCTCAATGTAAATCCCCACGTGAACGTTCTAGAAATTTCCACTCTTTACTCGGATAGGAGCGTGCGTCATGCTTTGGAAATTACTATGAGTGGCTCACACCATGGCTTCAAGGACGGTGTGAGGTGTACATTGAGGGATGGGGTGGTTTAAGAAGTTTCCCGTAATCTTCCACCTCTGCTTAAGTCGATGGAAAGCAAACCTATGGCACACGAAAGAAATTTCTGGGCACGTATACTCTATTAGCACTGTCCTTGATAAATACTTTAAAATATTCTCCAAAATATACAATGTGGATTTCGCTGATTATTATAGCTGAATTATTAATAGCTCCAATTGGCACATAAGTACTCTTTTATCAAATCCGACACACTTCGGAATCTATGTTCTACAAATAAGTTTATCTGCAGCTCGTCAGAAACTAGAGATGTAACTTCTGTGATAACCCAATTCTATCGGCTTTCGTTTCGAAAAATACATTTCCTATTCGCAATCCTCTATAGACGAGAATAATTATGCACCTATCAAAGTATTTCATGAAAATAAATATTTCTAGAAAGAAACCTGACTTCTACGGAGACAGTTCACGGCTCTATAAGAAGATATTATCACAACAGGTGGTAGGATATAGATAAAAATTGATTGTGCGGATTTTCGGAATATCTTTACGGAATATTAAACATTCTAGACTTCTCTTTAAAGCTCTTAAGTTGATGTACTTACAAATCGAATAAAAGTTTTGGATATGAGATTGTTTAGTCAAATTTAATTTATTTCCAAAACTCATTTTTAAAGTTACTTTTAGACTGTGACTCCTTCATGGAAATAATAATCCTGCTTGGAAAGCCTCATCATTTCGATATTCTAGCAAAGGTTGTGCCACGAACCACGAACAATGATGATTTTTCAATCACTACATTATAAGTAATACTCCATTGAATTATTTACAGGTTGTGGCGGAGACCAGCAACCATGATTGATTCCTCTCAGGGAAAACCTGCTAATCACTGCTTCTTTTCGAACGTATCACATGCATTCGGAATGACCCGTGAAGCCAGAAATTCGGTTAGGCGAAGTAAGTTTTCAGCAACTAGACTATTTATATTTTCTTGAGTATTCTCTTATCGAAAATTTTTCCATCGAAATGCGATCCATTTAACCATTCGGAGAATAAGTTCAAAGATCAAAGCTTTGATCAAATGCAAAATAAGTCTCAAAGACGCGAGAATACGGCTAACATAATCTTTTTTCAACAAATGCCAAATTTTATTTTTCTCATTCGATCGCGGTAGCGCTATCAAATTCGATCACCGTAGGATATAAGTTGCCCACCCCTAGACTTTATCTTATATTCTAAATAGGTATTCTACATAGGTAAATAATAAAAGCAATTGTCTTATCTCTTACTTATCAGATACGAGATATGAGTTTCGGTTACCGCCAGAAACCAATGCTCGAACATTGTGATTCCATAACATCATCTTCGACTACTTATTTAGCGTCGGGAGATTTTCAGAAACCCCGCGCTACTAATTACATTTCGTATTCGACATGAATTTTAGGGGCCCGGAAACAATAACTGAAACAATTGTAAAATCTGAGGAAAATTTTGAAAATTGTGCAATTTTTCTACATCATCATGAAAATCAATTACTTTCAATAGATTTGTAAATGTTACCAGAATGTGCTCTCTAAAACGCAACACCATCGTAGTTTTGTCCTGATTTTAAATTACATGGCTCTGATGTTTTTATTTTTCGCGTTCCCAAAATTACAGTTTTCCGGAGCCCCGCAAACTGTAGATGGCGCCCCAGATCTCTTTTATTTGGGCCCTTCTTCCTTCCTCTCTCCTTCCCTCTCATACCAGTCCCCTTTTATTTCCTCTTACTCCAACTTTTCTTTCTTTATTCGTCTCCCTCATTCCTGAGACCGTAGCCAACTTATTCCAAAACTCTCTCTCAAGTTCCCATCTCCTTCCATCATTCCCTCTAAACTTTTCCCCAAAAAGCTATTCCGACATTTGCTCTCAGCACTTCGCGTTCTCTCCATCCCGTCGCTACACGCCCAAGATCAGTTGATTCATATGTTTCACTTCTCCCGCCTCCTTTCCATATGACATCTTCACTGTATCGCTCTCTATTCTACTAGCGTCTTAAATAATAATAATCTAAAACCTCGATTTGGTTCTTATGATTGCCAGTGACTTAACAGACTCATATGCAAAAGTTAATTATTTCAGTCCCCAAAAAGAATAGGCGAAAATATCTCGAATTCATTCCCTTAGAGCACATGGAGCTCTGTGATGAAAATAGCAGTTATATTTTACGATTATAATTTAATGTATAGATTCTTTGTAAGTTTATTACTGCTTACTCTGAAAGTAATGAATCTAAATACATCAAAATCACTCTTTAAAAGCATATCAAGTTTTATGACGAGTTTAACAGTAATTTTCTACTATTATAAATATATAATTCATTTCTCTTGTATTTCTTGTTTCATTTTTTATTTAAATAATAGAATATGACTTTTTTGGCTTGTTCCCATCACTTATGAGAAAGGTTGGCCATTATGATGTTAATTAAAAGTGAAGAAAATTTGTTTTTGACATTAATTTTCACGACAGAATAACCTTTCTCCCGCAACTCTTACCGAAACAAATGGGATTTCGCAGGAATGCTTCCAGCAAAGGTAGAAGCGCTAACAAACAAGCTAACCGGGATTTCAAAATAGAAACCAGTCATTGTTGTTGATCTAATAAAATTACGATGTCAATTTGAAAAATCAGTATGCTGTAATCTAAATTAAATTACCATTCTGAGTAGGCCTCCGCAGTTGAGCAGCTGGAAACTGCTACCGCATGTTAAATTTAATGTTTTTTGGGCTCTTGTTATTAAAGATCTTTCCTTAAGCGTTATTAGCCATTATATTGCATTGCTGATTGTGCAGTTGAGATATAAGAACAAGTATTATTTTATACCGTAACTTCATTGTATTCGTTCATTGTAACTTGAATCTATGTTTAACTTCATTTTCATTCATAATCATTATACGAGTTTCCTGGTTCACGGAAAGCCATGTGAACAGCGCGTTCTTCGTCAGTGAAAGCGGTCCCGGGTTCGATTCCCAGTGGGACGTCACGTGCGAAGTGACCTTAACTGTCGAAGCACTTTTAAAATTACTACTGTAAATTACGAATTTCCTTAAAAGGGAGATTTAGCGAATAAGACATATGCTGATTGCATAAATAATTTAAAGCTTTAAGTAGCAATATCAATAATTACATCATTAAATCGATCAAATGTAATAAAGCTAGCATTATAGAATGATCTACAATTAGATAATCTCATATTTCATTTAGATTTAATTTCATTTAGATAACCTCATATCATTATAGTAGCCTATACTGTACTTACGAATGAGCAAAATCTGAATTCAAAATCTCTTTCCATGTAATTTAAATGTTATCAGTTGATTCCTTTTAATCGTCATCCGAAGAAAAAATAATTCTCAAACGAAATTTTAAAAGAGATTTAGAATTTATATCCTTGAAAGCTCATTGAACCTTTCATTATTTATTTGAAATTTTCTTAAAGAATCAAATTAAGAAATTAACAAAAGTGATAAATTAATATTTCAAAGTTAAAGTTCTTTTCTCAACCAGGACTTAAACTCTAACCAATCTATGTAAGACAATCATTCATGTACTCAAAGAGAGAATTCATACCAAAAATCTATCTGTTAATTGCAATTAATTAATTTTTTCTTTGACTTGGAAATTAGGAAATGAGTTATGAGAATGTTGTAATGGAGTTTTCTCTTGTATGGCTGTCAAACGTGGGAAATGGACTGCACACACTATGAGGCATGATAGTCTGTTGAAGACAGTCTTGGAAATGATGGTCAAAAGAA
Organism: Pachydiplax longipennis; assembly: GCA_036926295.1. Classification (NCBI taxonomy): domain Eukaryota; kingdom Metazoa; phylum Arthropoda; class Insecta; order Odonata; family Libellulidae; genus Pachydiplax; species Pachydiplax longipennis. The sequence goes on from JAVFKF010000012.1 coordinate 73,643,621, forward strand.
GGTCTTACAGAGGAAGAGATAAACACTAGACCATGATCATTACAGCAGCATTAAAAATTCTGCAGCTGAGTGCAAGCTTTATTTTAGTGAGTACATGTGGGTAAGGTTATAGGATTTTTAAATTATTACAAGCAGATGAAATACCCAACCACTTATGATGTAGCCTTGAGTGACTAATACACTGCTACTCCCATCCTTTGAATCTCAAGTTTCAGGATCTATGAACAATATTTGAAAAGTAGGGACCATGGGATCATGGCATCATTATTACTCCCTTTTTTTAATCAGTGCATATCCTTACATTATCATGGTTAACATGTGTGCCAACAAATAATTGAAAAAGTGTAATTCACATTTATAATTCTATTTTGTGTCTAATATTTCAATATATAGTTCAGTAGTGTATATAATCGGTATGCTTATTACTTCTACAATGTTTTCTTATTTCCAGCTTATGGTAAGGATTTTCTGTTTTTGCTCACTTTTAAGTAAACCCTTTCATTAGGGTTGTGCAGGTTTTTCATACCATTTTCATATATGGGTGTTTTCCTGCTGTGGATTAATTTCCCAAGCTTCACTTGGGTTTTATTAAATACTCAAATAAATTTATCATTCCTCTATTAATTTGAGTTCAAATTTAATTAGTAGTTTGATACAATTTCTATGATTTAAATGGAAGAGGATATACTATATACTATATAGGATATACTACTATATAGTCTCAATTTTGCCCAAAATAAAGACAAGATTTATTAATTTATTTCCTCATGATATGGAATGCATCAGCATCATTTTAGGATGCATTTCTTATATATACAGAGACCTGATACCCTTAAATAGAGCATATAAAATATCATAAACAATAAATTGCTCAGCTCCAGGATAACATTATTGCTCAATGTTTATATCACCACAATATCATGACAAAGGAGAGACATAAGAGTATGAATATCTCAAATGTTTCATTTAAATCAGTTCATGTTTCAAAAATCAGTTTTACTTTCACATTTCTCAAACTTGATACTTCATAAAAGAAAATTGGTTTCATCTCTCTATCTCACTGTTGAAAATGCCTTCAAGAAAAATTTTAATTTTAGCTATAATTGTCTTGGGTAAATTATAAAAGTAGTAGATTATTTTAAAACTATGAATTTTTCATTTGATTGGCATCACAGATGCTAGATAACATTCAACTTGTATTATTTAAAAATGATATAGCCTATATATAGCCTTATCATACTTCCAGTTAGCCTGTTGTATATAAGATTAGTCTTCCTTAGCTTTGGTGCAATATTTAGTACCATTGTTGCCAAATGCTTCATGACCTATTTGCTAATATACTTCTATGGTTTTGCCAAAGCTAAGAATTGAGCTAACTCTACCTACCTTAAATTGCCATTTTGTACAAATTTGAAGCAATTTTTTAGTAAAAAAAATTACTGTAAATCAAGATGGTTCATTTCTTGCATACATCTGTATTTAAGAACCTATAACCAATCAATGATTAATATGCTTAGAACATCACTGATTATTTTTATTCAATTTTCATTCCCATCCTGGACTATGCAATTTACTCCTGATATTATTATTATTATTATTATTATTACAAATTTACTACAGATAGGCTATTAGCCAGGTGGCAGTGTCCCTTGCAATACAATAACAAATGAAAAGTTTTCAAGCTAGACCATTCTCTTGCTTTTGTATTTTTATGCTATAACTTTAACTCTTTTAAATCATTTCTTCACATTCTTTTATCCTCAATAACATAATGATAAAAACTCCAAATGCTCACAATTGAATTATTTCCTTAATTCAAATCAACAAGTCTAGTCTGCTTCACAAATACTTCATAGTCTTCTCCAATCCTCAAGACTTACAGCTATAAAATATTTTTGTCTTTCTATTAACTTTCTCATAGTTGCACGAAGATCCTCTTTTTAAAGATTTCAAGGAAATTTCTGTATTTTCTTGCTCATAAGGCACATTTGTTTTACATAGAAATACACAGAAAATCACTCTGCATCTCAAATGGTCATGTCTCAATGTCAAATCTTGCCTTAGGACTACAGGTTGCATTTAAAATAGACTGCAGAATACATTTTCAAAGTCACTCTGACATCAAACTGAGTTCCAAAAACATCCCCTTGAAACTTGCTTCTATTTACTAAGATTAATTATTTATTTAGTAGAAATGTATTTTTTACATCATTTGGGAAAAGTGCTTCTTGGTATCACCATAAACAGTATTGTAAGTTAATAGAAGAGTTTTTTTTTCAAAATATATGACCAAAACTGGGGTGCATCTTACATACTTACATCTTACTTCTTAAAAGCCTGAAACAATGGAAAATCATCAAGATCATCATAAGAATACTAACTCTGATGAAGAAAAAAATTCAGTAAGAAATTATTAACTTAAATATCATTTATCACTTTGGAGCAATCAAATCAAGAAAACAAATGATTTTATTTTGAGAAAGATATTAAGCTAATACTGAACTGGAGCATGATTTTATACATTTTGTTAGAACATTTTTTGTGTAAAAAACATGGAAAGAATGACAAATGTTTGAAAACTTATCTAAGCGTCCAATTTGCTTTTTCTGTCATAAGTACATAGAACTTAAGTAGAGGGGTACAATGAAGAGTTGATAAATACTGTAAGAAGTTGATTACACATAAGTTTGCAGACACTACATCTCAACCAGGGATATCCAATAGATAGACTGTGATCATCCTGTCTATCATGAAAGGACATTCAATCATGACTGCTAATCAAAATAATCTTTAGCTTTTATTGAAATTATATCACTTACACTTTTTCAACTTTATAATACATCTACTTTTCAATATAAATTTGATTAAGCTTCAAAGCTCAGAAAAAATACAAATGATATAAAATGAATACAAATAGTAATAATTTTTGTTTCAACAAATGGCAAATTTTCTCTTGATCTCAATCATAGCCTTACTTCATTGAAGATAAGTTGGTCATACCTGAAAATCCCTGACAAAGTTTATGTTTCCCTCTGTTACAAATAATCCTCAGTATGTATGTACTTTTGACTCAAGCATTAAAAACTGCTCTCATCTCAAATTCTTTGTAGCATTCAGATTTTCATTGTTGAAGTAACTTTTCTTTGAAAATAATATTTTATGATTTTATGCAGCTTTTATTCACATATTAAATGTCCCTTAAATAGAAAATAGCAATATAATTATGACATACTGAGCCTCATTCCAATTAAGTTCATCCCTTCAATCCTGGACTGGTTAAATAATATCCAAGCAAAAAATTTTCATTGGCCAAGCAAAAAATCATTAACATTCAATTCAAAATCAGCATTATTCACATAATTAACTTAAGAATTTAAGCCACTGCATTTAAATCTAAAATACAGTTATGAAAGACATAGGTTATTTTGACTAATCTAAACCAGTTTACATGAATCTTTAAAATTCATATATAAGTCACAAGAACTATAACTAGGAGTTCCATTATATTGAATCTGCATTATTGAAATTGAATAAAAACATATTCATTCAATAAAAACATATCTTCATTCCATCTTACATAATGTGTATACATGTATGCCATTTTTTATTTTCTTCTTTCACCATCCATTATGACTTCTAGTTTATCATTTTCATTGTTTTCATCATCTACTTCTGCTTCATCATCTTCTTCATCTTCTGCATCTTCTGCATCTTCACCATATTCCTCTTCATCTGTGCTTTCCACAAAATCATGTAAGGATCTGCCATTTCCTCCATCTCCATCAATATTATTTGCAGCATAGTTTAAATATTGATATAAGACTTTTGCAACTTCTGCTGCTTTCTTCAAATATTGATCATGCCATTGAAAAGGTGATTTAAAAAGGCGATAAAAAAGTTAACTTTTAAGCCTTTCATGACATAATTATGTACAAGTAGCAAGATTATTATAGTGACAAAATATAATAAGTGACAAAGTGATAACATTCATCACATTAAGAATCATATCTTCATTTCATGATTACAAAATTAAGTTAGCATTTAATCTTGAAACTGATTTTGCATTTCTACACTAAGAATTTCATCACCATTTTTTCTTTGTAGTATTTTTATGATCAGAAAAATTTATGATTGATCTCTTCATGCTAAGGTCTCTCATTATGTTATTGCAACCAATGATTATTAAGAAGTAATATTTCATAAAATTAAGATGATTGAAGCTCCAATGTACCCAAATCTTTTGATAATTTTGTAGCTTGTTCACCAATCTGTCTTAAAAATGAAGCTAATATGAACCTATGTCAGAATATAAATGTGTTTACATTGATGTTATTGGACTGAAGAATTACAATAACCTCAATTAGCTTACCTGCAAATCAGTTTTCCACTCTGGCTGGGCATCTGAAATATTACAGACTTTGAGTTAAATATGCTGAAAATAACACTGATTTAGTAACTATGCAAACTTCCATCACCAAAAAGTTTGGAAGATACATTTAGAATCTTTTATTTTCAGAATAATTCAATTTATATATTCCATGATTTATATTCGATTTCAAATGTTGCTATTTTTACTCTGTCTTCCTATTACTTATTTATATCCACATGTTAAATGTAAACAGCAATCTGTATCACTTCTGGATATCATCAAGAAGGAAGTTTGATATTACTAATGGGGAAGCCTTCCTTCAATTTTTCTTAGCCTCCATAAGGCTTGCCAGCCTCTTATGAACTGGCATCCATTGATTTTATTTAACTCACATATGAATAAACTGTCTGATATATAAAGAAAAAAGCAAAGTTTTGGTCCATGAGCCAAATGGCCAAGACTTTGTACTCCCTGTAAAATGTGAACTCCAGTTCTGTCCCTGAGAGGACAACTCAGGATGATATAAACAGGTTTTTAATGAAACTAACATTTCATCCACTCTGCAGCCTCAGAGTTGAGTGGACTGAAACTAATTTGGTCTCATCTTTTATTTTTTAGATTTTCCTAGAGAAATTTTCCTAAATGTAATTTTACATGTTCAGAAAAATTCTCACTATTTTCCTCCTCAGACAATCTCAATTGTTAGACAAGTTTTACATGTTTATTGAAGGAGAAAAAAGATTAGATTTTATTTTTTGTAGGATAAAAGCATAAAGCAGCCCTTTTTTAAATTTGTTTAAATGGAAGCATATACCCCTAGTGCTTCTCTTTATGTGTGTCTCTGTCTCAGTAGTTTATATGATTACTAAGAACAGCTTATAAGATATTCTCTTTTTGATTTAATTTTGACAGAAATAACTAATAATGTAATAGTGATAACAAAGGTAAAATATTTTTAAATGAAAACATGAAATATTTTTAAATTCAGTATTTAAATAATTTATTAGTCAAAAACTTTTGATTAACTCTGAATCCATGATACAAGACCTAGCTTCAGCAATAAGCTAAATTTGAAGAATCTGAATGGTAATACAAGCACCTCTCTCTTTTCAGAATAAAAAGTCAGCCAGAAAAGTATCAATTTTAACAAACATGCCCATAATGTGATAAACCATGAGCAGGACTGAATATAGCAGCATAGCATAATGGTGCAATTGCAATTGCATTATGGGAATGGAATGGTGCCATCATGCAAAGAAAAAAACACTTTGTAAATTCCACAGAAATAAATTAATCGGCAACTAGTTTCGTCTGTCAGACATCATCTCAACTCCCTCCAGCAAACCCACCTATTCTGACCTCACCATTCCTGACCTGACCACCCCTCTCATTCCTCCCATCCTTTTTCCCAGAAGTTACCATATCCCGATGTCACCGGCTAATTCCCTTTAGACTAAAGAAGTTTTAATCATTAAACAGATTGCTATAAATAACGGATACAGCCGATATGGTGGATAAACTCTTGAGGAGAAAACCAAATATCCTCTCAGGCCGTAAAATCACTCCTTCTCTCTAATAATCCTCCACAACCTCTTCCTCATGGCGGAGAATCCCCTTCCTCGGAAGTCTCTCCTATAGATTGGGACACATGCTTCCTAATGACCTGAGAGCGGCTTTCTATCTCCCCTGGAACCTAGGGAGAGCCATCGGCCACCACAAAGACCCAGCGACTCCCTCAGCGGGGTGTACGGTTAAGGTATATTAGGTAAAGTATATTATAAATTACTAAATAAATAAAGTACATTAAGTGTTGATTAAGTTGGAGGCAATCAGGTATCTGGATCAGGAAAATATATAATAATTATCTCGATTTCTTTTACAATTATAGATAATTGGGAACCGCACGAAAGGGAATGGAGTTCATATTCGCTGAGAAATATTTCTTTTACATTTAGTATACTGATTTAACATATCTTAAAGTTGATAACAAGATCATACTATGTTTCGACCTAAAATTATTATAAAATACGTCATCGCTTACTGGAAAGCATGCATATGAAAATGATAGCATTAAGTAAGAAAACAAGATCATGAGAAAAGATGGAGTTGTTGATTATAGCAACAATGTAGACAGAATGGCAACGATGGAGACAGATATAGTAAGGGTTCGAAAAAGAGCAAAGAATATTCAAAAGAAAAAATAACATGAAAACTGATTCGTCAATATTCAACGCGATTATATAAATTATAAAATTATGTGTAAAAATTCCACATTTTTAGTGAATAATATTTTTGGGAAAGTTAAAACCATTTTTTTCCTCTCCGATATTACTCATCCATATTCTGTGCCACGCCATTGGTAGAGAGTATCCCCAAACCATGACTTAGTTCCTCCCCCCACTTAACTTCATAGATTCGTTCCTCCTTCTCATTTCTGGACTTCAATGCTTCAATGCCAGTCGTCTACACATCGTGAGCTCTTCTGGTAAAGAATATTAGGTAAAGTAAAGATTTCGATACCTACGTTACTTAAACTCTGCGCCTGTCCTTTATTATCTTTAGATTCTTCATGGCTTATAAATACGTAATTTACGACATTCTTGTAGTTTAAATACCTTACAATCTTCTAAATTTCAGGAAAGCGTTTCTTAAATTGGAAAATGTATTGGATGTGTGGCTTGTCTTCGGAAGTCTTATCCTATCAACCATGTGCTCTACCATGCCGAGGGACTGCGCTTCAATGAGACTTAGAAGTTAAGTGATTTCGAACACTTCTTCCAGACTTTTTCCAGTCATGAATTCTAAAGCGTGTCATCCCTTCTTATTTTCAAGTAATTTTATCCAGGTTTTCCTCGGTAAATCCGTCATTTTCATGGTGAATCGCACCACATTTTCCAATGTCAGGCATCACTTAGAAATTGCGATCGGAATGGTTGGCGTTTGACGAAATGGTTGGACCGGCGTTGAGCCATTCGAACTATTTCGAAGGTTTCGGCGTGCATAGTAAACTCATTTTCCTATACCGTAATTTGTCGAATGTAAAATCTCATAATTTTTGCCAAGGTTTCTTCAGTCTGAAGTATGTTCCCGGGTATGCTGTTCGGTTGAAAATTTCCCTCAGTCGCTCCATTTGATAGAGAATTCATTTCTACTCAATAATCACCTACGACAGGATGCTTGTCAGGGTTAACATGTGCTTTCGTAGATTTTCTCGCCAGAAACCTAGGGAATACTTCTACTACGTCGAAGTATCAGTGGGATTTAAGGATTGTCGAAATATCTCCATGCTAGGAAAGTCTAGTCTTTCCACATTTCTCCGAAATTAAATTCAGTCACGAAGAATAGTCGATCAGGGATATCTTTGGCGAGCATGAGATGTGTAAAATCACACAGAATAGGAGGTTCCGAGTGGGTCTCTGCTCATATTCTCCTTAGATCAATATGCCCCATCAGATTTCAGTTACTTTATCGCGTCGAACACTCGGATAGCAGAGTGTAATACTTAGATGATAACGTTCCCGGGTTCGATTCTCCTTGGTATGTCATATGCGCGAAATTACCTCTGCTTTTAAACAAATTGAACCATACAACTGGTATTAAATATGTTAATTTGGTTGATCCGGCAAAGCCATTAATATCACCCACATTATGTGGGTACGTACTTTGGAGAATAGTACAAGACTTACAATCTTGTAAATCAAGACCTCAAATCTGTCGGCGCTTCTTAGATTTAATTTTGTCCTTGATTCGATACAGACGTAAATCATAAATTTTACCCTTTTTAAATCTATATTTTGTTTTTCGTGCATTTTTATTCCATGAATGGAAAGAAATCCGTTGCTAAGAATTTGGGAATGGATCACTAAATCCTTTCATTCAGTCATATTCAAATTTTCAAATATGGTAAAATTTCCAAAATGAGTGAATAGAAATAATTTTATTGAAGCAAAGCGAGGATTGTTTGACTTAAAACGACTTGTTTCTATACATTCATTTAAGTTGGATTTTCATTTTCATTAATTTTGAGAGTGCATGTATTGGGTTTTGGTTTACTACGTTTGTCTGCTCAGTGAGAATGGAGTGTCTGTTGATGTGAATGGAGGTGTTCTCTTTTGTGTATTTGGTGATGGATTATGGTATTAGCAATCGTAGTTCCATGGTATCTAACATATATTCAGTGTGTATTCTGAGGGATCCCGTGAGAATGATCCCAAAAATTTAGTTCGAAGGAAGGCAGGTCGGTATGTTTTGGGGAGGGTTTATGAAAAAGGTAGCGGTTTAGAAAGGTCGGAATCCTCGGAATGGAATCGCTAGAGAGGTGGAGGAGAGTAGGCTAGGTTGTTTATCAGTTTTAGTTCCATCGTTACTAATAGCTATTCATTTCATGTATGTGGTGTGGTATAACAATGAAGATGAAAATCCAATTTGCATATTCTAACAAATTTAAGGTCTTCTGATGTATCTTTAAAGAAAACTGCGATAGTAATAAAACCATCCTTTGCTTTGCTTCAAATCCACTTATCGCGGAAGATTTTGACAGATGCTTTTGAATATCGATATAGATATTCCAGTATGCAATGAATTTTTAATGTGCTTCGGCTGGACTGAACTGGCTGTGCTTGAACATTTCTCCCGTTTGAGCAATTTTATTATTTCTTTCAGTGTGAACAGCTTTGCATATGTAATTTTCAGACTTTTCAGCTTTCCTAAGTTATTTATATTGGCTAATTTTCATCAAATAAAATTTTGATATTTGATGGTTTTTATGGCCGTATCGAGTATTTTTCTCGATTCATTTCAGTCAATTTAGTCGATAATCTAATGCACTAAATAAGGCATACTTTAAGAAATCTTGAATATGTTTGTAGGCTTGCTTTTTTGTTCTAGATTTCATCTGTTTTCTATGTACCGCATTTATTCTCCTATACACATTGTGTTGTAATTTTAAGACTCTCCTTTTTGCCTTTTCGGAGCTTCAATTCATCCGGTACCTGTTAGATTAGAATATAGTAGTATTTTAGGTTTAAGTGCTGCGATAGCTGAGATCATTTTGCACGTTGTCTTCCACCGGAATCGAACCCGTGACTGTTTTCTCCAATGTAGAACGCCCGGCACACATGGCTATCTGGAGCTGTCTTAAATTCGAGTGTTTCTTAACTTCAACGAAAACTTAATTAAATATAATGCCCCATAAGTTCTTTGCGCAATTAGTACTTTTAATATTTTTTTCCATTTGGTCAGGGTACTACTACTAAAGAGTTATTTCAAGGTTATTACCGTATATTTAAATACGTTTAGATTTAATCACTTTCTCGGAGAATTAAATTGCTTGAGTACCATCAATTATTATGTAACCTTCATTAGATCACCTTAAAGCAGTAGATACATTTTTAACGGAAAATATCGATAATCATTATTAAGGTTAATCACATTTTTGGAGGGGATATGTTTAACATCTTCTGCAGATGCTGTGTTGATTAATTTAAGAGTTGTAGTAATTCAGCAAACTTTCCAAAATCATCTTTATAGAAAACGTAGGGCTTGCAGCTAGGATCAAAACACATATTGAAATTTTTAAATCTTGTGTTATACACTTTCAGTAAAATTACTTGAGTGGATGTCATTGGAAGACTCAAGGGAATTAGTGGTGTTTCCAGACGTTTCTTCCCCCACATCAGGCAAGCATACTGAGCAGTTAAAAGATCAAGGAATAAAGGAAGCAGTTGGGGGCCGGAAGGGGTAAGGTTTTCCTCTTATTAAATTGTATCATTTCAGTTTGTGTAGTGGAATTAAAGTGAGTTTTGCAATGCTTTTTAAGACAGCGGTGCTGCTGGCTTGAACAGTAACTCAAGTCCTCTCATATTGTACACTCACCAGAAGTAACGCTTATAAGAAAAAAGATAGAGCCAATATATTTCAAGATTTTGATTAGATAATATAGGAGCATAGCTTTGCATGGTAGAATTAAATAGCAATAATATTGTGCCTTAACTGTTATTTGTGATACTTTTAAATAGTTTGCTTCATGCAAGTTTAAAAGGTGTATTCACCGAAAGAAGGTTATAGCTTTTAATTAGAAAAGGTGTCGTTTCGACAATGATTATAGTTACTTAGCCCATGGATGGGGTGCCTGCAACCTTTGTGCCATGTATGACCTTTCTGCCATTCAGTACCAGCTTTTCTTCTCTTCCTGAATTTAACATGGTTTTATGCATGACTTTTCTCACAATGCTTTATTAGATTCGGTGAAAATGGAATGGAAAATGTATAACCTGCATTTATAAAACATTTCTGGTAAACTATATATCAGAAGCCCTTTGAATATTATCAATATGACAAAGACAGTAATAAAATAGAGAAAATGAACACTGATACAAGATAAGGCGTTTTTGGGTGTCTTAGTATTTCTGTATTAGTTCGTAGTTACCGGAGTGTTTAAATACATTTGGGTGGGGAAAAGAATATCAGTTTGTCTGGGAATTTTTTGAATGTGGAAACTAGCAATTTTATAAATTCAGATTTCATGATCCTGCATATTATGCGTATTTAATGAATTTTCCTTGCACATCATACGTATTTAAGGATAACAACGTACTTGTTATGAACTTCTGCAAGATATTTAATACATAGCGGTTTCTATTTTTACTGTATTGTTACTTTGCTTCATTTATGAAATTCATTTTATTTACCCTTTCAACCTGCTTTTACTGAGTTTATTATAGATTGCAACATATTCATCGTATTTGCTTGCAGAGCCTGAGGTTGTAGCCTGCATATGACGCCTTTGGAAAGAGGATAAAGTGAATATTCCCTCCAAAAGGAACTGACAAGGCTATTAAAGGAGACAAACCTTGGAACACTGAATTCAAGCAGCAAATGCGGATCTCTACAGCAGCACCCATTAGAAGCAGAAAGTTGTGCTAGAAGACTCGTTGTACTTCATGGTACCTGGATGCTTTGGAATTTAATATTGCTAACTTTTATAATAGAGTAGATTGGACACTAGAATTTAAATACAAATCTGTAATTTCAGTATGTTTCGGTATTTTGTTTAGATGTTATGCATTTATAAGATTATTTCTGTGTTTTGTGATCCGTTTGAAAAGTGTCGGGACGGCAGTCGAATGTATTAGGTGCGGAGGGAGGCTGTGCAGGGCCCTGAGGAAGGAGCTTTCACGTCAACGCGGAGAAGATTCTTCGAGCAGAGGAAGCGGAGCCGAAGAATCGAGCCGATTGTGCGAGCCTAGCTGTGTGAGCGAGGCCTGCACGCGAGGCTTTCGTGTCGATCCTCGAGGCCGTACGCGTGAGGTGTGCCAGTAAGGAATGCCTGAGTGTCTGTCGTCCGTAGGTGGTGCCGAGAGTTACGCCGCTGCAGGTTGAGCCTCACAGCGGTGGCCGCAGGTCGAGCCCGAATGCAGTGCAGAGGGAAGAGAAAGAAGAGCCTGCAAAAAGCAGGCAAAGCCAAGCAACGAAGATAGCCTGCGACGAACTTCACACACCGATCCGAATATACAGCGGCAACACTTCGTCTCTACAAATATTTCTCGAAACGAACCGTCCACAATGCGTCTAGAAAGTCCGTTTTAACGCTGCATTCACTAATGCGATTGAACACTGCGAATATGACACAGCGAACATATCGTTTTTTAACTCTGCGTTTTTGAAGACAGCGATTTTAAACTGTGTTTTTGAACGCTACGTTATCACAATTACTGGATTATCATATTATCATCACCTTGCGTCGACGTCATGCGTACGACAAGTGTGTCAACGTCACCAGTTGCTGCGGCCGATGCTCTCTCAATACTACGCAATGTTTCCTCATACGGCGACTGCAGTCGACCTATGTGTATGACACCTTTATATGTCTTAGCCTATTAGATGTTGCGATTGGTTGTTTGCGAACTTTGTTAATAGCCATGTACTTAGAGTGAATGATCCTGCTCCATTTCGGTGTCCTTCCTACATATAATATTACATATGTCGCCTCATCCTTAAGGCTATTTTTTATGATGGAGTATGTTTTTATATGAAGTCGTTAAGCTTAAGGAAGTAGTTTGAATTAGTGTTTACTTGGTATGTTATTACTGATATGATTTTATTTTCATGAATTGCTTCATGGACTGGTATAATTTGTGCATGGGCGGGCGAAGCCAAGCAACGAAGATAGCCTGCGACGATTTTCACACACGAATCCGAATTTCAGCGGCAACACTTCGTCTCTACATATCCCACGAAACGAAACGTCCACGATACGTCTGATAAGTACACTGTACGTTTAAACGCTGCGTCCACCTAATGCGATTGATTACTGCGGTTTTTAAGTTTTTTTTTATCTCTGCGTTCTCCCAATGACTGGATCATCATACTATATCATCACCTTGTGTCGACGTTACGCCTACGATCACCGTCGCCGTCACTATCGGCTGTAGCCGATGTTCGCACTATACTATGAAAGTTTTTTTTGCGTACGGTGTCCGCAGTCGACTTATCTATATGACGCCTGTATGCGACTTAGCCTTTTTGTTTTTGCAATTGGTTTTTACGAATTTAGCTATTATTCATGAACTTACTGCGAACGATCCTGCTGTATTTGTCCTTCATTTAATATTACATGTCGCCTTTTCCTTAAGGAAACTTTTTCTGCTAGATTGCAAGTTGTTTTTATATCCCTTGGATACTATACCCAATTTTCTTATTCGATGTCAGTAAGGTTATTGAGGGTTTTAGTATGTCTTTTCTTGTTATGTTATTACTGATGATTTTATTTTCATTAAGTGTTACATGGTGTTATAATTTGTTTTTCCTATTGTGAGAATTTGAGTATCATATGTTGCATTAAATTTCTAATATTTTCTGTGTTAATCCATATGGTTAATTTTCCCTTTTTTTACAGGAAGTCTTCAACATTTTAAGGAATTTCTTTGATTGAATGAAATAAAGAATAACTTTGAATTGAATTTCTTTGAATTCGTGATTTATCATTATTTGTAATTACTGATAAGATGTATTTTTCTTGAAATTTTACAGGCTGTGTTGTAAGGTGTATCGCCCCTTTCCTTTCCATACGTGTTCGCATATCAATGTTTGCATTAAATATCTAATCTTTTTTCCAGTCTTCGCATGACTATTTTTGTTTTTGAAAGGTCTGTTTGGTGTATTTTCGGTTCCGTGTAATTTTCTCAATTTCCAGGTTCAGCCTCGTATCTAGCCACAATTTTAATTTGCTGGCGGAATTTTAGTGGAGAAGGTGCCGTTTGATCCGTTTTAGGTGCCCAAAGATGAGATAGCCTTAGCCTGCCTGATTCATGGTCTCTTGCTGCCAATTGAACGACAGATATGCTGAGGTTCTGGAGGAGTTTCTTCGAATTCATCAGATTACAACCCTTTGGTTCAGTTTTGGGAATCCTACAGACAGAAGTGTGATGCTGCAGCATATTTCATCCACGGCCATCTTCCAGAGGGGCGCCCGTAATGGACACTAAATCACTTGCGTGCATTGTTAAGTGACTTTTGACGTGTGGCAAGTTCAGATACATTTGCAGAACTTTTACTTGAACTGTAGTCTCTTCCACCAGTGAAGCCACACTTTAACTTAACGTGCTGAAGTGCTTATTAATCCATGTTCTCGTAAAGATCTGACCGCATTTTTAACAGTTGTTTTAACCCTGTACTATTGATTCTTCATGGAGCAATTAATCTATTTTGTGAATTTAATGTTGTGGCCGATGACCTAATCGAAGTTCAGGAGAAGTGAGTGATGAATAATACAATAGGTTACCAGATCCAGTGAAGAACTTAATTTTACCAAGTTTTCCATTCATGTAAATGTTTTATCACAACCTTTAATTATTACGTATTCTCTATATATGTACAAATATTTTTGCCTACTTTTGGAATCTTTTCAGCTTTCAGCTTGCATTGCCAGATAATGTATTTACATTACGTTTTGATGGAATCAAACATGGTTTTTCGTTATTGTAAAAGTATCTGAGGAATCGCTTGTAGTTAAATAATTAGTTTGTAAATCACCGAATTTGAGATTTTGCTGGTTAACTTCTATGGTTTTTGCTGCCTTTGGGAGGTTTTTTACGGAGGGGTTTTCCTTCCAACTTCGGGCGAATGCCAGGCAGACTTGTTCTTCCCCTCCGATCTTCCTGATGTCTGTTTTACTGTTGTTTTGCCATTTGGTTGGTTTTGTCTGATGTAATCACAGGGAGATTTAAGTGAAATAAAATTTAATATTGTGAATTGTCTGTTCTGATTCTTAGTGGCATTTTGTTCCTACAACCTAACTAAAAGGAAAAGCAACCATGTATTTTCACAGTTCAATCTAAAATTAACTACTGCTTAAAAGGACGATAATGCCTACTATCCTGCGATATGAAAGGCAAAAATGCTTCAGCTTGGGTTTATTAAAAGTCTCTTAAAATTCGTTTTAATATTTTTACCTTACATATAAATGCGTATCTAAGAAAGTAGAAAAAGCCGCGATTAATTCGAAGATCGCAGGTTTCCCACCTCTGTCATAGAATTTTTCGATTTGGGGACGAGCTTCGCGGAATTATCGCTTTAAGATTTCAGATTTCCGTTTGAGAATGTACTAGAGAACTATTGTTATCGCCTACAGAACTTTGGTCATCATTAAAAAGACTTAATCATTGTTGATGTTGCGGATGTTCAGTTTGATCTCCGTAGCCGTAAGGCTTTGTTGAATACCAAAGAAGCCTATAGCCACTAACTCCCAAGCGACAGCTGGTGGGGTCACTTGTATCTAAATAATTTTATGGTAAAGCTAGTATAAGAAAAATAATTACGGGACGTTTTAAACTTTCGCAGATTAATAGGACGTTTAAATTTAAATTAGTATTTTAGTATCACATATTTTCATAGAATACTCAATTCTGCTATTCATGATTTAATTCGTAATTTATCACAACTTTCATATATTACAATTTGCCTTAAAGAAGCTGAAACTGCATAAATCTATATCATCAAATTAACAACCGCTATTACAATGGTGATAGTGAAATAGTGGCCCTTAATAAGTATCTTAGTTAAAACTTCTCCTCGGAAGTATTTTCTCTTAGACAGTTATCTTGAATACATGGTCCCGCTACCATATATTCGTAAATTGAATACTTCTTGCCTTTTGGTACACGGATAGACCATAGTAGTTTTTATACGCTGAAAATAATTAAATAAAGAATGACACGCTGAATAACGCAAATTTCTAGATTACGCCGTCAAATCGAAGTCGAGGATTTTGCTTATAGTCTGAATGACTTCTTCTATTCTTCGAATGTACATACTTTTCTAAATCTTCGCTTCATTATTTCTCCCTATTGAGACTACCGCTAGGTATAACACAAACTGTACAACAGAAAAAGAGGTTGAGTCTTCTTTCAAAAATACAGACCATATAATGTTTTGCTTATATTATTGTTATCATATCCTTTAATAAAATATCCTGAAAGTTAATAAAATGGATATGTTTAGGATAAGGTAGATTATTTTCATGGCCAAGAAGAACATATGAGCCTTGAACTGTTTTTCTTCTATCAGCCCTGCTAATGTGTTTTCGGGAACTCATGCGAATTGGCTATTAAATCCTTTGAATGTCATCTCAAATAGAGCTTATTTAAACGGCTGCATTCACTTCAATCATATATATATATATATATATATAACTTATTGTATATAATATCAATACATTACTGTACTTACTTGCTCCTAAAAGGCACGCCGAAGTTAGAAGAAATAAATACGCTATCCTCTGTAAAAGAAAATGGGAATGAAAATCTGAATCCTGAATCCAATTCTGTATGTTTTATTTGAATTTAATTATCAAAATGGACGCATTAAAGAAAGACCCATAAATTAAGTCACTCAGCTCATATATATTAAGAAAAATATCAATTACTAAAAACTCCTCATCGCTGAAGGACACTTTGTAAATAGTAGAGAAAACTTACCATTGTTGGCTCCCTAGTATGTTCAATGGTGCAGAAAGGTTTCTTAAATGCCTCGATTTGAATGAAAAAGGAAGTTAATTTCCTTAATTTCATAATTTAAACCTTAATTTCCGGAATAATAATACTCTCGAATAACATCCTACTGGCACTTATAGCAGAATATGACATAACCGGAACCGGATTCAGAGGTTTCTAACGCGGATATAGTGCAAATACATTGGCGCTTGACAGCAACAAGTAAGCGGAGAATTAAGTGAGGAGGATAATAGCTCTAAGAAAAATATTACTTTTAAACCTAAGTCATAAAGTTCAAATGGTTACGTCACCACCAAAAATGCAAGGGAAATACCAAGAATCTTCCTTAATAAAAACTCATTTTAAAATAAACAATATAACGTCATCATGATTGGAGTATTTAATGATTCTCTATCGGTTACATAATTTCACATCACATTAGACGTCAGGAATTTGTTCATGCCCTTTATTGTTTATTTATTAATCAAAAGAAGGATTAAATGATAAAATTGAGAGATTCTTAGCGATAATTTATGTGAAAAATCTGTAATTCAAGACTCAAATTCAACTAAACAAAAACACTGTTTTCTTCACGTAAAGAGTGAAGTTTTGTATATTTTTCCCACTACTAAGTCTCGAGATGGTTCGTCATTTTTTTGCAAATAATTTTTGCATAATTCTCTTATGATCTGCTTCGGATAAAATATTCCTTTAAGGTTGATTAAAATGCAGTGTGCGCTGAAAATACAACAAATAGCACATTACAAAGTCAGAGTAGAAATTCTTTGATTCTTAAATTAGGTAAGTATAAAAAAATCAATGGATATTCCACCTAAAAGAACTTTTGATGTTGAAAAAATCATCGTATGATCTTGTAAATGGCTCAGGCTCTTTCTTTAATAGTTGCCAAAAGATGAGAAACACTGCCCATCTGTCATATTAACAAAGTGCGAATACTGGTAGATAGTCAAGGTCCCAGAAAATACTTACGGACCATCCAATAATTACTCAACATAGAATAACTAAAAAAAATCAACCTTTTTCCGTCCATTTCAAGTCGAGACCTACTATAAACTTGAGCGGTGCCTAAGCCGAAATCTGTTTCCGATTTAAATCATGAAGTTTCAATCCCTCAAACAAAGTTAGGTTTACAATTATCAATGTTTTGTATCGGATAATTTCTTCGGAAAAATCTGCTCAAATTAATTTCACAATCTTCGACTTCCTTTCTCTTTGGTAAATTCAAAGGTCACTTTACAAAAAATACTTATGAATGAGACGTTGAGATGATATGAGAAAAAATCTTTTAATGCTGATCTGGAGACTAAACCTATGACGAGACGAAAATTTTCTTTGATTGGTGAAATTTGAATATTTGCAGAAACATTCCGCAGAAACAATCATACTTAACTCTGGTCGGATATACGAGTAGTACTCGTAGTTTTAACTGCAACATTAAAACTACATCTCTGAATGTTTCATGGAAATAAAACATATATCTTAATCATAGAGGATGCTATATTTGAGCTTTTTAGTATTCTAATAAATAAAGTAAAATGAAATGTAGTAACAGTCCTCAAGATCAAGTTTTGGCTGAATGTCACGCACATAAATGCTTCGGCAAAGGAATACGAGTTACGTCACAAGATGAATAAAGAATGTATTTTTGGAAAACATCGATGAATGCCAGATGTTTACGAGGATGGCAATGTTACGATCCGGAGTTTCAGTGGAAAATGGATTCCAAAGTAATATAACAGAAAAAATTGTAGAAATACCAGTTGATCAAATAGCTTTGAAAAATCCATGCATGGAATGCTCTTTGGTAGATTACGACCGAGAGGCATCAATATGGAAAAGGGAGGGAAAACTGGATAAATTCCCTTCAAATTTTGTTCCTATGGGATGGACGACCGTGAAAAGGAAGCTGAGCTTGCAAAACCTAAACGTTTAAAAGAAGAACCTGTAAATCTTAAAATTTAAAAATACTTCCACAGTTACAGATATGAAATAACATGCTATGGATCATTCGATCCTGTTTCCATTAATCTGTTATTCAAACTAGCTAGAAGATGTGAACATGATCTCTAGACTGCATTCCATTGTGAGGCCGAGTTTCGAAAATGATACACATAGTCCCTGCGGTATCTGCAGAAATGAATCTCAGTTATGTCTTTTAATGTGCATGTTCAAAAAACCAGTCAATTGGGTTAAAAATAATGTTTATTTTTACATAAGTTTCCTTATCCTCATCTTAAAAGCAGAGCCGGAAATGGGTGATGGAATAGGTAAGCAAATCATCTGGACGTCAGCAAGCGTGCCGCCGCAGATGCTCCCCTTTAGGATGGCCGAGCAGAAGCAAGAATATGAGGACTGCGCTCGAATGATTTTGCATGGGAGCGTCCGTATAGGAATATACTCAGATCATGTCCTAATTCTTTCACATCCGCTTTCACATGATGAAAATTTTAGAAAATATCTTTGTTTAGGATGGATCTTTGTATTTCTACTACACAACTGAATACATATTTCCTCTATGCATTCTATTTTGAGTATAATTTCTAGCTCAGTTGGGTTCAAATCCGACAATCGTAATCCAGAAGCGGATGTTTCATCCCATCCCATCGTTTACTACCATATTTTGCTATTTTCTACAAGAATAAAGATACTTTAAAGAAGGGGTATTAAAATTTGGAGCTCCTGAAAGTCAACGAGAATTCCTTTTACATCTTAAATCTCAACGAAACATGAGAATTAATGAAACGATAAAATCACATTTAGCTGACTAATTAAATATATGAACTACATAGCGTGTACTCATTCTGAAACTTTAGGTCATTAGTTCCTCACAAATCTCTAGCGAACTACCTAATTCTTACCAAGCAATTTATTTTCATTTACGTTAATACAAATGCTATAGAAAGTAGCACGTTAAAAGGATACGCGCCAATTCGATTTGTGATAACACAAGCAGTTTGATGAATAGCGTAGAACGGACCCAGCAGATAAATTAACTATTCCGTCATGCACAAACCAGTCATTGTTAAAAAAATACTATACATTGATATACTTCTGGATCGTCCGATTGAATCAGTAAGTTCACAGATCAATACAGTCAATTTTACTGGAACGATTTCTTGATTCATGAAAGAAATTCAAAGGTTAACGTCAACTACATTAAAAGAAATTATTACATTTAAAAGTCACATTAATTGGCAATAAATATTAATAGTGAAATATCCTAATTTATCCTAACCCATATCTGATCAAATTTATTTTAATGGAAACTTTTTCTGGATTTGAATAACATGACGAGTTCTATAGTATGGATGGCTTCAATTAAACCAGGCCAACGATCCATCCAAAAGAGTGTAAATGCCTATTTTTCCCTCCCCTTTGTTTCCTCTGTGTAATAAGTAATTTTCAATGCAGTAAGCAAGATAATGGAGTTTTAAAAATTTCTCAAATATATATTATTTTACATCTGGAAAAATTAAGAAGTTACCCTTGCAAAATGGGGCCCCATAAAACTCTTGGCCCGATTGCTAAACATCCTCTAGGTTGGCCCTGCCATTAACGCCTTCAGCGTATATGAATTGGTCAAATCGATGTCTTTGGTAGCATTTACTGCCAAACGAAAGAGGGGTTTATTGTAAGAACCTTTTCCAAAGGAAACTTTCCTCCTTGAATCAACATGGAGGAAAACTTACATAACTTAAGTTTGGAAGCTTGTTAAATGTTTTTTCGTGGTAGCTCCACGGATTATTCAGGGATTCTTATCTTTCAGTTAAATTATTTCTATCGCCATAAAGTATGGGCTTTTTTGGGATTTTGAATTTTTGCTAGTATATATTTTATATGGTCCTCAAAAGAAAATCTCTGAAGAAATATAACGCTAAACGGTTGCTAAATAGCAAAACGATATTCTAAATACAAATGACTGCAGCCAGGGTTGGCTAAACGTATCACATAATATCTAAATAATTATCTTTGTGTAGTGCTTGAAGAATTTTATATTTTAATAATATCTTCGCTATTTCCTGAATATTATTTTAAATGAAGAGACTCCAACATCTCTATAACTATTGAATGAAAACAGGAATTCAGAACATATAACCTCTGACTCAATCACTATTGTTGCATCTCCGAATAAAAATATTTACTTTTAAGATGCCGTAGAGAGCAGAATAATTTGTTTATTGAGCAGAATTTTCTTTACACTTAGCGAAGGCCAGGAGTGCTTCGTGGATTCACATTGTCACAATAAGAGAAAATTAACTTAATCTTTTTTAATTTCACGTATAGAATGATAAAAAGGATGGAGGAAAGGACAAAAAGAGAATAAAATTCTGTGAAACACATGCCTATACTAATGTGATGCGCTAATGATGTAGTAATTTTGACACTAAAGAATTAAGACATCACGATTAGGATATATTAATAATTAATAAATCGAGGAATATCAATTGAAGAACCAACACATATTATTCCAAATATTCTGAATGTTTCGAAATGTTAAGTTTAATATGAGCGTATATTATGATAAGAAACTTTAACATTACTGAATTACTTAGGAAGTCAGATGTTGGGAAATCAGAAAATATATTGACTGAAGAATGGCTACAAATATTTGAACGATGGTTTGAATGTTAAGAATACTCTAAAATAAATAAATTAGAAAGATTATTATTATTACTTCTCCACTGGAACTCTCCTTTTTCGAATACGTATGTGCACTGCTGTAACCCTCCAGTGCTCGCGTGGGGTGTATGCTACACCTTACGGTTCTATTTCGTGGAAAAATTCCCATTCCCTTACATGTAGAAATTTTTCCTTTCTAAAGTCTGGAGATGGATACGTTTTCCGACTTTTCTCTAGCTTTCAACTATTTTATGCGAAATTTCGTTTATTTATAAATTATTTTTGTAAAGCTCACCCTGCCTTTTGCCTCGATTCGCGGGATGGATCCTTCCTATCCTTCTCCATATTGCCCTTTTTGAACATACTATAATGTATTTGGTAAGGGAATTACTTGTACATGCATGGCAAGAATTTATCCCTTTACTGATGTATCGGTTTTGATCTAGGGGCTTCATGTGAACTCGAGGGTAAGTTTTAGGAAAAATAATTTATAAGTCAACGAAATTTCGAGTAAAATAGTTGAAAGGTTGAGAAACGTTGGAAAACATATGCATCACTAGAACCTTAAAATGAAAAATTTCTAAATGTAAAGAAAAGGGTATTTTCCTCAAACTAGCGCGTGGGTGTGCCATACACCCTACGGCGAGCACTCAGGTTACAGAAATTGACGCACTGGAGGGTTAATTTACAATCGAAAATTGTAAAATCAAGGAAATCAAGACAATAAATATCTTAAAAAATGAGAGGATATAAGAGTAATTAAGAGGAGCTACACGATAAAATTACGGAATAAAGATTTAAAATAATTTCGGTGCTATAGATTCAGTATATAAGATTAGATATATTCAGTATATAAATACTTCAGTGCTGACTAGAAGGGCAAATAGGAACGTCTACGGTACCAATGCCCGCAATTCTTTTTGGGGCCCGTATCTGACCGTAACTTGAAATCATAGAGGCGCTATTTCATCCTCTCGTTTACAATGTTTTAACAAATAATATATTTCACAAATTAAATTCAACAACGGTTATAAATTGCAAAAAAATACTTAAAAAAGAGAGGGCCCGTCACCTACTTAGGTCCCTGAGGACCCGGCTGCTTTCGACACAACTGCACAAGAAGACAAAAAGCAAGAGTAACACGGAGAAATATCGCCTAAAAATGATGACGCCACAAATATCTATGCGATATACTTTTGGATATTGATAGAGAATGCGAAAAGCCATCTTGATAGAAGGTTAAAGAACCCGGTTGCGGTAAATTTGAATAGAAGAGAACTTAATCTTTGAACTACGTCAATTGCCCAGTTAGTATCAATAGAATGAAATAAAAGAAAACTGTGCATTAAATGTGCTTGAAGTACACAACATACATTTCGCGATTTTCATTTAGGTCTAGATTCTATTGATTTTCGTGTCGCAGCTGAGCTGCACGCACATGCAGAAGAAACCAGGCCAACTATCGAGCCGTGGAGGGGAATAACCCGACGGCGAACATTTTACTACTTTAAGCAGAG
Organism: Pachydiplax longipennis; assembly: GCA_036926295.1. Taxonomy (NCBI): domain Eukaryota; kingdom Metazoa; phylum Arthropoda; class Insecta; order Odonata; family Libellulidae; genus Pachydiplax; species Pachydiplax longipennis. Next base: position 73,666,138 of record JAVFKF010000012.1, read on the forward strand.
ATACGTTGTACCGGATTTCATTTTGAGTGGAATTATTATCCATCTTACTTGACTTTCTACAACTGAAAAATTTACAATTAGCGGATGTTTTGGAAGCTGATATAACAATAACATGGAATGAATAAATTCGAGAAAGTGTTGAATGAATGAACTACAAAATTCAAAATTTATATCTATTATAACTTTTATTTAATGAATTGTTTGCAAAAATTAAACCACGATGGAAAAATACTCCTACTAATAGGTAGAAAAATACTCCTGCTGCTCAGAAATCGCGGAAATGACACTTGGTGTCATTTCCGCGGACACGGAAATGTTACCTAAAACATAACTCTATTGGAAAGAAATTTAAGCCTTTCTCGAACTTTAAAACTAATTTACAAGTAGGTATTGAACAGGGAATATAGGAATGAATGGGCATAGCTTGTTGTGACTATTAAAATGACCCAACAAATATCTGTATCACAAATAATCTTCGCGCCAGTTGTATGGAATCACCAGTCCCTATTGCTATAAAGTTTGGGAAATACTGATACAAGTATATCATGGACATGTTGTACAATCAAGCAGCCATTACATGGTGGAGGGCCATAATTCACTAATATAGCTTCCAAGTGGGTCCAGCAGAGGTAAATTACAAGTAATCACCTAGTCACCAAGTAAGAATTCATCTACAACTCTTCTGCATGATATAGCATTTTACTATGCTCCAACAGCAATCCAAAGAAATAATGAAACTTGATAGTTTCACAATAGGCATTCAAATAATCAGGTGAAGGAATAAAATATTCCTCAACCTCATTGTATGTCTTGCCTTGATATATTCAATGATTTCAAAAGCATGGGTAAGGAAGAGAGAGTTTACTTAATGCACAATTACTTTCTTGCTTGGAAAACTGAGGAGAAAATTATATTTTTACAACCACTAAAATGCTCATCCCTACAATATAACATACTTTAAAACACATAATCAAATCATGCCAAATTAGCTCAACATCTTCACTAATAAGTTTTGGATTGATATAATATGTTACCCCATTTATGGAGGAAAGAATGGAGAAGACCAATCCAGAATTGTAGAACTCTTGCTATTTGGGCACGTATAGTATATCACTAAATCAACCTAGGGACAGTAAAGAGACATCTTCAAACTTCAACAGTCTTTAAATACATTGACACACAAGATTGTAAGGGTATTCTAACTTTTTAAAGTAAATACTCATAACCATTCAGATACTGCTACAAAACAATACACTCATATGCGACCAGTAAGAGGTAAACAATAATAAAAGAGGTAGAATAAAAATTCCTGTGTAGATCTTTATTTAGAATACACCACTCTTATAAACCAACATCATGTCATGATGTAATAATGACAAATGGTGCAGGAACAATATTGTGCAAATTTAATAGTTTTTAATGAAAACTTCATCACTTATTTTTAAAATAATTAAGGGACACTTTTACCTAAACCATTATTGATATAAATCAGAAATATCACAAATGGAGGTACATATTCATTTCTAAGTCAACCAGCAGTTTTCTGATTTTTTAACAAAACCTTTTTTGAACTTCATTTTGATCAATTACAAAAATCTAATTACCATAGACTATTTTCATACAAAGGTTAACTGGATCAAAGAAGGCTTATATTTTCAATAAATACTATTTTTATGAAAACAATAAAATTAAATGCCCACAAAATATGAACTTAAACCTAACTATAAGTGCAAACATGAGAGAAAGTTATGGAGACATGCAATCAAAGAGGAAATTTGAAAAAATAAATATCTCTTTTTTGCAATAAATTCTGTGTGTGCGCATATATATATATATATATATATATATATATATATATACACACACACACATACACATATATATATATATATATATACACACACATATACATACACATACACACACACACATACATACACATACACACACACACACATACTGAATTTATTGCAATTATTATGCATTATCACTGAAACACTGTTAACATAATAAATACCTTATTTTTCTACTGGCTACATTTCTACTCATCTTCCAGTAAGTTTTAAAATATATTGATATCTAACTTACCTCCAGTCTGAGATTAAACGTGCTTTCATGAATTTTCTCTGCAAGAACAGCCCATAGTTGAAGCCTAACTCTTTCAAGTTTCCTTCATAATTCATTTATGCAATAGTTACATGTTACTGATGAGCTGTTTTGTGAATTCTTACATTTTGTCCATAAACAATTCAATTCATTAGCTTACTCCAAGAATCTGAGATGCCCAGAATTTTCAAAAAGAAGTGACATTATGATAGCAAACATACATCCCAATGATTTTCTCTGTTAATAGTTTTTCAGAGATAGCTATAAAAGCAGTCCAATTTAGACTGAGAATGTATTTTTAAAAGCATCTTTTCTATGTAACAAGCTACTAATCCCCTAAATTTATTTTTTGATCATCACCTCACCTTAACAGAAATATTTTTTCTCTCAGGACAAGTAATGACTACTTTAATTCAGTTGTATGAATTTATATTTGAGATGGGACAGATTAAATGGTCACTAAAAAGTTTTTAAAAATGCATAAATATACCACCCACTGAATGTCTCTATACTCAAATCATTCTAAATTTCAGCCCTGCTTAAATATTTATAATCATCTATTGTTAGTCACTTCAGTCTTCTTCATTTCCTCAAATTGTAAAAAGTTACTCTGATTTATGAATCATCTATTCAAACTTTTAATACAATGCCAAATATCCTATGAATGAACAACAATAATTCTCTTTTGCTCACCATCAATATTATAATTATTTTTAAAATTCTGTTTAACTCATACTTTTGATAGACTATACAAAATATTAACCATATTCATCCAGATACTTCTCTTTTGCAATTTTCCTTGCAAGTCTTAACTGCATTTATTTATCATAGTAGAGAGAGTCAGTTGAAACAATGAAAGATAAGCTCATTCTTCTCTCTCTTAAACATCTGCTCATGATATGAAAAAAACAAATGACATGTGTGTGTTTTACTTAACCTCAGTTACTGATTGATAGCTACAAATTTGCCAAAAATGAAAACTGTACGGCCACTTCAACTTCCGTTAAGAGAAAAAAAAACTTCCAGGCAGTAGTGGGATTCAGCCAGTTAGCTCCAACTGGTTCTTAGAATATTCAGCCAAATCTAGATTTAGAATAGTTAGCCAAACCGGTTCCTAAATCTGTCCCATTCTATTTGTTGTGATATTGTTAAATATACCCATAGAGGTAGTGCAATCCATTCATTACAAAGGGAATAGATTTCAGTGTTTCTTCATGAAATATCTATTTGTTATTCAATATTTAGGTTTTGTAAACAAATTCTTAAATAAGATTGGTTAGAAAAGGTATGCACATACATATCAATTCAAGATATTGTTGCATACTCTACAGGGACAAGTAGCAAAAGGATCAGTTTCTAAAATATTTGAATCCCACAACTGCTTCCACGTATGTTAAACTTTTAACTATTGTTTGAGTTAATTTACAGCTATTTCCTTACAGCAATGAAAATCAGGTGACGTATGGTTATTGACTGTTCTAAGTTACACAGAAGTTAGATATAAGATAATGCTATGTAGTCACAATCTCAGCCTTAACAGCCATACTCTATATCGCATATTGGCCCAGAATTTTTTTACTGATGCCCCACATCTGGATCAATTAACTCTAAGTTAGGCAAAACAAATTCAAGTTAGGTGAATAAAAATACAGCATCAATCACTGCTGAATATTCTTCTAGGCAAATTCATTCAAAATTAGCAGAACAAGATATGTTGTTACCATATCTTTCCCAATAAACTTAGAGCTTTCAGAAAGCTCTCACTAGGGCACAGGATCTGTGGCATTTACTTACTGCCCTATGTTAGAACTGAACATATGACAGACATTACAAAACCAAACACAGGGAAATCTTTAAACACAGTAAATTAGAATTAATGAAAATATCATTAAAATTAATAGCCATTGATCCAGACTAAATTAATTGTAATTGTTGCTAAATAATGCTGAAGTAGAATGTAATTTGTCCTTCATTTGCTTCTAAGCCGACCTAAAATTTTTATTGCATGTGATATTTAACCTTAAATAGACATTCATACTATATATATATATATATATATATATATATATATATATATATATATATATATATATACCAAAAAATATGTATTGGATAGGTAATTTGTTTAATTTAACATATTCATCTAAGAGAATTCCAATGTCTGTCACTGATGTTTATCATATTCAAAAGCATAAGAATTTGACAACAATTGCAGCTAAAGAAAGTCAACTACCACTTATCTAAGAGACTAAATAGATTCTTTGAAGTCTTACCTTGCTTAATCTTATCTTGCTAGGCACTGGAACTAGACTGACATGTAATTCAATTTCATATTTTCCATGTATATGTACAAATAAATATATTAAAACTAGAAAATATCTACCATTTAAACTATGAGGAGGAACAAAGGAATTATTTGATTAAAATGTGACAATTTTTCTTAAAAAAAATATTTTTCATATTTTAGATATGAACCAAGTGATGAATTATAAAGATTGAATTCGAGTTTCTATTGAGCGGTATATATGAAAAATAATACGTAAAAAGAATCTCCATACTACCAGAAAGAAAATAATTTTAACTGGAATGTTTCCAAAGCAATCTATAAAGTTACCAGTTTAAAAATTAATCGAGAATTTTATAGAAACATAAGTACATATAAGGAACCAAATTATTTTATTTTAGTATTTAAAAAAGCAAAATCAATTCAACTGATTTTTTTCAAATTAAATTACTTCTTCCATGCATATAACTTGAATAATTTACCCATACATAGGCTGACCATAGCTCCCATTCTTCCAAAAACTTCATATTTTTTCTAAAAGCAAACCCACATTTTCAAGCAATACAATGATAAATAATACCAGAATTTTGATTGAACTGAAAAGCAGATGAACTAATAAAAATGAATGTTCACATGTAATCAATCCTATAATACAGTTCATAAACCAGAGTGATATTTGCCATGAGTACAGATGTAGAATGTAACCATCCCATCCATTCTTGAACATCCAAAATAACTGTCCTAATACTACTAAAAAGAAAGAAATAATTAATGAATTGAACTTATCTTTATATTATGAGAAGTTATGATACCAAATAAAAATTATGACTATGATGAAACTATTTTCTGAGAGTAGATTGATTCCATAAAAATTTTACTATTCCATTTCAGGATCAATAAATCTTTATGACAACAATGATAATATAACAAGGTAAAATACATACTTCATGTATGTATAATCCATGAAAATTTACTGATTTTCCTCCTTTCCTTAATGATAAAGTCAATAATGTTTAAGATATTCCTTTTCCCGTCTCAGACTCAACTGTTCATAATTCTATTTCTTGATTTATGTATTTCTTGAAGTTTTCCCTATAAAATAACCTTTCTCTACTTCTCAAAATTTTGCAAAATAGAGAAAAACTTCATTAAGTTGGGTTTGCTACAACTCTGCCTAAAGTAAATTCATATTAATCCCACTCACTGGTAACTACTTCCCTTTTTAGGTCAGAAAGAAAATTATTATTGGCGAAGCTGTACCACCTTTGCCATGGAAGAGAAAGGTTTGCAAATTTATGAAAATGAGCAGTCAAACTATTCAACCATGCCATTCAGCTAACTGTTAAATGTAATTCAGAAACCATACTGATGGTATTCAATTTTCTTAAACAAACTATGGGGTTTCAAAAAATTGTTGGGCAGCATTTAAAATAGGATTATGCAACCTCAGGCCACCCAGCTCAAAAGGAACCCTGCTTCTAAGGTGTTCAAGCTTGATAATTGGGGTACTTTAAATCAATTGTTACTACACCTAGGTTCTAAGTTATTTTAGAAGAACATGGTGCTTTTAAACTCGTCAATCATCTAGTAAATCTCTAAACAAATTTAATATTCAGAGATAAAGGAAAAATATAAATAATAAAAATTCTTAATTCTGCCTAAAGATTGATAAGTAATATATCAGAAAATGAAAATTCATTTTGAAGAACCTTGGTTGAGCAGAAGCTAATACAGTCCTGATGTCAAACCTATGACTAACTATCAAGAGCTATGATATCATGTGGATAATGAGCTATAAGAAGGCACATAATAAATTTGTTCAGGCTGATTGAATTCCCTTCTATTTTTCTAATAATCTGTATCAAATTTAGTAGAACTATACATTAAGAGATCTCAATTACTGTCCATACTGAGAGGTCCTAATTTTTTTCTAGCAGGGATATGGTCAGCCTTCCTACAAAGGGCTCATTTAGTAGTGTAATCTCAGACAGGTCTCAGTATCAAGAAACTACTGCTACAAGTGAAAAACTCACTAAGGCATCAGAAACAGAATATTTAAGAACAATGATATCTGGCTATTTAGAATATTTATGTAGTTTTATCACGCTAAAATGAAGCGTAAAAATGAAATGGTGAACAGGAAGTGATTTTATATAAATAATTAAGGATTTTAGAAAAACTATATTTTTAACGCAAGCAGAATAAATGAATCTCTTTAAATACTAATTGCAGAATGAGACTGTGAACTCAATGTTGAGTCAAATCATGATTTACCAACAAAAGGTATATACATAGAGGTTGTTTGTTGTAAATTTTGAAGGTTTATATAAATTATAAATTTAGTACTCACTCAACAAAAGGATAATGTTACCAGGGGTTAAGCAGTCACCAAAAAAAACTAAAAAAATATAGTCAGAGAATTTCAAATTATATTTTCTTGACTTTGAACAACAAAAATATTATTTCACAAAACACAGGACTACCAGCATACTTAAGCACAATGGATTAGTACGAAAACTGAGATAACTACATATGCAATAAAATTTAACAGAAGAAGCATAAAAATGTGTTATAAATTAAGAATATTTTATCCATAGGACAATTTAAGTACTTGAATAAATAATTTACATAAAATTTAAGTTAAGTCAATATAAATAAATTTATACTACTCCCAAGTTATAATGCTTTAGTTACATCACAGATGAACTTACAAACTCTTAAGGACAAAATATACTTATATCAAAATCAAATTCTCACGTAATTTGCTATAATGACAAATTATTTATCAGTTTGTCAAGAAGTTAAATTTTAAAAAATACACAACACATACTATCTTAAAATAAGTTAAGTCATATTTCCTGAACAAAAAATCTCATAGCTGCACCCCTGAATCCCTTCATTATAACTAGGGAGCAACAGTATTACTGCTTTTTCAAACATATGTTTCAAATAGTTGGTAATCTTCTTTACCAAGAAATTTATAATCAAGAATGAAACAAAATGGCCATTGATTGCTGGATTAATTATTACCAAACAACCCAAAAAAATCAATAGCTTTAAAAATGAATTGTTTAAAGAAGGAAAACTAGACATTTCAGCCTTACATATTAAGATACAGACAAAGAAATACAGAAAACTGCCTTGATGCCTCTAAAATTGGTGAGCTTGGCAATTAACTGAAATGGTATTCACTATTACAAAACAGAATATAATATCAAAGTAAAGGAAAGGATGACAATACTTTTCAAAGAAACCAATTACAAGTTTACAAGTGACAGCAATTAAGGAGCAATAGAACTGTAAAACTTAAAAATTGTATTAACAGCATTTCTATTGTCAAATACATCTTTTTCAACCTCTTTGAACAAAATACAGTATAAAAAAAACATTGAACAAAATTCTTAAAAAATTACCATATGTAAAAGTGTGTTACAAACATCACTGTCTCTACTAATGGAAATAAAAAAATCATGTACAAAGTTAAGCAACAACACCTACACTACAGAAAATATTTTTTTTAATTTTTAAAATAACTACATAAATGTTAAGCCTACATTTAAGGTTAAGCATATGCACCTCATCATGCAACTGGAATTTAGTTCAGGTAGCAGTGACAGCTTTAATTAGTTATATGCTTTGTAAATATTTTACAAAATATTTTTATAAGCACAAAATTTAGGTATATTTTAGAACCTTTCTGCCACAACTATACCAACACTCCTTGTGACTAGCAACAAAATAATAAAATAATGGCAAATATAATTTAAAGGAGTAGTTGCAACAGAGGTAATATTATACCGTTTTGTGAAGGAAACACAACTCGAACTAGATTGAATGAATACTTAAGTTGATTAGGCTTATAGTATATAATCTATTTTATATGCTTTACTAGATGGTCATAATATATCCTTCCCTGAAGGTTTAAACATACTCTGAGACCCACTTAAGGATAAAATATATTGAATTAAATTGCAAAATTGAATTGCAGGGTAAATAAAATATGGACGGACTTCAAATGTAAAAAAAATAAAATACTGTGATAAATATCAAAATAAGAAAACAGCTGTTGAAATTGCTTTGCAGCAGCATGACTGAAAAACATAAAGTGCTCAACAGTTTTATTTACAAAACTAGAATGTACTGACAGCGTATGACGCAAAAAATGTTATAATACCATTGTGGGTGATTCTGTCTATACTAGAGAAAAACACGTAAATGCACAAAACTGGAAGTATTTTTATGATATTAAAATACCTTTTACGAACTTCACAACACATAACATCTATAAACCTTGTTCAAAGATTTAGTTTCATTTAACTTAGCAATATGATATATATTAGTGTGACTGATACTCGCACAGAAAATTTATGATAAATTAAGTTAGTAAATTTTTATACTTGCCACATCATTTATCCAACTCCGGTCATGGTTAAGTACTCAAAGGCAAATGCCATCCCGACTGGAAGCACAAAGATGTACTTCCTTCAACATTTTATAAAACTCTAGATCAAGAATTTTAATCTCTAAGGAAATTACGTAGTTTTTCTCTTATTTGTTTTGAATGAAATTTGCAATATGCGATCCCCAAGAGGGTAACCGTTTAGTGACTCAATCGCTACTACAGCCTCATCATAATTAATCATGTTTACAAATCCAAAACCCTTACACTTGTTAGTTTGAGCATCTCGAATTACTTTTACACTATGTACTGCACCAAAAGGTCCAAATAGCTGCCAAAGAACGTTGTCTTCTGTCTCAGGAGGCAGGTTGAACACGAAGATGCACCAACCTGACCCAGTCATAGCGGTTCCTGGTATCATTATTGGGCTGGCTTGAAGACCAAGTGGAGTGAATCTCTGGATACCTTTGCTGAATCTTCCGGCAGGATGATGAATTGGACCACCAATCCTTCTCGCATCTGGAGTCAGGAATCCTGGTAAAGGTGGCGTAAAAATTGGCGTAGCAGCCACCGGTGTGGCCTTATGCTGGTTGCTCGCGAACTTCACGTTAATGGGCACAGTCAGTCCTTTAGGAATTGTACCATCCAGTTCTTTTATGGCTCTTTCTGCGTCACTTCGGAGATCATACCTGACGAATCCAACACCTTTGTAAACGAAAGGTGTAGCACCAGCTCCGTTGGCAAAATTACGAGCAGTTGAATTATCGCCCAACAATCTAGAAGTGATGATTCTACCGAATGGAGTAAAGATATTCTCCAAATCTGCTTGCGTTATATTAGGCGGCAATCCACTGATGTAAAGATTTGCACCTTTTATTGCGTCACTGCTAGGGCGAGCATAAGAAACCTTAATCGTTTTATTTTGCAGCCGAAGTCCATTCAGTGTTTTTATGGCTTTTTCAGCATCCTCGTGAGATCGATAACTAACAAACGCGTACCCCAAGCTTTGGCCCGTACTTTTATCTCGAATGAGCTTACAATTCTCCACCTGCCCAACTGAAGAAAAGAGAGATCGAATATCCTCCTGAGTCATTGACTGAGGAAGATAATTAACAATAAGATTTGTCTGACTTTCCACCGATTGTGCACTCGCGTTTTGAGAAGATGACAAGGAGGGGTTGCTCTGCAAGCTGCCATTCTGATTCGGCAAAGTAACAATTCCGTTTTGCATCATGGTTTCGCTTGAGTATTAACTTCTACACAAACTAACTCAACAAATTCTTAGTTTTAACAATATCTTATCGGTCTATGGACTACAAATACTTCAGAGATCAAAGCTATCACAACCTACCGAGCGGATGTTACAAACCAAGCTTTCCCCCTTCTACTCGATTGGCTGCTGCTCTGCAGCATTTATTGATCCTCAAGGAAGTAGTCCCAAATTCATTGGTGACAGCGGGATTTATATCATATCGAGTTTTTTGGTTATGAAATAAACTATTCGTTTCTTAAATCATCACATTTGTATTTAAATTATGTATTTTAAAATTATATTCGTTATTGCGCATCCCTTACGTCTATTTAACTAATCTTGACATTATTTGATATTGTGGCATCGTTTGAAATAAAAATGCGTTCGATTTTTAAATGTATGCTTACCGAGAAATGAGAACGGTCCGAAGGTTTTATACCAGAAAAGATGTTTCTATTTATAAAATACAATATGCATTTATTACAGTCAATTTAGGACATCATTTAGTTTTGAATGACTTAAATAAAGGTTTTTACGGTTATGTATATGTTAATTATAGATATTGAAAATATTTTGTGAGCATTCGATCAATATTTCTGAAAAAAATTTTCAATCGTGACATAAATGCTAGCGTAAGGTATAATCGTACGGTAAATTTTAATCTTGGATCAATGAAATAGTTGTGTCATTCGTGATGCTTATTTTACCGTGTTCGTTTATTCAAATAAATATCCAATGTTTGGATTCTTTTTCCTTTATAAGCCAGAGATACAAGAATCGAGAATTTTGTTTGAGAATGGATCGTAATTGATACAAGAAGCACGCTGAAATATCACTCGAATATTCAAGTCACAAGAAACAGTTTCTTTTTGTTCTTCAGGTTCAGAAAGAAGGCAACTTACACAATTCCTGAGAACTGTATTAAAAATCGAATGAATTAAGATTAAAATATCTTTAAGACGCTATCATTATTGAAGTAATAATGGTCAAGAAAATAAACTGCTGACATGAAACTTGTTGAAAGAGTTCGTTTTACAAAGCAACGCTTTCATCTCCTATTCATCTATGACGCAGTAAAGTGTACTACGCTAGGAGTAAGTTCTAAGTCATGTCCTGATTAATCATGCTTTCGTTTTTATAATGTAAATTTAGAAACGACTTTTCTTGCTTCGGTCAAAGCAATTACAAAAACCAAGCACAGACTACAGCTAGCTTTATCACTTTTGGAAGAAATGTAATGTATTTTCCTCGGAAGGTAGCAATGCCTTTCCCAGACACACTCCTTACCAGCATCCTCTGCATAAAGGACTGCTAGTACTTATTTGGCATTTATCATTGATTAGCCTGACTTTCAGCATGTCTCTTACATCAAACCACATGTTCAATTACCATACTTTAAAATTTATACCGAGGAAAATCATAAATTCAACTTTGCTTTTCTTTTAAGCCTATCTTGTATAAAAAGGGTAATTACAAATAGTGTTTGTATGAGGCAAACATGACAAACCCAAATACATAAATGTCATAGTAAACGAAGGACAACAGGGTATGTACTGATAATAAAGCTATTTCAGTCTTATTTTGTGCTTCTTGGAGAGTATGTAAATAAAGAAACAAATTTGAAATAAAATAATTTTAACTATTTATATTAAATTCATAAATATTTCAATATAATATTACATACAGTATAGACATTGTTAGAATGAATGTTTGTACAAAATATATTTTTGCTTACTAATTACAGTAATAGACAGCTCTTTACACTGTATTAGGCACTTGCAAGCAAAATTACAAAATTTTTCTAGTTCTCATAAAATATAAGAGAGGAGATTTATGACAGAAATGTCGAAGTAAGAGAAAGAAGACTCCAATCAAATGAGATTGGTAGCATTTGCATGCCAAACAGCAATTATCTTAAGAAATATGCTTTTAAATAACTGTTTCTTTTGCACAATATCTGCTTCCAAAATAGGTGCCTTCATCCTCAATCAGACTACAACCAGGGAGTATCAATAGTAGCTATGACAGAATAAGCATTTGAAAAACCTAGAATCCTAATTAACAAAAAACAAGAAATTAACTTTAGAGGTATCAACTGAACAAAATTCTCAGATGCCATTTTTGTCAAAGTCTCCATAAGAAATAAAGTATAAGAACAGGAAAATATCTGACACTGGGTAAATTACAAAAAATTACAAACAACACCACCAAAATGCTCATTTACATTAGAATCATCATCTGCCATGTTCTGAGTAAGAATTATAAAGTATTCTCTTAAAATTAGTTCAAACATAAGCAGATACACAGTATAACATACAACACATTAAACACAGATTTTTGACAATGAAAAAATTGATTTGTCAGCTACCATTATGATTATTTAAGAAAGTAAATTTTCTTCAGTTATGCATGACATCGACTTAAAAATAAAAGTCAGCCATTACTAAGGCATGTGCTGAGAGAAAAGATTTCCCAAATCATTCTTTCATCCTAATGTGTCCATTTGCATACTTAATCATCAATTGTCAAACTAATTCTGACTAAGCTTCATAAGAATCTGATACTTAATATATTCTTATATGGTTTCAACATCACAGCATTTATTGTTTTATTCTAAGAATTTATAAAATTAACAATGGAAAATTAAAAAAAAATAATTAATAATCTTACTATTAAAAAGGGGAAAATCATTTTAAGCTAAAATAGGATAAAAGAAAAGAATTCCAATTCTGCTGTTACAAAATAAAACTTAAGCCAAATGTATAACTGTTTCCAAACTAGATAATTCCCCTTATCTTAACAAAATTCGTAAGGAAATTCTTTCCAAACATGGAAATTTTTGGGTCAATTAATAGCAAAAAACTGACAACAAAAAATAGTAATTCCTAAATAATTCAACTGAAAATTCTTCAAGGTGTGGCCCCATTACCCTAACAAGAGAATCGGAGAGTCCTTTTATACAGTATGGCAGTGGCTGGACGCATTGAGCTTCATCCAAATTTATATCAACAACAATAACAAGACTTAATCAGGGCACTTGGGAATATTTAAAAATTACTTCACAGTGTGATCATCAAAGAGCAATCGATGCAGTGACTCTGCTTCATTATTGAGCTCAGTATGTACTCAGCATTGCGAATTTCTGTAAAGAAACCAAAACAGAATTAATTGATGATTTTAGAAGTGCCAAATGGCAGTTAATTGAGAGATAAAGAGAATACAACAAAAAGATAGGTATATAAGTCAATACAGAAACAAAAACTGTAAACTCGTGAAGCATGTCAAAATAGGCTACATGAAAATAAATCAGAGACATTTATAAGAAAGAGGATATGAGAAAAAGCCTAGTAAGTAGTAGTTATCATATAAGTGAATATGCAGAGCACTAATGCAAACTGCCCTTAAAATCTCAGTCAGAAAATCAATAACAGCTTAGTTTCCAAATGACACAAGAAACTATTTCCTTAAAACTATTATGAATCTAAATCCTGTACTCTAATGCTTTAATGGTTGCTTATCATCATAATGTGAGTCGTGTGACTTGGACTTGAGCACAACTTAATTCGCATAATTATCAACTTGTAACTCAACTTAACACTAGCAGCTGTAATGACTTGGTACCACTTATTCTTCACATGCAGCCACTGAGAGGTTTGGTGATCAACTTCACAATTTAAAATATTTATTTATATATAATACAGGATATGATAAAATACTTAGATTTATTATGTTTTCATTTTTCTTCAGCCTTTATACATAGTTTGGTGAGTTTTTCATACTGCCATTTCTGGTTTTTAATTTTCATCATTTTTTATTTATCTTTATTCTAGTAAACAGATACATTTTAAATATAGTATCATTTTAGGACTTTCACTATGAATGTGTTAGGGCGATATTGGACAGGTATGTACAATGCAAGTTTTGCAACAAAGTTATCATAGCATACCAACAACTTACTTTTTTCATGTAGAATTCCTTGCTTACAATTTTCTAATATTTCCTTCCAAAATATTTGGGCAGTGATGTGATAGTTATATTTGTACACTAAAGAAGTGCTATATTAAAGCAAGGGTTTCTTAGCAAATTTAAGCTCAAAAAAGGGTTCCTGCAGCCTACAAAAACTTTGTTTACATACTATACATGAAGGAAAAATTGGATAACACTACTATTCTTCTAATTACATTACTAACCTACAAATTTGACATATCAACATACTTTCATTATCTTACAAATGTACAATCCTTACAACTGTTTCAATTCAGAGTGAAAAATGATCAAAATTAAGAACTAAGATGCTATCTTTATGGGAAAAGTAGACCATTCTAAAAAGATACTATGTAAGGCATTAGATGGTTATAACATCATCCTGCTCAACACTCAATTTTTGCTTGGTCCACTGAAAAGCATCTTAGCTATCTAGTTCAATCAAAAAGGTGATATTCCTAGCTATTATTCTCATGCCAGTCCTTTGATTTTTTTGTCAAATACTTAACATTACATTTATCATCACATATTAACTTAAAGCACTTCTGATACTATACTGCAACAGTGCCCACAGTGGTACAAAATGCTCAATAGTGTCTACTTCTCTAACTACAACCATGTTATTGAAGAATTATATAAAAATCAAAAGCTGTTGAGTAACACTTAACATATAAGCAAAAAATTTAACAGTCTATGCTATTGTAAGCAGCTCTAATTGCAGATATTTAACAGGTACATCTCACTAATATTCACATAGAAAGTATAGTTAATAGTGATATTATATAAATATGAAGATACTTTCAACAAAGTTACATCAAATCACTGGTTGTCACAAGAGCAGACTGTAATAAGTAAAGGAGTACTTAGATATTGAGTGCAAATTATTGCACCTAAACAATAATAACTTACTTAATAACTTAATTATCATAGCCAATATTTAGCTGACTATTAAAAATATAAAAATATTTGGGAAAATGGATATGAAAAAAATAGGACTAATAAAAAGATAGCATAAAAAGATAGCAGAATTACAAGCAAATATTACTTACTAATCTTGGAACCTGCTATATGGGAAATAAGATGTAGGTCATTTTCAACAGCAATACACTCAAATTTCTCCTCTTCTGCTGGCTGCTCTTGTTGAGGCTCTTCACTTCCAACAGCATTTCCTTCATCTCCTTCCAACTCCTCTGTCCCTTCCTTCCTCTTTACAGTTCCTTGATCTTTGTCCACAGCTAGTTTCTTGGCCTGAGTATTTTGATTTTTATTTGCACTTAATGCATTTCTTGCATTTTTTGAATCATCCCCTGAACCTTTCCCTCTGATTTTCTGAGTCAATGTACGAAGATTTTGTTCTACCTTCCCACCGGCACACTCAATTATCTCCTTCAATATAGAAGGAGATGGTATTACTCCTGGAGTGATGTAAAAAGTTGTCCCCTTTAAAGGAATATTGGAAATGCAAATTTACTGGTTGAAGATACAAAATGATTATTGTATATATTGATACTTCTAAAGATATTATAGCATAATTTGTTTGACAATCAAGAGGAGGAAGTATAAAAGGATTGAAGAGTGTAAGAGAATAACAAGGCAAGTAAATGTGGATGAGTATTCAAAGGTTTTTATTAGTCAAAAAAACATTTTGCAACATGATGCATTGAACATGGAGAATGTCACACCAGAGAACTGGAGAAAATCTTTCCTAATCAAAATATGCTGTCTGCAGTAGGCAATAAGCTCTCATGAAAATTTGAAGTTCACCAGAGAGTATACCAAAATAAGTTAATATTGATTCAGTTTTCATACAATCACAATTGAATTTGATCATTCCTTACTCAAAACAGTAAAAAAACTGTGATAATTACAATTAAACATAGACTAACAGAAATAGGTAATCAGAATATCATGAAGGAAATAAAATGAGAATTCAAAGATAATTAATAAAGATATAAAATATTCTTAAATCTTCCCATTGGTAATTTTATCATGGCATTAATTTGTTGGTTTACTGTTGACGAGGCTGTTGTCACTAATTTTGGCATCATTAATTTAATGAAAAACATATATGACTAAGTCACTAGTTGCTCTTTGAGAAAACTTTGCCAAACTTAATTGAAAGTAACTAATTTACGTATGAAGGTGTTTATTAAGCACGTTTAAATGTTTGTGTACTTATTTGTAGTGACTCTAGTGTTTCTTGAAACATATTAAGGTGAAAAAATAGAGTATCAGTGTCCATTTCTATATACCTCATCTGTATCAATAAATAATCCAGTCCAGATCCAGTAATGGAACTCAATGGGAAAATTCAAATTTTGACTCAAATTTTTGACCATGTTGCATTTTTCATTTGCTGGTCTAATTTCAGCAGGAAACTTTCTCTTTAAAAGAGTATGTCATTTATATAATTTCATGGAGCATAAAGCAAGAAAAGCACTGGTCACCAAAAATGGATGTTTAGAAATAATATATAAAGAATCTAAATTTACAACTACAAAGATTCAAAACTCATACATAGAAATAATTTTTAAAATTATAATTCAGTGATACTTTGTCTGACTTTTAAGTACTTACCTTAAAAAATTCTGTTCTCTTTGGCTTTGTAAGGACCTGCTTCAGGTTGAACTTGTACATTTTTTCCATTTCAGGATCTTCAAGAATGTAAGGAGTTTCATCTACAAATGCAAATCAGAGCCATGACATACAATTACAGACACACACACACACACTAAGCTGAGCAATCCACAGTTAAACAAATAGTATTTTTAAAAGTGCTTCAACAGCTAAGGTCATTTTGCTCATGGAGCCCCTCACCATGAATTGAACTAGGACTGCTTTCACCAAAGTTGAATCATAGAGTAGATCATACTTACTCTATGACTGAAAAGTGAAGCCCACTTAATTATTAGCCATTAAAACAAATACTTTATTATGAATATGTTCAATGATTTACCAAGAATATGATACTAAGAGATCCATATATTTGATGAATTGCAACTGAAAGGCATAATGAATGTGAAAATAAAAAGATAAAAAGCCATACTTTTCATAATAAATAATATACTTATGGTCACCAGACAACCTATTAACTGTCTCTAATACTAATACTATCTAGTCTCATTATTTCAGGAACATCTTCTATGAGATATCAAATGTCCAGAAGTATAACAACTAAATATAAATTGGATTCCTTAACATGCTTTATGTCGTACTTAAGACCTTTTGAATTCAGTATATTGTTTTATCCTCTCTGAAGCTACATTCTACTGATAACTTAATTTCTCACCTATAAATTTCTTCTGAGCAGCACTCTCAATGATCCAATCAACTTTCACAATAAATTTGCAAGTAGATAAACAGCACATGAATTTCACAGTTCTTTTACCACTTGAAGTGACTAGATGTGTGGCCTCGCGGCAAGATTTGGCTAGTCTTCCTCCAAGCTGGAGTACTTTCTACATATAGTAAATAGGGAATGATCAAGAGTTTAATACATCATCCATATAATACTAGCAAATATTGATAGCTAAATTCAAATTTTTTTCAAACAAAAATTTTGAAGAAAAATTTCAAAATAAAAAATTACCCTTTCTAGTTTAGTTTTTTGGAATCCGGTGAACATGATGACAGGGCATCCTTCTTCAGGTACTGGAGTATTTGTTTTTGCAGAATCTACATCCTCTTCATCTACCTCATCATCTTCTCCAGGTGTACTTAATTTCATGAAAAAATTTTAGTTAAAAAATAATCCAAAGTAAAATGAGATATTTGTAAAAGGTAGAGTCTAAGTGAAACACAAGTGAAGTTACGATAAAATATTCATATGGTGTAATCCTGATTCCTTGAAAAACTTTCAATGATGAATCACTCATAAAAGAAGATGGTTTGAGAACATGAACATACATAAACATATGACATGTTCAATTTTGAAATACCATATATTATTATTATAAACATTAGTTAGGATGAGACAAAATACATTAAAATACTATGTATTAAACTAATTCTGAGATAAACGTGAATCTGATAAGATCTATTTCCTTACCCATTAAGATTAGCCTTCTTATTAGGAGGTACACCATCCTTATTTTCTTGTGAAGCTTCTCTCTCTAGCTTCCTCTTTAAATTTCTCTGCGCAGCGATTTGTCCAGGAAGAAACTTGTCATACAGCTCCTGAGTAATTTGTATTGGAACTTTCCAAGCAACTTCAACAGAAAATAAACAAATTCGTTGTAATATTTAGGAATATAATCAAAGCAAGCATAATTTATTAATATGGAAATGTATAGATAGAATACAATTAATAGTAAAATAAAATTTAAATGATGTACATACAAAAAACATTAGTAAAATAAAAAACCAACAACTGCTTTCCTTGACAAATATCTTCTTTCTTCTATGAAAGATTAGAAGATATTCATTACAAAAGATTTTTAAAAGATTTTGACTGCCTATAGCAAGTTTTTCTCATATTATTTAGTGTAAAACTGTGTCATAAATACAATCCTTACCCATAAGATGTGGAACTAAAGAGTAATCAGCAAAAAAGGGACTAGATAGCATAGCTCCAGGAGGAAGAGGCTGGTATTTGGGATTTGATGCCATGTGAATAGCACTATTCTGCCCAAGAAATATTTCACATAACCAAGTAGCATTAACAACAACTTTCATCCAGTTTCTAGCAGTCTTGTATTTTAATCCTTCAGCCCTATAACAAAAATGTTTATTAATAGCTACATAACAGTAAAGTTACATAATAGTTAAATTGTTTTTAGACAAACAGGAAATCTTTAAATATGATTCTATGTACTTTACCTTCGACATATTAATATATGGTTATGCTTCGTATAATAGCCTGTGTATTTAGCACCCACTTTCTCAATCATATACTTCAATCTTGTTCTTTCATCTCCTTCAAAACCTGAGCAAGATATGATGAATTTCCGGCATGGGCGATCCTGATCACTATAGTAATAAAGAAGTCAATTTGCAATTATTAAACAAGTTTGCAGAAAAATAATGGAAATGAATTGTTTAGCACAAGATTATATATATTTTTGTATATAACTAACACAACTTTATGAAAATAAGGCTTTTTTTCTAGATGAGCTAATCTAATATTGTAATATTTCAAAAATGTTTAATTAACATTTCAAGATGTAAAAAAAATATCTAAGGCTCCTCACTATCACAACAGTGAGGAAATAGAAAGACAGTAAGGAAAGCATCCAGAGAGAATGAGATTAAGAGAACTTTTAGAAACTTTACATGGAATAATTGTAACACTAGCTATATATACTGTAATGCATCTGTTGATTAAGTTCAGTCTTGCAAATTTCTTAACACTCAAGGACAAAGATGAATAACAATCATTCTGATTCTTTATACGATAAGCAAATGATGGATTCACTAAATATCAAAACTACTTTCCAACAAGATATACAGTGACACCCGTCTTAAGTGGAACCTACGCAAAGCGGAGACCTGTCTTATCCATGAAAAAATTACAGTCCCAATAAATTCTTCTGAAGACAGGTTTCACTGTACTATAAACCCATACTTTCTATCTACAAAATTACTAGAAAAAAATATCATTACAGCATTCACAATCCTATTTCTCTATATGTCCTTCCATTGTAAACAATCATCATACCCAAGTTTAAAAATCATACACCACTTCAATGTTTTCACCATTTATACTCAAGATACAATTATTTAATGTTTACGTTCTATGAAAACTAACAGCATCTGTTTTGAAAGCATTTAAACTCTGATCTGTTACTGCAACCACAGCCATACTAATAATAATAACTCTTGCAATTCATTCAGTATTTTCCAATAAACAAGTTTCCTCGCTATGTCAAATCTAAATATTTCCAAAATAATATTTTTGAATTTTAAAAATACTTTGTAGCAATGAAATTCATTTAATCATAGTAAAATTCATAAGATTTCTCTCCTATTACATCTTTACTAATGTATTGAACATCAATATTTTTTCTCTTTAATTTTGAATCATTAAATATCATTACTGAGACAGTTCAATCTATAATTCACTATATTATTCATGCAAAATCTCAAAAGGATAAAAAAGATGACTCAGGGAGCAACTAATGGATACAACACTGATATAGTAGTAATGATTTTAGCTGACAAGAATTTTTCATCACAAAAAATTAATTTCAACCTCACAATATAAAAATCTAATGCCATTAAAATACAAAAACATACCTATATGGAGTGGGGAAATGAAGGGCTTGCCATGGTGGAGCAACTTGCTGCTTTATAATAACATCATTCAGCCAAAATGCTGTCACACATCGTTTACCATCTAACAGAGCCTGAAACAAGAGAATTTTCTGTATGATAACACATCCATGAAAGTTATAATGGCTAACTTCAAATTACACACTTACAAAATTTTATTTATTATGTTGAAATGAAATTTTGTGAAATAATGTTGCAAAAGTATGTTATGTAATTCAAAATAGTATTGGAAATCTACTTTCTACTAAATGAAACTTAAATGTTAATTAAACATTCAAGAGAGATCAAAAAGTTAAAAAAATATATAACTATACATAAAAATGATAATTCAATGATAATTTATAAACTGAAAATAGTTTAGTAAGCAACTGAAAGTTCAAATAAGATACATGAAAAATGCGTTACATACAATAAATATATAGTGGAACCTAACTTATGAAACTTTCAGCGGACCACCAAAAAAAGTTCCCTTAGAGAGGAGTTTCATCAGAGGTTTTATGGCAAGGGAGTGTGAAACCCCTTTCAGCTGCCTTATTTGGTCTTTTTGCTTCCTGGCTGCAATTACTCATTTGGAGGCAGGAAAATGAAACCTAATTTACTCACAAGCAATATCGCAAATGTTCATGTTACAAAAAAAAGAAATATGAATTTGCATTTCTGAACAATGTTTCCAAAGTTGAATTTCTTGATCAAATTGTTAGCATTCCAGGCACTTAGCATCAGCACTGAAGTTTCAATTCACATTTGAGAAATTTTGTGATTACGATGCTAAATGAGTGCAGAGGAGCTAATTTTTAAAGAAATTTTGTTCATCTATTGGCCATTTCCATCTCACAGCAAAAAGGATAGGGAGTTATGTCCATTATAAAGAGTAGTTATTTCTGAAGTATCTATATAATGAATGCCAGGTTTCTATATTAGCCTTTCTGGATGCCAATCCTGAAATTGTCAATTGATGTGAGAACCGAAGTCCAACGAGCAAATGGTAATCTGAGGCGTGCTATCTCTTCAAAGAGTAGAAAAAAATTAAATGCAAAAATCATCATCTAATTCACACATTTGTTTCCCACAACTCGCCTCGTCCTTCCTCAACAAAAATGTTTCAGGGAGCTTTGATTAGAGACTTTTCATGAGTTTCTCTCTCCCTCAGTACTTCCTATCCCCACGTCTCTTGTTTCTTTTGGCAAAGTCTCCTGCCACATTAAGATTGCCACACATTTAGTATTAGAAATTGGCTATAATGGGTACGCTTTACAATGAGAACTGTTCCAATTTTTGTCAGCTCTCATTAAAACTGACTTCTGCTGTATTTCTCTTTGGCAAGTTGTGTAAGTGAGGTACTTCCTGTCATGGGACCAGAAAAATATGTTTCATAACAAAGTTAGTTGTGTAAATGAAGTTTTATAAGGGAGGTTGGAACATGGGGTCTTAAGGGGTTATTCACGGGACCAAAAAAATCAGTGCATAAGTAAGGTCATCGTATGAACGAGGGTTGTATATCTGAGGTTCTACTGTATATGATATACGAGGGATGTTCAAATGAAAAGGTACGAAATGACATTGTGGTTATAATTAAAGCCTTATTAAAAACTGAAAGACACAGTGATATTGCCACAATGGCACAACCTCTTGTCACAGCTTCAGGAATTCTGGGAGCAGGGAATCTTCAGCTTGTTAAAACATTGGGATAGTTGTGCTCAGGCCTCTGATGATCACTTTTGAATAAAGCTTCAATTATACCCACAGTGTTGTTTTGTACCTTTTCATTTGAACACCCCTTATATGTCTATACAAGATGTCAGTTAAATTTCTCACAAATGATTAAGTTACTTAAAATATGTCCCCAAAAATATAATTTCCATGTTTTGAAATTCAAACCCAGAACAGAAAAATCATATCTGCCAAGTTGAAACGATTAGATAAAACAAAAAATTCTAGGCTGGAGAAATTGTTATATACAATATAATTTTTGTAGCAGTGAAAATGTAACTATTCATAGGGTTACAAATACATCAGCAAAAAAGGTGTTTTGTCCATAAAAAATGCATCAAAGGAATCTGTAGGCATTTATTGTAGAAGTTTGGTAAAAATGAAAAAAATAACTTCAAAAACAATTAGAAAAGATGTGAGAGAAACCAAAGTAACATCAATACACTTTAAACTGTTTAAATAAAAAAGATAATGGTAATATTTACTACATGAAAGAAAACTAAGGAATTTTTCAGATGTAGAAATGACTGTTTGTCAATTAAAATGCTCTAACAGCAGACATAAACCTTAAAATATTAGATAATTTTGAAAAATCAATCACCCTGATCAGCTTGTCAATTAGTTTTGATCAGAAATTAGTTGGAGCAATTTAAAATCCTAAATTATAATTAGTGATTATTTTTTAGCCTAATATACTCCAACTATACATACTCAACTAGGGATCTGTTACATCATAACTCATAATCATTTTCATGTCATGATCATAATTTGGGAGAAGGCAAATAAAAAATTAATGTAATAAACATGAAGATAGGAAACTATCCTTCAAGTCAATACAAAATGGTTGCTTTTACCTGCTGTACTATTGGGTTGCGCTGAGTGACACAAAGTACATGAGTCACTCGAGGACTGTAAGCCATTTCCACTTCCCCACCATATTTCCGAATAACCCTGCGCCAAGTTGCTGGATTGTCACTGTCTTTTCCATTTGGGTCATAATCCACTATAAGAAACACAAACCCAAGAAGACATAGACCAGGTGGAACTGCAAAAATAGAGAAATATTTTCAATATATAAGTTTTCTTGTTCTTGCACAAAAGTATTTTAACGCATGAGAATTCAGGAAAAATTTCACATCTTTTCTTTTTTAGGAAGGAAAATTTTCTTGATGAAGATTATTGATTGAAAGATTGTATCTTTCCATAAAAAGCATTTACAATTGCTAGTTATGAGAAGAAAGTATTTAATAAGGCTTAAAAATGTTTAAGGATGAAGCAATCACTTAGTGATGAAACTTTCACAACAGCCAAAGGATAAACCACCTTAATATCCTCTACACTCCTCTCTTTAATTCCTCTTAGAGAGAAACTTACGTCTGATGCTTGGACTATGGCCAAAGTACTGGGAACGAAGAGGAGCAGGATGTGGGCCTCCTTGTTGATGACCAGCAACAGCTACAGCATTACCACCAGGACCAGCCACTGCAGGACCTTGTCCCTTGGGCACTCCAAACCTAGCATATGCACCAGGTTTACCTGCCACTACTGTATTGACTCCAGGTGCCCCAGCAACCCTAACACCCATAGCTGCTCCAGCAGGAGCTTGAATGCCAGCATGACCAGCTTGAATAGCTGCAGCATGACCAGGAGTCGCTGGTGGAGGTGGCCTTACACCTCCATTTGAAATATTTCCCAAAGTTCTTCTTTGCTGCTGGTAAGCCAAAAGCTGCTGCTGATGCAGCTCTTGCCTCTGTTGGGTGGTTAACAAGGCTGTCTGAGTGGGTGACTGTGGTATATTAGGGTTAGGATGGCCAGGGCTGGTTGTTGTCAACTGCTGCTGCGGTTGCTGCTGTTGACGGTGAATCTGATGATGTGGTATGTTTGGTGCAGTTGAAGAAGCAGGAGAGAGGGCAGTGGAGACTGGAGTCGAAGAAGGGGAAGCAGAATTAGGAGAGGGTAAAGATGATGGAGGTGTTGTGTTGCGCTGTACCACAGCAGGTGGGACTGATGGAGGGGGTGGAGGAGGAGGGGGAGGTGGTAATGGGGGCTGCTGCTGAAGAGCTTGATGATGAGCAGTCATCAGTCGAAGTTGTCCAGCAGCAGTGCCATCTCCTACCAAAGCTCCAGGCTGTCCAATAGGTATTCCAGTATTTCCTGTGCTACCACTTTGGAGTCTAATACTCAGCATGTTTGCAAGAGCAGTCTTTGTTTTTGGATTTACAAGAGGTTGCTGCGGAGATGTTTGTTGTGTTTGTTGAGAACCCTGTTGAGATGTTGGTACCTGTTTAATGATACAGTTGGCAATGCTTTATTAACTTTTTAGATGGCTTTCAAGCATCCTATTTTCATTATGAAATGTCATCTGTAAGTACAGCAATGATTTAAATAATTTGATAGCCATCATTCAATTTAATTATTTACATTTCAAATAATTAAATTTCAAGCACAATGAATGATAAAGCACCTATGTAATTTCGGTTATATTTATCACAAAAACTGACAACAAAAGCAAATACTTAAAAGATTTAAATACAAAACATGAAGTTTATAACAAAAATTCTTCTTTTATGATATACTGTATTTACTTGAAAACAATTCACCCTTTGTGGCTCAAAAATCAAGATGTGCATTAGAATCAATGGTGCACTAGATTCATTTCTATCTATATAAATCTGCTTCTGCGCATAGCAAATGGCATGCTGGATCCTCTGCTCACTGTAGTTCTATGTAACTCATCAAGAATTTCACCCAAGTGCTCTATAAGTTTTGTCTGTGAGAGCCCCCCCATACTCCAGACTAAATATTTGGCCAATAGTTTTTAACTGAAAGGGAATCAGCAAGCCCAACAAATTTTTTAATTGGCCATTTTAAATTTGTGAATGAGTGCACGTAAGTAGTATCAATAATATAATATAATGATTAAGATAGATATCAATTTAATGCACACATATAAATATTGGTTAATGTGTGCTCATAAGTGAGCATTTATCTCATTCATTTCTATAAATTCCTCACGCAAGGTAGAAGATGGCATGGATGGCTATCGGTGTTTCGTAAAAATGTATATGGTGCTGTGACTGTATATATGACTGAATGTCTTGAGGTGCACATTAAATTTCTAGGCAAATGATTTTTCGATGCTCGAATTTTGGGATGCTTATTACATTCAATGGTGAGTTATTTTCAAGTAAACATGTTTAGAGCTTTATTAGGATGAAAATAAAGTAAATAATACTGCTATTATTGTCTGAAACATAGCAATAAATATTACAACAAAAATGAGATGAGCAGTCATAATTATTAGCACATACCCCTATGACAGTTCCTTCTTCTGTTGCTCCAGCTATTTGCTGTGGCTGTTGAGGTGCTGGTAATTGGCCTGGTGCAACCTACAAGATATCAAATTAACTTCATGTGATTCAAATTTCAATTAAATTACAAATGGAGATAAAGGAAACATTTAGCTTTGAAAAAGCTATTATATTTTATTTATTGCATTTATATATATTTTGTTAACTGTACACAGCTGACCTCAGCTGATGAAGAAGATGAAACTTACAAAAAACCTATTCTGCAACAACTGAAACCCTTGAATTAATTATAAAATATAAGAAAATTTTTGGTTATATAAGTTGCAAAACTAAACCTCTTGAAGTTTCCTATTTATATTTTCTCCACTATTAAAATACCACATTTAGTACATTTTTAATGATTTTTATACATTCTTATTTTGTGTAAGTATTAAATTTAAAGAGATGCAATTCTAGCAATTATCCATAGAAATAAAATTTTCTTTTTAAGGTTTAATCTACGAGATAAAATTAGAAAATATTTTTATTTCAGACTTTTTGTGGCACTTTTTAAAGAAAGTTCAGCAGCAAATTCATAGAAAATTTCATTGTTTGCAACACCATAAGGAATCCTTCTCATCCCATTCCTCTTTCTCCCTCTAGACTTATCAATCCTAGTTTCCTTAGTTTCCTGCCATTGGGTCATACTACAGATCATTGTAAGAATAAAGGGAAGGCACCCACATAGTTGGAATACCATTATGTAATCTCAAATTTTAGTCCCATTTGCTCTCCTCATAAACCACTTTTGATTTAGCTCTGAAATACCTCTGATGCCTGATTTACACATTCACAACTTAGCATACCATCAGATTAGGCAATGGCCAATCACCTAAGACACCAATTAAAGGTGGTTGCAGGATTTTTGGGTGAGATATACTGATATATGGTAATATCCTAAAGCTATGCAAAAGGTGGGACCAACGAAAATCGTAATGTCAAATTCACATCGGTCAGGGCATAATTTTGCATAATTACATTAAATTTTGTGTAATTGGAATTGAGTACTAACACAAGCTATGGTTTAGTAGAAAATATTTATTTCAATGTAGTTCTTTAAACGTATTAATATAAGCAAATTAAGAAACTGAATTATGAAAAACGAATTATTAATTTGTCAAATTATGTAAAATTATTACTTCGTAAAATCTAGCACACTCATTTGACAACACGACTTCTTTTTTCACATACAATTTCTTGACAGCAATGGAAAAAAATTTATCATTCCTTGCTTTGTGGTAATAACCCGTTCTCCAATTTAATGTCCTCATGTTAAGAACAAAACCTTCAATTGAGCTGAGAGCTTCTGTGAACATTACAATTACCATGAGCTTTTCTGGTTGAGCCAGGTCTGAAATTTAAGATTCCTTTGTAACCTTTCGCTCAGGTATCTTTATTCACTCATAAAAGCATAATCGTCTGTCGACACAATGATTGACAATCTCTATTAGATGGGGAGAGTAAAAATAGTTTTCCCTATCTATTGCTAGTGATTTCTTTCATAGAATGTAACAATGATTTTCTTCTGAATATCATTTAAATATTATAATAAATTATGGTTATGTAATCCATAACTTTCAGCACATCAGCAATCCCAACTTTCATTGAGCAGCATGGCTTTTGAGGAATTAATTATTTTCTCCAACAATATTCGAAGTGAAATTATCAAAAAATATTTCACAACAAGTAAAGTGGAAAAGATGGACTAACAAGCACATGGCAGACATGATTAAAATTTCAATTTACTCGCATATTATTCTAGAAAATTGCATTTTATGTAATTTTAAAAGTAAAAAAATCTCAAAGGATTCCTTGAAGACTGTGGAGAGAAATATTTATAGAACTTGCACTCTTCAGTCCTGGCTCAACCAAAAAAGCTCATGTCAATTGCAATGTTCACAGATGCTCTCAGACAACCTTCAGATTGGGTATGCTATGTTACATGCCACTTTGCAACCAATTTCTTAATTCCTCAGGCTCTAGACAGGAATAAGTATTCTCTATAATTTTATAAGAATAAAGATGAAAGTAAAATGCAAGCAATATTGTTTTAACATGTGTTTTAAATTATAAAAGCTACTAGTAAGCCGAAATAAAATCTCAGTAAGTCCAGAAGACGCTAATTAAAAATGCATCCCACTGAATGTGTTACGCAATATGAATGAAATAACCATGAGAGAAAAAGTGCGTCATAGCCAGGATTCCTGCCTAGATCTCTTTATTATAAGGAAGTTGCTCCAACCAACTGAGCTTCCATCACATAACAATCTCTATGATTCTTGGACTTTAGATGCTCTATGGTGCCTAAGTTGGAAAGAAATTATCTAAATTCCTCAATACATTAAGTTGCTCTTTGACTTTACCTGTTGTTGCTGCTGCTGAGCAGCTGCAGCTGCAGCAACAGCTTCTCTCTGCATCTGCAACTGCTGGATACATGCCAACTGCTGTTGATTATGAAGGCGAAGATTATGGAGCAGTTGCTGTTGTGGTGTCCCTCCTCCTTGTGTAACAATCTGCTGCTGTCTTACTGGACTTTGAGCACCAGCCAATCTGACAGGAGACACACCTCCAGGGCCTTGCACAAGCATCTGCTGTTGCTGCGTGACCACTCTCAATTGAGGTCCAACCCCACTAGCATTACCAACTCCTGCTTCACTCTGAGATGTCATTAAGACTCCTCCAGTAGAAGTTGCTCCACCAGTCACACTGACATTAGGTCCAGGCACCACAGCACCTTCTCTCTGTTGCCACACTAATTGCTGCTGGGGTTGCTGAGATATCTGGCCAGATGGACGTACAACTGTAACCTGCTGAGGACCCATGGGAATCTGCCTCGGAGGCAAACCCTATAAGATGGAATTTCTATTATGAAAACTGTAATATAAACATGATGTAAAATATATTGTGTCAAATTTTGCTCAAGACTAGATTTTACACATCTATAGACTAAATATTTTCATCAAATGATGATAAATTCATTCAGTAAAAGTCCATTATAATGATTACGGCATGTAATTAGGAAATAGAAGCAGTGCTGATTCAAATTCTACATTTTAGAGGACTCACTTTGATTATGGCTTGTGAATCAATGAAATAATATTTTTGATGCAAATGTACTTTTTTATGCTTTCTGAAGCAATTCTGTATGAATTAAAAACCCTACAGTTCCATTCTGCCACACTAGCTATGCTTGGATTCAAGAAGACAGACATTTAGTATTCAAAATCGGCTATAACGAGTTTGCTTTGTAACAAGTACTTTTCCAATTTTTGTCAGGTCTTATTATAACAGACTTTACTGTATTTCAGCAGTTAAACATTGCAAAAGAAAAGGCATAAATAACTGTTAAATCTGATGGATCAGAGCTAAAAGGTTTGCAGATTTCCATAGGTTTACTTTATTCTGAATGATTCTTCTATCAGGATGGTGGTATACCTTTGCCCTCTTACCAACTGCAAATACTCATCAAAGAATTAAAGATTTTCATTTATTTATCCTCAACTTCATTAAACGCCCACTCATCAGCTACTTATCTGAGAAAGACATTCATCATCTTATTTTCAGCTTAGTTCAGTTATTGTTTCTGATATCTTTCCAAAGTATTTTCTAATGAAATCAGTGGTGAATGTTGATTTGGATAGGGGAAGAAGTAAAGAGATGGACATTAAGAAGGGAAATTTAGGATCAATTATCAAGCTAATAGTTGGTTAACACTTATGTTGATATTAAAACCTAAAATATCTATACCTAATGCCAATAAAAAAGATTATACCTCAACATAAAAAATGTTAAACCCATTCCATACCATTCTTTGTTGCTGCTGTGCTTGTAGCTGCCTATGAAGTAAAAGTCTCTGCTTTTGAATCTTTTGTATGAAGAGAGTTCTTTGCTGTGGATCCATTTGCTGAAGCTGAGTATGGGTTGCCTGATCCAGCTGAATAACCTGAGGGGAGAATACAAAATTGCTATAAAAATCCCTTACCCTTCCAAAAAAGGAAATCAATAAAAATTAACTTTTTGAAAAATAGTATTTGAAAATTATCATACATCATGAATATTTTTAGGCATAGCTCCAAATTAAACTAGCTAATACATTGAAGAGCAATAAAACTATCTTTATATACCAATATTAAATAAGTACTAAATTCGCTTAATAAAATATTACCCAATTCACCAAGAAAATTGTAATGCAATACCCAAATCACAAGTGCTGAATAATGATGCATGATTTTCTTTCAAACAATTACACAGGATCACATTTAACAGTGATTGTGTTATTTTAACTTAGTAATGATATCTGTAAGATGCAAAGTTGAAAGTATAAATAATATATCTAAACACATGGGCTCATTATTTTTTAACTTCAAACACAATATTTTAGAAAAAATTAGATCAAAAATGTAACAATTGTACAACAATTATATTTACCTGTCTTTGGGGTTGAAGCTGTTGTTGAGGTGGCCAGTTAACTTGACCTCCTGCCTGTTGCTGCTGTGCTTGTCCCTGAGCCAACTGCTGCTGAGCAAACTGCTGTTGTGCTAACTGCTGCTGGGTCATTGGCTGCTGAGGAATTTGTTGCTGTTGAACCTGAAGCTGTTGTTGTGGCTGCATTTGCTGTTGTAACTGCTGCTGTTGTGGTAATTGTTGTTGTTGCTGCTGTGACTGCTGTAATTGTTGTTGCTGTGACAACTGGGATTGTTGCTGTTGTAATTGAGGCTGCTGCATTTGCTGCTGTTGCAGCTGTTGTGGTGGTAATTGTTGTTGTTGAGCCAATTGCTGTTGCTGGGACTGAAGAAGCTGTTGTTGCTGTTGAGGCAACCTTTGTTGTTGAGCCAACTGTTGCTGCATTTGCTGCTGTTGAACGACAAGCTGTTGTTGAGTAAGTTGCTGCTGCTGAGGTAATTGCTGTTGTTGAGCCAACTGCTGCTGCTGCACCAATTGTTGCTGTTGAGGCACTTGCTGGGTTAATTGCTGCTGTTGTGATAATTGTTGCTGGGTAGTCACTTGAGAGGGAACCGACTGTGATGTGCTGGTTGGAGCCTGTTGAGGTGATTGTTGAGGGGAGGCTTGCTGCTGCTGTTGTTGTTGTTGCTGCTGCTGTAACTGCCTCTGTTGTAACTGATACTGCCAAGTCAGAGCTTGATGAAGCTGTCCACCAGGTCCACCAGCTCCCTCACGCTGTATAGTGATGGTATACTGACCCCCAGGAGTTTGCTGCATTCCTTCCCTCTCTCTAGCAACAAACTGCTGCTGAAGCTGTTGTTGCTTCTAAAACAACAAACAATATTTTACGAGTTAAAATAAAACTAGTCTCTTTAACTCTTTATTCTCAAACATATTGAGCTTCATAAAGGATAAAAATATCAAATAATGCCATTCTGAAATGACCAAAAATCATTAAAGAAAAATAACAGACTATGCTCTGTTTGTTACATTTTAAAAGAAAGATATACCGTAAAAGTTAGGGAGGGTAATTTCTATTACTGAAAAAATCTACATGCTTACAGGATGTATTAATTCATAACTGAAACTTTAACTATTATGAAGAAATTCTCCTAATTATACCTAAATCCTAAGTCAGGTGATTAAACAAACAAACACAAACAGATATTTAAGCTTTCAAATGGTCAAAAGTTTCCAGTTTCTTGAGATCATACAGAAAATTAATTTTTCTGTCTCATGCAATTCTCAATGAAGCATATTCCAATTTAAATAGACTATAACCCTGATTTTATCATATAACTTGCCACTACTGCACATACATGGGAAATTTTCATCCTGTTAGTAAGAAAGCAATTATTGCAGATAGTGATTAGCCATATTCTTTTTAAGCAACTTTACTAATAGAAAAAATATAATAAGCAGAAGAAAAATATAATTCACCCACTGGTTGTCTAGCTTAAAGGGCTCTCAATAGTGATAAAACTTCAGACCCCCTTTGTTACCCCCTATCAAGTAGGGATGGACAACTATGATCTCAATAATAATATGAATATACTAATAGAAACATCTATATTCAAGAAATATTTTCCTTCATTCAGATTAACTATTATATATGTTATCATAACCATATATTTGTCATCTTGATTACAACATAAAATGAAGTCTAGTTTAATAATTAGAAGGTCTATCATCAAACAAGTCTGCACCTAACACCTCTACTATTTCCATTCTTTGTTACTAATAAAGGGGTATAAAATACATTTCTTTTATGGGTGAGACATAAATCAAATATTATACAGCAAGTAATTTTGGGTGGATGGTAAAGTATGCTCACCAATCCACCTATGGTCAAGTTTCCTAGCCTTGGTCGCCATGAGGCTCCCACCTGCTGTTGCTGTTGCAATTGTGGCTGCATCACTCCTTGGATGACTCTTTGCTGACCCTGGATCATCCGAGGGACTCCCTGACTACCAGGTGCTGAAGCCACTGCTGTTGGATTGATGCCATGTTGCTGCTGGATTGCCCCTCGAATTTGCATTCCTCTTGCTGCCGCCACTCTCTGCTGAAGAACTTGAAAATTTTGCTGCTGTTGCTGCTGAAGCAACTGTTGCTGCCTAAGCATCTGCTGTTGCATCTGTTGGTTTTGCTGTTGTTGAGATTGCAATTGCTGCAGAGGCTGCATTTGTTGCTGAGATGTTGGGGGCTTGTTCCATGGCATACGTTGCTTCAGTTCCTCCAAGGCCTGTTTAGTACTCAATGGGCTCTGCTGTTGAGAAATAGCATGAGGCCTGTTTGCTGGTGTGCTGGGTGACATAGCTGGAGATGAGGTAGAGGCAGGAAATGATGAGGAAGTGTTTGGAGTGCTGGATGGTGATGAGTAAACAAGGCCTGTATTTGGAGCATTTCCTGAGTGAGGTGAGGAATTTCTTTCAGATCCGATTGGTGCAAAACCAGTGATTTGTGATAGACTGGTGGAAGAAGGAGATGATGCAGAAAGAGGCAAGAGAAGTGATGATTGTATATTAGATGAAGGGGAATTCAACAGAGATTCTTGCTTTGCAAGAGTAGACATATGGGAGGTAGGAACAGGAGCTGGTCGAGGTAGAATGAGCAAACGAGGATGATACAATGTCTCCTGACAACGACGTCCATTGCGTATACTATCTATTATCCAGTCTGGGGTTACAATTTTAATTCCATTTTTCCCTCTCTGTCCTTCTGATTCCTCATCCTCATCATCACGATGTTGTTGCTGGTGATGAACTGCTATTCTATATTTATTCTGAAATGGATGTACATAAGGTACATGAATACCACCAAAAATATATTCTCGATCTTTCAAAATAAATTATTCATGATCACATTCATTTTTCATAAAAAAGGCATAAATTAATAACAAAAGCAATACAATGAATACCCTCTAAAAATTATTATATTTTGTAGTTTTCTGTTAGAATATCTACCAAAATCAATGAGCCATATTTGTCATTACATTTCAAACATACTGATATTGTTAAAAGATAAATGTAAGGGTAAATTCTTATTCACTCATATCCTTCAGTATTTACATTAATTGGTACAATGCTTTTAACACAATATGCTCAAATAAATAAGGAACAACTAAAAATGCTTATATTAGGTCTCAATAAAAACAGATGAACCAACCAAGATAAGAGTTAATTCAATTTTTCCACCTCATGCTCTGAATTCATGAAATATAAATATGAATTTATGTAAATTACTACAGAGTAGTCAATCTTGCTACCATAGGACATAAATGAAAGTCCACAGAGCTAAAAGCATCAAAAAATAATGGAAGAAAGACTTCAGTTTAAAATACATGCCATATTACCTCAGATGAGAATTAATAAAATAGAGTATGACACTGGTTAATTATTTAAGCCAAACTAGAATGGAAATGTACTGGTAATATAAACATTGGATATAGGTGGGCATCGAGGAGCGATTTTTTCTTCTAACAGATTATATTAACCAAAACAATTTTTCAAACAAGGTAAAACAAGGCTTACCCCCACTGGTTTAGCAGTCACCAAATGAGTGCAAGATGAGTCCAAAACATCACAAACAACACCGCCACGAAATGATATCATGGCCCAGACTTTTAGGTTGTCAGATTTACTAAGTTGAGAAAGGCAAACTTTCATTCCGGAAAAAAGGCCACCGCTGTGAACGAATCCTTTTGTACTAGACAACTATGGTTAAAGAATTTATTAGATACTTGATGTTTCTACTTACTAAATCAATGACAGAAAGTAACGCCCACATTTTTTAAAATGTTGTTTGACGATACAACGACTTAGATCCCCTTAAAAGCATGAAAAATAATACAAAGGACATTATCACAACATAGAATTCACCAAAACTGAAGCTTTAGAAAGGATACGGTAAGAGCTTCTTGCATTTTGCTGAGAGAAGTACCCAATACTGTGTAACAGCTGGTACTTCGTACAAATCTTCTGCTTGAGACACATCATTCTCAACAGCATCCTTCCCAGTGATACAATGAGTGACAAAATCACTCATATAAGTCATTCGTTTACCTCCACCATCCTGCAGCAATTCCAAAGTCTGGAAATTTAAAAAGAAGCTCTTCAAAATATGCAAAAATAATTATCATGTCACAAAGCGAATCCCATACATAATCATTCGTATCAGGAAAATGCCAAGGTTTGCTATTAGAGATAAATCATACTAACCTTATCATGAACCTTGCCACTGATGTAATATTTAACATCTTTGAATATAAGAGAATCTACTTTTAACTCACTTAATTCTTTGCTTAAATCACCCATTTTAATCAAAACGAGAACACATCTTCACAACAAAGCCATCAAAACAAAGCGAACGCCAATGGTTTAAGGGTATTTGCTAATGGCGGTAAACTTCCCGGCAAAATATACAATTGATTTTCAGGAATTCTGAGAGGAATGTATTCAAATGCCTCATAATATATTACGGCTATAAAAATAGAATACAATTTAATTTAGCCCTCGGAGAAAAAATACAGCATTTTCATGAAATTATTTAACGATAAATATCTTTAATGATACGGAATCGGTCCGTCTTTTCTTACTAACACGAATACATGCAGCATCTAGCGAATGCGTGCTTAACTAACAAATTGAGGGAACCTGAACTAGTCTAATTAATAATGCCGCTGCAATAAACGTCTTGCATTAAAGATTTATTCAATAATTACTATCAATTGTCAAATGAAACTACTTTTTGACTAAGATATTAGTGATATAACTTAATAATTGCTGAATTATAAAATTTGGCTGAATTTGATAATCATTTTTGATGAAAATATTTGTTAATTGGAACGTCGACCTTCTATGACTCGTTTTCATATTTTCAGTTAAAGCGCTTTTGTTGAAGAACTTTCTTGAATATTTCAGCAGCTTTTTTGGAAGAAAATATCTCAACGAATTCACTTAAAATGCATTCATTTTGCTATTCATTCATCCTACTCTGAAACTTCCTCAGCATATGGAAAGGTACTGCGCAGGACAGTCACATGGAAGCAAGAAATATCATTTGGTACTTAGAAGTACCCAACCTTACTATCTCATTATGCAAAATCTTTAAGTCAAGGCTTCCCAATTTTTTTGTACTATATGGAACACTTTCATGTTATCTGAAACATAATTACAATTGCTTTTTTGTCTGAATTTCTAGAAAAAATACATTAAGTGAGAAGGAAAATATTTTGGTATAGTACAGACAACTGTTAAACAAAATATTCATACATATGTAATTTAAAACATAAGCCTTTTTGATATTATAAGTTATACCACATTAGCTTGTTCATAGTACTCCAGTTCAAAAGACCTGCTTTAAGTACTCATTTAAATAAAGGAAATCAAATTCTGATGAAACGTTAGAAGTACTGGTTTATATTTTTATTAAGTTATTATATTATTTGAACTGTTTTGTATATAATAATTTGCAAAATGGTTATTCTTGCAAGGATATTATAAAAAATAACAATTATTTTAGGTCTTTTAACCTAATTTTTTCATTCATTTTCATGTTTCATAGATCAGTTTTGTGCAAGTCTATATTACAGTGACCTAATCAATGTCATAAGGACTGCTTTGCATACTGACTGACTTGATGTTCATGAGAGTATTGAAAGAATTGCTACCTACTTTATCATAAAAGGTATAAATTCCGCAGAAACCATATATAATGCTTGTTAATGGTTTTTGGGGATTTTATTTTATAATAACACAATCATCAGCAGCCAACTCTATTACCTGGATTAAAAGGGAAATTAATGTATATGGAGATATTGTATTCTTTTTTCCAAAGAATCATCTCTGTGTGTTGAATGCATCTTGCACTTTTTTAGTGGTTGAATTTTTCAAAAATGCTTCAATAGTTGAGGTCAAACATATGGACCCCACTAGGAATCGATCCTAAGGACTACTTTCAACAAAGGTGAACATGTTACCCACTTGGCAATCTACTTTAGATCTTGAATTTTTTTAAGCGAAAATTGGAGGGTAATTTTAGAATTTAAAATGGATTATATAATTAGCAATGCAACCTTCTAAACGCTCCATAATAACCAAGGACTCACAAGGATATCGTATCAGCATTGTATAATTTTAATGCAAAATTTAAAAGAGTTATTTTCACTTGTTGTAGTAAAAAATAATGGAGAATCTAATTTAAGACAAAGATATGGCCATAGTAAAGTGATGGCGTATCTTTAAATAGAATTGAAGATTTGTACAGCTAAAACTAACAATGCTGTGCTCAACAGAAGAGCTGAATCAGATGACTGAGAGTTGCATATTCTTGGAATAATGATCAGGAAGAGAGTTTCTGTACAAATAGAGGTGTACTTTGAGTAGTACTCGCAGATAGAAGAATGGTGTAAAAATTACAGTGAGAAATGAAACATGAAATGCCAAAGAAGAAAAAAATTGCCACATTTGGGTTGCTTATGTCCTCCTTGCTGAATTGTAGTAAGACTTGGGTGCTTGGAAGTAAGGCAGAGAGAAAATGTGTAAGGTCAATTAATTTTGAATTGATTGTAATTAGAGCATTTGTGGTGAAATCAGGGTAGACAAAATCAGTTATGGCTGTTTTAATAAGTGAATTCTGAGTGAGTGTGAAAGAAAGGGTGTTGCCTGAAAGAGAATAGTTGTAAATCAGTTGATGAAACTGCGATGTAAATGACTGAAAGGAAATTGATTAATGAGAAAAAAATCAACTGAAAGTGGCTGAAGAAGATATGAGATTCATATTAGCATATAGCATGTATACTTATATTCTATATAGGTACAGCATGTTTGAGAAATAGAAGGCTATGTTTGGTAAGAATTATGAATACATCCCATAAAATGATGAAGGAGTTTTGTAAACCAAACAGGAGTTAGTTACTAGCTTTGTCATTAAATAAAATATCACATGAATTTTAAATTTATAGACATAGGATTGAATCTATTGTGTGACTGAAATCTAGATGTTTCCCATTTTTTAGGTAGTCTAACAAATAAAATAGTTGAATTTTGTGTGAATTTCTTTAATAAAATATTTACTGATTTATGAACAAAAACATTTGATCAGCATCTTAATCATATACAAAACATTCAATTAATATTTATATTTTAAATTTAACATAATAATTGCTAATACTTAGTATTTGAGAAATTATATGAGCAGAAGATAGGTGGTTTATGTAAGCATACTATATTCCATTTTTTTTATTTTGTGGTGTCATGAACATTTTGGACAATTAACAGTTATAGCAGAATATATTGTATTTCAACTTAATTTTTTGTATCCTGCTCAAATTTTTATTTTTGTTAACAACTAAAATAGTTTACAGAATGTTCTATGCATATTTATTGCTTATTTTTATACATATTGACACATCTCCCTTAAATAGTTAACTTTCAGTCTTCAACCTTTGATCATCAACTCTCAAGAAGTAAACGTTATGTTGCTTCGTTTTCTTCCATAGGTCTCTTTCAATGCAGATCATAATCAGCTTCAACCATTTAGATCACAATTACTGTCCTCAGATGCTTATGATCCTATTGTATCTTGGTTTTGGAATCATGAGCATTATTCATTACCCATAGCTTTTGCTGAAATGCCTTTGCTGTGGCTGTGTTACAAAATTTCATTTTTATCTGTCTTTTCAACATTTCATACAGCGTTCAAGGTCTTCTTCCTTCATCAGATATCATAGGTACTTTGTTTGTCAAACTCTCCTCTCCATCACAGCTGACTTCGGTTGAAAGGAGAATCTTTTCATCAAGGGAAGTTTGATTGATCCTTTTCTTTTCTCCTTCCTCCTCCTCAATGACATTCATTTGTTCCCTTTCTCCAAACATCTGGAAATGCTCAGTGCAAAACTCTGCAATGCGTTCACAGGCTTCCCTCATTTGTTCTTCAGGTACAGTAAGGACAATCCTAACATAGTTTGGATAATCAAAGCACTGAAAGAGATAAAGAATGGTGTTTAAGTACTGCCTATGAATTAAATGAATGAATCTTATTTCATTGGATTAATTTGACAGCTTTTCTAACAAGAACAGTAATAAAATTTTATTAGCCAAAGATTAAGAATGATTTAAAATAATAGAAAATTTTGAAAAGTTACTGTAAATATAAATATTTTTTAAAAGTTTTCTGATATTCCTCAAAGTAAATTTTATCTCTCTTAACTCTTAAGAATTGGATTGATCGAGCTTTAAATCTGAAATTACTACTTACCTTCCCTGGAAGACAAAATACTGATTGCTCTGTAACCATCTGCTCTACAAATTGCAAATCCGTGTTGAATTCAGGGAATTTATGCATATCTATTCCCACCTAAAGACATAAAAAGATTTATGCTATGAATGCATACTTTATTCTGTTGATTTGAATAGTATATATCTTTCTATAATTATAACTATTGATATATATATATATACACACACACACATATATATCTTTAAACATTCAAATTCATTCGATGAAGATATTAAAAAAACTTACCATCATGTACATAGCTCCCTCTGGCATAATGGGTGACAAACCAGGAACTCGATCAAGTATATCATATGCTATCTCTGCATTTCTCTATAAGTTGAGAGAAAATATTTATTTATGAATATAATAATGAAAATTACTTGGAATAAGAGTAATTTTTGGCTCATCCTAAAGACAACAACGCCTATTCAAGAAAAATTGTGAGTTCAAATTTATTACCTGTATTGCAACCAATGTATCTTCAAAAAATTGAGCTCGAGTTTCAGAAAGGATTGTAGGTAGAGCTCCTTGCACTAAGGTGTTACTTCCAATGGTCCTTTGACTTAGACTGATGAGACCTTTGCGAATCTATTACACAGAAAAATGTTTAAAAATGATGAATTAGCAATTGTAAGAAGGAGATTAACCAACTGTATATGTTTCTGTATACTTCTCAGGAGTAGGAAATTAATTTCAACCATAAAACAAATAAGAAGTCTATGGATATCGAGAAGAGTATTTGATTTTAAAAGATCTCTTAGTGAGGGATAGATTTTATTGATGATGTTGAACATCATTCCTCCTTTCATCACAAATAATCCCATTTTACTCATTTATAGGAATATGAGGCATGTTTTTGGCAATTGGAAAAATAATAATGCTGTAAAACTTGGCTTAAAAGTTCCTGCTTAAGATGCCACCAAAAACACACTTCTCCAGGTTTTGAATCTTTTTACAGAATACATGTGGTAAAAATAAGATGCTCTGCTTACTGCTTGTTAAGTAGATCTATCCCATTCCTACATATTCTACAACCCACTTTAGCCAATTGTCCACCTAATTAGACCTAAAATTGTTTACTTTATATGTATCCTCTCCTTTTTCTCCTCTCTTGTTTCCTGTTTTTCCTTGTCTCTAAGAGTGTTCTTTTTAAATCCCTTCTTAATAAGAGACAAAGGTTTCTCCAAGCGCCAACAGCAACAACCGTCGAGGGCAATACCTCAGAAAAAGATTATCGCCTGGGCGGCCACCAGTTTTCAGAAATTTCCCGACGCGCATTCTGGAAATTCATGCTTCCATGTTCACTAACCCCCGGTCTCTTAATCAGAGTTCCTTTTTCCTTTCTTTCCCTTGTTAATGTCAATAATTGTGTAAGAAGAAAATGAAGATATTGCAAAGCAGTATATTCTCCATCCCTCTGAAGATTCTTCAATTCTAGATAGTGAGTCTTGCTAACAGTTTAATCTCAGAGCAGTAAATTAGTTAAGAGGTTATTTAACAGTGTTTTATTTCATTGCAAAATCAAGTTGTAAAAATATCAAATAAACCAGAATAGTAGCAGAGAGGTTGGTGGACTGCTGTGCATAGTTCTGGAGAGATTGTACTCAGTGACAGTCTCTAACCACTGAAGTTAAACAAATAACTTTTCATCCCTAATTGTCTATCTGGCATAAAATTGGTTCATTGTAGAGAGCAAAATGAATTGAAAAGGAAATTTTTGATAAGTGGAATTACTTGAGATAAGATGATTTATCTTTCTAATTAGCTATCAAGTCTTCTTTTGAAGATAATTTTGCTTAAGATTTTAGTAAGGAATTCAATGGAAAAATTTACCTCTTGATTAAAGGCACCAATAGGATCATGTATTACAATCCATCCCATTCTCCAGCCAGGTACCAGAAACCTTTAATAAGAAAAGTATTCATATAATATTGTAACCAAATGGAAATAAATAAATGTACATTATAAAAAAACTAAATACATTTCCAAGAATCTCAAAAGACAAATCTTCAGAAAAATTACCTTTTTGTCAATCCTCCACATTTGAGAATTGGAACTTCTTCTGAGAGGGATCCAATTGAATGGAAAGTTTGACCAGAAAATACCTGAAAAAATAGAGTTAAATTTACCACAAAAATAACCAGCTAACCTGAAGATTATTTATTTAATTTTCTATATTCTGTTAAAAATATTTCCCACTTACACATTTTTCAAATCATTGCAAAAAATTATATATATATTTTTTCAGAAAGTGAGCAATGGATGGAGAGTTAAAGAAAGGAGACATCTTTGTCAATTATCCTATCAATAGCTTGAGATTATTGCTGTCCTTTTATAACATTTAGAAACCTAATTGTTATTATTTACATTATGAGAATATCATGTATAAACAATCTGAGCATATTTCAAGACCATGAGATATACATTTTTATATTTCTTAATATATAAATGAAACTTCTAAATTGAAGGTTGATATACTGATGAAAGATACCCAGAAATGTGAAAATTGTACTTATTATAATTTTTAAGCATTAAAATTCCTATTTTTGTGGATTTAATTCATCAAAAGCAAATATTTAGATACTCACAAAATGATCATAAATTTCATCAGCAATTATTGGAACAAAATTACGTCTTGCAACATCCAGAATATCCAACAGGTGCTGCTGGGAAAAGACTGATCCACATGGATTTGATGGGTTATTAACTATGATTGCTGCTGTATCAGCATCAATTTGAGCTTCCATCTGAACTAAATCTGCTTCCCAACCTTGATCGGGCTGTTTCAAAATGAAATGTTGAAAGGATGTACAATTCGTCTTTGGCAATTGGTTAATATAATTGTCAGAGAAGAGGCAAATTAGCAACATATTTAAATATTTTCATAAAAATATTAAGCTTTAATGTATTAATCATTCAATATGAAGACATATTCAATATTTTTTGTATGGATTCTTGAATCATAATCATCAAATGTTCAAACAACTAGAGAGTTATGATGTTCAAAAATGATTATTAACAAAAACACTGCTTACCAAAAGGTCATATGACTTGACTTGCACACCTAACCCTTCAGCTAGAGTGCGATAAATAGAGAACCCTGGTCTGGGGACTAGAATATTTTTTCCTGGATTGGCCAAAACAGTAATGCACAAATCAAGGGCACTTGAGCATCCACTGCATAGGATAATGTCCTGGAAAGACCACAAACTTTTAATGTAGCAAATCGTTTTAAGTAAACTTATGTATTATTAGGAAGTATGCAGAATTTTGACTGTCTCATGTAGAATAATATTCAAGGAAAGTTGGATCATCCTCAAAATATTGTCATTAAGATAATCAATAAGTAAAAAAAGTTTATATTATGAATTCTGAGGATAAAATTATAATATGATCATATAGTCCAAGTTTAAAAATTAACAAAAGATGATTCACTCTATTGAAGTTAAGGTCATATCTTTATGTAGAAGATATAAAATTTGACATCACTCTCTAAATAATACTTTTCTTTCCTGAGCTTTCAAAAAAAAAAAATATTGGGATGTCCTTTAATGTAAACATTGATTTTCTCAAATATATCCTTTAATGTAAATATTAACATGATAAAATAATTATGAACTAATATGATACATATTATGTATTAATATGATATATAATTATTTTATCATATCAATACAACAGGTAGAGTTCTGTTTCCTCATCATAAAAGAATTTTCTTAAATGTAACTTAAAAACCTTAAATACTTTAGGTTCAACATTTATACTATCTACAATTAATTAAATTTGATTATCCATATGAGTTACAGCCGGAATATAATTTAAGATTTGAGTATTCAGCTGAGAAGTAGAAGTGGTCTTCAACCTACGCCATGCAAATAAACCCATTTATATAAATGTTCTACTTTTTAAACTACAGTTAATGAACATATTACAATGTGAGTTACAAAAGTAAGAAATATAATAAAAATATTCACACATGAGATTGAATTATTGCTGATAATTATGTTCAGCCAAATAGCCAAAGAAACACAAATACAGGTAGATTCATTTTAGATATGATCATAGTAAATAATGCATTCATGAAATTATAACCATTACCAGGGAGTGTAAAAGATATTTTTCCAAAATGTGTCTTTAGCATAATAATATATTATCACTACTATGATATGATGTCTACCCTCTTTCAAGGAATAAAACCAAATACTCCAAAAAAGAATAAAATTATATCTGTAACCATAGATTTGTTAATTAAGCCAATCAAGTCAAAAACAAACCAAAAATTTTCCTTGGGTGATAAGAATATTTTCACTGGTGAAAGTTGCCTTTCTAGGAGGTAAAACTTATAGATAGTTGTGTATTACACAAGAAAGCCCTTCTACTTAGTAGGATCTTCATTAAAAATCTATTATGCCTTTAAAACCCCAGAAGTTATAAATAAGCACCATAACATCAATCCAGTTAACAAATGACCCGTTTATAATGAATTCGTTTCTCTTTAACTACTAAGTAAGAATTGCAGATAACTCCATAGACCTACAACTTTGAGTTATGTAATAAAAATATCATGTTAAGTCTCTAGCAGTCTACCATAAGATTTCATGGGTGAAAAGATATGCTAATCTACTATAGGAAAAGCAGTAAAGAAAAGGAGGATAATGTTCAAGCTAATGAGGATCTCAGGAAAGGTATCAGAATATGCTACTATTATTTTGTAAAACTATAAGATGAATTAAATAAAATTTTTCTGAGTAGAGAATTCCGTTGAAGCACTACATGCAGATAAGTCTGAAAGAAGAGCTAGTAATCAGGAAACTGAAAGCTGCAAAACTCTGTACGTCACATGATATTTTCCAGTCAGCCTATAAGGATGAAAAATAGCTGATATAATGATATATAAGTTTATTATTATATTTAATTGTTTATTATAAATATGTTATTTATAATTATCTCAATTTTAGTAACACTCACAGTTCTAATTTAAACAAATCTATCATAAGCCTACTATTAAAATACCTAATAATATCAAGGATAGAAATATTATGGATGAAAAAGACGAAATTTTATACACTATGCTGTTTTCCTCTAAATTTTCCTAATCAATGAAGATATTAAAAGAAAATGTTTCATTTGGAAGTTTTAAATCTAATAACAGTCTTTGCAACCTTCATATTTCTAGAGCCAGCTCCTTAAACAGATACATTGTTAGTTAAGTATGAAAAATTGTGCATAGAAACTTATACAAAATTCTTTCTTTATCTTGAAGAGGTAGTAGTAGAGAATAATTAGGAAACTACAGAAATGAAAGAGCTGAATAGATCAAATCTGACAAAGGTGTAACTTCAATCCCTCCATCTGTGTTATTATCCCTTAGAGGACTAGCATTTGTATCTGGTATAAAGTCAGCTAAGGTAGCCCTTACTGAGCTACCTTAGTTCATTTTATTATTATGGTCATTTGAATTGATTTCAATCATTAAAACTATCTTTTGTAAAGAAAATTAAATTGAAAACCAC
Organism: Pachydiplax longipennis; assembly: GCA_036926295.1. NCBI lineage: Eukaryota > Metazoa > Arthropoda > Insecta > Odonata > Libellulidae > Pachydiplax > Pachydiplax longipennis. Next base: position 73,709,726 of record JAVFKF010000012.1, read on the forward strand.
AAGACTTGTTAAAGATACTAATGCTGGCACCTCAGAGGGATACCATGATCATTTTATGGTTTAGACTCCAGTCATGAGGGACTAAGGAATTGCTCAAGAATGATGGTCCTCTTGCTGACAATGATGATTGAAACAGAAAGTACCAAAAGAATCAGATATAAACCTTCTTTGAGTCACATGAGACAGGCTGCTTAGAGACAACTAAATCTCATAAAAACAGTTGTTGCAGATACGAATTAGAAGCAATTTTAATATTAACTTTCCTGTACTTAGAAGATGATGACGATGATGTTCAAGGATGGATTGTTGCTTGATAGAATGCTGTGTGATAGGAACTTTTCAGCCCCTTAACTGCCTTGGAAGCTGCAATGACCTATATCAACCTTGAAAACTCTTAACTCTTAACATAGTAATTAGGAAACACACACCAAAATGTAATAATGGGTTTTTCTTTAGCTTAGGCATAGATTGAGATGATTGCTAGATATTTGAATCCAGCATATATAATAATATTTCATATTGTGAACCTATACCTCTCTTGTTTTTTGACTTGGGAGCATTCATTACCTTGGCCGTCACTTCAGTGTCAGAAGTAGAGACATACTTGGCCACTGCTTCACGAGCTTCTTGATAACCTGCAAGATCCATTAAATTTTCAATTTATTCTAAAATAATTTATTCTATAATTATATATTTAATTTTATAATGTAGATGAATTTTATGCTTATGATATCTCAGCTACTTTTGTTCAACTGGGTTATAATGACTCTATTTTATTTTTCATGATTACTCTCTTCCAGTGTAAAATATACTGTACTTGAGAGTAAAAAATATCAAAATAAGTGATCGTTAAAGAATTATTAGGAAAAAAGAATTTAAAAGAATTTCTCCATAGATATAAAAATATATTCAGTCATATATCTCACTCATTCCTCTGAGTATCACTACTATAGAATTCCATCAGATATCAAAAATTAATTTCATGATTGTATTTTCATCAGGAAAATTAACCCATGAAGAACTTCAACTTATTTCTAATTGTCATAGTTAATGGCTCAATCCAAGAAATGTCTTGACCCTCAGAGACTTTTGAATAGGATTTTAAAAAGTAAATATTAGCTTTTCAAATTTAGACAATTTAGAGAGAGGAAATGAGATGTTTTATGCTTCACAGGAGCCTAGTAATCGATTATTTCATCTGCAAAGATAATTAAAGCAGTTTTCACTCAACTAATGTACCTATATCTACCGTTGAAGGAAGAATTATTACCCTGATTGACAAGGAGGACAATATTGACTAAAATTTTAGAATTTAATGTACCTATGTCTCTAGGAAATGTATGGTAGGGGTATGCGGTAAATTTTGAATGATCGTGATTAATTCAAACTCCTCTCAGTCATTAATGTTTCCTATCCTAAGAGACCTGCAACCGGTTGTAACATGTATAGCAAAATGCATATATCCACAGGATAGACCTATAGAATTTAAATTAAATTCCTAGTAATTATCACTCAAGGTAATCTTACTGTGAGCAATCTTGAATCCCATAACAAGCATTAAACTTGAATTAAAAGTTTAAACACATATATTGCAATCAATCGCCATCGAAACTGAGAAAAAGAATAAATCTATTTCGTAATTTTTATCACGTTAAATTAACCATGAGTTATTTAGTAACAACGAATATTTGAAACCGATAAAAGACAATTTTATGATGAATAAAAGACAATTCAAATGTTTAATAATACTGATACATGTAGGATTACTTCTACATATCGGTTGAATTTTAATGAAACAAAAATATCAATGAAAATCGTAATAAAGAAATTTATAAATAGTAACTACAAAGTCGAGCTTACCCACGCTTGGTGCATATCCATTGAAATTCATCGACTGAATGCTAGCACATACTGCTTCCACTACCTCTTGTGGAGGCTTCAAATTCCCAAAAATCGTTGGGTCTCCTGCAATCAAAGGAAAAATTAGAATGGTTTGTGTTGGATATCACCACGTAAAATCTTTTGGGAAGACAGCAAAAATAAATAAAAATACTTGAGATTGCTCTCTGAAGAAGTATTACGTTCTTCATTAAAGTGAGATTTACAAAGCGTTATGAGCTAATTCGAATGGGAGAGAAATGTCACTTTACTAACATCCAGAATCTCGAAGGAGCGAGTTCACACGCACCTGAAATGAGCGTAATAACTCAAGGATCAACACGGAAAGCAACTAAAATTATCTACACAAAAAGCACCAATATAAAATTAATCTTAATTTTTTAACACAGCGCCTTACGTAACGTAAAAATACGATTCGCTTTACTCGAGAATTCAATGTCACGGTAATAAGTCATCCTAATAGTATCATCTATATTTTAGAAATATTCGGTCACAAATAAAAATTAATCGCTCAACTGCGCATAAAAACTATTCGTAGAAACTGATTTATTTGATCTTTCATAAAAGGGGTGCAAGTTTTACTAAATTGTTGGAAATTGGGATCTTTCGACCTTGAGACTTTACATGGCGCTCTCCGGTGTCTAATACGATATTTTCCATTTCTTTAAGTTAACTAAAATACTCGTATTATTTTTTCCTTAGTCTTACTAACGACATCAAGTGACAATATAATGAAAGATATTGTTTTCCAGTTCACTTAGCGAATAAATTCATTTTCTTAATCTTATACAATATCTATGCTGAAATTCTTGGATATATACAATATGCCGTAAAATATCGGCGGTTTCACATGTAGCATAGTGGTACGTGCGGTGATGATGAGCTCATCACCAAGGATCGCTTTAGTATAGCGTGTGTTCACGAAAATACTTTTTCGGTATAAATATAGTAACCGAGCGATGAAATATTTAATGTACTAAGAGCAGAGGGAAAAACTATCTAGGAAAACTAGGAAAAAGACAATCAAATTCTTGCTTCAACAGAATCTAAATAAGAGCATCTCGCTATATTCATTTGGAAACGCATTCTAGATTTGTGATTTACAAAAGGATATTTTATATTATCGGACATTCTATAAAATTCGACAAAATATCAAATCATCAATTACATGAATTTTATTTTAAAAGACATCATAGTCTCTTAGGCCTTCTGTTGAAAAATGTTAATAGTAATTACTATAATATCATTCTTACTTTGTACTCTTGGCTTAAAATTTGACAACGTGGCCACTCCTACATCTTTAAGCGTCCCGTCATCATATCCGATTCGATTAGTTGGCTTCCAAACTGTGCACTGATCAGCTCATCAATCTCTAACATGGCTGATGTTATACTGATGACCGCCATTTTATGATATCCGCAAAAATATGGTACATGCAAGTAACTGTTTCTTTGTAAATAGTAATCGTAATTGTGAAAAAATACAGAACGCGTTCTTTGAGGTGACGTTATTCTGTTATTGAACGCTCAAAGTAGTACGAATTTACAAAAATATCCTCATAAGTTTCTTCATTTAAAAAATAATATGTTATCGTTTTACTGTTGGAATAAATTTATCAAAAGCTTTGATCGTTGATACAATATCCCTGGTTATGAACCAGATGGGCCAGAATATCTTCAGCGGAAAAGGTAAATTTTACCTTCTACTTGCTCGTTGAATCGAGTTCTTGGGGAAATTCCGAGTAAAATTAAATTTCTTCATCTAATATATGTACAAAACAGTATTTACAACGTAATAATATGTCTATCGAATGAAGAACGCGTGAAAAATCTCCTGGTAACAAAACTCTAAAAAATATGAGTACGTTCATGATTATTTACTATAAGGCAATAAATCGTTGATATTTCGATCTGCGGAAATTTATAGAATAATCGAAGAAACACAGTATGGAAAAATCTTTCATGACTGAAATTTTCTTAAATTCATAAAATTCTTAAATTTAAATTTATTATTCTGAATATGAGCCAAAAGCTAATGTTTTTGAATTCTTGTTTAAACGATTTTTGTTTTCTTCATTTCTTTCCTCATGTCCTTCTTCGAGATATAGATTTTAAAACGAATTCCTAAAAATAATTCCTATTTCTATCGAAAAAGATCAACTAGATCTATTCCTTTCCTTTAGATAAAAGTGTTTAAATTTGAAAAGCAGCGTTGCAATTAATCATCATGTTCTGGCAAGAGAAAATTATGTTTTAAATACGAGCTCTTCAGTAAAATGAAGGACGATTAGAGTACGGAGAGTGGCAAGCATTCAAATAGGTGTAGAACATTCAGAGGTTAGAGAAGGTGACCGTATGGTTATCGAGAGGCGGGATGCCAGGTATAGTAGAATGAGCTTAGCTTAGCTACAGCTCGCTCGTCGAAGGAGGTGCTACGTGGACTCCTGGAGTAGGCCATGGAACAGTCACCTTCTCACACGCCCAGTGAAAGAATCAGTCAGCATATAATGACGCAGTAAGTTTAAGGTGGGGTCCTTAATCCGTTGGATTACATCCAGGAGAAGGAAGAGGTAGTTAGAGAGTGGTCAGATAGGACGAATCAGTAGATGGGAGTGGAAAAATAGAATGCCGAGAGTCTGCATGGAAACAGGTATGCACTTGGAATATCGGAGAAGGAAGTAGCCACAGAAGCGGAGGTGGCAACAGAATTTTAGCACGTGGAAAAAAGAAGACGGAGAGTGTGTACATTTTATGACATTCACACGCATGAATCCACTAAGAGTTGATGCGGACAAGAATTCTTTGAAAGGGGTCTCTTTACCATTCAAATAAATGTAATTTTTTACCTCAAAAGTGTAAAGAATTTAGATGATGGATATTTCTAATGTATCAGAATACATACATCACTATTCTCAATGCATCAGGATGAAATATTGTCTGTTTATAGAAGAATGAAACTGGTCATTTGATCGTTCTCGGTATTGATTAGAAAAATCTCACGGCCCCACCTTGATCCTCTTTGTGAGCGTATACTCGAATGTAAATATTGAGAGAAAATGGAAACTATAAATAGCGATGACAAAATGCAAGATAGAGATTCAATAACTTAGAATGGATTTAAAAAAAAACGTTTTAGGAAGAAGTAAATATATACAGGTCTCATTCTCTTTCTTGAGAATTATCTATTCTCCGCAAGAATTTTCTTGGTCTAATTTAGCATATAAATATTTCTCACACCTTTCCCTGCCTTTAACCATTTTTCGTTAAGTTAGGATCGGTACTAGTATATCATCAATTATCAATGGTAAAAATATATATCAAATTTTGGCCTGTAGTCGGCCTTGGAAATCTTTTCCGACAAAGAGCTCTTTTCTAAAGAAAATTGAAGACTATCCTTTCAGCTATGACCATAACAACAAGCGGGATATTTTGCTATCCCTCCCTTTGACCAAATCTTCACTAGGTAGGTTAAGTGATTACGGTTACTAGAGGAAATCCAAAGAACCCTTTATCCACTTATTGAATCAGTACCAAGAATTTCGATATTAATTTTGTAAGGACAAAGGGTACTGAATTGAATAGAACTTCTCCTTGTAGAATAAAACGTAATTGTTAAAGTTTCTTGGAAGTTCTATTGAGTTTTAATGAGACCTTCAAAAAAATTGTAAACTTTTTTGCGTGTCTGAAATAGTTTTCTTTTCATTAGTGTAAAATAATGCTTAATTTTCTTACACACGCACTTATTTAAAATGACGTGGAATTTTAGATAAGAGTCAAATTGAGTAAAGAAAGATGGAGAAAGGACCGAGTAAAATCCTTACCGTCATTGATATCACAACATTCTCCTACAATATATAAGTTAATTTAACCTAATGATGCCAGTTTCTTTACCCTTGAATTATATTAATTATTATGAAATTAAATCAATCCGAAGGCTCTAGTTTCATTCCTCGAGTATCTAGATCCTTTAAAAAGTGCCCTGAAATATTTACTCCTTCCTGTTTGCTATAATTGTAAAATTGTTGCAAAAATGTCTCAGTACGCGAATAAGATTAGGCCGATTTTCTAATCACTGAGAAAGCGACCAATTAGTATAATAAAATTATTTTAAATAGAAATATCTAGCTATTGGAATAGAAAAGAAGAATAAACTCGATGTTATAGAAGGGACAGAATACTAGAAGAATTGCAAAAGTGGATGAAGTGAGATGGTCTTGAAGAGCTACCAACAAAACCCAATTCTTTCATATGATTATATCTACCACTTCACGATAATTATTAAAATTAAGAAAACATGAAACACTGTGTAATTAAGACCGAGGGATTCATAGGAATATAACAGGGCTCTGGTTATCGATACACCGGGGGCCTATTATTGAGAGTCGATGATTTCAAAAACGGAAGAGGAGAAAGATTTGTCCCGAAAATAAAGAAATCGATATATATATATATATATATATACGAGTAAAAGTTGCTTGCATACTGCAAGCTATCCGTTGAATACAGTATCATACCAAGTACTGCCTCAGTTCAAATTTAAAACTTCGCGCCAAAGACCGCCTGGCGACGAACTAAGAACCAGATCGTGAGAGAAGACAGCAAAATAATATTAGATAAGTGCCATCCTTACTCGTTCCAAAGTTTCGATTCAATATCTTATCGGGAAGGTCCCACGCCTCTGTCACCATTCCGGGTTTTATCTTTCCAGCTTATCGGGAAGCCATTTTTAAAAAATCGTCCAATGCATTTCTTATGGAAGAATTTTGCATCCACCTGGCGTCGAACTCACTGTCATTTGGCTACATTTTTTCCATGAGAAGCATAGAAGACTACCTCAACTTCAACCACCGAAATTTTGGTTCCTCTATCTTAGCGATAAGTGCCTCAAAATAATTTTCAAAAATCCGCGCAATGCATTCTTATGGGAAAATTGCGATTTTTGGGAATTTCTGGCATCGAACCAATGATAGCTAGCGTCGAAGTCTGCATTATTCTGGCATCTAGAGTGTAGGGCCAGTACGTCGAAAAAATCTGACGTCGACAGCGCTTGTGGAACATGGTCAGAATTCGTATCCCCTATAAATATATAGGTATCTATTATATATAGCTAACTCTCCGGATATACCTATATATATATACGAGTAAAAGTTGCTTGCATACTGCAAGCTAATTGGTACAAATTTAAGAATAAGTCTCACTTACGGGTGTCATCTTCGAAGCTTATCCAGCAAAATTTTTAAAATTGCCGCAATACATTTCTTACGTTAGAAATTTTCATCCATCTGGCATCGAACTCACGGTCATATGCAAACTTTCTTCCACTGGTTCTATAGAAAACTACTTCAAACGCAAACGCTGTGATTTTGAATAGTCTCCTGCATAAAGAAAGGCCTCAAAACAATTTTAAAAAAATTGCGTAAATGACCGCCTGGCGTCGAACACAGGACCCGTTCGTGAGAGACAATGGCATATGAATGTTAGAGAAGTGCTACTCTGACGTGTTTCAAAGTTTCAATTCAGTATCTTATCGGGAAGGTCCTAAAATAAGATCCGTTATTCCCGTTTGAAATGCATGGTAGAATCGGAATGACGCTCTAGCATCGAACCAAGGACCTCTAGAGAAGCAGCGGACGTCATGAAGGAATCTTTACAAACGCCTCTGTCACCATTCCGGGTGCCTCTGTCACCATTCCGGGCGCCATCGGCGTCAGATTTTTTCGACGTACTGGCCCTACACTCTAGATGCCAGAATAATGCAGACTTCGACGCTAGCTATCATGGGTTCGATGCCAGAAATTCCCAAAAATAGCAATTTTCCCATAAGAATGCATTGCGCGGATTTTTGAAAATTATTTTGAGGCACTTATCGTTAAGATAGAGGAACCAAAATTTCGGAGATTGAAGTTGAGGTAGTCTTCTATGCTTCTCATGGAAAAAATGTAGCCAAATGACAGTGAGTTCGACGCCAGGTGGATGCAAAATTCTTCCATAAGAAATGCATTGCGGAAATCTTTTTAAATGCCTCCCGATAAGCTGGAAAGATAAGACCCGGAATGGTGACAGAGGCGTGGGACCTTCCCGATAAGATATTGAATCGAAACTTTGGAACAAGTAAGGATGGCACTTATCTAATATTATTTTGCTGTCTTCTCTCACGATCGGGTTCTTAGTTCGTCGCCAGGCGGTCTTTGGCGCGAAGTTTTAAATTTGAACTGAGGCAGTACTTGGTATGATACTGTATTCAACGGATAGCTTGCAGTATGCAAGCAACTTTTACTCGTATATATATATAGGTATATCCGGAGAGTTAGCTATATATAATAGAAGATATCATAAGCTATTTGAATCATAAACTCAAGTATGAAGTTGTGAACGGAAAAATAGCATTAAATAGCTGATAATTTGAAAATAAGCGAAAAACCTAGATTATTATCGTACTTGGATTGAAAAGATTATCCTAAGGAATCTACATTTCACGTAGTAGATACTAGTAATTTTAGGACAAGAGGAACTACTGCTACAAGGCTCTCCGTATTAAAGCTGGAACTTGTATTTAACGGATATCCTTACGAGCGCGTTGGTGGACTGGATGCCCCTAACAAACGATTCTCCTGCGGGACAAGAAAATTTCCTAAAGCTGGTTTTGAGTTGTAATCGCTTTTTAGAGTTGCCATTTTTAGACAGAGACGTGAATTTTTCTTTATTTTCGGTTATTTTTACAATTGGCCTTTGAAGGGCGCTGAATTCTGTTGCATAATTATCTCGCAAAATTCTCTACGTCTTAGGAACGGGAAATGAGGGTGTGAGAGAGAATGGAGGGGGATAAATTTGAATGAGAAAAGTATGCAGGAGTAGGAGAAAGAATTGAAAAAAAGAGAAAAAGTGGGCGAAAGGAATGAGGGAGAGGTAGAGATAGAGGGAGAGAGGGAAAGAGTGAGGAACAAGGATAACGATAAGGATGACCTTCGAGAAGATTTCAAGGTTAAGAGGGTTCTCAATAGCATTTTCACCCAATCATTGATGGGGACTGCTCTTGATGTAACAGACTTTCATTATCAAATAATTGAATTATCATTTTTCACCTAAATATTCCGCTGAGAAAAAACAGCATCATTCCGTCTCTCGAACTTTCTCGACATTTCGGAAGAAAAATGTTCATGTCGTGGGCTACAAAGTGAGTTGAGATTAAAAGAGTTAACTGACGCAAACTAAAAGGCGAGAGGCGGTTACCTTACATCAAATGGACAACTGTTTTGATTACCCTTTTTCAGTGCTCGAATGACTCTTATGAATATTTGCGTAACTTTCTCGTACAATTACTTACTTTTGTAAAATTTTCTAAATTTTACGTTCCGAAAGATTAACTTCCAATAATCCATAAAGATCTATTTATTCTGCATGGATATTTACATATCTCGTGTATCTAAGTTTCAGACTATTTTCTCCGAAAGAATCTCATTCCTAAGAAAAATATCCCTTCATTTATATATTTTGTTGATCAGTACATGTGTAAATACTTATAAAATATAAAAAAGTAATGTTAATATTTCGGTAAATAATTTTTATATTAATAAATCATAAAAACGTCAAAATATATTTTTTAGAATCATAATATCAGTATAAGAAGTGAAAAAGAATGGGTCAGTAAAAGTAAACTGTTTCATCTCTGATAAGACGGGCAATAAACTCCTCAAATGATTGTAGGCATATGTTAAGATTATTTCCATGATCTATTAGAAGTCGAAAAAATGTTTTGGAAAATACTGTATGTAAACGGGAGGAATTAGTAGGAATTACATCAACTATTTCAATCGAGTTATCAAAACAAGGCACATATTCTCCTTCTGAAAATTACTAAAATAAAACAGGCGAAGCGGAATTATTTTTTGCGATTCACATAAAAGTTATCAGAGCAAAGGAATAGAATTGAATTTAAAGAATCCACAACACATAGGATAGGAATTATGGTAGACTCACGATGCAGTCCTCAAACCCTTAAAACTTTCCTGGAAGCCCATAATTCGGGAATGCGGCCGAAGGTCACCAAAAGTGAACTCCGACAGCCACATATCCTGCCCCTTACAAAATAGGGAAATATTTCAGAATAGGGTTGACATTAGTTTTCTTTTCTCGGGACGCGTCTTCCTTTCGAGGGAAGCTTGTTGCAAAGGAAGGGACTCTCCTAGAGTGAAACACGAGAACTATTTTTAGATAATGGGAAAGGTGGGAGCTCACTCAGCTCTGTATTTAAAACCATCGTTCTGAGTACTAGTTACCTCGGATGACACTTCATCTATAGCTGCTAGAGAGTTTAAACCTTAAGCTTCTTCATGCGGGTGTATGGAAATGAATACAAATCTAGGAAATCTAAAAGAACCAAAGGATATTTGTAGAAGACTGTAGAACAACTATTCTAGGAGCTATTAACGAAGACATTGGAATAAAAATGGAACATCGAAAATAACATAAAGGTAACTTCTATATTAAATAAAAACTTCAATTAGATTAAAATAAATCATGCAAAAATTTAAAATATAATTTCGACAAAGAAGGAAATTACGAGTCTACGTAAAATAAGATTTTTTACTGGCGTTTTATAAGAATCCTTTCACTTAGATATAGATCCTTTATTTCTCTGATAAGTAATCACATTTTGTTTCCCTTCTTAAATCACTCTGTAAGAGGATATTTGTATCACTCAAGTGTTATACAATTTTGGTCTTGCCAACTCTTAACATCGCAACTGCGCACATCGGTCAAATATTACCATGATTATCTCCAGGGAACAGAATACATTAACGTAATCGAATTGAAAAAAGTACACTATTTTTGCGTGATTATTTCCAAATATTATGAAGGGAATTCCTAGGCGGGGCAAAGTAAAAAGAAAGAAATGTAGTAGGGGCAGGTGTTTAATACGAAAGTATCTTTAGGAGAGGAAGAAGCAGGGTTGGAAAGGGCGAGGGAAGGGAATCGGATGTTGGATGTTATAGGGTATGAGGAGGGCATGATGTCCAGCGAGGAGAGGAAGGACGGGGAAGGCGCCACAAGTGCAGCCTTAGGCGGATCAGGTGAGCACCAAGGCCAACTGGGATGTGCGTCGCGATGAGGTGACACGTAATAAAAGGTTTCCTAAGGAATTCTTGAACGTGTTTTAATTTGAACTAGTCTTATCTCAACCACGCGGGCTGTTTTAATTTACGCTTGCTGATTCGAGCTTTCGGTTGCCAACGTTTTGTCTGGAGGTTATGGAAACATGCCGATGATTACGAATCAATAGAAAATAGGTTTCTCAGGTTCTGAACCACTCAAAACATTACATCATCGTTTCAACGATATGGCAATTCAAACGGTAGCTGAGATTGTATGTGTTTTCGTTATAAATTCATTCCCTGATACTTTAAGATTTGAGTATTATGAAGTAAGAAGGTTTATGTTTTAAGAGGAGTTATTGTTACATTTTGTAGGAATCTTTTTAGTTCATTCCTCTCCGCTATTGTTATTTCAGATTAGCGTACACCGCGAAAGAGATCGCAGCTATATTTAGACTAAGAAAAAATTGCGCAATATAATCTGGTTAGCGTACCGTTCAATTTACGGTTAATGAAATATGTGTATCCAGATTTAGAACCAGGTCGATCGTATAAGCAGTACGGAGAAAGTTCGAGAGCTCAGATCTGAAAGCGATCGTCTATGCCAGCCCAAGATTACGCGGAAGTGAAAAATGTAGATATTTTTATATCTGAATTGGTCGAACAGGAATAAAACTATTTAAATACACGTGGGAGGGGATCCCATAAAACTGGTGTAAACTCAACGTTTTCAAGATATTCCGTTATGGGAAGTACGCTGAGGTTGTGACTGCTCACGAACCACAAAACACTACTTGCTGATATCTTTGATGAATATAATCGATAATGGTAATGAGATGCACAGGTGGTAATTTTTAAAATAATTACTTTTCTGCCGTGATTCTTAAGAGGTGAATGGCTGGAAAGTGGAGATATTTCTCTACCTCACAAGGTCGGCCAATACCCTCTCAACGGTTCCGAGACCAACTCACCAATAGAGAGAGCAATCATGTGTTTGTCCGGGTGCGGAGACAGCCTAAGATTTTCCACGATGGAGCGAATGGGATTGTACGTGTTGCGGGCAATGGAGGAAGCCCTCACGCACCATCCTCCTCTGCCGTTCTTCATCTCTTGTCGGAGAAGACGCCGCTTAAGGCTGTTCGGAGACTTCAACGCTTGATTTCCGCACCCCGGAATCAGGACTTCACTATGATTCTCCTTCGATGTTTCTCTATTCGGATCGATGCTCTCCTCCAAAGAATTATGAAGATTGGAATGCGGCATGAACCACGGTTATACCCTCTGGTAGGGATCTGAGTATTTAGTAGATGTGTCGCCAAGGCGGTGTTTCTCGGACCGAAGTCTTTGAGGCTCTGCTCTTCTTCACAATCGGATGCCGATAGACTTTTTGTGCTCGCTCGACAGCATTCCTTTTGTGCCTCTAAACTTGCTCCCTTCCGAAGGTGAGCACCGCCCAGTCTTGCCTATAGGTTGCTGAGGTGGGCAGATTGGTGAAGAGTGATTCGATTGGCTCACGCGTAGCACACACCTTCTTTTCCGTTCCGTGATGCTGTTGATGTACCAGATGGAAGGAGCGGGTTTGGCTTTGCGCCGCAGACCACTTCCCCGAGACCGCGCTCCGACCTTCCCCTCCAAGCACAGAAAGTACGCATTTGATCACGAGACTTCTTTCGCACTAGGAAAAGCTTTCGCGTTTTCATCTGGATCAGCTTTCGACACGAGATGGGGTGTTGAAAGAGTCTGGCTCCTTTCAATCACGGATTTGTTATTCGTCGCTATATTTAATTCGATTTCGTGAAGTAAATACTAAGACATATGCTCAATTTACCACTTGAGACAAATAGAATATATGTCAATGCAGTGACTTTTTAGTAGCTTCGTCCACTAATATTCGAGAAAATTAGCATCAAAAGAATGACCAGAAACTTCGAACTTTATCTTTTACACAAACATTGATATTTAAACTGTGTCCCAGAACGAAACACGTTCACAAGCCATTGTAGTACGTCTTTGATAATTAAGAAAGGAAAAAATCTGAATAAACTCCAATCGAAAACGGTGCACATCTTATCGTCACCTAATATCGTTTCCTTTATAAATAAAATTTTCAAGATAAACCTCGATTTAAATTTTTAGTATCTAGCATGGATAAATTTTATGAATAATGACTAGTTTTCTATTTATCGCATTTTTGAATCCTTAGTTTATTTCCCTTTCTATTATTTGGGCAGTAAACTCCATGCAAGAATTATAATTCCGCACATTTTTCTTGAATCAGCGCGGATTTACAGCGAGAAAAACTTCGTAGAATAACTTTCCAATTTTAAAGCATTATATTTATTACACGAGAGAATCTATTATTTTATAAAAATTAGATAATAGAACTACAGATAATCATGAGGTATTGATTACATCTTACCTCATCGGTTATCCCATCGATGAGTTATTTAATTACGAAAGGTTTATCGTGAAAAGAAATCTACGGCGAAGGATTTTTACGTAATTTTGAATCCGATGAGGACGAAAATTATTCAAAATACCTATCTTTTAAATGGCAGTCAAATTAATCAAAGTTCCATTATTAATGTTATTTTAATTCAATAATAAAGCTAAACGTGTCAACAAGAATTTCTTTGATGCCATTTTACTAAAAATATAACAACAATGTCGAATATATATGAGTGCTGAATAATTTGGTAATAACCTTCGGTGCTGATACTATTTTTTGGTTTTCGTTGAAGCATGAAGCTAACAATAATATCTATGTCAATGGATTTTGTTTAAGTCTGAGAATAAATTCGATCAAAGGAAGTAACTTTCTATTGGTTATCTAATGATAATCATAACATTTCTAGACCAAAATTTCCTAATATTCATAAAATTTCAACATTATAGCAAAATTTAAAATTTCATTTTCCCTTCTGAAAGTTTTCTTTGAGGAATTTTAATATAAGTAAAATAATAAGAGGAAAATTCATAAAAAGCAAGAGAAGGTTTTGTTCGATGGGCACTCTCTATGAGAAGAAATAACAGGAAATGAAAAAATGAAACTGAATTAAGCTATCAGAAGGTAAGAATTTGATAGCATGTTTGGTTAAGAAAATGCTTAGTCTGGCAAGGTATTTATATAATCTATTCTATTTCGTAAATTATCTTTATGCATTTTTTCTTCCACGGGATACCACAGGAAGTGCCCAACATGAAGTAAAGAAATTTCACGGGCTGTCTCTCGACTGGCTTGGGAAAATTTCTCTGTCCTACTTTCTGGACCATCTTTAGAAGGGTCTGGATACTTTTTAAAAAACGACCAATTGAAGCGACTTACAGATTGATTTTTTTGAATGTTTGATAAGGTTATTAAGTTTTTTGAAAATTCGGATAAAATATTTCTAATGACTATTTCTATACTTTATGTATGCAGTTATGATACCGTTTAGATAATTTATTATCGATAAAAGTGAGAGCGGGAGAGAAAGATTTTATTTTCATTAGCAATGCGCGCGTGCAACCTATTTTTCCATGCTGAAAATTAGGAAATTACGAAAAACTGCCATGAAATTACTTCCAGTATTGAGAAACTCAAATTGCCAGTTCTTTTTAATGGAATATCATTTTCTCTTAAGACGAACGGCTCTTTCATTGAACTTTGTTTATTAAATTTACTTAAATTAAATTCAAGTGGTTTATTATCTGTGAACTGAGTAGTATCAAGTATGAAATGAGTGTTAGCTAAGAGCAAAAACAAAAGTTATTTCAGGATTAACAGAAGCTTATTTACGAGTCGGTTAGAAAAAATTGACTATAAATACATATACTAGCTGTAGTACCTTAAATAAAATACTTTAATTTTTTTAAATTTAATAAAATAATCTTTTCTGAATTTGGCGATTGATTGCTAAAAAGGACACTAAGCTTTAAAAAAACTGAAATGCTTGTTATGGATATTTGCTATCGTCATTGCTTAGGGTCAAGAATCAGTAACATGAATCGGAAAGAGGAAAATTCCTTCATTTGATTTAAGATTAACAACAATTACGTAGTTTCCTTAAAGTTTCAAGCGATGGAGGCAATCTTAGATGTTTACCTTTTATCGAATCGTATGTAACAAGTTTATATACGTATACCACTTCGTGATTTTTTTTTAAAAACGCAGGCACATAAGCGATTATTAGGACTATTAAACTGAATTATTATTATTATTATTAGAAGCTTATTCAATCAGACCCCACGAATCTGAGAACGTTATAATGCGCCGTTAAAGGTTTGAAAATCTGCTGTTGACTACTTGTTTACTAAATCAAATGTCAAGACTAATTGAATGCAAAATATGTATTTACGCCAACGCCAGTCCTTCTAGACAGCTATTCTGTTCCTTCTGAGAACGGCATTCTGTGGTTTACCTGTATATTACGTTACATAATCTCTAATAAGTACGCCGTCAGTTGAAATTGTATATATGTAGCGACTAAATATAACTTAGTTCTGTATTCTTCCTAATTTTACGGAGAGGAATTCAGTCATAATTTTTGCCAACGATATATATAAAGACTTTAACTTGTAAAACTGGATTGATCAAGGTCAATATGATGAAGCGGGTATTGAATAAGGACTTCATCCCTGAAAGGAGGCTATCAGCGTAATACAAATTGAATTACTCTTTTGTATGTTACAGAAGTTAAAATTTATTTATTCTGGCTAATTTTTACGGAAGATGAATATATTTTTTACCAGAAAAATATCCTCAATCTACTTCGAATACATTGAAATGCGTTCCAATTGTTAGCTAAGAGACAATTATTCAATTTATATTAATAAAGCTGCTATCTATTTACTGAGGTGCATGAGCGATCTGCGCTTCTCGTGTTTAAATAACTTTCCAAACTTTGATCATTAATTTTAAGGGAATCCTTCACAAGTGATATTTCTATAAGAAGACGGTCATTGAAAAAGGAAATATATATTCAAATAGCTATGAGACGCTCTAAATTGAGCGTTTTTAAAAATTTGAGTAAGATTCATCGTCTTTAAATTATGGAGAAAAAAGCCAAGTAAATAAAAGAGTTAATAAATCATAAGCTAAATTTTAAAAGATGTACTAGTCCAAACTTCTTTGATTCATTTCGAAAAATAAGCGCTGTATTCCGATTTAAGACGATAATATGTAATCAATCCAAATAAATTTTGCTGAAGAACCATTTCGAAATTTGCAGAAATTAATGGTAACCTAAATTCAAATCTAAATACAGCAGAGTTTAAGTATGAATACAATAGTGAAAGTTAGTGAAAACTTTCTATCATCTAAGGATCGCTAGAATGTTGTCTATTTTCAAATAAAATAGAGAATTCTCCGGTCTAAAATGAAGGAGCTGTATTTAAATTATAGTAAATGTACAAATTATATTGCATTCATCCGATCCTTCTAAATAATACTAAGATTGATCGCTTTCCAGTTTTAAGGATCCATTTACTGACAGAAATTGAAGCTATAAATATAAACGGAATACATAAAAATAGCACGATAAAATCAAACATAATGCAATATATGAGAATCACGTAAATTCACACCATTTAAGTCTCTTTGCACATTTAAATGGATCAATTTTGCTATTTTTTCCGAAAATTTTCCCGTTAATGTCGGTTATATTTGTTTATTAGGTTGCTGAAACAGTATTTTTTACATTGTTACCTAAGAAATAATTTCTACGGCAAAATTTTGCACGTTTTTCAGTACGAAAGCATTAGTTATTTGAAATTTTATTCATAAATTATAATTTTAAACCTTCTACTATATAGAATAATACATAATTTAGGAAAATATATTGTTTAATTTCGATTTCCAATGATTACTAATGCTTCAAAGAAAAGGGTTTGAGGAGATGTTGCACAATCTCCCCAAACCCTTTTCCTATATTATCCATAAGCGGAGTACTTCTTTCCTTCACTTTGTTTGGCCGTACCTCTATGAGGTCGTGGCTGTGAAACTATGCCGTTGAGTCGTATGAAATCACATTGGCATTGCCAACAAAGTGTCTTAAAACGGCATATTGACTGTGCTTGCTCGATAGGTTTGTTAGCATCTGCCCGAATAGAGGAAGATTCGGGTTCGATTCCCGGTCCTGTTAGCCCGTGTTTATAAATGAAGAAAGGATCCTAGCAAATATTCTTAGGTGCACGCCTATACGTGCAACATCTCAAAGCTTTTCCCTATTTTAGATTCGTAATTAACGTTTAAACGAAGTATTCTAATTATATCGCTCCTATCTCCATCTACATAAATACCCTGCAATCCACCTTTCGGCAAGGTGTTTATCTTAGTATTGGTATTTGGTTGGTATTTCAGTAAAATAATCTTTGTTGCAAATGATATTTTACGGCGAGGTACATTATCTGCAACCCATAAAAGCTGTGTAGAAACAAATACAGCTCACCGAGGACAAATATTGGGTACCCCTGTTCTACAACCGAATTCACGATGCAGACACATCTAGAAGCTCCTTGTTAAATGTGGAAAATCAGCGATTTGTAGTTAGTAGTGACAGTAAGTATGAATGCCATAATGAAATTTAGTGAAAACTTTCCATCATCTTAGGATTGCTATCCTTGAGCTTTAGGAGATTATCTGAATTTACGCAGAAATTTGCACCCGGTAAATTCTGACAGCTTCGCCTCCTGTGCAGATATTTCTATTAATTAAAGAAATATTTTTAGTTACAAACGTGATGATATCTGAGATTCTCTGCTTCTGCTAACTTACAATTTGGCTTCGAAGTGGACGGATAATTTAATTCATGAAGCCTAAATGGAGCTTATCTATACAATAATTACTTAAGCACGAAACTACTTAATATGACGTCAATCACGTGGACATAGCGGATTCATTCCTACTCATGCCAAAACCGCACCCACCGAATTATAATTTGTCATAAATGATGCATGTACATGTGTAGTGTATCCATATGTGCACGTAAGCAATACTTCGTTGAGTAATATTTTAATTTTTCTCATTTCAATCCGTATAAAAAGTGGAACAAAATTAGATATCGTGTTTTCGCAACTTTAAACTGAAAACTGAAAGCTATCTTGACTGTCAGCTTCAAATATACATATTTTGATGGGTGACTATGAAAAGGTATATTACATATGTTAATCCTCAAAGATTAGAAAGAGTTGATGTGAGACAGTACATAGTGAAAGTTTACTTATAATGGCCGTCAGACAATATCAATTATTCAAAAATAGTATCATTATTTTTTGAAGATTCCTTAAAATATTATTAGATATTCAATTAAATAATTATCAAGATAATGCAAAATATACCTCTTCGAGAGTGAAGATATGGTATGCAATAATAACGCAGATCATTCGTTCAATACTCTGACTTCTTCAAGTATAAAATAATTTCTTCGCCGAGATTTCTTGCGTTATGTATTTATAGAAATTTCAAGACATTTTAAAGTCATTGAGAAGATTAATTCGTATTTGATAAAGTGTCATTGATTCCTTAAAAATAGTTATCCTTAAAATAATAAGTATTAGATATGTTTACAAAGCATGACAGATAGTCATGCGGTAATATATATTTATTTCAAGAAATTAAAATTTTATAAGATCAGGAGAGCAGTTAAAAGTAAGAATGAATATACCTTAATCCCTGTCCGGTTATCCACTATATAATTCATATAATTCTAAAGAAATTGAAAATATGGGTCTTAAGTCCAAAATAAAACCATGATGCTTCAACACTAGATAACAGTTATCAATTAGTAGCTCTTGCTGTTAAATCTCTACTTTCCTTTTGATTCTTACACTGATAGAACTCAGAGCTTGTAATATCCCGCTATCAGCTTTGGAATGAAGTTGCTTTCAGCTTAAAATTCCCCTCTTACAAATCGGTTGGTATGATATGTTGTTGAGGGTATCCCAATTTCAAAAGAACGCGGACAAAATGACAAAAGAAGATAACATTAATAAGAAAAATAATGAATCATGAATATATATGCATATATATAATTAATTAGAAATTAAATTTATAACAAATAAATTAAGGACTAATAAATTATTTTACAATTTTAATTCCTAATTAATTCCGCACAATCTACTGAGTTAACAATGGCGTTTTGGTCTTCTGACTTTAATGATATAAAACTTTCAAAGCCAGGGAGAAACTTGAATGAGCGGATTATCTTTATAAAATATCTTAATAAAAAGATTAACACTTCTTTGCGTATACAGGATAACTCCACAGAATTTCAACTCAACTTTTATTATATGCATTACTGATGAGGGAAAGATTATCCGTATAAAATAAAATATAAAGAGATTCATTAATTTATATTAATTTATTACGTATAGCATTAATAGAATTAATCACGAGACCTCGTAATTGTCGCAGTAATTTCTGTTAAGGAACAGTTAATTGCGTTGAAGTGGAAAATTTCTGACGCTGCTGTCAATGTTAATGCTCGTTTCATGTTCAACGCATAATTTGTTCACCAATTGTATAGTCCAAAGGGATGTTGAGTGACCAACAGAAGTGCGCTAAATAAGAAGGCTCGTCGACTCCGCTTGCGTATTACTCTGTCCCGATAGACGTAATACTGATTGAACGCTATATGATTACCTAATAACCGGGTTACGTCCGAGTAATTGTGATCCACTTCCGGAAGCAAAGATTTATTCCTATTTAGTCATTTCAATCTGCAAGAAAAACGTTTTAATTTTTTTGGAAACACATACCTTGAATCTGTCTCAAATAATTCCGAGTAGAAATGTTCTATTCCGGAATTATCTGACAGTAGATATCAGGTGAAAGCATTCGTCTGAAAACCACTTGAAAAGCATGAAAAAAATGCTTAATCGATTCTCCATCGCAGTATATTCAATTGCTCCTATTTTTGCTCACTTAACGAAGTCAGTACATTAGTGTAATTTACGGTAATTGTATGTACAAGGCAAATTTTTTCGTTAATTCTCTACAGGAATTGATCACTCAAATCTCCTGCATATCCAGATGAATGGAATATTTTTCACTTTACTTTTGATAGAGGATATGGAAAAATGTATCTTTTATTTACTGATTTAGTTTTGTTTATGGCTTTGATAATATGTAAGATATTGAAGCATGAGTGGTGCTGAATAATGATATTCATTTTGGTCACTTCAAAACTTAACAGACAAATCACTAGAAGTAGAAAAACTCTTGTATGAACCGGTAATCTGTCATTGCTACAGGAGCTCTCATTTGCGTTTTAAGAACTGTGTTTTGAATCAAATAGCTCATTCTGGATTCTGAGTAACTTCTCCGCTTCGCTTTAGCATTCACGCTAACAGTTTCATACAATTTATCAGATCTTTCCACATTTCAAACAGCTCCACCATAAAGCTATTTACGACGCAGTATTAAATTTGTTGCCTCATAAGAAATTTTTGGTGCGTAAAGATACATCCAAAACTAAAAAAAATATAAATTCAATCTACGATAATGCGTTATTCCATGGAAGCAATGGGGATAAAACAGCGCACATTTCCACTGAATGGTTAATTTAACGCAACATGTACCGCACGCGTGATAGCGCCATCAGGCCTGTTGTATCCGTAAAGAGTTTTGGGCGTCGCGTGATATTTGTCAGTCCACCGTCAATCTATTTTATCTCTGGACTAATTGAATTTGGTTGAATTTCCAAACTTAAGACATAAAGATAATAATTTCTCAATATTTTAGCTATCATTACACCCGAAAATGTTATCACTTCAGGGTAAAAGCTCCGATTGATTATATGAGGTACGATATTTGAATCTGAAATATTCACAACTACTGGTTTATGGCTCCATAGTTTCTTGTCTAGGGTTTCACTTATTATAAAATAGGGTCTGACGATGCTAGATCACTAGCAAAACATATGTAATTAAATTAATTCTTCTGTTGTATCCCTTAATTAAGAAAAATAAGGCTAAAAACATGCTTGCAAAAATAGGAACAATTCATAAGAAATTTCTCTGGAATCTTTTTTCAATATACAATATTAGAGGATGATTAGAAATAAATTTCTATAGCTCTTCTTTCGTGATGCCCTCCTGAACTTCACTTCGGTAACCGGAATTCAACGCTCTGCGATATGTACCGAAAGGAGAGACAAATTAATGAGAGATGCGATGAATGAGATCGTATTTCGACCCCACTCACGTAAACGCCTCGCCTACGTAAGAAGGACATGCATAGCTTCAAGCGTCATTCGCCCTTTGCGTAACATTTGGAATCAGAGTCGCAAAAAGAAGTGGTTTGAGGTAGGCAGATTTTTCCTCTTTTCGACCGCTGTATAATTGATTTCTCTAAAGCTGATTCTGGATCATTCTTGAGAGGACTAGCTGGTACCCTTTATTCAACGCATTTCGAGATGGCAACGTCCAGGAGAAATTTTCCTAAAAGATTATCATGGTAATTTCATTAGAAGAATTGTTGCAATATGAAATGGTTTATTTCGAGGTCCTCTATACAGATTCACTATAAATCAAGTTTACTATTAAGGTTAATGCATACTTTAAGATAGGTGTAATTTAACAATGGCTATAAAAAATGTGATTGGAAGACGATCTTGTTAATTGCGGAGATGATTCCGATGGTGTTGAATCGACAGTGAATTGCTATCGTTCCGATGCTAGAGTTGAAAATTGCTCGAAAGAAGTATTCTAGGTGTTTACATAAGTCGGTAGAAATAGAATAAATTCCAAAAATATTTATTCGACCGCGGAACTAAAGAAAAAAATCAAAAATACAAAGAAAAAAACCAATCAACTATTGAAGAATGACCAGTGTCGCATATTTAATGAAACCTGAAGAATATATGAAATTATTCTGAAAATCATATCTCATACTAATTGATTATATTTTGTAATCAATGCCATGTATTATTTCTAAAGATGGAACTTTCTCCTGTTAGGTTGAAAATAAAATGAATCGTAAAATTTAAGGGATAAACTTCATCAAATACAATTATTCTTTTATGGTGAGGTATTCCTTTGAATTTAATCATCAAACCTCACTTTGAATACATCGAAAGCTAAGACTCGGAATTTATTTCAAGTACTTGTCTGAAACTGTTACCAAAAGCGAAAGAGCGAGAAATACATGTCATTATTTTTTAATACGGAAAAATAATATAAATTCAGAAAAGATGTATCTGATTGCTTTGGTTATTCCAAAGTAGACTGGACTGATTAATTAATAAGAAATTTTCGAAATGATAAGTTTTGTAAAAAATGTGATGAGAACAACCATCTTATAGACATGTCATGAAGCCTGTGTTGGTAGTCTAAGAATGCTAGTATATAGCATTTTTGTTAGAGACGGATCAAATTGAAATTTTTCGTTTTCCAAAAATAGAAAAATGTACTCAATATTTCGTCTCACTAAATCATCCTTATCTTTGTACTCCCTTTTACCTTTGTACTCTCGACAAACCTCAGCAAATCCCCTTTTAATTGTGAGATAGGTCATGCGTTCCATTAATGTGTTCTTTTCTCAATGAAACCTGAATAGTAGAATTTTTTTGGAGCAACCCCTTATTACGGCCCATCCCAATTATGAAAAGAGGTTATATTCAGAGAATAAAGAATTAAATAAGTATTTTCGTGATGCACACAATAATAAAGAAATTAAAACTATTTTAGTTTCCGTGAAAATATTTATCCAGCAAAAATTAATAATAATGATAATAATAAAATTGTGATAAAAGTAAAATGTAAATAATGAAATTGCAATAAAAGTAAATGTTAATAATAAAATAATAATTTGGTTACGCGTTTCTTCATAAAATAGACGCTTTTGATCATCTCACCTTTGGGTGAGATGCTGTTAACTGTTTAACTGTTTTATCACATGAATTATCAGTATTTTCTGCCCAACATTCATGTGTGATTTCCAAAAAGATAATTTTTGGTGAAGCATCTCACTTGGTTTCAATTTGGTGGGATATCTATTCTTTTACTTAAGGGATATTCATTAGGGCACGGCTTCCTGCCTATACAATCTACATGGTTGTAAGCGGCAAGATGTCCTGCAATGTTTATGGAGAAATAGAACAAGAAAAATTTTGGGTTTTGAGGGAATGTGTTGAAATTAATCCTTGTAAAAATTGAAATTATTTCCAACCTTATTAACATTATTTCTTCAGCCAAATAATATAAAATTTTGACCGTCAGTAAATAGGCACTAAATTTATATATGAATTTAATTTTTATACAAACATTCTATATGCATGAATTATATTTCGATAATTTTAGACTTATACGGGAAAATAAAAAGCGTCACTGCAGTGATCAAGGAGTGTGGGATAAGAAGAATTAAAGTATGGACGAAAAGCAGGCCAGGATTTACAAATAGGCGCTTTCAGAGGGCCTCATCCATTTAAGGGGGGCCCAATAGGACTTTTTAGGAATTTTCAATAACATCCTTTCTTAAATTTTTGTAGGAGTTCATGCTTTTTGGTTTTTTACTTGAAAACGGAAGTTGATATATAATTAGTAATTCTACACGTTATGTGTATAGAATAAGTCATGCAATTTATCGCTTCATATGATGCACATTTTTACATCATAGAGAGACAATTGAATTTACGAGAGAGACAATTGAATTGAAATACTAAATATTTATTTTAGTTTTAATTCCATCCACTATCATTCAATCCGTTCACTATATTGCTTATTATTGCAATAGTGAAGCGATCTCCTATGGTATGTTATGTACTTCTATGTATTTTATATAAAAATGAATCACTTTTACTCTGATGAAGGGAACCTCAATCTGATCTTAGTTCTTTGGGTTTCTGAAAGCCAAAATCCGCAGCTGGCTATGAATTTACAAAACTTTAACATAAAAGCCTTCGTTGAAAAAATGAAAAATTGACTTTGAGATCCGGATTGTCTCGAGATAAATTACAGTAAATATAATGTTTCCACTTTCAAATAGAGAATAGAAATCTCCCGATATTCTTATCTCAATCGTGGGATAACGGAATCCAACAACTTACCTGAAGAAATTTTGGAGCCTTTTTCTCCTTTCTGCATTGACTTTACAAATAAAATTTAAAGGACTTTGCAAAGTGACTATGATGCGATATTGTATATAGTAAACTAATTGTATTGATAATCGTATAATTGAATTTGTATCGAAATTTTCTTAATATATAAATTTTTTGAAATTATATGTCGAATCTATAATCGTAAGGTATTATATAGTGTCTTCGAGAGGTTTTAGAGTGATTTCTTTCCCGGCTAGGGTGAATACCAGGACTGCCTTTTATTCTATATTTTCCCCTCGACTATTGACTACAACCATTCATGATGCCTATCTAGACTTTACATGTAAACAAATAAATTTGCTTCTTTGAGTATCACAGTAACAAGATCTTCTTGACAGTAGATTGCGAGACTTGGCTTTGACAATCCCGTAATCATTTCATTGATGTGAAATCAGGGCACCAAAAAATAACAATTATTTTGCCTTTTCCTCTCAATTAAAGCCTTCTTTATAGTGAAGCAAGCAATAAGGAAAATTTTCAAAAACTTTCTTGTTTCCTAATTTCCAAAGTGTTGGAAAACATCTGCATACGTGACACTCGCGACACCCCTCTTATTGATCTGCGGATAATAAAGTTAAATCAAAATGAAATATCATAAAACAAGAAAGACACTGGATAGATTAAATCATCAGGGATCTGTATATTGAATGAAAAGGAAAAGAGAAGAAACATGCCCGAGATAAATTACCTTATAGCGAAGGATCAAGAAACTCATTCCGCTATCTTCTGCAAACAGTGCTATCTATCAGGATTACCTATCTGAAAACTTTAAGAATAGTTTTTACATCATCCTTGCAATTACCCCAAAATTGCCCCCTTGACAAGCTTAAAGATCATTCACCTATTTCTCTTCTCAACTTGGGAGGATAAGGAAATGACGTAAAGAGAGAGGCTTTAACATAGGTGTATGGCGTCTTGCAAACTTGAGGCGAATTTCAGAAGCAACCCGAGAACCGGTTATCAAAATCTGAGCTGAAACAGGTTTTCGAAGAAAGAATAAGTGCCACTCTTCCGATATATAAATAACTTCTTCGTTACTAAAAGCTAGATGAAATACATGGATACGAATCTGCTATACGCAGTGTCATCTCTTCGTTTTTGCTTTTTTCGGAGTAAGCTTGTTAGGGATAACGTTATTTATTCTTCAATGACATAATATGTTGGGTTCTTCCTTTATAATTTGGTAATAATATTCTCTTGTATCACATTCCGCACAAATTTTCGCAAGTCATCCTCTGTCCTTGAAATAAACAAAATGATGTGGCGTTTCAAACTTCGACATCGTCTAAGAATATGTATCAAGTGTATGATTTTTTAACACCTCGAGTACATATATTAAAAGAAGCTGAAGTCTCGAAATTTGAATTGGTTTCATAGAAAGGTACAATAAGTAGTGACAATACTTGACATTACTAACAATCGGTGTTTATCTGTTTCCAAATAATATTTTCGAAGGATTGAGAGGCAGCAGTATCCGTGATATAAACTCAATGGCAGCAAGAAAAATCTATGAAAGATAATTTTCATCCAATTCATTCATCAAAATTCATAAATCTCCTTATTATAATACCATCATAATAGTAGCTTTCATTGTATATAAATTTTGGAATGTTTCTACCGTGGTGCGTTAGTAGTTGCTATAAAGTTAATGAATAGGGAGAGTGTAAATTATTTCATTGGCACAGAGAGGACGAATGAATTTATTTTATTCTGCGGATACCTAAAATTTATTCTTCACCATCATTCATTCTTTTTTTCATTTATTCATTCATCTTTGGTTACTATTCTTCTAACACCATACAAATGGGATCATAGCATAAATACAAAATTAAAAATATAATTCTTGTTCTAATATACATTAAAAATAACACTGCTAACATTATAAGAAAATATTAGAATAACTGTTCAACTGAAAACTGAATAAATTTTCTTCGTTGAGTAAATAGATTCAATACAAATTAAAGTTAAGCTTCTATTAACCCTTCCGAAAGTATAAAATCTCCGGTGTCATCTTCAGACAAAAGATTCTACTAATGCTGAATTAGGCTATAAGTACTTGTACTGAACGTGAGTTCCAACCAGAACACACAAGGAACGTCTGGCCAAACAGTCGGAAAAAAACAAACACTAAGTTCAGCTTTAGAGTTCTTCTCTTCCATGGCACCTGACCCATAAAATCGGATCGACCTGACGTCAATCGTAGCAGCCGTACTTCTCCCAACTACCCTCAACCGACCAAACAAGTTTGATTTTTCTTCTGAGTGAGTCTGATCATACTTTGTCGGTGGAAATATTACGACTTAATTTTTAAATTTTTTTATAATATTATCTAACGATTTAAAAAGGTCAATTGATTAAATTGGTGAAACCCCTTTGAAGAAGGTTTTTTTGAGATTGGCTAAGTAATGGGTTAAGGAATATGTCGCTGCCGTTTATTCCAGATTTAATAGTATCACCGAAAACAATAATAATATAATAATAATAACATTTATTTGTCAAGGATAAAAATACATGATATAGACATCGTCAAAGGAGAACACAACACATATTAAACATAAGAATTATGATGACATAAATACATCAATGTTATAATACATTTTTGTCCCTTAAAAATGATATAAATTTCTTTTTAAAAGACATATCAGACATATCATTTTTAAGGTAACTGGGAAGCTTAATGTAGACGATGAGTTCCATATAAAATTATTCCCTAAACAGGATTCGAGCCACTGAGGATAAACTTTTGGATTAATCTTTGGAAATTTGAACCAGTCACTCTAACAACTCGGCCAATCTGGCGTCAATGTTTTAGTAATTAGTATGATTTATTCAATTGCGCAATTTTCCATCTACCAGTTTGTGCATTTTGTTTTAGGTTTGATTTATTTTTCTTGTTTTTGCCCTTAAAATGGAATATCAACTTGAAAATACAGCATTTCCAATATTTTTCTGAACGTTTTCAATAATGATGGAGAATGCTTTCAGATACCAGGCAACGGAAAATGAGGTGTTTGCTTCAATTTGAAGCAGCGAAAGAAAGCCTCAGTCCTAATGAACGAGTAACACCGCGAGCAAACGAGATTTCCATCCTCAAGGATACTGTGTCTGTGTTTGGGATTGGGAAGGTGTCATACAATACGAACCTCTCGTAAACATGTTATTGCAAATCTCTACGTTTAGCAAATGCGTCAAGAGGACTTTCGATCAAAAGCGACCTCATCGACGCTATGGTGTCGCAGCACCACGACAATCGTCTTCACATAGCTAATGTGACAAAAGGGGCTATCAGAAAGCTCAATTAGGAACTCCTGCCGCATTAATTACATCGAATTTTGACCTTTTTCGATTGATCGCCAACAATTTGTTCAGTAATTAGAAGGAATTCAAAACCTGGTTGGAGAAATTCTTCGAATCAAGACCATAAGATGTTTATCGTCGAGGTATTGAAAAACTTTTTGAACTTTGGAAGTATAAATAATAAAGCAGACTGCATTATTGATTAAAATTCTTAAAAGAAAAGCATAGAGCATTTCCTCAATTAGCAAGTTATTTTATGAAATGTTTTCCGATACGCACGTGCAGTTATAAAATACTAATTTATAAGAATTAATTGTTAAGATATGGATACCTCTATTTATATATAAATTTTTGTCATTTTGCTGTTACTAGTTATGAAATATAAATAAGTAAATGATTTCTCACGAAATTGAATCTTGAGTTTAAGGTACTCTGGAGTACAAGAACGAGGTATTGTTTGAAAACTTCTCTGACTTCCTGTGCTTGTCGAGTTTAACGTTCAAACTGTATACTGTTTTTAAGGGATCTATTTTGGATTCCTAGATTCTACTTAGAACCCGATGTACAGTTACTGAAGTTAAGCGCCTTTTAATATCATTACCTGTCTTAAGTGATAGAGAAATTCATTTTACTACTTTTGACTGAAGTCTAAATTTTACTACTTTTGACTGAAGTCGTTTACCGAATAGTCTCTACGGATTTTATGCCATATTTCAACGATCCAGCAACAATCATCAAGAAATGTATTATTTCTAGAAGGACCTTCCTATTCTTCAACTTTAGGCAATATTTTCCGAAAGCCTCAAAGATATTTGAGACGGTACCAGTCAAGGACTTACTGATAATTACGATAGTCCTTCCATAAACAAGGTATATGAAAATAAAAAAAGAAAACTTGTAAGACAACAAAAGATTTTTCCATGCAAATAAAGAAGCCATTGCTGGGAAACAACTCAGTGTAAAAGAAAATTTTTTCTAGAATTGAACATTGCAAATGAAACATTTATAGAAGTGAGCTTTAAAATCGTAGAGAAAATTGCTGTTTCCAGAATTTACTTAACGAAAGGTGAAATTTTTAATTCAGTATTCTTAGTAATAGAACTATACAATGCAGAAGGTATTGTATAGAAATAAAGGATGGCATAAGTTTTTAACCAAGAATTTGCAATGAAGAATATCTTATATTTTTCGAAATTAATAAATAATTGCCAGAGAAAACTACAGAATTCATCTCTTCTTCTTTTGCTATGGAAGAAAGCATACATTTAAAAAAACAAAGCACAAATGTCAGTTTTCATAGGAGGGAACAACAACATTACCAACGAATTTGCTTGAATATACTCCATGATTGACCATACAATTGGAAAAACTAGCATGTTGTTATACTTTGCTTTGATAGTAAATTGAAATCAATTTAAGAATTTAGTTGCTGTTTGCATTGATTGAGTTCCAGCCATGAATGGCAAGAAGATTGGAGCGATCACCCTTCTTAGACAGTTTATAAGCCAAATATAACTTTAACTTGTCAATCGACAATGCTGTTTCGACATTTTTCATATCTTTTCATACTCACCTCCCCCAAACCGTCATATAAAAGATTATCAAAATAAAAACTGCAGAGATAACAACATCCAAATCGCTAAAAAGCGACTTGATGTTTTGGAACTGATGTTTTTGCTGACTATAAACTAGATATATTCAATGAAGATAAAAAGGTGATCGGCCACAGGATGAAATACCCCTGCTTCAAGAGTTTCTAGTTAGTGCCCACCTTAAAACCATTGATCTACAACCTTTGTGTAGTAATGTATTAAAATTTGATCCCGTAATGTTCACTGAGGTGTCCATCGTTAATTATTCCCATGACAGTGAATTAAAAACAAAGGATTACAAAAATTCCCCTAGGAGGTCGAATATGAATACATGGACTTAATTCACACTGAAATAAGATTAATTAGTGAACTGACGAACAATTCCTCAGCGTTTTAATATTATAGGAGATAAAAGAGGAAATTCCCTGAAAATGAACCACGAAAATTAAAAGAGCTGGAATATGAAAAAAGAATTATCATCCGTTCTTCGTTTGCAACATCAGATTCTACCTGAATGACTTAAATCTGCAACTGCAAGTAAAAGGTCCACTAATCTTTAAAATGTACGATTCAAATACCACATTTTAAATTTAAGTATTTTTATATTAAATATAAATTTAAGTTATAGGTTTATATATATATATATATATATATATATATATATATATATATATATATATATATATAAGTTTATATTTAAGTATAAGTATATTTATCGAGGTAGTTTCGCGGAGTTAGAAAAAAAATTTGGATTATGGATAAAAATTTGGATGTGGATAATAATGGATTACGTGTTAATCTTATAATTAAAGAAATCATTGATCTTCGACATTAGAAAAAGCTTTAATTAAGCGTGGTTAGAGTTCTACTTCTTGCATTTCTTTGTATAGCCGGAAAAAGTAGCGTTGGATTTTTCTTTCGAGCCCGAACTAAACTTTTCCGGATTCATTAAAATTAAAATTTACAGAGAGAAGCCTGATTGATTTTAATCACGATTTAGAAAGGGGACAACTTTAAAAGCTCATTGGAACTTCTCAGAAAATTTATTCTATTAAGTTTTCAGAAGCATACTTACACGAGTGCAAATATTTTCAGTTATGAATGTGAATAAAAATAACAACGACATTTCACCTATAGATCATACTGGGAGACGTTATCAGCGTATAAACCTCTCATTTAATTACTAAATAAATATTGTGTTACTGAGGAAAATTAAATGTGTCGCATTAATAATTCACTCTTATTTTTGTTTGGTTACAGGTTATTAAAATTACTTAGTAAATTAGAAAAATTACCTAACATTTCCCAAAACTCTTCATCTGGGGACCATTAGTCCCATCAGTTTTTATGCTATTCATGCGGTCCTTCATATCTCCTACATCGCACTTGATTTCAAAATTTTCCTTCGCGACGATGTGTTTGAGATACATGAAATATGAGACAGACCTAAATTTAAAGGAAGCCTAGCAGAGGCCCTCGCCTCACACAACAAGTCCGTTTCTATGATTCCACTAAAATCTCGATTATTGGAAGTTAGCATAATCAGTGAATGCGGTATATTACTATTAAAACCTAACGTATAAGACGGCCTAAATAATACCTGTATGGAGCGTATAGTATCAAAATCTTTCGTTTGAACCTAAAAAAGATTGTCCTAGTTTGTGGACGTTCAGTCAATGATTCAATATAATGACATTGAATAAATAGTTAACGAATACAAAAGAAGCATATAGAGGTGACCAAAGCGGGGGCAAATTAGTAGCTGAATGATATAAATCTGCGAGCTTTCTCAAGAAGAAAGTACGCAATTTTTAATAAACCAAGCGAGAATGAAAGGCGAAATGAAATAAAAAGAATTGGGCCTTTTTTTATTTTTCATTCAAATTTTTAAATCTAGTTGCTTCGAAAATGTTTGATCGATACGTATCTTTTCGGGAAAATGCTTACGTTCTCTTCGCATGCAATCTTTATGGAACCTATCACGAGGTAGTACGTAATCGTAGTTCGAAGTGGTGCCTGTCACTGAAAACTGCTTGGCGCACGTCGAGCGGCGTTTGGATTACCAAAGATTGAAAAACATGGCTGATGTCAAACCTGAGATGAAGGTAGTCGAGGACCAGCAGAATTACAATAGCAACAGTAACGGTGACCCTAAAAACTTACAGGAGTTGACAACATACGTAAGTCATATTTTGATAATTATTTTGACTTTTGTGTTCATTGTTACTTTGTGGGTGTTAATGTATCCATACAATGGTTGTACGAACCTAGCGTCAACTGCTTAATTTTATTACTTTTAACATAGAAAATAATGTAATTTTGAGATATTTTTAGTTAATATTTTAGTTAAACTATCTTGCTTATATGCATTTATGATATTTCTGAAAAAATTCTGAAATGCTTAAATTTTTACTGATCGTCGTACATTAAGGATTAAATGATACAAGAGACTTATTAGTCTCAATCTCGCTTGAACAAAGTCGTTTTATTATTATTGCATTACCAATCCGCTGAGAGAAGTTTGATCTTCAAACCATTCTTTCATGTTTACCTTACAGGTACAGTCTCTGTTGCAACAAATGCAGGATAAGTTCCAGACCATGTCTGACCAAATAATCACGAGGAATATCCTTTTCATCAGGATCTAGTTCTTAGATTCTGTTTTATGAGGGTGAAAATTGCTATTCTCACGGATATGTTATTCGCTATTAAAAGTACTCAATTATCTTTGGAATTTTTCGATACATTTAAAATAGATTTTGGACCTAAGGAGACGGAATCTTCTAATCAACATCGGTGTTGTGTTGTATAGCAGTATTTTGAATGTGTTCTTAATTAACAATCAAAAGTAGAGATAGTTATAATTAATGAAATACATTAAGGAAAACCAATCGAGAAAGTCACTACGATGGATGATCCTTTCTTTCATAAATTATTTTTTATGCTTTTTTCTAAGCTTTATTTTTAATAGTTGTTCAAATATGTAGTGGGTCATTATAGCACACCATTGTATAACCTCTTTAACAATATCGTTGTTCTGTGTTAATACTGGTCCTGAAGGCATTTAAAAAAGTTTTTGGCAATATTTATATTTGTGTATAAATTTTTTGATGGGCATCATAGCCCTTATTGCAGTTGTATTCCGTGATATATTTGTCATAATTCAAATTCTAAACTGGAGTATTAAACAGTGTTAGCGAATTGCTATTAGTTTGTTTGAATGTCATATTTCTTTAAAAGTTAGTGAAAAAATTGCAGTCTACAGATTTATTTTATCCTAGGAACTGTCACAATAATAATTTCCTGTATTATCTACAGGAGGAAAAATGTTGAAGCAAGAGCTTATATTAAAGCAGTGAAGGAAATTATGTAAGTTCTAGTTATGTATGACAGAGCATGTTAACAGAAATATTTTCTTAGCGACTGAATAATTTGCATTTTAGAGATTGCTCTCAGCCAAATTTGGCTTTTATTTTACCCAGAGTTGTTTGATTTTTTCTTTGTTTTGATTATTGGATTGATTTCAATTTGGTTTTTGGAAATTTGTATGAACCACAAATTTTATCACTTGGTGCAAATCATGTGATTTTTTACATATTTTAGTATGTATTTAAGATTTCTCAGTTAATTTATTGTTCTTAGGCCTTCTATAGCTGAAAAACTTTCCTTAACGATGATTACTAGATGACATGGGTAATCGAATTGATGATTTGGAGAAGAACATTGCAGATTTGATGACTCAAGCTGGTGTTGAAGGACCAGATAAATGAGTGAATGGATCACTTGCAAGCAACAATGAGGCTTGATTGATTTGGTATTTAATAGGAAGATTAGAGTGAATGAATGAACTGGATAACTTCATGTTTCAAGGCTGTTGTGTTTCATAAAACACAAAATTTATTTTAAAGGTTTAAGTTAAAATCATCATAAATACAAATTTATCATACATTCTGCCATTTAATGTGAAGAATAATTATCACAGTGAAGTGCATTTTTGACCAGTTTTCTTTGGTGAAAGTGCAGCATTTTTATACTGTCTTAATAAATATTACAGCAAATGTTTATTGCTGTCATAGCAAAAAACAAGTCTTAAGTACATTTATGTAACATGTATAATTAAGTGGACGGATTAAGGAAGGCAATAAAAGTATCACCACTTTTGATGAAACAAAATAATTTCATCATGATATAATCTCTCAAAGATTCATTATTCCATGTGCATAATAGCTAATCATTGTAGTGAGAAGAACTCATTCTCCAAGGCTACTGATATACTCCTTCAAAGAACCATTTCTTCAGCCTCCTTTATCGAAACCTAACTTGCCTCTCAATAATTTCTTCTGATTCTGCAGATTGTGATTCATCATCATCGTCATCTTCATCCCTATCATCCTCTTCGTCATCTTCATAATCTTCTATTTGCACAGACTCTGATGACTTATGGTTACTCTTCTTCAAGGAATCCTTATTAGAAAAAGAATTACTTGTAAGATATGTTTCAATTTATCATTTTCAGTTCATATCACTCTAGTTCCTATGCAAAATCCAACACAGCAATTTCCATACTGGGGAAACCAACACCTGTTCCTTCAGCAATCTTTTGCTCTGCTGAAGCACATTTAGGGATAGATTTGTATACTTAGTTGCACCATTATCAGAAGCCATAAAACCATTGCCTCAAACTAATAGAAAAGTGTTGGATTTTAAGCCTTTTAGAGCCAAAGCAGTTGAATACCTGATTATTATGTAGAAAAATGTAACAGTATCCTTGTACATACATATTTTTGTTACTAATAGATTTGAGAGAGAAATCTTTCTTGATTGCATTGATTCCAGCATTACTTAGGATTGTTACAAAGTATTAAGTTCCACAAATTGTACTTTAATTTATCTGAAACATTGGAAGAGAGTGCATCTTAATAATATTCAACGTGAATAGGAGAATAATTGTGTTAAAATCTTGAGTTTTAGCAATGTTTATTTTGTTCAAGTTATGAAAACAGATGAACAATTAACCTTTAAGTAATAAACTGATATTCCATTATAATGCTTTGAAATTTTGTGTAAGTTATAAGAAATACATCATAATTATCTAAATGACTTTTTATTTCAAGGAAAATTAAAGCACAACTACAGAACTAATTTTTGTCATATCTGGCTGCA
The DNA here is from genome assembly GCA_036926295.1 of Pachydiplax longipennis. Classification (NCBI taxonomy): domain Eukaryota; kingdom Metazoa; phylum Arthropoda; class Insecta; order Odonata; family Libellulidae; genus Pachydiplax; species Pachydiplax longipennis. Next base: position 73,743,844 of record JAVFKF010000012.1, read on the forward strand.
GTAAAATATTTAAGAGGCAACATTAATCACAAAAAACCTTTCTAGTGTTTATAAACTTTTGATGGAAATTTCATGAATTATATCAATTTTGAACTAATCCCATGGTTATTATTCCTTATCTATAAACTCATCTACTTAGACCAAAGTACATCTTCATACTACAAAGAATGAGTGAAAAATGTGAAATGATTTAGCTGTAGTTTGAGTTTCACTCAAACTACAGCTAAATGAAAAATACACAGAAAATACTATTAATCATATAACAAGATTTAATGGTATGAATAATACAAAATGATATAATTCCATCAAATTCATAGAACAGTCTTAATTGACTCATTTTTATTTAAGAGAATAAGTCAGCAGGAAAAGTGAGACCCTACTAGAAAATAACCTGACAACAGAATGGAAAAATGTATGTGCCTTCTGTATGGCTATAGAACTTCAACTGAAACCTAGACATAAAACTACCATTTTATTTCAGCTGTAAAACAATTTTAATATATTGTGCCTTCTTAGGTTCTATATGAATTTCAGATTCCTCTCCTATTCAAAAGAAAAGTCACACAATTTTTATTATGAATAATGACATCTCTGCAATAAATTTCCTTTTCCTTCAATTAATTCAAGAATATTTACAGCTTAATTTTGCATTTTCGAGAAACTGTGACATTTCATAAAACCAAATAAAAAAATAGCTGTCAATAAAAGTTCACATATCAGTTTTTGAGTAATACATGATTAGCAAATATAGACATATTAACTATAATGCAATCTCTAATTAACCTTACAGTTCATTCCAGATGTAATACAAATAAGTTCCCACTGACCTCAGTTGAAAAAAGATTCAATAGTAGCAATAAGTTTTGAAGCAGTAATTAATATTTCCCAGCTTTGCTGTGAAAGCTAGGTTGCTACTTTATTTCTCTCCAAGGTTTGTATTACTATAGGGTTTTACTTTAGTTTTAACAAATAAGGTTGTTTGCATATTACTAGATACATGAATTTAAATTTCCACATATAAAAAACTTATTTCATACATAATCAAATATAGTACAATACAGAGATATTTTTTAAGCATGGCTTTGAAGAGTGAATGAATATCCATGATAAAGAAACACACTTTGCTTGTGGAAATTACAAAGTATTTTAAGATAAATGAATACACAGTAAAACCCATTTAAATGCTCTCGCTAAGATATTAATCCCCTTAATCTGCAGTTTTCCTTTGGCCCCAGTCTCTCTCTCACTAAATACGCCATAGTACTGCTAGATGTTCTGCTATATGATTATATAAAGTGGATTTTTCCCATTCCCAGATAAACTGCAACCCACTACTACCATTCCTCCATCTTATTTGATAAACTAAGAGTTGTTTACATTATCTGTCTCTCTCTTCCTTTCTTTTTGTGCCTCACCTAATCCCTAAGTGAGAGAGAGATGACTAATTATTTTTGAAGAAAATAAAGATATCACAAACAAGAAAAATTTCCATCCCATTGTCATAGCCATTGCAAGATTGGAATAGAGTGAAACCTTCAACATCACTTTTGTCTCAGGGCAGAATGTTAGATTTAAAAGTCACTTGCATTGTCTTTCATTGTTCTCTCACATTATAAACAAACCTAAGTAGCTAGAGTGGTGGTACAATGCTTTGTGGGCTGCTGAGCATAGTCTTGGAAAGTTCATTCTCTGAGACTGCTTCTCTCGGCAGCTGAAAGTACTACTGTTAAAAAAATTATTATTTTTCCCTAATTGTCTATTTGGCAAAACTTGATTCATTGGAAAATAAAAAAGAATAGAATAAAGTAATAAAGATAGGCAAGCTCTTTATCTGAAAAACCAACCATTCCTCAAAAACATGAGGAGGCAACCAGTATTACACTATTATACAACAGTAGATCAAGAACTCTACAGTGATCCAGTCTTCAGCTGCAGCAGCAAATTAATACAAAAAAAGATTAATCTTCAATTTAAGGTGTAAAACACTTACTTAAAAATTTAAGATCCAAAACCCTCCCCTTTTGTTTTACAGAATTAAAAGCATTTTAACCAAATTTTACTGAATGTACAAAACTAAATAAAAATACTATTTGGCATTTCCAAAATATTTTAAAAATCATCTTATTCCTGTGTATCACATACAACCAGGTGCTGCCTTTGAAAGGCTGAATTCCAACTGTAGTGTTTTTTAAATAGCAAAACTTGAATTAACTGAGAATCTAACCATCTATATCTGCTGAATACTTGGGAAACTGACTTCTGAAAATCTAAGAATGAGACAATTTTTATATATATATATATATATATATATATATATATATATATATATATATATATATATATATATATATATATATATATATATCAGGAAACAAGTAGCTGGCTCTGGAGAATATTAAATGAACAATGCCTTAACAAAAGAAAAGGTATTTGTTTGCTTAGGCGAAATGAAACATACTTTATCCCCTGAAAAGTTAACTTTAAATAGAACTTACCTCAGAAGACCCTCTCTTGAAAATAGATCTGGTTGATGAGAGAGGAGTTGTAGGTGCAGAGAGTAGAGATGACTGAGAGGATTTCCTACTGGTAGATGGAGTGCTGCCAAAAAGCCCAGCCAGTGACAGGAGAGAAGGTGTTGTTGGAGCAGGATTTACCCTAAGAGCTGTTCGCTTCACAACCTCAAGACGTGAAGTATATGAATCACCAGGGGTTCGTAGAGCACTGCGGAACTCCTTTAAGTATTTATTTTCTTTGAGAGTGAAATACTCCATTAAGCTAAAAGCTTAAAAACTATTATACCAGAATCAACAGACTTGAACATAGATGTGCAAATCATGCCAAATGAGATTTTTTTAGTTTTTAGCTAATCTGTAGCAAAAACAACAATCAACAGATTACTAAATCTAGTAGATAGATTACTAGTTAATCAACAGAGTTATTAAAAGTGAGAGATTTACAAGAAAAATTACCTACTCAGATATCTACAAGAGAGACTACAGCCATAAATGGCAGAAGCACTGCTGTAAAAAGCAAATGTAGAGGGCCTATGAGCACCCTACTGAATGTGTAGAATTCTTAGGAGTAGGGAGCAACATTTCTGTGCATTAGACTCCAATGGCCCTCACTGAAACATATTTTAAGACTTGAAGGGGTTTGATCAATTGAATAATATGAAGATCAATTAGTGAAGTCAAATAACATGAAGATAAGCTTGCAATATTCATGACTAAAAGAGCTGAAGGAAGGACAGAGGTTTACCATCTGTAAAGAAAGAGTTGTGAAGGCTATTTAGGGAAAGGGCTTAATCATATGTTAACAGGGATAAGAAAATGATTATTATGAAAGAAAATTAAAACTGAAAGAACAGGTATACATGAATATTTACTTCCCTAAGGATAGACCATGTCTGTTGATCAACATCAAAATGAAAGATGGAGTTTGAAGAATGGAAATTAATTAGGTACTTAAAGAAGCATATGGAGAAGTAATTTTTGTGAAAAGAAAATCTTAGATCGATTAATATTTGCTCTCATTATTGTGTATTGCGAGCTCATTAGCACTGATATTTTAAAAAAATCTATTATTACAATTATTAAAAACTTTCCCACAATAGAAGGTGGTTCAGAGTGTTGAAAGAGAAATGCAGAATATAAATGTATCCCTTCTTTTTCTGAAAATACATATATTTCCCTAACAGGATACTGAATAATAGACTAACCACAATATTACATAGGTTAATCTCATAAAGTTATCCATCAAGTAGTTAGCGGGTAGTATATTCAAGTGGAATCATATAAAATGTGGCATTGACAAAAACTTGTGGATTTTCAAAAGATAAGAAATACCATATGTTGCATAATAATTTTTAATATGTTTTTCAAGGACAGAATTTAGTTAAATATAGGCTCAAAAGCAGAAGTATGCACATATACATGAGGAATAACTAGTTACTAATACAGGAAAGGCAACTTATTATGTCCCATCAAAACTGAAAGTTTTTAATAATAATAATAAGCAGCAACAATGAGGTATATCAAAATAAAATTTATAATAGGAATAGTAGGAGGATTAATGTTACTTTGAAGAATATTATGACATTTTATTACTAGGAAAGAAAGAAGATTAACTTAAAATATCTTGAATTGTCTTTGAACAATTTCATCAAACGTGGCAACATCAAAAATTCTAAGCAAGAGTCTTATTTTAAATTGTTACTCTAAAAAATGGCATAATTAAACACAAGAAAGAACAGGTTATTTTCAAGTCTCATACCTGTAATAATCCTCATACTTAAAACTGGACTAGTTGAGATGACAGCACAAATGACCACAGAAAATTCAAAATTAAAGATATCATAAAATGTATAAATGAAAATTGAGATGAGAGATAATTATAACCTATATCAACATCTTTGCATCATTTTAAAGAGTTTTCTTAGGAGATTATTTGAGAATTGTAGATTAAGTGTTTAATTGAAAAAGTTTTACTTTACCACAATTATGTAAAGTTTTACTTTACCACAATTATGTAAAGTTTTACTTTACTACTTATTAATTGGGCAATAATACAGAGGTGTAACAAGGGTGAGAAAAATATTTATTCTGTGAATTGCCCTTATCATGCCACATTTTGAAAGCAAACAAAATAAATTTTATGTTATAATCCGAAGAATAAATGCATTCGAAAACTTATATACGGTCAAATTTTAAAATACCATAAACTGACAAATTATGTTAATCTTTGCAAGGTTATTGAAAGTGAATGGGATTTTACGTTAAAGTTTTTGGGAAGAAAAAAATATTCAAACCATGACACACATCCATAATAGCTCGGAACATGCACAAAAAACGTTCACGGGAACTTGCAAGCAACTATCTAATTCATAGGTTCTTGAAGTATAGAAAGAAAAGTTGAAGAAACTTAAGCTTCTAATTCATAAGATTTAAAATATTGGCTTCCTTCAAACTTTTAATTGCATTAAAATTGCTTGGAGACAGTTTATTATAAGCGCGAAATTTACTTTTTCATACTTATTTTAGCAACTTTTCAACCAACTGTCTCAATCCCGAACTACAAAAATTTTTGAGTAAATCTACTATAATTCATAGTAAGTGCTTTCATTTTTGTGATGAAAAATATTTTAAAAGAAATGAAATGCTCACCTCAAGATCTTCGTTTATTTCCACTTTTGAAACGTCTTGATATGCTAGTGTAAATATTTCGAGAGCTTTAGTATGATATGCTACTTCAGCTTTGATAAAGTTGAGAAGAATTTCTTTCACGTCCATCAACTTCTTTTCTTCGAAAGCGAAAGCTCTTTCTTCTAGAATTCTAGCAGTTCTCATTGCGTCAGCATTAGCACGCTGATATTCTGATTCTGCTTTCGACTTAACATGCAACGCATTTAATTGAATTTAATAGAAACACAAAATGTAAATCAAATATTATTTTTATTCTTACATTTTCCCGGGTTTCAATAAGTTCAGTCTTGTTAACTTCTTAATTTTATCAACCGACCAAAGGATAGCCAATTTTGGGAACTTACGATTTGCTGCCTACTTCTAGGATTTCTTTCTCTTATCCTTTCGAATTGTTTTTTCCTCTGTTGTTCTCGTTCTGCTGATGTGATGGCTTCTTTCACGTCTTCCTTAGCAATTTGGCATGCATTTCCGTAGCTCGACAATTCTGAAATGACCTTTTTCTCGATTCTAAGCACGAGCGTATCTCTGGAAAATATTTACTAGGCTTTTAGAATATTTCGCTAAAAAACTATAGAAATCTTAATTTACCAGTTATCGACTGACCGTAAATCACCAACAGCTGAGATGGAACTTGAAAAGCGCATAAGACCTGACCTCAGAGACTTATTTAATATTTCTGAATCGCCAACAGCTAACATTAATTTCGCTAGATCGTCTCCTTTATCCCTCAATCGCGCAGTTTTTCTAGAATAAGCAGCAAAGGCAGAACATATTTCTGAGAAATTTTTTTCAACCGCCAAAACTCTTTCCAGGACGAATCTTGCCTGCAACTCACTGTAAAATGTCAAAATGAATAATTAGTTGATGGGATAGGCAATAAAAACATTTGTAATGAAATTAAGATTTAGAATGCATCAAAAATTAATTATATACTTCGGAATGCGAGGAGCGCGCTCAGCTTTCAGCATAACTCAGCTAAATTGAGAAATGCTTATTAAACAGCAATGTTACAAAGGGTACTATTTGCTTAGATCCAACACGCTAAACAATTATGAAAATATAAAAGTAAACATATTTCAAATATGAATCTTAAGTTTTTTTATCGGTTGTCATTTTTCTAAACAAAACAAGGTTGATGACAAGGGCGTGCAACACAGTCATTTGTTTTATCTGGTCGTTACCGGAGGACATTTTAGAAGGCAAAGATGGCAGCACTAGACCACCCATTTTTAATCTCGTTGAGTGGCTGCCATGGCCGTGGTTTCTCAAAATATTTTACATTGGCAACAGTGTTTCTCCCTCACCGTTGGAGATTCCCGGGAGTATTTTGAAGCGGTTACCGTAGTCTCTTATGGTTCTGTGTTTCTGTGCGCGCTTTCGTCCTGAAACAAAATGTCGGAATCATGAGAGATTAAAAATTATGCAGAAAACCGTCAAAGATATTGTAATTTTGTATTGATATTAAGATACCCATTTCAGTGATATCTCATCTACTTTTAAGTGGAGAATGCAATGTAAGCAGTAGTTATTAGAGAAAATATCTTCTAGTCCCAATCTTCAGTATATAAATTGGGACTAGAAGATAATGACATGAGAGAAATTATGGTCTTAATATTGCTCAATATGAAGACCATAATTTCTCTCATGTCATTTAACCCAATTCAGTAAGTCATTGCATTACAGGTTAATGTAATTCATTAAAAATGCTTTATAATAATAATAATAATAATAATATTTATTCATCCGAAGACATGTAAATACATGTATAGGATAAGTCACAATTTCCTCGGCATATAGATAAAATTTCCAAAAACAGCTGTGTGAATTGATAGGGTATGGCAGAAGTTCATTTTTAATTGTTGTCTCATAAAGAAGTATAATTAATATCTCAAAGAAAGCTTTCAATTATTTTGCTTAAACATTATTCTAATAGGAAAAGAGAAGATATAGGAGATAATAAACATACCAGGAGTGAATAAAATTAAAAATTAAGGAAGACAGGTTTTTATACCAGTAGTGATTGGTGCTATTGATGTAACACACATTGCTACAGTGCCACCCACAAAAGGAAGGGAACAATTTCACAAATAGAGGTTTCATAGCAAATATATACTAATTGTAATTAATCATGAGGGAAAGCATCAAAGTTTTATCTCTCATATTCCTAAATGCTTTTACCTAAATTCATCCCCGAGAATATTTTTCCTGAGTTAAGCAAAAGTTCCTGACACAGTGGTTCACACAATGTACACATTCGGAGAAATTTTTTTACCAGGAGAGTATCTTAGGAGAAAGAGGTAAACTTATAATAGCATATATATATATATATATATATATATATATATATATATATATATATATATATATATCATTATATGATCATTATAATGATCATCCAACATCATTATTATAAGTCATCATTAGTACAGTTCGCAAATAGTTATAACTCTGAAATGAATTCATGAGATAAGGAACTAGTCATGAACACCCTTAAAATGATCGGCATTCCGGTATTGCTAACGGGCTCTCTCAAATGAGACGTTAAAATATTAGTTTAAATATATAATCGCCTCCTGTGATAGCCTAAATATCAACACACAAAAATTCACCTGCCTAAAATCATTTCATCAGGATTTACGATATCCTACAAGTGTCTGTGGGTAATATTTTAATCTCTCTCAATATATTCCGCAAGGAAATAGGGAGACATTAAACGCTCCGTCATGCTTGTTTACTTCGATAGCTCGATAGTAGATAGATAGGTTATGAAATCAGCCCTCAGGACTGCCAACGCAAACGGACAATCTGAACGATTTGAACCATTTAAACCGCGTAGTGATATCAGGAATGATTATGATGAAGTGGGTGTATGGGGTGTATTTTGTCCATGTACCAATTCGGCATGGAAATTCTGTTAAATGATTTCATATGAATCAAAATGGCAACTCCTACTGTAATGTTCTAAAAATGAACTTCCCTTTCTAATGTTCGGCCTTAAATCGTCGATTAAACTTAGCTCTTCGTCGCATACTCAAATTGTGTATAATTATCATTATAATAACTAATTCCTTCCTTTGAAATTTAAATAACTTGCCACTTACAGTTACAGTCGAGAATATCCATCTGTTTTGTCGGCTAATCAAAAATATTGATTATAATCTTATTTGAGAACATTGCTGGATCTTTACTGTAAGACATTATCACTCTCTTATATCTTTTAACATGAAAGCAATATTTAAGTTTAGGCTTTTTTATTAAAGCAATATTAATTAAGCAATAGAAAATAACGGTTTGGTTGGTAGTAAAAACATCCCTCCGCCCCCTCACCCCGTAATTCTTCAGCGGGGTTCTTTATGACGTATGTTAGTTTCGTCTGTTTGTTTTCATGGGATTATAAAAATCTTCGGTCTTCGTTTTTGTTAATCCCGTCAATTTCTTTGGTTTTGTTTCGAGTTATGAAAAGATAATCACTTTTTGCCTTTTTTATATTTATGTAAAATTGTTTATTTCCTCTATGAGTAATGATGTTGTCTTAAGTGATAAGAAATGGTCATATGTTGAACGTTGCGCAAGCAGAATTTTTGATTTAAAGATGAGAGCTGTAAAATTCATGACTGTGATCTTCACCTTGGTGGGTGTAATTAGAAATTTATCTTGCATTCAAGGCTCAAAAGTTGGGCCTCCAGTCATTTTAAGTGAGTAAGGATTTATTTACTGGATCTTAGCATCGATCAGCTGTTCACAGAACCCACGCAGAAACATTCTTCCTATGTCTAGAGCATATGTCATGCTTTCTGTCTTGAATTTTCAGTACCTGGAGATGGTGGTAGTCAGATTGAAGCTAAACTAAATAAATCCTCCGTCATTCATTACTTATGTGCAAAAACGTCTGATGACTTTTTCGATTTATGGCTCAATCTCGAGCTTCTTGTACCTATGATTATTGATTGTTGGGTGAGTGATGTAATTTAAGGAATTAATATTCATAGTAATTGGTGGTAAATGTAATCGTGGCTTACATCCACGTAATTGGTCAATTATTCACTTTAATTTATTTTCATAGGTTGACAATATGAGACTTGTGTATGACAACACAACAAGGAGTACCTCAAATTCTCCTGGAGTTGAAACAAGGATCCCAGGATTTGGAAATACATCTACAGTGGAATGGCTTGATCCCAGTCAAGCCTCCCCTAGTGCATATTTTAACAGCATCGCGAATGCTTTAGTGGACCTCGGATATATACGTGGAGTATCTGTTAGAGGAGCACCATATGACTTCAGGAAAGCTCCGAGTGAGTTTCTATGTAATTTAGGTTTGTCAGCAGTCGTTTTCATAATGTTAAAAGAAAAAATTAAACTAATTTAATTTGTTAAACTTCATTTTCATAATTTTTAAAGAAAATTAACATTGTTTTTTCAAGTTTTTCATAAAAGTTGTTAGGTTGTGGTGTTATATCTCATTATCTTGCATAATTTATTCTTTCAGAATTTTGATATCATCTACTAATTATAGGTCAGTGGTTCCCTTAGATTTTTTTGTGGTTAGTGCTGAATTTAGATTCTTTGAATTACATGTATAAAGATTCATCTTTTTTGATTAATTCTTCGTTTGAATGCTTCCACATATTGCAGCAGGTAGAGGACATTTTCATTTAAACTAATGTTCATTGTTTCTTGGAAACTCTTGCCACCATTGTTTAAATGTTATGAATTTCTTCTGGACTCGGAAGTCCCACCCATGCATGTGCCACTACCTTAGGATTATAGTTATGAGATAATATATTTATACAAGCTCATTAGTTTCAATACTAGTATAATTGTAAAATATGTTCTTAACATATTTATCTATGCTAATGTTTCACGTTATCAAAATGTGATGAAATCCTTGTGGAGGTATAAATATCTTTGTTTTTGTTTTTATGTGTATGCTATCCAGGAATAATTAGTCTTATGTAACTGGGTGTGATACTTAAATAGGGTTTTAATTTCTTTGCTGTTGAAATTTATGATCCTTATTTTTTGTATACTACCATGATACTTTAGCTTACTCATGCTATCAGAAGGAAACAGGATAGAATACCCTAAAGGTATGTGTATTTTTCCTTAACATTATATCTATAAAACAAGCTCATTTTCCTCTCAATTCAGTTGTTTAGTCTTCTCCTTTTTACTTTTGATAAGCTTCTTGCATTGCAATTTATGCTTCAATTCACTATTTTGTCCTACAATGTTAACTTACTTCTATGTCTGTCAGTTGGCTAAAATATTTGCTGTCTAGTATCTACTCATTTTGTATTTCAGAACTTGGTTTTGATTTAATTTAAAAAATTACATAATTTGTGACTCTAGTGTTTGACTTCTTCTTTTTATCTCATCCCTTCTGACAGCCATGTGAGAATTCACTTCATTAGCTCTACAACAAACCTTCTAGTGAGATGGGCCACATAAGGGCATGGAAAGTGCTTTTTTGGTTAAATTCAAAGGATGATCACCTATTATTCTAAATTTATCAATATAATGTTTACCCTGTTATTAAAGGAAAAATTGAAATTATTTTTAAATTGTAAGGATTAAATACAAGAAACTTACTTATCAATATCTATAGAGGACTTTAATAGGTCTCATCATGAGGGTTTCCCGATAACATTATTTGCCTCCTGCTTTGTAGAGAACCTTTCACAGGCTGGATCTATCCCAAGGGCGACTGTTTGAGTACCTTTGTTCTTAATCAATAAAACAGTAAAAAACATTTTGCTTATAATGGATTTGGCATTTTTATTTTGTTGCTGTTTTTTGCTCAAAGAGAGTATAGAGAGAGAGAGTTAAGATCTGAAGATAGAAAAAATGTCTATTACTCCCCGTTTCCTTATCCATAATTTTTTAATTTTTCTATTTATTAATGTTGAAATTTTCAGCCATTTGAAAAATACATTCCTATTCTATTGAAAATTAGTTCCAATCCTATATGATGTAGTTTAAAATAGAGATGATCCCAAAGGTAAACGTTTTTATTCTAGATTAGTAGAAAATATGTGCTACTGAATTTATTTATGATATACAGCTTGATTCTATGATGTAGGAAGCCATTAATAATTGTTTATATGATAATTATGTTTAGAGAAAATTGTTCAAGAATGAGATTAGCCATTTTTAAGTTGATGAATAATTTCTGCCATCCTCTCAGTTGATCAAACAATTATAATATGGTTTAAAATAATATTGGTTATTAATCTTTAAGAAATTAGTGGAACTTAAGAAGATGGAGAGTATAATTCCTATTTAATCAGGGTCATGGTGAGAAATGGTCTGGTGTAAATTTTTTGGAGGGTACAAAGTAGAAGTTAAGGAATAATGAGAGTTGCCTTATGTTTGGTTTCCTTACAAGTTTATTGGGACGTTGCATATAGTGAAAGAAAAAAAAAGTAAGCCGGGTAAATGTGCACTTTTTTATGACAGTTTTCTACAATATCATGGCCGCCTCTGTCAATTTCATAGTGAAAGAATTTGATTCTAGTATTCTGTATTTCTATGTCTAATATAGTTATTTTGAATCATTGAAAAATGGTATTTCAATGATAATTTTTTATTTTTTGCCGTCAAGATTCCTTTGGTATTGTATCAGTCTGAAAGAAAGTTTTGAAGGTTGTGGATAAGAACGTATGCCTTGTATGGAATGAGTAGGAGGCAATCTTTTCTCCTAATTTATTATATTTGTGTCATAAACCTCAAGACTCACTTTTCATATTCTTGTGTATTGTTAATGATGGAGATATACTACCAATCATATTAGAAATTTTAGGATCATATTGCTTCGAGTTTAACATTGTCTTGTAATGGATGAATCAGAAAATGATTTTTCTTTTCATAAATGAAATATATTCTTATGATTTAGAAATCTTTGCCTAAGAATAGTTCAGAGCAACTACTAGAAAGAAGAAAAAAATAGCCTTCAAAGCAGTTAGTTGGATGTCTTAGGTAATAAATTTTAACACTTTCATAAGGTTTTTAATTTATGGGTAAAGTTTATGATGTACGGGAAGCAGAAATTATCTCAAGATAGTAAATTTCAACTGGGTTTGATATGAAAGAAAATTAAATCATTAATTAATCAACATTTTCCATTTCATGGTGTCTGAAATTATAAATCTGGATTAATACATGTTTAGAATTGTATTTGTATTGTTTATTTCTGTAATAATTAAGTGAGCACCTCAGGGATTCATTAAATCAGAAAATTCCATTTAATTAATTCCCTCTCCCTGCATAGATCTGTGGTTTCAGATACATCCGTATATCTTTTCATTTACTCATTCCTTTTTTATCTTAAAGCTATATACATTTCTTCTAATCCTATTCACCTTTATACAACCAGTTTTTCATTGATCATTCTCTCCCCTCAGAAACAGTCAAACTCTCCTCATTTGCCATATTAGTCATTTTGCTTTCAACCTTCCATTCTGCATATTCAAATCAAAGTAGAACAACCTTTTCATATTGCTAAGGCTAATTTGCCAATCTTTCAGCTCATATTCATACATTAGGCATTGGTAACTAACTATGTCTCTTTTGTATTTGCCACATTTATTCCTCATGCAATCCTTTATAATATTATTAAGTTTGCTGTGTTTCTTCTGTTTCACTAAATGTTTGCTTGCACAAGGACTAGAAATTCTAAATGGAACATGGCTATTTACAAATTGGAACAGATAAACATAACTCCAGCTGTATTGCAACCTAAAAAATGAAAAGGCAGTACAAACCAATTAGGAAGTCAATGGGTTGAGGTCTGATGATAAAAGGACTGAATATGATATATCTGATGATAAAAAGACTGAATATTAGTAAACATGAATTGTGAGTATGGGTTCTGTCCAAATCTAAGAAGCTGTTTATCTCATGTTGCAACATTTTTGCCAAAATTATCCTTAAATCTGTTATCTATGCTGCTGTAGCCATTTTATCCAACAGCATTTGCTATGCCTTTGGTGATTCCCCTCTCAACACCTTTTCATCAGTATGCAACATATAATACTGAAGCTTTCTGAATTTCAAATTGCTTACATTCATGTTCTATTCTCTTAAAATCTATTCATGCACATCTTAAACAACTGGATAGATATTACATATCCTCAACCAATCAACCCCATAATCAGCCTATAATCACCCAATGACTTCACAGTTCACACCAGTTTACCTTATCACAAGTCTTTTCTATGTCTAGAAAATCACTGGAAATTTCCTTCCTCACATTCTTACAATTTCAAATAATTGATAAAGAGTGATATTTTCAGTAACCCCTATGAGGAACAATCCCACACTGTACATCCCCAAATTTCATTCATTCCCTATTATTATCTTAGATCAATTTATCTAGGTTATTAATATATCTATTAATATATCTATAATCAAAATTCCATGTTGTCTAAATAAATCACTATAATCATCCCAAAATATAAATGCTGTAAGGCTATTCTAATTTTCTTATCATGTAAAAATGAAAACTATGAAGAAAAATCAGTTGTGGAAACAAAAGTTAATTTCATGAATGCATTTTTAGTTAATTTTATATTGTTGGTTTGTTTTCTCCTCAAAATTCTTTTTAAATCTCGTATCTTTGCTTCAAATACCTGGCATGTATGGGTGATGGTTATTTTCATGCTTTTCTTTTGCTTAGATTTGAAAATCTTTATAGTGTATATGTTGAGTGTATGTTTATATTACTCTTTAAATCTTTTTACGCCTTTTATTTACATAGATATACAGCATGAATTACTGTTAAGTAGTCAAATATGTGAGATCTTTAGGGTATACAGCATCATTTAGCTAAATTTATCGGTCCTTTTTGTTTTTTTTTGTAAATAGGGCTAAAATTTTAAGTAGTTAATAGTATAGTTTATAGTTAATTGATATTTGATTCATTATAAATTTTTGTGCATTGTGCATTTTGATGGACTTAAAACAATAGATGAAATGGCAACAAAATGTTTTGTCTTCATAAAAGAAGTATTTTGTTACTTTTTGAGTATATGGAATATTATATGTTGAATTATGAAATATGGAATTTATTAAAATGCTAATGTGGTATTCTTCTTGGTTCTCAAATTGTAGTAATATTAATATCATTGATAATTCTCTTAGAATTGAATACAATAAAAATCTTAAGTTTTGATTACCATAGTAATATATTTTGTGGATATGGCTGGATTTTTCTGGAGAAAAACTATATTTTTAAAATACCTAATTGCAGGAAAATTATTTTTAGTTTTATTATGATTTTTATTCCTTAATCTCTTTCATTTATCATAGTAACATTTTCTGTAGAATGGAATACTGGTATGAATTGTAACTTTTTCCAGCATAGTCTTTTCTGTAAAGCAAGTATAATAAACTGTAATGGTAATAAGAATATATGATATAGATCATATTAGATCAAGTGGTACATATATTTTTCTATTTTTCGGAATCAAATCCTATATATGTTTCTTTATCACCAGGATAGGTAATTATGTTATGCCTTATTATGTTATGAGAATCCTTAAGTTCTACAAGCATTCAGCTCAAATAACTGCTAATATTTTATTGATCTTGCATTTCAATTTCAAACCTGTAATATTTAAATTATTTTCTCAGATGAACAAAAAGACTACTTCAATCGACTGCGTCTCCTTGTAGAAGAAACCTATGTAGCTAATGGGAATCAACCAGTTGTTCTTCTCACACATAGCATGGGTGGGGTCATGAGCCTTCGCTTCTTGCAGAAGCAACCATCAAAATGGAAAAAGAAACATATTCGTGCTATGGTCACTCTCTCTGCTCCATGGGGAGGTTCTGTTAAAGCTCTGAAAGTGTTTGCAGTTGGTATGTTGGAAAATATTTCATATTTGTCATTCTAGTGATTGCAGGTTCCCGTCAAGTATATACTAGGGAAAAACTTTTAAGCTTCATTGAAGAGCAGCATTCTATTTATTAACATTGCTCAGTGTTTAATAACAGTATTTTCAGATTATTTATTTAATAGATATTTTTATAAATTTCAAATGTTTGATGTATTTTTTAATGAGTATAAAATCACTTTAATGAAACTCAAATCTTGCTATTTTGTCTATTTCAAAAAATATTTTAATAACAAACCAAAGAAACTTAAAATACTACCTGTCTTTATCTAAAAATCAGAAATTAATTCTAATTTATTTTGTTTCCATCAGGAGATAACCTAGGAGTTTTTGTTGTCAGTGAATCTGTTTTAAGGGAAGAACAGAGAACATCCCCAAGTTTGGCATGGTTATTGCCATCCCCCTTGTTTTGGAAGCCTGAGGATGTATTAGTTTCTACATCTGATTCAGCTAATTTTACTGTGAAAGATTATGAAGCTTTTTTCAGGTAAGTAGTAATTGTTTAAGTCTAATAAATCTATAACCTGTATGTTTAACTCCAATACAGAACAAGAAGATGCATTTTAAAGGAGGAATTTAGACTCTAAACATATTTAATTAATACTTCAAATTAATCTCTTATTCATTTTCTTCCTTTATCTGCTGTATTAGCAAATGATAACAAACACCTAGATCAACTGTACTATCCTAATGGATTGTATAACATACAGAAGTAGGAAATCCTGGTATAATAATGTTATAGAAGAATCTATAATTATATTCAATCCTTTATCATGATTACTTGAATCTATGTAAAGACAGTCACATTAACTCACTCATTAAAAATGATTTTCACTAGTTGATTGTGAATTCTTTTCTTTATCCCTTTTCCATTCAAAAATTTAGAAATTTAGAGCTGGAGTGTTATTATGTCTGTAGAGGAACCTCTTGGGTACCACTGTGATTTCATTGTTATTTAATGAAATTTTCAGTTCTGCATTTCATATTCTAGACAGACCTTTGTTAAAATTAAAGTTTTCCTTGAGCTTCTTTTAGTCTATATATTAAAAATTTGGAATTAACAAAATTATCTTCAACAGGAAAATTCAGTACCCCATTGGATGGGAAATGAGGAAAGATGTGATTCCAATAGCTGAAGATTTTACTCATCCTGGTGTAGAAGTACATTGCCTTCATGGTTTTGGTGTGGACACAATAAAAAGGTAATAGTTTCAAGAATCCTTTGCATAGTTATAAAATTCAAGTAATCTTAATCTTTCATATTTTTTATCTTGTATGTATATGCATAATGAGTATAACTGATAATGAGTTTTCTTATTCTAAGAATAAACTTTGTTTAATGAGTGTCTGTCTGGAAGGGAACTTCTTTTTCTTCTCGATGGGAAGTTTACAACACAGCTTTTTGCTATAATCATCCTATTGATCTTTGGCGGAATGGCTTTCTGTTGTCATTTTATTGAGTTATTTATTGCTAACACAAAGCTTTAAGTTAGCAATGAACATAGAGAGATATTTCTGCATGAAGTTTTTCTTGCAAACAAAGGGAATCACTTTTAGATGCTTGAAACCTTTTTACAGGGAAATGAATATTCTTTTGCTCAAAATGAACCTCAGTGTTTTGATCTGTGATGCAGGAAAACATTATCCATATATGACATGATCTTGCTTTAAAAGTAGATAAGTGTTGCAATTGTATACAAAATTGCATATTATTGTCACATTGGAAGAGTAAGTGCATTATAGATATCAAATTAACCACGTTTGATAAAGTAAGTAATAACCTTGTTTTGGAAATTTTGAAACTCACTTAGTGATAGTTTGTGACATTTTTGAGAATGTAATTAAAAGAATATAAATGATAAAAAATGTACGTGCTTAAAGGTATTGCAGGCTCCCATTCTGGATCAAATAATGCATAGGAGTGTGCCTCTAAGCACACTTAATCTGTGTTAGTCATATCCGAGAGACTTTTGGAATATATTTTTGATGAAGGTTGGAGCTCCATCTATTCTATTCTAAAACAAATAAGTCAGTACAGTGATCGATTCTTGGTGAAAGTACGGGAAGGAAGGCAAAGACCATTTAGACGAGAAAAGGTGATGGTTACCGTTTTGTTTTGGATTCCCAGTGGAAAATCTTGATTGAATACTTGCGAAAGACTGTGGCAATAACAAAAGAGTATAATACAGTATTCTTGGCTCATATTAGAGAAAAAATAAGAGCCACATTTGGTGAGTAAGAAAGTGCTTCTCTACCAACACAATAAATTCCTATAAAAATCCAATGATTAAATGATATGAATTAGGCTCTTCATAAATCCTTAACTGCCTTCTCTTATGAATTTGGTTTTGTGAAGAATTTTCTTGTTGGCAATTGTGCTACTCGTAGGCAAGAAGCTCTGATTGAATAATGATTGAATTGCTGGATGGCTTGCTTCAAAATTGCTTCCTAATATGAGTTATCTATCACTTCTGACTGCAAATTTGCTATTGAGTTATTAACAGATATAGCTTTTCAAACAAATATATTAATGGATTATGGAAATGTTATATAAATTTACGGAATGTATCAAATTACATCTATACACTTCAAGGCAATGATCACCAAGTTGTAGACATAAAGAACATGCTGTTAAATCATGCTGTTTAAATTGATATTTGTATGAAAATTTCTAATAGTGATATATATAATAACTAAATTTTTGATCACAAAATAATGGATTTGTGCTATTCAGTATTGTGAGTACCTTGTGCTGACAGCATTTGACATGAATTCCATAGATTTGAAATCAATCTTCACATAGTTACTTAAAAATAGATATTTGATTCACTGGATTTATTTTAGAATTTTTAAGATAATTCATGCATGTTTCTTATTTCTCATTTAGTCTGCACTATCCTGTGGGAAAGTTCCCAGATGGTTACCCAACATTAATCTATGGGGATGGTGATGGTACTGTGAATACTCAAAGTCTAATTGGCTGTGCAAAGTGGTCTGAGAAACCTATTGGGCCCAATCAACCAAAAGTCTACCATCAACCCATACCTGGAATCTCTCACATGGACATACTAAGGGATAATCGTGTCCTTTCATATTTGAGATCCTTATTGTCTGAAAAGCTTACATGAGTATAACCTATTTCAACATTATTCGAATGTGGCTGTGAGATGGTGATATTTTAAATCTTTAGGTTTAACTTTTTATTTTTAGTATAATTTTTAAGAATATTATTGTTTTCATTAATGCGTTGCAGCTTTCATACTGATGATACTCATATGAAATCTAGTTTCTCAAGCTGTTACAATAAGATTTGCTCAAAGGAGTTGTTTTATTTATTGATATTATAACAGTTCATAAATATGTTGATTACCACACTTGTTACATTTGATACCAAAAGATTATATATTTAAGTTCCATTTCCATTGAATTGTCATGGGAATAAATTTTCAAAAGTTTGGAATCCCACCTTCAGAGTGAGTGTACCTCAGATAATGAGGAAGGGAATGTGATTACCTTAAGATTAGTTTACTCATTTTTATGCCAAAATTAATGTATAATGATGAAAAATTTCATATTTTTATTTTTGCATTTATAACATGAATATAATGGTTGACTAAGGAATATTATGAGTCTCCCTAAGCCATTATATATTCATGTATAGATTTTATCTTTATAGTCATCAGAATGTTGGGTATTATTCATATTAATATTTGAAATACATATTGATCATGCTGTGAATTAAATATTTGTATTTTTGTTACTTGTCAATCTACATGGGAAAATCTTTCTATGCTTTCAAAGTAATAAAAGGTTCATGTTCACTTACTGATTGCATTTTTCTTTTTTTAACCAACAGGTTTTATGGAATTTACTTACAGAAAAAATTCATTTTTCTATTTAAATTTTTGAGAATTTGAAAATTTTAGGTATTAAATAACAATTTTACATAAAGCTGTGAACAAAGGAAAAAATCTTCTTAAATAAATCTGCCTTAAATAATTTTGTGATATATTCCCAATTGATATTATTTGTTACTTAGAGCTATAAAAAACTTATAACAGTGAGAGCTATGCAAACATGTAGTTAGAATCTACTTATACAAGTAGATTCTTGCAAAGTGGAAAATGGAGTTTATTCCAATGATTTTAAAATGAAATATGAGATCCTCCACCCTTATGAGACCACCCTCTCATGAGAGTATAACCGTCCAAGATTTACAATTTAAATCTCTTGCTTTTTTATTCAGTCCGAGCATTCTTTACCTTCCTTGACTTGAGACATATAGGTAACTACAACTGATTACAAGTCCGAGACTTGGAAGCATCTTGGCTACATGGCCTTTCGATAATAAGCTTTATATAATAATCAGCTCTCTTTGTGCATCTCTTTTCTTTTAAAAAAAGCTGTCATAAAGCCACATTTTTTGTTATAAGTCTACTTATACACTCTAGAGCTATCTTATTAAAACTTACATTAGTCTTTAAAACTATGAATAAATTTTCCCTGGATGTTCTTATCTCTGAGGAAAAACATTTTTGCTGTTAGAGTTTGGACAAACATGAACCTTAAAAAAGGATATTGTTCCTGTGTTAATATCAGCAAACAATAAGTATTCAAATTTCCCTTTATGGTTTATTTGATGTAATAGAGGAAGTTAACGACAATGAAGAAGTTAGTTAAAATTTCAATACATCATATTCAATTTATAATCCCAGTCTTAATTAGAATCTGAAAGGGTTTACCAAATTCCAGTTGAAGTATTAAAATGTAGAAAATTAAGTATTTGAATGCCAAAACCTTTCCCAAATTCTCTCCATATGGCTCATGTATCGTTGAGTAACAGGTTATCTATTACCTATATTATTGCCAGAAATACTTGAATAATTTGTTCTTAAGGGAAAAAGTTGTTCTTAAAAGTGGGTATACAATGACAAAACAATGTAAAACATAAGCTTCAAAAGAAAAGATTTTTATCTCAACATAGTCATAAAATAATAAAACAGTACAACAAAAACCATTTACATTTGGTCAACAAAGAGCACAAGTAACATTTTAGGTTGTAATGTTATCCTTTAGAGTAATGATACTCGGTATTTAAACAAGTGGCACCATTTTCTGAAAATGCATTAATGTATCCTTACAAGTAATGCGATAACACAAGCATTTACAGTTCCCAAATTTACATCCTTATTAATACCAGAAAGAAATAAAGTATCCAAACTTTGAAAAAATATAGTCAGCAAGAGAGCATATCAATATTTAAAAGCAAATTCAGTTTTGCTGGTAGAGAAAAATTTATTACTGTAAAAAATATCCCAATTAAAAACAATGGAAAACTGCATATACTGCAAGCAACTACATCACATGTTCATATAATTTTTAACCCACTCTTACTAAAAGGAATTTATGAAGAATCCATTGCAAGCGAAATTAACCATTAGTACCAGCTTAGAAAAATATTTACATTACATTAATTTTTTGGCGAGAGCACTATATCTGCAGTGTAATACACAGTATAACTGTTTCTCAAGTATCAAATGGATTAAATAAGATACCTTCCATCATTTCTGATATTTGTATGAAGAAATTCTTACAACCATTTATAAAAATATTTCCATTTTGAGAAAAAGACTAATTATTGCACCATTTCCATAACATGAAACCAACTAAGGAAGGAATCCCTGAAATCACCATTGAAAATTAATGAACAAACTTAAAAAATTCTTTAAGTATTCCATAATTTTCTCTATTTACTTTATAAATTACTTGAATATTACGTTTGAAACCCTATGTTTTTTTAATCTTCATATCTGCAAAACATGAAAGCATTTAAACTTCATTGGAAAAGGTAAACTTAGAAATTAAACATATCATCCAATCAGAGATAAGATTTGCAGAAGTTGTTACTGAAAATAATGCCTAAAACTTTATTATCTTTGAAATATATTGATTTTTTAGATTTCATCATCATATTGGATATCAATGTTTAACATATAATACAAAACTTTCAAACAGTAAAAATACAATGGACTAAGAACATTCACAATTTCTTTCTTGGAGTAGTTTTAATGAAGCTGGGACCTTCCTTCCCTGAATGTATTATAAAAAAATCATGAAGTATGACAATTTATAACAATCCTCCATACTTGTATTTTGCATTAATCAATTTTAAAGTAAAGTAAAATTTCAGCCCACTGTGGGGTATTAAATATTTATGGAAAGACAAAACATACACTGTCATACTTTTGTAAAGCAGACAATTATGACTAATACTTTAAAAAAAATAAATAGTTTGTTTGTTAATGACACATGATAAAAGAAAAATAGGCATAAATATGACAATCCTTACAACACAAAGAGTTGGAAAATACATTTATAAACTGTACAAAAAGGTAATTTTATAATCAATTAAAAATAAGGAATGGTTTCTATTCTTTCATATGACTTTTTGAAGAGATGTACATAAACCTCAATTATAATCTCATAGTTACCATGCAACTGCATGCACCAAATTTTTTCTAATGTCATTAAAATTATAACAATCTCCTCATTAACACCAGTCAGAAGAAATGCATAACACAGCCTTAAATGAAAGTCATTCTTCCCTTGGTGCTCATCTTTGGATAACAACAATGGTGAGTCCTAAAAATGCCCAAGCAAATAGTTAGCATTCAAACTGTATGAATAAAATTTTAGCCATCTGAGAAGTTCTGCAGTTTTATGAATTAGAAGTATAATTAAACATTTTGAAAACATGCAAAGAGTTTTACAGTAAATATTTTCCATTTGTATTGAATTCAACTTTTTCTGATGTTTGGGTAACTGAAATTGGAAAAATTTCATCCGAAAAGGTTCTACCAGAATTGTTCAATTAGAAACTCATTACTTATGCAAATTTGGAAACCTGCAGAACTTTTCTAATAACCCAATACAATAAGTACATAAACTAAGTCTGTCACTTATGGAAAGAAGAAATTTGGTAAATATATAGGTATAACTCATACTGCATTACATTTAAGGTTTAAATTTTATGGAACACATTTGAGCAAAATGTGAGGGGCGTCCAAAAAGTAAGTTTCCCTATCTTTCTGCTCGCCGTAGGATTGAGGTAGAAGAGAGTCATTTGTATGGAGTGTTGGTACAGATGTTGTGATACTACTGAGTAATGCTCAAGATCGCTCGACTTACTGGATGTTAGTATGACAATGGTTTTCATGGGACACCATAGAGCGTTCCCGCCAGATGTGAAATCCGGATTGTTGTTCTATTTTGGACAGAAAAAACAAAACAGTAGTGTAAATTCATAAACAGATATCCTCAATCGTCAACTATAAAGATGCAATATGTATTGAAATGATTCGTTACTGAAGAACACTGTTCATAAGGGGTAGACAAACTGCTTGTGACGAAGAGCATAGCAAAAGGCAAATGACGAATCGTCAAATTTTAAACGATGCGTTTGTGAGACCATAGCCCTTGATAAATGCTTAACTTTTGGACAAAATTCTTGCTATCCTTCCTTCTAAGTTTGAAATAAGCCTATCATCACTGCAGAGCATTATTCTTGCAGGACAGAGAAGTTAGTGCAAGGTGGGTGCCACGCTCAAGGCAAAGCGCAGCCACATTCTGCTCATGGAACTGTGCAACTGCTGGAAAACCTTAGTTGAGATCTCTTTGGTCATCCAGGGTAATCACTTGACCTTCTCCCATAAATTTTCACCTATTCCCTATGCAGAAAAAACATCTTGGAGGCTGGCGATTATGAACTCAAAAAGGAAGTGGATTGTTGGGCAAGAAATCTGGCAGGAGAATGGTGTGACATTTACTTTTTTAAATGTTACCAATACATCAAAAATGCATACAAAAAGAAGGGGATTATGTCGAGAAATAGAGAAAAATGAAAATTAATGAATTAATTGTTTTTATGATTTGATGATAGAAATTTTATTTTCTGTAGCTCAAGGAAACTTACTTTTTGGACGATCCTTGTACAATCTTAACTTAAATGATCTTCATCAAACTTTTATGAAGTTAGTAAGCTTACTTTTGTAACACGGATTACAAAATAATCTTTGTTTATGGAATGAAACCTTGAAAACATATTAACAATAACATAGTACTGGGTATTTAATATCTTTTACATTCATAATTAGAAAGAATGAAATATGATGTTTGTTCATTAGGAAATATGGGAATGAATATGACCACAGGGGAACTTCGATATACTACAAAATATGTATTACTGTAATTGATTTGTTACAAGAGTAAGTTAGCATCAGGGATGGTATATGAAAATCAGAAACGTTTTGATATAATCTGGTGGAAAATTTTTTGATTCACTGTTTCAAAATATAATTCAGAAAATAATAAAAATCTACTGGTTATATAGGAAACTTAATCTCTAAATGGATTTAATGAATTTTATTTCCTTAATGAATGGAGAAATCATCAAAACAAGACATGTCAATTCAACTAAATTACAATTTTTTGATAAACTGAAATTTTTATTATTTCAGATTTAAATAATTAACAAGGATAAAACGCATGGTTTATGAATATGCTTCTAGTTATACTTAATGTAAAATTGTAATGGCAATAAAATAAATAATAAATACATCTAGTAATATATCAGCTATTGTAACATGAAATAAAGTACAGTAGCAATAAAAATGATCATGTTTGGGCAGTGGCCGATTCACTTAGGATACATTTTTATAGTGCCCACAACCAATGAGGCAACTTTGTAGAACTAAGCCTCATTCCACAGCTTCTTCTCCCTTTCTTTGTAGCCAGGGTAGGCAGGTTTCCTGCTCTTACAGATAGGTTGTAGATAATGTTGTAAAAAGGAACACAAGCATCAAGCATAGATTCTTGCATACTATGATTGAACTACAAATTTTAGAATAAAAGACCTTCAATGATGTGTTGATGCAATATTTTTGAGTTATGAATCATTGCACTAATTGTAAATTGATGCTTTTAGTAGATTCAAATAGATAAAAAGTTTTGTCATGTTAAATAAATTTAGCACGACAAAACTTTAAGAGAAAATTTTTTAGCATTCATTGTATTAAGAAGAAATGATTTTATGTGAAAACATGGAAAGTGTAACCACAATCTGAAGGATAGTTTTCAAATTTCTGACAGCTGTAATCCTTCAGGTTTTGGGAACACAAAATACTATTTCCCAAGACTTTTTGAGAATTCCCTGAACTACCATTTTAATTGATATTCTTTGATTATTATAATAAATGCCTCAAAGGTAGATATTAAAAATCAAGGAAGCCGCAGAGACAGGACTACCAGAGTTTGTGGGGCTGGTGCTGTCATTCATATAAATTAAAGATAGACACAAAACATAAGAAACTGAAATCTTATCTTTCTTCTGTGGTGAATATTGATTGAAACAGATAAATTTCTAGCTGACCTGAGCTTTAATCAAAAGAAGAGAATGCAGTAGTGATATTTTCAACTTACTATCACCAACAATAAAACAAATATATATTTGTTCTTTGTTTTGGATACATGATCTCAATCTCTGAAAACATTATAACAGCAAATTATTAGTGGGGAGTTAATCTAAAACCTCAGAGTTAACCATTGCAATGTTAAAAAAGAGGGAATTCACATCCAAAGTAATGAAACTAAAAGTAAACTTATTTACAAAACATACTACCATCAGGTGCTGATTCATTTTCCACCAACATTTAGTTTTAAGGTAGTTTTCATGATTACTGTCATCCATTTTATCGATTAAAGATAAGAAATTAACACTTTTGTGATGAAACAATGAATTTTCCAGAATACATGCTAAGAAATGGCCTGTGTCCTGGTCAATTAGGTCGTTAATAAATATAAAATGTGGTAATTACAAAGAGTTTTTATTTTCAGGGTGTTCAACCAAGTTAGGCTAAATCATTGATAATTTTACATATTTCTTACGTGTATTTGGGTATAATTCACAACAATTCTCCTGATTTTAAAGAAAACCTAAAATTCTAATGATAAATGAAAAGTTAGGGGAGGTTAAGGATTTATATGAGTAACCCCTAGGATAGTGTCACAGAAACAGCTATCACAGGAAATGTTGCCATCACTTTGTCATATGCTTTATGGAATCTTCAACAAATGAATAATAAATGCTCTCTCTTTAATTGCACCACACACCTTTAATTCACTCTAACTTTATAGTTTTTACACTCTCCTTTATAAAGTAGAAAAATTGAGCTACAAATATTTAGCCTGTGTATTATTTCAAAAACTATTTGCCAACATCTAGAAAACGGTAATTTGTAACTCTGATCTATCAAATTAATTTTACAATCAGAACCCTTCCAAGAAACGGGATGAAAAGCAAGTCCTAAAATGTAAAATTACAATATGTTGTTGCCGATAATTTAGTGGATTTTCCAATTGATAACTGTCTAAAAGCCCAAACAGTCAATAATTACCTCTCCCTTTATCATAACTGAGAAACCTGCCTGATATTAAGATCATAAAAATCCTGGATCCTTAGACAGGCTTGTAATATTTAACTGAGTTTCCAAATTTGTTCTAAAAATATGCTCCTAAGCTTTGTATAATAAGAAATGTTATTTTTATTAAATTTCTTATGATTTTTATACTTGATATTCTATTTTATCAGTCAATGGAACAATCATTACTGAAATCAATTAGTCTGTTAGTAGAGCCATGTGCAAAATGCTTCATCATCATCATTATATCCAGCTCTACAGCCCAGTGTGGGCCTTGGCTTCCTCAATTATAAACCACCAGTCAGCTCTATTTTTTTCTTTCTTCCTCCATTCCCCAATCTCCATCATCTAAAGGTCCTCTTCAATATCCTGTAGCTATCTTTTGCATGGCTTCCCTCTTTTCCTAGTCCCTTCCATCTTGCTGTTAATTAACATTTTGGGCATTCTGTGCTCTTCCATCCTTTCAACATGGCCTAACCATGATAGTTAAATGACTTGGAGAACCTTACTATGTCCTTCTTTTCCAGAATTTAATTTATTTCACAATTCATTTTCATTCTCCATCCTTCACCTTCTTTAACTGTGCCATAAATTCTCCTTATTACTTTTCTTTCAAATATTCTTAGTATTTCTTCATCTTGTTTAGATAGGACCAATGTCTCATATGTAGGTATAGGTCTTATCATTGTTTCATAAATTTTCAATTTAGTTTTCGTGGATAAAAGAGTCGATCTGAGGACTGGTGCATTTACAAAATAAGCCTTTTTGTCTTGCATTATCATCTGATTGATTTCATCAGAAATCTTATTTTCATCATTTAGATTTTTAGATTAGGTAAGTAAATTTTTTGACGCCTTCAAACTTGTGCTTCCCAATAATTAAGTTTTGCAGCTCTCATTGGTTCCATGAAGAAGACATTTTCATATATTTGGTCGTATCTTCATTTACTATAAGTCCCATTCTGTTTGCAATATCTTCAATGGTAATAAACATTTCCCCAAGTTTCTTTGCACTTCTTGCTATCAGAGCTATATCATCAGCATATGCAAAACCTTGTTTAGATTTATGTACTATGAGTGCAAAATACTTAATCTTGAAAATGATTCATAATCAAATTTAACTTCTAGCTCAAACATACTAGTAAAAACATGGTTTGTAAACTAAAAATTTTTATTTCTTTATAAGGAAATAATGATTTGACAAATGATGATGAATTGACTGATATAGAAACTTATGGCTGATTCCTTCTGCTTTCTGCTTTTTGTTAATGAATTTGCTTGTCCGTTAACATTTTTATCAATAAAAATTGGGACATTAATTATCAATATAATCCTGAAATATATATTTATTGGAAAAATATCAGTACTCAATAATGATATGTTTAAAAGACTATTATATTGCATAAAGATGTATAATTTCAGTTTTTTATCATGAATATGAAATCAAACTTACACGAAATTGCAAAGGATAACTTGTTGATTTGGTTATTCATTAAAATTTCAAGTAAAATAATATCAAGGATCCCAACCAAATGGCTGATGCTATGGTCTGTTTTCTGAGATAGAGTAATACATCGAGGCAGAGAATAAACATATTTATTATAATGCTGGCAATAGTATGTAAGAAAACATTATAGCTGTATACTGCTTCATTTCAATTTCAAATCTATCTACATCATGCATTACAGAGCAAAAATTATGAACAATTATCTGAACAAATCATAAGGTGATCTGTGTCCTGTTTCTTAAAGTTTAATTTCAAAATAAAAAGATCTTTTTTAGTTAAAAACCTATTATAATAAAGTCAGACTTGATAATAAAAAATTATTCCTTTATGATTTGCATAGACGTTTCAAATACTGGAGTGACAGCACCGGCTCATGGAGTCTGATTCTTCAAATTCAAAGGCTATTTTCTTATTTAATATCTACTGTTGGAGCATACATTACAGATAATCATAGCATATTACTTGTTAATTAGAAAGGTTGGTCATGGAATTATCAAGAATTCTCAGGAGACAGGATTTCCTGTCCCCAACCCTGAAGGATTAGTATGATTGGGAATTTGGTAACCTTCCAGATTGTGGTTCAATTTAACATGCTGGCAGAAAAAAGTTTCATTCCCTCCTTTCTATGGTTACTTCTAAACTAACGATATGTGAGGAAATTTTTTACCTTAAAACTTAATCCTATAAATGATACCTCCTCCTTGATTTTATTTTAAGCTAAAAATTTAAATTAATCCTTGCATAACTAAGCTTTAAGTATTTTTAATATATAATTTATAAGGTAAATATGAAAAGGTTTATTTATAAGGTAAATATAAAACTTTTGTAACTTCCAAACAAGTATAAAAAAACAAAAATGAAAGTTTTTGGCTAAATAGTAATCTTCCAGCAAATAAAATGCAATATGCATTCTTAACTAACTTACAGTATGTAATATATGATAAACTTACAATATGTGCAGAAATTTTGCATCTCCAGATCACTTAAAAAGAAAGTCTTTTTCTCTAATTTGTATTCGTATATATGTTTGTCCATTTAGAATATGAGATGTTTGCAAAAATTAGGAATAGCTTTTCCTTCTACAGACTTATAATAACCAAATGGAATCTGTTCACAAAGAAAGTTTCAAGTTAAATACTTTCCCTTCATATTTACAACATTAACTGACTCAGCAGAAACAAGGGCTGTAAAGATTAAAGAATGCAGGGACCTGGGACACACCTTCTACAGAGTTGCCACATTAGTTGTGAACTCTTTAAATGTATTCTAAGTCTATTCTAGTAACCATAACCATTTTTTTGCAACTGTACATACAAACAGCTAAATCCACTACTTCAAATTGCCAAAATAGAATTGTCACATAATTATCATGTTGTTTCATCAATTAATGTTATGTAACGTTAAATAGGAAATAATAAATGTTTGTAAACAATATTAATAATTTGATATTTTCTGAAACAAAATTTGTTAAAAGTTAGAATTACTATACCTGCATCTTATATCAAATTAATTTCCACTATTTGATGCCAAGTGCGAATATATGCCATACATTGCTAATGGAAGTGCAGCTAAGAGAAATCTTCTATTTAAATGCCTAAGAGGGATCATTTGAGCCCATGCACCAAGCCACTGCATCCTTCCTCTTGGCATCCAAAGCCAAGGCACAAATCGGTTGACATACTGAGGAGGTAGGATGGCAAGCAGTGGCCACTGGATGACAGCTGAGTTAAAGTTTGGTTGACTCATCCTTCTATTATCAAACTTTGAGGTTCTCTCTTCCCTGGCATACAACCTTTGGCAAAGATTTAGGAGAAAAATATCATTATTAAGCCATAGAAAAATTTTCTTTATAGGAAAAACCTTTGAAAATATAAAATATTACCATGTTTTCCTGAAACAACTGAAATTGAAGACCTAACCCAAACATAACATAATCCTTACATGATTTTTCAGAATGTTTTTAATGTAAGCTACAATCCAAATATATGCCCTATGATCATCATACAGAGAGAATGATTTCATTTGTCAGATTATACACACTACAGGTGTATTGAATTACAAAGTGATGAATCTATAAACAAATACAGATAATTTTACTGATATCTCTGCTTTAATAAGTTAGTGCTTCATATTTTTGTATTTGAATAAATTTAGCTTTTTGCACATGAAAAAATAAGACCTACTGTGATGAAACCTAAGCCATTTTAGGACCAAATTTTAATATCATACTTGGTCTTACTTTTGAAGAAACAGGGTAGTAAAAATCAGAACATTAAAAATAATTTAACCCCTTAATTGGTTATTATATTTTACATCACCAACTATGAGGTGGGGATAGTTATCTTCTACACATTGGGCAATATTTTATTATAGAAACTATTGGTGCTCTCCCCACCATGTGTATTTCTCAGGTGCATGCCTTTAGACCATATAAGAGGTTACCCATCACATCAGGAGTGAATGAATTTCTAGAAATAAAAATCTATATCCTGACTATAGTGAAACTTACTCTCTATTACACCTCTCTTCAACATCCTTCTGAAGACTCTCAGGAGGATGAGCTTTATACAATGCAGAAGCTCTAGAGAGCAAAAGCTCAAATGGGAGATCATCAGGAATCTAATAAAAAATTCAAAATAATGATAAAATAAAATTTAGCCATAAATTAGTGAGTGTAAATTCATAGATAGGTTTAGATAGATAAGGCTATTTTCTTTTCTCATAGCAAAAGGCGAAAAAATATTCCATTACATTACGATGTTTACTTTTTAATAAATCATTGTTATCAAGATTAATGCAGTTATAAAGAATTAGAGGCATTCTTTAAAATTTTATTTGAGGCACTTTGTAAACACCCCAAATGAAGTACACTAGAAGAAAGACTGTGTGGTTGTTGAATAAATCCTGAGAGAGTAAGGCAATTGAATATTCATCATGAGAGATAATGAAACATTCAACATGAAGTGACTCAGATGGAAAGCTACTTAACAACCTTTTTGCTCTTAGGTAAAAGGTTATCAAAAGCTAGTGACAAATTATGAGAATGGTTTTTTTTAGTAGAAATGAGGATTAATGTTCCATTACCTGAGATAACAAACCATGAACAGCTGCCATATCACACTCAGTTTCAAGAATTTCTTTCCTGCGATAAAGAATAATTGAAGCTGCCAAATATAAAGGAGCTTCAACTGGGGATGCTAGGAAGTAGTCATACAGGCGAACAACAACATCATGATTGCTTAAACTGTGGCCATACCATGTTAATATCCATGGTAAGCAATATACGGTTCCAACTCCAGACCTGACAATCAAAATGTAAATTTTTAACATGGTGTTTTGATAATAACATCAGTTATAGAAAAATCATGTTATTGATTAAATTAACAATCTTTTCAAAAGATTTATCCAAAATTATATTTAAGTAGTTTAATGTCTCCTCATGACGATACATGGACATGCATGTCATCATTTCACATCTTCTATGACTTTGATATTGAATTGTATTTTAATGAGAATTTGTAATCACATGAGAACACCTGCCTAGATTGAAGAATATTCCTATATAAAAATACTTGTGCTTATAAAGAGGTTTATACTCAAGAGCCCTAATTAGACACTCCAATCAAAGCTATCCTTGAATACTCAAAATTTTACTGTAAATGAAATTCTGACTACACTACATTCCAGTTTTCACAGCCAGTTTGGTAGCTGAAAACTGAAATCTTCCAACATAAGCTACAAATTGTAATTTTGTATGTGAGATTGACAAGTGCTGCACAGGGAAAATCTGGAATGAGGCTATTCTTGCAGTGTGGAGAAAAATACAGAGAATTTCATTCCCTTTTAATCCATCAATACTGACTCAAGAGCTCGAATGCACTGTAGCAGATAAAGAAATAAAAGATTTTTTAGAATATCAATTTCAAAAATGGAAAAAAACATAGGCTACCTAACCCTGAAACCAACATATACTGAGAAGTGTATATGTGAAATGACGTCAGCTATTTAGCTGAAAGCACTTTTAAACAATCCAATCAGGTATTATCAACCTAATAGGTTGATATACCTGAAATTAAAAATCTCTCTCTCCATTTTACACAAATAATGCTTTAACTACTATCAAGGAATGGGTTAAAGTGACTTGCACAAGATGGCGTGCACCCAGGAAAAATCCCAAGGAAGAATAGACTTGAAAAAAGTTCGATATGACCGGGAATACATAAATTCAATATCCAGATGAGGAGAAAGCAAATATGAACTGATTTGAGTGTTTTTGTTTTCTCTTTAAATCTGACATTTCCCAAAAACAATATATCAAAATTAATAGCAAATGTAAATAATGAAGGATGAAATTTTAGAGCAAAAAGCTGTGATAAATGACATCTTTATTAACTTGTACAAAAATTCTTATAATGTATATACACACACTGGTAGAAAATCTGTAAACTAATCAGCAAGTCTCATAACTGAAACAGAATCATTATATAAAAAGAATCATCAATAATAATTTTATAAAACATAAAATAAAGTTTTTAAATGCCTTAGCTAAGTCTTTTTTTGCTTACCTGTCTAAGAAGGCACAAAGCAGGTGATCCACACGAGCAACAATTGGAAAGACGTGATGCAAGAGACGTGAAGTAGCATCCATTGTGGGCTCCATGCACCCTCGAAAATGGTGCAGGGAGAGATGTTCGAGCATATTCAAAGCCACTTCACTGCACCACATACTAATTACATGCTTTCTCACAGGTTTATCAGCAAATTCTGTTTCAGAATCTGAGAAACCACCAGAGACATTTCCTGTGTCAATGTTCCTTTCATCGGTATCACTTTCTAGTTTCTTTCCCTCCCCATTTCCAGAAGAAAAGAAACTGTCAGTTGACACACTATTTACTTCAACTTCCATACACTCTTCCCTCTCCTTCTTGCCTTCTGTACCTACATTATTTGCTGAGGAATCATTCTCTTGAGGGATTTCTTTTTTTTCTTTGGTATCGAAACAAGTTATCTCTCCCTCTAATGTCTTGTCCTCAACCTGGGGTTCAGTTTCCTCTTTGCACCATGTATCACTCTCAGGAGATGTTTCTCCAACTGATACTGCCTCACTCTCTGAGGATTCTTCAACACCGTTTCCAACTCTAACAGCCACTGGCGTTGGATCACTTCTTAAGACATGTTTATCCAATTCATTTTCACCCAGTTCACTGGATGGACCCTTCTCATCTCCAACTACCAGCAGCAAAGTGACGGCAACATCATGGTAGCCCTGAATGAAAATTTATTGGAAAAAGCAAAAAGTTTCTCTCACACTCAGAGGAAAAGATTTTTGCAGATCTACAGGATAGCAGAATATTTTGGGAGATGCAGAATTTTAAAAAAATATTTTTGCAAGTAGGTTCCAAATTATACCTTCAGCAATATCAAGATTTTTGATTAAGGGATAGAAAGGCACAAGACTATTCAGAAACTACCTTCCTTTGCCACAAGGAATCCAGAGAATTCTGAATCAAAATACTAACTAGCATGTGATGGTTAAAGAAGAGAATTTTTTAGTTGTCCCAAAATATTAATCAAGCTTCACATAGAAGGTACTATGAGAGGTATCTCAGCAGCTCAAGCTTTTTACAAAGATGATCTTTGAATGTAATGCAAGCAATAATTTAGCCATAAGTATTCTTGATACTCAAAAAGATTTTCTTGGAAGCTTTATGAAATACTTATTATTAAACCATAAATCAAAAACTTTATCATTAAAATAATAATTTTTAATTAGTATAGAAATACCATACCTGATAATAACAGAGAAAAGGATGTTTCACAATCACAGTCAAAATTAATTTAGTTAATTGATCTTGCAGAATAACACGCTCAGAATTGGAAATTCCTGTAATAAAAATATTCTTAATTTGAGTTGAATTTGATTTTAGATCTTCAAGATGTGTGTCACCTATGAGTGATGTTTACTATGAATACAATTAGCAAAAATAGTGAAATAAAAGAATGTAGCAAAAAGGTACTTAAGGTACTGAAGATTAAGGGATATAACTGAGAAAATGGAATAGTAAGAACATACACAGAATACATTACTTTTGGTTTATTTTTTATCTTGGGTGTCTATTATAAAACGGCCTCATTTTATAATTTAGCTTAAATATACTTAGTAACTGACCAACTTCAAATATAAGTAATAATGAAATATTTATTTCACTTCAGCATCTCAATATTTTAGTCTATCACGAACAAATGAAAAAAAAAAACAAACTAAAGAAGTCATGAGTGGTTCTTATAAATTTGTGGACGGATTTACAATAGATAAACCAACTAAAGCGAATAAATATAAATCTAAAAATTGGGGACGAATTCAACTTTTACGTTTCACTGTCAGTGGTCATATGCAAGCTGGAATAAAATTAATGCCATGAAATTTACCAACGATTATATGGTCTGCTAAAATAATTATATTATAAAATTATGAAAGAAATTAATGTAATTTAATACAATTTTTAACGTTATTAGTTAGCTATTAAGTGTTGAAAAACCATCTGATAGATGGGTATCTCTATGAAAATAAAATTTTTATTTGTCATACCTGGAGGAAACCTCTTCAAGGCGCGATTAACATCCAATACCACCTGGTTATATTCTTTATGCCTCTTAATGTCTTCATCAGTGGCGGAAAAAATGCTTTTTTTACCCACAATTTCAAGTAATTCTGGCCAAACCTTCCTCCTCATTTCATCTTGTTGAAAATAAACAATTTAGTACGTTATATTTATTATATACGTAAGATGAAAATATCATCTATAAACTTATGAAATATTACGTATGGTAATGAAAACAACAGTAAACAAACCATTTACGAGTCCTCCTTCTGAACGTGCAAAAGCGCGGAGTGTCTCCCGATCGACAGGGCCCCGAAGAGCTGCCTGAATTTTACTTATTTTTATTTTAAAATCTTCTTTCATAAAAATGAAAAAAATACTTGTATTAATCTTCCCTATACAATTACTTTAAACTTAACATAGACGATAGCATACGTTATTTCATACCATCACTTATCTCTGCCGAGAATTCGTGGCAGTCCTCAGAGCTGCAAGTACTACCAACTAGACTGTCGAATTCACAGTTCCCATTACTTTCTACAGTTTCGGAAAATGGAATATTGTCAATTATCTCATCACTACCGTTTAGTTCCGACTTAGACAAAGTTTGAGTGGATGTTTTTCTTGCGGGTGATCCATTTTTGTCTTCCACCACATCGCCAGACTGTTTAAAAGAATTATGCCGTCTTCTTATTTCTCTATCCATCACTTCCCACTGAAAATATCTTTTTATCTCTTAAACGTGTTTTCTTATTAGAAGGATTACATATGCTCTCACTGTCACAGTTATGCGAGGTCTTCATTTTCTCATATCAATACATAGCTTTCTAAATTCTTACGATGAAAATGCCACCTTTCTCGACGTTGTACGACAAAACAAGGCAAAGCTCTAACACTTATTAAGCGCCCTTTCTAATACGCATTTAGCGAAAGAAGACTTTAACATTTATTTTGGAATTTCTGGGAAATATTACAATACACATCGCGAAAATTCAGTGCGGAAACAAACGTCGTCCGTAATACGATACGTAAGAACATTTCAGAGCGTCAGAGTTACCATTTGCAGAATTTTAATCTCAGTTTCAATTGCTTGTATGCTTTTGGTTAAGGCGGCATTTTCATACTTTTAATTTCAAAATAGTGTAGCAATTTCATTTATGCGTGTGCGTTGTGATCGCATCCACGTACACAGTTCACAGAAGGAAATTCGTCGTTTCATACTTTGCTGAATCACGAGTTTAAACGTAGGTCTGACGAACTGGATTCGAGTTTTGGACATCATAATACAAAACGTTTGACGGAACACATGACAACGTTTAGGAAAATCGAAATTGAGATGAGATTCGGTTCCTCTTTCCACTGATGGTGCAAAGTATACGTATAATAAATTCAGATTCATAGTTAGCTAGGTTCATAAATTACACCGATTGGGATTTCAGTCAGTTGATTAACAACGCGGCGTAAGATGCAAATTATCAAGAGGTTGCTTCCTTTGTTTTGCCACAGGTAATGAAGGCATGAAGATCGTCGTATTTCTCCATAACAGGGATCAAAGGAGCCGCAACATACGAGCATGTCACTAACTCTTAGTAGATTTATTTATTGACTTACCGAAAAACACTCAAAGGATATAAATTCTTTGCACCCAGCCACAAATTAAACTTCATCTGATTGTGAGTGCTAAAGGTTGCCTGTGTGAATATCTCGTCTTAGTCTGATATGCATATAATTATAAAATCATCCAATTACATTGAAGAGCTTATTTTATATTTGCCATTCTTGGATTATTCCTGTTAACCTACGTTTTAGCCTTTTTCTTACCTTTTCTTCAAAATCAAACATGTAAAATGACTTTTTAAAGTCACTAAATTTCATAATAACACCTATAACGACTTCCTACTCATTTCCAAAATTAGCAGAAGCTTGGTCGACTTCGTAAAACAAAATGAAATAACAACGTTGAGCAAAGTTTTGTTCACGTCCCGTTTCTGCGGCAAACGCTTCTTATTAGTTGTTACATACTGTATTGTTCTTACAGGCTGTTGTGTAGATACATATACTTCGTAGCAAAGTTTCTTAAGCTTCAGAACTTCAATATGGTTAGGCAGTAGTTATTTCCTTTTAGAATTAGTCATTATTTTTGTTACACAAGACAAGGTGGTGTAATTATAAATTATTTTCATATTACCCAAATAATACACATCTGAAATATGCCAGTAAGTTTTCTTTAAACTTTTCTTTTTTCTTTAACTTTTAACTGTACAAGTGTCTTATCTTTGTTAATGATTCTAAAAAATTCTTATAAACTCAGGGTGTTAAGGCCTTACGAATTAATTACGAATAATTTGTGACGTACTTCGTATTTTCCTCAAAGTTTTATTCAAAACTATTATTTCTTTGTAGCGTTGATTGACAACTCAGATGATTGTGATGTGTGTAATGCAGCATACTCATAGATTTAATTCCTACTTTTAAAATTCTAGAAAAATATTACATGAAAGCGGTGAATAATTAAAGGAAACTCAGTAACTATTGCCATGATGTGTCATTCTAAAATGGTTTTATGTAATTTTTTTCTATGCTCATAAAAGATCTGCGTCTTTCTAAATAATAAGCCATGTATCTTTTTCAGTGACAATTAATAACTTTATTTAATTCAATCATTGGTTATGGTATGGAATTATGTAAGACAATGACATTATGGACAATTCATTCATCTGATGCATTTATTAGAGTATAGTAATATTTATTCCTTGTGAAAATATTAAGAAATTTAATTAATTATATTGCTTTGTCTCTGGGGACTTTAAGAAGTAATTACTTAACTATAGTTCCCTTAGCTGCATTATAGTACAATTCAAAAACTCCATATACTGGAGAAGGCACGTTGGATGCAGCAGGTCCCATGTCAACCCCATTAACAAAGTAGTGTAAGGTCCCAAAATTATTCCTCATCACTCCTACCCGATCACCAACCTAATGAGATGATTTTAAAAAATAAACTTAAATTAATATATTTTCTTGATAATATTTGTCTTTTTGCTAATAATCCTCATTTGTGATTAACCAGTAGTATATATTTATTATAAGTGCAAACATTGGTTCAATTTGATTTAGATTATAGTTAAGTTGAGAATTTGCATAAGTGCATCCTTGTTGTTTACTAGTCTAGTCTTGTTTTATATTTTTGAGATAGCTTACATGTTATTCCTTGGCATCAAATGCATTTAGTAAATGTTTCTCTAAGAAGAGAGTAGTTTAAAAATATTGAATTTCTACTCACCACAAGGTCATTAAAATTGCGTCCATAATTTTGCTTTAATATATCTCCATCCTTATATGAGTCTTTATGGTACATCATCCAGTTTCCAGACCTTTCAGAGATGAAAAACTCAAAAATCAATGAAGGATCTATCTTAATCATTGCAAATCAGTTTTATTAAAACAGAATATATACTTATTTAATGTTAAACACTTAAAATATATTATTATATTTATACGTTATCATTCATTTTAATAACAGAGCTTCAAACTAAGAGAATTTTGTCTTACAGTGGGATAGTGAAAATAAAAAATTTCAAGCTATGAATTCTGCATTAAATTTAAATTAATGGATGGTCCAGTCTCCAATTATTTCAGTAAACTTTAGTTTACCAAAATGATCAATTTCTTTTGTAAAGAAAGTTTCTTTAAAGATACATTCTTTGGCACTGAAATACCTTTAGGGAGAGATTGTAAAGGACTGAAATGAATTCTGTGATTGAGGCATGGACTTAAAAGTATTTCATCAAAAGTAATTTTACATTTTAGGATATCAGAGCAGTGATTCCTGTGTTGAGCTTATAACAGCTAAATGGGTATTTGAACTCACAATCAAATGTATTGACTTAAGCATGCAGTAATGTATACCAGGAAAAATTTCTAAAAGTATGGGGCATGTAGCCTTACTTTAAATTCCACATATGATCAGGAACTTTAAAATCATTTGGTGAATAAATTGTAACACCTATTCCTAAAGAGTATTGAAATTTTGTATGCTTCTTATCCAGTCTCACTTCAAATAGCTCATTATTTTTGAGTGGTCTGTTTGTGAGCACCACTCCATCTAATGGATCATCCATCCTGCACAGTGAAATAAATTATAATCAATAGTTAAGTTTAAGTAATCTTCATAAAAAATACACTTCTATAAATACTCACTTTATTTTCTCAACTGAGAGCCCATCATTGGAGATAGCAGCATTTTTTCCACAATTTGGATGAAAATGAAGGTCTTCATTGCCATTCTCAAATGAAACATCTCATAGATGAAGTAAAAAAAAACTGAGTTGAGTATGGAATGAAAATAATGACCGGAACAGAACTAATTTTCAATTTTATGATTTATGTATGGGAAGAGCCTCCTCCTCAGGAATTAAAATTAAGTCAAAAGTACACCATAAATAATAACGAGGGTTTTTAAAATCCATTTGTTACCATGAATCATTCCTTGTAGATGGAGTATATCTCTTCCAGCACATTTCAGAACTTCATGGGTAACATCAAGAGTGATGTTACTAGATGAAATTGTCATATCTTTCCATGCAGAAAATTTGGTCAGCCATTTCCCTCTCTCATTCTTCCAAGTGTTTATTGAAAGCTTCACTGGATTGTTGTTAAAGTTTTGACACACTGAACTATTTTCTAATCCTGTCGTAGTATGCTGTAATAAAAGCAAGAGCACGGCTAAAAGGTTTTCCTGTTTCATCTTCTTTATGCTGATGATAAAATACTTCTGGTAAAATCATTGACATCCCTTCCATCCACCCATTTATGCTTCATGATAAGAGTAAAAAAGAGAAAAGTTTGGTTCTTTTAGGAATGCTCAGCAACTCTCAGAGGAAAATTCCTTTATTTTATTAATAATATGTATTCATTTTAATTAACAGGGACCACAGATATAAATTAAAAGTGAATTATTTGCTATATTATTTGACGGTAAGATTTACTTTAATGCCTAAATATTAGATTATTTGTCATCTCAATTTCTCATAACCATTAAATCAAACCTATAATATCTGTATTTACATTCTTATTTTAAATAACAGGATAAAATTGGATTGATTTTCATTTCAATGTCTTTCATTCTAGAGCTAAGATACTGTAACTATCTCCAATCAAACTTGACCAGCATTCTAATGGAAAAAGTTTTCATACTTCTAAGATAACACATGATTTTCTTGTTGACCCATTTTGGTGTGTTGTAATCAAAGGCAGAGTTGGAGTAAGTTTGGCTTTCTTTAAAGAAAGCATGGAGGATAGGAGAATCCAGAGTAAAAATATCTCTCTCATAGAATTTATCTACATACAAGATATATAGCTATTCATTGTGTTTGTAAAATACTCTAGCTCTTCTCCAATTAGTAGGATTTCATCAATTGGAAATTTTCTGGAAGCCTGAAAAAGATTTAATGGTATGTTGTTCTTAAAATTTATTCCTTTTATAATCAAAAGTATTTTATTAACCTGCAACATTATGAATGCACATAAGACAGATTGCCAGGGAAATAATCTTTAAGTGATGTTTTCTCGATGTTTTTCTGCTGAACAAAAGATTTGATGGCCTTAATCTTAATTACATAGAATCTCTACTAATAGTCCTGTGAGCATGTTTTATTTTCATTCTCAGGGTAACATCAGTAAAATTGATGCTCTTTTGTGCAAAAATAACCTTATTTCAATTGATGACTTTAGATTGCTGAGTTTAAATTGTGAGGAAATCAAATTAAAATGTATTTTTTAGATGAGGCAAATATCAAATTCATGTTTGATTTGTTCTGAAAGATGATTTCTAAAAGATATGAATTATCTCAACTTCTTAACCTTTCCTTTTTTGAAAGAAGGTCAAAGTTAAAGTCTATAGCTGCCATGAATAATATTTGAGGGTTATGAGTTATCAAGAATCAAGGTTCATTTTCATTATTTTTTACCAGCTATCAAACAGTTTGGTTTTAATTGACTGCAGCAAAGTCCAAGTTGGTCATGTAGATTATTGGAGATTCTTCTCCAAACAAAAGAAAAAATCAGGGAATGCATTCAGGACTATGTTTCTGCTTTTGAGAATATTATATTTTTAATTTTTTTTTCAAAAATGTTTAAATAACTACACATTAAAGCTGATAAACTTAGAGAAAGTTAACAAATTTCATTTTTTGAGATAAAAGTAAAGTAAGTTTGAGTAAAAAGAGGAATGTTTTGTGTTACTGCAGATTGCCATTTTGAGGTGTCCATATCCATTGAATTATAAATTTTGGTTGTACTTTCCTTATTATTTCTGATTATTTTAAATGATTCTCATAGGTAAACATGGATGTTATAATCAATATTGCATCATTTTACAAATTTAGAATCCGTCCTTAGTAAAATTTTGTGGTTCAATCTTTTCCGATGAGAAGAAATGAATTTCTGTGCCTTCATTGCTCTTAATTAATTTGCTCTCCCTTTTTAAAAGAGTGTTAATTTGATCACTATCATATCAACATCATCAAAATTATTTCTCTTGGTATAAGCAATTCAAATGTGTTACAAAATCATGGCAAGGATGAGTTAAGATAATCAGGAATTCTAGACAACCCCATCTAAGATATTAAACTTCATGCATTTCATAGTTAAATAATTACATTATTAAGTATCAACTACTTTTTCTTGAAAAATAAATCAATACAAATTTTTGTTCAAACAACAATTTTATTGGAAAGAAGCAAAATATTGTTCCTATAATGGAATATTTTAGTTCATAGCAAAAACTGCAACTTGATATTTGAAATCTACAAAACTATTTACTGACTATTGTAGCTTTAATTGTATTATAGTACAGTTCAAATACTCCATATATTGGATAAGGCACATTAGAGGCAGCAGGTCCCATGTCAACTCCATTCACAAAGTAGTGCAAGGTGCCAAAGTTATTCCTCATCACCCCTACACGATCACCAACCTAGAAACATAAGGTGGGTTCAAAAAAAATTTCATCAATCTTATTACTGCAATTATTATATGTTGTATCAAAATTACATTCATTTTGGTAAAATATCTGTACAAATTAGAAAAAAATAACTATTTATTCTCAAGTATTTTTTGCTTAAGTGTTAATATCCAAAGATGCCCAATTTTGGGTAGCAGGTTTGAACAACATCTGGAAAAACAAAGATTTTCTTATTTGACTTTAAATATTCTTTTTTTGACTTCAATTAATGAAGTAGAAAGAATTATGTGCTATTATTTTCCTCCTTGATATATTTTCTTCTACTTATAATTCATTCACATTTGTAGCCATAGTTGATATTCCTTCAGTTCCACTAATATATTTTGAATAAAAGATACCTAGAATGACAGAATAAAATCAGAAAGAGAACCATGCAGAGACTTGCATGTATAAGACTTGATGGTATTGTGTAATAGTTTATCAGGTTTTTACCTCTAGTACTATTAATTTCTTTCAGCTGCAAATTTAAGCTGCATATACTTTGTGTAATATCAATACTCATATTAGTCTAATTTTTTGTTTATGAGTAATATTTAAGTATTTATATTATAAAGCAAGCTCCAAGCATTTGCTACTCACTAATTTAAGTCAAGGTTGATGTAGTCAGATATGACATTTTAAGGGATTGCTTGTATTTTGTTTTAATTTATTCTGAAGAAAATAAAATCTATATTTCTGTTGATATGATGGTAAATTACTCACCACAAGCTCATTGAGGTTGCGCCCATAGTCTTTCAATAATACTTCTCCATCTTTATAGGAATGCATATGGTACATCATCCAATTCCCTGATCTTTAAGAGTTGTAAAAAAAGTGCATGTTAAACATAATTATTGTATATATTTTCACAGATAAACAGTGACTGAACTAAATTTTCCTCATATTGTGGCAGTTTTTTATTTTATAAGTAATGATGTACCTCATTTGTTCAGTTTTTCACTTACTTTAAATTATACATATGATCTGGAACCTTGAAACCTTCTGGTGCATATGTTGTAACTCCAATACAGAA
The DNA here is from genome assembly GCA_036926295.1 of Pachydiplax longipennis. Lineage (NCBI taxonomy): Eukaryota > Metazoa > Arthropoda > Insecta > Odonata > Libellulidae > Pachydiplax > Pachydiplax longipennis. The sequence goes on from JAVFKF010000012.1 coordinate 73,785,560, forward strand.
GGAATATTGAAATTTTGTATTCTTCTTATCCAATCTCATTTCAAATAGCTCATTATTTTTAAGTGGTCTATTTGTAAGCACTACGCCATTTACTGGATCATCTAAACTGTAAAATAGAATGTAAAGTGATAAATCCATTTGAACGTCTTGATTGTTTTAGCTTAACATGTTGTATTTTTTAAGGTCTCACTTTAATTTTACAACAGAGCGCCCATCATTAGAAATGGCAGCATTTTTTCCACAGTTTGGATGGAACCGCAGCTCTTGATTGCTAGCTTCAAATGAAACATCTAATAGGAGGAAAATAGAATCGAAGAGATAAAGAATTATTGTGAAGAATATTACAGTCAAGGATAATTATAAAATTCAATTACATTAAAGGGCTCAATTTCTCAAAGTATATAAATATAATTAGAAATAATAATTACCATTAACAATGCCTTCTACATAGACAATTTCCCTTCCTGCGCACTCAATTACTTTTTGAGATACATCAATGCTCATGTTACTGGAAGGTATCTTCGTATCTTTCCAAGCAGAAAATTTTGTTACCCAATTTCCTGTTTCATTTTTCCAGCCTTTTATTGAGATTCCCATAGAACGACTCGTATTCTGAAAATCTTTGCAGATCTCGTCGCTTTCCAATCCGCTCACACAGTGTTTTAAAGTGAGGAGTATCACAACCGTAAGAATACGTTTTGCAGACATCTTAGCCGTTCCAGGTACATGCATCGTACATTCTCTAGCACAGGAGGTTTATTCCTCTTTTATACAAGTAAACGGCTGCGTGGAGGGGGAACTGTGACCGGCTACGGAAGGTAGGGGTGAATGACCTACGGAGGTCTTCTTTAACCCTATATAAAAAATCTTATTCTTCTTAACACAAACATTTCCCTCTAAGAAGTCTTTGACGCTTTCATGTTGGATTCCAATATTTTTATGTCTATATTTAAATTTCCGCCTTTTCGTAAAAAATAGCTTTCTGTATTTAAAGTTTCAACCTTCAACTTCTGAGCTTTCGCGGATGACCAAGATATCTTTCTGAGGAAATTTATTCATTGAGAATTTTTTGTTCTTTTTTTGATTTTTATGCTCATGTTTGGAAAACGTAAAGGTATTGTAAATTTGATGAATGTGACATTTCCTTCGTATAATAGATGCTTACTCCCGCGAGCAATGAATCAATTTAGATTAATACGGATTTATTATTGTTTATCATCGAAGTAATCGTTTCCTAGAGAATTTCTTCAATTTGAGGTTTAACCTTGCCCCAACATTTCTTCAGCTGCAAAACATTCTGATTCTTCCAATACGCACTACACAGCGCAAGCATAGAAAGCGCATGAAATCCGCAATTATACCGAAGTGATATCTTGCTCCATATTTCTTTTAGTGAATACAATTAATAAAACTATTGCGAATAATATGAATTATAGGGATATAGAAGAATTTTGTTTTGCTTTTTACCGTAATTTATGATAAAAATTAATATTTTCCATGGATAACCGCGGTCAACTTAAGTTTAATCAGTCTGCCTCCAATGAAAGCGGTCCCTGTTGGAGCCCAATTTTCCTGAATCAGGTTGGCGAGAGGAAGGAAATTTTTCCGGAGGTCAAATTTACTGCAAAAGTTAAATTTCATTAACTATCGAAATCCTAATTTCCATTATCACTATCCAGCAATAATGGTATTACTAAGAGATATATTTTTTTTTAAATCCCATAACCATCTTGGTTATGGGAGGAAAGAATGGAGTCGTAAGATTGTTACAAAGGGTCAAAAGTGGTAGGATAAAATCCCCGGAGGAAAAGATCGAATTGTATGAAAACAAAAGTTATTAGTTTTTGCATTTCATTTTCTCATACTCAAGATTTTGACAAGAGTGTAATACTAACACTTTATATCTTGTAAAACATGAAATCTAAAGCATAAGAAGCTCGTGAGACAACAATGCAAATAATTTTGCGAGAGATTGAAACAAAAAATGAAGATGAAGCATCAAGGTTAATTACATTTGAAAATTAAAAGAGGATCATGCGGCAGTATAAAAAAGGCTAATAATTTAACCTTTTTCGATCTTTTCATACCAGATGAATTCAAGTTCACGGAAAATAGCGAGGAATTTATTATATTTCATTCAAGTATCCAATGTCAGAGAAATTTAATTCTTGGCACTAGAAAGAATTTGATTTATCTTAAGACGAAAATGTATGGCTTCTTTGATGGCGATTTCAGCGAGATGCCATTTCTGTTCGCCAAATCATACACCCTACATGCTTAAGTTTGTGGCAGTGTGATTACTTGCATCTATTCCCTTTTACCCATTAATACTGAAGTTTCTTATATCCTTGAAAAATATTTTTTAAATTTGCATGTAGATCTAAATCCAGAAAAAATTTTGGATGGAACAATGGATTTTGAGAGAGCGATGCCATAAATATTAAATCCATATTTCCTGTAACCGAAGTCAAGGGATGTTTCTTTCCTCTCTACCAAAAGCTTTACAGGAAGATTCAAGACGCTGACTTTTAACGTGAATGTATAAATGATCTAGATTTGTCAAAAAAAATTAGAGAGATTTCATCCTTGGCCTTTGCCCCATTAGCGTTGTGATTAAAAATTTTAAGGCACTTAGTGAGGAATTTCCTATAAAAGCTCTATCTATCATGGTTTATTTTGAAGACACTTGAACTGGAAGACTAAATATAAGCATCTTCAGATCCCCTAATTCGAAATTAAGATATGGAACTTGCATGCTTGAACATTAGATGAGCTACCAAAAACCAACAATGCCGTGAAAGAATGGTATCGGTGTTTCAAGTCAAACATTAGGTGTTCTCATCCAAACATAAGGGTTTTATTTGCGAATTATCTAAAAGAGCAGGCAGTAAAAGAAGGTAATGTGGAACAAGACTGTGCTGGTAATCCCGTAAGGCAGCCAAAAAGAAGATGCGGTAAAATCTGTTTAAGATGTTCCCGCTTAATATGCGGTTTTTCTCCTCGTCCTGGTTCCTTTCAGGCGAAACACATGGGAAAAACAGCTTAATATATATATATATATATATATATATATATATATATATATATATATATATATATATATATATATATATATATATATATATATATATATATATATATATATATATATATATATATCTATTATATATAGCTAACTCTCCGGATATACCTATATATATATATACCTATATATTTATAGGGGATACGAATTCTGACCATGTTCCACAAGCGCCATCGACGTCAGATTTTTTCGACGTACTGGCCCTACACTCTAGATGCCAGAATAATGCAGACATCGACGCTAGCTATCATGGGTTCGATGCCAGAAATTCCCAAAAATCGCAATTTTCCCATAAGAATGCATTGCGCGGATTTTTGAAAATTATTTTGAGGCACTTATCGTTAAGATAGAGGAACCAAAATCTCGGAGGTTGAAGTTGAGGTAGTCGTCTATATTACGAATGGAAGAAATGTTATAAAATGACCGTGAGTTCGACGCCAGGTGGATGCAAAATTCTTCCATAAGAAATGCATTGCAGAAATCTTTGAAAATTTTTTTAAATGCCTTCCCGATAAGCTGGAAAGATAAAACCCTGAATGGTGACAGAAGCGTTTGAAAACTTTCTTCCATGAATATCATCGTTCGTCTAGTGGTCCTTGGTTCGATGCAAGAGGGTCATTCCGATTCCTACATGTATTTCAAATGGGGAAAGTGGAATCTCATTTTGGGACCTTCCCGCTAAGATATTGAATCGAAACTTTGGAACAAGTAAGGATGGCACTTATCTAATATTATTTTGCTATCTTCTCTCACGGAAGAGTCCTGAGTTCGACGCTAGGCGGTCTTTTGCGCGAATTTTTTCAATCTGTTTTGAGGCCGTTCTCGATGCGATAGAGCAATCAAATTCTCGGTGTTTACAGATGAGATGGTCTTCCATCGTACCAAACGAAGAAATGTTACCAAATGTCCGTGTGTTCGACGCCAGGTGGATCCGAAATGCCTCCGTAAGAAATGCATTGCTGATATCAGGGACGATTTTTTAAAATGCCTTCCCGATAAACTGGAAAGATAAAACCCGGAATGGTGACAGAGGCGTTTGTAAAGATTCCTTCATGACGTCCGCTGCTTCTCTAGAGGTCCTTGGTTCGATGCTAGAGCGTCATTCCGATTCTACCATGCATTTCAAACGGGAATAACGGATCTTATTTTAGGACCTTCCCGATAAGATACTGAATTGAAACTTTGAAACACGTCAGAGTAGCACTTCTCTAACATTCATATGCCATTGTCTCTCACGAACGGGTCCTGTGTTCGACGCCAGGCGGTCATTTACGCAATTTTTTAAAAATTGTCTTGAGGCCTTTCTTTATGCAGGAGACTATTCAAAATCACAGCGTTTGCGTTTGAAGTAGTTTTCTATAGAACCAGTGGAAGAAAGGTTACATATGACCGTGAGTTCGATGCTAGATGGATGAAAATTTCTAACGTAAGAAATGTATTGCGGCAATTTTAAAAATTTTGCTGGATAAGCTTCGTTGATGACACCCGTAAGGGGAACTTATTGTAAATTTTTACCAATTAGCTTGCAGTATGCAAGCAACTTTTACTCGTATATATATATATATATATATATATATATATATATATATATATATATATATATATATATATATATAAAACTTAAATTATCCTTATTTTTAATTTATATATTTATATATAACTTAAATTTTAAGTTATATACGTATATATGTAACTTAAATTATCCTTACCAGCATAACTACTTAATAATATTTATCTTAATCTTCAAGGCCTGCATTACTTAAATCGCACTTTCGAAAGCTCTTTATTTTCCGTCTACTCTTCTCCTTTTTTCTTTTCAGGTAAATGACATCCATAGTCTACCACCTACAAATTTACACGACTACAACTATGCAGCTAGTGATTTACCTGCTTTTATTTATTTACATCTGTGTTTTCGCGGTTTTTTTTCGCTCTCCTTCTTGTGTGAGCGTTTTCCCGCACAGTGGGTTTTTCTCTGAAGCCTTCAGCCGAGGAGTTTTTCCCCACATCACAAATCTTTATTTTTACCTCTTTTTTTCTTATCTTCTTTTTATAGATATATTTGTATTTCATTTTATTTCTTCTTTCTAACCTCGTTTGTAATTAACATATGTACCCATAATGGTTAGGTGTAAGAGAGGTCCTAATGGGCCTAACCTCGCCGAATAAAGAGTTTATTATTATTATTTTTTTTTTCTCGTTCCCATATGCACTGCAACCTCCTTTAGTCAACCGCATCATTCGATAGACCAAAAATATATAATCTGTGTCATGATCCTCTCTCCTCTCCTGCCACGTCTCTAAAGGCCGTTTTACGTGATACGGAATTAGAAAAGGTTCTAATTTCTTGCTCGTCGATTGTGATTTCACGCTATTTTCGGTGTAATTTGGCGTTTTACACTGTGCAATTTTGATTGCGCAACCGTTTAAAACAGCCTTAAAAGGGTTCCTTGTAAGTTTCTTCTTTGGAGTGACTAATTTTATGAGTAAAATGTGAAGAAAAATTGTGAAAATGTGTAAAAAGGAGATACCGCGAATCAGAACGTTCTTCATCCCACCGTCGGAGTTGACACGAGCTCTATCGCAGAGTTAGATTATAAATTCGTTTGACGGTTTTTTCCTTCGTCACAATCTCAAGCTGTAAACACATCAAATAAACCAAAAAGTTAAAACATTCGTTATCCTTCCCTTCATCTAATTATCTATCTAGAAAAAATTGTTTCATCGTAGAGTGAACAATGACTAAAAATTGAGTAACTGTCTACGTGCGAAATGTAGACCATTCTTATAAATATACCGTACCTCTACTGTCCCGTTCATTTTCCATGTTTCTTTACACTTGACGTATCCTAATAGCTATGCTCATCTTCATTAAAGTTACATTCATTCTAGCATATTTTCCATGTTTGCATAACTGTCACTAAACGCTTCATGCGTGGCGACGGTTAGTTTAGTAGGCGTAAAGGCTTTCAATCATCTTTGAAATTTTTGTATTTTAACTCTCCAGAGAATTCCAAGTTGAAGTCAGAATGATTCATTTCCTTATTACACTTTAAATCATACTCCGGGATATTTATGATCTTATTTAAATGAAATTATTACTTAATCTACCTACAGTCCATTCACCATCATGAAGGCACTGATTTTTCCCATTTAAAATGCATAGGCTCGTGTATTTCAAATGGGAGAAACTAGTGCGCCGTTGCAAAATTTGCGTAAAATTTTGGAGTTGGTCAAAATTGTTTCAATTTTTTTCATTATTTAGTATCAGTGATACCACACATAATGCCGTGATTATTTTTTTGTTTATTTACAACATAATCTCAAAAAACAACAAAGATGTTACATCTTAAAGAAATACGGCGTTTTGTTCCGTTTCTTTTGGAACGGATGCCATTAATTCTCAGATTCAAGAAACATGGGATTTTTTTATATCAATATCAGCTTCAAACCTTTCTGTTTCTTTTAGCGTTAATACATAGACAGGTGAAAATGTTTTAGGGAAATTTTCAACAGAAATTAATGAAAAAGTCGAGAATTTATTGAAAAATTCATTGAAAAAAGTAGTTGCCTGCTACTTTTCGTCCAATTCGCCCATGTAAAAACATCGAAAACATAGAAAGTTTCTTAGAAAATAGTGAATTTATTTTCTGTGCAAGTCCGAACCCTTTAAGTTCATAAACAACCTAAGAAAGACAATTTTTCTTGTGGCGGTAGCGCATTACACGGCGCCGGCCTCGATCGTTCGTGCGGCTGTTCTAAGTTCTATTATCTATATAAATTAAGTTACCTGACTTATATGATACTCATATACATGTTTACACCTGCTAAAACCTGCAGATGGCACACAGTTGACGTTGAAAATTATTAATAAAATTATTTAAAAAAGTTGACTTGTTCATTATTTTTGGAAAGAGAATATCACAGTTGTGATATTCTCTATCTAAACTGCTTAGCTCAGTTATCTCAGAATTTAAAAAAATATATGTTTGTAGTTGCCATAGATAATTAATTTTTTCTTTTAATTTATCTTTTAAGAAATCTTATTCCTTACTTCCAAAATACTAAACTTACAATGACAAAACATTCTAAAAATACCTAAAATTACAATGATGAAAATTAGTATGTTATGCATTTCAATTATACATATAATTTTAAATGGCAATACTTATTTGAAATGTAATTTATATTCCTGTATAAGGGAGTAATCAATTAATTATAGAATATTAGTAAAAGGCTAAAGATGTACAATACTAGCAAAAGCTCTATATCTGGAGAATATTCACTGTATAACAGGAAAGTCCTCAAGAGATCCTGTTACTGGCAGATCCGAAGGTAAGTCTTTAAAAATTACACTCTATAGGTTTTTTTATGAAGTTAACACCCCATGTCTTTTTTATAAATTCTTTGATATCTTAACGGAAATAATATGAAGAGAAATTAATTCTTAGTAAGCAAACAGGAAAATTATAATGCTGGAAAAGAAAGGAAAACTGAAATTTATAACTTCTTTTTTCTGTCATTCCATTTCATGATATAGTTGGATATTCTGAATTACAAATATTCTATCCTTAATAGCACTTTACACTTGTACACTTTCACTAAATGGTTTTTACTCACACCTCTGCAACATAGGAAAATAGAGCTACAAATATTCCGCCTAGGTGGTCCTTCAAAATACTAATACATACATAAAAGGAAAATTTGCTTGCATACTGCAAGCTAATTGGTGAGTATTACAGCAGTACCAAATTACTTTGGAAAGTACTCGGGAAATTCCAAGTTCACCTAAGTGAAACATACAGGAAAGTATAATCAGTCTGGCCTCGAGCCAAGGTCCACCATTGTTATCTTTCCTCCCAATTAAGTTGGGGTAAATACCCTTCTAACCTTATGCTGAATTTTAAGTCGATAGCAGATAGGGGATGTTCTTAAAAGTGATTCTCTACTTCCCGTTTAATGTATGGTAGAACAAAAATGGCCCACTTGCGTCGAACCTAGGACTATCAGGGAAATGGAAAACTGTGTTTTCAAAACATATTCATGACCGCTGTAAACATTCAGAAATATCGAATTCTATCTTCTCGGAAAGCGCTTGATAAAGTTATTTAAAATCTCCACCATATATTTATTAAGGGAGGATTAAGACCCCCTTAAGTCGAACCCAGAGCTATTACGTAAGATACCCTTGGAAATTTCTAATTGGTAAGGGCGTCTTCAATATAGATATAAACTTCGGGAATATATTCTCTAGGTTTATATCCCGAAGAAACTATAGTTTCCTATGCGGTTACGTTGGTACGGGTTTCTGTGAATTTCATTCACATACTGCGCAATGCTGTTGCTGCAAAACAAATTTTGCTCTTGCAAATTTCATCGCAACATGTTCATTTGCGAATATATTTAATTTTGAAATAGTGTGGTCAAAAATTCATGAGTCTATGAAGAAATTTGCAATCATTGTAGCATTTCTTTCGCATTCCGTATTCCATTTAATCAATTTTAAAGTCAACCCCTTAACTTTGGGACACCATGTGTGTGTTAATCTTGGGAGTACGGACAGTAGTTGGAGTACTAATTATGCTTAATGCATTCACAACAGTGAAAAATCACATACCAGAGTTTGCTAACTTATCGTCTGCTGCGGTCGATTTTGATACAATTCTCTCGACCGCAATCGACTGCGAATATGCGAAAAATATGCCATTTGTCGAAGCAAGAATCATCATCAGTTGTATTTGCGCGTCTCATAGGCTTTTTTTGCATTTTTTAAAAAATTTTGGAACATAATGGTTTATTTACTTGTACATAGATTTTTATACGAAGTCATGAAAATTACTTAAAAGAAAGGAAATCATTCCAGTCGACCGAATGTCCATTGACGTTTGTCCTGTTATGTCATCATGGCATTTAGATCTGATGTGCATTGAAATTCTTTTTCTAAATTGTGTTTAAATTTCAGTATATATAGTTGTGAGCCTCAGCCATTTATGAATTGCTCCAATTTCTCTAACATTGTAATGTTTTTTTACAAGGGAAAGCATCTTCCCAACGGAAAATCCATAACATTTTGTTAGGTGACGAGACAAAACGGCACTTACCAATGCTCAGATGAGAATTAGAAAGCCCGGTCATGCTTCTGCTGACATCACTGTCCAGTGCAAGTTAGCTTTTCTTGCGCTCTTTAATTGTTCTATTGCCTTTTGAGATTGTCTGTTTTATTGTCTTCATCAGATGCTCCTGAAATTGCCATTGAGAAAGAAGTGGTGACTACGGCAGAAGGATATGAATTAGATTAGTCTTGCACTGTTTATGTTAAGCCCAAAGCCAAGGTAATAATATCCTGCTTCCTCATCTTAATAGTAAAAACTGCTCTTATCACTTGAAGTCTGAAAAATATTCTTGATAGAAAAAATTAGCTTTATCGATCATTAAGTGTATATCTTTGACTTTCACCCAATACTTTTAATTCTTCACTTATGATTCTCTTTTTCCTGAAAGTCTGATGAAGTTTGCTGATGGATTCTGTAGGAGAGATTCAGACAGTTTCTTATGTTTTAGGATTAGGATTCTACCTTAGGATTTTTTCTTCCTAATTCAGCATTACAATCTTGAAATATTAATTTTTGATGCATAATTATTTCTTTGATGAATGAACAAATTTTGGAAAGCTCTATCAGAAACATACATTTTAGATTTTTCTGAACAAATCTACTTCTTTATTTAAAATAACTTTTAATTTTGACTGCTGTTTTATACAATTAATTATTTTCGACCTTAGATTTTTAAAACTTCCTTTGTGATTTGTGTTGAAGGATAATAATCATTCCTTCATGCTGATAACAGAGTACTGTGAAAAGGAAAACATAATATATCCTGAAACTAAGCAGGATGAATGCTTAGAAGAATTCAATATGTATATAAAGTGATTGTCCATTTTATAAATGATTTTCTCATGTTTACAAGGCATGTAACTGTTCAATTTTGCATTATTCATGTCAGAATAAATTGGTAAATATTTTGGAATAAATATATAGGATATCAATAAAAATTTTATTTTTGGTGTTTCTTTAAATTTTCATTTCCTTTTTAAAGAGAGATAATTATATCTTCATGATATAGATGTATATCAATATGTGATTCAGAGAGAATTTCTGTGTATGGATCAATATCGACAAAAAAATCTATAATCAGATTCATCCATCCAATTCTTCCAAAAATTAAATATCTTTTCTTCTGTAGTATATCTTTTGAGAATAAAAGCATTTTATTGACATACTTTTATTAATGCTGTGTATTTATAATTTAGGATTAAACTGCTCAGTATTCTTAATGTCAGGGCGTTGCAAGATATCTCAAACTTGGGGTAAATTATGGCAAGGGAGTTCACTTTTTTTAAATTTTGCATTGAATTATTTTATAATATCTGTGATAACATTAATTGTTGTCATTGTAAATGTTTAATGTATTTTCCATATTCTCCAGGTATGGTAGAACTTCAGCAGTAAGCATATTGTGCCATCTGACAGGATTAAGGAGAAAAGGGAAAGCAATCAATCAATCAAAAGGCATATCCTGTACATTTCATGCACTCAGATAACCAATTTTGGAACTTACACTTGCTTTGTAAGCAACACTACAGGTCATTGTAAGTAGATTATGAAACTATCAGGTATTTTTCCTTTATTTACTCATTTTATGATTTATCATGTCTGTTGATTAAACAAGAAGTCAGTGGGTTATTTGCAAATCACTTTGCAAATCACCTAGAATGCAGAATGGAAACAGCCATAGCATACTTTGAATGATTAAAAGTAATTCTCCATTTACCGAGCACAACCTCATGTACACAAAGAAGAATGTAAGAAAATGAGAGATTTTAAGATTACACAATCTCTTTGTCATTAATTCTCATCTGTTAATTTGCTAACAAAGTGAAATTAAAGTAGATAATAGCAAACAATGAAGTGAAATATTACAAAAAATCTTAACTAATTTCTCAATTTTGCTTCAATTTAATATTTAAGTTGAAGATCTCATATCAGCAAACTCAGATGTTTATTGTATGTTAATAAAATCTTCCCTTTCTAATGTTGATAATAAATAATAGCTGTTTGCAAAACAAATAAAACTGACTTGTTGGCACTTTCGGAATGAAAATAAAGCTAAATGAAATTCTCTCTTTTCATGTTTCAAAATTTTCCTCCGATTTATGTGAACCTATAGATCTTCTCCCTCTCTTGGTCTCAAATGGCTAATTAAAAGCTCAATCCTTCTTCTGGAAAACTCCAATGGTAAAAAAATATCAAGGTAAAAATGAAATTTAGTATTGTCTTCCTTACTGAATTACGAGGAGTGTTCAAATGAAAAGGTACAAAATGACACTGTGGGTACAATTGAAACCTTATTCAAAAGTAATCACCAGAGACTTGAGCACAACTTTCCCACTGTTTCACAAGCCAAAGAGTTCCCATTCTCAAAATACCTGTAGCTGTGACAAGAGTCCCATGAAAGTTACCCGTGAGCTAGTTATGAAATGAATCTGTAACTGTACACAAATTTGTCCTGTCAATGATCTAAAGAGAGATCTTCAGGTAGCCATCCAATATTATTCTGTTTACCCTCTTCTAAAATTATGAAGATAAAAAACATATGCTAAGCATATTTATGAAATGCTGCAATCAAGTAGTGCTGACAGAATTACATATTCTTCACTTAAAAAAGTTGAATTTCAAATTACATAATTTTGAGTTCCATCAATTAGCCATGACTATTTGATAGTAACAACATCTTCAACCAACCATTCAAGAACATGGATAAGATCTACGTTCTTGCATCTCTAAGTGTGATATGGTACCGCATTGGCAGTCTTTTATTGAATTAAATAAGGCACATATCTGACTAAAGGATTATTTTAAAATGATAATTGACATGTTTTACATAATTTCAAATAATTCATTTTCTTTGATGGAATTGAATTTTCTTTGTAAATGCATCATGACACACCATGCACTACAGAGAAACAATTGATATTCCAATTCATCACTCGTAACTTCTCAAATGTTTTGGTGCTGATTTAGAAGTTATTGTTACGTAATCTTTATTTGGGTGATCTGTTTCTAAGGTAAACACTGTTTTTTCATCATTCTAAAGCACCAATAGACATGGCTCTTTGAAACTAACCTAAGAATTATCCATTGCTGTAATGTTCTCTCAATAATTACTGTAGAACTCACTTAAGGCACTTTTAAGGAGTGAAAAATGCCTTATCAATGGGATAGTGTTCTATGCATGATATGGCATCTCATCATTTCTTTTACTTAAAAACCATGTTATTTTGGCTCTTTAATTTTCAAATAAGTGCTTTACTGCATAAAATGAAAAGGATACTTATTAGTTTGCTTTATTTTTCACAGCTGCAGACAGAATAACTGAAGACTTCACAAACTGTTGTTGTTGCATTACACTGGATGTCTTCTTCTTATATTTTTAAAAATATTTATTGAGTGCTACCTTAGTTACTTATGTTGGTCACTTTTTGCATTTATTTTTATAGGGAATGACAATAGGAATAATAAGAACAGTAAGAATAACAATCTCTACAAGACTGCAATCAGCACCCCACAAAACATTTCACTATTTACATTATTATCCCCTGTTTGCCCAACTGGTAAAATTTGCTTCATTGGAAAGGAAAGAATTACGAACATAAAGTAACGAAGAAAAATTTTCTCTTTCACAAGAAGCAGACCATTCTTAGAAAATATGGCAAGAAGTTGACCAGTATCACACAACAGCTGTCCATAGTCTGTATCTACAGCTGTGGTAAGAGGGGCAAGATATGTAAGATTCCTTTTCTTTTTTAGTTGTAAATCATTTCTTTAAGTATAGAGACAAAAATCCTTCTCTTTTGTATTCTTATATAAAAGAAATAAAAATTTGTAATATCTGCCATAGAGCATGGGTTTCACTTTTCCCTTATAAATTGTCTTAGCCAGATTTTATTGTATATTGTAATAATCTGTTAGCTGAGCCACAGATTATTAATTACAAAATACTGCCATACATGTCCATGTAACAGCATAGCCTGGTTACAGTGGATATCAAAATCCATTCTCACATTCTTTATTTATTGAAATGATCTATCTTAAGTAATTTTTCAACATTTAATTTCTATTTAGTATAGTAGTTCAGCCTTAATTTCTATATAGCATTTGTATGGCTTATATACAGGTGGCAGTAGGCAATCAACTTGTGTTTTTCATCAGTGTCAGCAAATTGTGAAACTACTGTGGAGCATGGATATGTGGACAATTGGAAAGAAGGAAAGAAACACTGCAGCGTAAGTGGAATAGATCTATTTAATTGCAAGCTGCTTGTTCCTTCACTCTCTTAGAAAGAAATGCTAACCAAAGCTTATCAGTAGTGTGTCAAACCAATCAAAAAGAAGATGTTATTAGAGAGAAGGGATGCCTGACTTCTAAATTTGCCTTGTTTAATATATTCCTGAAGAAAATGAAAAAATCTCTTTGTAGGCTATGCCTTTTTCATCTTAAAAAGAAAAACCTATTGGCCAATAGTTATAAAAACTGGAAGAAAAATTAACCTGGCATTTTTAACATGTAAGACCAATTTGATTCGTAGTGAAGAATAAATCAACTCAACAAGAGCTACCTTTTCTGGTTGCATGTATCAACTTCAGTTTACAAATTATCTAAGTATCTGCTGTTAAGGTATGCTCAAAAATATTTAAACTGTGATCCTTTCTTTTTGTTCTGACTAAGTTGTTTCCTACCTAAATATAAAATTATAGATTGCATTTACACTTTAAAAGATACACACAGAGAAGTTTCTGTTAGTTACTGTTTGGACAGATTCTGCTCACCAAAGCATTAAATTGCTTGTCTCACCAGTATTAAATGATGCTTCTTTCAAGAAAACTAAGATCTGCACTGTAAAAAGTCTTTTTATCAGAGACAATTTTTCCATCCTATATCTCATTTTTAAAATGTGTGCATCTAGAAAATTTAGCAGGTAACTTCTTAAATGTGTAAGAAACTTGAAATTTTCTTTTTTATAATGAAAATACCTAGTAGCAATATTTGGTCTTCATTCCAATGGAGAAAACTTACAAGTGTAATTTTTTATCTTGTTCAGATATTGTCGAAAATCTATATCTCAGGTATATAATCTAAAATCTATACTCAGGTAATGAATGCAGGGATAATATTTAACTTAATTTGCATTTAAATGGTTTACCGTCACCTCATCCAATATTATGATGTAATAATGAAGGAATTATGGATATTCATGACTGAATTTTTAAAAACTTTATATGAAACTCTGAATTACTACTCAAGTCATATTCAGCGAGGGAATTCAGGTCCAAATATTGTTTAGGGCATTTAATAATGTATTAATCCATTCCTCTTTGGTATATTTCTAAATCCGCCATGCAGGGTTTTTGATTCATTACAGGAGGTGTAGCAGAAAATATTTCAATATATAAGAGAAGAGGAGTGTAGTTAGGGTAGAAGAGGCCCTAAGTACTGGCCCCCATCTGAAAAATATTGAACCAAGAACATTAGGAAGTTTGTACCAAAGATTTAGTAAAACTAATAAATACATAGAGAAGTGGAGTGCTGAGACCAACTTCAATGAGCCAACTCTTGGTTGAAAATTTTTAAGATAAAAAGAAGTGAAAACTACAATCTTTATTATTTACATCATGATAAACAAATTTGATAGTTAAACACCTTTTTTAACAAAAAAATATTTGCTAGATCCATAAGTATGTGCCTGACCTACTTAAAAAAGGTCATTGACATGCATCAGCTGATTGCCCCTTCATCACTTGCAAGCTAGCATAGCTTTCATGCATATGGAGGTTGCCCAATCCAAAGGATAGCAATATTACCTTTGATACTGCAGCACATGCAGGTAATGAAGAAACTAAGGGGAAGGATGAGAAAAGAACAGTGAATGACAATGAATTACGTAACATCAAATGATGAATTTTAATTTTTAAAATGATATTCTGCATCACATGACTTTTCAGAAATAATAATATAACCTAATAACACTCCTAATTTTCATTTCATTCAAAGGATTAACTTTGCACCTTAAAGCCTTACATGGCTGAAAATTTTCTTTCATTCATATGGCATGTTTATTGCATAGTATAACTACTTAAAAAGGCATAGTATAACTACTATAAAAAGGAAATTGAAAAAGTAAATAAAACTAAGCAGTTCAGAGTTGAGCATTACTGATCATCTTCATTCCTTCATGGTTATAATGAATTAGAGTGCAAAGCGTAGCTCTCTGGTGATGAATGTATAATTTTCTGATGTGTATAATGTATTCAATTCTCATCCTTTGCTATTGCAAATAAGTCGGTTTCTAGTGATATGAGATACTAAATGAAGTTCCCTATGTTCTAAAATTCATGGACAATATATTTTATTGTTAAGTATTTTGTAAAAAATATTAAAGCAGTAAATAAATTATGATTATAATGGGAGAAAATTTTAAGCTGTTGGTGTATGTCTGCATATGAAATATTGTGTACATCGTGACCCTAATTATCTTAATATGCAAAATATTGTTGCATAAGTTACTACAACTGACTGTGGGGTGAGAGAATCTTCACTTTAACATCTTTTAGCTGTAGCAATCATTTTGTTGAGGTATTTTCTAGCAGAATGTATTTCTAATGGTTACAATTTGCTGACATCTGGTTAACTTATAAAAAAACTGATTCATAAATTTATATAATATTAGATGTTTGGGTCAAGAAGAAATATAAGATTCACTCCCCAGTGCTGCTTTAAGTATATAGATCCAACATAAGCTCATTTGAACGCATTTGTTCTATACTGAAAATATATTTTCAATATCTTTTAGAGAAGGTTTCATGAGATAAAAGATGTAAGAGCAATAAATTTTCCTGAAATGACCATATTGTGATGTTGTAATTGTTAATGGACCTTATTTTAACAGGTAATTAATACATTCTCTTAGGAGCTCTTCTTTCTCTGAAATTTATTTCACATGTAACTGAGGCTACCTGGGGAGGAATTTCTGGAATGATATTCTTCTTGAGTTTATTTCAACCAATTACATAGTAATTTGTGGCTATGTGTCTTTCAAAATTTTCCTAGTTTTCAAGAAATGGGCTTGATCCATCAATTGAATGTATTTCCTCCAAAGAACGATGACCCAGGATTCAGGCCTTTTTTGGCAAAATGATAGAACCTAGGAATAATATAGATGTCAGTAATTGTAGAAGATAATGGATGTCAATTGTATTGAGTTTGTTTCACTTTAATTCCTGATGAATCCAAAAAGATGCTGAATTTGGCTACTATAATTATGTTCATTGTTAATAACCTACACAATGGAGATCATTAAGGAACCTGATGTTTTTTCAGAGGAGAGGGAAGGCTGCAAGTTTTGAGAAGACAAGGTCTGAGGCACTTATGGATAACTCAAACCCCTTCATTGTCACAGATGATGATTTTCCAGGGCTTGTATCATCATAATAAATGCATGGCAAGGGCTTTAATAGTGAAAGATTGACCATTCTTAAACACTGGGCAGCATACCACAACATTAGCTATTGAAATGAAGGTATGTGGTATTGTATTTAATTTATACAAGAGAAATATCCTATTTACAAAAGTAGAAAACTCTTGAATAATAATAGCATATTTTAAGGCTACATCTGATACAGGAACTTTCCTAACTTAAAATATGAATGATAGAATGTATAACCCACATCCAAAAATAATAACCTCGTTATTCCAAAATTGCTAATAATTTTGTGCAAAATCAAAACGTCTACTTCTGCTTCTCTTAATTTTAGTAAATCTCAACTCAAATGTTGGAGATGTATGTAATTTATATCAATGTAGGTGATGCTACTCTTTTGTGCTTTATAGCTCATCAACTTGTGGAGAGCACATTCTAAAGTTGCCATATCTTAAGGAAATTGTGAAATAATTTAATTATGGTAGAAGATAAATCATTTCTGTGTTAGAAATAAAATAATGAATGCTGATTAATGAATGAAATAATTATTGTAGCACCTAGATATCACCTAATATATATGGTATTAATAACTGGAAAAATTTCATTGGGCACCTCGGTCCTCTGTGTATTGCATTTTTATGCGGAAGGCTGATACCAAAAGTCATTGGGAAGCAGTGCTAATGTCAGCCTCAGGCATGCCAGTGTCAGGCCCTGTAGAGGAGGTGATCAATACCCTGAACATACTGGCTGTAATAACAAGATAGATTGTAATCCCTAACAGTCCCTTAGAAAGGAGAAAATACATTGAAAAGTATGTCTCTTGCATGCTATAGGTAATTAATTCATTTTCATCCCCTCTGGTAGGTACATTGCAATATACATATTCATACCCTTTAGATAAATTTATTCAAAGGAAATTAAATAATTATCACATACAGTACAGTCCTCTGCACTAAAGAAAAATGTATCACATGAAAATAAAAAACACTAATATGAATAAAAATGAATTAGCACAAGCTATAAAATAAAAATAAATAACCTGTTACATAAAGTGATAAATGAAATAGATAAATGAAATGGAAATGGGCCCTAAAATGATAAAATATATCTCAACTTAATGACAAAAAAGAGACTGATTCAAAATAAAAATGTAAAACTTAAGAAATGGCTTCTGCTTCATAGTAATAAATAATTTTATATAAAAAGCTGCTACTTTAAAAATAAATAACAATAGAAAACAAATCAACCATAGAATATCCAAATAAAAGATACGTATGCACACTTATTTCCAGAGGTTCCTTAATCTGAAAAGATTATACAAAATATTGTACCTTATGTCCAATGTATGGTATGACAGCTAAGATCATGATTTTAAAGCTTATATATGTAGAGTATGTTTCTATCTATACATTTTTTATTGTAAATAAGTATTTATATTATATCCATGTATTATTTTGTCTGTATGACCTTCCTGAGTATATCTGTGTGTCCCAGTATATGTAGAAATGGCTGTAATGGTAAATAAAAACAGAATGGAATTGAACAAGGATATTTATAAATTTCCTTTCCTTCTAAGCCTTAGATAATGTTCTACTATCCTTAGATATTATCATATCATTCCAAACAAAGTTCACTTCCAATCTATTTTCCCGAATAGTTAAGTTAACATGAAGGTATAGGGTTCATCTCCAATCTTCACATAGGAAAATTTATAAAACCTTATCAAAACTCATCTTAAAAAGAATTGCTGTTATCAAGTCATCTGTAGTAATAAAGCATAGAATGCAATTCCATTTTAGTGCAGCAATTAACCTTTTTGTGTAAACCTTTTAAAAGTGGCGGAGTAGAGGAAGATGTTGCCTACACCTCACAATGAGGTGCACTCTCACTGGAACTAGACACATCATGAGATGTGTAAGCAACCACTTCCCTCTGCTGGCTAGATACCCTCATGCTAAGAGCTTTTAAATGCAATATTAAAAATTATTGATTATTTCCAGCAGCAATGTAAATGTACTTAGAATGTTTTGATCAAGGCATTGATAAATACCTCAGCAAATTTAGTGATAATTTACAATCATACAATATGATTCAAAATGGGTACATAGATTGCGATTATTCGAAGTATAAACGAACACAATTGTGTAAAATATTACCACACATTTGTTTCAAATGCTCAAATGCAGGAAATTAATTTACAAAAATTACTGTTTACTGGAAAGCTGTTTTTCTCTGCTCACTTGTCTCTTAGGAATGTGTGATTTCTTATGATGTTTCATCGTTTCTCAACTGGGATGAGGAGTGACGTCATACCCAAGATGGATTTCTTTCCGCTTGGAAGTGTGAAACGCACAGAAGTTGGTAGATGGATTACTTTACGATTAACTCGGATTGAATCTGTTGCCACCAATCTGTGGAGACTCAGAAACACCCCCCTGCTCTTCTTCAGATAGCAATCAAAGAGTCCTGCAAATTATCTTCCATATTTTGCATCTTCAATGAATGATGAAGAATTTGACTATCCTCAATAATATTACAATAGAGAAATATTTACCTTTAGTTTTCTTAAATGAAATTTTGAAATTTTCTTAATACTCCTTGCAATTTCCACAATTTTTACATATATCTTTAATTAGATGTTTCTCATTTCATGAGCAGGTCCTTAAACATTTATAAATTGAAGTCTTGATATTTCTTGTATTAGTTATTGATCCCAAGTGTATATACAAGAATCGTGATCATTCCTTAGAAATGTTACATATTTCAATGTATTTAAGCTGTTGTATTTTACTGAATACAGACAATAGATGATGATGTCAGTATGTAAAGTTATCAAGATCATTGAAACTGGAGTTTTGGATTTTATGCACCTTGAGCAGAGAAAGAGCTTTACTGATATAATAGTGTAGCTTATCCAAGGTATCTGAAATAAATTAAAATATTATCAGACTTTGTAATCATGAAAATATTCTAAAATATCTCTCTCTGTAAACTTATGAACATGTATTAAATTCCTGAATCCTTTTCTTGACTTTTATTTATCCCCAAATATGGAAGAAAATGTTATGGCAGACCTTCCCATTTCTCTTAAAAATAATGTATGGCATACATTTTTAAAACTTTATAGTCAAGATTTGAGAAGATTCCCATGACAAGAGAATTTTTAGGGCCTCCTAAAAAGCTTTAACTGATTTTCAGAATAAAACAACACCTTCTTTACCTTTGACTAAGGACTGATAATGCCTTGTTGATTGATGGCCACAATTGCATACTCTGAAATCACTGCTTATTTCACATCAAAGAAAACGGATCAAGATGTTTGCTGTCAAGCAGCTAGATTGTATACATCTATCATGGCCTCCTCTTGACTTACAAAATTAGTAAATAAAGGTGTTAGACATGAAATTAGAACTTAAAGACATGGTCCCCATATAGATGGCATTCACTTTGGGAATCAACGAAAGCAATACATATAATTGATGAGGTTATTTATTCAGAGTTTAGGAGACTTGATATCTTCTTGTAACAAAAACATTCAATCACCCTCAACAATAAATAAAATGAAATTAGTTGATGAGGGTAAGAACAAAATAATTCAATAAATTTAAATATTCTTCTACATAATAAATGCAGTTGGAGATATTCAGAAAATGTAAAATTTTAAATCATGAGATGCATAAATGTAATAAATTTGCTGGAAACATCTGTACTGTGAACCACTTTCATCGAAGTCGAACTCACTGTCCACACGGCTATCCAGGACCCCCGCAAACACTATAAATTCAATGATTAAAGAATTGGAGAAGTTTACATAATTACTGATAAATCACATAAAAGTCTTTTATGAAAATACAATATGCATTCGAATGATGAAATCGTATCCCTACACTCCCAGACATATTTATCCACGCTTGGCTGTAATGGAACAAGAGAAATCCTATACCGCCCTTCTCCATTCTGAATTCGTAGCGTTGGTATGAGTGTTCAATTTTGGCGGAATTGGTGCGGTCGCTTTCCTGCAATTGACTCATAGCAGTCGGAGCATTTGAACGGAGCGGACCTATATCTTCTGTAGTCCCTCAACGTTGAACTCCTTAGCAATGTAAGAACTTTTGAGAAGTCTATACATCTAGTTTTTCAATATTTATCGGTGTCATATCTTACGGATGACTCTTCGGGATTGCAACGTTCTTCCGATTCGATGATTTGATGTTACTCTTAGGGTTTACAATGCCTTATTTCCTTTCTAGTGTCCTGATAACTTCGTCTCTGAGCGGCAGGAAACGTGTGTGGCAGTTTGCACTGCGCTACTCGCCTGCACTACAGGATAATTCTCCTCTATGTTGCAAGGCAAAGTCGACGGACGTTGAAGTTTCAGAGGGCTGTCAGCGCTCTTTTTCTCGGAAGATGGGTACGTTCTTTACAGTTTGCCCCTTGTAGTGTAGCAAACAGTAGAAGATGCGAATCTTCTCTGAAAATGAAGACTAAGAAATAACGTTTACCGATTCATAGATTTTTAACATCAATAAACTAATACAAATATACAATCATGTATAAATACCTTGGCGTGTAACGATCCAGGCCGAATTAATTGATATGTTCGGTTTTAACCTAATAGTTCTCCTTGTCAGAGAATGGCTACTTTGTTTCTTGAGATAGAAAATGTATATGCAAACGGTTTAGACATTTAAAAGTGATCGAGATTCGTTCAGTAAATTTCAAGTGATTCAGTTAACTTGAGAAGGTTTGGCTCTGTGTCAAGCATCTCAATGATGGTTTAAAATATATTTCATTTGTGTGTTTTCTATTTTATGACGATACTTAGTTCTATCATACAGAGGTGACATAATCTAATACATCCCTATGTTTTGTTGCTCAATTGGGATATTCCCGTGATAACTGCTGATAAAGGAGAGGAATTTGCTGAATGACTCATCTTGGATTGAAGTGCTTCCGAAAGAGAACTCACAGAGGAAGGGTAATGCTTGCGGAGAAAGAACACACACTTGGCAATAACTTTTGCTTACCAGAGGAAACACAACGTAAGAAATTAAGCTGGCCAGCAAGGAGCCCGGACCTTAATCCCATTGAAAATATATGGGGTATTATGGCATAAAATCTTCGAAAGCAAGACCGCCCTCGAGACAGGAGCAAATTACTGGAAACTATTGAGGACGCGTGGGAAAACATAGGGTGTGTCTTCGCGCGGTGCAATCAATGCCAGAGCCTCTTGGCATGGTAATTAGAAACTATGGAGAATGGATCGGTTACTGAGGTATTTGTTGTATTTACCAGGATTTTAAGTATGAATATGGCTAATATACAGCTTAATGTATTATGAAATACATTATCAAGACATTATAGCATATTAAAATTTTACATTACTTTTATTTATTTCCTTACATATCATTAATCCCTGTGACTCTGAATGAACGACGGCAAACACTCATCACTGATTCGAGGTAGATTTTGACAATCATGTCAAACATGCTCATACTTTAAATTCACTCCTGAAATACGTTCTTTCAATGCTAATTTTACTATTATCTGTAACTTATCCTTAGATTTGAAACAATTATACTTTAAGGTGGTTTTCAGAGGAGAATAGCGGAGCCTAAGAAACCAGCCGTACGAAAACTATTATTAATTATTTTGCCTGATTGTTGTTGTATTCTTAGAGTTAGATATTTAATTTTCGATCTGTGTTAACGTTGAATTCTACACATTAGGCTTAGGTAGCCTTAGAATTTTAAGTGTTAGATTTAATTCAATTTTTTCTTTATTATGCATTTCCTGTGTTTCACGGGTTTTTCATCCCGCTTCTTGTGCGGTTGTTTTCCCGATACGTGGGTTTTTCCTTCAAAAGCCTTCAGCTTCGAGGATTTTTTCCCGCAAACTCTTAGCCGTCCATCTTCGTAATGTAGAATTAAGAAGTACGAAGACCTATGTTATTGCGTCTATAATTTGGGTACTGTATTGATTAAGAGAAATAATAAACATGATTCAAAATCATAGATAATCTTCATCCAAAAACAGGTTCATAAAACATGGCTGTGGCGCCCACCTACTGGACAGCGGACTGCAGAGTTCCTTTTTGGCGAAACTTCTCCACCGGGAATCGAAAGGGAGGAAGCTCGACGTCTTAGAAATGATGGAGAAAATCTTACCAATGAGTGCACATTTCTAAACCCTTACCCTCTTCTTACCCAACGCTCAAACCTGCTTTAGAGTAATGAATAATTGATAAAATCCATTAACGTTGAAATATACAAATTTCTTTTTCTTTCAAATTAGCATGTCGTTCCACAAAAGTAGTAAAATGATAGAATTGACGCCTTTTAGAAGCTTCATGAGAGGCTTTTGATTAACTTAGAAAATAGAAATGATTATGCTTATGCATATCTCGTAATACATTTTCATTACATAAAGACCTCCTCTCGTTATTACTGAGTATAGTTTCATTTTAATTTTCTATAAGCAGAGTAAAAAATGTATATAACTCCAGAATATAAAGCCTTTCTCACCCAATTCATTTCTTTTTGTTACAACATTTGACAATGTTTGATGGCTGTATAAATTTTAATTGAGAGCCATAGAGCAATTTTAAGTGTTTTAGAGAGTGGCTTCAAAAGTATACATTCAGGGAAGTTACGTTCTTTTGAGCTCTTTTCATAAGATCTTACGTAGCAAGATTTCAATGCATTCCTTTCTCAATTTATCTCGGAGGCCTATGAGTTTCACAAAGACATCAACCTTGGCTGAGGGGCGTCTTCGACCGCTGGGATGGGATTCCACAGCTGGAGGAAGGATATCAGGAGTTGGCCTTTGGATTCGTCGTTGCAATTTGACGAGAGGTCCGGCAGCGGGGAGTTCCTCTCCAGGGCGAGAAGGTGCTTGTCAAGAACGACCCGCCACAATTTGGCCTCCTTCCCTTCAGGGACCGTGAAGAGCCAGAATAAGGGAGTGATATTTGTGTGTAGTGAGTGCTATGTGAGTGAAGTTTGATTTGAAATGTGTGCAGTTTTCAGTGTTTAGTGTGTGTAGTATTCGGTGTTATACGTGAACACTGCTCATCATGGAATACTCATTGGAAGGTAAGTTAATATTCTTTCTTTACATCCTCATATTATAAAGTGATAGGCATCATAGGTCTTTCTAGAAGCAGTGGTAGTTTCTAAGACGTCTCTACAATGTTAGAGTATTGTATCCCATATACCTCTTTGTACACCAACCGTTAGAAATACTCCAATACTTGCCCCGAGATCGTGAGCTCCTCTCATTTTTCTTTTCTCTGTTTACCACCTGGTGAAGGGGTTGGATTGAAAAACTTCAAAGAGAGTAGAGGCTATTTCTCATCATGCTACATTTTTCCTGTAAAAGAACGCAATTAGAGATAATAGTGTTTGTAGAAAGCTTAAGGCATTGCTTTTAGCTGAAGATTATTTCCGATTACCTTACTGAAACTAGATTTGCTTTACCGATTAAAAGGCACGGAGGATTCACATAATTAACATGTCCTACTGTTAACACATCCGGAGGAGATGTTAGAATCATAGATTAAAACTATTTGAAATCTTTTAAAAAACTTTTCGTCATAATGAATGCCTAATATATGAATCGTGCATGAACTATGCTTCTGCTACATTTTAATTTCATAGGGCCGCACTATCACAGAGGTGTTTTCAGTGACTAGCATCATAAATTTAGGTATCAAAGCTTACTCTTGCATTACATGTGTGTAATTATGGTCTAGTAAGTCACAATTAGTATGTCATTCATCAAATTTTCCATGCTGACGGTAACCATCAGACGATTTAATTAATTCATTAGGTGAAGTTTGTTATCCGAAAAACATTGACTTAGACAGTGTGCGGAAGGAGATACAAAAATATTACATTACCCAATCTGAAGTTCTATTCTATGATAGAATCCCTGAAGATTATTGTAATAAATTATCTTTACTTCTTTAACACGTTGCGTTCCGCTGAGATTAATCATGGATTGACTGAGACCCATTATAACAATAAAGGAAATTCCTGTCTACCTTGGGTGACGACGATTCACAATTTCCGTGAGTTTTATGTATTGCATATTCGGATTCTTTTTTCCTGTGTAATTAACTCCACACTCGAATCAAATTATACAATTGCCATCGATCCTAAACGTAACATAACTACTTATATTATAAAGACAGCGTTTCAGTTTCCAACTCCATTCCTAGGATCTATTGAAGGACATAAGTAAGAATTAGAAACTTCACGACGCGTATAGTAGACCATTCGAAAATTGATTCCCCATAGAGTATCGAGTGGCATTTCAGCTTGCTGCCATATACTACCGAATTGAGATCCATTTCTCAATTTTTTTATTCTTAAGCAGCATCTTAACGAATACATAGGTTCCCATTATATATTTTATATCGGAAGGATTCTGATTAGCTTTCCGAAGATACTCGGCTGGGTCCGGACCGGAAGTCAATGAAATACTTGTTATATTTAATATTAATTCGGAGCGGCCGATGGACTATTTTAGTGATGTTATTTTAATGTAACTAGATTTTCTAGCGTAATGATATCGAATGTAACACTTGAATATAAAACTATGAAAATAGATTTCCGCCCGACTTTGACTCTAGTAGTACCTATCGTTCAAAATAAAAACTTATTTCATTAAATTTTAAATGATTTCTGATTACATAATGAACAATTTCAAAAATCATAATTTGAATTATGTCGCCGTATCAATACAATGCTTTTGTTTAAATTAATTATTTCGATATTTGGAATATCGACGTCAATGCAATGCTCAGGTCTCCAGTGAGTGGACACAAATTAACGCATGATAAATATGAATAAGCAGGATGTGCGGGAATGAGTGCACGATCGCTTTTATTCCAAGACCTAGATCTGCACGAATGCCCTAATTTAGATGCCTAAAATTGTACTCCTTGTGCAGATAGAAGTTAACATTTTATTTACCTTCATGTTACCCCGATCGTACCCAGTGAATAATCCTACTTTATAAAGAAAACACACCCTTCGCGTTTATCGATGGCACACTACTATTTCAATTGAGAAATTATATTAGAAAAGTCATAGGAACCACACAATGTTGATACCAAAAGACATGAAATTTCAATAGTGTTACGTTTTGATGTATGGTCGTTTTTATTGCTTTTAAAATGTGCACAGTTCTATTGTTAGATTGACTCAACTGTAAATATCTCTTAGTGGGAATCGTGGATGTCCTGATGGAGTTCTTTCACTTA
Organism: Pachydiplax longipennis; assembly: GCA_036926295.1. Taxonomy (NCBI): domain Eukaryota; kingdom Metazoa; phylum Arthropoda; class Insecta; order Odonata; family Libellulidae; genus Pachydiplax; species Pachydiplax longipennis. The sequence goes on from JAVFKF010000012.1 coordinate 73,811,443, forward strand.
TTTACATTTTAAGTTTCGGATCAATTATGACATTTCATTCCTCCTTAAAATTTTTAAAGTTGACTCCATAAAAGGAGATGAAAACCATAACCTTCTCTTCCGTTGATGTACTTAATTTAATAATAAAACATAATATTTGGAATAATATTTAACATCCATCAGCAAATGCATTCAATGACATGGTTTGTTTTTTCTCATACATAACAAAAAGCTTCGAACGATTGTCACATAAGTTTTTGATTGCATCCAGCCATTTTATAGTAATCCGATGTTTAGGAAACCGGTTAATGTTAATATAATGATTCGAGTATTATCTCAGGAGCCTCTCACTTCACAACTGACCAAAGAATAAAGCCCACGGGTTGCATATGAATCATAATTTAATATCATCAACATGAAACTTGTCTAAAATTCCACCGAAGATTAACTTATATTCAATTTTCTCTAGAAAATAACTGAAACCGATTAAAATTATCTATACTTCTTTAACACGCCGTGTTACGCTATGACTAGTCGGATCGATAGAGGCCCATTATCACAAGAAAGAAAATTCCTTTCTTTCGTGGGAGACGAGGTTTCACAATTTGCGTGTATGTTATGTATTGAATGTTCGGATTTTTTTCCGTGTATTTAACACCACACTCGATTCACATTATAGAATAGCAAAACTGCAGTTGATTCTAAAGGTCATAATACTACGACATATAGCTCGAACTTTCGAAATTCATTCTAATCGATTTCGAATTCTATATCTACGGCAAGCTAAAGTTAGAATAAATCTTCGCACGAGCTGTAGTGAAGACCGTAAAAGAGAGCTATGCTTGCAAGTTTCATTTTATCATCTTCGGTCTTGGGATGCGTTTCTACAAAAAGTTGTCCTTCAAAAGATGAAAATTTTCCCATTATTGCATTATGATACTCCTACCTCTTCTTCGCAGAGAATGTGAGGGTACTTTCCAACAAAGAACCATGAACAGAATGTGTCTTTAACGATCGATTGACTATAAGTAGAAAATATTCAGCCGCAAAGTTGATACGAAAATGTACATGCATTTAAAGTATTCGATTTGAGGCAAAATTCTGCTCAGAATGATTCCAGAAAGAAAACGTTTTTCACGCATTGTCAGAGGATTAATGTTCATTATGATCGCCTTTGAACTCCATTGGCATAGCCAAATAACATTAGAAATCATCGTGCGCATTTCAGAGTAAAAATCCATGTGAAGGAAAGTGTTTTAGATTGATATCTTTGAGGTTGATAGCCTTGAAATTAGTACTACTTCGACCGGCAGTGTGGTTTCTGCTGAATATTTTTTCTTGTAAATTGTCCCTCTTTGAACTATGCTAAGGTATGAGAAGCTAGATCCATTCCTGGATCAAAAGGACAGCTATAAAAACCTTTTGTTCATTTCCTCTATTCGTAGTATACTTGTGGTTGAACTACTCTAATTTCCCAAAGTATGGTGCTTGTAGTTTGACCCCAAGAATACATTAATTGCACGACTTCTAACATTCAAGACTTTTCAATCCTCTTCCTGGACCAATGATCTTTTAGGCTACCGCAATGTCCCCAGTTCGATCATTGATAAAATTGACCGTTCTCATAAGTAATATACGCGTACTTCTCATGTATCGGTGGTATCTTTGTTCATATTCTGCAAAATAATTCGTAATTATTGGGAAATTCCATCGAGAGAGAGGATTATTTTCTGAGGCTAAGAACGACCAGTCCCCTTGACGAACGTTGCGATAGTCGAAGTCTCTGTTACATAAGAATATGCAAGAAATTCAGCTGAATCCTTAGAATCATTCGTGGTAAAAAATGAGAGAATTCAATGTTCGGATCTGTAGCAGTTAGGAAATAAGTTCTTCGTCAAATCGTAGGTTAGGACACTTAAGCTCATAATCACTTCGACTTTTCCAACGCCGATTTAATGAGCTGCAAGTTCAAAGTGCACTTTACGTTTGGTAAATCTATAACTTGATAGTATGAGAGTCGCTTCAAAGGTAGGGGCATTCGGTTTATTCCACATCTTGAATAAATAGGTAATCAATTACACGTTTCTTTTTTAGTTACATCAGCTATTTGGTGTTTTCGTAAGGGGAAGAGTATTTCGAAACTGGAATGTAAACATCAATGATTTATTAACAATCATGATGAGCGGGCAGTTCAAGAATTCTATACTGGAAAAGAGTTTTGGTTAATTTTCTCATAAAGATCGAAGAACACGTGATACAATCATCAAATGTTAAAATTATAGAAATTAACCCAAATTCAAAGAATATAAGCGTTTCGTTTGAATAGTGTCCTCGGATCAATTCGTGGCGACTCAGGCCGTAACGAACCATTCTAAACGCAGTTAGATCTCTTTCTTATAGCCTCGAAGCTTCATTCGCGCGGCAGATTTTGATTTAATCGATGCCGATCGTATGAAAATTCGACTTGATCATTCAATCAAGCCTTGTATTTTAATCTTAGCATTGGCGGAAAACTGTTGTTAGACGTAAGGGGCACTTTGCATTGTCATGTTTAACCTCTTAAGTTCGGAGTCCATTTGAATGGCAAATTAAATGTACATATAGTAACATAAAATGTCTTCGCAACCTTAGCTAATTATTTCTAATTATATGAAATATGTTCTACATGTTACAAATAAAGTTCGGTCGGTTATCGTTAGGATTTCCTTGAGGATGCTTAAAAATTCTTATCATAACGGTATGCTTTAATTATATAATTGATAAAATATTATATAGAGAGCGTTTCAGTTTCCAACTCCATTCCTAGGATCTATTGAAGGACATAAGTAAGAATTAGAAACTTCACGACGCGTATAGTAGACCATTCGAAAATTGATTCCCCATAGAGTATCGAGTGGCATTTCAGCTTGCTGCCATATACTACCGAATTAAGATCCATTTCTCAATTTTTTTATTCTTAAGCAGCATCTTAACGAATACATAGGTTCCCATTATATATTTTATATCGGAAGGATTCTGATTAGCTTTCCGAAGATACTCGGCTGGGTCCGGACCGGAAGTCAATTAAATACTTGTTATATTTAATATTAATTCGGAGCGGCCGATGGACTATTTTAGTGATGTTATTTTAATGTAACTAGATTTTCTAGCGTAATGATATCGAATGTAACACTTGAATATAAAACTATGAAAATAGATTTCCGCCCGACTTTGACTCTAGTAGTACCTATCGTTCAAAATAAAAACTTATTTCATTAAATTTTAAATGATTTCTGATTACATAATGAACAATTTCAAAAATCATAATTCGAATTATGTCGCCGTATCAATACAATGCTTTTGTTTAAATTAATTATTTCGATATTTGGAATATCGACGTCAATGCAATGCTCAGGTCTCCAGTGAGTGGACACAAATTAACGCATGATAAATATGAATAAGCAGGATGTGCGGGAATGAGTGCACGATCGCTTTTATTCCAAGACCTAGATCTGCACGAATGCCCTAATTTAGATGCCTAAAATTGTACTCCTTGTGCAGATAGAAGTTAACATTTTATTTACCTTCATGTTACCCCGATCGTACCCAGTGAATAATCCTACTTTATAAAGAAAACACACCCTTCGCGTTTATCGATGGCACACTACTATTTCAATTGAGAAATTATATTAGAAAAGTCATAGGAACCACACAATGTTGATACCAAAAGACATGAAATTTCAATAGTGTTACGTTTTGATGTATGGTCGTTTTTATTGCTTTTAAAATGTGCACAGTTCTATTGTTAGATTGACTCAACTGTAAATATCTCTTAGTGGGAATCGTGGATGTCCTGATGGAGTTCTTTCACTTATTTACATTTTAAGTTTCGGATCAATTATGACATTTCATTCCTCCTTAAAATTTTTAAAGTTGACTCCATAAAAGGAGATGCAAACCATAACCTTCTCTTCCGTTGATGTACTTAATTTAATAATAAAACATAATATTTGGAATAATATTTAACATCCATCAGCAAATGCATTCAATGACATGGTTTGTTTTTTCTCATACATAACAAAAAGCTTCGAACGATTGTCACATAAGTTTTTGATTGCATCCAGCCATTTTATAGTAATCCGATGTTTAGGAAACCGGTTAATGTTAATATAATGATTCGAGTATTATCTCAGGAGCCTCTCACTTCACAACTGACCAAAGAATAAAGCCCACGGGTTGCATATGAATCATAATTTAATATCATCAACATGAAACTTGGCTAAAATTCCACCGAAGATTAACTTATATTCAATTTTCTCTAGAAAATAACTGAAACCGATTAAAATTATCTCTACTTCTTTAACACGCCGTGTTACGCTATGACTAGTTGGATCGATAGAGGCCCATTATCACAAGAAAGAAAATTCCTTTCTTTCGTGGGAGACGAGGTTTCACAATTTGCGTGTATGTTATGTATTGAATGTTCGGATTTTTTTCCGTGTATTTAACACCACACTCGATTCACATTATAGAATAGCAAAACTGCAGTTGATTCTAAAGGTCATAATACTACGACATATAGCTCGAACTTTCGAAATTCATTCTAATCGATTTCGAATTCTATATCTACGGCAAGCTAAAGTTAGAATAAATCTTCGCACGAGCTGTAGTGAAGACCGTAAAAGAGAGCTATGCTTGCAAGTTTCATTTTATCATCTTCGGTCTTGGGATGCGTTTCTACAAAAAGTTGTCCTTCAAAAGATGAAAATTTTCCCATTATTGCATTATGATACTCCTACCTCTTCTTCGCAGAGAATGTGAGGGTACTTTCCAACAAAGAACCATGAACAGAATGTGTCTTTAACGATCGATTGACTATAAGTAGAAAATATTCAGCCGCAAAGTTGATACGAAAATGTACATGCATTTAAAGTATTCGATTTGAGGCAAAATTCTGCTCAGAAAGATTCCAGGAAGAAAACGTTTTTCACGCATTCTCAGAGGATTAATGTTCATTATGATCGCCTTTGAACTCCATTGGCATAGCAAAATAACATTAGAAATCATCGTGCGCATTTCAGAGTAAAAATCCATGTGAAGGAAAGTGTTTTAGATTGATATCTTTGAGGTTGATAGCCTTGAAATTAGTACTACTTCGACCGGCAGTGTGGTTTCTGCTGAATATTTTTTCTTGTAAATTGTCCCTCTTTGAACTATGCTAAGGTATGAGAAGCTAGATCCATTCCTGGATCAAAAGGACAGCTATAAAAACCTTTTGTTCATTTCCTCTATTCGTAGTATACTTGTGGTTGAACTACTCTAATTTCCCAAAGTATGGTGCTTGTAGTTTGACCCCAAGAATACATTAATTGCACGACTTCTAACATTCAAGACTTTTCAATCCTCTTCCTGGACCAATGATCTTTTAGGCTACCGCAATGTCCCCAGTTCGATCATTGATAAAATTGACCGTTCTCATAAGTAATATACGCGTACTTCTCATGTATCGGTGGTATCTTTGTTCATATTCTGCAAAATAATTCGTAATTATTGGGAAACTCCATCGAGAGAGAGGATTATTTTCTGAGGCTAAGAACGACCAGTCCCCTTGACGAACGTTGCGATAGTCGAAGTCTCTGTTACATAAGAATATGCAAGAAATTCAGCTGAATCCTTAGAATCATTCGTGGTAAAAAATGAGAGAATTCAATGTTCGGATCTGTAGCAGTTAGGAAATAAATTCTTCGTCAAATCGTAGGTTAGGACACTTAAGCTCATAATCACTTCGACTTTTCCAACGCCGATTTAATGAGCTGCAAGTTCAAAGTGCACTTTACGTTTGGTAAATCTATAACTTGATAGTATGAGAGTCGCTTCAAAGGTAGTGGCATTCGGTTTATTCCACATCTTGAATAAATAGGTAATCAATTACACGTTTCTTTTTTAGTTACATCAGCTATTTGGTGTTTTCGTAAGGGGAAGAGTATTTCGAAACTGGAATGTAAACATCAATGATTTATTAACAATCACGATGAGCGGGCAGTTCAAGAATTCTATACCGGAAAAGAGTTTTGGTTAATTTTCTCATAAAGATCGAAGAACACGTGATACAATCATCAAATGTTAAAATTATAGAAATTAACCCAAATTCAAAGAATATAAGCGTTTCGTTTGAATAGTGTCCTCGGATCGATTCGTGGTGACTCAGGCCGTAACGAACCATTCTAAACGCAGTTAGATCTCTTTCTTATAGCCTCGAAGCTTCATTCGCGCGGCAGATTTTGATTTAATCGATGCCGATCGTATGAAAATTCGACTAGATCATTCAATCAAGCCTTGTATTTTAATCTTAGCATTGGCGGAAAACTGTTGTTAGTCGTAAGGGGCACTTTGCATTGTCATGTTTAACCTCTTAAGTTCGGAGTCCATTTGAATGGCAAATTAAATGTACATATAGTAACATAAAATGTCTTCGCAACCTTAGCTAATTATTTCTAATTATATGAAATATGTTCTACATGTTACAAATAAAGTTCGGTCGGTTATCGTTAGGATTTCCTTGAGGATGCTTAAAAATTCTTATCATAACGGTATGCTTTAATTATATAATTGATAAAATATTATATAGAGAGCGTTTCAGTTTCCAACTCCATTCCTAGGATCTATTGAAGGACATAAGTAAGAATTAGAAACTTCACGACGCGTATAGTAGACCATTCGAAAATTGATTCCCCATAGAGTATCGAGTGGCATTTCAGCTTGCTGCCATATACTACCGAATTAAGATCCATTTCTCAATTTTTTTATTCTTAAGCAGCATCTTAACGAATACATAGGTTCCCATTATATATTTTATATCGGAAGGATTCTGATTAGCTTTCCGAAGATACTCGGCTGGGTCCGGACCGGAAGTCAATTAAATACTTGTTATATTTAATATTAATTCGGAGCGGCCGATGGACTATTTTAGTGATGTTATTTTAATGTAACTAGATTTTCTAGCGTAATGATATCGAATGTAACACTTGAATATAAAACTATGAAAATAGATTTCCGCCCGACTTTGACTCTAGTAGTACCTATCGTTCAAAATAAAAACTTATTTCATTAAATTTTAAATGATTTCTGATTACATAATGAACAATTTCAAAAATCATAATTTGAATTATGTCGCCGTATCAATACAATGCTTTTGTTTAAATTAATTATTTCGATATTTGGAATATCGACGTCAATGCAATGCTCAGGTCTCCAGTGAGTGGACACAAATTAACGCATGATAAATATGAATAAGCAGGATGTGCGGGAATGAGTGCACGATCGCTTTTATTCCAAGACCTAGATCTGCACGAATGCCCTAATTTAGATGCCTAAAATTGTACTCCTTGTGCAGATAGAAGTTAACATTTTATTTACCTTCATGTTACCCCGATCGTACCCAGTGAATAATCCTACTTTATAAAGAAAACACACCCTTCGCGTTTATCGATGGCACACTACTATTTCAATTGAGAAATTATATTAGAAAAGTCATAGGAACCACACAATGTTGATACCAAAAGACATGAAATTTCAATAGTGTTACGTTTTGATGTATGGTCGTTTTTATTGCTTTTAAAATGTGCACAGTTCTATTGTTAGATTGACTCAACTGTAAATATCTCTTAGTGGGAATCGTGGATGTCCTGATGGAGTTCTTTCACTTATTTACATTTTAAGTTTCGGATCAATTATGACATTTCATTCCTCCTTAAAATTTTTAAAGTTGACTCCATAAAAGGAGATGAAAACCATAACCTTCTCTTCCGTTGATGTACTTAATTTAATAATAAAACATAATATTTGGAATAATATTTAACATCCATCAGCAAATGCATTCAATGACATGGTTTGTTTTTTCTCATACATAACAAAAAGCTTCGAACGATTGTCACATAAGTTTTTGATTGCATCCAGCCATTTTATAGTAATCCGATGTTTAGGAAACCGGTTAATGTTAATATAATGATTCGAGTATTATCTCAGGAGCCTCTCACTTCACAACTGACCAAAGAATAAAGCCCACGGGTTGCATATGAATCATAATTTAATATCATCAACATGAAACTTGTCTAAAATTCCACCGAAGATTAACTTATATTCAATTTTCTCTAGAAAATAACTGAAACCGATTAAAATTATCTATACTTCTTTAACACGCCGTGTTACGCTATGACTAGTCGGATCGATAGAGGCCCATTATCACAAGAAAGAAAATTCCTTTCTTTCGTGGGAGACGAGGTTTCACAATTTGCGTGTATGTTATGTATTGAATGTTCGGATTTTTTTCCGTGTATTTAACACCACACTCGATTCACATTATAGAATAGCAAAACTGCAGTTGATTCTAAAGGTCATAATACTACGACATATAGCTCGAACTTTCGAAATTCATTCTAATCGATTTCGAATTCTATATCTACGGCAAGCTAAAGTTAGAATAAATCTTCGCACGAGCTGTAGTGAAGACCGTAAAAGAGAGCTATGCTTGCAAGTTTCATTTTATCATCTTCGGTCTTGGGATGCGTTTCTACAAAAAGTTGTCCTTCAAAAGATGAAAATTTTCCCATTATTGCATTATGATACTCCTACCTCTTCTTCGCAGAGAATGTGAGGGTACTTTCCAACAAAGAACCATGAACAGAATGTGTCTTTAACGATCGATTGACTATAAGTAGAAAATATTCAGCCGCAAAGTTGATACGAAAATGTACATGCATTTAAAGTATTCGATTTGAGGCAAAATTCTGCTCAGAATGATTCCAAAAAGAAAACGTTTTTCACGCATTATCAGAGGATTAATGTTCATTATGATCGCCTTTGAACTCCATTGGAATAGCCAAATAACATTAGAAATCATCGTGCGCATTTCAGAGTAAAAATCCATGTGAAGGAAAGTGTTTTAGATTGATATCTTTGAGGTTGATAGCCTTGAAATTAGTACTACTTCGACCGGCAGTGTGGTTTCTGCTGAATATTTTTTCTTGTAAATTGTCCCTCTTTGAACTATGCTAAGGTATGAGAAGCTAGATCCATTCCTGGATCAAAAGGACAGCTATAATAACCTTTTGTTCATTTCCTCTATTCGTAGTATACTTGTGGTTGAACTACTCTAATTTCCCAAAGTATGGTGCTTGTAGTTTGACCCCAAGAATACATTAATTGCACGACTTCTAACATTCAAGACTTTTCAATCCTCTTCCTGGACCAATGATCTTTTAGGCTACCGCAATGTCCCCAGTTCGATCATTGATAAAATTGACCGTTCTCATAAGTAATATACGCGTACTTCTCATGTATCGGTGGTATCTTTGTTCATATTCTGCAAAATAATTCGTAATTATTGGGAAATTCCATCGAGAGAGAGGATTATTTTCTGAGGCTAAGAACGACCAGTCCCCTTGACGAACGTTGCGATAGTCGAAGTCTCTGTTACATAAGAATATGCAAGAAATTCAGCTGAATCCTTAGAATCATTCGTGGTAAAAAATGAGAGAATTCAATGTTCGGATCTGTAGCAGTTAGGAAATAAATTCTTCGTCAAATCGTAGGTTAGGACACTTAAGCTCATAATCACTTCGACTTTTCCAACGCCGATTTAATGAGCTGCAAGTTCAAAGTGCACTTTACGTTTGGTAAATCTATAACTTGATAGTATGAGAGTCGCTTCAATGGTGATGGGATTTGGTTTATTCCACATCTTGAATAAATAGGTAATCAATTACACGTTTCTTTTTTAGTTACATCAGCTATTTGGTGTTTTCGTAAGGGGAAGAGTATTTCGAAACTGGAATGTAAACATCAATGATTTATTAACAATCATGATGAGCGGGCAGTTCAAGAATTCTATACCGGAAAAGAGTTTTGGTTAATTTTCTCATAAAGATCGAAGAACACGTGATACAATCATCAAATGTTAAAATTATAGAAATTAACCCAAATTCAAAGAATATAAGCGTTTCGTTTGAATAGTGTCCTCGGATCGATTCGTGGTGACTCAGGCCGTAACGAACCATTCTAAACGCAGTTAGATCTCTTTCTTATAGCCTCGAAGCTTCATTCGCGCGGCAGATTTTGATTTAATCGATGCCGATCGTATGAAAATTCGACTTGATCATTCAATCAAGCCTTGTATTTTAATCTTAGCATTGGCGGAAAACTGTTGTTAGTCGTAAGGGGCACTTTGCATTGTCATGTTTAACCTCTTAAGTTCGGAGTCCATTTGAATGGCAAATTAAATGTACATATAGTAACATAAAATGTCTTCGCAACCTTAGCTAATTATTTCTAATTATATGAAATATGTTCTACATGTTACAAATAAAGTTCGGTCGGTTATCGTTAGGATTTCCTTGAGGATGCTTAAAAATTCTTATCATAACGGTATGCTTTAATTATATAATTGATAAAATATTATATAGAGATCGTTTCAGTTTCCAACTCCATTCCTAGGATCTATTGAAGGACATAAGTAAGAATTAGAAACTTCACGACGCGTATAGTAGACCATTCGAAAATTGATTCCCCATAGAGTATCGAGTGGCATTTCAGCTTGCTGCCATATACTACCGAATTAAGATCCATTTCTCAATTTTTTTATTCTTAAGCAGCATCTTAACGAATACATAGGTTCCCATTATATATTTTATATCGGAAGGATTCTGATTAGCTTTCCGAAGATACTCGGCTGGGTCCGGACCGGAAGTCAATTAAATACTTGTTATATTTAATATTAATTCGGAGCGGCCGATGGACTATTTTAGTGATGTTATTTTAATGTAACTAGATTTTCTAGCGTAATGATATCGAATGTAACACTTGAATATAAAACTATGAAAATAGATTTCCGCCCGACTTTGACTCTAGTAGTACCTATCGTTCAAAATAAAAACTTATTTCATTAAATTTTAAATGATTTCTGATTACATAATGAACAATTTCAAAAATCATAATTTGAATTATGTCGCCGTATCAATACAATGCTTTTGTTTAAATTAATTATTTCGATATTTGGAATATCGACGTCAATGCAATGCTCAGGTCTCCAGTGAGTGGACACAAATTAACGCATGATAAATATGAATAAGCAGGATGTGCGGGAATGAGTGCACGATCGCTTTTATTCCAAGACCTAGATCTGCACGAATGCCCTAATTTAGATGCCTAAAATTGTACTCCTTGTGCAGATAGAAGTTAACATTTTATTTACCTTCATGTTACCCCGATCGTACCCAGTGAATAATCCTACTTTATAAAGAAAACACACCCTTCGCGTTTATCGATGGCACACTACTATTTCAATTGAGAAATTATATTAGAAAAGTCATAGGAACCACACAATGTTGATACCAAAAGACATGAAATTTCAATAGTGTTACGTTTTGATGTATGGTCGTTTTTATTGCTTTTAAAATGTGCACAGTTCTATTGTTAGATTGACTCAACTGTAAATATCTCTTAGTGGGAATCGTGGATGTCCTGATGGAGTTCTTTCACTTATTTACATTTTAAGTTTCGGATCAATTATGACATTTCATTCCTCCTTAAAATTTTTAAAGTTGACTCCATAAAAGGAGATGAAAACCATAACCTTCTCTTCCGTTGATGTACTTAATTTAATAATAAAACATAATATTTGGAATAATATTTAACATCCATCAGCAAATGCATTCAATGACATGGTTTGTTTTTTCTCATACATAACAAAAAGCTTCGAACGATTGTCACATAAGTTTTTGATTGCATCCAGCCATTTTATAGTAATCCGATGTTTAGGAAACCGGTTAATGTTAATATAATGATTCGAGTATTATCTCAGGAGCCTCTCACTTCACAACTGACCAAAGAATAAAGCCCACGGGTTGCATATGAATCATAATTTAATATCATCAACATGAAACTTGTCTAAAATTCCACCGAAGATTAACTTATATTCAATTTTCTCTAGAAAATAACTGAAACCGATTAAAATTATCTATACTTCTTTAACACGCCGTGTTACGCTATGACTAGTCGGATCGATAGAGGCCCATTATCACAAGAAAGAAAATTCCTTTCTTTCGTGGGAGACGAGGTTTCACAATTTGCGTGTATGTTATGTATTGAATGTTCGGATTTTTTTCCGTGTATTTAACACCACACTCGATTCACATTATAGAATAGCAAAACTGCAGTTGATTCTAAAGGTCATAATACTACGACATATAGCTCGAACTTTCGAAATTCATTCTAATCGATTTCGAATTCTATATCTACGGCAAGCTAAAGTTAGAATAAATCTTCGCACGAGCTGTAGTGAAGACCGTAAAAGAGAGCTATGCTTGCAAGTTTCATTTTATCATCTTCGGTCTTGGGATGCGTTTCTACAAAAAGTTGTCCTTCAAAAGATGAATATTTTCCCATTATTGCATTATGATACTCCTACCTCTTCTTCGCAGAGAATGTGAGGGCACTTTCCAACTAAGAACCATGAACAGAATGTGTCTTTAACGATCGATTGACTATAAGTAGAAAATATTCAGCCGCAAAGTTGATACGAAAATGTACATGCATTTAAAGTATTCGATTTGAGGCAAAATTCTGCTCAGAAAGATTCCAGGAAGAAAACGTTTTTCACGCATTCTCAGAGGATTAATGTTCATTATGATCGCCTTTGAACTCCATTGGCATAGCCAAATAACATTAGAAATCATCGTGCGCATTTCAGAGTAAAAATCCATGTGAAGGAAAGTGTTTTAGATTGATATCTTTGAGGTTGATAGCCTTGAAATTAGTACTACTTCGACCGGCAGTGTGGTTTCTGCTGAATATTTTTTCTTGTAAATTGTCCCTCTTTGAACTATGCTAAGGTATGAGAAGCTAGATCCATCCCTGGATCAAAAGGACAGCTATAAAAACCTTTTGTTCATTTCCTCTATTCGTAGTATACTTGTGGTTGAACTACTCTAATTTCCCAAAGTATGGTGCTTGTAGTTTGACCCCAAGAATACATTAATTGCACGACTTCTAACATTCAAGACTTTTTAATCCTCTTCCTGGACCAATGATCTTTTAGGCTACCGCAATGTCCCCAGTTCGATCATTGATAAAATTGACCGTTCTCATAAGTAATATACGCGTACTTCTCATGTATCGGTGGTATCTTTGTTCATATTCTGCAAAATAATTCGTAATTATTGGGAAACTCCATCGAGAGAGAGGATTATTTTCTGAGGCTAAGAACGACCAGTCCCCTTGACGAACGTTGCGATAGTCGAAGTCTCTGTTACATAAGAATATGCAAGAAATTCAGCTGAATCCTTAGAATCATTCGTGGTAAAAAATGAGAGAATTCAATGTTCGGATCTGTAGCAGTTAGGAAATAAATTCTTCGTCAAATCGTAGGTTAGGACACTTAAGCTCATAATCACTTCGACTTTTCCAACGCCGATTTAATGAGCTGCAAGTTCAAAGTGCACTTTACGTTTGGTAAATCTATAACTTGATAGTATGAGAGTCGCTTCAATGGTGATGGGATTTGGTTTATTCCACATCTTGAATAAATAGGTAATCAATTACACGTTTCTTTTTTAGTTACATCAGCTATTTGGTGTTTTCGTAAGGGGAAGAGTATTTCGAAACTGGAATGTAAACATCAATGATTTATTAACAATCATGATGAGCGGGCAGTTCAAGAATTCTATACCGGAAAAGAGTTTTGGTTAATTTTCTCATAAAGATCGAAGAACACGTGATACAATCATCAAATGTTAAAATTATAGAAATTAACCCAAATTCAAAGAATATAAGCGTTTCGTTTGAATAGTGTCCTCGGATCGATTCGTGGTGACTCAGGCCGTAACGAACCATTCTAAACGCAGTTAGATCTCTTTCTTATAGCCTCGAAGCTTCATTCGCGCGGCAGATTTTGATTTAATCGATGCCGATCGTATGAAAATTCGACTTGATCATTCAATCAAGCCTTGTATTTTAATCTTAGCATTGGCGGAAAACTGTTGTTAGTCGTAAGGGGCACTTTGCATTGTCATGTTTAACCTCTTAAGTTCGGAGTCCATTTGAATGGCAAATTAAATGTACATATAGTAACATAAAATGTCTTCGCAACCTTAGCTAATTATTTCTAATTATATGAAATATGTTCTACATGTTACAAATAAAGTTCGGTCGGTTATCGTTAGGATTTCCTTGAGGATGCTTAAAAATTCTTATCATAACGGTATGCTTTAATTATATAATTGATAAAATATTATATAGAGAGCGTTTCAGTTTCCAACTCCATTCCTAGGATCTATTGAAGGACATAAGTAAGAATTAGAAACTTCACGACGCGTATAGTAGACCATTCGAAAATTGATTCCCCATAGAGTATCGAGTGGCATTTCAGCTTGCTGCCATATACTACCGAATTAAGATCCATTTCTCAATTTTTTTATTCTTAAGCAGCATCTTAACGAATACATAGGTTCCCATTATATATTTTATATCGGAAGGATTCTGATTAGCTTTCCGAAGATACTCGGCTGGGTCCGGACCGGAAGTCAATTAAATACTTGTTATATTTAATATTAATTCGGAGCGGCCGATGGACTATTTTAGTGATGTTATTTTAATGTAACTAGATTTTCTAGCGTAATGATATCGAATGTAACACTTGAATATAAAACTATGAAAATAGATTTCCGCCCGACTTTGACTCTAGTAGTACCTATCGTTCAAAATAAAAACTTATTTCATTAAATTTTAAATGATTTCTGATTACATAATGAACAATTTCAAAAATCATAATTTGAATTATGTCGCCGTATCAATACAATGCTTTTGTTTAAATTAATTATTTCGATATTTGGAATATCGACGTCAATGCAATGCTCAGGTCTCCAGTGAGTGGACACAAATTAACGCATGATAAATATGAATAAGCAGGATGTGCGGGAATGAGTGCACGATCGCTTTTATTCCAAGACCTAGATCTGCACGAATGCCCTAATTTAGATGCCTAAAATTGTACTCCTTGTGCAGATAGAAGTTAACATTTTATTTACCTTCATGTTACCCCGATCGTACCCAGTGAATAATCCTACTTTATAAAGAAAACACACCCTTCGCGTTTATCGATGGCACACTACTATTTCAATTGAGAAATTATATTAGAAAAGTCATAGGAACCACACAATGTTGATACCAAAAGACATGAAATTTCAATAGTGTTACGTTTTGATGTATGGTCGTTTTTATTGCTTTTAAAATGTGCACAGTTCTATTGTTAGATTGACTCAACTGTAAATATCTCTTAGTGGGAATCGTGGATGTCCTGATGGAGTTCTTTCACTTATTTACATTTTAAGTTTCGGATCAATTATGACATTTCATTCCTCCTTAAAATTTTTAAAGTTGACTCCATAAAAGGAGATGAAAACCATAACCTTCTCTTCCGTTGATGTACTTAATTTAATAATAAAACATAATATTTGGAATAATATTTAACATCCATCAGCAAATGCATTCAATGACATGGTTTGTTTTTTCTCATACATAACAAAAAGCTTCGAACGATTGTCACATAAGTTTTTGATTGCATCCAGCCATTTTATAGTAATCCGATGTTTAGGAAACCGGTTAATGTTAATATAATGATTCGAGTATTATCTCAGGAGCCTCTCACTTCACAACTGACCAAAGAATAAAGCCCACGGGTTGCATATGAATCATAATTTAATATCATCAACATGAAACTTGTCTAAAATTCCACCGAAGATTAACTTATATTCAATTTTCTCTAGAAAATAACTGAAACCGATTAAAATTATCTATACTTCTTTAACACGCCGTGTTACGCTATGACTAGTCGGATCGATAGAGGCCCATTATCACAAGAAAGAAAATTCCTTTCTTTCGTGGGAGACGAGGTTTCACAATTTGCGTGTATGTTATGTATTGAATGTTCGGATTTTTTTCCGTGTATTTAACACCACACTCGATTCACATTATAGAATAGCAAAACTGCAGTTGATTCTAAAGGTCATAATACTACGACATATAGCTCGAACTTTCGAAATTCATTCTAATCGATTTCGAATTCTATATCTACGGCAAGCTAAAGTTAGAATAAATCTTCGCACGAGCTGTAGTGAAGACCGTAAAAGAGAGCTATGCTTGCAAGTTTCATTTTATCATCTTCGGTCTTGGGATGCGTTTCTACAAAAAGTTGTCCTTCAAAAGATGAAAATTTTCCCATTATTGCATTATGATACTCCTACCTCTTCTTCGCAGAGAATGTGAGGGTACTTTCCAACAAAGAACCATGAACAGAATGTGTCTTTAACGATCGATTGACTATAAGTAGAAAATATTCAGCCGCAAAGTTGATACGAAAATGTACATGCATTTAAAGTATTCGATTTGAGGCAAAATTCTGCTCAGAATGATTCCAGAAAGAAAACGTTTTTCACGCATTGTCAGATTATTAATGTTCATTATGATCGCCTTTGAACTCCATTGGCATAGCCAAATAACATTAGAAATCATCGTGCGCATTTCAGAGTAAAAATCCATGTGAAGGAAAGTGTTTTAGATTGATATCTTTGAGGTTGATAGCCTTGAAATTAGTACTACTTCGACCGGCAGTGTGGTTTCTGCTGAATATTTTTTCTTGTAAATTGTCCCTCTTTGAACTATGCTAAGGTATGAGAAGCTAGATCCATTCCTGGATCAAAAGGACAGCTATAAAAACCTTTTGTTCATTTCCTCTATTCGTAGTATACTTGTGGTTGAACTACTCTAATTTCCCAAAGTATGGTGCTTGTAGTTTGACCCCAAGAATACATTAATTGCACGACTTCTAACATTCAAGACTTTTCAATCCTCTTCCTGGACCAATGATCTTTTAGGCTACCGCAATGTCCCCAGTTCGATCATTGATAAAATTGACCGTTCTCATAAGTAATATACGCGTACTTCTCATGTATCGGTGGTATCTTTGTTCATATTCTGCAAAATAATTCGTAATTATTGGGAAATTCCATCGAGAGAGAGGATTATTTTCTGAGGCTAAGAACGACCAGTCCCCTTGACGAACGTTGCGATAGTCGAAGTCTCTGTTACATAAGAATATGCAAGAAATTCAGCTGAATCCTTAGAATCATTCGTGGTAAAAAATGACAGAATTCAATGTTCGGATCTGTAGCAGTTAGGAAATAAGTTCTTCGTCAAATCGTAGGTTAGGACACTTAAGCTCATAATCACTTCGACTTTTCCAACGCCGATTTAATGAGCTGCAAGTTCAAAGTGCACTTTACGTTTGGTAAATCTATAACTTGATAGTATGAGAGTCGCTTCAAAGGTAGGGGCATTCGGTTTATTCCACATCTTGAATAAATAGGTAATCAATTACACGTTTCTTTTTTAGTTACATCAGCTATTTGGTGTTTTCGTAAGGGGAAGAGTATTTCGAAACTGGAATGTAAACATCAATGATTTATTAACAATCATGATGAGCGGGCAGTTCAAGAATTCTATACTGGAAAAGAGTTTTGGTTAATTTTCTCATAAAGATCGAAGAACACGTGATACAATCATCAAATGTTAAAATTATAGAAATTAACCCAAATTCAAAGAATATAAGCGTTTCGTTTGAATAGTGTCCTCGGATCAATTCGTGGCGACTCAGGCCGTAACGAACCATTCTAAACGCAGTTAGATCTCTTTCTTATAGCCTCGAAGCTTCATTCGCGCGGCAGATTTTGATTTAATCGATGCCGATCGTATGAAAATTCGACTTGATCATTCAATCAAGCCTTGTATTTTAATCTTAGCATTGGCGGAAAACTGTTGTTAGACGTAAGGGGCACTTTGCATTGTCATGTTTAACCTCTTAAGTTCGGAGTCCATTTGAATGGCAAATTAAATGTACATATAGTAACATAAAATGTCTTCGCAACCTTAGCTAATTATTTCTAATTATATGAAATATGTTCTACATGTTACAAATAAAGTTCGGTCGGTTATCGTTAGGATTTCCTTGAGGATGCTTAAAAATTCTTATCATAACGGTATGCTTTAATTATATAATTGATAAAATATTATATAGAGAGCGTTTCAGTTTCCAACTCCATTCCTAGGATCTATTGAAGGACATAAGTAAGAATTAGAAACTTCACGACGCGTATAGTAGACCATTCGAAAATTGATTCCCCATAGAGTATCGAGTGGCATTTCAGCTTGCTGCCATATACTACCGAATTAAGATCCATTTCTCAATTTTTTTATTCTTAAGCAGCATCTTAACGAATACATAGGTTCCCATTATATATTTTATATCGGAAGGATTCTGATTAGCTTTCCGAAGATACTCGGCTGGGTCCGGACCGGAAGTCAATTAAATACTTGTTATATTTAATATTAATTCGGAGCGGCCGATGGACTATTTTAGTGATGTTATTTTAATGTAACTAGATTTTCTAGCGTAATGATATCGAATGTAACACTTGAATATAAAACTATGAAAATAGATTTCCGCCCGACTTTGACTCTAGTAGTACCTATCGTTCAAAATAAAAACTTATTTCATTAAATTTTAAATGATTTCTGATTACATAATGAACAATTTCAAAAATCATAATTTGAATTATGTCGCCGTATCAATACAATGCTTTTGTTTAAATTAATTATTTCGATATTTGGAATATCGACGTCAATGCAATGCTCAGGTCTCCAGTGAGTGGACACAAATTAACGCATGATAAATATGAATAAGCAGGATGTGCGGGAATGAGTGCACGATCGCTTTTATTCCAAGACCTAGATCTGCACGAATGCCCTAATTTAGATGCCTAAAATTGTACTCCTTGTGCAGATAGAAGTTAACATTTTATTTACCTTCATGTTACCCCGATCGTACCCAGTGAATAATCCTACTTTATAAAGAAAACACACCCTTCGCGTTTATCGATGGCACACTACTATTTCAATTGAGAAATTATATTAGAAAAGTCATAGGAACCACACAATGTTGATACCAAAAGACATGAAATTTCAATAGTGTTACGTTTTGATGTATGGTCGTTTTTATTGCTTTTAAAATGTGCACAGTTCTATTGTTAGATTGACTCAACTGTAAATATCTCTTAGTGGGAATCGTGGATGTCCTGATGGAGTTCTTTCACTTATTTACATTTTAAGTTTCGGATCAATTATGACATTTCATTCCTCCTTAAAATTTTTAAAGTTGACTCCATAAAAGGAGATGAAAACCATAACCTTCTCTTCCGTTGATGTACTTAATTTAATAATAAAACATAATATTTGGAATAATATTTAACATCCATCAGCAAATGCATTCAATGACATGGTTTGTTTTTTCTCACACATAACAAAAAGCTTCGAACGATTGTCACATAAGTTTTTGATTGCATCCAGCCATTTTATAGTAATCCGATGTTTAGGAAACCGGTTAATGTTAATATAATGATTCGAGTATTATCTCAGGAGCCTCTCACTTCACAACTGACCAAAGAATAAAGCCCACGGGTTGCATATGAATCATAATTTAATATCATCAACATGAAACTTGTCTAAAATTCCACCGAAGATTAACTTATATTCAATTTTCTCTAGAAAATAACTGAAACCGATTAAAATTATCTATACTTCTTTAACACGCCGTGTTACGCTATGACTAGTCGGATCGATAGAGGCCCATTATCACAAGAAAGAAAATTCCTTTCTTTCGTGGGAGACGAGGTTTCACAATTTGCGTGTATGTTATGTATTGAATGTTCGGATTTTTTTCCGTGTATTTAACACCACACTCGATTCACATTATAGAATAGCAAAACTGCAGTTGATTCTAAAGGTCATAATACTACGACATATAGCTCGAACTTTCGAAATTCATTCTAATCGATTTCGAATTCTATATCTACGGCAAGCTAAAGTTAGAATAAATCTTCGCACGAGCTGTAGTGAAGACCGTAAAAGAGAGCTATGCTTGCAAGTTTCATTTTATCATCTTCGGTCTTGGGATGCGTTTCTACAAAAAGTTGTCCTTCAAAAGATGAAAATTTTCCCATTATTGCATTATGATACTCCTACCTCTTCTTCGCAGAGAATGTGAGGGTACTTTCCAACAAAGAACCATGAACAGAATGTGTCTTTAACGATCGATTGACTATAAGTAGAAAATATTCAGCCGCAAAGTTGATACGAAAATGTACATGCATTTAAAGTATTCGATTTGAGGCAAAATTCTGCTCAGAAAGATTCCAGGAAGAAAACGTTTTTCACGCATTCTCAGAGGATTAATGTTCATTATGATCGCCTTTGAACTCCATTGGCATAGCAAAATAACATTAGAAATCATCGTGCGCATTTCAGAGTAAAAATCCATGTGAAGGAAAGTGTTTTAGATTGATATCTTTGAGGTTGATAGCCTTGAAATTAGTACTACTTCGACCGGCAGTGTGGTTTCTGCTGAATATTTTTTCTTGTAAATTGTCCCTCTTTGAACTATGCTAAGGTATGAGAAGCTAGATCCATTCCTGGATCAAAAGGACAGCTATAAAAACCTTTTGTTCATTTCCTCTATTCGTAGTATACTTGTGGTTGAACTACTCTAATTTCCCAAAGTATGGTGCTTGTAGTTTGACCCCAAGAATACATTAATTGCACGACTTCTAACATTCAAGACTTTTCAATCCTCTTCCTGGACCAATGATCTTTTAGGCTACCGCAATGTCCCCAGTTCGATCATTGATAAAATTGACCGTTCTCATAAGTAATATACGCGTACTTCTCATGTATCGGTGGTATCTTTGTTCATATTCTGCAAAATAATTCGTAATTATTGGGAAACTCCATCGAGAGAGAGGATTATTTTCTGAGGCTAAGAACGACCAGTCCCCTTGACGAACGTTGCGATAGTCGAAGTCTCTGTTACATAAGAATATGCAAGAAATTCAGCTGAATCCTTAGAATCATTCGTGGTAAAAAATGAGAGAATTCAATGTTCGGATCTGTAGCAGTTAGGAAATAAATTCTTCGTCAAATCGTAGGTTAGGACACTTAAGCTCATAATCACTTCGACTTTTCCAACGCCGATTTAATGAGCTGCAAGTTCAAAGTGCACTTTACGTTTGGTAAATCTATAACTTGATAGTATGAGAGTCGCTTCAAAGGTAGTGGCATTCGGTTTATTCCACATCTTGAATAAATAGGTAATCAATTACACGTTTCTTTTTTAGTTACATCAGCTATTTGGTGTTTTCGTAAGGGGAAGAGTATTTCGAAACTGGAATGTAAACATCAATGATTTATTAACAATCACGATGAGCGGGCAGTTCAAGAATTCTATACCGGAAAAGAGTTTTGGTTAATTTTCTCATAAAGATCGAAGAACACGTGATACAATCATCAAATGTTAAAATTATAGAAATTAACCCAAATTCAAAGAATATAAGCGTTTCGTTTGAATAGTGTCCTCGGATCGATTCGTGGTGACTCAGGCCGTAACGAACCATTCTAAACGCAGTTAGATCTCTTTCTTATAGCCTCGAAGCTTCATTCGCGCGGCAGATTTTGATTTAATCGATGCCGATCGTATGAAAATTCGACTAGATCATTCAATCAAGCCTTGTATTTTAATCTTAGCATTGGCGGAAAACTGTTGTTAGACGTAAGGGGCACTTTGCATTGTCATGTTTAACCTCTTAAGTTCGGAGTCCATTTGAATGGCAAATTAAATGTACATATAGTAACATAAAATGTCTTCGCAACCTTAGCTAATTATTTCTAATTATATGAAATATGTTCTACATGTTACAAATAAAGTTCGGTCGGTTATCGTTAGGATTTCCTTGAGGATGCTTAAAAATTCTTATCATAACGGTATGCTTTAATTATATAATTGATAAAATATTATATAGAGAGCGTTTCAGTTTCCAACTCCATTCCTAGGATCTATTGAAGGACATAAGTAAGAATTAGAAACTTCACGACGCGTATAGTAGACCATTCGAAAATTGATTCCCCATAGAGTATCGAGTGGCATTTCAGCTTGCTGCCATATACTACCGAATTAAGATCCATTTCTCAATTTTTTTATTCTTAAGCAGCATCTTAACGAATACATAGGTTCCCATTATATATTTTATATCGGAAGGATTCTGATTAGCTTTCCGAAGATACTCGGCTGGGTCCGGACCGGAAGTCAATTAAATACTTGTTATATTTAATATTAATTCGGAGCGGCCGATGGACTATTTTAGTGATGTTATTTTAATGTAACTAGATTTTCTAGCGTAATGATATCGAATGTAACACTTGAATATAAAACTATGAAAATAGATTTCCGCCCGACTTTGACTCTAGTAGTACCTATCGTTCAAAATAAAAACTTATTTCATTAAATTTTAAATGATTTCTGATTACATAATGAACAATTTCAAAAATCATAATTTGAATTATGTCGCCGTATCAATACAATGCTTTTGTTTAAATTAATTATTTCGATATTTGGAATATCGACGTCAATGCAATGCTCAGGTCTCCAGTGAGTGGACACAAATTAACGCATGATAAATATGAATAAGCAGGATGTGCGGGAATGAGTGCACGATCGCTTTTATTCCAAGACCTAGATCTGCACGAATGCCCTAATTTAGATGCCTAAAATTGTACTCCTTGTGCAGATAGAAGTTAACATTTTATTTACCTTCATGTTACCCCGATCGTACCCAGTGAATAATCCTACTTTATAAAGAAAACACACCCTTCGCGTTTATCGATGGCACACTACTATTTCAATTGAGAAATTATATTAGAAAAGTCATAGGAACCACACAATGTTGATACCAAAAGACATGAAATTTCAATAGTGTTACGTTTTGATGTATGGTCGTTTTTATTGCTTTTAAAATGTGCACAGTTCTATTGTTAGATTGACTCAACTGTAAATATCTCTTAGTGGGAATCGTGGATGTCCTGATGGAGTTCTTTCACTTATTTACATTTTAAGTTTCGGATCAATTATGACATTTCATTCCTCCTTAAAATTTTTAAAGTTGACTCCATAAAAGGAGATGAAAACCATAACCTTCTCTTCCGTTGATGTACTTAATTTAATAATAAAACATAATATTTGGAATAATATTTAACATCCATCAGCAAATGCATTCAATGACATGGTTTGTTTTTTCTCATACATAACAAAAAGCTTCGAACGATTGTCACATAAGTTTTTGATTGCATCCAGCCATTTTATAGTAATCCGATGTTTAGGAAACCGGTTAATGTTAATATAATGATTCGAGTATTATCTCAGGAGCCTCTCACTTCACAACTGACCAAAGAATAAAGCCCACGGGTTGCATATGAATCATAATTTAATATCATCAACATGAAACTTGTCTAAAATTCCACCGAAGATTAACTTATATTCAATTTTCTCTAGAAAATAACTGAAACCGATTAAAATTATCTATACTTCTTTAACACGCCGTGTTACGCTATGACTAGTCGGATCGATAGAGGCCCATTATCACAAGAAAGAAAATTCCTTTCTTTCGTGAGAGACGAGGTTTCACAATTTGCGTGTATGTTATGTATTGAATGTTCGGATTTTTTTCCGTGTATTTAACACCACACTCGATTCACATTATAGAATAGCAAAACTGCAGTTGATTCTAAAGGTCATAATACTACGACATATAGCTCGAACTTTCGAAATTCATTCTAATCGATTTCGAATTCTATATCTACGGCAAGCTAAAGTTAGAATAAATCTTCGCACGAGCTGTAGTGAAGACCGTAAAAGAGAGCTATGCTTGCAAGTTTCATTTTATCATCTTCGGTCTTGGGATGCGTTTCTACAAAAAGTTGTCCTTCAAAAGATGAAAATTTTCCCATTATTGCATTATGATACTCCTACCTCTTCTTCGCAGAGAATGTGAGGGCACTTTCCAACAAAGAACCATGAACAGAATGTGTCTTTAACGATCGATTGACTATAAGTAGAAAATATTCAGCCGCAAAGTTGATACGAAAATGTACATGCATTTAAAGTATTCGATTTGAGGCAAAATTCTGCTCAGAATGATTCCAAAAAGAAAACGTTTTTCACGCATTATCAGAGGATTAATGTTCATTATGATCGCCTTTGAACTCCATTGGAATAGCCAAATAACATTAGAAATCATCGTGCGCATTTCAGAGTAAAAATCCATGTGAAGGAAAGTGTTTTAGATTGATATCTTTGAGGTTGATAGCCTTGAAATTAGTACTACTTCGACCGGCAGTGTGGTTTCTGCTGAATATTTTTTCTTGTAAATTGTCCCTCTTTGAACTATGCTAAGGTATGAGAAGCTAGATCCATTCCTGGATCAAAAGGACAGCTATAATAACCTTTTGTTCATTTCCTCTATTCGTAGTATACTTGTGGTTGAACTACTCTAATTTCCCAAAGTATGGTGCTTGTAGTTTGACCCCAAGAATACATTAATTGCACGACTTCTAACATTCAAGACTTTTCAATCCTCTTCCTGGACCAATGATCTTTTAGGCTACCGCAATGTCCCCAGTTCGATCATTGATAAAATTGACCGTTCTCATAAGTAATATACGCGTACTTCTCATGTATCGGTGGTATCTTTGTTCATATTCTGCAAAATAATTCGTAATTATTGGGAAATTCCATCGAGAGAGAGGATTATTTTCTGAGGCTAAGAACGACCAGTCCCCTTGACGAACGTTGCGATAGTCGAAGTCTCTGTTACATAAGAATATGCAAGAAATTCAGCTGAATCCTTAGAATCATTCGTGGTAAAAAATGAGAGAATTCAATGTTCGGATCTGTAGCAGTTAGGAAATAAATTCTTCGTCAAATCGTAGGTTAGGACACTTAAGCTCATAATCACTTCGACTTTTCCAACGCCGATTTAATGAGCTGCAAGTTCAAAGTGCACTTTACGTTTGGTAAATCTATAACTTGATAGTATGAGAGTCGCTTCAATGGTGATGGGATTTGGTTTATTCCACATCTTGAATAAATAGGTAATCAATTACACGTTTCTTTTTTAGTTACATCAGCTATTTGGTGTTTTCGTAAGGGGAAGAGTATTTCGAAACTGGAATGTTAACATCAATGATTTATTAACAATCATGATGAGCGGGCAGTTCAAGAATTCTATACCGGAAAAGAGTTTTGGTTAATTTTCTCATAAAGATCGAAGAACACGTGATACAATCATCAAATGTTAAAATTATAGAAATTAACCCAAATTCAAAGAATATAAGCGTTTCGTTTGAATAGTGTCCTCGGATCGATTCGTGGCGACTCAGGCCGTAACGAACCATTCTAAACGCAGTTAGATCTCTTTCTTATAGCCTCGAAGCTTCATTCGCGCGGCAGATTTTGATTTAATCGATGCCGATCGTATGAAAATTCGACTTGATCATTCAATCAAGCCTTGTATTTTAATCTTAGCATTGGCGGAAAACTGTTGTTAGACGTAAGGGGCACTTTGCATTGTCATGTTTAACCTCTTAAGTTCGGAGTCCATTTGAATGGCAAATTAAATGTACATATAGTAACATAAAATGTCTTCGCAACCTTAGCTAATTATTTCTAATTATATGAAATATGTTCTACATGTTACAAATAAAGTTCGGTCGGTTATCGTTAGGATTTCCTTGAGGATGCTTAAAAATTCTTATCATAACGGTATGCTTTAATTATATAATTGATAAAATATTATATAGAGATCGTTTCAGTTTCCAACTCCATTCCTAGGATCTATTGAAGGACATAAGTAAGAATTAGAAACTTCACGACGCGTATAGTAGACCATTCGAAAATTGATTCCCCATAGAGTATCGAGTGGCATTTCAGCTTGCTGCCATATACTACCGAATTAAGATCCATTTCTCAATTTTTTTATTCTTAAGCAGCATCTTAACGAATACATAGGTTCCCATTATATATTTTATATCGGAAGGATTCTGATTAGCTTTCCGAAGATACTCGGCTGGGTCCGGACCGGAAGTCAATTAAATACTTGTTATATTTAATATTAATTCGGAGCGGCCGATGGACTATTTTAGTGATGTTATTTTAATGTAACTAGATTTTCTAGCGTAATGATATCGAATGTAACACTTGAATATAAAACTATGAAAATAGATTTCCGCCCGACTTTGACTCTAGTAGTACCTATCGTTCAAAATAAAAACTTATTTCATTAAATTTTAAATGATTTCTGATTACATAATGAACAATTTCAAAAATCATAATTTGAATTATGTCGCCGTATCAATACAATGCTTTTGTTTAAATTAATTATTTCGATATTTGGAATATCGACGTCAATGCAATGCTCAGGTCTCCAGTGAGTGGACACAAATTAACGCATGATAAATATGAATAAGCAGGATGTGCGGGAATGAGTGCACGATCGCTTTTATTCCAAGACCTAGATCTGCACGAATGCCCTAATTTAGATGCCTAAAATTGTACTCCTTGTGCAGATAGAAGTTAACATTTTATTTACCTTCATGTTACCCCGATCGTACCCAGTGAATAATCCTACTTTATAAAGAAAACACACCCTTCGCGTTTATCGATGGCACACTACTATTTCAATTGAGAAATTATATTAGAAAAGTCATAGGAACCACACAATGTTGATACCAAAAGACATGAAATTTCAATAGTGTTACGTTTTGATGTATGGTCGTTTTTATTGCTTTTAAAATGTGCACAGTTCTATTGTTAGATTGACTCAACTGTAAATATCTCTTAGTGGGAATCGTGGATGTCCTGATGGAGTTCTTTCACTTATTTACATTTTAAGTTTCGGATCAATTATGACATTTCATTCCTCCTTAAAATTTTTAAAGTTGACTCCATAAAAGGAGATGAAAACCATAACCTTCTCTTCCGTTGATGTACTTAATTTAATAATAAAACATAATATTTGGAATAATATTTAACATCCATCAGCAAATGCATTCAATGACATGGTTTGTTTTTTCTCATACATAACAAAAAGCTTCGAACGATTGTCACATAAGTTTTTGATTGCATCCAGCCATTTTATAGTAATCCGATGTTTAGGAAACCGGTTAATGTTAATATAATGATTCGAGTATTATCTCAGGAGCCTCTCACTTCACAACTGACCAAAGAATAAAGCCCACGGGTTGCATATGAATCATAATTTAATATCATCAACATGAAACTTGTCTAAAATTCCACCGAAGATTAACTTATATTCAATTTTCTCTAGAAAATAACTGAAACCGATTAAAATTATCTATACTTCTTTAACACGCCGTGTTACGCTATGACTAGTCGGATCGATAGAGGCCCATTATCACAAGAAAGAAAATTCCTATCTTTCGTGAGAGACGAGGTTTCACAATTTGCGTGTATGTTATGTATTGAATGTTCGGATTTTTTTCCGTGTATTTAACACCACACTCGATTCACATTATAGAATAGCAAAACTGCAGTTGATTCTAAAGGTCATAATACTACGACATATAGCTCGAACTTTCGAAATTCATTCTAATCGATTTCGAATTCTATATCTACGGCAAGCTAAAGTTAGAATAAATCTTCGCACGAGCTGTAGTGAAGACCGTAAAAGAGAGCTATGCTTGCAAGTTTCATTTTATCATCTTCGGTCTTGGGATGCGTTTCTACAAAAAGTTGTCCTTCAAAAGATGAAAATTTTCCCATTATTGCATTATGATACTCCTACCTCTTCTTCGCAGAGAATGTGAGGGCACTTTCCAACAAAGAACCATGAACAGAATGTGTCTTTAACGATCGATTGACTATAAGTAGAAAATATTCAGCCGCAAAGTTGATACGAAAATGTACATGCATTTAAAGTATTCGATTTGAGGCAAAATTCTGCTCAGAATGATTCCAAAAAGAAAACGTTTTTCACGCATTATCAGAGGATTAATGTTCATTATGATCGCCTTTGAACTCCATTGGAATAGCCAAATAACATTAGAAATCATCGTGCGCATTTCAGAGTAAAAATCCATGTGAAGGAAAGTGTTTTAGATTTATATCTTTGAGGTTGATAGCCTTGAAATTAGTACTACTTCGACCGGCAGTGTGGTTTCTGCTGAATATTTTTTCTTGTAAATTGTCCCTCTTTGAACTATGCTAAGGTATGAGAAGCTAGATCCATTCCTGGATCAAAAGGACAGCTATAATAACCTTTTGTTCATTTCCTCTATTCGTAGTATACTTGTGGTTGAACTACTCTAATTTCCCAAAGTATGGTGCTTGTAGTTTGACCCCAAGAATACATTAATTGCACGACTTCTAACATTCAAGACTTTTCAATCCTCTTCCTGGACCAATGATCTTTTAGGCTACCGCAATGTCCCCAGTTCGATCATTGATAAAATTGACCGTTCTCATAAGTAATATACGCGTACTTCTCATGTATCGGTGGTATCTTTGTTCATATTCTGCAAAATAATTCGTAATTATTGGGAAATTCCATCGAGAGAGAGGATTATTTTCTGAGGCTAAGAACGACCAGTCCCCTTGACGAACGTTGCGATAGTCGAAGTCTCTGTTACATAAGAATATGCAAGAAATTCAGCTGAATCCTTAGAATCATTCGTGGTAAAAAATGAGAGAATTCAATGTTCGGATCTGTAGCAGTTAGGAAATAAATTCTTCGTCAAATCGTAGGTTAGGACACTTAAGCTCATAATCACTTCGACTTTTCCAACGCCGATTTAATGAGCTGCAAGTTCAAAGTGCACTTTACGTTTGGTAAATCTATAACTTGATAGTATGAGAGTCGCTTCAATGGTGATGGGATTTGGTTTATTCCACATCTTGAATAAATAGGTAATCAATTACACGTTTCTTTTTTAGTTACATCAGCTATTTGGTGTTTTCGTAAGGGGAAGAGTATTTCGAAACTGGAATGTAAACATCAATGATTTATTAACAATCATGATGAGCGGGCAGTTCAAGAATTCTATACCGGAAAAGAGTTTTGGTTAATTTTCTCATAAAGATCGAAGAACACGTGATACAATCATCAAATGTTAAAATTATAGAAATTAACCCAAATTCAAAGAATATAAGCGTTTCGTTTGAATAGTGTCCTCGGATCGATTCGTGGTGACTCAGGCCGTAACGAACCATTCTAAACGCAGTTAGATCTCTTTCTTATAGCCTCGAAGCTTCATTCGCGCGGCAGATTTTGATTTAATCGATGCCGATCGTATGAAAATTCGACTTGATCATTCAATCAAGCCTTGTATTTTAATCTTAGCATTGGCGGAAAACTGTTGTTAGTCGTAAGGGGCACTTTGCATTGTCATGTTTAACCTCTTAAGTTCGGAGTCCATTTGAATGGCAAATTAAATGTACATATAGTAACATAAAATGTCTTCGCAACCTTAGCTAATTATTTCTAATTATATGAAATATGTTCTACATGTTACAAATAAAGTTCGGTCGGTTATCGTTAGGATTTCCTTGAGGATGCTTAAAAATTCTTATCATAACGGTATGCTTTAATTATATAATTGATAAAATATTATATAGAGAGCGTTTCAGTTTCCAACTCCATTCCTAGGATCTATTGAAGGACATAAGTAAGAATTAGAAACTTCACGACGCGTATAGTAGACCATTCGAAAATTGATTCCCCATAGAGTATCGAGTGGCATTTCAGCTTGCTGCCATATACTACCGAATTAAGATCCATTTCTCAATTTTTTTATTCTTAAGCAGCATCTTAACGAATACATAGGTTCCCATTATATATTTTATATCGGAAGGATTCTGATTAGCTTTCCGAAGATACTCGGCTGGGTCCGGACCGGAAGTCAATTAAATACTTGTTATATTTAATATTAATTCGGAGCGGCCGATGGACTATTTTAGTGATGTTATTTTAATGTAACTAGATTTTCTAGCGTAATGATATCGAATGTAACACTTGAATATAAAACTATGAAAATAGATTTCCGCCCGACTTTGACTCTAGTAGTACCTATCGTTCAAAATAAAAACTTATTTCATTAAATTTTAAATGATTTCTGATTACATAATGAACAATTTCAAAAATCATAATTTGAATTATGTCGCCGTATCAATACAATGCTTTTGTTTAAATTAATTATTTCGATATTTGGAATATCGACGTCAATGCAATGCTCAGGTCTCCAGTGAGTGGACACAAATTAACGCATGATAAATATGAATAAGCAGGATGTGCGGGAATGAGTGCACGATCGCTTTTATTCCAAGACCTAGATCTGCACGAATGCCCTAATTTAGATGCCTAAAATTGTACTCCTTGTGCAGATAGAAGTTAACATTTTATTTACCTTCATGTTACCCCGATCGTACCCAGTGAATAATCCTACTTTATAAAGAAAACACACCCTTCGCGTTTATCGATGGCACACTACTATTTCAATTGAGAAATTATATTAGAAAAGTCATAGGAACCACACAATGTTGATACCAAAAGACATGAAATTTCAATAGTGTTACGTTTTGATGTATGGTCGTTTTTATTGCTTTTAAAATGTGCACAGTTCTATTGTTAGATTGACTCAACTGTAAATATCTCTTAGTGGGAATCGTGGATGTCCTGATGGAGCTCTTTCACTTATTTACATTTTAAGTTTCGGATCAATTATGACATTTCATTCCTCCTTAAAATTTTTAAAGTTGACTCCATAAAAGGAGATGAAAACCATAACCTTCTCTTCCGTTGATGTACTTAATTTAATAATAAAACATAATATTTGGAATAATATTTAACATCCATCAGCAAATGCATTCAATGACATGGTTTGTTTTTTCTCATACATAACAAAAAGCTTCGAACGATTGTCACATAAGTTTTTGATTGCATCCAGCCATTTTATAGTAATCCGATGTTTAGGAAACCGGTTAATGTTAATATAATGATTCGAGTATTATCTCAGGAGCCTCTCACTTCACAACTGACCAAAGAATAAAGCCCACGGGTTGCATATGAATCATAATTTAATATCATCAACATGAAACTTGTCTAAAATTCCACCGAAGATTAACTTATATTCAATTTTCTCTAGAAAATAACTGAAACCGATTAAAATTATCTATACTTCTTTAACACGCCGTGTTACGCTATGACTAGTCGGATCGATAGAGGCCCATTATCACAAGAAAGAAAATTCCTTTCTTTCGTGGGAGACGAGGTTTCACAATTTGCGTGTATGTTATGTATTGAATGTTCGGATTTTTTTCCGTGTATTTAACACCACACTCGATTCACATTATAGAATAGCAAAACTGCAGTTGATTCTAAAGGTCATAATACTACGACATATAGCTCGAACTTTCGAAATTCATTCTAATCGATTTCGAATTCTATATCTACGGCAAGCTAAAGTTAGAATAAATCTTCGCACGAGCTGTAGTGAAGACCGTAAAAGAGAGCTATGCTTGCAAGTTTCATTTTATCATCTTCGGTCTTGGGATGCGTTTCTACAAAAAGTTGTCCTTCAAAAGATGAATATTTTCCCATTATTGCATTATGATACTCCTACCTCTTCTTCGCAGAGAATGTGAGGGCACTTTCCAACTAAGAACCATGAACAGAATGTGTCTTTAACGATCGATTGACTATAAGTAGAAAATATTCAGCCGCAAAGTTGATACGAAAATGTACATGCATTTAAAGTATTCGATTTGAGGCAAAATTCTGCTCAGAAAGATTCCAGGAAGAAAACGTTTTTCACGCATTCTCAGAGGATTAATGTTCATTATGATCGCCTTTGAACTCCATTGGCATAGCCAAATAACATTAGAAATCATCGTGCGCATTTCAGAGTAAAAATCCATGTGAAGGAAAGTGTTTTAGATTGATATCTTTGAGGTTGATAGCCTTGAAATTAGTACTACTTCGACCGGCAGTGTGGTTTCTGCTGAATATTTTTTCTTGTAAATTGTCCCTCTTTGAACTATGCTAAGGTATGAGAAGCTAGATCCATTCCTGGATCAAAAGGACAGCTATAATAACCTTTTGTTCATTTTCTCTATTCGTAGTATACTTGTGGTTGAACTACTCTAATTTCCCAAAGTATGGTGCTTGTAGTTTGACCCCAAGAATACATTAATTGCACGACTTCTAACATTCAAGACTTTTTAATCCTCTTCCTGGACCAATGATCTTTTAGGCTACCGCAATGTCCCCAGTTCGATCATTGATAAAATTGACCGTTCTCATAAGTAATATACGCGTACTTCTCATGTATCGGTGGTATCTTTGTTCATATTCTGCAAAATAATTCGTAATTATTGGGAAACTCCATCGAGAGAGAGGATTATTTTCTGAGGCTAAGAACGACCAGTCCCCTTGACGAACGTTGCGATAGTCGAAGTCTCTGTTACATAAGAATATGCAAGAAATTCAGCTGAATCCTTAGAATCATTCGTGGTAAAAAATGAGAGAATTCAATGTTCGGATCTGTAGCAGTTAGGAAATAAATTCTTCGTCAAATCGTAGGTTAGGACACTTAAGCTCATAATCACTTCGACTTTTCCAACGCCGATTTAATGAGCTGCAAGTTCAAAGTGCACTTTACGTTTGGTAAATCTATAACTTGATAGTATGAGAGTCGCTTCAATGGTGATGGGATTTGGTTTATTCCACATCTTGAATAAATAGGTAATCAATTACACGTTTCTTTTTTAGTTACATCAGCTATTTGGTGTTTTCGTAAGGGGAAGAGTATTTCGAAACTGGAATGTTAACATCAATGATTTATTAACAATCATGATGAGCGGGCAGTTCAAGAATTCTATACCGGAAAAGAGTTTTGGTTAATTTTCTCATAAAGATCGAAGAACACGTGATACAATCATCAAATGTTAAAATTATAGAAATTAACCCAAATTCAAAGAATATAAGCGTTTCGTTTGAATAGTGTCCTCGGATCGATTCGTGGCGACTCAGGCCGTAACGAACCATTCTAAACGCAGTTAGATCTCTTTCTTATAGCCTCGAAGCTTCATTCGCGCGGCAGATTTTGATTTAATCGATGCCGATCGTATGAAAATTCGACTTGATCATTCAATCAAGCCTTGTATTTTAATCTTAGCATTGGCGGAAAACTGTTGTTAGTCGTAAGGGGCACTTTGCATTGTCATGTTTAACCTCTTAAGTTCGGAGTCCATTTGAATGGCAAATTAAATGTACATATAGTAACATAAAATGTCTTCGCAACCTTAGCTAATTATTTCTAATTATATGAAATATGTTCTACATGTTACAAATAAAGTTCGGTCGGTTATCGTTAGGATTTCCTTGAGGATGCTTAAAAATTCTTATCATAACGGTATGCTTTAATTATATAATTGATAAAATATTATATAGAGAGCGTTTCAGTTTCCAACTCCATTCCTAGGATCTATTGAAGGACATAAGTAAGAATTAGAAACTTCACGACGCGTATAGTAGACCATTCGAAAATTGATTCCCCATAGAGTATCGAGTGGCATTTCAGCTTGCTGCCATATACTACCGAATTAAGATCCATTTCTCAATTTTTTTATTCTTAAGCAGCATCTTAACGAATACATAGGTTCCCATTATATATTTTATATCGGAAGGATTCTGATTAGCTTTCCGAAGATACTCGGCTGGGTCCGGACCGGAAGTCAATTAAATACTTGTTATATTTAATATTAATTCGGAGCGGCCGATGGACTATTTTAGTGATGTTATTTTAATGTAACTAGATTTTCTAGCGTAATGATATCGAATGTAACACTTGAATATAAAACTATGAAAATAGATTTCCGCCCGACTTTGACTCTAGTAGTACCTATCGTTC
The DNA here is from genome assembly GCA_036926295.1 of Pachydiplax longipennis. Lineage (NCBI taxonomy): Eukaryota > Metazoa > Arthropoda > Insecta > Odonata > Libellulidae > Pachydiplax > Pachydiplax longipennis. Next base: position 73,845,313 of record JAVFKF010000012.1, read on the forward strand.
AAAATAAAAACTTATTTCATTAAATTTTAAATGATTTCTGATTACATAATGAACAATTTCAAAAATCATAATTTGAATTATGTCGCCGTATCAATACAATGCTTTTGTTTAAATTAATTATTTCGATATTTGGAATATCGACGTCAATGCAATGCTCAGGTCTCCAGTGAGTGGACACAAATTAACGCATGATAAATATGAATAAGCAGGATGTGCGGGAATGAGTGCACGATCGCTTTTATTCCAAGACCTAGATCTGCACGAATGCCCTAATTTAGATGCCTAAAATTGTACTCCTTGTGCAGATAGAAGTTAACATTTTATTTACCTTCATGTTACCCCGATCGTACCCAGTGAATAATCCTACTTTATAAAGAAAACACACCCTTCGCGTTTATCGATGGCACACTACTATTTCAATTGAGAAATTATATTAGAAAAGTCATAGGAACCACACAATGTTGATACCAAAAGACATGAAATTTCAATAGTGTTACGTTTTGATGTATGGTCGTTTTTATTGCTTTTAAAATGTGCACAGTTCTATTGTTAGATTGACTCAACTGTAAATATCTCTTAGTGGGAATCGTGGATGTCCTGATGGAGTTCTTTCACTTATTTACATTTTAAGTTTCGGATCAATTATGACATTTCATTCCTCCTTAAAATTTTTAAAGTTGACTCCATAAAAGGAGATGAAAACCATAACCTTCTCTTCCGTTGATGTACTTAATTTAATAATAAAACATAATATTTGGAATAATATTTAACATCCATCAGCAAATGCATTCAATGACATGGTTTGTTTTTTCTCATACATAACAAAAAGCTTCGAACGATTGTCACATAAGTTTTTGATTGCATCCAGCCATTTTATAGTAATCCGATGTTTAGGAAACCGGTTAATGTTAATATAATGATTCGAGTATTATCTCAGGAGCCTCTCACTTCACAACTGACCAAAGAATAAAGCCCACGGGTTGCATATGAATCATAATTTAATATCATCAACATGAAACTTGTCTAAAATTCCACCGAAGATTAACTTATATTCAATTTTCTCTAGAAAATAACTGAAACCGATTAAAATTATCTATACTTCTTTAACACGCCGTGTTACGCTATGACTAGTCGGATCGATAGAGGCCCATTATCACAAGAAAGAAAATTCCTTTCTTTCGTGAGAGACGAGGTTTCACAATTTGCGTGTATGTTATGTATTGAATGTTCGGATTTTTTTCCGTGTATTTAACACCACACTCGATTCACATTATAGAATAGCAAAACTGCAGTTGATTCTAAAGGTCATAATACTACGACATATAGCTCGAACTTTCGAAATTCATTCTAATCGATTTCGAATTCTATATCTACGGCAAGCTAAAGTTAGAATAAATCTTCGCACGAGCTGTAGTGAAGACCGTAAAAGAGAGCTATGCTTGCAAGTTTCATTTTATCATCTTCGGTCTTGGGATGCGTTTCTACAAAAAGTTGTCCTTCAAAAGATGAAAATTTTCCCATTATTGCATTATGATACTCCTACCTCTTCTTCGCAGAGAATGTGAGGGTACTTTCCAACAAAGAACCATGAACAGAATGTGTCTTTAACGATCGATTGACTATAAGTAGAAAATATTCAGCCGCAAAGTTGATACGAAAATGTACATGCATTTAAAGTATTCGATTTGAGGCAAAATTCTGCTCAGAAAGATTCCAAAAAGAAAACGTTTTTCACGCATTATCAGAGGATTAATGTTCATTATGATCGCCTTTGAACTCCATTGGAATAGCCAAATAACATTAGAAATCATCGTGCGCATTTCAGAGTAAAAATCCATGTGAAGGAAAGTGTTTTAGATTTATATCTTTGAGGTTGATAGCCTTGAAATTAGTACTACTTCGACCGGCAGTGTGGTTTCTGCTGAATATTTTTTCTTGTAAATTGTCCCTCTTTGAACTATGCTAAGGTATGAGAAGCTAGATCCATTCCTGGATCAAAAGGACAGCTATAATAACCTTTTGTTCATTTTCTCTATTCGTAGTATACTTGTGGTTGAACTACTCTAATTTCCCAAAGTATGGTGCTTGTAGTTTGACCCCAAGAATACATTAATTGCACGACTTCTAACATTCAAGACTTTTCAATCCTCTTCCTGGACCAATGATCTTTTAGGCTACCGCAATGTCCCCAGTTCGATCATTGATAAAATTGACCGTTCTCATAAGTAATATACGCGTACTTCTCATGTATCGGTGGTATCTTTGTTCATATTCTGCAAAATAATTCGTAATTATTGGGAAACTCCATCGAGAGAGAGGATTATTTTCTGAGGCTAAGAACGACCAGTCCCCTTGACGAACGTTGCGATAGTCGAAGTCTCTGTTACATAAGAATATGCAAGAAATTCAGCTGAATCCTTAGAATCATTCGTGGTAAAAAATGAGAGAATTCAATGTTCGGATCTGTAGCAGTTAGGAAATAAATTCTTCGTCAAATCGTAGGTTAGGACACTTAAGCTCATAATCACTTCGACTTTTCCAACGCCGATTTAATGAGCTGCAAGTTCAAAGTGCACTTTACGTTTGGTAAATCTATAACTTGATAGTATGAGAGTCGCTTCAATGGTGATGGGATTTGGTTTATTCCACATCTTGAATAAATAGGTAATCAATTACACGTTTCTTTTTTAGTTACATCAGCTATTTGGTGTTTTCGTAAGGGGAAGAGTATTTCGAAACTGGAATGTTAACATCAATGATTTATTAACAATCATGATGAGCGGGCAGTTCAAGAATTCTATACCGGAAAAGAGTTTTGGTTAATTTTCTCATAAAGATCGAAGAACACGTGATACAATCATCAAATGTTAAAATTATAGAAATTAACCCAAATTCAAAGAATATAAGCGTTTCGTTTGAATAGTGTCCTCGGATCGATTCGTGGCGACTCAGGCCGTAACGAACCATTCTAAACGCAGTTAGATCTCTTTCTTATAGCCTCGAAGCTTCATTCGCGCGGCAGATTTTGATTTAATCGATGCCGATCGTATGAAAATTCGACTTGATCATTCAATCAAGCCTTGTATTTTAATCTTAGCATTGGCGGAAAACTGTTGTTAGTCGTAAGGGGCACTTTGCATTGTCATGTTTAACCTCTTAAGTTCGGAGTCCATTTGAATGGCAAATTAAATGTACATATAGTAACATAAAATGTCTTCGCAACCTTAGCTAATTATTTCTAATTATATGAAATATGTTCTACATGTTACAAATAAAGTTCGGTCGGTTATCGTTAGGATTTCCTTGAGGATGCTTAAAAATTCTTATCATAACGGTATGCTTTAATTATATAATTGATAAAATATTATATAGAGAGCGTTTCAGTTTCCAACTCCATTCCTAGGATCTATTGAAGGACATAAGTAAGAATTAGAAACTTCACGACGCGTATAGTAGACCATTCGAAAATTGATTCCCCATAGAGTATCGAGTGGCATTTCAGCTTGCTGCCATATACTACCGAATTAAGATCCATTTCTCAATTTTTTTATTCTTAAGCAGCATCTTAACGAATACATAGGTTCCCATTATATATTTTATATCGGAAGGATTCTGATTAGCTTTCCGAAGATACTCGGCTGGGTCCGGACCGGAAGTCAATTAAATACTTGTTATATTTAATATTAATTCGGAGCGGCCGATGGACTATTTTAGTGATGTTATTTTAATGTAACTAGATTTTCTAGCGTAATGATATCGAATGTAACACTTGAATATAAAACTATGAAAATAGATTTCCGCCCGACTTTGACTCTAGTAGTACCTATCGTTCAAAATAAAAACTTATTTCATTAAATTTTAAATGATTTCTGATTACATAATGAACAATTTCAAAAATCATAATTTGAATTATGTCGCCGTATCAATACAATGCTTTTGTTTAAATTAATTATTTCGATATTTGGAATATCGACGTCAATGCAATGCTCAGGTCTCCAGTGAGTGGACACAAATTAACGCATGATAAATATGAATAAGCAGGATGTGCGGGAATGAGTGCACGATCGCTTTTATTCCAAGACCTAGATCTGCACGAATGCCCTAATTTAGATGCCTAAAATTGTACTCCTTGTGCAGATAGAAGTTAACATTTTATTTACCTTCATGTTACCCCGATCGTACCCAGTGAATAATCCTACTTTATAAAGAAAACACACCCTTCGCGTTTATCGATGGCACACTACTATTTCAATTGAGAAATTATATTAGAAAAGTCATAGGAACCACACAATGTTGATACCAAAAGACATGAAATTTCAATAGTGTTACGTTTTGATGTATGGTCGTTTTTATTGCTTTTAAAATGTGCACAGTTCTATTGTTAGATTGACTCAACTGTAAATATCTCTTAGTGGGAATCGTGGATGTCCTGATGGAGTTCTTTCACTTATTTACATTTTAAGTTTCGGATCAATTATGACATTTCATTCCTCCTTAAAATTTTTAAAGTTGACTCCATAAAAGGAGATGAAAACCATAACCTTCTCTTCCGTTGATGTACTTAATTTAATAATAAAACATAATATTTGGAATAATATTTAACATCCATCAGCAAATGCATTCAATGACATGGTTTGTTTTTTCTCATACATAACAAAAAGCTTCGAACGATTGTCACATAAGTTTTTGATTGCATCCAGCCATTTTATAGTAATCCGATGTTTAGGAAACCGGTTAATGTTAATATAATGATTCGAGTATTATCTCAGGAGCCTCTCACTTCACAACTGACCAAAGAATAAAGCCCACGGGTTGCATATGAATCATAATTTAATATCATCAACATGAAACTTGTCTAAAATTCCACCGAAGATTAACTTATATTCAATTTTCTCTAGAAAATAACTGAAACCGATTAAAATTATCTATACTTCTTTAACACGCCGTGTTACGCTATGACTAGTCGGATCGATAGAGGCCCATTATCACAAGAAAGAAAATTCCTTTCTTTCGTGAGAGACGAGGTTTCACAATTTGCGTGTATGTTATGTATTGAATGTTCGGATTTTTTTCCGTGTATTTAACACCACACTCGATTCACATTATAGAATAGCAAAACTGCAGTTGATTCTAAAGGTCATAATACTACGACATATAGCTCGAACTTTCGAAATTCATTCTAATCGATTTCGAATTCTATATCTACGGCAAGCTAAAGTTAGAATAAATCTTCGCACGAGCTGTAGTGAAGACCGTAAAAGAGAGCTATGCTTGCAAGTTTCATTTTATCATCTTCGGTCTTGGGATGCGTTTCTACAAAAAGTTGTCCTTCAAAAGATGAAAATTTTCCCATTATTGCATTATGATACTCCTACCTCTTCTTCGCAGAGAATGTGAGGGTACTTTCCAACAAAGAACCATGAACAGAATGTGTCTTTAACGATCGATTGACTATAAGTAGAAAATATTCAGCCGCAAAGTTGATACGAAAATGTACATGCATTTAAAGTATTCGATTTGAGGCAAAATTCTGCTCAGAAAGATTCCAAAAAGAAAACGTTTTTCACGCATTATCAGAGGATTAATGTTCATTATGATCGCCTTTGAACTCCATTGGAATAGCCAAATAACATTAGAAATCATCGTGCGCATTTCAGAGTAAAAATCCATGTGAAGGAAAGTGTTTTAGATTTATATCTTTGAGGTTGATAGCCTTGAAATTAGTACTACTTCGACCGGCAGTGTGGTTTCTGCTGAATATTTTTTCTTGTAAATTGTCCCTCTTTGAACTATGCTAAGGTATGAGAAGCTAGATCCATTCCTGGATCAAAAGGACAGCTATAATAACCTTTTGTTCATTTTCTCTATTCGTAGTATACTTGTGGTTGAACTACTCTAATTTCCCAAAGTATGGTGCTTGTAGTTTGACCCCAAGAATACATTAATTGCACGACTTCTAACATTCAAGACTTTTCAATCCTCTTCCTGGACCAATGATCTTTTAGGCTACCGCAATGTCCCCAGTTCGATCATTGATAAAATTGACCGTTCTCATAAGTAATATACGCGTACTTCTCATGTATCGGTGGTATCTTTGTTCATATTCTGCAAAATAATTCGTAATTATTGGGAAATTCCATCGAGAGTGAGGATTATTTTCTGAGGCTAAGAACGACCAGTCCCCTTGACGAACGTTGCGATAGTCGAAGTCTCTGTTACATAAGAATATGCAAGAAATTCAGCTGAATCCTTAGAATCATTCGTGGTAAAAAATGAGAGAATTCAATGTTCGGATCTGTAGCAGTTAGGAAATAAATTCTTCGTCAAATCGTAGGTTAGGACACTTAAGCTCATAATCACTTCGACTTTTCCAACGCCGATTTAATGAGCTGCAAGTTCAAAGTGCACTTTACGTTTGGTAAATCTATAACTTGATAGTATGAGAGTCGCTTCAAAGGTAGTGGCATTCGGTTTATTCCACATCTTGAATAAATAGGTAATCAATTACACGTTTCTTTTTTAGTTACATCAGCTATTTGGTGTTTTCGTAAGGGGAAGAGTATTTCGAAACTGGAATGTAAACATCAATGATTTATTAACAATCACGATGAGCGGGCAGTTCAAGAATTCTATACCGGAAAAGAGTTTTGGTTAATTTTCTCATAAAGATCGAAGAACACGTGATACAATCATCAAATATTAAAATTATAGAAATTAACCCAAATTCAAAGAATATAAGCGTTTCGTTTGAATAGTGTCCTCGGATCGATTCGTGGCGACTCAGGCCGTAACGAACCATTCTAAACGCAGTTAGATCTCTTTCTTATAGCCTCGAAGCTTCATTCGCGCGGCAGATTTTGATTTAATCGATGCCGATCGTATGAAAATTCGACTTGATCATTCAATCAAGCCTTGTATTTTAATCTTAGCATTGGCGGAAAACTGTTGTTAGTCGTAAGGGGCACTTTGCATTGTCATGTTTAACCTCTTAAGTTCGGAGTCCATTTGAATGGCAAATTAAATGTACATATAGTAACATAAAATGTCTTCGCAACCTTAGCTAATTATTTCTAATTATATGAAATATGTTCTACATGTTACAAATAAAGTTCGGTCGGTTATCGTTAGGATTTCCTTGAGGATGCTTAAAAATTCTTATCATAACGGTATGCTTTAATTATATAATTGATAAAATATTATATAGAGAGCGTTTCAGTTTCCAACTCCATTCCTAGGATCTATTGAAGGACATAAGTAAGAATTAGAAACTTCACGACGCGTATAGTAGACCATTCGAAAATTGATTCCCCATAGAGTATCGAGTGGCATTTCAGCTTGCTGCCATATACTACCGAATTAAGATCCATTTCTCAATTTTTTTATTCTTAAGCAGCATCTTAACGAATACATAGGTTCCCATTATATATTTTATATCGGAAGGATTCTGATTAGCTTTCCGAAGATACTCGGCTGGGTCCGGACCGGAAGTCAATTAAATACTTGTTATATTTAATATTAATTCGGAGCGGCCGATGGACTATTTTAGTGATGTTATTTTAATGTAACTAGATTTTCTAGCGTAATGATATCGAATGTAACACTTGAATATAAAACTATGAAAATAGATTTCCGCCCGACTTTGACTCTAGTAGTACCTATCGTTCAAAATAAAAACTTATTTCATTAAATTTTAAATGATTTCTGATTACATAATGAACAATTTCAAAAATCATAATTCGAATTATGTCGCCGTATCAATACAATGCTTTTGTTTAAATTAATTATTTCGATATTTGGAATATCGACGTCAATGCAATGCTCAGGTCTCCAGTGAGTGGACACAAATTAACGCATGATAAATATGAATAAGCAGGATGTGCGGGAATGAGTGCACGATCGCTTTTATTCCAAGACCTAGATCTGCACGAATGCCCTAATTTAGATGCCTAAAATTGTACTCCTTGTGCAGATAGAAGTTAACATTTTATTTACCTTCATGTTACCCCGATCGTACCCAGTGAATAATCCTACTTTATAAAGAAAACACACCCTTCGCGTTTATCGATGGCACACTACTATTTCAATTGAGAAATTATATTAGAAAAGTCATAGGAACCACACAATGTTGATACCAAAAGACATGAAATTTCAATAGTGTTACGTTTTGATGTATGGTCGTTTTTATTGCTTTTAAAATGTGCACAGTTCTATTGTTAGATTGACTCAACTGTAAATATCTCTTAGTGGGAATCGTGGATGTCCTGATGGAGTTCTTTCACTTATTTACATTTTAAGTTTCGGATCAATTATGACATTTCATTCCTCCTTAAAATTTTTAAAGTTGACTCCATAAAAGGAGATGAAAACCATAACCTTCTCTTCCGTTGATGTACTTAATTTAATAATAAAACATAATATTTGGAATAATATTTAACATCCATCAGCAAATGCATTCAATGACATGGTTTGTTTTTTCTCATACATAACAAAAAGCTTCGAACGATTGTCACATAAGTTTTTGATTGCATCCAGCCATTTTATAGTAATCCGATGTTTAGGAAACCGGTTAATGTTAATATAATGATTCGAGTATTATCTCAGGAGCCTCTCACTTCACAACTGACCAAAGAATAAAGCCCACGGGTTGCATATGAATCATAATTTAATATCATCAACATGAAACTTGTCTAAAATTCCACCGAAGATTAACTTATATTCAATTTTCTCTAGAAAATAACTGAAACCGATTAAAATTATCTATACTTCTTTAACACGCCGTGTTACGCTATGACTAGTCGGATCGATAGAGGCCCATTATCACAAGAAAGAAAATTCCTTTCTTTCGTGAGAGACGAGGTTTCACAATTTGCGTGTATGTTATGTATTGAATGTTCGGATTTTTTTCCGTGTATTTAACACCACACTCGATTCACATTATAGAATAGCAAAACTGCAGTTGATTCTAAAGGTCATAATACTACGACATATAGCTCGAACTTTCGAAATTCATTCTAATCGATTTCGAATTCTATATCTACGGCAAGCTAAAGTTAGAATAAATCTTCGCACGAGCTGTAGTGAAGACCGTAAAAGAGAGCTATGCTTGCAAGTTTCATTTTATCATCTTCGGTCTTGGGATGCGTTTCTACAAAAAGTTGTCCTTCAAAAGATGAAAATTTTCCCATTATTGCATTATGATACTCCTACCTCTTCTTCGCAGAGAATGTGAGGGCACTTTCCAACAAAGAACCATGAACAGAATGTGTCTTTAACGATCGATTGACTATAAGTAGAAAATATTCAGCCGCAAAGTTGATACGAAAATGTACATGCATTTAAAGTATTCGATTTGAGGCAAAATTCTGCTCAGAAAGATTCCAGGAAGAAAACGTTTTTCACGCATTCTCAGAGGATTAATGTTCATTATGATCGCCTTTGAACTCCATTGGAATAGCCAAATAACATTAGAAATCATCGTGCGCATTTCAGAGTAAAAATCCATGTGAAGGAAAGTGTTTTAGATTTATATCTTTGAGGTTGATAGCCTTGAAATTAGTACTACTTCGACCGGCAGTGTGGTTTCTGCTGAATATTTTTTCTTGTAAATTGTCCCTCTTTGAACTATGCTAAGGTATGAGAAGCTAGATCCATTCCTGGATCAAAAGGACAGCTATAAAAACCTTTTGTTCATTTCCTCTATTCGTAGTATACTTGTGGTTGAACTACTCTAATTTCCCAAAGTATGGTGCTTGTAGTTTGACCCCAAGAATACATTAACTGCACGACTTCTAACATTCAAGACTTTTCAATCCTCTTCCTGGACCAATGATCTTTTAGGCTACCGCAATGTCCCCAGTTCGATCATTGATAAAATTGACCGTTCTCATAAGTAATATACGCGTACTTCTCATGTATCGGTGGTATCTTTGTTCATATTCTGCAAAATAATTCGTAATTATTGGGAAACTCCATCGAGAGAGAGGATTATTTTCTGAGGCTAAGAACGACCAGTCCCCTTGACGAACGTTGCGATAGTCGAAGTCTCTGTTACATAAGAATATGCAAGAAATTCAGCTGAATCCTTAGAATCATTCGTGGTAAAAAATGAGAGAATTCAATGTTCGGATCTGTAGCAGTTAGGAAATAAATTCTTCGTCAAATCGTAGGTTAGGACACTTAAGCTCATAATCACTTCGACTTTTCCAACGCCGATTTAATGAGCTGCAAGTTCAAAGTGCACTTTACGTTTGGTAAATCTATAACTTGATAGTATGAGAGTCGCTTCAAAGGTAGTGGCATTCGGTTTATTCCACATCTTGAATAAATAGGTAATCAATTACACGTTTCTTTTTTAGTTACATCAGCTATTTGGTGTTTTCGTAAGGGGAAGAGTATTTCGAAACTGGAATGTAAACATCAATGATTTATTAACAATCACGATGAGCGGGCAGTTCAAGAATTCTATACCGGAAAAGAGTTTTGGTTAATTTTCTCATAAAGATCGAAGAACACGTGATACAATCATCAAATGTTAAAATTATAGAAATTAACCCAAATTCAAAGAATATAAGCGTTTCGTTTGAATAGTGTCCTCGGATCGATTCGTGGCGACTCAGGCCGTAACGAACCATTCTAAACGCAGTTAGATCTCTTTCTTATAGCCTCGAAGCTTCATTCGCGCGGCAGATTTTGATTTAATCGATGCCGATCGTATGAAAATTCGACTTGATCATTCAATCAAGCCTTGTATTTTAATCTTAGCATTGGCGGAAAACTGTTGTTAGACGTAAGGGGCACTTTGCATTGTCATGTTTAACCTCTTAAGTTCGGAGTCCATTTGAATGGCAAATTAAATGTACATATAGTAACATAAAATGTCTTCGCAACCTTAGCTAATTATTTCTAATTATATGAAATATGTTCTACATGTTACAAATAAAGTTCGGTCGGTTATCGTTAGGATTTCCTTGAGGATGCTTAAAAATTCTTATCATAACGGTATGCTTTAATTATATAATTGATAAAATATTATATAGAGAGCGTTTCAGTTTCCAACTCCATTCCTAGGATCTATTGAAGGACATAAGTAAGAATTAGAAACTTCACGACGCGTATAGTAGACCATTCGAAAATTGATTCCCCATAGAGTATCGAGTGGCATTTCAGCTTGCTGCCATATACTACCGAATTAAGATCCATTTCTCAATTTTTTTATTCTTAAGCAGCATCTTAACGAATACATAGGTTCCCATTATATATTTTATATCGGAAGGATTCTGATTAGCTTTCCGAAGATACTCGGCTGGGTCCGGACCGGAAGTCAATTAAATACTTGTTATATTTAATATTAATTCGGAGCGGCCGATGGACTATTTTAGTGATGTTATTTTAATGTAACTAGATTTTCTAGCGTAATGATATCGAATGTAACACTTGAATATAAAACTATGAAAATAGATTTCCGCCCGACTTTGACTCTAGTAGTACCTATCGTTCAAAATAAAAACTTATTTCATTAAATTTTAAATGATTTCTGATTACATAATGAACAATTTCAAAAATCATAATTTGAATTATGTCGCCGTATCAATACAATGCTTTTGTTTAAATTAATTATTTCGATATTTGGAATATCGACGTCAATGCAATGCTCAGGTCTCCAGTGAGTGGACACAAATTAACGCATGATAAATATGAATAAGCAGGATGTGCGGGAATGAGTGCACGATCGCTTTTATTCCAAGACCTAGATCTGCACGAATGCCCTAATTTAGATGCCTAAAATTGTACTCCTTGTGCAGATAGAAGTTAACATTTTATTTACCTTCATGTTACCCCGATCGTACCCAGTGAATAATCCTACTTTATAAAGAAAACACACCCTTCGCGTTTATCGATGGCACACTACTATTTCAATTGAGAAATTATATTAGAAAAGTCATAGGAACCACACAATGTTGATACCAAAAGACATGAAATTTCAATAGTGTTACGTTTTGATGTATGGTCGTTTTTATTGCTTTTAAAATGTGCACAGTTCTATTGTTAGATTGACTCAACTGTAAATATCTCTTAGTGGGAATCGTGGATGTCCTGATGGAGTTCTTTCACTTATTTACATTTTAAGTTTCGGATCAATTATGACATTTCATTCCTCCTTAAAATTTTTAAAGTTGACTCCATAAAAGGAGATGAAAACCATAACCTTCTCTTCCGTTGATGTACTTAATTTAATAATAAAACATAATATTTGGAATAATATTTAACATCCATCAGCAAATGCATTCAATGACATGGTTTGTTTTTTCTCATACATAACAAAAAGCTTCGAACGATTGTCACATAAGTTTTTGATTGCATCCAGCCATTTTATAGTAATCCGATGTTTAGGAAACCGGTTAATGTTAATATAATGATTCGAGTATTATCTCAGGAGCCTCTCACTTCACAACTGACCAAAGAATAAAGCCCACGGGTTGCATATGAATCATAATTTAATATCATCAACATGAAACTTGTCTAAAATTCCACCGAAGATTAACTTATATTCAATTTTCTCTAGAAAATAACTGAAACCGATTAAAATTATCTATACTTCTTTAACACGCCGTGTTACGCTATGACTAGTCGGATCGATAGAGGCCCATTATCACAAGAAAGAAAATTCCTTTCTTTCGTGAGAGACGAGGTTTCACAATTTGCGTGTATGTTATGTATTGAATGTTCGGATTTTTTTCCGTGTATTTAACACCACACTCGATTCACATTATAGAATAGCAAAACTGCAGTTGATTCTAAAGGTCATAATACTACGACATATAGCTCGAACTTTCGAAATTCATTCTAATCGATTTCGAATTCTATATCTACGGCAAGCTAAAGTTAGAATAAATCTTCGCACGAGCTGTAGTGAAGACCGTAAAAGAGAGCTATGCTTGCAAGTTTCATTTTATCATCTTCGGTCTTGGGATGCGTTTCTACAAAAAGTTGTCCTTCAAAAGATGAAAATTTTCCCATTATTGCATTATGATACTCCTACCTCTTCTTCGCAGAGAATGTGAGGGTACTTTCCAACAAAGAACCATGAACAGAATGTGTCTTTAACGATCGATTGACTATAAGTAGAAAATATTCAGCCGCAAAGTTGATACGAAAATGTACATGCATTTAAAGTATTCGATTTGAGGCAAAATTCTGCTCAGAAAGATTCCAAAAAGAAAACGTTTTTCACGCATTATCAGAGGATTAATGTTCATTATGATCGCCTTTGAACTCCATTGGAATAGCCAAATAACATTAGAAATCATCGTGCGCATTTCAGAGTAAAAATCCATGTGAAGGAAAGTGTTTTAGATTTATATCTTTGAGGTTGATAGCCTTGAAATTAGTACTACTTCGACCGGCAGTGTGGTTTCTGCTGAATATTTTTTCTTGTAAATTGTCCCTCTTTGAACTATGCTAAGGTATGAGAAGCTAGATCCATTCCTGGATCAAAAGGACAGCTATAATAACCTTTTGTTCATTTTCTCTATTCGTAGTATACTTGTGGTTGAACTACTCTAATTTCCCAAAGTATGGTGCTTGTAGTTTGACCCCAAGAATACATTAATTGCACGACTTCTAACATTCAAGACTTTTCAATCCTCTTCCTGGACCAATGATCTTTTAGGCTACCGCAATGTCCCCAGTTCGATCATTGATAAAATTGACCGTTCTCATAAGTAATATACGCGTACTTCTCATGTATCGGTGGTATCTTTGTTCATATTCTGCAAAATAATTCGTAATTATTGGGAAATTCCATCGAGAGAGAGGATTATTTTCTGAGGCTAAGAACGACCAGTCCCCTTGACGAACGTTGCGATAGTCGAAGTCTCTGTTACATAAGAATATGCAAGAAATTCAGCTGAATCCTTAGAATCATTCGTGGTAAAAAATGAGAGAATTCAATGTTCGGATCTGTAGCAGTTAGGAAATAAATTCTTCGTCAAATCGTAGGTTAGGACACTTAAGCTCATAATCACTTCGACTTTTCCAACGCCGATTTAATGAGCTGCAAGTTCAAAGTGCACTTTACGTTTGGTAAATCTATATCTTGATAGTATGAGAGTCGCTTCAAAGGTAGTGGCATTCGGTTTATTCCACATCTTGAATAAATAGGTAATCAATTACACGTTTCTTTTTTAGTTACATCAGCTATTTGGTGTTTTCGTAAGGGGAAGAGTATTTCGAAACTGGAATGTAAACATCAATGATTTATTAACAATCACGATGAGCGGGCAGTTCAAGAATTCTATACCGGAAAAGAGTTTTGGTTAATTTTCTCATAAAGATCGAAGAACACGTGATACAATCATCAAATGTTAAAATTATAGAAATTAACCCAAATTCAAAGAATATAAGCGTTTCGTTTGAATAGTGTCCTCGGATCGATTCGTGGCGACTCAGGCCGTAACGAACCATTCTAAACGCAGTTAGATCTCTTTCTTATAGCCTCGAAGCTTCATTCGCGCGGCAGATTTTGATTTAATCGATGCCGATCGTATGAAAATTCGACTAGATCATTCAATCAAGCCTTGTATTTTAATCTTAGCATTGGCGGAAAACTGTTGTTAGACGTAAGGGGCACTTTGCATTGTCATGTTTAACCTCTTAAGTTCGGAGTCCATTTGAATGGCAAATTAAATGTACATATAGTAACATAAAATGTCTTCGCAACCTTAGCTAATTATTTCTAATTATATGAAATATGTTCTACATGTTACAAATAAAGTTCGGTCGGTTATCGTTAGGATTTCCTTGAGGATGCTTAAAAATTCTTATCATAACGGTATGCTTTAATTATATAATTGATAAAATATTATATAGAGAGCGTTTCAGTTTCCAACTCCATTCCTAGGATCTATTGAAGGACATAAGTAAGAATTAGAAACTTCACGACGCGTATAGTAGACCATTCGAAAATTGATTCCCCATAGAGTATCGAGTGGCATTTCAGCTTGCTGCCATATACTACCGAATTAAGATCCATTTCTCAATTTTTTTATTCTTAAGCAGCATCTTAACGAATACATAGGTTCCCATTATATATTTTATATCGGAAGGATTCTGATTAGCTTTCCGAAGATACTCGGCTGGGTCCGGACCGGAAGTCAATTAAATACTTGTTATATTTAATATTAATTCGGAGCGGCCGATGGACTATTTTAGTGATGTTATTTTAATGTAACTAGATTTTCTAGCGTAATGATATCGAATGTAACACTTGAATATAAAACTATGAAAATAGATTTCCGCCCGACTTTGACTCTAGTAGTACCTATCGTTCAAAATAAAAACTTATTTCATTAAATTTTAAATGATTTCTGATTACATAATGAACAATTTCAAAAATCATAATTTGAATTATGTCGCCGTATCAATACAATGCTTTTGTTTAAATTAATTATTTCGATATTTGGAATATCGACGTCAATGCAATGCTCAGGTCTCCAGTGAGTGGACACAAATTAACGCATGATAAATATGAATAAGCAGGATGTGCGGGAATGAGTGCACGATCGCTTTTATTCCAAGACCTAGATCTGCACGAATGCCCTAATTTAGATGCCTAAAATTGTACTCCTTGTGCAGATAGAAGTTAACATTTTATTTACCTTCATGTTACCCCGATCGTACCCAGTGAATAATCCTACTTTATAAAGAAAACACACCCTTCGCGTTTATCGATGGCACACTACTATTTCAATTGAGAAATTATATTAGAAAAGTCATAGGAACCACACAATGTTGATACCAAAAGACATGAAATTTCAATAGTGTTACGTTTTGATGTATGGTCGTTTTTATTGCTTTTAAAATGTGCACAGTTCTATTGTTAGATTGACTCAACTGTAAATATCTCTTAGTGGGAATCGTGGATGTCCTGATGGAGTTCTTTCACTTATTTACATTTTAAGTTTCGGATCAATTATGACATTTCATTCCTCCTTAAAATTTTTAAAGTTGACTCCATAAAAGGAGATGAAAACCATAACCTTCTCTTCCGTTGATGTACTTAATTTAATAATAAAACATAATATTTGGAATAATATTTAACATCCATCAGCAAATGCATTCAATGACATGGTTTGTTTTTTCTCATACATAACAAAAAGCTTCGAACGATTGTCACATAAGTTTTTGATTGCATCCAGCCATTTTATAGTAATCCGATGTTTAGGAAACCGGTTAATGTTAATATAATGATTCGAGTATTATCTCAGGAGCCTCTCACTTCACAACTGACCAAAGAATAAAGCCCACGGGTTGCATATGAATCATAATTTAATATCATCAACATGAAACTTGTCTAAAATTCCACCGAAGATTAACTTATATTCAATTTTCTCTAGAAAATAACTGAAACCGATTAAAATTATCTATACTTCTTTAACACGCCGTGTTACGCTATGACTAGTCGGATCGATAGAGGCCCATTATCACAAGAAAGAAAATTCCTTTCTTTCGTGAGAGACGAGGTTTCACAATTTGCGTGTATGTTATGTATTGAATGTTCGGATTTTTTTCCGTGTATTTAACACCACACTCGATTCACATTATAGAATAGCAAAACTGCAGTTGATTCTAAAGGTCATAATACTACGACATATAGCTCGAACTTTCGAAATTCATTCTAATCGATTTCGAATTCTATATCTACAGGAAAGCTAAAGTTAGAATAAATCTTCGCACGAGCTGTAGTGAAGACCGTAAAAGAGAGCTATGCTTGCAAGTTTCATTTTATCATCTTCGGTCTTGGGATGCGTTTCTACAAAAAGTTGTCCTTCAAAAGATGAAAATTTTCCCATTATTGCATTATGATACTCCTACCTCTTCTTCGCAGAGAATGTGAGGGTACTTTCCAACAAAGAACCATGAACAGAATGTGTCTTTAACGATCGATTGACTATAAGTAGAAAATATTCAGCCGCAAAGTTGATACGAAAATGTACATGCATTTAAAGTATTCGATTTGAGGCAAAATTCTGCTCAGAAAGATTCCAAAAAGAAAACGTTTTTCACGCATTATCAGAGGATTAATGTTCATTATGATCGCCTTTGAACTCCATTGGAATAGCCAAATAACATTAGAAATCATCGTGCGCATTTCAGAGTAAAAATCCATGTGAAGGAAAGTGTTTTAGATTTATATCTTTGAGGTTGATAGCCTTGAAATTAGTACTACTTCGACCGGCAGTGTGGTTTCTGCTGAATATTTTTTCTTGTAAATTGTCCCTCTTTGAACTATGCTAAGGTATGAGAAGCTAGATCCATTCCTGGATCAAAAGGACAGCTATAATAACCTTTTGTTCATTTTCTCTATTCGTAGTATACTTGTGGTTGAACTACTCTAATTTCCCAAAGTATGGTGCTTGTAGTTTGACCCCAAGAATACATTAATTGCACGACTTCTAACATTCAAGACTTTTCAATCCTCTTCCTGGACCAATGATCTTTTAGGCTACCGCAATGTCCCCAGTTCGATCATTGATAAAATTGACCGTTCTCATAAGTAATATACGCGTACTTCTCATGTATCGGTGGTATCTTTGTTCATATTCTGCAAAATAATTCGTAATTATTGGGAAATTCCATCGAGAGAGAGGATTATTTTCTGAGGCTAAGAACGACCAGTCCCCTTGACGAACGTTGCGATAGTCGAAGTCTCTGTTACATAAGAATATGCAAGAAATTCAGCTGAATCCTTAGAATCATTCGTGGTAAAAAATGAGAGAATTCAATGTTCGGATCTGTAGCAGTTAGGAAATAAATTCTTCGTCAAATCGTAGGTTAGGACACTTAAGCTCATAATCACTTCGACTTTTCCAACGCCGATTTAATGAGCTGCAAGTTCAAAGTGCACTTTACGTTTGGTAAATCTATAACTTGATAGTATGAGAGTCGCTTCAAAGGTAGTGGCATTCGGTTTATTCCACATCTTGAATAAATAGGTAATCAATTACACGTTTCTTTTTTAGTTACATCAGCTATTTGGTGTTTTCGTAAGGGGAAGAGTATTTCGAAACTGGAATGTAAACATCAATGATTTATTAACAATCATGATGAGCGGGCAGTTCAAGAATTCTATACCGGAAAAGAGTTTTGGTTAATTTTCTCATAAAGATCGAAGAACACGTGATACAATCATCAAATGTTAAAATTATAGAAATTAACCCAAATTCAAAGAATATAAGCGTTTCGTTTGAATAGTGTCCTCGGATCGATTCGTGGTGACTCAGGCCGTAACGAACCATTCTAAACGCAGTTAGATCTCTTTCTTATAGCCTCGAAGCTTCATTCGCGCGGCAGATTTTGATTTAATCGATGCCGATCGTATGAAAATTCGACTTGATCATTCAATCAAGCCTTGTATTTTAATCTTAGCATTGGCGGAAAACTGTTGTTAGTCGTAAGGGGCACTTTGCATTGTCATGTTTAACCTCTTAAGTTCGGAGTCCATTTGAATGGCAAATTAAATGTACATATAGTAACATAAAATGTCTTCGCAACCTTAGCTAATTATTTCTAATTATATGAAATATGTTCTACATGTTACAAATAAAGTTCGGTCGGTTATCGTTAGGATTTCCTTGAGGATGCTTAAAAATTCTTATCATAACGGTATGCTTTAATTATATAATTGATAAAATATTATATAGAGAGCGTTTCAGTTTCCAACTCCATTCCTAGGATCTATTGAAGGACATAAGTAAGAATTAGAAACTTCACGACGCGTATAGTAGACCATTCGAAAATTGATTCCCCATAGAGTATCGAGTGGCATTTCAGCTTGCTGCCATATACTACCGAATTAAGATCCATTTCTCAATTTTTTTATTCTTAAGCAGCATCTTAACGAATACATAGGTTCCCATTATATATTTTATATCGGAAGGATTCTGATTAGCTTTCCGAAGATACTCGGCTGGGTCCGGACCGGAAGTCAATTAAATACTTGTTATATTTAATATTAATTCGGAGCGGCCGATGGACTATTTTAGTGATGTTATTTTAATGTAACTAGATTTTCTAGCGTAATGATATCGAATGTAACACTTGAATATAAAACTATGAAAATAGATTTCCGCCCGACTTTGACTCTAGTAGTACCTATCGTTCAAAATAAAAACTTATTTCATTAAATTTTAAATGATTTCTGATTACATAATGAACAATTTCAAAAATCATAATTTGAATTATGTCGCCGTATCAATACAATGCTTTTGTTTAAATTAATTATTTCGATATTTGGAATATCGACGTCAATGCAATGCTCAGGTCTCCAGTGAGTGGACACAAATTAACGCATGATAAATATGAATAAGCAGGATGTGCGGGAATGAGTGCACGATCGCTTTTATTCCAAGACCTAGATCTGCACGAATGCCCTAATTTAGATGCCTAAAATTGTACTCCTTGTGCAGATAGAAGTTAACATTTTATTTACCTTCATGTTACCCCGATCGTACCCAGTGAATAATCCTACTTTATAAAGAAAACACACCCTTCGCGTTTATCGATGGCACACTACTATTTCAATTGAGAAATTATATTAGAAAAGTCATAGGAACCACACAATGTTGATACCAAAAGACATGAAATTTCAATAGTGTTACGTTTTGATGTATGGTCGTTTTTATTGCTTTTAAAATGTGCACAGTTCTATTGTTAGATTGACTCAACTGTAAATATCTCTTAGTGGGAATCGTGGATGTCCTGATGGAGTTCTTTCACTTATTTACATTTTAAGTTTCGGATCAATTATGACATTTCATTCCTCCTTAAAATTTTTAAAGTTGACTCCATAAAAGGAGATGAAAACCATAACCTTCTCTTCCGTTGATGTACTTAATTTAATAATAAAACATAATATTTGGAATAATATTTAACATCCATCAGCAAATGCATTCAATGACATGGTTTGTTTTTTCTCATACATAACAAAAAGCTTCGAACGATTGTCACATAAGTTTTTGATTGCATCCAGCCATTTTATAGTAATCCGATGTTTAGGAAACCGGTTAATGTTAATATAATGATTCGAGTATTATCTCAGGAGCCTCTCACTTCACAACTGACCAAAGAATAAAGCCCACGGGTTGCATATGAATCATAATTTAATATCATCAACATGAAACTTGTCTAAAATTCCACCGAAGATTAACTTATATTCAATTTTCTCTAGAAAATAACTGAAACCGATTAAAATTATCTATACTTCTTTAACACGCCGTGTTACGCTATGACTAGTCGGATCGATAGAGGCCCATTATCACAAGAAAGAAAATTCCTTTCTTTCGTGGGAGACGAGGTTTCACAATTTGCGTGTATGTTATGTATTGAATGTTCGGATTTTTTTCCGTGTATTTAACACCACACTCGATTCACATTATAGAATAGCAAAACTGCAGTTGATTCTAAAGGTCATAATACTACGACATATAGCTCGAACTTTCGAAATTCATTCTAATCGATTTCGAATTCTATATCTACGGCAAGCTAAAGTTAGAATAAATCTTCGCACGAGCTGTAGTGAAGACCGTAAAAGAGAGCTATGCTTGCAAGTTTCATTTTATCATCTTCGGTCTTGGGATGCGTTTCTACAAAAAGTTGTCCTTCAAAAGATGAATATTTTCCCATTATTGCATTATGATACTCCTACCTCTTCTTCGCAGAGAATGTGAGGGCACTTTCCAACTAAGAACCATGAACAGAATGTGTCTTTAACGATCGATTGACTATAAGTAGAAAATATTCAGCCGCAAAGTTGATACGAAAATGTACATGCATTTAAAGTATTCGATTTGAGGCAAAATTCTGCTCAGAAAGATTCCAGGAAGAAAACGTTTTTCACGCATTCTCAGAGGATTAATGTTCATTATGATCGCCTTTGAACTCCATTGGCATAGCCAAATAACATTAGAAATCATCGTGCGCATTTCAGAGTAAAAATCCATGTGAAGGAAAGTGTTTTAGATTGATATCTTTGAGGTTGATAGCCTTGAAATTAGTACTACTTCGACCGGCAGTGTGGTTTCTGCTGAATATTTTTTCTTGTAAATTGTCCCTCTTTGAACTATGCTAAGGTATGAGAAGCTAGATCCATCCCTGGATCAAAAGGACAGCTATAAAAACCTTTTGTTCATTTCCTCTATTCGTAGTATACTTGTGGTTGAACTACTCTAATTTCCCAAAGTATGGTGCTTGTAGTTTGACCCCAAGAATACATTAATTGCACGACTTCTAACATTCAAGACTTTTTAATCCTCTTCCTGGACCAATGATCTTTTAGGCTACCGCAATGTCCCCAGTTCGATCATTGATAAAATTGACCGTTCTCATAAGTAATATACGCGTACTTCTCATGTATCGGTGGTATCTTTGTTCATATTCTGCAAAATAATTCGTAATTATTGGGAAACTCCATCGAGAGAGAGGATTATTTTCTGAGGCTAAGAACGACCAGTCCCCTTGACGAACGTTGCGATAGTCGAAGTCTCTGTTACATAAGAATATGCAAGAAATTCAGCTGAATCCTTAGAATCATTCGTGGTAAAAAATGAGAGAATTCAATGTTCGGATCTGTAGCAGTTAGGAAATAAATTCTTCGTCAAATCGTAGGTTAGGACACTTAAGCTCATAATCACTTCGACTTTTCCAACGCCGATTTAATGAGCTGCAAGTTCAAAGTGCACTTTACGTTTGGTAAATCTATAACTTGATAGTATGAGAGTCGCTTCAATGGTGATGGGATTTGGTTTATTCCACATCTTGAATAAATAGGTAATCAATTACACGTTTCTTTTTTAGTTACATCAGCTATTTGGTGTTTTCGTAAGGGGAAGAGTATTTCGAAACTGGAATGTTAACATCAATGATTTATTAACAATCATGATGAGCGGGCAGTTCAAGAATTCTATACCGGAAAAGAGTTTTGGTTAATTTTCTCATAAAGATCGAAGAACACGTGATACAATCATCAAATGTTAAAATTATAGAAATTAACCCAAATTCAAAGAATATAAGCGTTTCGTTTGAATAGTGTCCTCGGATCGATTCGTGGCGACTCAGGCCGTAACGAACCATTCTAAACGCAGTTAGATCTCTTTCTTATAGCCTCGAAGCTTCATTCGCGCGGCAGATTTTGATTTAATCGATGCCGATCGTATGAAAATTCGACTTGATCATTCAATCAAGCCTTGTATTTTAATCTTAGCATTGGCGGAAAACTGTTGTTAGTCGTAAGGGGCACTTTGCATTGTCATGTTTAACCTCTTAAGTTCGGAGTCCATTTTAATGGCAAATTAAATGTACATATAGTAACATAAAATGTCTTCGCAACCTTAGCTAATTATTTCTAATTATATGAAATATGTTCTACATGTTACAAATAAAGTTCGGTCGGTTATCGTTAGGATTTCCTTGAGGATGCTTAAAAATTCTTATCATAACGGTATGCTTTAATTATATAATTGATAAAATATTATATAGAGAGCGTTTCAGTTTCCAACTCCATTCCTAGGATCTATTGAAGGACATAAGTAAGAATTAGAAACTTCACGACGCGTATAGTAGACCATTCGAAAATTGATTCCCCATAGAGTATCGAGTGGCATTTCAGCTTGCTGCCATATACTACCGAATTAAGATCCATTTCTCAATTTTTTTATTCTTAAGCAGCATCTTAACGAATACATAGGTTCCCATTATATATTTTATATCGGAAGGATTCTGATTAGCTTTCCGAAGATACTCGGCTGGGTCCGGACCGGAAGTCAATTAAATACTTGTTATATTTAATATTAATTCGGAGCGGCCGATGGACTATTTTAGTGATGTTATTTTAATGTAACTAGATTTTCTAGCGTAATGATATCGAATGTAACACTTGAATATAAAACTATGAAAATAGATTTCCGCCCGACTTTTACTCTAGTAGTACCTATCGTTCAAAATAAAAACTTATTTCATTAAATTTTAAATGATTTCTGATTACATAATGAACAATTTCAAAAATCATAATTTGAATTATGTCGCCGTATCAATACAATGCTTTTGTTTAAATTAATTATTTCGATATTTGGAATATCGACGTCAATGCAATGCTCAGGTCTCCAGTGAGTGGACACAAATTAACGCATGATAAATATGAATAAGCAGGATGTGCGGGAATGAGTGCACGATCGCTTTTATTCCAAGACCTAGATCTGCACGAATGCCCTAATTTAGATGCCTAAAATTGTACTCCTTGTGCAGATAGAAGTTAACATTTTATTTACCTTCATGTTACCCCGATCGTACCCAGTGAATAATCCTACTTTATAAAGAAAACACACCCTTCGCGTTTATCGATGGCACACTACTATTTCAATTGAGAAATTATATTAGAAAAGTCATAGGAACCACACAATGTTGATACCAAAAGACATGAAATTTCAATAGTGTTACGTTTTGATGTATGGTCGTTTTTATTGCTTTTAAAATGTGCACAGTTCTATTGTTAGATTGACTCAACTGTAAATATCTCTTAGTGGGAATCGTGGATGTCCTGATGGAGTTCTTTCACTTATTTACATTTTAAGTTTCGGATCAATTATGACATTTCATTCCTCCTTAAAATTTTTAAAGTTGACTCCATAAAAGGAGATGAAAACCATAACCTTCTCTTCCGTTGATGTACTTAATTTAATAATAAAACATAATATTTGGAATAATATTTAACATCCATCAGCAAATGCATTCAATGACATGGTTTGTTTTTTCTCATACATAACAAAAAGCTTCGAACGATTGTCACATAAGTTTTTGATTGCATCCAGCCATTTTATAGTAATCCGATGTTTAGGAAACCGGTTAATGTTAATATAATGATTCGAGTATTATCTCAGGAGCCTCTCACTTCACAACTGACCAAAGAATAAAGCCCACGGGTTGCATATGAATCATAATTTAATATCATCAACATGAAACTTGTCTAAAATTCCACCGAAGATTAACTTATATTCAATTTTCTCTAGAAAATAACTGAAACCGATTAAAATTATCTATACTTCTTTAACACGCCGTGTTACGCTATGACTAGTCGGATCGATAGAGGCCCATTATCACAAGAAAGAAAATTCCTTTCTTTCGTGAGAGACGAGGTTTCACAATTTGCGTGTATGTTATGTATTGAATGTTCGGATTTTTTTCCGTGTATTTAACACCACACTCGATTCACATTATAGAATAGCAAAACTGCAGTTGATTCTAAAGGTCATAATACTACGACATATAGCTCGAACTTTCGAAATTCATTCTAATCGATTTCGAATTCTATATCTACGGCAAGCTAAAGTTAGAATAAATCTTCGCACGAGCTGTAGTGAAGACCGTAAAAGAGAGCTATGCTTGCAAGTTTCATTTTATCATCTTCGGTCTTGGGATGCGTTTCTACAAAAAGTTGTCCTTCAAAAGATGAAAATTTTCCCATTATTGCATTATGATACTCCTACCTCTTCTTCGCAGAGAATGTGAGGGTACTTTCCAACAAAGAACCATGAACAGAATGTGTCTTTAACGATCGATTGACTATAAGTAGAAAATATTCAGCCGCAAAGTTGATACGAAAATGTACATGCATTTAAAGTATTCGATTTGAGGCAAAATTCTGCTCAGAAAGATTCCAAAAAGAAAACGTTTTTCACGCATTATCAGAGGATTAATGTTCATTATGATCGCCTTTGAACTCCATTGGAATAGCCAAATAACATTAGAAATCATCGTGCGCATTTCAGAGTAAAAATCCATGTGAAGGAAAGTGTTTTAGATTTATATCTTTGAGGTTGATAGCCTTGAAATTAGTACTACTTCGACCGGCAGTGTGGTTTCTGCTGAATATTTTTTCTTGTAAATTGTCCCTCTTTGAACTATGCTAAGGTATGAGAAGCTAGATCCATTCCTGGATCAAAAGGACAGCTATAATAACCTTTTGTTCATTTTCTCTATTCGTAGTATACTTGTGGTTGAACTACTCTAATTTCCCAAAGTATGGTGCTTGTAGTTTGACCCCAAGAATACATTAATTGCACGACTTCTAACATTCAAGACTTTTCAATCCTCTTCCTGGACCAATGATCTTTTAGGCTACCGCAATGTCCCCAGTTCGATCATTGATAAAATTGACCGTTCTCATAAGTAATATACGCGTACTTCTCATGTATCGGTGGTATCTTTGTTCATATTCTGCAAAATAATTCGTAATTATTGGGAAATTCCATCGAGAGTGAGGATTATTTTCTGAGGCTAAGAACGACCAGTCCCCTTGACGAACGTTGCGATAGTCGAAGTCTCTGTTACATAAGAATATGCAAGAAATTCAGCTGAATCCTTAGAATCATTCGTGGTAAAAAATGAGAGAATTCAATGTTCGGATCTGTAGCAGTTAGGAAATAAATTCTTCGTCAAATCGTAGGTTAGGACACTTAAGCTCATAATCACTTCGACTTTTCCAACGCCGATTTAATGAGCTGCAAGTTCAAAGTGCACTTTACGTTTGGTAAATCTATAACTTGATAGTATGAGAGTCGCTTCAAAGGTAGTGGCATTCGGTTTATTCCACATCTTGAATAAATAGGTAATCAATTACACGTTTCTTTTTTAGTTACATCAGCTATTTGGTGTTTT
This sequence comes from Pachydiplax longipennis, assembly GCA_036926295.1. Taxonomy (NCBI): domain Eukaryota; kingdom Metazoa; phylum Arthropoda; class Insecta; order Odonata; family Libellulidae; genus Pachydiplax; species Pachydiplax longipennis. The sequence continues at coordinate 73,871,020 of JAVFKF010000012.1, forward strand.
CGTAAGGGGAAGAGTATTTCGAAACTGGAATGTAAACATCAATGATTTATTAACAATCACGATGAGCGGGCAGTTCAAGAATTCTATACCGGAAAAGAGTTTTGGTTAATTTTCTCATAAAGATCGAAGAACACGTGATACAATCATCAAATGTTAAAATTATAGAAATTAACCCAAATTCAAAGAATATAAGCGTTTCGTTTGAATAGTGTCCTCGGATCGATTCGTGGCGACTCAGGCCGTAACGAACCATTCTAAACGCAGTTAGATCTCTTTCTTATAGCCTCGAAGCTTCATTCGCGCGGCAGATTTTGATTTAATCGATGCCGATCGTATGAAAATTCGACTTGATCATTCAATCAAGCCTTGTATTTTAATCTTAGCATTGGCGGAAAACTGTTGTTAGTCGTAAGGGGCACTTTGCATTGTCATGTTTAACCTCTTAAGTTCGGAGTCCATTTGAATGGCAAATTAAATGTACATATAGTAACATAAAATGTCTTCGCAACCTTAGCTAATTATTTCTAATTATATGAAATATGTTCTACATGTTACAAATAAAGTTCGGTCGGTTATCGTTAGGATTTCCTTGAGGATGCTTAAAAATTCTTATCATAACGGTATGCTTTAATTATATAATTGATAAAATATTATATAGAGAGCGTTTCAGTTTCCAACTCCATTCCTAGGATCTATTGAAGGACATAAGTAAGAATTAGAAACTTCACGACGCGTATAGTAGACCATTCGAAAATTGATTCCCCATAGAGTATCGAGTGGCATTTCAGCTTGCTGCCATATACTACCGAATTAAGATCCATTTCTCAATTTTTTTATTCTTAAGCAGCATCTTAACGAATACATAGGTTCCCATTATATATTTTATATCGGAAGGATTCTGATTAGCTTTCCGAAGATACTCGGCTGGGTCCGGACCGGAAGTCAATTAAATACTTGTTATATTTAATATTAATTCGGAGCGGCCGATGGACTATTTTAGTGATGTTATTTTAATGTAACTAGATTTTCTAGCGTAATGATATCGAATGTAACACTTGAATATAAAACTATGAAAATAGATTTCCGCCCGACTTTGACTCTAGTAGTACCTATCGTTCAAAATAAAAACTTATTTCATTAAATTTTAAATGATTTCTGATTACATAATGAACAATTTCAAAAATCATAATTTGAATTATGTCGCCGTATCAATACAATGCTTTTGTTTAAATTAATTATTTCGATATTTGGAATATCGACGTCAATGCAATGCTCAGGTCTCCAGTGAGTGGACACAAATTAACGCATGATAAATATGAATAAGCAGGATGTGCGGGAATGAGTGCACGATCGCTTTTATTCCAAGACCTAGATCTGCACGAATGCCCTAATTTAGATGCCTAAAATTGTACTCCTTGTGCAGATAGAAGTTAACATTTTATTTACCTTCATGTTACCCCGATCGTACCCAGTGAATAATCCTACTTTATAAAGAAAACACACCCTTCGCGTTTATCGATGGCACACTACTATTTCAATTGAGAAATTATATTAGAAAAGTCATAGGAACCACACAATGTTGATACCAAAAGACATGAAATTTCAATAGTGTTACGTTTTGATGTATGGTCGTTTTTATTGCTTTTAAAATGTGCACAGTTCTATTGTTAGATTGACTCAACTGTAAATATCTCTTAGTGGGAATCGTGGATGTCCTGATGGAGTTCTTTCACTTATTTACATTTTAAGTTTCGGATCAATTATGACATTTCATTCCTCCTTAAAATTTTTAAAGTTGACTCCATAAAAGGAGATGAAAACCATAACCTTCTCTTCCGTTGATGTACTTAATTTAATAATAAAACATAATATTTGGAATAATATTTAACATCCATCAGCAAATGCATTCAATGACATGGTTTGTTTTTTCTCATACATAACAAAAAGCTTCGAACGATTGTCACATAAGTTTTTGATTGCATCCAGCCATTTTATAGTAATCCGATGTTTAGGAAACCGGTTAATGTTAATATAATGATTCGAGTATTATCTCAGGAGCCTCTCACTTCACAACTGACCAAAGAATAAAGCCCACGGGTTGCATATGAATCATAATTTAATATCATCAACATGAAACTTGTCTAAAATTCCACCGAAGATTAACTTATATTCAATTTTCTCTAGAAAATAACTGAAACCGATTAAAATTATCTATACTTCTTTAACACGCCGTGTTACGCTATGACTAGTCGGATCGATAGAGGCCCATTATCACAAGAAAGAAAATTCCTTTCTTTCGTGAGAGACGAGGTTTCACAATTTGCGTGTATGTTATGTATTGAATGTTCGGATTTTTTTCCGTGTATTTAACACCACACTCGATTCACATTATAGAATAGCAAAACTGCAGTTGATTCTAAAGGTCATAATACTACGACATATAGCTCGAACTTTCGAAATTCATTCTAATCGATTTCGAATTCTATATCTACGGCAAGCTAAAGTTAGAATAAATCTTCGCACGAGCTGTAGTGAAGACCGTAAAAGAGAGCTATGCTTGCAAGTTTCATTTTATCATCTTCGGTCTTGGGATGCGTTTCTACAAAAAGTTGTCCTTCAAAAGATGAAAATTTTCCCATTATTGCATTATGATACTCCTACATCTTCTTCGCAGAGAATGTGAGGGCACTTTCCAACAAAGAACCATGAACAGAATGTGTCTTTAACGATCGATTGACTATAAGTAGAAAATATTCAGCCGCAAAGTTGATACGAAAATGTACATGCATTTAAAGTATTCGATTTGAGGCAAAATTCTGCTCAGAAAGATTCCAGGAAGAAAACGTTTTTCACGCATTCTCAGAGGATTAATGTTCATTATGATCGCCTTTGAACTCCATTGGAATAGCCAAATAACATTAGAAATCATCGTGCGCATTTCAGAGTAAAAATCCATGTGAAGGAAAGTGTTTTAGATTTATATCTTTGAGGTTGATAGCCTTGAAATTAGTACTACTTCGACCGGCAGTGTGGTTTCTGCTGAATATTTTTTCTTGTAAATTGTCCCTCTTTGAACTATGCTAAGGTATGAGAAGCTAGATCCATTCCTGGATCAAAAGGACAGCTATAAAAACCTTTTGTTCATTTCCTCTATTCGTAGTATACTTGTGGTTGAACTACTCTAATTTCCCAAAGTATGGTGCTTGTAGTTTGACCCCAAGAATACATTAACTGCACGACTTCTAACATTCAAGACTTTTCAATCCTCTTCCTGGACCAATGATCTTTTAGGCTACCGCAATGTCCCCAGTTCGATCATTGATAAAATTGACCGTTCTCATAAGTAATATACGCGTACTTCTCATGTATCGGTGGTATCTTTGTTCATATTCTGCAAAATAATTCGTAATTCATGGGAAACTCCATCGAGAGAGAGGATTATTTTCTGAGGCTAAGAACGACCAGTCCCCTTGACGAACGTTGCGATAGTCGAAGTCTCTGTTACATAAGAATATGCAAGAAATTCAGCTGAATCCTTAGAATCATTCGTGGTAAAAAATGAGAGAATTCAATGTTCGGATCTGTAGCAGTTAGGAAATAAATTCTTCGTCAAATCGTAGGTTAGGACACTTAAGCTCATAATCACTTCGACTTTTCCAACGCCGATTTAATGAGCTGCAAGTTCAAAGTGCACTTTACGTTTGGTAAATCTATAACTTGATAGTATGAGAGTCGCTTCAAAGGTAGTGGCATTCGGTTTATTCCACATCTTGAATAAATAGGTAATCAATTACACGTTTCTTTTTTAGTTACATCAGCTATTTGGTGTTTTCGTAAGGGGAAGAGTATTTCGAAACTGGAATGTAAACATCAATGATTTATTAACAATCACGATGAGCGGGCAGTTCAAGAATTCTATACCGGAAAAGAGTTTTGGTTAATTTTCTCATAAAGATCGAAGAACACGTGATACAATCATCAAATGTTAAAATTATAGAAATTAACCCAAATTCAAAGAATATAAGCGTTTCGTTTGAATAGTGTCCTCGGATCGATTCGTGGCGACTCAGGCCGTAACGAACCATTCTAAACGCAGTTAGATCTCTTTCTTATAGCCTCGAAGCTTCATTCGCGCGGCAGATTTTGATTTAATCGATGCCGATCGTATGAAAATTCGACTTGATCATTCAATCAAGCCTTGTATTTTAATCTTAGCATTGGCGGAAAACTGTTGTTAGACGTAAGGGGCACTTTGCATTGTCATGTTTAACCTCTTAAGTTCGGAGTCCATTTGAATGGCAAATTAAATGTACATATAGTAACATAAAATGTCTTCGCAACCTTAGCTAATTATTTCTAATTATATGAAATATGTTCTACATGTTACAAATAAAGTTCGGTCGGTTATCGTTAGGATTTCCTTGAGGATGCTTAAAAATTCTTATCATAACGGTATGCTTTAATTATATAATTGATAAAATATTATATAGAGAGCGTTTCAGTTTCCAACTCCATTCCTAGGATCTATTGAAGGACATAAGTAAGAATTAGAAACTTCACGACGCGTATAGTAGACCATTCGAAAATTGATTCCCCATAGAGTATCGAGTGGCATTTCAGCTTGCTGCCATATACTACCGAATTAAGATCCATTTCTCAATTTTTTTATTCTTAAGCAGCATCTTAACGAATACATAGGTTCCCATTATATATTTTATATCGGAAGGATTCTGATTAGCTTTCCGAAGATACTCGGCTGGGTCCGGACCGGAAGTCAATTAAATACTTGTTATATTTAATATTAATTCGGAGCGGCCGATGGACTATTTTAGTGATGTTATTTTAATGTAACTAGATTTTCTAGCGTAATGATATCGAATGTAACACTTGAATATAAAACTATGAAAATAGATTTCCGCCCGACTTTGACTCTAGTAGTACCTATCGTTCAAAATAAAAACTTATTTCATTAAATTTTAAATGATTTCTGATTACATAATGAACAATTTCAAAAATCATAATTTGAATTATGTCGCCGTATCAATACAATGCTTTTGTTTAAATTAATTATTTCGATATTTGGAATATCGACGTCAATGCAATGCTCAGGTCTCCAGTGAGTGGACACAAATTAACGCATGATAAATATGAATAAGCAGGATGTGCGGGAATGAGTGCACGATCGCTTTTATTCCAAGACCTAGATCTGCACGAATGCCCTAATTTAGATGCCTAAAATTGTACTCCTTGTGCAGATAGAAGTTAACATTTTATTTACCTTCATGTTACCCCGATCGTACCCAGTGAATAATCCTACTTTATAAAGAAAACACACCCTTCGCGTTTATCGATGGCACACTACTATTTCAATTGAGAAATTATATTAGAAAAGTCATAGGAACCACACAATGTTGATACCAAAAGACATGAAATTTCAATAGTGTTACGTTTTGATGTATGGTCGTTTTTATTGCTTTTAAAATGTGCACAGTTCTATTGTTAGATTGACTCAACTGTAAATATCTCTTAGTGGGAATCGTGGATGTCCTGATGGAGTTCTTTCACTTATTTACATTTTAAGTTTCGGATCAATTATGACATTTCATTCCTCCTTAAAATTTTTAAAGTTGACTCCATAAAAGGAGATGAAAACCATAACCTTCTCTTCCGTTGATGTACTTAATTTAATAATAAAACATAATATTTGGAATAATATTTAACATCCATCAGCAAATGCATTCAATGACATGGTTTGTTTTTTCTCATACATAACAAAAAGCTTCGAACGATTGTCACATAAGTTTTTGATTGCATCCAGCCATTTTATAGTAATCCGATGTTTAGGAAACCGGTTAATGTTAATATAATGATTCGAGTATTATCTCAGGAGCCTCTCACTTCACAACTGACCAAAGAATAAAGCCCACGGGTTGCATATGAATCATAATTTAATATCATCAACATGAAACTTGTCTAAAATTCCACCGAAGATTAACTTATATTCAATTTTCTCTAGAAAATAACTGAAACCGATTAAAATTATCTATACTTCTTTAACACGCCGTGTTACGCTATGACTAGTCGGATCGATAGAGGCCCATTATCACAAGAAAGAAAATTCCTTTCTTTCGTGAGAGACGAGGTTTCACAATTTGCGTGTATGTTATGTATTGAATGTTCGGATTTTTTTCCGTGTATTTAACACCACACTCGATTCACATTATAGAATAGCAAAACTGCAGTTGATTCTAAAGGTCATAATACTACGACATATAGCTCGAACTTTCGAAATTCATTCTAATCGATTTCGAATTCTATATCTACGGCAAGCTAAAGTTAGAATAAATCTTCGCACGAGCTGTAGTGAAGACCGTAAAAGAGAGCTATGCTTGCAAGTTTCATTTTATCCTCTTCGGTCTTGGGATGCGTTTCTACAAAAAGTTGTCCTTCAAAAGATGAATATTTTCCCATTATTGCATTATGATACTCCTACCTCTTCTTCGCAGAGAATGTGAGGGCACTTTCCAACAAAGAACCATGAACAGAATGTGTCTTTAACGATCGATTGACTATAAGTAGAAAATATTCAGCCGCAAAGTTGATACGAAAATGTACATGCATTTAAAGTATTCGATTTGAGGCAAAATTCTGCTCAGAAAGATTCCAGGAAGAAAACGTTTTTCACGCATTCTCAGAGGATTAATGTTCATTATGATCGCCTTTGAACTCCATTGGAATAGCCAAATAACATTAGAAATCATCGTGCGCATTTCAGAGTAAAAATCCATGTGAAGGAAAGTGTTTTAGATTTATATCTTTGAGGTTGATAGCCTTGAAATTAGTACTACTTCGACCGGCAGTGTGGTTTCTGCTGAATATTTTTTCTTGTAAATTGTCCCTCTTTGAACTATGCTAAGGTATGAGAAGCTAGATCCATTCCTGGATCAAAAGGACAGCTATAATAACCTTTTGTTCATTTTCTCTATTCGTAGTATACTTGTGGTTGAACTACTCTAATTTCCCAAAGTATGGTGCTTGTAGTTTGACCCCAAGAATACATTAACTGCACGACTTCTAACATTCAAGACTTTTCAATCCTCTTCCTGGACCAATGATCTTTTAGGCTACCGCAATGTCCCCAGTTCGATCATTGATAAAATTGACCGTTCTCATAAGTAATATACGCGTACTTCTCATGTATCGGTGGTATCTTTGTTCATATTCTGCAAAATAATTCGTAATTCATGGGAAACTCCATCGAGAGAGAGGATTATTTTCTGAGGCTAAGAACGACCAGTCCCCTTGACGAACGTTGCGATAGTCGAAGTCTCTGTTACATAAGAATATGCAAGAAATTCAGCTGAATCCTTAGAATCATTCGTGGTAAAAAATGAGAGAATTCAATGTTCGGATCTGTAGCAGTTAGGAAATAAATTCTTCGTCAAATCGTAGGTTAGGACACTTAAGCTCATAATCACTTCGACTTTTCCAACGCCGATTTAATGAGCTGCAAGTTCAAAGTGCACTTTACGTTTGGTAAATCTATAACTTGATAGTATGAGAGTCGCTTCAAAGGTAGTGGCATTCGGTTTATTCCACATCTTGAATAAATAGGTAATCAATTACACGTTTCTTTTTTAGTTACATCAGCTATTTGGTGTTTTCGTAAGGGGAAGAGTATTTCGAAACTGGAATGTAAACATCAATGATTTATTAACAATCACGATGAGCGGGCAGTTCAAGAATTCTATACCGGAAAAGAGTTTTGGTTAATTTTCTCATAAAGATCGAAGAACACGTGATACAATCATCAAATGTTAAAATTATAGAAATTAACCCAAATTCAAAGAATATAAGCGTTTCGTTTGAATAGTGTCCTCGGATCGATTCGTGGCGACTCAGGCCGTAACGAACCATTCTAAACGCAGTTAGATCTCTTTCTTATAGCCTCGAAGCTTCATTCGCGCGGCAGATTTTGATTTAATCGATGCCGATCGTATGAAAATTCGACTAGATCATTCAATCAAGCCTTGTATTTTAATCTTAGCATTGGCGGAAAACTGTTGTTAGACGTAAGGGGCACTTTGCATTGTCATGTTTAACCTCTTAAGTTCGGAGTCCATTTGAATGGCAAATTAAATGTACATATAGTAACATAAAATGTCTTCGCAACCTTAGCTAATTATTTCTAATTATATGAAATATGTTCTACATGTTACAAATAAAGTTCGGTCGGTTATCGTTAGGATTTCCTTGAGGATGCTTAAAAATTCTTATCATAACGGTATGCTTTAATTATATAATTGATAAAATATTATATAGAGAGCGTTTCAGTTTCCAACTCCATTCCTAGGATCTATTGAAGGACATAAGTAAGAATTAGAAACTTCACGACGCGTATAGTAGACCATTCGAAAATTGATTCCCCATAGAGTATCGAGTGGCATTTCAGCTTGCTGCCATATACTACCGAATTAAGATCCATTTCTCAATTTTTTTATTCTTAAGCAGCATCTTAACGAATACATAGGTTCCCATTATATATTTTATATCGGAAGGATTCTGATTAGCTTTCCGAAGATACTCGGCTGGGTCCGGACCGGAAGTCAATTAAATACTTGTTATATTTAATATTAATTCGGAGCGGCCGATGGACTATTTTAGTGATGTTATTTTAATGTAACTAGATTTTCTAGCGTAATGATATCGAATGTAACACTTGAATATAAAACTATGAAAATAGATTTCCGCCCGACTTTTACTCTAGTAGTACCTATCGTTCAAAATAAAAACTTATTTCATTAAATTTTAAATGATTTCTGATTACATAATGAACAATTTCAAAAATCATAATTTGAATTATGTCGCCGTATCAATATAATGCTTTTGTTTAAATTAATTATTTCGATATTTGGAATATCGACGTCAATGCAATGCTCAGGTCTCCAGTGAGTGGACACAAATTAACGCATGATAAATATGAATAAGCAGGATGTGCGGGAATGAGTGCACGATCGCTTTTATTCCAAGACCTAGATCTGCACGAATGCCCTAATTTAGATGCCTAAAATTGTACTCCTTGTGCAGATAGAAGTTAACATTTTATTTACCTTCATGTTACCCCGATCGTACCCAGTGAATAATCCTACTTTATAAAGAAAACACACCCTTCGCGTTTATCGATGGCACACTACTATTTCAATTGAGAAATTATATTAGAAAAGTCATAGGAACCACACAATGTTGATACCAAAAGACATGAAATTTCAATAGTGTTACGTTTTGATGTATGGTTGTTTTTATTGCTTTTAAAATGTGCACAGTTCTATTGTTAGATTGACTCAACTGTAAATATCTCTTAGTGGGAATCGTGGATGTCCTGATGGAGTTCTTTCACTTATTTACATTTTAAGTTTCGGATCAATTATGACATTTCATTCCTCCTTAAAATTTTTAAAGTTGACTCCATAAAAGGAGATGAAAACCATAACCTTCTCTTCCGTTGATGTACTTAATTTAATAATAAAACATAATATTTGGAATAATATTTAACATCCATCAGCAAATGCATTCAATGACATGGTTTGTTTTTTCTCATACATAACAAAAATCTTCGAACGATTGTCACATAAGTTTTTGATTGCATCCAGCCATTTTATAGTAATCCGATGTTTAGGAAACCGGTTAATGTTAATATAATGATTCGAGTATTATCTCAGGAGCCTCTCACTTCACAACTGACCAAAGAATAAAGCCCACGGGTTGCATATGAATCATAATTTAATATCATCAACATGAAACTTGTCTAAAATTCCACCGAAGATTAACTTATATTCAATTTTCTCTAGAAAATAACTGAAACCGATTAAAATTATCTATACTTCTTTAACACGCCGTGTTACGCTATGACTAGTCGGATCGATAGAGGCCCATTATCACAAGAAAGAAAATTCCTTTCTTTCGTGAGAGACGAGGTTTCACAATTTGCGTGTATGTTATGTATTGAATGTTCGGATTTTTTTCCGTGTATTTAACACCACACTCGATTCACATTATAGAATAGCAAAACTGCAGTTGATTCTAAAGGTCATAATACTACGACATATAGCTCGAACTTTCGAAATTCATTCTAATCGATTTCGAATTCTATATCTATGGCAAGCTAAAGTTAGAATAAATCTTCGCACGAGCTGTAGTGAAGACCGTAAAAGAGAGCTATGCTTGCAAGTTTCATTTTATCATCTTCGGTCTTGGGATGCGTTTCTACAAAAAGTTGTCCTTCAAAAGATGAAAATTTTCCCATTATTACATTATGATACTCCTACCTCTTCTTCGCAGAGAATGTGAGGGTACTTTCCAACAAAGAACCATGAACAGAATGTGTCTTTAACGATCGATTGACTATAAGTAGAAAATATTCAGCCGCAAAGTTGATACGAAAATGTACATGCATTTAAAGTATTCGATTTGAGGCAAAATTCTGCTCAGAATGATTCCAGAAAGAAAACGTTTTTCACGCATTCTCAGAGGATTAATGTTCATTATGATCGCCTTTGAACTCCATTGGCATAGCAAAATAACATTAGAAATCATCGTGCGCATTTCAGAGTAAAAATCCATGTGAAGGAAAGTGTTTTAGATTGATATGTTTGAGGTTGATAGCCTTGAAATTAGTACTACTTCGACCGGCAGTGTGGTTTCTGCTGAATATTTTTTCTTGTAAATTGTCCCTCTTTGAACTATGCTAAGGTATGAGAAGCTAGATCCATTCCTGGATCAAAAGGACAGCTATAATAACCTTTTGTTCATTTCCTCTATTCGTAGTATACTTGTGGTTGAACTACTCTAATTTCCCAAAGTATGGTGCTTGTAGTTTGACCCCAAGAATACATTAATTGCACGACTTCTAACATTCAAGACTTTTCAATCCTCTTCCTGGACCAATGATCTTTTAGGCTACCGCAATGTCCCCAGTTCGATCATTGATAAAATTGACCGTTCTCATAAGTAATATACGCGTACTTCTCATGTATCGGTGGTATCTTTGTTCATATTCTGCAAAATAATTCGTAATTATTGGGAAATTCCATCGAGAGAGAGGATTATTTTCTGAGGCTAAGAACGACCAGTCCCCTTGACGAACGTTGCGATAGTCGAAGTCTCTGTTACATAAGAATATGCAAGAAATTCAGCTGAATCCTTAGAATCATTCGTGGTAAAAAATGAGAGAATTCAATGTTCGGATCTGTAGCAGTTAGGAAATAAATTCTTCGTCAAATCGTAGGTTAGGACACTTAAGCTCATAATCACTTCGACTTTTCCAACGCCGATTTAATGAGCTGCAAGTTCAAAGTGCACTTTACGTTTGGTAAATCTATAACTTGATAGTATGAGAGTCGCTTCAAAGGTAGTGGCATTCGGTTTATTCCACATCTTGAATAAATAGGTAATCAATTACACGTTTCTTTTTTAGTTACATCAGCTATTTGGTGTTTTCGTAAGGGGAAGAGTATTTCGAAACTGGAATGTAAACATCAATGATTTATTAACAATCATGATGAGCGGGCAGTTCAAGAATTCTATACCGGAAAAGAGTTTTGGTTAATTTTCTCATAAAGATCGAAGAACACGTGATACAATCATCAAATGTTAAAATTATAGAAATTAACCCAAATTCAAAGAATATAAGCGTTTCGTTTGAATAGTGTCCTCGGATCGATTCGTGGTGACTCAGGCCGTAACGAACCATTCTAAACGCAGTTAGATCTCTTTCTTATAGCCTCGAAGCTTCATTCGCGCGGCAGATTTTGATTTAATCGATGCCGATCGTATGAAAATTCGACTTGATCATTCAATCAAGCCTTGTATTTTAATCTTAGCATTGGCGGAAAACTGTTGTTAGACGTAAGGGGCACTTTGCATTGTCATGTTTAACCTCTTAAGTTCGGAGTCCATTTGAATGGCAAATTAAATGTACATATAGTAACATAAAATGTCTTCGCAACCTTAGCTAATTATTTCTAATTATATGAAATATGTTCTACATGTTACAAATAAAGTTCGGTCGGTTATCGTTAGGATTTCCTTGAGGATGCTTAAAAATTCTTATCATAACGGTATGCTTTAATTATATAATTGATAAAATATTATATAGAGAGCGTTTCAGTTTCCAACTCCATTCCTAGGATCTATTGAAGGACATAAGTAAGAATTAGAAACTTCACGACGCGTATAGTAGACCATTCGAAAATTGATTCCCCATAGAGTATCGAGTGGCATTTCAGCTTGCTGCCATATACTACCGAATTAAGATCCATTTCTCAATTTTTTTATTCTTAAGCAGCATCTTAACGAATACATAGGTTCCCATTATATATTTTATATCGGAAGGATTCTGATTAGCTTTCCGAAGATACTCGGCTGGGTCCGGACCGGAAGTCAATTAAATACTTGTTATATTTAATATTAATTCGGAGCGGCCGATGGACTATTTTAGTGATGTTATTTTAATGTAACTAGATTTTCTAGCGTAATGATATCGAATGTAACACTTGAATATAAAACTATGAAAATAGATTTCCGCCCGACTTTGACTCTAGTAGTACCTATCGTTCAAAATAAAAACTTATTTCATTAAATTTTAAATGATTTCTGATTACATAATGAACAATTTCAAAAATCATAATTTGAATTATGTCGCCGTATCAATACAATGCTTTTGTTTAAATTAATTATTTCGATATTTGGAATATCGACGTCAATGCAATGCTCAGGTCTCCAGTGAGTGGACACAAATTAACGCATGATAAATATGAATAAGCAGGATGTGCGGGAATGAGTGCACGATCGCTTTTATTCCAAGACCTAGATCTGCACGAATGCCCTAATTTAGATGCCTAAAATTGTACTCCTTGTGCAGATAGAAGTTAACATTTTATTTACCTTCATGTTACCCCGATCGTACCCAGTGAATAATCCTACTTTATAAAGAAAACACACCCTTCGCGTTTATCGATGGCACACTACTATTTCAATTGAGAAATTATATTAGAAAAGTCATAGGAACCACACAATGTTGATACCAAAAGACATGAAATTTCAATAGTGTTACGTTTTGATGTATGGTCGTTTTTATTGCTTTTAAAATGTGCACAGTTCTATTGTTAGATTGACTCAACTGTAAATATCTCTTAGTGGGAATCGTGGATGTCCTGATGGAGTTCTTTCACTTATTTACATTTTAAGTTTCGGATCAATTATGACATTTCATTCCTCCTTAAAATTTTTAAAGTTGACTCCATAAAAGGAGATGAAAACCATAACCTTCTCTTCCGTTGATGTACTTAATTTAATAATAAAACATAATATTTGGAATAATATTTAACATCCATCAGCAAATGCATTCAATGACATGGTTTGTTTTTTCTCATACATAACAAAAAGCTTCGAACGATTGTCACATAAGTTTTTGATTGCATCCAGCCATTTTATAGTAATCCGATGTTTAGGAAACCGGTTAATGTTAATATAATGATTCGAGTATTATCTCAGGAGCCTCTCACTTCACAACTGACCAAAGAATAAAGCCCACGGGTTGCATATGAATCATAATTTAATATCATCAACATGAAACTTGTCTAAAATTCCACCGAAGATTAACTTATATTCAATTTTCTCTAGAAAATAACTGAAACCGATTAAAATTATCTATACTTCTTTAACACGCCGTGTTACGCTATGACTAGTCGGATCGATAGAGGCCCATTATCACAAGAAAGAAAATTCCTTTCTTTCGTGAGAGACGAGGTTTCACAATTTGCGTGTATGTTATGTATTGAATGTTCGGATTTTTTTCCGTGTATTTAACACCACACTCGATTCACATTATAGAATAGCAAAACTGCAGTTGATTCTAAAGGTCATAATACTACGACATATAGCTCGAACTTTCGAAATTCATTCTAATCGATTTCGAATTCTATATCTACGGCAAGCTAAAGTTAGAATAAATCTTCGCACGAGCTGTAGTGAAGACCGTAAAAGAGAGCTATGCTTGCAAGTTTCATTTTATCATCTTCGGTCTTGGGATGCGTTTCTACAAAAAGTTGTCCTTCAAAAGATGAAAATTTTCCCATTATTGCATTATGATACTCCTACCTCTTCTTCGCAGAGAATGTGAGGGTACTTTCCAACAAAGAACCATGAACAGAATGTGTCTTTAACGATCGATTGACTATAAGTAGAAAATATTCAGCCGCAAAGTTGATACGAAAATGTACATGCATTTAAAGTATTCGATTTGAGGCAAAATTCTGCTCAGAATGATTCCAAAAAGAAAACGTTTTTCACGCATTATCAGAGGATTAATGTTCATTATGATCGCCTTTGAACTCCATTGGAATAGCCAAATAACATTAGAAATCATCGTGCGCATTTCAGAGTAAAAATCCATGTGAAGGAAAGTGTTTTAGATTGATATCTTTGAGGTTGATAGCCTTGAAATTAGTACTACTTCGACCGGCAGTGTGGTTTCTGCTGAATATTTTTTCTTGTAAATTGTCCCTCTTTGAACTATGCTAAGGTATGAGAAGCTAGATCCATTCCTGGATCAAAAGGACAGCTATAATAACCTTTTGTTCATTTCCTCTATTCGTAGTATACTTGTGGTTGAACTACTCTAATTTCCCAAAGTATGGTGCTTGTAGTTTGACCCCAAGAATACATTAATTGCACGACTTCTAACATTCAAGACTTTTCAATCCTCTTCCTGGACCAATGATCTTTTAGGCTACCGCAATGTCCCCAGTTCGATCATTGATAAAATTGACCGTTCTCATAAGTAATATACGCGTACTTCTCATGTATCGGTGGTATCTTTGTTCATATTCTGCAAAATAATTCGTAATTATTGGGAAATTCCATCGAGAGAGAGGATTATTTTCTGAGGCTAAGAACGACCAGTCCCCTTGACGAACGTTGCGATAGTCGAAGTCTCTGTTACATAAGAATATGCAAGAAATTCAGCTGAATCCTTAGAATCATTCGTGGTAAAAAATGAGAGAATTCAATGTTCGGATCTGTAGCAGTTAGGAAATAAATTCTTCGTCAAATCGTAGGTTAGGACACTTAAGCTCATAATCACTTCGACTTTTCCAACGCCGATTTAATGAGCTGCAAGTTCAAAGTGCACTTTACGTTTGGTAAATCTATAACTTGATAGTATGAGAGTCGCTTCAAAGGTAGTGGCATTCGGTTTATTCCACATCTTGAATAAATAGGTAATCAATTACACGTTTCTTTTTTAGTTACATCAGCTATTTGGTGTTTTCGTAAGGGGAAGAGTATTTCGAAACTGGAATGTAAACATCAATGATTTATTAACAATCATGATGAGCGGGCAGTTCAAGAATTCTATACCGGAAAAGAGTTTTGGTTAATTTTCTCATAAAGATCGAAGAACACGTGATACAATCATCAAATGTTAAAATTATAGAAATTAACCCAAATTCAAAGAATATAAGCGTTTCGTTTGAATAGTGTCCTCGGATCGATTCGTGGTGACTCAGGCCGTAACGAACCATTCTAAACGCAGTTAGATCTCTTTCTTATAGCCTCGAAGCTTCATTCGCGCGGCAGATTTTGATTTAATCGATGCCGATCGTATGAAAATTCGACTTGATCATTCAATCAAGCCTTGTATTTTAATCTTAGCATTGGCGGAAAACTGTTGTTAGTCGTAAGGGGCACTTTGCATTGTCATGTTTAACCTCTTAAGTTCGGAGTCCATTTGAATGGCAAATTAAATGTACATATAGTAACATAAAATGTCTTCGCAACCTTAGCTAATTATTTCTAATTATATGAAATATGTTCTACATGTTACAAATAAAGTTCGGTCGGTTATCGTTAGGATTTCCTTGAGGATGCTTAAAAATTCTTATCATAACGGTATGCTTTAATTATATAATTGATAAAATATTATATAGAGAGCGTTTCAGTTTCCAACTCCATTCCTAGGATCTATTGAAGGACATAAGTAAGAATTAGAAACTTCACGACGCGTATAGTAGACCATTCGAAAATTGATTCCCCATAGAGTATCGAGTGGCATTTCAGCTTGCTGCCATATACTACCGAATTAAGATCCATTTCTCAATTTTTTTATTCTTAAGCAGCATCTTAACGAATACATAGGTTCCCATTATATATTTTATATCGGAAGGATTCTGATTAGCTTTCCGAAGATACTCGGCTGGGTCCG
This sequence comes from Pachydiplax longipennis, assembly GCA_036926295.1. Classification (NCBI taxonomy): domain Eukaryota; kingdom Metazoa; phylum Arthropoda; class Insecta; order Odonata; family Libellulidae; genus Pachydiplax; species Pachydiplax longipennis. The sequence continues at coordinate 73,887,281 of JAVFKF010000012.1, forward strand.
GACCGGAAGTCAATTAAATACTTGTTATATTTAATATTAATTCGGAGCGGCCGATGGACTATTTTAGTGATGTTATTTTAATGTAACTAGATTTTCTAGCGTAATGATATCGAATGTAACACTTGAATATAAAACTATGAAAATAGATTTCCGCCCGACTTTGACTCTAGTAGTACCTATCGTTCAAAATAAAAACTTATTTCATTAAATTTTAAATGATTTCTGATTACATAATGAACAATTTCAAAAATCATAATTTGAATTATGTCGCCGTATCAATACAATGCTTTTGTTTAAATTAATTATTTCGATATTTGGAATATCGACGTCAATGCAATGCTCAGGTCTCCAGTGAGTGGACACAAATTAACGCATGATAAATATGAATAAGCAGGATGTGCGGGAATGAGTGCACGATCGCTTTTATTCCAAGACCTAGATCTGCACGAATGCCCTAATTTAGATGCCTAAAATTGTACTCCTTGTGCAGATAGAAGTTAACATTTTATTTACCTTCATGTTACCCCGATCGTACCCAGTGAATAATCCTACTTTATAAAGAAAACACACCCTTCGCGTTTATCGATGGCACACTACTATTTCAATTGAGAAATTATATTAGAAAAGTCATAGGAACCACACAATGTTGATACCAAAAGACATGAAATTTCAATAGTGTTACGTTTTGATGTATGGTCGTTTTTATTGCTTTTAAAATGTGCACAGTTCTATTGTTAGATTGACTCAACTGTAAATATCTCTTAGTGGGAATCGTGGATGTCCTGATGGAGTTCTTTCACTTATTTACATTTTAAGTTTCGGATCAATTATGACATTTCATTCCTCCTTAAAATTTTTAAAGTTGACTCCATAAAAGGAGATGAAAACCATAACCTTCTCTTCCGTTGATGTACTTAATTTAATAATAAAACATAATATTTGGAATAATATTTAACATCCATCAGCAAATGCATTCAATGACATGGTTTGTTTTTTCTCATACATAACAAAAAGCTTCGAACGATTGTCACATAAGTTTTTGATTGCATCCAGCCATTTTATAGTAATCCGATGTTTAGGAAACCGGTTAATGTTAATATAATGATTCGAGTATTATCTCAGGAGCCTCTCACTTCACAACTGACCAAAGAATAAAGCCCACGGGTTGCATATGAATCATAATTTAATATCATCAACATGAAACTTGTCTAAAATTCCACCGAAGATTAACTTATATTCAATTTTCTCTAGAAAATAACTGAAACCGATTAAAATTATCTATACTTCTTTAACACGCCGTGTTACGCTATGACTAGTCGGATCGATAGAGGCCCATTATCACAAGAAAGAAAATTCCTTTCTTTCGTGGGAGACGAGGTTTCACAATTTGCGTGTATGTTATGTATTGAATGTTCGGATTTTTTTCCGTGTATTTAACACCACACTCGATTCACATTATAGAATAGCAAAACTGCAGTTGATTCTAAAGGTCATAATACTACGACATATAGCTCGAACTTTCGAAATTCATTCTAATCGATTTCGAATTCTATATCTACGGCAAGCTAAAGTTAGAATAAATCTTCGCACGAGCTGTAGTGAAGACCGTAAAAGAGAGCTATGCTTGCAAGTTTCATTTTATCATCTTCGGTCTTGGGATGCGTTTCTACAAAAAGTTGTCCTTCAAAAGATGAATATTTTCCCATTATTGCATTATGATACTCCTACCTCTTCTTCGCAGAGAATGTGAGGGCACTTTCCAACTAAGAACCATGAACAGAATGTGTCTTTAACGATCGATTGACTATAAGTAGAAAATATTCAGCCGCAAAGTTGATACGAAAATGTACATGCATTTAAAGTATTCGATTTGAGGCAAAATTCTGCTCAGAAAGATTCCAGGAAGAAAACGTTTTTCACGCATTCTCAGAGGATTAATGTTCATTATGATCGCCTTTGAACTCCATTGGCATAGCCAAATAACATTAGAAATCATCGTGCGCATTTCAGAGTAAAAATCCATGTGAAGGAAAGTGTTTTAGATTGATATCTTTGAGGTTGATAGCCTTGAAATTAGTACTACTTCGACCGGCAGTGTGGTTTCTGCTGAATATTTTTTCTTGTAAATTGTCCCTCTTTGAACTATGCTAAGGTATGAGAAGCTAGATCCATCCCTGGAACAAAAGGACAGCTATAAAAACCTTTTGTTCATTTCCTCTATTCGTAGTATACTTGTGGTTGAACTACTCTAATTTCCCAAAGTATGGTGCTTGTAGTTTGACCCCAAGAATACATTAATTGCACGACTTCTAACATTCAAGACTTTTTAATCCTCTTCCTGGACCAATGATCTTTTAGGCTACCGCAATGTCCCCAGTTCGATCATTGATAAAATTGACCGTTCTCATAAGTAATATACGCGTACTTCTCATGTATTGGTGGTATCTTTGTTCATATTCTGCAAAATAATTCGTAATTATTGGGAAACTCCATCGAGAGAGAGGATTATTTTCTGAGGCTAAGAACGACCAGTCCCCTTGACGAACGTTGCGATAGTCGAAGTCTCTGTTACATAAGAATATGCAAGAAATTCAGCTGAATCCTTAGAATCATTCGTGGTAAAAAATGAGAGAATTCAATGTTCGGATCTGTAGCAGTTAGGAAATAAATTCTTCGTCAAATCGTAGGTTAGGACACTTAAGCTCATAATCACTTCGACTTTTCCAACGCCGATTTAATGAGCTGCAAGTTCAAAGTGCACTTTACGTTTGGTAAATCTATAACTTGATAGTATGAGAGTCGCTTCAATGGTGATGGGATTTGGTTTATTCCACATCTTGAATAAATAGGTAATCAATTACACGTTTCTTTTTTAGTTACATCAGCTATTTGGTGTTTTCGTAAGGGGAAGAGTATTTCGAAACTGGAATGTTAACATCAATGATTTATTAACAATCATGATGAGCGGGCAGTTCAAGAATTCTATACCGGAAAAGAGTTTTGGTTAATTTTCTCATAAAGATCGAAGAACACGTGATACAATCATCAAATGTTAAAATTATAGAAATTAACCCAAATTCAAAGAATATAAGCGTTTCGTTTGAATAGTGTCCTCGGATCGATTCGTGGCGACTCAGGCCGTAACGAACCATTCTAAACGCAGTTAGATCTCTTTCTTATAGCCTCGAAGCTTCATTCGCGCGGCAGATTTTGATTTAATCGATGCCGATCGTATGAAAATTCGACTTGATCATTCAATCAAGCCTTGTATTTTAATCTTAGCATTGGCGGAAAACTGTTGTTAGTCGTAAGGGGCACTTTGCATTGTCATGTTTAACCTCTTAAGTTCGGAGTCCATTTGAATGGCAAATTAAATGTACATATAGTAACATAAAATGTCTTCGCAACCTTAGCTAATTATTTCTAATTATATGAAATATGTTCTACATGTTACAAATAAAGTTCGGTCGGTTATCGTTAGGATTTCCTTGAGGATGCTTAAAAATTCTTATCATAACGGTATGCTTTAATTATATAATTGATAAAATATTATATAGAGAGCGTTTCAGTTTCCAACTCCATTCCTAGGATCTATTGAAGGACATAAGTAAGAATTAGAAACTTCACGACGCGTATAGTAGACCATTCGAAAATTGATTCCCCATAGAGTATCGAGTGGCATTTCAGCTTGCTGCCATATACTACCGAATTAAGATCCATTTCTCAATTTTTTTATTCTTAAGCAGCATCTTAACGAATACATAGGTTCCCATTATATATTTTATATCGGAAGGATTCTGATTAGCTTTCCGAAGATACTCGGCTGGGTCCGGACCGGAAGTCAATTAAATACTTGTTATATTTAATATTAATTCGGAGCGGCCGATGGACTATTTTAGTGATGTTATTTTAATGTAACTAGATTTTCTAGCGTAATGATATCGAATGTAACACTTGAATATAAAACTATGAAAATAGATTTCCGCCCGACTTTGACTCTAGTAGTACCTATCGTTCAAAATAAAAACTTATTTCATTAAATTTTAAATGATTTCTGATTACATAATGAACAATTTCAAAAATCATAATTTGAATTATGTCGCCGTATCAATACAATGCTTTTGTTTAAATTAATTATTTCGATATTTGGAATATCGACGTCAATGCAATGCTCAGGTCTCCAGTGAGTGGACACAAATTAACGCATGATAAATATGAATAAGCAGGATGTGCGGGAATGAGTGCACGATCGCTTTTATTCCAAGACCTAGATCTGCACGAATGCCCTAATTTAGATGCCTAAAATTGTACTCCTTGTGCAGATAGAAGTTAACATTTTATTTACCTTCATGTTACCCCGATCGTACCCAGTGAATAATCCTACTTTATAAAGAAAACACACCCTTCGCGTTTATCGATGGCACACTACTATTTCAATTGAGAAATTATATTAGAAAAGTCATAGGAACCACACAATGTTGATACCAAAAGACATGAAATTTCAATAGTGTTACGTTTTGATGTATGGTCGTTTTTATTGCTTTTAAAATGTGCACAGTTCTATTGTTAGATTGACTCAACTGTAAATATCTCTTAGTGGGAATCGTGGATGTCCTGATGGAGTTCTTTCACTTATTTACATTTTAAGTTTCGGATCAATTATGACATTTCATTCCTCCTTAAAATTTTTAAAGTTGACTCCATAAAAGGAGAAGAAAACCATAACCTTCTCTTCCGTTGATGTACTTAATTTAATAATAAAACATAATATTTGGAATAATATTTAACATCCATCAGCAAATGCATTCAATGACATGGTTTGTTTTTTCTCATACATAACAAAAAGCTTCGAACGATTGTCACATAAGTTTTTGATTGCATCCAGCCATTTTATAGTAATCCGATGTTTAGGAAACCGGTTAATGTTAATATAATGATTCGAGTATTATCTCAGGAGCCTCTCACTTCACAACTGACCAAAGAATAAAGCCCACGGGTTGCATATGAATCATAATTTAATATCATCAACATGAAACTTGTCTAAAATTCCACCGAAGATTAACTTATATTCAATTTTCTCTAGAAAATAACTGAAACCGATTAAAATTATCTATACTTCTTTAACACGCCGTGTTACGCTATGACTAGTCGGATCGATAGAGGCCCATTATCACAAGAAAGAAAATTCCTTTCTTTCGTGAGAGACGAGGTTTCACAATTTGCGTGTATGTTATGTATTGAATGTTCGGATTTTTTTCCGTGTATTTAACACCACACTCGATTCACATTATAGAATAGCAAAACTGCAGTTGATTCTAAAGGTCATAATACTACGACATATAGCTCGAACTTTCGAAATTCATTCTAATCGATTTCGAATTCTATATCTACGGCAAGCTAAAGTTAGAATAAATCTTCGCACGAGCTGTAGTGAAGACCGTAAAAGAGAGCTATGCTTGCAAGTTTCATTTTATCATCTTCGGTCTTGGGATGCGTTTCTACAAAAAGTTGTCCTTCAAAAGATGAAAATTTTCCCATTATTGCATTATGATACTCCTACCTCTTCTTCGCAGAGAATGTGAGGGTACTTTCCAACAAAGAACCATGAACAGAATGTGTCTTTAACGATCGATTGACTATAAGTAGAAAATATTCAGCCGCAAAGTTGATACGAAAATGTACATGCATTTAAAGTATTCGATTTGAGGCAAAATTCTGCTCAGAAAGATTCCAAAAAGAAAACGTTTTTCACGCATTATCAGAGGATTAATGTTCATTATGATCGCCTTTGAACTCCATTGGAATAGCCAAATAACATTAGAAATCATCGTGCGCATTTCAGAGTAAAAATCCATGTGAAGGAAAGTGTTTTAGATTTATATCTTTGAGGTTGATAACCTTGAAATTAGTACTACTTCGACCGGCAGTGTGGTTTCTGCTGAATATTTTTTCTTGTAAATTGTCCCTCTTTGAACTATGCTAAGGTATGAGAAGCTAGATCCATTCCTGGATCAAAAGGACAGCTATAATAACCTTTTGTTCATTTTCTCTATTCGTAGTATACTTGTGGTTGAACTACTCTAATTTCCCAAAGTATGGTGCTTGTAGTTTGACCCCAAGAATACATTAATTGCACGACTTCTAACATTCAAGACTTTTCAATCCTCTTCCTGGACCAATGATCTTTTAGGCTACCGCAATGTCCCCAGTTCGATCATTGATAAAATTGACCGTTCTCATAAGTAATATACGCGTACTTCTCATGTATCGGTGGTATCTTTGTTCATATTCTGCAAAATAATTCGTAATTATTGGGAAATTCCATCGAGAGAGAGGATTATTTTCTGAGGCTAAGAACGACCAGTCCCCTTGACGAACGTTGCGATAGTCGAAGTCTCTGTTACATAAGAATATGCAAGAAATTCAGCTGAATCCTTAGAATCATTCGTGGTAAAAAATGAGAGAATTCAATGTTCGGATCTGTAGCAGTTAGGAAATAAATTCTTCGTCAAATCGTAGGTTAGGACACTTAAGCTCATAATCACTTCGACTTTTCCAACGCCGATTTAATGAGCTGCAAGTTCAAAGTGCACTTTACGTTTGGTAAATCTATATCTTGATAGTATGAGAGTCGCTTCAAAGGTAGTGGCATTCGGTTTATTCCACATCTTGAATAAATAGGTAATCAATTACACGTTTCTTTTTTAGTTACATCAGCTATTTGGTGTTTTCGTAAGGGGAAGAGTATTTCGAAACTGGAATGTAAACATCAATGATTTATTAACAATCACGATGAGCGGGCAGTTCAAGAATTCTATACCGGAAAAGAGTTTTGGTTAATTTTCTCATAAAGATCGAAGAACACGTGATACAATCATCAAATGTTAAAATTATAGAAATTAACCCAAATTCAAAGAATATAAGCGTTTCGTTTGAATAGTGTCCTCGGATCGATTCGTGGCGACTCAGGCCGTAACGAACCATTCTAAACGCAGTTAGATCTCTTTCTTATAGCCTCGAAGCTTCATTCGCGCGGCAGATTTTGATTTAATCGATGCCGATCGTATGAAAATTCGACTAGATCATTCAATCAAGCCTTGTATTTTAATCTTAGCATTGGCGGAAAACTGTTGTTAGACGTAAGGGGCACTTTGCATTGTCATGTTTAACCTCTTAAGTTCGGAGTCCATTTGAATGGCAAATTAAATGTACATATAGTAACATAAAATGTCTTCGCAACCTTAGCTAATTATTTCTAATTATATGAAATATGTTCTACATGTTACAAATAAAGTTCGGTCGGTTATCGTTAGGATTTCCTTGAGGATGCTTAAAAATTCTTATCATAACGGTATGCTTTAATTATATAATTGATAAAATATTATATAGAGAGCGTTTCAGTTTCCAACTCCATTCCTAGGATCTATTGAAGGACATAAGTAAGAATTAGAAACTTCACGACGCGTATAGTAGACCATTCGAAAATTGATTCCCCATAGAGTATCGAGTGGCATTTCAGCTTGCTGCCATATACTACCGAATTAAGATCCATTTCTCAATTTTTTTATTCTTAAGCAGCATCTTAACGAATACATAGGTTCCCATTATATATTTTATATCGGAAGGATTCTGATTAGCTTTCCGAAGATACTCGGCTGGGTCCGGACCGGAAGTCAATTAAATACTTGTTATATTTAATATTAATTCGGAGCGGCCGATGGACTATTTTAGTGATGTTATTTTAATGTAACTAGATTTTCTAGCGTAATGATATCGAATGTAACACTTGAATATAAAACTATGAAAATAGATTTCCGCCCGACTTTGACTCTAGTAGTACCTATCGTTCAAAACAAAAACTTATTTCATTAAATTTTAAATGATTTCTGATTACATAATGAACAATTTCAAAAATCATAATTTGAATTATGTCGCCGTATCAATACAATGCTTTTGTTTAAATTAATTATTTCGATATTTGGAATATCGACGTCAATGCAATGCTCAGGTCTCCAGTGAGTGGACACAAATTAACGCATGATAAATATGAATAAGCAGGATGTGCGGGAATGAGAGCACGATCGCTTTTATTCCAAGACCTAGATCTGCACGAATGCCCTAATTTAGATGCCTAAAATTGTACTCCTTGTGCAGATAGAAGTTAACATTTTATTTACCTTCATGTTACCCCGATCGTACCCAGTGAATAATCCTACTTTATAAAGAAAACACACCCTTCGCGTTTATCGATGGCACACTACTATTTCAATTGAGAAATTATATTAGAAAAGTCATAGGAACCACACAATGTTGATACCAAAAGACATGAAATTTCAATAGTGTTACGTTTTGATGTATGGTCGTTTTTATTGCTTTTAAAATGTGCACAGTTCTATTGTTAGATTGACTCAACTGTAAATATCTCTTAGTGGGAATCGTGGATGTCCTGATGGAGTTCTTTCACTTATTTACATTTTAAGTTTCGGATCAATTATGACATTTCATTCCTCCTTAAAATTTTTAAAGTTGACTCCATAAAAGGAGATGAAAACCATAACCTTCTCTTCCGTTGATGTACTTAATTTAATAATAAAACATAATATTTGGAATAATATTTAACATCCATCAGCAAATGCATTCAATGACATGGTTTGTTTTTTCTCATACATAACAAAAAGCTTCGAACGATTGTCACATAAGTTTTTGATTGCATCCAGCCATTTTATAGTAATCCGATGTTTAGGAAACCGGTTAATGTTAATATAATGATTCGAGTATTATCTCAGGAGCCTCTCACTTCACAACTGACCAAAGAATAAAGCCCACGGGTTGCATATGAATCATAATTTAATATCATCAACATGAAACTTGTCTAAAATTCCACCGAAGATTAACTTATATTCAATTTTCTCTAGAAAATAACTGAAACCGATTAAAATTATCTATACTTCTTTAACACGCCGTGTTACGCTATGACTAGTCGGATCGATAGAGGCCCATTATCACAAGAAAGAAAATTCCTTTCTTTCGTGAGAGACGAGGTTTCACAATTTGCGTGTATGTTATGTATTGAATGTTCGGATTTTTTTCCGTGTATTTAACACCACACTCGATTCACATTATAGAATAGCAAAACTGCAGTTGATTCTAAAGGTCATAATACTACGACATATAGCTCGAACTTTCGAAATTCATTCTAATCGATTTCGAATTCTATATCTACGGCAAGCTAAAGTTAGAATAAATCTTCGCACGAGCTGTAGTGAAGACCGTAAAAGAGAGCTATGCTTGCAAGTTTCATTTTATCATCTTCGGTCTTGGGATGCGTTTCTACAAAAAGTTGTCCTTCAAAAGATGAATATTTTCCCATTATTGCATTATGATACTCCTACCTCTTCTTCGCAGAGAATGTGAGGGCACTTTCCAACAAAGAACCATGAACAGAATGTGTCTTTAACGATCGATTGACTATAAGTAGAAAATATTCAGCCGCAAAGTTGATACGAAAATGTACATGCATTTAAAGTATTCGATTTGAGGCAAAATTCTGCTCAGAAAGATTCCAGGAAGAAAACGTTTTTCACGCATTCTCAGAGGATTAATGTTCATTATGATCGCCTTTGAACTCCATTGGAATAGCCAAATAACATTAGAAATCATCGTGCGCATTTCAGAGTAAAAATCCATGTGAAGGAAAGTGTTTTAGATTTATATCTTTGAGGTTGATAGCCTTGAAATTAGTACTACTTCGACCGGCAGTGTGGTTTCTGCTGAATATTTTTTCTTGTAAATTGTCCCTCTTTGAACTATGCTAAGGTATGAGAAGCTAGATCCATTCCTGGATCAAAAGGACAGCTATAAAAACCTTTTGTTCATTTCCTCTATTCGTAGTATACTTGTGGTTGAACTACTCTAATTTCCCAAAGTATGGTGCTTGTAGTTTGACCCCAAGAATACATTAACTGCACGACTTCTAACATTCAAGACTTTTCAATCCTCTTCCTGGACCAATGATCTTTTAGGCTACCGCAATGTCCCCAGTTCGATCATTGATAAAATTGACCGTTCTCATAAGTAATATACGCGTACTTCTCATGTATCGGTGGTATCTTTGTTCATATTCTGCAAAATAATTCGTAATTATTGGGAAACTCCATCGAGAGAGAGGATTATTTTCTGAGGCTAAGAACGACCAGTCCCCTTGACGAACGTTGCGATAGTCGAAGTCTCTGTTACATAAGAATATGCAAGAAATTCAGCTGAATCCTTAGAATCATTCGTGGTAAAAAATGAGAGAATTCAATGTTCGGATCTGTAGCAGTTAGGAAATAAATTCTTCGTCAAATCGTAGGTTAGGACACTTAAGCTCATAATCACTTCGACTTTTCCAACGCCGATTTAATGAGCTGCAAGTTCAAAGTGCACTTTACGTTTGGTAAATCTATAACTTGATAGTATGAGAGTCGCTTCAAAGGTAGTGGCATTCGGTTTATTCCACATCTTGAATAAATAGGTAATCAATTACACGTTTCTTTTTTAGTTACATCAGCTATTTGGTGTTTTCGTAAGGGGAAGAGTATTTCGAAACTGGAATGTAAACATCAATGATTTATTAACAATCACGATGAGCGGGCAGTTCAAGAATTCTATACCGGAAAAGAGTTTTGGTTAATTTTCTCATAAAGATCGAAGAACACGTGATACAATCATCAAATGTTAAAATTATAGAAATTAACCCAAATTCAAAGAATATAAGCGTTTCGTTTGAATAGTGTCCTCGGATCGATTCGTGGCGACTCAGGCCGTAACGAACCATTCTAAACGCAGTTAGATCTCTTTCTTATAGCCTCGAAGCTTCATTCGCGCGGCAGATTTTGATTTAATCGATGCCGATCGTATGAAAATTCGACTAGATCATTCAATCAAGCCTTGTATTTTAATCTTAGCATTGGCGGAAAACTGTTGTTAGACGTAAGGGGCACTTTGCATTGTCATGTTTAACCTCTTAAGTTCGGAGTCCATTTGAATGGCAAATTAAATGTACATATAGTAACATAAAATGTCTTCGCAACCTTAGCTAATTATTTCTAATTATATGAAATATGTTCTACATGTTACAAATAAAGTTCGGTCGGTTATCGTTAGGATTTCCTTGAGGATGCTTAAAAATTCTTATCATAACGGTATGCTTTAATTATATAATTGATAAAATATTATATAGAGAGCGTTTCAGTTTCCAACTCCATTCCTAGGATCTATTGAAGGACATAAGTAAGAATTAGAAACTTCACGACGCGTATAGTAGACCATTCGAAAATTGATTCCCCATAGAGTATCGAGTGGCATTTCAGCTTGCTGCCATATACTACCGAATTAAGATCCATTTCTCAATTTTTTTATTCTTAAGCAGCATCTTAACGAATACATAGGTTCCCATTATATATTTTATATCGGAAGGATTCTGATTAGCTTTCCGAAGATACTCGGCTGGGTCCGGACCGGAAGTCAATTAAATACTTGTTATATTTAATATTAATTCGGAGCGGCCGATGGACTATTTTAGTGATGTTATTTTAATGTAACTAGATTTTCTAGCGTAATGATATCGAATGTAACACTTGAATATAAAACTATGAAAATAGATTTCCGCCCGACTTTGACTCTAGTAGTACCTATCGTTCAAAATAAAAACTTATTTCATTAAATTTTAAATGATTTCTGATTACATAATGAACAATTTCAAAAATCATAATTTGAATTATGTCGCCGTATCAATACAATGCTTTTGTTTAAATTAATTATTTCGATATTTGGAATATCGACGTCAATGCAATGCTCAGGTCTCCAGTGAGTGGACACAAATTAACGCATGATAAATATGAATAAGCAGGATGTGCGGGAATGAGTGCACGATCGCTTTTATTCCAAGACCTAGATCTGCACGAATGCCCTAATTTAGATGCCTAAAATTGTACTCCTTGTGCAGATAGAAGTTAACATTTTATTTACCTTCATGTTACCCCGATCGTACCCAGTGAATAATCCTACTTTATAAAGAAAACACACCCTTCGCGTTTATCGATGGCACACTACTATTTCAATTGAGAAATTATATTAGAAAAGTCATAGGAACCACACAATGTTGATACCAAAAGACATGAAATTTCAATAGTGTTACGTTTTGATGTATGGTCGTTTTTATTGCTTTTAAAATGTGCACAGTTCTATTGTTAGATTGACTCAACTGTAAATATCTCTTAGTGGGAATCGTGGATGTCCTGATGGAGTTCTTTCACTTATTTACATTTTAAGTTTCGGATCAATTATGACATTTCATTCCTCCTTAAAATTTTTAAAGTTGACTCCATAAAAGGAGATGAAAACCATAACCTTCTCTTCCGTTGATGTACTTAATTTAATAATAAAACATAATATTTGGAATAATATTTAACATCCATCAGCAAATGCATTCAATGACATGGTTTGTTTTTTCTCATACATAACAAAAAGCTTCGAACGATTGTCACATAAGTTTTTGATTGCATCCAGCCATTTTATAGTAATCCGATGTTTAGGAAACCGGTTAATGTTAATATAATGATTCGAGTATTATCTCAGGAGCCTCTCACTTCACAACTGACCAAAGAATAAAGCCCACGGGTTGCATATGAATCATAATTTAATATCATCAACATGAAACTTGTCTAAAATTCCACCGAAGATTAACTTATATTCAATTTTCTCTAGAAAATAACTGAAACCGATTAAAATTATCTATACTTCTTTAACACGCCGTGTTACGCTATGACTAGTCGGATCGATAGAGGCCCATTATCACAAGAAAGAAAATTCCTTTCTTTCGTGAGAGACGAGGTTTCACAATTTGCGTGTATGTTATGTATTGAATGTTCGGATTTTTTTCCGTGTATTTAACACCACACTCGATTCACATTATAGAATAGCAAAACTGCAGTTGATTCTAAAGGTCATAATACTACGACATATAGCTCGAACTTTCGAAATTCATTCTAATCGATTTCGAATTCTATATCTACGGCAAGCTAAAGTTAGAATAAATCTTCGCACGAGCTGTAGTGAAGACCGTAAAAGAGAGCTATGCTTGCAAGTTTCATTTTATCATCTTCGGTCTTGGGATGCGTTTCTACAAAAAGTTGTCCTTCAAAAGATGAAAATTTTCCCATTATTGCATTATGATACTCCTACCTCTTCTTCGCAGAGAATGTGAGGGTACTTTCCAACAAAGAACCATGAACAGAATGTGTCTTTAACGATCGATTGACTATAAGTAGAAAATATTCAGCCGCAAAGTTGATACGAAAATGTACATGCATTTAAAGTATTCGATTTGAGGCAAAATTCTGCTCAGAAAGATTCCAAAAAGAAAACGTTTTTCACGCATTATCAGAGGATTAATGTTCATTATGATCGCCTTTGAACTCCATTGGAATAGCCAAATAACATTAGAAATCATCGTGCGCATTTCAGAGTAAAAATCCATGTGAAGGAAAGTGTTTTAGATTTATATCTTTGAGGTTGATAGCCTTGAAATTAGTACTACTTCGACCGGCAGTGTGGTTTCTGCTGAATATTTTTTCTTGTAAATTGTCCCTCTTTGAACTATGCTAAGGTATGAGAAGCTAGATCCATTCCTGGATCAAAAGGACAGCTATAATAACCTTTTGTTCATTTTCTCTATTCGTAGTATACTTGTGGTTGAACTACTCTAATTTCCCAAAGTATGGTGCTTGTAGTTTGACCCCAAGAATACATTAATTGCACGACTTCTAACATTCAAGACTTTTCAATCCTCTTCCTGGACCAATGATCTTTTAGGCTACCGCAATGTCCCCAGTTCGATCATTGATAAAATTGACCGTTCTCATAAGTAATATACGCGTACTTCTCATGTATCGGTGGTATCTTTGTTCATATTCTGCAAAATAATTCGTAATTATTGGGAAATTCCATCGAGAGTGAGGATTATTTTCTGAGGCTAAGAACGACCAGTCCCCTTGACGAACGTTGCGATAGTCGAAGTCTCTGTTACATAAGAATATGCAAGAAATTCAGCTGAATCCTTAGAATCATTCGTGGTAAAAAATGAGAGAATTCAATGTTCGGATCTGTAGCAGTTAGGAAATAAATTCTTCGTCAAATCGTAGGTTAGGACACTTAAGCTCATAATCACTTCGACTTTTCCAACGCCGATTTAATGAGCTGCAAGTTCAAAGTGCACTTTACGTTTGGTAAATCTATAACTTGATAGTATGAGAGTCGCTTCAAAGGTAGTGGCATTCGGTTTATTCCACATCTTGAATAAATAGGTAATCAATTACACGTTTCTTTTTTAGTTACATCAGCTATTTGGTGTTTTCGTAAGGGGAAGAGTATTTCGAAACTGGAATGTAAACATCAATGATTTATTAACAATCATGATGAGCGGGCAGTTCAAGAATTCTATACCGGAAAAGAGTTTTGGTTAATTTTCTCATAAAGATCGAAGAACACGTGATACAATCATCAAATGTTAAAATTATAGAAATTAACCCAAATTCAAAGAATATAAGCGTTTCGTTTGAATAGTGTCCTCGGATCGATTCGTGGCGACTCAGGCCGTAACGAACCATTCTAAACGCAGTTAGATCTCTTTCTTATAGCCTCGAAGCTTCATTCGCGCGGCAGATTTTGATTTAATCGATGCCGATCGTATGAAAATTCGACTAGATCATTCAATCAAGCCTTGTATTTTAATCTTAGCATTGGCGGAAAACTGTTGTTAGACGTAAGGGGCACTTTGCATTGTCATGTTTAACCTCTTAAGTTCGGAGTCCATTTGAATGGCAAATTAAATGTACATATAGTAACATAAAATGTCTTCGCAACCTTAGCTAATTATTTCTAATTATATGAAATATGTTCTACATGTTACAAATAAAGTTCGGTCGGTTATCGTTAGGATTTCCTTGAGGATGCTTAAAAATTCTTATCATAACGGTATGCTTTAATTATATAATTGATAAAATATTATATAGAGAGCGTTTCAGTTTCCAACTCCATTCCTAGGATCTATTGAAGGACATAAGTAAGAATTAGAAACTTCACGACGCGTATAGTAGACCATTCGAAAATTGATTCCCCATAGAGTATCGAGTGGCATTTCAGCTTGCTGCCATATACTACCGAATTAAGATCCATTTCTCAATTTTTTTATTCTTAAGCAGCATCTTAACGAATACATAGGTTCCCATTATATATTTTATATCGGAAGGATTCTGATTAGCTTTCCGAAGATACTCGGCTGGGTCCGGACCGGAAGTCAATTAAATACTTGTTATATTTAATATTAATTCGGAGCGGCCGATGGACTATTTTAGTGATGTTATTTTAATGTAACTAGATTTTCTAGCGTAATGATATCGAATGTAACACTTGAATATAAAACTATGAAAATAGATTTCCGCCCGACTTTGACTCTAGTAGTACCTATCGTTCAAAATAAAAACTTATTTCATTAAATTTTAAATGATTTCTGATTACATAATGAACAATTTCAAAAATCATAATTTGAATTATGTCGCCGTATCAATATAATGCTTTTGTTTAAATTAATTATTTCGATATTTGGAATATCGACGTCAATGCAATGCTCAGGTCTCCAGTGAGTGGACACAAATTAACGCATGATAAATATGAATAAGCAGGATGTGCGGGAATGAGTGCACGATCGCTTTTATTCCAAGACCTAGATCTGCACGAATGCCCTAATTTAGATGCCTAAAATTGTACTCCTTGTGCAGATAGAAGTTAACATTTTATTTACCTTCATGTTACCCCGATCGTACCCAGTGAATAATCCTACTTTATAAAGAAAACACACCCTTCGCGTTTATCGATGGCACACTACTATTTCAATTGAGAAATTATATTAGAAAAGTCATAGGAACCACACAATGTTGATACCAAAAGACATGAAATTTCAATAGTGTTACGTTTTGATGTATGGTCGTTTTTATTGCTTTTAAAATGTGCACAGTTCTATTGTTAGATTGACTCAACTGTAAATATCTCTTAGTGGGAATCGTGGATGTCCTGATGGAGTTCTTTCACTTATTTACATTTTAAGTTTCGGATCAATTATGACATTTCATTCCTCCTTAAAATTTTTAAAGTTGACTCCATAAAAGGAGATGAAAACCATAACCTTCTCTTCCGTTGATGTACTTAATTTAATAATAAAACATAATATTTGGAATAATATTTAACATCCATCAGCAAATGCATTCAATGACATGGTTTGTTTTTTCTCATACATAACAAAAATCTTCGAACGATTGTCACATAAGTTTTTGATTGCATCCAGCCATTTTATAGTAATCCGATGTTTAGGAAACCGGTTAATGTTAATATAATGATTCGAGTATTATCTCAGGAGCCTCTCACTTCACAACTGACCAAAGAATAAAGCCCACGGGTTGCATATGAATCATAATTTAATATCATCAACATGAAACTTGTCTAAAATTCCACCGAAGATTAACTTATATTCAATTTTCTCTAGAAAATAACTGAAACCGATTAAAATTATCTATACTTCTTTAACACGCCGTGTTACGCTATGACTAGTCGGATCGATAGAGGCCCATTATCACAAGAAAGAAAATTCCTTTCTTTCGTGAGAGACGAGGTTTCACAATTTGCGTGTATGTTATGTATTGAATGTTCGGATTTTTTTCCGTGTATTTAACACCACACTCGATTCACATTATAGAATAGCAAAACTGCAGTTGATTCTAAAGGTCATAATACTACGACATATAGCTCGAACTTTCGAAATTCATTCTAATCGATTTCGAATTCTATATCTACGGCAAGCTAAAGTTAGAATAAATCTTCGCACGAGCTGTAGTGAAGACCGTAAAAGAGAGCTATGCTTGCAAGTTTCATTTTATCATCTTCGGTCTTGGGATGCGTTTCTACAAAAAGTTGTCCTTCAAAAGATGAAAATTTTCCCATTATTGCATTATGATACTCCTACCTCTTCTTCGCAGAGAATGTGAGGGTACTTTCCAACAAAGAACCATGAACAGAATGTGTCTTTAACGATCGATTGACTATAAGTAGAAAATATTCAGCCGCAAAGTTGATACGAAAATGTACATGCATTTAAAGTATTCGATTTGAGGCAAAATTCTGCTCAGAATGATTCCAGAAAGAAAACGTTTTTCACGCATTCTCAGAGGATTAATGTTCATTATGATCGCCTTTGAACTCCATTGGCATAGCAAAATAACATTAGAAATCATCGTGCGCATTTCAGAGTAAAAATCCATGTGAAGGAAAGTGTTTTAGATTGATATCTTTGAGGTTGATAGCCTTGAAATTAGTACTACTTCGACCGGCAGTGTGGTTTCTGCTGAATATTTTTTCTTGTAAATTGTCCCTCTTTGAACTATGCTAAGGTATGAGAAGCTAGATCCATTCCTGGATCAAAAGGACAGCTATAATAACCTTTTGTTCATTTCCTCTATTCGTAGTATACTTGTGGTTGAACTACTCTAATTTCCCAAAGTATGGTGCTTGTAGTTTGACCCCAAGAATACATTAATTGCACGACTTCTAACATTCAAGACTTTTCAATCCTCTTCCTGGACCAATGATCTTTTAGGCTACCGCAATGTCCCCAGTTCGATCATTGATAAAATTGACCGTTCTCATAAGTAATATACGCGTACTTCTCATGTATCGGTGGTATCTTTGTTCATATTCTGCAAAATAATTCGTAATTATTGGGAAATTCCATCGAGAGAGAGGATTATTTTCTGAGGCTAAGAACGACCAGTCCCCTTGACGAACGTTGCGATAGTCGAAGTCTCTGTTACATAAGAATATGCAAGAAATTCAGCTGAATCCTTAGAATCATTCGTGGTAAAAAATGAGAGAATTCAATGTTCGGATCTGTAGCAGTTAGGAAATAAATTCTTCGTCAAATCGTAGGTTAGGACACTTAAGCTCATAATCACTTCGACTTTTCCAACGCCGATTTAATGAGCTGCAAGTTCAAAGTGCACTTTACGTTTGGTAAATCTATAACTTGATAGTATGAGAGTCGCTTCAAAGGTAGTGGCATTCGGTTTATTCCACATCTTGAATAAATAGGTAATCAATTACACGTTTCTTTTTTAGTTACATCAGCTATTTGGTGTTTTCGTAAGGGGAAGAGTATTTCGAAACTGGAATGTTAACATCAATGATTTATTAACAATCATGATGAGCGGGCAGTTCAAGAATTCTATACCGGAAAAGAGTTTTGGTTAATTTTCTCATAAAGATCGAAGAACACGTGATACAATCATCAAATGTTAAAATTATAGAAATTAACCCAAATTCAAAGAATATAAGCGTTTCGTTTGAATAGTGTCCTCGGATCGATTCGTGGCGACTCAGGCCGTAACGAACCATTCTAAACGCAGTTAGATCTCTTTCTTATAGCCTCGAAGCTTCATTCGCGCGGCAGATTTTGATTTAATCGATGCCGATCGTATGAAAATTCGACTTGATCATTCAATCAAGCCTTGTATTTTAATCTTAGCATTGGCGGAAAACTGTTGTTAGACGTAAGGGGCACTTTGCATTGTCATGTTTAACCTCTTAAGTTCGGAGTCCATTTGAATGGCAAATTAAATGTACATATAGTAACATAAAATGTCTTCGCAACCTTAGCTAATTATTTCTAATTATATGAAATATGTTCTACATGTTACAAATAAAGTTCGGTCGGTTATCGTTAGGATTTCCTTGAGGATGCTTAAAAATTCTTATCATAACGGTATGCTTTAATTATATAATTGATAAAATATTATATAGAGAGCGTTTCAGTTTCCAACTCCATTCCTAGGATCTATTGAAGGACATAAGTAAGAATTAGAAACTTCACGACGCGTATAGTAGACCATTCGAAAATTGATTCCCCATAGAGTATCGAGTGGCATTTCAGCTTGCTGCCATATACTACCGAATTAAGATCCATTTCTCAATTTTTTTATTCTTAAGCAGCATCTTAACGAATACATAGGTTCCCATTATATATTTTATATCGGAAGGATTCTGATTAGCTTTCCGAAGATACTCGGCTGGGTCCGGACCGGAAGTCAATTAAATACTTGTTATATTTAATATTAATTCGGAGCGGCCGATGGACTATTTTAGTGATGTTATTTTAATGTAACTAGATTTTCTAGCGTAATGATATCGAATGTAACACTTGAATATAAAACTATGAAAATAGATTTCCGCCCGACTTTGACTCTAGTAGTACCTATCGTTCAAAATAAAAACTTATTTCATTAAATTTTAAATGATTTCTGATTACATAATGAACAATTTCAAAAATCATAATTTGAATTATGTCGCCGTATCAATACAATGCTTTTGTTTAAATTAATTATTTCGATATTTGGAATATCGACGTCAATGCAATGCTCAGGTCTCCAGTGAGTGGACACAAATTAACGCATGATAAATATGAATAAGCAGGATGTGCGGGAATGAGTGCACGATCGCTTTTATTCCAAGACCTAGATCTGCACGAATGCCCTAATTTAGATGCCTAAAATTGTACTCCTTGTGCAGATAGAAGTTAACATTTTATTTACCTTCATGTTACCCCGATCGTACCCAGTGAATAATCCTACTTTATAAAGAAAACACACCCTTCGCGTTTATCGATGGCACACTACTATTTCAATTGAGAAATTATATTAGAAAAGTCATAGGAACCACACAATGTTGATACCAAAAGACATGAAATTTCAATAGTGTTACGTTTTGATGTATGGTCGTTTTTATTGCTTTTAAAATGTGCACAGTTCTATTGTTAGATTGACTCAACTGTAAATATCTCTTAGTGGGAATCGTGGATGTCCTGATGGAGTTCTTTCACTTATTTACATTTTAAGTTTCGGATCAATTATGACATTTCATTCCTCCTTAAAATTTTTAAAGTTGACTCCATAAAAGGAGATGAAAACCATAACCTTCTCTTCCGTTGATGTACTTAATTTAATAATAAAACATAATATTTGGAATAATATTTAACATCCATCAGCAAATGCATTCAATGACATGGTTTGTTTTTTCTCATACATAACAAAAAGCTTCGAACGATTGTCACATAAGTTTTTGATTGCATCCAGCCATTTTATAGTAATCCGATGTTTAGGAAACCGGTTAATGTTAATATAATGATTCGAGTATTATCTCAGGAGCCTCTCACTTCACAACTGACCAAAGAATAAAGCCCACGGGTTGCATATGAATCATAATTTAATATCATCAACATGAAACTTGTCTAAAATTCCACCGAAGATTAACTTATATTCAATTTTCTCTAGAAAATAACTGAAACCGATTAAAATTATCTATACTTCTTTAACACGCCGTGTTACGCTATGACTAGTCGGATCGATAGAGGCCCATTATCACAAGAAAGAAAATTCCTTTCTTTCGTGAGAGACGAGGTTTCACAATTTGCGTGTATGTTATGTATTGAATGTTCGGATTTTTTTCCGTGTATTTAACACCACACTCGATTCACATTATAGAATAGCAAAACTGCAGTTGATTCTAAAGGTCATAATACTACGACATATAGCTCGAACTTTCGAAATTCATTCTAATCGATTTCGAATTCTATATCTACGGCAAGCTAAAGTTAGAATAAATCTTCGCACGAGCTGTAGTGAAGACCGTAAAAGAGAGCTATGCTTGCAAGTTTCATTTTATCATCTTCGGTCTTGGGATGCGTTTCTACAAAAAGTTGTCCTTCAAAAGATGAAAATTTTCCCATTATTGCATTATGATACTCCTACCTCTTCTTCGCAGAGAATGTGAGGGTACTTTCCAACAAAGAACCATGAACAGAATGTGTCTTTAACGATCGATTGACTATAAGTAGAAAATATTCAGCCGCAAAGTTGATACGAAAATGTACATGCATTTAAAGTATTCGATTTGAGGCAAAATTCTGCTCAGAATGATTCCAAAAAGAAAACGTTTTTCACGCATTATCAGAGGATTAATGTTCATTATGATCGCCTTTGAACTCCATTGGAATAGCCAAATAACATTAGAAATCATCGTGCGCATTTCAGAGTAAAAATCCATGTGAAGGAAAGTGTTTTAGATTGATATCTTTGAGGTTGATAGCCTTGAAATTAGTACTACTTCGACCGGCAGTGTGGTTTCTGCTGAATATTTTTTCTTGTAAATTGTCCCTCTTTGAACTATGCTAAGGTATGAGAAGCTAGATCCATTCCTGGATCAAAAGGACAGCTATAATAACCTTTTGTTCATTTCCTCTATTCGTAGTATACTTGTGGTTGAACTACTCTAATTTCCCAAAGTATGGTGCTTGTAGTTTGACCCCAAGAATACATTAATTGCACGACTTCTAACATTCAAGACTTTTCAATCCTCTTCCTGGACCAATGATCTTTTAGGCTACCGCAATGTCCCCAGTTCGATCATTGATAAAATTGACCGTTCTCATAAGTAATATACGCGTACTTCTCATGTATCGGTGGTATCTTTGTTCATATTCTGCAAAATAATTCGTAATTATTGGGAAATTCCATCGAGAGAGAGGATTATTTTCTGAGGCTAAGAACGACCAGTCCCCTTGACGAACGTTGCGATAGTCGAAGTCTCTGTTACATAAGAATATGCAAGAAATTCAGCTGAATCCTTAGAATCATTCGTGGTAAAAAATGAGAGAATTCAATGTTCGGATCTGTAGCAGTTAGGAAATAAATTCTTCGTCAAATCGTAGGTTAGGACACTTAAGCTCATAATCACTTCGACTTTTCCAACGCCGATTTAATGAGCTGCAAGTTCAAAGTGCACTTTACGTTTGGTAAATCTATAACTTGATAGTATGAGAGTCGCTTCAATGGTGATGGGATTTGGTTTATTCCACATCTTGAATAAATAGGTAATCAATTACACGTTTCTTTTTTAGTTACATCAGCTATTTGGTGTTTTCGTAAGGGGAAGAGTATTTCGAAACTGGAATGTTAACATCAATGATTTATTAACAATCATGATGAGCGGGCAGTTCAAGAATTCTATACCGGAAAAGAGTTTTGGTTAATTTTCTCATAAAGATCGAAGAACACGTGATACAATCATCAAATGTTAAAATTATAGAAATTAACCCAAATTCAAAGAATATAAGCGTTTCGTTTGAATAGTGTCCTCGGATCGATTCGTGGTGACTCAGGCCGTAACGAACCATTCTAAACGCAGTTAGATCTCTTTCTTATAGCCTCGAAGCTTCATTCGCGCGGCAGATTTTGATTTAATCGATGCCGATCGTATGAAAATTCGACTTGATCATTCAATCAAGCCTTGTATTTTAATCTTAGCATTGGCGGAAAACTGTTGTTAGACGTAAGGGGCACTTTGCATTGTCATGTTTAACCTCTTAAGTTCGGAGTCCATTTGAATGGCAAATTAAATGTACATATAGTAACATAAAATGTCTTCGCAACCTTAGCTAATTATTTCTAATTATATGAAATATGTTCTACATGTTACAAATAAAGTTCGGTCGGTTATCGTTAGGATTTCCTTGAGGATGCTTAAAAATTCTTATCATAACGGTATGCTTTAATTATATAATTGATAAAATATTATATAGAGATCGTTTCAGTTTCCAACTCCATTCCTAGGATCTATTGAAGGACATAAGTAAGAATTAGAAACTTCACGACGCGTATAGTAGACCATTCGAAAATTGATTCCCCATAGAGTATCGAGTGGCATTTCAGCTTGCTGCCATATACTACCGAATTAAGATCCATTTCTCAATTTTTTTATTCTTAAGCAGCATCTTAACGAATACATAGGTTCCCATTATATATTTTATATCGGAAGGATTCTGATTAGCTTTCCGAAGATACTCGGCTGGGTCCGGACCGGAAGTCAATTAAATACTTGTTATATTTAATATTAATTCGGAGCGGCCGATGGACTATTTTAGTGATGTTATTTTAATGTAACTAGATTTTCTAGCGTAATGATATCGAATGTAACACTTGAATATAAAACTATGAAAATAGATTTCCGCCCGACTTTGACTCTAGTAGTACCTATCGTTCAAAATAAAAACTTATTTCATTAAATTTTAAATGATTTCTGATTACATAATGAACAATTTCAAAAATCATAATTTGAATTATGTCGCCGTATCAATACAATGCTTTTGTTTAAATTAATTATTTCGATATTTGGAATATCGACGTCAATGCAATGCTCAGGTCTCCAGTGAGTGGACACAAATTAACGCATGATAAATATGAATAAGCAGGATGTGCGGGAATGAGTGCACGATCGCTTTTATTCCAAGACCTAGATCTGCACGAATGCCCTAATTTAGATGCCTAAAATTGTACTCCTTGTGCAGATAGAAGTTAACATTTTATTTACCTTCATGTTACCCCGATCGTACCCAGTGAATAATCCTACTTTATAAAGAAAACACACCCTTCGCGTTTATCGATGGCACACTACTATTTCAATTGAGAAATTATATTAGAAAAGTCATAGGAACCACACAATGTTGATACCAAAAGACATGAAATTTCAATAGTGTTACGTTTTGATGTATGGTCGTTTTTATTGCTTTTAAAATGTGCACAGTTCTATTGTTAGATTGACTCAACTGTAAATATCTCTTAGTGGGAATCGTGGATGTCCTGATGGAGTTCTTTCACTTATTTACATTTTAAGTTTCGGATCAATTATGACATTTCATTCCTCCTTAAAATTTTTAAAGTTGACTCCATAAAAGGAGATGAAAACCATAACCTTCTCTTCCGTTGATGTACTTAATTTAATAATAAAACATAATATTTGGAATAATATTTAACATCCATCAGCAAATGCATTCAATGACATGGTTTGTTTTTTCTCATACATAACAAAAATCTTCGAACGATTGTCACATAAGTTTTTGATTGCATCCAGCCATTTTATAGTAATCCGATGTTTAGGAAACCGGTTAATGTTAATATAATGATTCGAGTATTATCTCAGGAGCCTCTCACTTCACAACTGACCAAAGAATAAAGCCCACGGGTTGCATATGAATCATAATTTAATATCATCAACATGAAACTTGTCTAAAATTCCACCGAAGATTAACTTATATTCAATTTTCTCTAGAAAATAACTGAAACCGATTAAAATTATCTATACTTCTTTAACACGCCGTGTTACGCTATGACTAGTCGGATCGATAGAGGCCCATTATCACAAGAAAGAAAATTCCTTTCTTTCGTGAGAGACGAGGTTTCACAATTTGCGTGTATGTTATGTATTGAATGTTCGGATTTTTTTCCGTGTATTTAACACCACACTCGATTCACATTATAGAATAGCAAAACTGCAGTTGATTCTAAAGGTCATAATACTACGACATATAGCTCGAACTTTCGAAATTCATTCTAATCGATTTCGAATTCTATATCTACGGCAAGCTAAAGTTAGAATAAATCTTCGCACGAGCTGTAGTGAAGACCGTAAAAGAGAGCTATGCTTGCAAGTTTCATTTTATCATCTTCGGTCTTGGGATGCGTTTCTACAAAAAGTTGTCCTTCAAAAGATGAAAATTTTCCCATTATTGCATTATGATACTCCTACCTCTTCTTCGCAGAGAATGTGAGGGTACTTTCCAACAAAGAACCATGAACAGAATGTGTCTTTAACGATCGATTGACTATAAGTAGAAAATATTCAGCCGCAAAGTTGATACGAAAATGTACATGCATTTAAAGTATTCGATTTGAGGCAAAATTCTGCTCAGAATGATTCCAAAAAGAAAACGTTTTTCACGCATTATCAGAGGATTAATGTTCATTATGATCGCCTTTGAACTCCATTGGAATAGCCAAATAACATTAGAAATCATCGTGCGCATTTCAGAGTAAAAATCCATGTGAAGGAAAGTGTTTTAGATTGATATCTTTGAGGTTGATAGCCTTGAAATTAGTACTACTTCGACCGGCAGTGTGGTTTCTGCTGAATATTTTTTCTTGTAAATTGTCCCTCTTTGAACTATGCTAAGGTATGAGAAGCTAGATCCATTCCTGGATCAAAAGGACAGCTATAATAACCTTTTGTTCATTTTCTCTATTCGTAGTATACTTGTGGTTGAACTACTCTAATTTCCCAAAGTATGGTGCTTGTAGTTTGACCCCAAGAATACATTAATTGCACGACTTCTAACATTCAAGACTTTTTAATCCTCTTCCTGGACCAATGATCTTTTAGGCTACCGCAATGTCCCCAGTTCGATCATTGATAAAATTGACCGTTCTCATAAGTAATATACGCGTACTTCTCATGTATCGGTGGTATCTTTGTTCATATTCTGCAAAATAATTCGTAATTATTGGGAAATTCCATCGAGAGTGAGGATTATTTTCTGAGGCTAAGAACGACCAGTCCCCTTGACGAACGTTGCGATAGTCGAAGTCTCTGTTACATAAGAATATGCAAGAAATTCAGCTGAATCCTTAGAATCATTCGTGGTAAAAAATGAGAGAATTCAATGTTCGGATCTGTAGCAGTTAGGAAATAAATTCTTCGTCAAATCGTAGGTTAGGACACTTAAGCTCATAATCACTTCGACTTTTCCAACGCCGATTTAATGAGCTGCAAGTTCAAAGTGCACTTTACGTTTGGTAAATCTATAACTTGATAGTATGAGAGTCGCTTCAAAGGTAGTGGCATTCGGTTTATTCCACATCTTGAATAAATAGGTAATCAATTACACGTTTCTTTTTTAGTTACATCAGCTATTTGGTGTTTTCGTAAGGGGAAGAGTATTTCGAAACTGGAATGTAAACATCAATGATTTATTAACAATCATGATGAGCGGGCAGTTCAAGAATTCTATACCGGAAAAGAGTTTTGGTTAATTTTCTCATAAAGATCGAAGAACACGTGATACAATCATCAAATGTTAAAATTATAGAAATTAACCCAAATTCAAAGAATATAAGCGTTTCGTTTGAATAGTGTCCTCGGATCGATTCGTGGCGACTCAGGCCGTAACGAACCATTCTAAACGCAGTTAGATCTCTTTCTTATAGCCTCGAAGCTTCATTCGCGCGGCAGATTTTGATTTAATCGATGCCGATCGTATGAAAATTCGACTAGATCATTCAATCAAGCCTTGTATTTTAATCTTAGCATTGGCGGAAAACTGTTGTTAGACGTAAGGGGCACTTTGCATTGTCATGTTTAACCTCTTAAGTTCGGAGTCCATTTGAATGGCAAATTAAATGTACATATAGTAACATAAAATGTCTTCGCAACCTTAGCTAATTATTTCTAATTATATGAAATATGTTCTACATGTTACAAATAAAGTTCGGTCGGTTATCGTTAGGATTTCCTTGAGGATGCTTAAAAATTCTTATCATAACGGTATGCTTTAATTATATAATTGATAAAATATTATATAGAGAGCGTTTCAGTTTCCAACTCCATTCCTAGGATCTATTGAAGGACATAAGTAAGAATTAGAAACTTCACGACGCGTATAGTAGACCATTCGAAAATTGATTCCCCATAGAGTATCGAGTGGCATTTCAGCTTGCTGCCATATACTACCGAATTAAGATCCATTTCTCAATTTTTTTATTCTTAAGCAGCATCTTAACGAATACATAGGTTCCCATTATATATTTTATATCGGAAGGATTCTGATTAGCTTTCCGAAGATACTCGGCTGGGTCCGGACCGGAAGTCAATTAAATACTTGTTATATTTAATATTAATTCGGAGCGGCCGATGGACTATTTTAGTGATGTTATTTTAATGTAACTAGATTTTCTAGCGTAATGATATCGAATGTAACACTTGAATATAAAACTATGAAAATAGATTTCCGCCCGACTTTGACTCTAGTAGTACCTATCGTTCAAAATAAAAACTTATTTCATTAAATTTTAAATGATTTCTGATTACATAATGAACAATTTCAAAAATCATAATTTGAATTATGTCGCCGTATCAATACAATGCTTTTGTTTAAATTAATTATTTCGATATTTGGAATATCGACGTCAATGCAATGCTCAGGTCTCCAGTGAGTGGACACAAATTAACGCATGATAAATATGAATAAGCAGGATGTGCGGGAATGAGTGCACGATCGCTTTTATTCCAAGACCTAGATCTGCACGAATGCCCTAATTTAGATGCCTAAAATTGTACTCCTTGTGCAGATAGAAGTTAACATTTTATTTACCTTCATGTTACCCCGATCGTACCCAGTGAATAATCCTACTTTATAAAGAAAACACACCCTTCGCGTTTATCGATGGCACACTACTATTTCAATTGAGAAATTATATTAGAAAAGTCATAGGAACCACACAATGTTGATACCAAAAGACATGAAATTTCAATAGTGTTACGTTTTGATGTATGGTCGTTTTTATTGCTTTTAAAATGTGCACAGTTCTATTGTTAGATTGACTCAACTGTAAATATCTCTTAGTGGGAATCGTGGATGTCCTGATGGAGTTCTTTCACTTATTTACATTTTAAGTTTCGGATCAATTATGACATTTCATTCCTCCTTAAAATTTTTAAAGTTGACTCCATAAAAGGAGATGAAAACCATAACCTTCTCTTCCGTTGATGTACTTAATTTAATAATAAAACATAATATTTGGAATAATATTTAACATCCATCAGCAAATGCATTCAATGACATGGTTTGTTTTTTCTCATACATAACAAAAAGCTTCGAACGATTGTCACATAAGTTTTTGATTGCATCCAGCCATTTTATAGTAATCCGATGTTTAGGAAACCGGTTAATGTTAATATAATGATTCGATTATTATCTCAGGAGCCTCTCACTTCACAACTGACCAAAGAATAAAGCCCACGGGTTGCATATGAATCATAATTTAATATCATCAACATGAAACTTGTCTAAAATTCCACCGAAGATTAACTTATATTCAATTTTCTCTAGAAAATAACTGAAACCGATTAAAATTATCTATACTTCTTTAACACGCCGTGTTACGCTATGACTAGTCGGATCGATAGAGGCCCATTATCACAAGAAAGAAAATTCCTTTCTTTCGTGAGAGACGAGGTTTCACAATTTGCGTGTATGTTATGTATTGAATGTTCGGATTTTTTTCCGTGTATTTAACACCACACTCGATTCACATTATAGAATAGCAAAACTGCAGTTGATTCTAAAGGTCATAATACTACGACATATAGCTCGAACTTTCGAAATTCATTCTAATCGATTTCGAATTTTATATCTACGGCAAGCTAAAGTTAGAATAAATCTTCGCACGAGCTGTAGTGAAGACCGTAAAAGAGAGCTATGCTTGCAAGTTTCATTTTATCATCTTCGGTCTTGGGATGCGTTTCTACAAAAAGTTGTCCTTCAAAAGATGAATATTTTCCCATTATTGCATTATGATACTCCTACCTCTTCTTCGCAGAGAATGTGAGGGCACTTTCCAACAAAGAACCATGAACAGAATGTGTCTTTAACGATCGATTGACTATAAGTAGAAAATATTCAGCCGCAAAGTTGATACGAAAATGTACATGCATTTAAAGTATTCGATTTGAGGCAAAATTCTGCTCAGAAAGATTCCAGGAAGAAAACGTTTTTCACGCATTCTCAGAGGATTAATGTTCATTATGATCGCCTTTGAACTCCATTGGAATAGCCAAATAACATTAGAAATCATCGTGCGCATTTCAGAGTAAAAATCCATGTGAAGGAAAGTGTTTTAGATTTATATCTTTGAGGTTGATAGCCTTGAAATTAGTACTACTTCGACCGGCAGTGTGGTTTCTGCTGAATATTTTTTCTTGTAAATTGTCCCTCTTTGAACTATGCTAAGGTATGAGAAGCTAGATCCATTCCTGGATCAAAAGGACAGCTATAAAAACCTTTTGTTCATTTCCTCTATTCGTAGTATATTTGTGGTTGAACTACTCTAATTTCCCAAAGTATGGTGCTTGTAGTTTGACCCCAAGAATACATTAACTGCACGACTTCTAACATTCAAGACTTTTCAATCCTCTTCCTGGACCAATGATCTTTTAGGCTACCGCAATGTCCCCAGTTCGATCATTGATAAAATTGACCGTTCTCATAAGTAATATACGCGTACTTCTCATGTATCGGTGGTATCTTTGTTCATATTCTGCAAAATAATTCGTAATTATTGGGAAATTCCATCGAGAGTGAGGATTATTTTCTGAGGCTAAGAACGACCAGTCCCCTTGACGAACGTTGCGATAGTCGAAGTCTCTGTTACATAAGAATATGCAAGAAATTCAGCTGAATCCTTAGAATCATTCGTGGTAAAAAATGAGAGAATTCAATGTTCGGATCTGTAGCAGTTAGGAAATAAATTCTTCGTCAAATCGTAGGTTAGGACACTTAAGCTCATAATCACTTCGACTTTTCCAACGCCGATTTAATGAGCTGCAAGTTCAAAGTGCACTTTACGTTTGGTAAATCTATAACTTGATAGTATGAGAGTCGCTTCAAAGGTAGTGGCATTCGGTTTATTCCACATCTTGAATAAATAGGTAATCAATTACACGTTTCTTTTTTAGTTACATCAGCTATTTGGTGTTTTCGTAAGGGGAAGAGTATTTCGAAACTGGAATGTAAACATCAATGATTTATTAACAATCACGATGAGCGGGCAGTTCAAGAATTCTATACCGGAAAAGAGTTTTGGTTAATTTTCTCATAAAGATCGAAGAACACGTGATACAATCATCAAATGTTAAAATTATAGAAATTAACCCAATTTCAAAGAATATAAGCGTTTCGTTTGAGAAGTTTCCTCGGATCGATTTTTGAAAAATGTTCAATATAGGTAACAATAAGAATTTAATGATGAAGATTGTCTCTGTTAATATTCAGGATTGAAGCTTTATATTTTATTGTTCGTTATTTAATTGTAAATGATATTGTTTATCAGTACCAAGGATTAATCATGTGTATAGGAGAAATCTTTGTTTCCATTACTTATATTAGAATTCTGAAATGAAGGATCTCATGTATGCAATTTTGTGGACATTTCTGAAGAATTATTATGTAAACTCTTTCCCCCTTGTCAAGTACAAGGGATGTAAATTCAAAACTCTTGTTAATTTCTGTTGAATAATATCTTCAGATCTTTCTGTCCAAAACAACCAGATGCAATGAGTAATATATTCTGTATTCTATGTCAAATTATTAAAAAGGTAACGGTGTCTGTCTGTCGGTCCGTCTGTCTACAGAAAGCGTTTTTCTCGCCAATGCCAAGAGCTAGAGCGATGCTGAAGCGTGCATTCGATGTAGACTGCTGCACCCTACAATGTGGCAAAATTTTCTTTTACCTGAACGGCCCCAGTTCGTACCCAGAGAAGAAAAACCATTCTCATAATAAATGCACGTAAACCTCACTTTTATCGGTTGCAGGGTACATTTCTTTTGCAAATTTAAATTAGAAACAATAGGCTTACGAAATCGAGGAAAGCACCAAAAGAAAGAAAAATGAATAAAGATTCTTATTTTGGTCGTGAAATATCGTTATCGGGTCGAAATGGCGAGAATTCGGTTAAAATAAACGGAAATTTCGTGAAATTTTGAGGCTGTAAACAACCAATCCCCTTGACGACGAATGCGATTGTTGAAACCGAGGTATAGCGTTTTTCCATAAGAATACACTATGATTGATATGCCCATATGATAGTAATGATTAAAAATGAATGATAGTACATGTCCTTAGTCCAGATGTCTGGTCCAGACCAAACAACTGCACCCAGAGGGTGCATGCGCGCGGCTATTTTATTAATTTTTCACATTATAGAATTCTATGAAAGCGGTTTATGATGTTTTTTTTCCATTCTTTCTCTCTCTCTCATACCCTTTTCATTAAAAACTAACCCACACGAGGGCGTTTTCCGCGTAGTCCCCTGGTTGAAGGGGTTCATTTTATTATATGCAGCTGCCTTCTTATGCATTATTGGTTACTAACTACGACAGTTTCAGTTTTACTTTGCCTGTGGAAAAGGAAACTTATGATCTTGTGCTCTTTCTGCAGCTCTTTACCTTCCTTTGATAGTGTACTCTAGGAGTTTCCTGCAGCATTTCCTGTTTGAGTTAAGGAAATATTTCTGGTGAGTTGTTTTATTACCTCACTGTCTCTTTATTATTTGAAATTTTTAGTATATTGGTAAAATATAGATATTTTCTGTGTACAATTTGTTAAATGTACTCAGCGCTGTTTCATACAGTCTACTGTACTTGTTTCTCAATGTAATACTATGGGATAGATATCGTTATGGAATCTCTGCTGCATTTTCAGAAATGGGGAGCAGAAAGAAAGGGGAATTCCTAAAAAGCGGTGAGACAAACGGTGTACAGATACTTCAAGAAATATTTTCCTGAAGAAAGCGAAAGGAATATTATAGAGAAAATGCGTGAGGCTACTGGTGTCAGCAAAAGGACTTTCTATCGAATTAAGAAAGAAAGTGCTGAAGGACAACTTGTTACCCCACGAAAAGTCCGTAAAACTGGCATTATATACACCAATACTTTTAAATAAGTATTTTATATAGCTGATATAATTTTTGCTTACAGTAAACTTGAGCTTATATTAGAAATGTAAAATGTCGATCATGACGTGATTGACCTATATATCTATTTTCTATGAATAATGTTCAGCTATTTGATTGTGTTTATTGATAACTAACTGAATGATATATTATAAAATGATCGAAACAGGGGGAAGACTGAAAACCCCGCAACAGCCGCACAAACTATCGCGGCCGGCGCCGTGTAATGCGCTACCGCCGCGGCGGTAATGTGGTGTGGGTGTTCAATTCCCTGAGTTATTAATTATTGATACGAGTAAAACTTGCTTGCATACTGCATGCTATCAACTGAATACAGTATCGTACCAAGTAATTCCTCAAAACAATTTTGAAAACTTCGCGCAAAAGACCGCCTGGCGTCGAACTAAGGCCACAATCGTGCGATACAAATTGCGTGTGGGTGCGAAATTCTTCCATAAAAATGTATTGCTGAAATTTTCGAAATTTTTTTTCAATGCCTTCCCGATAAGTTGGAAGGATAAAACCCGGAATGGTAACAGAGGCGTTTGAAATCCTTCTTTCATGAGGTTCACCGTTTCTCTAGTGGTCCTTGGTTCGATGCAAGAGCGTCATTCCGATTCCACCATGCATTTCAAACGGGGAAAACGGAATCTTATTTTAGGACCTTTCCGATAAGCTATTGAATCGAAACTTTGGAGCAAGTCAGAATGGCACTTATCTAACATTCGTATGCCATTGTCTCTCACGAACGGGTCCTGTGTTCCACGCCAGGTGGTCTTTCGCGCGAATTTTCGAAAATTGTTTTGAGTCCTTACTCTGAGCGATAGAACAGTGAAAATCACGGAGGTTGGAGATGCCGTGGTTATCTATTGTACTAACTGAAGAATTGTTACCAAACGACCGTGAGTTCGACGCCAAGTGGGTGCAAAATTCTCCGGTATAAAATGCATGGCGGTCAATTTTGACAATTATTTTGAATGCATATCCGATAACCGGGAATGATATATAATGGAATGTACATAGAGGCAATTCATATGTTTCATATACGTTGTTCGCCGTTCCTCTGACGGTTCTTGGTTCGATGCCTGAGCGTAATTTCTATTCTACCGTGTATTTCAAAGGGGGATAGCGTAATCTTATTTTAGGACCTTCCCGATGAGATATTGATTTGAAACCTTGGAACAGGTCAGAATGGCACTTATCTTACATTAATATGCAATTGTTTCGCACGATTGGGTCCTTCGTTCGACGCCCGGCGGTCATTTGCGCGAAGTTCTGAACATTGTTTTGAGGCCTTTCTTGGTACGATACTGCATTTAACTGATAGCTTGCAGTATGCAAGCAACTTTTACTTGTATACTATAAGTAGCGTTTCCGCACAGACACGGAGCGTCGACGGGCCGACTCTCCGACATTCATCGAAGGAATGTTTTGCCTGATACGCTACGTGTCGGAACACGTGATCCATGACGCCCCGTAATCTAATTATTAAATTGTCTTATAAATTATAAAATTATGAAGTAAGTCCTTTCAGTTTCGTCGCTGGACTTGAGTTGTGCGCATCTAATCTCGAGAGAAATGAATAAATAAAAACCAATTGAAGCTAAAAAAATCTGTTTTTCTTCGTTCTCGCTTTCGTTCCTCTCGCCCTCAATGCCCATCTCTCTATATCTCAAAAATAGCAAATACAAAAGCATGGGAGATCTTCTTATCGCATTGATAACCGAACCTCTGGACGCTTGGTTGAGTACCCCGAACCACGTTCAACTTCCTGTCTTTACTACACTTACCCGCACCACCTTTTCCTATGGGAAGACTCTTCCCCTCGTAAGTGGCGAAAAATCAAACTAATTCCAGTCTCGAGGTATCGACCCCCCTTAAGGGACCCCCTCAGAAGTCGGGACCACCCGCAGTTGAATCCGCTTTGTTCTGTTGCCAATAGCACTTTCGAGAATGACAGTATTACTGACCTCATGATTCAAACCCTTTGATTAAAAGGTACTCTGTATTCCAGCAGCAAAGCGTAGAAATGTTATCCTCCCAACTACCGTTAATGCAAATACTGCAAATGCAAAATCAATATTTACATTTGCAAAATGAACAATTGAAAATATTTTAGTCCAATTTTATAAAAATAACCATCAATAAAGAATCTTAAGAAAGTTATTATACAAATACCAAATGAAGTTTTGGGCACCAGAATTGAAAAGAAATGGAGAAGAGGTTTAAATTTCGGAAACGAAGAGATAGAAGATGCCATCAAGAGCAAAGCATACAGAGAATTTCTAAAGAAATTATCACAGGAAAATAAAAATAAATATCACAAAATTAGAAACCGCACAAAAGAAATAATAAAGCAGGCATATATGACATCTTGGGATACATTTATAAGTGGTATAGAGGATGAAATATATGGTAGAAAAGAAATAGCATAAATACTAATGAACCTTTTTAATAGAACAGAAAAAGATACTGCTCAATTAAATGCTATGCCAAAAGAAGAGTGGATAAACCAATATCAGAGATTATGGTATGTTCTGACATTAGATGAAAAACCTATCTCTGCTCCAGAGGAAGCAATAGGAGTAGATCTTATTGACTTGAAAACACTGGAATGCAGTCAGAACAAGACAAAAATGGAATTGATTCAGAGCTGATAATATATGGAGGTAGATCTCTCAAGGAAGAATAGACTTGAAAAAAGTCCGACGGGACCGGCAATCGGGAGACCCGGGTTCGATCCCCGGTCCCGTCGGACTTTTTTCAAGTCTATTCTTCCTTGGGAATTTTCCTGGGTGCACGCCCTTACGTGCAAAACCACCCATTACCCATTCCTTGAGGTAGATCTCTGCTCAGAAGAATCCTACAATTATATAACACATGTTGGACAAAGCTTTAAATCCCTGAGGATTTTGAAAATTATCAAGGTTGTTTCTTTATTGAAAAAGAGAAAATGAAATAACCCAGAGAACTATAGGGATTTAAGTCTACTAAATACTGCTTATAAAATTTACAGTAGAATAATCAACACTAGGCTGCAAGCTATCTCTGGAAATATTTTAGTAAAAGAGCAGGCAGGCTTTAGGATAGTTTGATCTTGCATTGACGATGTTTTTACTTCAAAACAAATCAAACAAAAACGAATAGAATTCAACTTATACTTGTCATGTAACACCTATACCGATATTTTCTTGGTTCACCCTCATGGAGTTAACTGAATAAGGCATTGTATTTCTAAAGAGAGACTCATGCTTGTCATGCCAACACAAGCATCAAAATGAAACTTTACTTTAATGAGCATACATTGTAAAGTAACACTTTCTTTAGATTAGATTCCTGCATTCAAGTGGCAAGGGTTTTTTCATATGAGTCATGGTGTGATTTACAGTTAGCTCTTCTGTGGCTGTCTATCTTAAGTACATCAGATGTATGTTTCCTATCAATTATTACATGGTAAATTTTGTTAAAAGTAATCCCATCTGGTGAGCTCCATGTTACCTACCTTATGATCCCCCCTAGAGCCTTAACCATCCCTAACCATCAAAAGGGTTAAGGAACATTTAGTATTCAGTTTCATACAATAAACTTCTTCCCACCTGTTTTCAGTTATTCTTGTTTCAAGAAATAAAGGATTTTAAATAGGTAGAGGTTTTCATATTATATAAACACAATTAAAGGAACAAAAAGGGATTGATTTAAATGCATTGCATATTTAATGCTGTTACTTTTGATAAACACATATCATAAAATTTTACAAAAGTAATTCAATCAACAAACTTAAGACTCAAAACCTTGTAAGTAAATATCTCACTGTTTGTGAGAGAAATGGATTATTAAACAACATATTCAGAGAAAAATGCCAGAAACTCTGAATCTCTCAACCTGTTGAGAAGCTTAGAGATAAATAAATAAATCTTAGAGATAGTAAAAATCTATTACCAATCAAAAGAGTAAAAACAATGATGCCAACAAAGTATACTTACAAGGAATGAAAGGGTCATTCTGATCACTGGTAATAGTGAAATTTTACCTTGGTTTTCCAATCAATAGCATTTTAAAATTTATGATAGAGCGATTGAAACAGGAAAACTAGCAAATCGAATGAATTTTGAGTATAATTTTTACAGAATCAAAGAATTAATAAGATAATGGAGTAATCTGGCTAAATACTCATTGAATTATCGTGATTCCTTCTCAACTAAATTCGCCAACCGTTCCATAGGAATGTAAAAGGAAGGGAGAGGATAAATATTTCACTACCATAAAATAAGAACCTCCAACACAGCCTTATCTAAATGTTACTAAATTTCAACAAATAATGAAGATGGAAACATCAAGCAAAAGATGCATCTAAAAATTTACAAATGAAGCGGAATGTAAAGAATACCAATTGATAAACTATACACAAAAATTAATTTCAAAACATTTTGCTCTGTCGTGCAAAAAAATGTGTTCCACTTTTAATCAAATAAAAGGGGAATCTTTTGGATAAAAAGAAATTTATATACAGAATTGCAACAAGCTATTAGAACCAAATTATTGAAAGAGATCCTGATGAAAGAAGACAGTAAATTCTCAGTGTTGCATTTTTCAGAAAAACTTAAGAAATCACTTTGAGTGCCTCAAAACCTTCACAAAAATCAACTTTTTGATGGCTGCACTTTAGAATATAAGACATAATTCAAATATAAATAGAATGACTACAAGTTTTTCACAGAACCTCATTTTCAAATGATTGAAATATTTTCTCTACATTAAGTTTAACTCTCAATTAAGAGATAACTAAATAACTAAAATATTCAGAATGGAGAAACAAATTAATTCTAAGATAAAATTCTGTTTATATTATTTTCCAGAGATGAAGTATTTTCAAAAGAAGTTTCAAGTTATCAAGTACAACTTATTAAATTCTACATTATTAGTAAATGAGAGCCCAAAGTTTGTATATTTTCCATAAGTTATTTTGCACAGTATTTTGATAATGATCCTACCATTCTTAAATATTTTGTTCATAAATAAATACAACATCAGTATAATCAAGAAACAAACACAAAAGAGAATAATGAACCTAAAGATTAACCTTAAAGCTTTTGGTGAGAAATAAAAATATACATTTTCATAAATGTTTCTCTTTTCTGTGAAAACATGATGCTAACAAAAATATTAAATTAATAAAACCTTTATGTCTTATTTATCATTGACTACAATAAATGAGTAAGTTATGATGATTCCCTTGACAGCTTTAGAAATTTCCTTTATTACCACAACAATTCCTGAAAGATAACTTTTAAATATGTTTAATTTGCTGTTTCAAACAGACTTCTATGCCGCAATCAAAATGAAGGGGACAAGAAAGAAAAATGTAAGATGATAAATTGAAAATAAAATTCAATCCCATTGAGAATGAGCAAGCTAGGATAAAACATCGCTTTAGTTGAGAATATTGGATGCTAAGATGGCTTAAGGGGATGGAGCTGGTCTTAAGAATCTCTCTTTACCTTTGACTTCGCAGATGCTTGAAAAAGAGTGATAAATTGATTAAATTTGCAAGAAAATAAGTTTTACCTTAAGATAGCAATTGAAGGTAACAAATGGTGGTCAAAGAGCTATAGTACTACATCTATGGGGAAAGTAAGAGGTGAACATAAAAATGTATGATTAAAATGATATTGAGATTGATTGACTATAAAAAGACAAACAAAGCTGAATTATGTTATTAAGGCAAATTCATCTTCTTAACAGTTAAAAAATTATATTGTAGAGTCCACAATTAAATATGATAATGGATATAAAGAAGAGATATGAGAAAATTAGCTCCCCACACAATAAAGTTTAGGCTACCAAAGAACAGCTAACAAAGGGACATGTTTATTGTGCTTAAATAGTCAAGGATTGTCTTAATGGGAAGCATTTAAGAAATTCACATTGTAATAGCTAAGATGTGTGTTTTCCTTATTTTAAATACTCATTGTATAAAAAATTATAAAATAGTATAATTCTAAAAGGTGCAGTAAGAAAACAAATTATTACAGTTATCCATCCTATGCCAGCGGGGAAATCTTGATGTTATCAGGGACTCAACAAAAAATTGGAACTGCTTACAACCAACTTCAGACAGAACAAAGACATAATCCACTGTAAGATTCACACCATAGACTCTATAAGATTCACAAGCAGGAAGCGACTGACGCACCATAGAGTATGGTATGCAATATTGAAACACTCTTAGAAAACTTCCTCATGATCTCCTATGACCTCCGAAGAATGATGAAACGGGTACTAACAGTCGAACATCTTCAAGGCTTCTTAGTATCGTGGCTTCCACTATTTGAAAGGTAAAAGAATTCTTTATATGAAAACTTGAAAGATTGATCAACTCCTCCATTAATGCTCACAAAAAAACGTCTAAAACTATGTATATATACTACAAAGATGAAAATCTATTTCAGTACTTTCCGGAAAGTACTGATGGTTCATCTAATATGATAATGCGGATGCTTTGATGATACCATCAATGCTTTTTCCAAAATAGTATGGAAAACAAATAATATGTGGTAACATTACATTGCTCGAAAAAGCAGTAGTACCTGGAAAGGCTGGGCCTTATACTTACTTAGTGTCAAAGCAGAAAGTATTCTCGCGTCTTCTGAGTGAGAGCAGCAATATATGTCCAAGGCACGAACTCGAAACCATAAAATCGGAACAAAATGATGTTATTTTTTCTTTAACGAAGTTTTGAGAACGATAGACTTCGGAAAACGTTTCGAGAAATACATTTTGGAATCATCATTCTCTTTGGACGAGAATAGTTATGCATCTTAATCAGTAGGTATTTCTTGAAAATAAATTATTTCTACCGAGACGATTCACTGCTCCGTAAGATAATATTACAGCAAGAGGTGTTTTGAAACAGTAAAGTTGATGAAATTTCAAAGTTGACTGCTTAAAGCTTTGTGAAATTCTTCCTCAGACCATGGTGCTTCAATCAACCTACTTGGAAAGGTTAGCTCAAGTTTGATGACCTATTTCAAAATAAAAGATGTAGAAATTAAACAGAGGAAAGAAATGGAAGGAAATGTTCTGTGATTGCCAGATATTCGCAATTATGGATATAGCAACTCTGTTGGCAGACCTTGATGAGAGACAGATGCCCATATTATATAATATCTGTTCACTACTTATCTTCACTTTCATTCCCTTAAGGGATACTTTTGCTTCTGAAAGCTCATTCTTCAATGTCGAATGGCAGCATTCTCCCATGAAATATTAAATAAACTTCTCTTACCTGAAAATTCAAATAATCCTAATAAAGTAATTACTTTTTCTCCTTGGGTACCGTATGTTTTAGAGAGATCTTGTTAATACTGAAGTTCATAATTTTATAGTTTGTTATGATGTATTATGCAAATATGCAGTTTTTTGCAAACTATTTTACTATACTGAGCTGATAAATTACTTGCTTTTTAGTTCCATGGTATAGGTTTATTGGATTCAATTCAGTATGTTGATGCTTTTTTGTATAAAAGGGGATTAAAAGAGCTTGCATTCAT
The DNA here is from genome assembly GCA_036926295.1 of Pachydiplax longipennis. Classification (NCBI taxonomy): domain Eukaryota; kingdom Metazoa; phylum Arthropoda; class Insecta; order Odonata; family Libellulidae; genus Pachydiplax; species Pachydiplax longipennis. The sequence goes on from JAVFKF010000012.1 coordinate 73,926,526, forward strand.
CAAGAACACATCTTTTTTTATAACATATTGAATATTTGTATTTCATTTCTTTATAGCTCATTCATAATCATTCTTAGAATTTAATTTGTCGGTGGAATATTTTTTTTTCAAATACCAATTAGTATAGAGATTGTATGACAAAAATCATGGTATTTGTCATTCACAGGTTTGAAAGGTAGAGGTTTTAGTGTAGAAATCCTCCTGTGTGCTTCACCACCTTGATACTAAGATTTTTGGTTTTTAAGATACTTCATCCCTGGTGAAAAAATGAAAACAGTATTTTATCTTAGAATTGATTTGTTTCTCTGTTCTGAAAATTTTACATATTTATCATTCAGTTTCTTAATTGAGAATTAATTCCATTCTTTGAAGGAAAAATATGAATTGAATCTTATATCAGTATTGATTTGTTTCTCTGTTCTGAATATTTTAGATCTTTATCATTTCGATATCTTAAATAAGAATTACTCTTTATATTGTGACAATGACTCAGAATTCATGAGATTCTGTTAAAAATTAGAAGACATTCTATTGCCTTCATATTTGAACAATGTCTTATATACAAAGTATTCTATGTCTTAAATTCTCATTCTATTCTCTACAATGTTTTGAGGCACTCAAAATGATTTCTTAAGTTTTTCTGAAAAAAGTAACACTGAGGAACGTTTTTTGAAAAATGTATATCTGAGAATTGACTGTCTTCTTTCAGCAGGATCTCTCTCAATTATTTGGTGTCCATAGGTTGTTTCAATTCAGTGCATAAATTCCTTTTTATCCATAAGATCTCTCTTTTGTTTGATTAAGAGTGGAATACATTATTTTCTTTGCAAGACTGAGCGAAATCTTTTGAAATGTGGTTTTTGTGTATAGTTCATCAATTGGTATTCTTTTCATTCTTCTTCATTTGAAAATTTTTAGATTCATTCTTTGCAGAATGTTCCCATACAGTCACAAAGAAATGCCAGAAACTCTGAATCTCTCAACCTGTTGAGAAGTTTAGAGATAAAATCACTTACCAATAAGTAAGATATTACCAATAAAAAGAGTAGAACCAATGGTATGCCAACAGAGTATACTTATAAGTAATGAAAGGAACAATCTGGTAATAGTGAAATTCTACCTTGGTTTTCCAGTCAGAAGCATTTTTAAATATATGTTGGAGAGATTGAAGTAGGAGAACCATTCAAATTAAGAGATGTTCAGCATCATTTTTATAAAATCAAAGGTTTACATAATACCATAATTTGTCTGAAATACTCATTGAATTATTGTAGTTCCTTCTCAACTACTTAAGCCAACCATTCCATAAGAATGTAACATGAAGGGAGAGGATAAATATTTGAATACCATAAAATGAGATCCACCAATACACAAGATCATGCTCATTGCACATCAATGACTGAATATCAATGTGGAAAGAGAAAAGTGAATCCAAATACATAGCTAAGATTTATATAGATCAGTTTTACCAAGATGCATTCTTTAGCGAGCCACGAAAGTTTCTCAAATTGAGAATTTCATGGTATATAAACTCACAAAAAACTAATATCAAAATAATATGTTCACATAAACAGCTTTTAGTTCTCTACTAATTACAGTATCACCAGAAGAAAAGAGCTTATATTAGTTTATCAATCACTAACTGAACGAATAGAATAAATGATTTTTCTCTCTCTACTTTCATTGCAAAAAAATACAACAAAGTATATAATCCAAAAATATCTATGTGATGAGAAACACATTTTCTTTAACAACTGTACAACAAAAAGAAAAGAATTTTTAAGACGACAATTTCAACTCAAGTGGAAAAGAGATATGAAATTAAACCATTCATTTTATCCTATCATATTTAAAGAGGGGTGTGTATGTCATCCTTTTGCAGTACCTCTTGGGTTTATATGTATAGTCAAAGTTACCCTTGCCAGAAGAGTCCAGAATAGACCAAAATTAAGTTTCATTTAATAACATATATACAAACTATCCATTAGATGGAAGAAAAATAACTTCAATCAATGGTAGAATATTTTTTGGAAGCAATTTCATAAATAACATTAATTGCTAGAATAAAAATGTTTTAACTCATTGGCTTGCTAAAAGTGCAAAATATATGATATGATCTAAATATTTGCGAAAATCATTCAGAAATCACTGTCATCATTCCAAAAATGAACATATGAATATGAATTCAACGAAACTCATAATATAACTCTCCTTCACAAAACCTATCAACTTTATATAAATGGAGAATAAAAGGAATGTTCTACAGAAATTTATCAGACATTTATTGGATTTATCACAGTCACTTTGTCATAAAATGAAGTGCCAGTCTGAAGACGTGCAAAATGTCACACAATAAAAATGCTTTTAGGACAAAGTCAGCTTTAAATCTAATGCTTTCTTAAGTCTTCATTAAACGACAAAAGGTTTTCATAATACAATACATGGGATGAACCATAAAACCAATACATTATATTTAAGATCCATATTACGACTTTTCCTAAATTGCTCATTAGTATAGCTAAAAATGTATTGATCAGAGCACAGAACACATGTGACATAATGTGACAATAAACAACATCAACTTAGCTTTCATTAATTTTTCAAATTAGTTAGCTAAATTCTAGTTCTACTGAAAATGTATCCTTTATGTTCTAAGAAAAAATTATATGTGATCAAAGGGAGCATCTGAAAACTTATTTAACTTATAAGTAATTGTGCTATAAAAATGAGAAAAGTAATCATTAACTTCTTGTCCTCAGGCTTAAAACATAGCAAAAAATCATAGATATAAAATCACATGTTTTACTAATGACTTTAAAGTATGTTAAAGGTAAAAGGTTAATTAAGATGCAATTGAAATATCTCACAAACCATACTGTACATGCTTATTTATTCCAATGAAATTTCTGAATAAGCTGTCTGTTACTCACATGTATGATGTAGACTTTTAACCAGTAAATGTAATAAAAATAGGAATTGCAACAAACTTTATGTGAACATTTTAGAAAGGAGGAGGAAAAACTTATACATTGCTAGAGAGTATAAATAATGCCATTCTGTATCCAAGCTGTTAATTGAGCCCTAAAACTAGAATTGTTTTATTCCTAACAATTAGTAGACAGTAGGATTTGCGTCACAGAATGAGGATTTTCCTTTAAAATATTTACATACTCATATTGTAAACAACATGCTCCAAGAAAGATTTAGAACCATATGATAGAATATTTCAATCGTAAATGTCTTATCTTTGTATACTAACATAAAAAGAAAACTATAAATAAACACTAGAAATTGTCAATATTTATCAATACTGGATAACTTAGATTCAATTTGTTACAGAAAAAGAAATATACATAACCTATGATGTAAGGAATTTTTAGGAAGTTTTATAATATATTTTTTTATCAGATTAATTTAATATCTTGCTTGTCTAAAAAGGGTCTTGTAAGTTACACGAAAATTATGAAGCTTCTAAATTTCAGTGAATATCAGATATATAACCTATGCTGAAAATTTAAGATTGAGATCAATAGAATGTTTCTCTCAGAAAATCATATCTATTACATGACAGCCTGTTTTCTATAAAGAATTAATTAAATGGGTCTCGTATAACTTTAGTCAAGCAATAACAATGAGGGGAAGCATAGTTTTTAAAACCTTGCAGATGAAAATTAATCAGAACTCATTCACACAAATAAACATTTTATAAATTTCATAAATTACATCAAAACATTTTAAATTATTAAGGCAAGATTTGCTAAGTATTATTTAATGCAGCATTTCTATTTATGAATAATGCCTAAATTTTTGAGGATAATATTTCCTAAATGAACTAAAATATAAAAAATTCAGAAACTATAAACAAAGTAATTCTGAAGTAAGATTCTATTTATAATTTTCCATCAAAGAATGGAATTAATTCTCAATTAAGAAACTGATATCTAAAATACTCAGAATGGAGAAAGAAATTAATTATAAGATAAGCTTCAATTTGTATATTTTCACAAGAGAGAAATTGTTTTACAACCAAAATGTTAGTATTAAGATGGCTAAAAACACAGAAGGATTTCTACACTAAAATCTCTTCCTTTCAAATCTGAGAAAGACAAAGACCATGATTTTGTCATTCATTTTCTTTACTATTTGGTATTCAAAACAAAAAAATATTCCACTGACAATTATAATTCTAAGAATGATATATACTATACTATTATCAAATTTTGCCAACAGAGTTGCTATTATTCTTTCATCACAGCTAAAAATTGTTAATATTTGGAAAGCAGAGAACTTTTCTTTCCATAGCAGTTATCTCACTTTTATTGGAATATCTCTTGTTTTAAAATAGGTCATCAAACTGTAACCTAAACAAATTAGATGAAAGATTTTTTTGTTACATTGAAAACTGAAACTGAACTTGTGGTAGTTGGAAGTAAACTAGTCTCTTAAATTAATATTGAGGAAAGGACAAAAATAGTAACGTGTAATAGGATTCCCTGGTTAATACCTTCAGAAAAAGAGGCCTTACTAAATATTCATCAAATGTATATCTGCAAAGTTTTAGCTCCATAATCTTACATTCAATGCATGATTAACCTTAAATGCCAAAATAATAATAAATGAGGAAAGGTCACCTAAAATTTCTCATAATAAAAAAAGGTATTTCCAAAGGTATAGAGCTTCATATCTCCAACTTACTTATAATGTTAATGAAGAGTGCGTTAATTGCGATGCATTTGAAGAGTAATCGTAGTCAGCTGGTATCCGCTACGAGCAATCAATCAGTAAGAAATCTTTTACAAATAAATTGAAATTCCTTAAATGTTGAAAAAAACCTTAGTATTTTTGTTAACAGCTTCGTATAAGCAAATTCAATTATCATTTCATGTTATGAAACCATAGCAAGATATAGGAACATTTTTTCTACATTCAAACTGTGATTTAAATTTAATATTAGTTCTAAATGCTCTCTTTACTGCAGGAATTTATATCAATGTCCTATGTAGTTGTGTCCCATTGTGTTCAAGTTATAAACAGCTACTTATTATATTCTACGTTATTAGTAAATGAGAGCACAAAGTTTGTATATCTTTCCATAAGTAACATTGCAAGGTATTTTAACAACTATCTTACGATTCTTAAATCTTTTTGTGTAGAAAGAAAGACAATATCAGTATAATCCAGATACTACCAAAAAAGAGAAGAATGAAATCATGATTGACTGTAAAGCTTTTGGTAAAAAATAATATATATTGAGATAAAGGTTTCTCTCTACTTTGAAAACGTTTCTACTTAAAGGATTAAATTAATTATACCTCTATTTCTACTTCCTATTTGACTATAATGAATGATTCCGGTTATGATGATTATTTGAAAAGCTTTAGAAATTGCCATTATTACCACTACAATTCCTGAGAAATACAACATATAACAAGTTTTAATTGCAGTTTCAAGCAGACTTCTATGCTGAGATACAAATGAAAGAAAAAAGAATTTAAAATGATAAACGAGAAAATGATATTCAATCCCATTGAGAATGTGCAGGCTAGGATAAAATATCACTTTAGTTGAGAATATTGGATGCAAAGATTGCTTGAGGGGATGAAAATTGTCTCAAGGATCTCCCTCTTTACCATTGACATCACAGATGTTTAAAAAAGAACAAATATTGATTATAATAATAATCTTTATTGGTCCATAGTGATTTGTAGAAAACAAATATAGGACAATTCATTATACATTTAAATACATTCAATTTATAAAATCATTTAGACAGTAAAAGCACTCATTTAACAACAAGTAAAAAAAAAATACTTTCCTAAAATTATTAGAGCTAGCAAAAGAGAGACTATAATATTTGGTAATCTATCAAAGCATTTCACTGCCATATGAGAGGGATCTTGTACATCATAAACTATAAAATTATGAATTTCACTATTAACAAGATCTCTCAAAAACATAGGATACCCAAAGAGAAAAAGCAATTAGGATTTTTTTGCGATATCCTGCATGAGAAGTTTATTTCACATTTCATGTGAGAATTCTGTCATCAGCATTCAACTTTGAAGAATGAGATTTCAAAAGCTATAGTTTCCCTTTAGGGAATGAAGCACACAAGACAACAGATATTTTATCAATTCTAGCCAACAGAGTTGCTATATTCTTGCTATTGCAGCTAAAAATTGTTATTGTCCGGCAAGCACAGAACATTTCCTTCCATAGCCTTTATCTATTTCTATTCTACATCTTTTATTTTAAAATAGGTCATCGAACTGTAACCTAACCAAATTATATAAAGGGTGTTTTTGCAGATTGAAAACTGAAATTCAAAGTATGTTGTTGTTGTTGGAAACTTTACCAAATGCGGATTCTTAAACGAAAGAATCAATTGCAGTTACGAAATACGCATGAAAAAAATTGTGGGAATCTTACAGTCCCAAAAAGCAGTAGTAACCGCTTACGCTGGGCCTCATGCGCACTTACCGTCAAAAAGAGAGCCTTTGCGCGTACTTTGAGATAGAGCGAAAAATATCCAAGGCGCGAAACACGAAGCCATGAAATCCGTACAATATCATTTGTAATCGTTTTCTATAGCGAGGCTTCGAAAACGACACACTTCGGAGTTGGTTCAGCATTACTGCTCTACGTTATACTAATGACTTTTTTATGTGGAGTCGGCAGCTAGAGATTTATCTTCTGTGACAATCCAACATAAGCGACTTTCGTTAGAGGAGCGTATTTTCGAATCATTCTCGGTAGACGAGAAAGGTTACCATCCCGATCAGTATTACTTGAAAATAAATGATTTATACAGTATTATACAGTAATGTGAACGAGAGAATTCACTGCTCCGTAAGATAAAATTAAGGGCAAAGGTGTTAGGACATATGCACGGGTAAAGTTGATTTCGCCGATTTTCAGAATAATCTTGCGGATTATTCAACGTGCAAAACTTCTTTGAAGTTGTGAAGTTCAAGAATTTTCAAAGTTGACCGATTAAAACTTTTTGAAATATATCTTCAGACCATGATGAATTCAATCAACCTACATTGAAACCTTTAATAATTTGAAGATAACATAACAGATTCTCTAATTTTTCCAATTACAAACTTATTTTGATACTTCTTCGTTTGAATAAGATTCACTTTGCCGTTCCAGAGTGATGCAATTCTACGGTTTATAATTTCGTAACAAGACTTTTGTGCCATGTTGTACAATGAATGATTCAGTTTTAAGTGTTGTCTCCTAAAATTATCAATAATGCTCCGTTCATTAACTAATAGCTAAATTGATGCACCGGGCACACTCAGCCACTGATTTCTAGAAGCGAAGACCAACCGACTCTAAGTTACTCTTCAAACCCATTGCATGCATCTGGTATGACCTTTCAGGCAATATAGGGTTAATAAGTTTACAACTATCGGACTACAAATTTTTTGTATTCTATATAATAATAACATTAACTATGATATATATATCATAGTTAATGTTATTATTATATAGAATACAAAAAATTTGTAGTATAACTAATATATATTTGTAGTATAATTTATATTATAGTAATAATAAATATATATTATAGTAAAATAATATATATTTGTAGTATAATTTATATATATATCATCCTTACCCAATAACCAACCCTGTTAATTCAAATCAACTTGGGAATAAAGCCCAAACCAAATCACATGCTGTGTAATCATGGAGATGTGTTACCATACTTTTTCCTATAGAGCAGAGAAACTGGCAATCAAAGTGAGCCTACAATAGTATGCTTTCAATCCTTGATTCAATACCTGTTCAAATCAAGTGTAAATCTAGATCTATATGTTCAACATCAGAGGAGCACGACTAACTAATTCTCAATACCTTCACATTCCATATTTGTAGACAGAATCAATAAATCTCTATGATGCAGGTTATGTAACATTGAAAGATATTTTCATGAATTCACTGGCAAATAAGGATACTATTGATTAAAATTGAATTAAAATTTAGCATTCAAACTTGGGTGATGTTGATGTGCGGAATTTCGTAAAATATTTCCACATATTCGCTTTTGAGAATTCCTCAGTAGAATTACCTTATTTGCCACGAATGTTATTGGAAAGCATGGAAGTATTGTGTTCTTAAGTTTTATAACAATTGTTTACCCTTAGTTCTGATAAATAACAGTGAATCCCTGGATTAATTTAAATTCACAATAAATGAAAAATATTTTGATTTATTCATAGTCTACCACCGAGTTCTCACTCAGTAAACTCGATTTGAATATCTTTCAACAATAAGATATCAAAAAATCAGCTGCGGTTCTATTAGTTATTCGACAATTTGTGACACCACTACGCCAACGGCTGTGCGCGCCAGATCTGTGGTTGCAGTTTCAAACAATGAAATCTCGGATAATTTTTAATTCAATTGTCCTCTTTTTAAAAATAGCATAGAAACGTCTTTATTACATATCTAGTAAACAAAAATGTTAGTTTTTATTCCTAATATATTGTTTAAATGCTCAAAATATTTGGAATGTGATTTGAGGACAGTAGTTTTAATGTTTTCGACGAACTAAGTCATGGGTATTTATGCATAAACTGGCTGAAGTCTGACATAAATAGTCACGCAAAATACCCCGCGTCGGAGACAGGTGCGTCCGTGCAAAGGAAGTTAATGCTGCAAATCACTAAAAATGTACAAAGACAAAGATTTGATCGGCCATCTGTAGGGCGTGTAGTCCATGGTTTTTATCCAAAACATTCCACGAACTCGAAGCAGTGTTTTTAGGAAACATGAAAGTGAAATTATTGTGAAGTATACTTTCGCGCAAATCTAGCAAAAATCATCAACTTTAGCCGGCTTTCCTCGGTTATGGTTCGCTGTAAAGTGAGAGCTTAGGAAGCCCCTGCGACTCGAGGCACGAAGCGGATTACACTCTCAGATATTTTATTTATTTATTAACAAGTACGTTACAATTTGGACAGTAGTCCAGGTGGCAACGGTCAAAAACTGAAGTTCTATTCAAGATATCGTCAAGAAACAAACTGTAAATGAAAATTTCGACATTTATCTCGATTTCTCTCGCAACAAGTTCTTCCTCGCGTTAGAAACCAAAACGTTTTAGGCGACGTATACATTAGAATGCAAAATGGAATTTTTTCATGTTACGTTCTAACTAAATTTTTTACCTAGACGTTGTTACTCTAAAATAAATCTCGGGTGACTTTTATGCATTCAAATGATAAAACGAGCAATCGAAGTAAACATCAGCCTTTTATGTTGAATTTTAAGAGAGTAATGGTAGTTCCGAAATGTTCGACGGATCATAGGAGTTGAATTCATTCAATTTTCGCTCAAAGCTTTGTTGCTCTTGATATTGCCGAGTGTTTAACCGTCTTTTTCTGAGAGTGGTTAAGGAACAACATGGTTAAAAACAATATTTATATACCATCTTTTTTGAGTCTCACTGCCCGGACGTCGAAATAATAATACTACTACAACGCGCGCCGAGATATGAACCCTGTATGTATAACGTCAGCGTATCTTCGGAACTCTTCGGGAAACTTCGGAGCGTTTGAGCAACCCTCCCAACTTTTCACACGCTGTTTACGGCCTTAAATTTGCGATTTCTAAGTTCTTTCTCCATTGCCACTGCTCAGTATTCCTAGTATAATTATATTTGAAAAAATTCAAAAAAATGGTATACCTAATGGTATATTCCTCTCAATTCGATGGCACAAGTAGGCAATTTCAAGAAAGTCGATTTCCACTATCTGATGTAAAGAAATGACGCAGCCCTCGATCATAATTCACAAAGGATGCTGTCCTCACTTTTAATGTACGTACTTACATTGTAACGTACTCAATCTTTCTTTCATTTAAAAGGAACATTAGAAATCTTAAATTCTTGTATTTCATTATGAGAATTTCACGATTAGGGTTAGGGTGAATAGAAAAAACTGAATAAAATAATGTATTATCACGTTGAGGAAGGCTCTATATTCACTTTTGCTCTTAGGTATTTTTTCTTTTGTTTCATGTATTTGAACGTCGTAAGCCCGCTTACTACTGTAGCGGCCATTGCTTAGCGGGTGGCGATTGTTGGTGGTGGCGACAACGGCCACCAGAGGCGCCCTATTAGTGAGGGGCGCTGTTTACCGGACGTGGCCATGGGGGGGCGCCTTACAACAATTGGCATGGCAACCGTTTGCGTTTTTCTTTGCGCTACGAAAATGCACTCCGTCGGGAGTTGTTGGTGGTTTATGAAGCGATCAAATATTTCCGCCATATGCTTGAAGGCCTCGAATTCACTATATTTACGGACAATAAGCCATTAATGTATGCGTTCGAACAAAAACGAAAAAAGGTTTGCCCAGCCAATTTCGGCACCTGAACTTTATCGCGTACCGATGTGCGGCACCTATCCGGTTGCGATTACGTGATGCGTTATCGAGAGTGGAGGAGATTACTGCAGCAGTGGAGTTTAGGATCTTTGCATTACATTCGCCTTTCCTATTGCATCTCGAAAATGTTCTAAATAATGAACTTCGGCGATATGTGACTCGTTCTCCTAGAATCGCATTTTCCGGAGACAGATTTTTTGTGGTTAGCAAAAGAATGGCAGCGTCTTCTTTGATCTGGAAAATTGTAGATCCTGGAAGTACGAACGGTCCAAAAGTCCCAGTCCCCGATTTGCTTGCCCTTTGCGTTGACCAGTAATTAATAATTCGGCACGAGTACAATGAAATCGGATTTCAGGCTTAACAGTACATTTTTATTCATTTTGCTAAGGAATGACATTTTTCGCAAATTGAAAAGGTCAATCGCAACTACTAAATTGTACGATTTAATGAAAATGACTGGAAATGTTCTTTAAAATGGTATGAAATATTCAGTTACTCGCGAAACGAATCTTCAATAACAGAAAGGTTTGGGTGGACTGGATAAGTACCTGAATCAGGGAGATCGGGAGCCGTTTGATAAATTAAAAGAAATTAAAAACTTTTGATTTCACACAATGTGCGAAATAGGGAATGAACGTGGAAAATTTAGGAAAACAGAATTTCTCGCATGAATGATTAGCCATGAAGAACTAAGATATTAACCTAAATGAGTACTTTTTCAATAAAGAGTTCGAAGTATTCGATTAATGAATTCCTGTAGCCATAAAAGTTCCTTTATATTCCCATTTCAAATCTTTATGAATTTCTGCGGACGATATTTTCCAAAATTTTGAAACTCACCTGCTCACTCAGATTCTCTTGCACAGTAGTACGATTCATGTTACACCTCTGAGTAAACGTTTGCCATTGCTCTCTGAAGGATCTCTTCCCAGAAGCCCGGCTGCGAAAGTGATCTGTAAATTAAAAGAAAAAACCTCAAAATTATACAGCACATCTAATTTTTTTGATAATACAGCATATTTTAACTATTCGTAACTTCTGATGATATTAAATTGTATGGAAGAGAGGTATACGTTTAAACATAACAGAAATAACTTCTCAAAAACAGTCAATGACATTTTTCAGAAATGTAGAAGAATGATAGAGGCAAATATTACAGGCAACGGTACTAAAAATTAACTTGAATAATCATTTGGAATATTAAGTCAATGGTATTTTGCACGAGTTTCCGAACCACGCAAAGACGTATCGTGCTCGGTTCGTTTCCCCTTTTGAATGGAGGGGTTTCGCCAGATTACTGCAACTGGAATTTGTCATTTCGAGGGATCGGGAAGCTCGCGTCATCAGTTGCAATAAACCAGCCCTATGAAACCATGGTGTGGCCACGGCATGAAAACCATAGCCACGGAAAAGAGAGAAGAGGAAGAGTTTAAGAAGACAAATTAGGTTTTATTCTCTAATGGCTAAAAAGCCTGTCTGTATTAGTGTGTGTATTACCTATCACTTCAATTCCCCCTCCCCCCAATCACTATCGCCCATCGAGTGGGCCCTACTTCACTTAATTTCCCATTCCCCCCCGAACTCTAATGCAGACCTGTTCTCTAATGCCCGTTGGATGGGCCCATTTCTGAAGAAATCTACCCTCTACCACCCTTCCAAGCTGAAAGACGTCGATTCCTTACCTTGTGCCGAGGAATTCCTCCAGCGGTGGCCGACCTCAGCTTTCCATCGGCGAACCGAACCTCCTCTTCAAGTCACTATCACAAATTCACTAAATTTCACTATAATGACCATAGCTCACTACACAAACACACACAATTCTTCTTTGCCAGGAGTCTTCTTCAGCAGGCCTCCACGTATTTCGGTCGTCTTGCTTGCCGTGGTGACAGGTCAGAGGCATCTCTACGGCGATCGTCGAGAAGTTCAAGTGGACGTAGAAACAGCATGGTCGCCTCGAGTGATTTCAACTCCCGGAGATCTTGCGCCGACTTAGGTTCTCGTCGCGAACGTTGGGCAAAGATTGCGTCGACGACAACGATTTCAGGGTTTATATACTTTGTCCGGGAAGGAGGAGAGGGGTAGGGGAAAAGGCTTTGGGAGAAGGTTTTCCTTAATTTTTCTCTTTAGCGAATTCGAGTTCGAATGGAGACTCGTCCCTTTTCTTCTCCTACTCATGTGTCACATCTCGTCCCATCGTAGCAATGAGTTAATCGGAGTTGCAGAGCAACGAGTATTGGATGACTGCAGATAAAACTTGGCGAATTATAGCCTAATTAGGCTCAGCATGCTGATTTTCTATGATTTAATTAAATAAATAAATAAATCATTTTCAACAAAATTTACCATAATTTATTAATTTTCATTTATTTCACCCCAAATGTTTAAAAATTCACAAGAAATCGCTCTTTGTCATTCACAGTAAATTATCTTTTTGTACGTTTCATTGTCGCTTGCGGGGTCTTAAAGATGCTATTTATTATTACCTACTTACAAAAACGCTGGGCGAATACATCCATCGATTTTATTACCGTTTGAAACTATGCAAGAAATGGTAAAGTGTGCTTCAGACCTCTCGAACGCCCCTCTTTGAAAACGAAATTGAGATTATTCGGCAGGAATTGCATAAAAGAGAATTGTATTTCTCAGTTTTCAATACTTGCAAAAAGGAAATTATCGACGGGAAAGTATCTTAAGGCGCAACAATTTGAAACCCAATTTCCAGCTGGCATTCCTTTAATTTACCGCAAATGCTCCTTTCGACCGATTGGTTTTTTAGTTGCATTGTAAAGTCCTCACGTAAGACAATTTGACTGCTTGGACTGTAATGATGCCTCCCTCATCTACTGCATACTTCTCGTAATATTCCCATGCTCTAAGTAGAAGTGAAACGGCATTATCTTCACGGAGAAAGTTAAAGCTCTTAATATAATTCACCGCATTTTGGCTTTCAGTATAACAATCTTTCCATTTGATGGCAACGATACTGAAGCGTTTGTGAAAGTCCCTCCTGCGATGATCTAAGGATGACCATTTCCCCGTATTCGTTTACGGCGAGTCCCAGAAATGAGGAATAGAGGGGTATTTACTATTGGAGTGCTGTCAAAAACCCTCAGCAAGCGACCACGAGCTCCCCCTCTACATCTACATATGTTCCCTGCAAGCCGCCCTTCTGCGCATTTACTCAGAGCGCGAGGTTAGCAACGTGGGTTCGATTCCCGGCGGGGGCCTATGTGTGCGAAAGGACGTTAGCTGTCCAAGCACTTTTGAAATGATACTACGAATGCAAGTTAGAGCGGAATCACTGCAGATCTGGATTATTTTTTAAGGATATTCATATATTCACAAATAATAAATTGCGATTGCTTCGTTAGACTGTAATAATACTTATCGTTAAGGTATAACTATTGCAAGTATAATGAAGACTATAATTTGTAATTGAATCGACAGAGATAATTACCTAGATTTTGGTTGAAAATCCTTAATTTTGTAAAAGAATTGACATCGCTTTAAATATTATAAACTGCAAGAGTGGAGTAGAAGGACATACTTTAGTAGTTTTTTTTCAGAAAAGTGCTACTTGATTACGGTAGCAGCAAGTATGCTTGCTTTTAACACAGGTCTACGGCACATTGTCGCAACATCATTCATTTCACTTATGATCTGCGGAAAAGTTTACCGATGAGATTTAGGGCGAGATGAATCTCGCCCTAAATAAAGTCTTTTTATTATTATTATTATGAGAAGCTTGTGTTCACATCGAAAGAACTGTATTTGAAATTGATTTCCATAGTTTATGTTACGCAACGGAATTAAATTTACCAAATCAAATGTCGTGAGCGAAACTCATGCGGCGTCCGATTGTATTTTCCGCGAAAAATTTCAAAGAGGAAGGTCGAAGGACGTGAAATAGGCGATGGAGTAAGAAAATGAGGAGAAGGAAAGAAGCAAGGTGATGAGGGAGAAAGGGTGAATCCCTTGATCAGAGGTCACCAAGAATTTGAGCTCACGGTCTACTCAACGAACCATTTTGAATCTCGAAGACCTTTGATATGAATTATTTTAAATGCACAAGAATACACAAAATAATTATCACCAATTCTTCATTTGATTTACATGTTCTCGCTCGACTACCCTCTGTGAGACAAATTGTACTCAGAGTATGATATGCAAAGAGATTGCAATTACTGCGTAGTTTTCTCCAACCACGAAAACCTTCTTTCGGGACAATGGTAGTCCGTAAACAATCGGTTGGCGATCGCTGACCTTGGTATCATTATGAAAAAAGTGAGGATTTTAGGGGGGTCGATACCTTGCCTGAAAATCCGTTTCAGGCTGTTTGTTGGCAATTACATCGCCATGGGGGCATGTAAATCGATAAAAAAATTTGTTTTCACTATTCGACGCTTAAAAGATGAAGCTACGTCCCATCCGACCGTTTTTTGATAATGCAAACCATAACGGAGAAAAAAGTTAGAGAACATTGAAGAAATCGACCATATTTGATGTAGTGGCACTAGGTTATAAGTAAAGATACGAAAATTATATATATATTATATATAAATTATAGCATTATAAGTTGGATTGTAAGAAAATAATGGCAGTGGATGACACGGCTGCTACACGGCGATGGACGGCAAAAAATCGTACGGTCGCTAGTGTGAAAGGCCCTTTTCACACACAACGGTTTTTGCCGTACGGTCGATAATCCCCACAGCTTATCAACGGTATCACGGCGCAATTCCTGAAGAAGTATATGGAGCCTTTCACACTAGCGACCGTACGGTTTTTTGCCGTCCATCGCCGTGTAGCAGCCGTGTCATCCACTGCCATTATTTTCTTACAATCCAACTTATAATGCTGATTTTTCAGCCAGATTACTACTTCACTAGCTTCGTAAATGTTCGACTGATCATTTGAATTGAGTTCATTCAATTTTCGCTTTAAACTTTGTTGTTCCTGCTATTGCTAAGTGTTTCATCGTCCAACATTTTTGAAACTGCCATTACATTCTTATGTAGTTTCCTGGTTTCTTTTGACTTTTTCAACACATCTTTTGCCTATATTAACTATGTTTTTATCATTCGCTGTTGAACGTAACCAGTCATCTCTCTCATCATTCCATTCCTAAAACTTTTTGATTTTTCACTTGAGGAAGAACTTGTCGCGAGACAAATCGAGATAAATGTTTGTTTCGTGATGATATCTTGAAGAGAACTTTACTTCTTGCCTGTACACGGTCGCCGTGTAGCAGCCGTATCATAGACTGCAAAGAACGGTGCCGTGACAGATAACGATCGAAGAGATCAGAAGTATCACTTTTCAATGAGAAAGAGATTCATCGATCATCCCATGCAGGAAAGCGACTTACAAATCACGTGGTTAGTATCAATTTTAACCATAAGAAAGGCAGTTGAGTGCATCTTGTGTACTATACCGCTAAAACAGTGGAAAGTATGAATCGTGCTGCAGTTAATAAAAAAGGTGGAAAAAGTATTGTAGGACGTGCCTGCAGATCGAAAAAGAGAAAAATATCCTTGAAAAGGCAGGATATGGGAAAAGAAGATGAAATAACCTGCACCTCAACGCGAATTTAAAAGAAAATTCATCCATTGATATAATTGTTGACCCGTGACAAGGATATAGAATATTGAATTTTATTGCAGTCTTCTCTGCTATCAGTGAATTAGTTGTTTTCTCGAAATAAAAATAGGAATGAGAGTCAGGAGGATTCAGTGATTGATTTCAAACTTACCATTATTTAATATTTGATGAATCATTGTTTTTAGTAAAAAGGCGTCTGACATTTAGTCAATATACCATCGAAACGAAAAATTGGGAATAAAAATATTTGTTTTCATTACCAGAAAAGTAGGGAACTTGTCAAACAAAGAACATTGTGGCGATAAAATGGAATGATGAGAGAGATGACTGGTTACTTTCAACAGCGAATGATAAAAACATAGTTAATATAGGCAAAAGATGTGCTGAAAAAGTCAAAAGAAACCAGGAAACTACATGAGAGGGAACAATACAGAAAAGTAAAGTTCACTTCAAGATATCATCACGAAACAAACTGTAAATGAAAATTACAACATTTATCTCGCTTTGTCTCGCGACAAGTTCTTCCTCACGTGAAAAATCAAAAAGTTTTAGGCGACGTGTAAATTATACTGCACGACGAAAGTTTTAAAGTTACGTTCTAATTAAATAATATTTTACTAAGATGTGGTTACTCGAAAATTAATCTCATGTGACTTTTATGCATCCAGATGATGCAATGAGCAATTGAAGAAAAATTAGCCTTTTGTGTTAGATTTTAAGAATGTAATGGCAGTTAGCTAAAATATCTGACACAATGGATGTAAACATCCTTTCCGAGACTATAACTTATCAGTAACATATTTAATTCACTTACACAAAAGATGAGAAACTTTACTGAGACAAAAGACACGACTCTGCTTTCAATTCCACCGAAGGCTGTAAGATAAATTTATCATTATATAAATACAAGACATGTTATTTGTTCATATTAATGAAAGATGTACGCTCACTACGAACGGCGTGACTTCATTTATTACACTTTCCGAAAACGCTGAGATAAACCACGTTGTAAACTGCTTTAAAAAACACTGATATTGTAAATACGTAATTTTCCCAAAGGAACGGAAGGTTTTAGAGATAAAACAACCCATTATGAATTAATTTTGACATCTTACCCATAAAAGCGAGAAAAAATGTCGTCCGAGCGTTCCTATTTCTCGAGTTAGACCGGCAAACAGTAGGGTTAGCTATTCCTCGGTTAACTCAGTCGGATTGGCACTGAGTCCGCCTTCTTGAATACGGGTTAGCTATTCCTTCCGGGTTAAGTGGACTTTAACCCTGGGTTAGGCGTTTCTGAATACGGCCGTGAGGGTCATAGACCTCAATTCTCAGGTTATTTTTAATATTCAGAATGGTTTCATATAGGTAAACTGAGGGTAAGGGCATCATTTTAAGTTTCTTAAAATATGATTTGCAGGTATCCCTGGGTTTCAAGTTCGCTAAAATTCTAATAGCTCATTTCTGTACTTTAAATACATCATCTGAGTCATTAGAGGCACCCCATAGTATAATGCCATAGCACATTATGCTGTGAAAGTTTGCAAAGTAGATAGTTTTTAATATCCTTATGCTAGTTCCATTTTTTAAAAACCTTAAATGGTATATAACTTTACTAAGTCTGCTTATAAAGATATTAGTATATATTGACCATTTTAGGGTTGATTCCTAATTCCAATTCCTAATTCCAAGAAATAAAACATTATTTACAAACTTGATATAATTATTGTCAATTGTCCCCCAAAGTACTGGAGAGGATGGGAAATGCCGTTAAGGTCCCAGACCTCAAGGAAGGGAAATATCCAACCGCACCTCCTCATGGTGGGGGATGGGCACCTAATGGTGGCTAACGCGGCACTAGAGACCGAGTAAAGGTTGGGATAAGCCTCCCCCCATCTTAGGATGGGTCTGGGCATCCTCTTGTCCATGGATCTAGAAATGGATCCTAAAGGCAGAAGAGCTACATGGTTGGCCAATGGCAGAGGGTGCGGAAGGCAAAAGGGAAACCACCGCACTAATGAACCATATGGTTTCCCTAGTTGTACGAATTTATGTTTCTGCAGCATGACGAGTTCTATAATGAAATATTCCAGAGGTAAAAATTACCCACAATCGGATCTCCAGGTGGGTAACACTATGGGACAGTTGTGGTGCAAGGAGAAGAAAAGCAAGAGGATGAATAATAAAAATTCAATGAGAATAGGAACCTGGAATGTAAGAACAATGAATAGAAAAGGTAAATTAGAAAACTTAAAAAAAGAAATGGAAAGGAATAAAATAGATCTAATGAGAATTAGCGAAGTTAGGTGGGAAGGAGAGGGAGAAATCATATATGGGGGATACAAAATGATTTACAAGGGTGGAAGCAACATGAATAGAGGAGTTGGATTTATCATAAAAAAGAAAATTGTGGATAGGATAAGCAAGGTAATAGCATGTTCTGAAAGGGTTTTTGCTTTAAAAATAAAGAGTGAACCAGTTGATACTTAGGTAGTTCAAGTGTATATGCCTACGACAACAGCAGAAGATGAGGAGGTCGAAGAGATATATGAACAAATCATGCAAGTGTATGAAGAGAATGGAATAGGACAGGTGAGAACAGTGATAATGGGAGATTGGAATAGTGCAGTAGGAAATGGAAGGAAAGGAAAAAGTGTGGGAGCATACCGCCTTGGAACACATAACGAAAGAGGTGAGAAATTGATTGAATTCTGTGAACAACAACAGTTTTGGATAGCCAATATGTGGTTCCAGAATCATAAGAGAAGGCTTTACACATGGAAAGCCCCAGGTGATAACAAGTGTTATCAAATAGATTACATAATAATAAACCAAAGGTTTAAGAATAGTGTCATGAACACGAAGACACTACCTGGAGCAGATGCAGACACAGACCATAATCTGCTGATAATGGATATGCTCACTAGGAGGATGTGAAGAGGAAAAGTCATCCAGCAAAGAAGTGGAACATGATGAAGTTAAAAGATGATAAAAAGAAAATTGCTGAAATTCTAGAAGAGAAGCTGAAGAATGGAGAAGAGCAGAAAAGTATTCAGGAAGAATGGACAGATCTGAAGAAATGCATATTAACAGTTCTTGAACAGGAGGTTGGAACTATAAACAAGAAAGAAGCTAGAAAAAGCTGGATGAATCTAGATATGTTGGAAAAAATGGAAGAAAGGCGAAAGTGGAAGGGAGTCAGCTCGGAAGAAGGAAGGAGGCAATATAGAAAGATTAATAATGAATTGAGGAGAACAACTGACAAAGCTTGAGAAGAGTGGATGAAGGAACAGTGCCAGATAATTGAAAAACTGGAAAAAGAAGGAAAATTAGAGGAAATGTACAATACGGTGAAAAGGCTGACTATGAGAAAAATAAGAGCTATATCAAAGAAAGGTATGAATGATGAGCAGAGAAGGATTACAACAGAGGACAAGGACATAAAGGAAATATGGGAGAAATATATAAAGGATCTATACTGTACAAATGATAGAGGAAGAGAAATAGAGTTAGATTTGAGGAATTAAGGAAGGAGGGAATGTCCAAAAGTAATGAAAGAGGAGATAGAGATGGCATTTAAAAGAATGAAGAATGGGAAGGCAGTTGGAGGAGATCAAATACCAGTGGAAATTCTGAAGTCCTTGGGGAAGAATGGTATTGATCGGCTTACTAATCTAATTAATAAAATCTATGATACAGGGGAGTGGCCAGAAGATTTACTTGATAATGGTGCCGATACCAAAGAAAGGTAATGCACAGGAATGTAAAGACTACAGAACTATAAGTCTTATTTCACATGTGGGAAAACTTATTACCAATGTTATACTAGATAGAATGAGAAGGAAAATAGAAGAAAACTTAAAGGATGACCAGTTCGGTTTCCGCAAGGGTAGAGGAACGAGAGATGCAATTGGATGTATGAGGATGTTATCGGAGAGGGTGCTAGAGTTGAACCTCGAGATGTGTGTCTGCTTTATTGACTATGAAAAAGCTTTTGATAGGGTAAGATGGGATGTCTTGTTAAGAATCTTGAGAGAAATAGGCATAGACTGGAAAGACAGAAGATTAATTAAGCAAATGTACGTAAACCAGAAAATAGTTGTAAGAATAGGGGACGAGGAAACAAAGGAAACTACCATAGGAAGGGGAGTCAGGCAGGGATGCTGTCTTTCACCATGTTTGTTCAACTTATATGCAGACAAATTACTGTCAGAAGCTCTAGAAGACACAGGTGGGGTAAAAGTTGGAGGAGAGAGAATAAAATCCATCAAATACGCAGATGATCAGGCTATCATAGCAACCAATCAAGAAGAACTTCAAAATATGATGGAAAGGATATGGAATAAGAGTGAAGAATATGGAATGAGGATAAATATAAGGAAAACAAAAGTAATGAGGATATCCAAGTCAGAAGGACCCTTAAATATATGGTTAGCAGAAGAAAAGCTAACACAAGGAAATTCATTCCGATATTTAGGAAGTTTAATTGAACAAAATGGTAGTTGCACAGCAGAAATAAAAAGCAGAATTGGGCAAGGAAAAGTAGCATTCAATAAAATTAAAAAACTGCTAACGGCAAAGAAAATCAATGTGGCTACTAGGAAAAGATTTGCGAAATGCTTTATATGGAGCATTGTACATACTGTATGGAGCCGAAACATGGACCTTGAAAAAGAGAGAAGAAAAGTACATAGAAAGCTTTGAAACATGGCTTTGGCGAAGACTGGAAAAGATTAGCTGGAAAGATAAAATTAGTAAGGAAGAGGTAATGAGGAGGATTGGGGAAGAAAGAAATATTCTAAAATAAATTAGAAAAAGGAAGGCAAATCGGATAGGACATATTTTAAGGAGGAACGGAATACAGAAAGTGATAATAGAAGGGAAGAGAGGAAGAGGACGGAGGAAGTATGGAATGCTAACAGACATCAAAGAAGGAAGGAAATATGTCGAGATGAAGAGAGATACCCAAAACAGAATGCTGTGGAGACAAAAATTTCGTTGAAACCTGTCCTAGGACAGAAAGAACAAAGAAGAAGAAGATTGTCAATATTTAGAATTGGGTCACATGACCTACTGAAGTTTATACAAACAGTTTTTTTCAGTGTTCAATATTAGAGAATTTACACATAGCCACTCAGCTGCAAATTTGTATCATCAGCAAAAAATACGCTTTTGGGATTATTTAGATTACCAGATAGATCATTTATATATACTAAAAACAGAACTGGTTGCATCGTTAGAAGAAGAGGCAACTGTTTCGGGAAGATGAAGAAGAATTCAAGCATCGGATGGCAATCAACTTCGTCGTCAATCGATAGCGTTCATCAGCGGATATCGTGAATTGCAGCTGAACTTCTTCCGCCTGAAAAATGTACGCTGATAATGTATCGAAGCTACAATTTAGATGTTGAGGACGAATTACAGCCAAAAGTATTCATCGCTAAAAACGGTAATGCAGGTGTATCCATTTCTGTGGACATCGTTGATGGATCAGCAACAAACAATCACATCCTATTTTGCAGATGTACAAACTTCTTCAGCGAATTAGAATGTTATTGTGTGAAAATATACATGTAAACTTTATTAAACTTTATGGCGAAAAGATTATACATTGTGTGAAGAATAATAGTCACTGTGTCTATCTAGGACGACAATCGTGGAGCGGACTCCTTGATTTATACGTATGTGGATAGAATGCTGTCCATGAATGGTTTGTACAAATTAATTCGGGTATTATGAGCGATATTACTAATAACCTCAAACTCTATCTAACTTCTGTGTGTAATGGGTGTGATAGTGCATACATAGGAAATGCCCATGACTATTCACATTATGATTTCATCCAACAACAATTAGGTAAATATGTGAAATATTACGATGATATTGAGGATAGTGCGAACATTCACGAATATTACTATCATAAAGTTCCAAGAAAAAGATTTTTGTATGAATTGTATAAATTCAAGCCTAATGTACTCATCCAACTTAGTAAAAACTGTGAATATATAATGTTAAAGAGTTACATGTGGTTAATTTCATTTATCAAACATTCGTTTCTTAAATACCCTATCAACGGTCTTTAAATGATCACATCGCATCGATCAAATGTTTTTGAGAAACAGTACAAACTGACATGTGTAGTCATGGATTTTTACATATATAGTATATCTCTTGGTTATCTTCGAGTGGTATGCATAACGTTTCTCCAATGTGTATGTAGTGACCATTTCCAAGACATTTCTTGCGGATGCTGTTGACATACGCTTTACGATTGAGTTTAAACAATCAAATATTTGTGATGAAAGCTATCTCAATAACAATATTACCATTGATGGCGATATAACAAACTTTACAGAATTAAAAAATGAGAATCTCATTGAAAATTTTCGCATCGAAGTCTCTGACAAAAAAGGTACTTTCAGGATTATCTTGATATATATGATTATGCAGTGGTTAGGGAACGGAAGGGGCGTAGCTAGTATCAATAATATATTTTAATACCAATCACAAGTTTCTTTCTTTCCAATATCGATTAATGCTATTCCCTATGTAGTTCTATATCTTCTTCACAACATAACTTCATGCTGACTCTTGACAATTAAACGCTCGGGACTTGGCGTTTGTTTTCAGAATGTAGATGGTTCGAGGGTTTACACATAAGCATGTGGAGTCGGGTGCAAACAGATTCGACATTAAATTTTTAATTTCTTCGTATCTAGTCACTCATTATTCCCAATGTTTTCAAAATTCAAGCGGAGTGATGAAATTTAAACTACCGTCGCCACGACCCGACGAAACTTAGCTGTTCGTTACCAAGTTCAAACAACCGCCAACAGCCTCTACGTCATAGGGGTGCGAAACAGAGCTCGTTAGTACCTCCAGTAAACCACATAATTTACCAATGATAGACGAAGAAATGGTACTTTTGTAAAATGTTTCGCAAATCAAAATGATAAATAAAAATTATTCTATATGTGATGGTTCTGAATGTATACTTCAATTTTGCAAATAACTTAGATTGTGAAATCAGATGTGATGTATACTTAAAATAGTATAGTCACCACAGTTTGGGGATCGGGGTTCAAAGCTCCGGCATCTGAAATTCAAACTACCGTCTCCAACCTTTGCGTCACTTACTCTTTATTACCATCAGTTCACACTACGGTGGCCGTGTGGATAAGACGCGCTGCATGTTTGCGGCTGAAGGAGTGGTATTTCCTGTCCGAGTAACATACTTTTCCGAAAATATATATTATTTCAGCTGTGATGTCAAAGGGGCGGGGGACCCTTATGTACACCTCCCTTATGTACTTAATCTCAGGATGGCAGCTTCGGTGGCGGGAGTACCAGGTTCGACGCCTGATGGCGCTAAGGTACGAGAGTGCGGGTTGGTGACGTCAGATGACTTTCGGGAACACGAGGCTAGTACCCACCTCTCCCTCCCCCTGTTAGATAGGAACCTACCATGGGGAGGGAGTTGAGGGGTAGGGGTGCCGCCGTCTCAAGTGCCGTACTAAGTATTTCGGCATTGGCTGTATAATTTTATGCCCCAATAGAATATAACGTAACTGGTCAAACCACCCTTGTTAAGCGTCGAATTCCTGTGTTTAAAGTCACCCTGACCCCATATAACGGTGTCGAAAAATTTAAACAACTCCATTCCCTTTCGGTTTTGTCGGATGAAGTTAAGAATATCTATAGAACACGTTCAAAGTTTTGCTTCCAAAATGGTCACTCTTAAGAATTTTTGCAACCTTACCCCCAGTTATTCCAGGTGTGGTGAACCCCACCCCATTCTATCCTACCCCCAGCATGACCTCACCTGTACTTGCGCTAACTGCAAAGGAAGCCACCTAAATTCAAGGAAGTCCGAACATCCATTTTACGCCAAGTTCATACCAACCGAGAAAAAGCTAATTCAACCTCTTTCTCTAAAATTTTCGCACCACAAACCTTTCCCAACCCACCTAATCCTCCCCAACTACCAACTCGACAACCTCTTATGCGTCCGCTACTCGCAATAACTCTCCACCACGTAAACAACCTCAACCAAACCCCACACTCACCTCTCCCTCTCCCCCTCCTCTATCCTTCCCCGGGAAGTGGCTCCATCAATTTTCTCTTTTGCACTGGGAATAAAATCCTAGTTGCCCCAACCTTTTCAATCTAAAATTTAGATATTCCTTCTGAAGTATTCCAACATATTCATGAACTCTTCAAAAGTTAATTTACTTTCATGGAATTGTAAGAATCTAAAATCATCTGAAAAAATTGTTGGACTTCTGCGATGATGCAGATATCCACGTTCCCTACCTTCAAGAAACTCGTCTTCATACTCATTCTAAATTCTATTCTTCCAAATTTAATATAATCCGTGTCGAACTAGAATCAAAAGCCCCTGATAGCCTAGCAATACACATGCATGAAAATATTTTCTATTCCATTCTTCCCATCCCCAATTCAATATCACTTGCACTTCTAGGCATTCAATTTCTCGTTAATAACCAACCGCTTAATATATTTTGCATTTATGGTTCACCTTACAAAATTTCTCCTTTCGACCTCCTACATTCTACATTCATTTGGCACTACGTCCGTATTTATCGGCGATAGGAACTGTAAAGACCCCTTATGGGGATCCTCCAAAATAATCTGGAATGGTGGCCACCTTAGATATTTCATTCAAAATTCCAATTTTGTGATTCATTCCCCCATTTCGGTCATCCATTCAATTAAACAACATCAAGAACTTCTGGAAGTCGCAATCACATCCAATTTTGATTACCTTGCATCCATCATTGTTTTTCAAGACATTTATTCAGACCACTTTCCAATCATTAGCAAAATCGATGGCCAAACAACCTCCCACTCTCCAAAACCTATTGAAACCATAAAATGGAAAAGCATTCGGTCCATTTATTTCTAACAAAATTATACTCTGTTCAACGTCATGAAGACACCACGAAAAGCATAAGGGCACGTTCATTTCTTAGGAGAGAACGGTGCGCACTGTTGCTACATTTGCACAGAAAAAGAAAGTCGACGAGAACTTACTTGGAAGGCATTTAGCATGAACAATTATTAATTATTTATGGCATACTATAATTAAATCCAGGTTGCACCAGGTTGATCAATTGTCATAAACGAAGGAAAAATAAGAAAGTGAAAGAAGAAAATTCAAGAAAATTGGGTGCTGATCATTATTTTTCTGAATCGACGAATTCGGGTCATCATGATCATCATCATCATCATCATTCAAGAAACAATGTCTTTTCTGGTATCAAAATCCTCCTCGTGGAATCTACTTTTAACGTATGTTTATCACTTTGATGTTAAAAATTTAGGATAAGAGTCTTGGAAAAATCTATAAGTATACGCGAGTTTTCGGGAAACTGCAGGGAGAAATGTAGTCGCCTGCTTCCCTTCGTCCAATTTTCGTAAGAAAAAAATTCCAAGGGGAAAGTTTCTGAGAAAATACTGAAATTATTTTTTTGTGCAAATCAAAATCCTTGAAGTTTAATAATAACGTCAAAAACGAATATATATTTCGATGGTGACGCGAAACTCGGCCCGCACGGCTTTTGATGGGTAAGCGATTATACGATAGATACTAATCTTATCTATTTGGCTGTTGAGTTAACCGTTCCTCCCAGGCCTCTATTTTCCTTGATGAGAAAAGTTCAAGAAAGAGTCCTCTTTGAAGATCCATAATTTTATCTGTACAACATAATTTTGCATTCCCTTGAATTTAACCATTTACACTCTCATTAGAGATTTAAATCTCTTGTTGATTTAATAAGCTATTTCGTTGATTAAAAGGCTAGAATTATATCCTATCATCTTACATTCATCACAAACTATAATCACTTAAAATACCAGACCACATATGCTCCACACTAAGATATTCTTCATCACAAGATTTACAGATTACGTATTCACTCATTGCAGAGAATGTAGCAATACATTCAATATTCTAAAGCTTTGTAATAAATCAACAATAATGTCCTTGACCTTGAATTTATTTTTTGTTCTGAATTCCTAAAACTTGTCATATAATTTTCCACGTTTCATGACTTTTCATAGATTTATTTCTATTTCTCTGTCTGAAGGCAAGTCTTGTGGTATTTTTCTACATTGTCTTCAAAGAACATCTCAATTTATTTCGCACTAATTCAACAGTACAATGTAATAGAAACAATTCTCAACAGCATTCCGTATAGCTAAGGTTAATGAATATATCCCCGTGCTTGTTGCTTGCAATCATCTCTTTTTCTTCATGGGATGAGCTATTTTTCTCTTTCCCATTGAAAAGTGATATCTTGTTTTCGCCCCAGATGTTTTGAGTATCATTCACCTTATCTCTGCTATGAGAGAGTACCTAGCGCGTTCTAAATTGAAAACGAAAGCTGCCCTCAGCGTTACTCGAGCATCAAAGGTGAACAAGTACAATAATCAAAAGATCCTTAATTACATATGCGATAAATTTTACTAAACTTGAAAACAATGCCTTGAATAAAATAAACGAGTGTAACAAAAAATTAAAGTTAACAAAGACCCATATGTTGACGCTAGTCGATATTCTCCGTAATCGCCCCTCCAGCTGGAATGCACCGTCAGCTAAAATTAGCAATAACTTCTTAAACATACGGAAAATTTACAACGGACCAAGTGAATTGCATAATAAAAAGTTTAAACTTTTTTAAAAGTATAAAAATACATTTAATTTTTTGAAAATGTCAAGGCGGCCTACCCCCATCAGATAATGTGATAATATTTTTAATGACTTAATTGTGGTCTGGTTATTACGAGTTCATGTTAATGCGCGCCAATTTATCCATTCCTCCTCGGACAACCCCTCTCTCTGCGAAGCAATGCATTCTGGGAGAGGGGTAATCAGTATACGCGCGGACTACGCTCGGGAAGGACACCATTTAGGGAGAACTCCGCCGCTGTTTTGTGAAGGCGTAGTTGGTGCTGCTAGGAGAGGCTGATGAGTATCATTGTTTCATCTTTGTTCCATTTGTGCCTCTGTGACAAGTAATATCTCTCAATTTATATTATTGCACCGTGTCACGGCCTATGAGATTGAGCCCGCATATACTTTTCGGTGCCGAAATCCGGGAGTTTCGAGAATTTTCTATTTGCGTTTGCGAAGATCATTTGATTCAAGCTTGCCCTGAAATAACGAACCAAAATTAATGAGGTTTACCTTAATTGTGAAGAAGGTGATGCATATCAAGTTATCCTTTCTCATTATCCTTTCACTGGAATTTGTCTGAAGGCGTATGATGGACGAGAAAGCTAATCTGATTTCTAATCCATCCGAAGTGGCTCTCCACAAAGCACGTGTGTATTGCGTCTCCTAGTTAAATAAAATTCGGTATGGTTTTCTACGTAACTTCATAAATTTATCAGTTATGTTTGGTGGGAAATTCTTAGTAGTAGAATTCTTATTTGGGGGCATTTGAACGAATTATGTAAGCACATCCAAAATCAAAAGTATGTATCGATTCGACATAGATCAAAAGAATTTACCTCCTTACGAACTGTACGATTCATATTACGCCAGTAATGTTTATCCTTCAACCAGCAACTAGTTTTAAGAATCCCAGAATGTCCGTGACTGGTGTGTGCATAGTAGATTAGTTATTCTCGCACTTCCCTTGGAATTTAAATTCTGAATATTTCCGGTTTTTTGCTTACATTGAAGAATAACATGAATTTAAAATTATTTGAAATGTTATGGAAATCTGGATTGGCATGTGACAAATCAACTAATGTTTCTATATAAAATTTCCGATCCGTTTTTTTGAAGATTCGCTGGGTCTTCTAAAATATTATACGTATAATTCTTAGTTTGCAAATCTATTATTGCGGTGACAAATTGCATTTACGTTTTCGGATTGCTCTGCTGCAGGGTGTCGATTCATCCAATTTACAACTCGATTCTCACTACCTTTGCAATAGTCTATTTTAAAGGAAAATTCCTGCAGATCTAATACCCATTCAGCTAATCTGGTATGCTGCTGTAAGTAAAGGTTGTAAGAAACGACAACGCTTTCTGATCTGTAATAATAGTGATCTCGTTACCTAAAATAATCGTCCCTAGCTGCTGCACTGCGCACAAAATGCCTAATGCTTCTTTTTCCCATCATCGAATATGTTTCAGGATCCTTGAGTGACCTGCTAATGAAAACAACCACCAGGTGTTCGCCTTCTCCGTCCTTGTGAAGGAATACGGCTCCCAACCCCACGTCGGAGCAAGCAGTTTGGGAAGGCATTTCCTTACCGAAGTCGGGTAATGTAACACGAGCCTCCAACTTTTCATATGCTACCAGAAATCTTGGCGTCCAATGCCATTTTACATTCTTATTCGTTAGAATTAACATCGTATGTGACAAATCCAAATACAAATTTAAGTAACTTATATAGTTCAGGCAGAATCTTTATTAACAAATACGCAATCCTAAAAATCTCCTCAAATGTGTAAAATTACGCGGTACATTCCCCTGCTGAATAATTTCAACTCTTTTCGGATCTGCCTGCACTCCGTCGTTATTAAGTAAAAGATCCAAAATCGGCACAGTTGATCTACTAAACTGAGACATTTTTGTATTCAATATCAAATTTACATTCACCAATCTTCTAAATAGTGTCTTCAAATGTAAAAAGCTTATGGAGATGCTACCCCAGAATTTCTCAGTCCATATGAGACACGCTTAAATACATACGGCAAGGATTCATATTTAAAATCCTTTTACAATTAGCTGATTGTCCGTCTTTCCCCCCTATTATTCATGAAAAGGTTTGATTTACCGCTTTGAGACAAATTGCATCGTATTTCTAGGCGTTATAAACGTATTGGAAATGTATTCCCTTACCGTGAGGGCCCGGGTTCACGAGAGGCTAATTTTCTCAAGGGTATCCTATTTTTCCCATAATGAAAAAAGGCCCTAATTCTCGAATCTTATTTTAGACGCATTCCGGTAAGAGAGAGAATTCAATATCTCGGACAAGAGAGATTATGTGGTCTTCTATTGTGTCAGCGGAAGAAATGTCACAAAATGAGCGTGGGTTCGACGCCAGGTAAGTGCAAAATGCATTGCGGCGATTTTGAAGAATTCTTTTGAATCGCTGCCCGTTAACATGCAAAGATAAAACCTGCCATGTAAACAGAGTTGATATAGAAATTTCCCATTCGCTTTGCACCTTTTCTCCGATGATCCTTCGTTCGATCCAAAAGTGCCATTTTGCATTCTACGATGCATTTTAATGCCGAGACTTACCCCCCATATCTTTTAACTGCAATGCATCATGGATGTGTTTACAATCGTGATGTATTACAATTAAATATCACTGTAAAATTAAAGCCAAGGCATTCGATGAACTACGTAATCAAGATTGTAAATACCATGGGAGACTTGAATGCAGATTACAAAACGATGTGTTAAGGATAATGAGTAAACGATATTTTAAATATATAATACAAAACCGGACTTCATTGTGTTGCTTCAAATAGGTTTCTCAATTCTCGCGAATTATGATAAACCCCTAAAATGTGAAAATTTAAAGCAGCAGTGAATGTTGCTCACCCATTCTCTGACTAAAAAGTTAACATATACTAGTTTTTATTTACAATATCACTGCAAATAATTAATCGTAGCATAATTATAATAAGCTTTTCTGACAATCTATTAAGTTTCATATATCATGAACGTAAAAAGACTGGATTTCATACATGAACATGGTGTTGTCTCGAACGATGTCATAATCACAGTTCGCATGTATCTAAATAGGTTATTTACGCAGAAAACAATTCATCACCTTTCGTATTTATTATACACATAATAATACTGGATTCCACAGGCGAACATAATGTTGTCACTGGTTTCAGGGTGATTTTGGTGGAGTTAATTTTCGTCTTCGTCTCATAAGTTAAATTTTCTATCTTGTTTTGTGCAGAGTTAAAGTTGAATGCATGTAATAAGATATTTACCACTAATTTTCCTCGTTGAGATTCAACAAGCAGTTCACCTTGTGCATTATATGTGCGATCACAAGGCTGTAACTATGATGTAATGAAATAGCTATATCTGCAAGTAAGCATTAGTAAATTCAGTGGCTGCAAAATATTTCTTACCATGATGTTGACAAAGAAGTATCTCTCAATGGAAGATCCGTTAAACTTATTAATTTCCTAGCATCTATACACTATCTTACATCATTATTTTTTCTTATATTTATAAGAAAATTATTATTAATAATTATAAAAATATACTTCTCTCCCGAAATGCTGAAAAATCATCAAAATAGCATAAAGTTAGACCGCTTAGAAGAGTTTTTTATCCTGTTTAACCAATTTAACTCTGTCCCTCTTGCCAATGAGGTGTTGTTTACTAATAACTCTTCCCCCCTCATCAAGACTCTTCTTCGGCTTTTACCTTCCCCTCAATGAATCACTGCAGTCCGTCAGTGACCCCCCCTTTCCTCTCCTTTCACTTCCCCCACCTAAAATCCTTCCTGTCTTCTTCATTTATATGGTGTCGCTCCCAACATCAACGTTAGTTCTGATGATGATGCTCTGACATCGAAACCAGTCAACTACTGTATACTGTATAGTCTTGTGGAATCTTGTACAAGTTGTTTCTTCCTCTGTGTTGTAAATTGAAGATGAAGTTCCACCAAGTTAATCTTGAATCGATTTCTTTAGGCAACCAATGGATTATTGTAAGCACTTGGGGCCTTTTCAAAGATATCATTGGCGATCAAATTTTCTATTTGTTGCTGAACGTTCGATTTAGTATAAATGGAATCTGATTAGGCTTTAAATTTAAAGTTGCATCATCCATCAATTTAATATGATCCTTGAATCCCTTCACTGATCCTAGCCTTGGCTATTTTTTTATATTTAAGCAGTAAATGCATTAATGAACATATATTGTTGCTATTTAGCTTTGGATGGAATGCTACATCTCCCGTTATTGTTGAGGATTCTTTGCTTTTGGTACAACTAGTTACACCTTATTTATTGGTATACCTGGAGAATTGCCTTTTTATCTTAAGTTTATTCTTGAAATTAAAGTCCACCAGAGACGCCTCACTGCCCGTGTCTAAACAACAAGTAATTATTATTCCTGAACTAATAATTTCAACTTCTGAACAAAATCCTCACTCTGTAACTTCCTCTCTTTTCTATAACAAATCATACATGGGATTGCTTTCTAGTAGTATTTTGTGAGTAAATTTCCTGAACACCTGAATTTCTTCGGTCGTCTTGGGTGTCATCTTGGTAAGGTGAGTGGAAAGGTGGTGGGTTTGGAATATCTATTCAGCGTTAATTGGTGCCTATTTTGTTTTCTGACAATGTTATGCTTCGCAATTTTTCCTTCACATATTGCTGCGAGCTCGTTTCGAATTCACTGATTCTAATGACCAAACACACTCCTAACTCTGAGTTAACCAGAGTGACTTCCTGCCAAAGTGATTTCTGTGGAACTGACCTCTTTCTCTCAATTAAATTAAATTGTGTCTATTTTACAGATATATTTTTTAAAACTATTTCTTGAGAATCTGGCATGTGAACGGAAATCATGGACACCTTTTTTGACATTTACCCTAATTGATCCTCATTTCGATCATAATTTTCGATGTATTTGCCTTCTACCAAGCACTTTAAAGGGGAATTTTTTGATTTCAATATGATATTGACATGAATGTTTGCAATTAGATCTATTGCTTTTAAAATTCCATAGCGAAATCTCCCTGAGTGGGTCTGTGTTCGACACCATGTCAAAGTTCATCCCGCTAGATACACGGTGAGATTAACCTGAGAATATATTTGCAAGAATATCTGAATTATTATTTGGGTATTTGTGGAATTTATTACAAACTAGCTTGCGGTACTGAGGAAAGTAGCTCCTATACCACCTGGCATTCTGAAAGCAATTCTCGGCAAAAGACTAGCTCTACTATAGAGGCGTCAAATGTAACTTGCACTTATGCTGCACAATGGCAGATCACTTGCACTGCTCTTTTGTTGTGTTTTCTATCCTTTTACCAGAATGGCATTTGTTCGCAATAGGGAACCGTGCCTCATGGGCCGAAATGTGAGCTCGGCCACTGTTGATTCCCCCCAGTATCTCTTTAGCACAGTGTATAGTTTCAGACAGACAAAATATTGTGTGATTTTGCATCTTTACCCAATCGGCCTTTCATTTCCATTTTAATTTTCTAATTCATAAACTATTAAATTTGTAAGTGAGAAATCATTTGATTTCGTTTCACACGAAATGATATGTTTATAAATTTATGACAAGTCGTCATGTATAATTTGCGCAATCTTCTGTAATGCATAATCACCATTGTGGGTTATTAATTTCAAAAAATATTTATTTGCCCTATGTCAGCACTTCAAGAAATGCGCTGACCCAATTTTTCAAAACTAATTTCACACATTTCCCGCAGGGAATGGAATGTATGAGCACACATCATAAGGCCAGTGAACTTTGCTTATTGATATTTATTTTAACAAATCTACCCATGCAATAAGTAATGGTATATGATAGAATGTATACAGGTGGGAATTGTCTTAGATGTAAGCATTTAGATTTACCAGGATGAATTACATAGTGAAAATTACATATGCCATTTATCACGGCATAGGTAGGGATTATTATTATTCATCCTGATATTTGTTAGGCTTTTCTCTGAAGGTATTGAGAATGCAAGGAAATAAAGTGAATTTCATACTTTTTCCAAAACTTTTTTTTCAGTTTTGTATTGAGAATAATAATAATAATAATAATAAAGACTTTATTTAGGGCGAGATTGAGACTATTAAGTCTCCTCTTACATCTAACCCTTCGTCATATAAGATTAAAAAAAGAGATAGCTTAAAAAAATAGAGCAGAGAAGAAGACTAATTTGTGGACTTAAAAACCCTAAGAGAATGTGGTGTGCCAAGAAAACTTTTAGGTTACTTAGTGCTTGCATTTAGTAGCGCTTACAATTTGATCAGCATAATTTAGTAAACTAGTAATCAAGGTTGAGGCATAATAAATAGGACCCATGAAAGGTTTTTATTTCCTCATATACTCTGTTTTTAAGATTTTGACCTGAAACTTGTTACTGAAACTAGCCGAACTTTGGGAGTAATTTCCTGTCAGCCTTTCTCAATTAAATTGAGAATTGGGCACGGTGGTTGGACGTGGCTTTTGCAATGAGTAGAGCATTTTATAAACTCCACAATTCCTCAGCTTCTGTTGATGTCTATGAAAGAAGATTCCCAAGATTATCGCTTTCGATGGGTCGACGACTTCCAAATTTAATGAAATCAATGTTAATGAAATGTTCAAAAATGTAGTAAGCGGAGTAGGTAATTACTGGAAGGTGATCATAGGTGATGGCGTTGAAAGTCTACCCAGAAAATGTTGCAAGAATAGTTAAAATGCTTTTCGTTTGGTGGCCTGTGATGAGTTGAGTCAGTATATTGTTGACCTTTAATGTTAAAAAAGTTTTCTTAATATTTATGGTTAAGCTTTCCTCGTTTGGCTGCTAGGTTATGTATGATTCTTTGTAGAGAATTCAGCATTTTTTTCCAGCTGGGTTATGCACAGCTTAAAATGATTTGGCCCCTTTACCAATTTCTGCATTCCTAGACATTAAAACATCTATCTTTAATAATAGCTCTGTGTGATCAGTTGTTGTCATTGCCGAACAGGATCTCAAACTTTGTATTTTTTGTCTAGTGCATCTGAGATCAGTTATGCTCATTCCCTTTTTGCATAGAAAGTTCTGAATCACATGATATATTCCGTTGGCATTCCATTCTAGTACTTTTAAGACAGTGAGGGACATATGGAAAGAAATGCATAGAAATGTTGTCGTGTAGAGCGAGCGCAGTTTTCGTAAGCCTTAACAATTCAAGTGGCTAGTTTTGAATTTGATTTCGCCTTACATCCGACATTGAGGTTTATTTTTCGAATTGAATACATAGTTATGTTTCTGTAGTCGCCATTGCCATGTTTGCTATAATGAACTACGTCATTATCTGTCAGAAGTGGCGGTTGGATTTGCGAGAGGTATTATTTATCTCGTTCTAACGCCTTTGTGTGTTAACTGTCCAATTTGTTTTTCTTTCCAAATGCAATACATTTTTTTCTTGTAAGTAATTGAAAATCATAGAAATAATACTTAAAATAACATCGATCGCCTGGATGTGCTCAGGGACAGTTGACATAGATTGGAATTTCGTTTCTCGTTTTCATTTGACAAATGCTTCAAATTTCTTTGTGGGAGTCAGTATTTGACAAGCCTTATGCTTATGCACAAAGCAGCGATAGCATTGTGGAGTCCCAAGAGATCGTTTTAATTTTTCTATTTAAATTTTGAATCCCCAAACGTTTTTAATTTTAAACACTGCTCTCTGCATAGTTATCAAACTCTTCAGAGCAGAGGGCTAACCGTGGCTTATTCAAGTTTGTTTTTTTTTTGATTTGGGCTTTGGTGGGTCGTGTATGTTTTAGATGCGAGACTTCGTTCGTGGCGATGCTCATGTCTGAGAGCGACTCTCTGTTGTCTTCCTTTCCTTCCTCTGTTGAAAGGGTCAAAAATCATGGTCATTTAGATTTCCTGGCGCCGAGGGTCACAAAGCATATCAGCCCATGAAAGAATAAACTTGCATTGAGATGGAAATGATGTAATTCCTTGACACCTTGTTCTTAACCCAGACGATCCAGCCAGTATCATGGATGCCCCTTAATTAGTAGTTAAATCTCTAATGAAAATTATTGCTGAGTAGGGCAATATACCTTCCTCTGATCCAATTAGACCTGTCTCAGGTTTTAGCTCAAGCAGGGTTTTTCAAAGACGGCGTTAACGCCAGAAATTTGCTGGTGGTCAGCGGTCGATGGTGGCAAGTAGGTCCTATCCTAAAATACCTCCCACAAAAGAAAGAAGAATGAATGAGCCTCTTGGAGGCCATGGCAGCTCTTCTGTCCGTTGGCAATAGAGAAGCTATCCCAAGTAGCGCGAGGTGGAGTCTGCAGTGCGATTCCTGACCTTGACCGTAAGGGGGGGGGGGAAGGGATTCGGACTTAGAGATGTAGACTATAAACCAGGAACTGTCCAGTTGGAAAAGTCTGGTTATTCAGAGTCATTTGCATCCAAGCATTCCCACCTGTCGCCAAGAGAGATTAGCTCCAGTTTGCCGGAGGCTGAGACTGCCACCAGTGAGATATCCATAAGCCAGGAACCGCCTGGGAGGGAGAGGCTGGCTATGGATCTCTGTGGAAGTGAATTAGTGGCAGACAGTTGTTGCCATTGGAAGGGAAAGGACAGGTCCTATTAACCCCTATCAATGTTGATCATCAGGAATTTCTCGTCAACGCCGTCTGTTACCTCTAAATCCAAACCCGATGAGGTCCAGTTGAAATCACGAGGAAACCCACTGGTTTATTTAGATGGTGATTGGGTTTTCCGTTATAAGGGAAGGGATTACATGGTCCAAACTAGTCGCCAATGCGGCGGTAACACAAATTATAGTAAAGTTATGCTGTATGAAGAATTATTATACTGGTCTAGTGACTGTCTTGTTCAGTAGTATTATTTCTAAATGTACTGGCTGGAAACAGAAGTTTGTGTTTTTTCAGATAGACTCCGCTCGGAAGACATAGCTTGATCACCTGAAGAACATGGCTAGCCAAATGACATTATAAATAATAAAAATCTTTTAATGAAAATGGTTTTAGAAACCGTGAAAAACTTGGTAAAAACTGAGGCCTCTAAATCCCTTCCTGGCTGTCTTCAGTGACGAATATTTTGTGGAAAAATTCACTGGTATAAACAACGTTAGGAGGCCAAAACAATATGTTTGATAAGTTTAAATGACCTATGGAATCCACCAATGCTACTGCTGCTTGCAATTTATACACTTGTACTGCGACCATTGCAGACAATGGGTGGAGAAAAGAAATTGAAGATTTCATGTTTCTAAAGTTATGGTCAGATCCAGAAACTTTTGGATGATCTTTCATTCATCATCTCATTACTAGGAAGAGTCCTTATTTTATAGTTTAAAGTTTGAAAGTCTGAGAGTGGAATGCCTGCGGAATTTTAACATCCTATGACTTATTCTTGAGTTTGTCCTGTTTTCTCAGGAAGTTGGCATTTGGTTCTTTGTAAAAACCCTTGTAAAAGCACTATATCGGTAGTTAATTTTTGCAAGTAAAGAATTCTCCCGACCAGTTGGAGGTGCATTTGTTTTCAACTCAAACTACCTTTAAGTAATGGTACTAAAATGTTAAAAATTGAAATGCTTATCCAAAATTCATCCAGAATGCCTGCGATAGTATTCATGTTAATCGAATACCAAGGGGCTGTTATAAATTGTCATTCCTACTTAATCCCTGTAAAAGGCCTTGATTTTTTGCCGCTATTTAAATGCAATTAAGAATGTAAGATAGAAAAATAACTCAGCAGGAAAGAGACTATTAACAAGAATACATTTCCAACTCCGCTGTTCAAACATGGGTGAAGGAAATAAGGTGAGGAAGAACTGATGGTTGAGTAATTTGAAATAAATGATTAATGAAAACAATGATTAGGCATTTAATTCTAAATTATTTGAATACGTTAAATGAAATTATAAAGTAGTAGCACAGCAGTCTGAAGATCGTTTTACTAAATGTTTGCTAAAGAGAATTGATCATCATCTAATATTAGTCTACAAGTGAGAGGATGGAATGCGCCCTGTGAACAGTGCTTTTAAATTAAATATTAAACAATGTGATCATAAATAAGTTTTAGGTAAGAATAAGCAAATAACATTACATGCAAAGAACAAAAATGCAAAGAAAATTTGACATTGGATCAGAAAAAGGTGTATAACTTTGTAGGTGAAGATAATGTAGATTCTGAACTATTCAAATTAAGACTCAAATATTATCAATGGATAGTTTTAATAACAAATGAAACGAATATAATTACTGTATATACCAATAAATTATGCTCGCTTTACATTTTAAGAGAACAAAGACAGTTCACTTGTGTATGTTAATTAACGATATTCATTCTATTAATGCCGGCTGAGAATGCAAAAAAATCACTGAAATTTACTATACAAATGAATGATGATGAATATATATGCAGTAATTGAAGCATTGAACATGAAAAATTTTTTGTACACCTATTTTTCGATAAAGATGTGCAAAATTCCCCCAAATCTCTTCTATTCTCTGTTATTACACCGTTTTTACTTGCAGCTTAGATAACCATGGAAATAATCCTAAGAAATATCGGGATAAATAATAAATTGCTAGCATAAGCATTGATAAATGGCCTTATGTTTCAGCATGTAAGTAGTGATAGTGATTGGAAATACTGTTAGAGGAGTCATCTCAACGCAAAGTGAGTCAACAATGTTAGATGACAATCTAATGTATGGCAAGTGCTTTTAAGTAAGGACAGATAATCACTCAGGTGAAAGTCATCCTCCATATTCAAAAGTTGTTTTTGAAATGCATTATTCTTTTTTAATGGTGGTTTAAGTCAGTATTTCCAGGAATCGATCCTTTGGAAAGTAAAGATCAAATCAGTCTAAAATTTCTTATGCTTATTTTCTGTGTTCCTATTGAATAGCTCGAAAACTGTTGTGCTGTACAACAACAATTCATGTGCTATTAGTTTGAAGAATTGTCTATAAATAATTGGAGAGATGGGATAAGAATTTCATACTTGTAGAGAGAGAATAGATTTTCAAAAACCACCTAAAGTG
This sequence comes from Pachydiplax longipennis, assembly GCA_036926295.1. Lineage (NCBI taxonomy): Eukaryota > Metazoa > Arthropoda > Insecta > Odonata > Libellulidae > Pachydiplax > Pachydiplax longipennis. Next base: position 73,964,290 of record JAVFKF010000012.1, read on the forward strand.
ATTGTCGTTATCGTGTTTGAATTCTGAGATGTATTTCATTGTCAAAAGTAAGGTATAGGAAGAGAAATTAATCTCTAAGGGATTAATCTGACAGTCATATGGGCATTGACAAATTGTAAGCTGAAAAATGAGGGAAAGCTGTGTAGTGCCAGGCTAGACTTTGAATATCAGTCAATAATATCTAATTGACTTGCTTCATGATGACATCAGTGACTTCTGAAGTGGGAAGGTATCTTAAAATGCATTCTAACAACAGCATTTCTGTCACGTTTGGTTTTTATTGAAGTAATTATAGTCTTCTCAAGAACCAGCTTGATCTAAGAGACAAAGGTTCTCTCAGAATCCCGAATAACTAGTGACCTGGCAATTGTCCTTTTCCCAGGAATTGCCCTCAACGGTTGCCTCTTAGTTCATTGAACGCCGAGTTCCTTTTTCTTTCTTTCAACGAGCTTTATAACTTCTTCCCTGTCTGCTATTTGGATGGTACCTTTAAGCACAATGTCATTAAAGGGTTTCCATCATAATTTTCTGGCTGATTTTCAAAATAAGTACCAAATCAAACAAAAACAGAGTTGATATTGGTATGGCTGTATTCTAAATATGAGGATTATTAAAACTTATAAATTCTTAAAAGAATTTACTGAACATCAAAGGTATCGATGTTGGTCGGTGATCATCATGTTTAGTCCTACTCCCTTATGAACAACAAACATAAGAACTGACAGGTCCACATTTATTCAGTCTATGTTAAAATTGATCTTCTCACTTCATCTGATATGTCTTTTGTATTTTTTTGTTACTGGAACAGTAAACATCATCTCTAGGGCTTACATAATATAAATTACAATGGTCGTGTTGTCTAAAAATATTTGCAGGCTGTTCATCTTCTCACCACCAATACTAACTGCAGATGTTCTAGAATTTTAAGGAACATTGAAGGTATAGATTTCGTCAGAAATCATCCAGTTTAGTCTAACTGCTCTTTCTTGGAAATGGAGTGATATTTGCTGTCCTGAATGAGACTGGTACCATACCTTTGTCTAACGATGTTGGAAAACACAAAGAGCAGGCTTGTAATTAAAACACCATAGGTAAATCAAGCAGTGAAATTTATTCCTATTTTTGGAGTGCTTTCATACGAATCTTTCTCCCTATACTTTTTGCATAGAATGGTGAGTTTTTAAAATTTTTTATCATGCTGTTTGTGTATTTAAAATTTATTAATTAATTATGCTCTTGTGAGCAAAGCTTGAACACAAGTTTTACACAAATATCTAAATACCTTACTACCTGTACCAGTAAAGCGATAGTTTAATATTACCTTGTGTAAATGCTTTCTATGACATGTAGAAGATCATTTGACCTGAATTTTTGGATTTTATTTATATCGAAGTAGGGGTCCTACATCTGTTATGACATCTTAATCTACATCCCCTCCTACCACTCCATTTCTTTTTCACCTCCCCTTTTCTTCAATACCATCCAAGTTTCGAAAATTTGTACATTTTCAAATAAACTTTCTTTCTTGTGATATTGTAGCCCAGACACAATATCTTGCTGATTAATCTTCCAATTTTCATAATTCTCTGGGAATACTGTAATCATGAATTATTTGACGGGTTACAAATTTTGAATTTTTGAACAAATCAAGAGATCAGGTGGTTTAAGTTGTTGGTATGGATTGAATTAACCATAAAATATGTATTCATCAAAGCACTGATCCTTATGAAAAATTCATTAAAAGAAGCTGAACTGCCCATTGAATCTCAACAGGGAAAAAAACAGTGATGAATACCATATTATATGCTGTTAACAGGGTTCCAACTAAATGAAAGATAGAAAATGTTACTTATACGACACAGCTAAAAATTAAGATGACGAATAACGCTGAACCCACTGACAACAATATTTTTACCATTGGAATTCAATATCTTGATGTATTTCAGAATGACACATCCTCCTATTCAGATCATGATATTCACAAACCACTGGTGTTAAAAAAATTTCTTACTAAAATGTCCATATGGTAAACAATGCTTGATTGTAAAGTGACCATGGTCAAAATTAGGTAACCTAGTGTTTGTACGAAAAGAAAGCCGATATTCAAAAATATCTTGTAAGGCAACCAACTTTACACGTACTGGCTCTTACACATATAACACAGTATTCCTTTGGTTCCCTGAAAAGCCTCTTAATGAGGTGGTTCTGTATTTATATATAGATTATTATAGCTGAAGTATATCATGGTTGAGTTTCAAAAGGGGAAAATAGTTGTTCCCTGCGAATGGATGCTACAAATTTTTCAAAACCGCAATGCTAAATTTTTTGAATAATGCCTTCTATTTATACATCCTATCATTCTTTCAATATTTTTCTCAATATGGGACGATCATTCTCTCTAATTTAATCTTGCAAAAGAAATAAAGCCTGCTACTAGTAAAATGAAACTGAAAAATTATGTATTTTTTATGAGAAGTGTTTTCCTCATCAGTGATTGATTTGGCTTCTCATATTGGGATAGAAAGTAACTTTTATGTCATGCTTATTCAGAGACAATGTTCCTGTCAAATGTCTTCTAAATCTGTTGCATAATTTTTGTGTGATGCATGCAGTTTCAGTCATACATACATAGATGACCCCCTTTACAGATTTATTGTGTGGTATAGGTATAGTTAACCTATTATCTTTAGGTAAATGTATTGTAATCTGTATTTTGGTCTACCATGGTATTCACAATCTAGATTGACATAGTTCAACAATTGCATTGTTTTTAAATCTTACAGTGATGTTTAATGCATCACGATTGTAAACACATCCATGATGCATTGCAGTTAAAAAGGTACTGGGGACAAGTCATTAAAATGCATGGTAGAGTGCAAAATGGCACTCTGGCATCGAATGAAGGATCATTGGAGAAACGGTGCACTGCATATGTGAAATTTCTATTTCAACTCTGTTTACATGCCAGGTTTTATCTTTGCATGTTAATGGGAAGCGATTCAAAGAATTCTTAAAAGTTGCTGCAATGCATTTTGCACCCATTTGGGTTCCAACTCACTCTCATTTTGTGACATTTCTTCAGCTAACACCATAGAAGACAACATCTCTGGCCTTCCTGATTTTGAATCCACTCTCCTACTGGGAGGCATCATAAATAATATTTGAGAATTAGCGTATTGTATTCTTAAGGAAAGAAGCAGGACAAGGGGACTTCTGGTGCCCGGGCCCTCTCTGTGATGGGAATAGTTTTCCCAGGGGTTTCTTAGGCGTAGAAATGCAATGCAATTTGTCTTAAATCTCTATCTTGATACTATCAATCTGTTGGAAATTGGAATGCAGCAGAAAATTTTGCAGGCTAGGCACTTTAATTCTAATTGAATGCTCTTCCATGTGATAGTAGAGGTTTCCCCTTTATTTGATGGGATGGTAGGGACTATGTAGGTATGATTATTGATCATCGTTTTGAGTTGTAGATCGACATGTAGGAAAGGGAAGGAAGACTAGATTCACTTCAGAAATAAAACAATTGAGCAATACTAAGTGCTCCAAGGGCAACATGAGAATCCTCAAACAATATTATTTTAAACCTTGCGTATGCAACCAAATTGTTCTGTGCAATTACTCATTTGTGCACTTCCCATTTGTGATATTTTCAAATAATTATATCGCTTAGCATTATCTATGACAAATTATTTCAGTAAATGTACATCAAGAGAATCTGAATCAAGGGACCTGTTGTGTTTCCCAAGGAATGAGGCTTAATGGGGATTTTTTTCGTTCTATGAATATTTTATTTGCAATATTTCAGCATATTTAATAATATGCTACCTGAAAGTGTCTGTTGTTTAGTCACTTGCTGTTGAGTTCAGGTTTTCACTGCTGACTAGGCCTGGAGGAAATAAACAGTCGTAAACCCTCTGAAAGGCCAGTATCTTTATTCTTCTAATCGTAAGTGGAAGGGTGGCAATGTATAGAATATCTAAATCGGGAGTGGCTTGACATTGACAAAACGAGAGAATATTTTTTACTCTGCGGAAATCAGAGGTCCTTATCCATGTTATAACCTCTGTGTATTAAAAAATATTTTGGCACCTAACTAAAGTTATTTATATAAAATTTTCAACTTACAGGAATTTACCGAAGAGATATTTTAGCTGAATTTTATCAGCAAACTGTATTATTACTGGTTCTGTAACCATTGTGTGTGCATCTTTAATATCATTGATATATTGGGTGGCATTCGTTGTGAAATTATGATAATCAGGATTAACAATACAAAAGTAATCCATGATAAATATTTACATTTCAGAAACAAAATCACGATCATCAAACTTCAGTATACTGCAACTATGAACAATTTCACTCTTCAGATTTTAGGAAATATAGTCAGTGGTAAAATTTTTAAGCAAAAAGCAGGCCATTGTTCAAAAATCTTGATAGCTAGCTTTAGACAACCTGGTTCTTACTATTATAATGCGGTATTTGATTGGTTCCCTGAAAAATCTCTTAACTGGGTTGTACTGTATTTAGATATAGATTAATACATTAGCAGAACTGCTCGTTGAGTATCAATGGGAAAACAGGAATAAGTAGTAACAGATAAACAAAAACTTTTAATTAAGAGACGACAAGATTCAGAATATATGTTAAAATGCATTTACAAATACTGGAAATGCTACTCTGAAGTAAAGCAGTTGTGGTTTATGCTCCCCCTGCCACCATCCAAAAGGTGGCAAATAGGATACATATGTAAACTTAAATATTTTAATTGTAAAGCATCACATATGATTCATTTATGCAAAAACATTTAAACAAGCCTAGATTCACCATGAATTCTTATGGAAATATGTGTTAGCTTGGCTTCTACAATTGAATTTGTCATCAACGGGATAAGTATAAGTGGAATCGAGTGGCTTGTTAGTTCAATGGCTAGAATTCCAGCCCCGAAAGTAGGAGACCTCTGTTCAAATCCCAGCCAAGTCACAATTTTTCACTTGTATAACTTTGGGTTTAGTCACAAGGCTTAATGTGGTAAGTTAAATTTCATTTCCATCGTTTGGGATAAGTTGTTTACAGCCCCAAGGCTGAACAAAACTTTGGGTCGTCTCATCGAAATACTGGAATTTTTGACCCAATAACGATTATCAGCGACCTAAATAAGATGTTTCATTCAATTTTCTCTCTTTTTATGCTCGTCTCCATTTTGTATGATCATTCTTTCTATTTTAATCATGCAAAAGAAGTAGAGCTTGCAATTGGTAAACTGAACTCATGTATTTCTTATGGGAAGTTTTTTCCTTGTCATGGATCAAACCGGGGTCTTATATCAGGATAAGAGGTAATTTTTATCTCATTCTACGACATACCTCGCATCCTATCCCTAAGTATCCATACTATTGTATTGTTTGGGTACTTTTTGTTTGATGCTGTGTCAGACACATCGATAAATATTTTTTTAAATGAGTGTTTCAGACTCAGGATGAAAAATAATGACCATCTTTACCACTTTTTTAAAAAATGCTTTCAATGGACAGACATAACTGCCTTTACAGAATTATTATATAGTATAGGTCACTGATATATATTTATTCATTTGATGTCAGTAAAGTCCTGTAGGAAATAGTGGAACATTAAAATCATGCACTTGTCTATGTGATAGGATTATAAATTAAAAAGTCGTTAAAGCTGAAAGTTAGTATTAAATATTAATATTTGTCTACCTGCTGTATCAACGGTTCATCGCTGGCCGACCAGAAAATACTCTCATAAGAAATGCACGTTAAGTTCAAATTGATTGATTGCAGATGTTTCATTTGCAGAATTAAATCATAAATAATGGTCTTATGAAATTGAGAAAAGTATCAATAGAAAGAAAATTCAAAACAGACTGTTACTTTTTCATAGAAGTTCGTATTCCATTCAAAATTAAGAGAATTTTGACAAAAATCACAAAATATTTTTGTAATTTTTCGGGTGTAAAGAAAACATCTCCCTAGCCACAAAGGTTATGATTGAACTTGGCTCTCATAAGAATATATGTGATACATATGTCTATATGAATAGTATAGGGAAGGAGAGCAGGCATTTCTTGGTAAGGAAAGCATTAGTAAACCTTGGAAATCAGAATTTACCACTCATTTTTTCAATTACTTTCTATATTGTAGATGGTTGTTTAATTGCACATTGTGAATAAATGTTCAAGTAATTATTTCATTCTCAAATTATGTATATTTTGTCAAATTCATTCCAAAGGTAACAACATAAATAAATGGTGATATTGTTTTAGTTACTCAATATAAAAATACTCTCCACATTGATATTTTGTGTGGAAGCTATGCATTTACTTCATGGGGGATAAAACAGAAAATTTTGAAAGTATAATTTGGTTTCTTTTTCATTTGCAATATATAAAACCACTGTTAGGAAGAGCAATTAACTCAATTGTTTAATATTTAGAAGGATCAGATGTTAACATGACCGTTGTTGTGTTCGTTGTGTAAAATCCGTTTGATGGTTAATTAGGTTTGTCACTTCATAATCCTGCAATAGAAGTTCGACGTGCCTTCTTATGAAGAATTGATAGATTGGGATAAAGTCACTGTCATCAAGCCACCACTTACTGTCAGTCTTTCCCCCAAGGAACTTCAAAACATTAAAGGTAATGCAAAGGAACCTATAAGGCAGATTTTTGCATTATTTGCCCTCCCAAATGATTCTCAAGCAGTCGAACGAAACGTAAAAGGAGTCACGGTTAGTCTAAGGCCACGATGCAAGAGACGGGTTCATAGGAGAGATGATCCTCTCGTGAATACCAAAAACTGGAACAAAAGCAACCTTCAAATACATCAGCTAGTTATCTGGTATGCGTTAACGGGTGTGTAGACAGATGGGACTCGATTAGCGGGCTCTACCTCATGATGAGTCCTGGATAGCTCACTGCAGCTGAACCAGCGATGAGCCGCCACTTTCCATGGTGTTTCCAAAAATGCCGATAACCTGGAAAGATCAAACTCCGTGTGGCGACGGAGGCGTTTGAAAACATTATTTCATGAATTTAACAGTTCGTCTAGTGGTCCTTGGTTTGATGCAAGAGGGTCATTCCGATTCCACCATGCATTTCATACGGGGAAATTGGAATCTTATTTTAGGACCTTCCCGATAAGATATTGAATTGAAACTTTGGAATAAGTCATAATGGCACTCACCTAATATTAATTCGCTATTGCCTCTCACAGAAGGGTCCTGAGTTCGACGCTAGGCGATCATTAGCGCGAATATTTGCAATCTGTTTTGAGACCGTTCTCGATGCGATAGAGCAACCAAAATTACGCTGTTTGCAGATGAGATGGTCGTCCATAGTATCAAAGGAAGGAATGTTAGCAAATAACCGTGTGTTCGACGCCAGGTGGGTTCGAAATGCTTCCGTAAGAAATGCATTGGTGAAATCTTGGATGATTTTTTTTAAATCCTCCCCGATAAGCTGGAAAGATAAAACCCGGAATGGTGACAGAGGCGTTTGAGAACATTCTTTCATGTTACTCGCCGTTTCTACAGTGGTCCTTGGTTCGATGCAAAAGTGTCATTCCGATTCTACCATGTATTTCAAACCAGAATAACGGAATCTTATTTTAGGACCTTCCCGATAAGATACTGAATTGAAACTTTGAAACACATCAGAGTGGCGCTTATCTATTATTCGTATGCCATTGTCTCTCACAAATGGGTCCTGTGTTCGACGCCAGGCGGTCATTTACGCAAATTTTTAAAAATTGTTTTGAGGCCTTTCTCAATGCAGGAGACTATTCAAAATCACAGCCTTTGCGTTTGAAGTAGTTTTCTATAGAACCAGTGGAAGAAAGGTTACATATGACCGTGAGTTCGATGCCAGATGGATGAAAAATTCTCACGTTCGAAATCCATTGCGGCAATTTTTAAGATTATTGCTGGATAAGCTTCGAAAATGATACCCGTAAGGGAAACTTATTGTAAATTTTCACCAATTAGCTTGCAGTATGCAAGCAACGTTTACTCGTAATAGATATATAGCTAACTCTCCGGATATACCTATTTATAGGGGATACAAATTCTGACCATGTTCCACAAGGGCAATCGACGTCAGATTTTTTCGACGTACTGGCCCTACACTCTAGATGCCAGAATAATGCAGACTTCGACGCTAGCTATCATGGGTTCCATGCCAGAAATTCCCAAAAATCGCAATTTTCCCATAAGAATGCATTGCGCGGATTTTTGAAAATTATTTTGAGGCAGTTATCGTTAAGATAGAGTAACCAAAATTTCGGAGGTTGAAGTTGAGGTAGTCTTCTAAGCTTCTCATGGAAAAAATGTAGCCAAATGACAGTGAGTTCGACGCCAGGTGGATGCAAAATTCTTCCATAAGAAATGCATTGCGGAAATCTTTTATGATTTTTTTAAATGCCTTCCCAATAAGCTGGAAAGATAAAACCCGGAATGGTGACAGAGGCGTGGGACCTTCCCGATAAGATATTGAATCGAAACTTTGGAGCAAGTAAGGATGGCACTTATCTAATATTATTTTGCTGTCTTCTCTCACGATCGGGTTCTTAGTTCGTCGCCAGGCGGTCTTTGGCGCGAAGTTTTAAATTTGAACTGAGGCAGTACTTGGTATGATACTGTATTCAACGGATAGCTTGCAGTATGCAAGCAACTTTTACTCGTGTGTATATATATATATATATATATATATATATATATATATATATATATATATATATATATATATATATATATATATATATATATATATATATATATATATATATATATATATATATATATATATATATATATATATATATATATATATATATCTATATAGGTATATCCGGAGAGTTAGCTATATATAATAGATGTCCAATTACCCTCAGTTATCACTGTCAAGTAAGAGATTTGTGAGTGAAATATCATAATACACTCCAGCCTAAGACATAGTTTTCTCCTGGTCATTTTCTCCTCCTTAAACACGTAGATACCACCTGCTGAAGATGCAGATTTTTCCCATCTACAGATGCACTGCAACCAGCTGTGGCCAGTCATTCAATGGACCAAAAAATATTTACATTATCTGTGTTTCCATCCATTCTCCTCACCTGGTCTCTAGAAGGGTTCCTGAAGAGTCTCCTCATTTGATTGAATAAATTTGCAAGAATAAAATGAAGGTATCGCAATGCAGAGCAATCTACATCCCACCGTTAGAGCTGATACCAACTCTGGGATAGAGTGAGATCTTCTCTTTCTCTTTTTCATGACAGAACATGGATTAAAGTCACCTTTTTATGTTTCCGTTGTCACAATCTTAAGAAGTAAAAATATTGAAAAGAAAGAGGAATTCACAAGCTTCGTCTTGGAGAGATCCTGATACCCTCTCACCACTGCTGTTAGAAATTGTTATTGTTTCTTTTGTCTGTGGTAAAAACCAGTTTCATTGTAGAGTGAAAATTAGATAAATTAAGAACCCCTTTCTCCAACCCCCCTCCCTTCCAGGTCTCTCATATATATTTGAAAATGTACAATAAATTTTGCCTGAAGATGCTTGTTCACTAGCAAAACATGTTGCCTCAATACAATTTCTTTGGAAGTGTATGAAAAGTTCTTCCCTTCTTTGTAATGGCCTTCTACAAGGTAATACCTTCCTATATTAAATTTAAAACACAGTAAACTTGCAAACATTTGCAGCTCTGCCATGTTTACTCTGCAACAAACATGCATCAAAGAAAACTTATCTCTAATAAAAGTGTAGTTTATGAAGAGTACTGATCTTAAATGGTTAATATTAAATATGAAATTAAAAATTCACTTCACAAAATGGAATTAATTCATAAGCAAGGCATACTCACCTCAGTCACTAACAATATTTAGAGAGATACCACAATGGCTCTCCATCTCTCCAACAAACAGTGGATTTTTTCCTTGAGCTCTTAGGTATTTTTTTTTATAAACACTTGTTTTGGTCCACCGATGTAAGAACTTCTTTGCTGTGGTGGTCCTCTCGAAATCCCTAGGCCTGTCCATTCCCTTGCTCCAGAAGCCCTATTACATTCCCTTGGATTTCCAGGGATTGGGCTCTGCACCAGACATCTTCCCGTACATATTAAAGCAGTGTTGTACATTTTTAATGTTCTCTGACTGAGGATATGAATATTGTAATTTCATTGGCATTTTCCATCATCTTTATGGAGGGTAGTTCTATTCCCTTTAGGGTTGTTTTTAAATATTGAAGTAGGAGCAAGGTTGAAAGTGCATAGAGTTGCCCAGAGAGAGAACTGTAATTCCCTTCTTGACTAAAATTTTAAGTGAATGACCTACTCTTACGAGGCACTTGGCCCCATATAGAGTTATTATGTTGCCTATAAAATGCTCTCCCCATTTTCTGAAGAAGACCTAGTATGGTTTATTTTATTAAAGGCCTGTTGTTGATCCAGTTTTGAGAGAGGGTTTGTTATGCTGATTTTTCCACCGAATGACATCCCTTGTTAACAAGATGCTATCGAAAATTGAGCAGCCAGGTACTCCGTTGCTCTGCTCTGGAGAGATTATTTTGTCCATTACTGTGGCAATCCTCCATGATATTGTTTTGGCAATTATTTTATTATCTGTGTTTAGCAAGGACACTTCAATTTTCGATAATTCTTGGATTGGTATCATTCTCTTTTGTTGTTTAACATGATTAATGCCATTGCGATAGACTGCGGAAGTCTTTGTTTAGCTAGGCTTTTGTCAGCCATCCTCTTGAATGGAATCTTTAGCTCATTCCAGAAGAATAGATAGAAGAACCTAATAGAATTTGAGACCATCCATATTTGGTGCTTTTTATTGTTGAGTCTTTTGAGACCTTCCGCTAGTTCAGCAACCTCTATTTTCTTGTCGCAGTAGTTCTTGTCCACTTCCTCTAATGTTGCTATGCTCAGATCCTCATGCCAATCCTCAAGATTCCTCTCTCCCTTTTCAGAAAATATCTCTGTGTAGTAATCCAGCACTACTTTTCTGAATTCTGCTGGTTCTGATTATTCCTTCCCTTTGTATTCTAGCATCTTCATTGGGGCCTGGTGTGCATTTTTTTCTCATCTCGCTAGACTATTAGCCATTGGCGTATCATGCTGTATTGTTTCTTGCCAGCCTACTTTCCCCAATATGTTTTCTGTTTCCTTGGAGTAGTATTCCTCATCATGCTCTCCTCGATTGGACTCCTGCTTGAATTCCATATAGGTTTCAACCTTCTGTTTTATCTTTAATATCCTCCTAGCCCTGAATGTGATCCTTTGTGTTCTGAGTTTCCCTTATTGAGCTATTTCTATGAAAGTTTGGTCCTCTAGGGGTGCGTTATCAAATCTCCAATAAGGCACTCATCTAACCCTTTTGTCCATTTCCACCAAAATTTTCATGGCCCTGAAATCGGAAAAGGAAGGTAAATTCCTTCACTTCTCTCAATAGGTCTTCAGATGCCTTCAGTTCTGGAGATGGCTTTTTTAGATTCAGCTGTTGGAAAGGTATATCCTTCCCATAATTACCTCAATGGGTCTTTGATTAAGTGCTTCTATTAGATTTTTCAGGGCAGTTGTATATCTAGTACATGGTTCACTTTGCAAAAGTCTGTCGTGAGATTAGAATACAACGTTGAAATCTCCTGCTATAATTGTTCACAGTTGCCGGTGGAGCACATGGTCTTCATCTTCTTGCTGATGGACTCTATGCACTCAATTGCCGTTTGCTGATTTCTTGATCCATAAAGGTTAAACATGTCAAATATCCTGTTTTGAGCTTTGATGAGAAAAAAAACTGTAGAAATCCTTGAAGAATCACTTCTGCTTTTTCCATGGCAGTATCATATCTCATCCATATGGCTATGGCCATTCCTGACTCCGGTATTTGGGATTATTGATGTAAAACTCATATCCACTTAGGGTGTTCAGTGTAGTGATGGCAAATAAGACTTTTCTGAGTGAGTTGCTCACACTGAGTGACTCTCTGGGAGTCGTTTTTGGGGAAGAAGATAGTGCGTGAGATTCTACAAATATTGTCATTCTTTTGAAGGAAGGTTCATTAACTGTAGTTACATCTTGCCCTTAAGAGAGAATTTTGCATGTTTTTATCATGCACAATTCTCTTTTATAATAGATAATTGTTATTTAGGAATGTGATGAATAATCATTTCTTATCTGAAATATAATTATAATTTGGTAATACTTTTAATGACTGATTAGTAATATCTTTTAAGCTTAGTAACTTCTGCCTTCTGATGATTTCTTCCAAAGCTACACCCAAAGATTGCTACAGCAGGGTATACACACAGCTGCACAGTCAAGATTTTCAGTGAATATGGATGAGACAACTCGTTTATATATGACAATGATGTTAGAAGTAGAAGATGCAATAGATGCAGTAGGAAAAGGACCAACAATTGACAATGAAGCTGACTCAATGGAGTGGTTCTATTTCGCACAAATTTGTGAGCATCCCTGAATGCCTTCATAGACAGCAGCTTGAACTTCTTACATTTAATTCATCTCACAACGAGACCATCATCTTAGAGGTCAGTTTGCTTTTTCCTTCTGCTACATAATGTTTATTTCAGTTCAATTAAGAGATTCTAATGCAAATCCACTGCATGCAGCAATGCTTCTCAATCGTGGAATGCATTGAGCATTTATTTCATTGTTCATAATTATGGGTTTGTACCTTGATAACCAGAGAAATAAAATGTTTATTTCTTCATTGCAGTATGTAATAAACTTGCTTCGTATATTTTTCAACAATGAATTCAAAAAAACTGAAGATATTAAGAAATATGTAATGTCCAAAGCAGCTGAGAATGTATCAAAATTGCACAAAATCAAATCTGAGTATACATGGAGTACAAATGCTGTCTTTAGTAGGAAATCAAGAGAAAACATCAATGTATGTGAAAGCTCTAATGCAGAGCAACTAGCTATCTGCTCCTTACGTATTTTTGAGCCAAAAAGGAATCCACGATAAATTCCTGCCAGTGGTATAATGCATGTGGATAACTTTGAGGTAGAGTCAAACTCAAGCTTATAAATAACTATTTTTAAACAAAGCAAATATTAAGATTGATCACTTGTGAGCAGGTGAACATCGTCCAAAATGTAACAACAAAAGAGGATGAAAAAAGTGAGGAGCTGGTTAGAAGAATTAGAGGTGCTGAGGACTTCCGAGAAACAGCCTTATTGGAAATGATGGATGGAGTGCTAGAAAAATGCTGGGTGGGTGAAATCAAACGTGATATCCCCAAGCCTCCTTTCATGGTAAAGAATCTGTCCTGATCTCAAATCGTTCATTGAAAAATGTATTTCATTTCATGGATGACTATCTGAAGTGCCCCTTAATTCTTAATAGAGAAATAAATGATAATTAAATAATTAGTTTATAATTGATGAATACCATGCAAATTGGGACATGCTCTGCACTTCAGAAAACTTTAGATAGTCAATTTAATGAATTGGATGCAGAAACAAAAGGATTTTAACTTGCTTAATTATTTTGAAATCACTTTGATAGTCTACTTCTGAATTTATTTGAGGAATATTTAAACAAATTCATTCATTGAATCAACTAAGAGTTGAAGAAAAAGGCAAAGAAATTGACCAAATAAAGATCTCAAAAATAATGGTGATGTTAATCCATATGGTAACCAAGCCAAGTAAATACTTAACAAAATTTTCTTTGTATACCTAATTTTTGTTTGGCCTCTAGAAGCTAAATAAGGTGATGAGGAAGTTGTACTGACCACATGTTACTCATGGTGAATGCTGCCCAGCTAGGCCTTATTCCTCAAAGGGATGTCACAACATTCCCTAAGACCCTCAATAGCTGGTGCTTAACTTATAAATCAATTTTTTTACTCCTTGATCATGAAAAAGCAACATATCCACTGTCCGCTGACAAAATCAGACTGATCAAGGAGCACTTATACCTGGTCATTATTTTGACCCAGAAATTAGTCATAGTAACATCAGATGCTATATCATAGTAAATTGTCTCTCAAAAATATTATGAAATCCTCACCATTACTTTTAAATGTACCTTAATTTATCACGTATTCTTATGGGAAAATGCTTGTTCATTTTATTAAAAGTTAGAATTGCAAGCAATATTTCATGACCAAAATAAGAATTTTAATTTGATTTTCTTTCTTTAAGTGCTTGTCTCAATTTTGGGCAATCAAACATCAAATTTAATTTTGCAAAAGAAATTAACTCTGCAAACAATAGAAGTGAATTCAACATGCATTGTTAAACAAATGCTTTAAATCACCTGGGAGCAAAACGAGAACAGTTAGCTAATTAAAAAGTAGCCTGTTATCTGCACAGTAAAGATATTACATGAACATCTAAGTTTGAAAATTGTACAAATTTTGAGTTTTAGATATACATACAAACTTTTTATTTTATTTATAAGAATTGGTTCCCATATCTTCATTATTATTTTTCTTTCAGGAAATAAAAAGTCCTGATGAATGGAATGAAAATGAAATGAAAATGGCCAAGGAATATGAATTGAAAATCAAATTTTTAAATGGCGAAAGAGAGAGATACCGGAAAATACTTGCACATGAATTTGAAATCTGCAACGATGATCTAATGGTGGGTTTGAGTAGATGCAAGAATTAGAATTATAATTCATAGTTTACTGTATAACAATGAGAGAAAAAATTATGATGAAATTTGTCAAATGAACAAATTATGATGAAATGGTCAAGCTTGAACTCATTGAGTATAGCATGAAGAGAAGAGTAGCTCTTATACAAGGTTCATTCCACAATTCATCATCGTCATGCCCTATCCTCCTCGATCCCTTGACCCCAAACTTTCTCAAGTCCTCATCTATGTATTCCACAATTAATTAGCAGAAAGTTCACTTTAATCATCACATCTTACTAATATTTTAACCTTCATATTCTATCATAAGAAATGAAAAAGTTTTCATTATCATTTGCATTTTACAAAATCATATCTCAAAGCTAATAATAAAAGTGTTTAGACTAATCTTCATTTTCCAGTGCTCAAGTCTGTTTACTAATTCACATTTAACCATACTTATTAACACAAGGAGATGCAATAATCTAAAAGATCATAATTTTTTAGCAATACATTCACAATATAGTACAGATTCAGGGTTCTTATTCTAAAATATTCAAAAGTCCAAAACCAAGAATTGGAAAGGTTAGAATGAATTAAATTACAGGAATTACTTGTAATATAGTTTCAGGAAAGACTTTTACAACAAAAACCTTTGGTTTTAAGGCAAATAACTCTGCAAGAAATATTTGTGAAAGTCTTCCAATACAATAACATCTCCAGAGGGTTTATGCTTCAATAATTTCATGTAATGAGCTATTTTCCAAAGATAAAAATATATGCATGCATATTTTGCTTTTTGCATGTGTTTATGTTTTTACCTCGGATACAAAGAATATTTCCTGAAAGTCTGATTTTCCTGCATCGCCGCTGTATTGCATTTTCTCAAATTTAGACAAATTCCAAAACAATTGTGTTCCCTACATTTCAGACAAGGGATACTTATCTTAGTTTCTAAACTATTTGTTAGTCGAATAGCCATTAATCCAAATCAATCCTATAATCTCCATTAAGACATTACTGGTGTTTTTAGTAAATATGCAGTGAATTGTAATTGCATGCTATGAATTTTTTCTGCAAAGCACTAACCCAGAATCTTACTCTTGTGTTTAAACCTTTGAGTTGGTTGGCAGCAGACCTCCATTAATCTTTTCTTAGCTTTCCATTTCAGTTTGTAGTATGTTTGGCATTTCATATCTTTCATGATTTGGCTCACATAGTCTAGTTGGGGTATTCCTCTAAATTTGTACCCTCAATTTTTCCTTCTATCATTCTTTTAACTTGACTATCATGTCATAGTAAATGTCCAATAAGTTTAACTCTCCTTTCTTTAATGATTCTTATTGTACAGCTAGTTCCAAAAAAAACTTACCACCTAAGCCGCAACCCGCATAACAGGCAGTGAATTTCCTCCGAGCGAGCCTTAAGAAGTGTGAGAGAGAGAGAGAGAGAGAGAGGAAAAACATGGCGGAGATGGTCTGCTTGAGTCATAACTCCGCCTGCAGAGTTGAAATGGATTTATTTGCTTTATTAATATTGCAAAGATTTATTAGTATCCTGAGTTTGGTGGCATTGGCCTAGCAGAATAGTATTATAACAATACGGATGTCGTAATGCAAGAATTCAGTTATTATAAAATGGTTATTACGAATCAGTATATATTCCAGCATTGCTTCCCGCACAGAGGGAAATGTCGCACACGAGGTCCCGTTATTCCGAGGCAAACCCCCTTCCCTTCCCTTCCTGTCATAAAATTCGAGTCTGAGGGCGAAAGGCACTAGCAGGTCGAAGGAAATTTTTGCAAAATCTGCCTCTGAGCCGCTCTGAGCTTATGTTTAGGACTGAGATGGGAGATAGAAAATTTCCGAGCAGTTTGAATCAGTGTCAGACCAAAAATGTATAGATCTCAAATTCGACGCCATTGCTTGCAAAACTCTGCTGTTATAATGGGTCGTATTATAATATAATAGTAGGTAATATTATGCATTGTTCAAGAGGGCAGTTACTAGCCTTCAAAATTATATACGTAAGGAGTCAATATCGATCACCTGTTTTATCACAGCTTATGTGAATGCAATATATACAAGTAAAGTAAGGCAATCTCATGGCCATATCTACGCTATTACTTTAAATACATTAAAAAAACTATAAGTAAATATGTAGTGTGAAGTCTCGAGGCATTCTCTGTGTATTTTAGATAAATTTTGTTTCATTTGATAAACATCGAAATTAAAACTCGATCGGTAAAAAATCAGTAAATTTTATCATCTATGCAGTTTTAATTTTTACTATACCGTCCAAATCAATTGAGATAAAATGTGCTAGGATCGATTTTCCTGAATGAATAAAGATGACGGATACGAGACTATCATCTTTCACATTAATTTTGAATTCATTAATTAATTTTTTCGGTGTCATTGAAGCGTGAATCGAATAAACGTGATTTCTTTTGTGGATTCCTCTTGAAATGGTTGCAGTCACAAACCATTACATTCTTAAACATCCTTCTCGCTGTATATAACACCTTTAAAAGTTCTAAAATGCACAAAAAGATGAGGTGCGAATGAGGTTTGGTCATAATGCTCATTGAATGCTACTGTTAGCTATGAATGTAAAATTTTCAATTAATTTTAAATGTATACAAAACTACCTACATTATTTATATTTCAATTGTTTATTATGAAGTTTACAATTATTATAATGTAGAAAACGTTAAAAATACGCAAAATAATAGGGACTTAGTGAAATAGTTTTAGGGCCTTTTTACCTGTAACTATCACACGGGGAAAAGAAGTGCATATGAGGCTCATATTGAAATTTTGCTCCCCTCGGTTGATGGCTGGCCCTGCGTAACTCTCATATTTTTCGACAGAATTTTAATGATTAAGATGAATGGGCGGTGGTTTGCTATGGGTAGTCTATCTACATATTTATCGCTTGGTGATATTGAAAATATTCCTTCGTATTTAAAATATATTATGTATATATTGGCTATGAGAAACTTTTTATCTCTCCACATTCCATGACAAATTTGAAAAGCAAGATACAGGAGTGATTGGAAGAAGTGGTTAAAGCAATGAATTCACCAGGACTTCAATAGGGGGACTGTTTTGATAGAGGTAGGGAAGTGAGAAACGACGGCAACAGTAATACATACACTCACATGAATTTAACAACCGAAAGGGTAAGAGATATGTTAATTCCAGATTTTTGGATGAATCACAATAGGTAATGGCATTTCTTGCGTTCCTCGTCGACCAATTGATTACTTTGAGTAGGAGCAATGACCTCATTCAAAAGTATAACGCACTCACTCACCTTAATTTTCTCATCCAACATATATTTTTCCGTTTATGACTGCCTCCAGAGAAACTACTCATTTATCCAATTTAAGTAATATCTCAGTCAAACATGGTTAACATTCAAATATACAGGATATAACGTCGATGGCTTACCATACTTTCAGAAATTTCCTTCTGATGCATCAGTTTATTCCCAGGATTCCGCAATTGTATACAATAGCGATGTTCAATGTTTTGTAGCAACCTTCTTTTAATTCTATAAGAAAGTTTGAGCAGTTCACTAAGCCAGTACCTAAATCATCTTCTTATCAGCAATTTATTTTGGAAAGAGATTTAGAGGTCTTTTCAAACCGATAGAAATTGCTAACATTAGTATTACTATCTATGCAAGCCAATGGTTTATTCTAAATAACTTTAGAGATATAATTTATCAGTAATCGGCGTATAAACTTCAAGTTTCTGCGACGTTGAATATGTGGAGTGTCTAAAATTCCGTATTTACATTTCAATTCATATTTTAGTGACATTATAATAGAAACTTTAGTCGATCTAGTAAGATCATCTTCCATGCTCTATCAACTTTGAATCATAGATGTTGTAAGAGAAGTTAAACGATTTGGTTCTCGTAAGCGTAAGAAATAAATATTAGATGGCATTTCTCTAGTCCATTGTTCATTTCTCAAGTTATTTCAAACTACGAAATTTTGAGCTCAATATAGAGACAAAATAAAGCTTCAAAAATAATATTTATAAATAAACAATCATAGACGAGGAGCTATTTTTTCATTTTTGTTGTTGAATTAGTTATTTAGTATAAGCTAATACAGTTTATGCCATTCACTTTAAAAACAGAATATAGAGATACTATAATTCTGATATGATACACCCAAAAATTGTCAACTTTATGTTATCGTCCAGATTTTCCGAAGGTCCTATTTCCACTAGAATGATCTTCCTTGTATTACTATTTTAAAAAATTCGAAACATCTTCGCAAAGATCGTAGAGAATTATGATGTGCCTAGGATGAAGGATGTTAAGAAGGTCCTTGGAGTGAATGTTGGAATAATGGATTACATATAGAACCAAGAATATTTTAACAGCTAAGGTATGAATCATGAGAATTAGAGGAATATTCTCATGTAAGTCTGTTTACAATCCGTTGGTTTCTATTCTTTAAGGTATACTTCCATGACTCATGTTACCCATCATTCATAATTATTGACGGTGATTTTTCTTTTAATTATTATACATATTATGCACCATTCAAACAATTCGGGTTATATAGTTCAGTTGAGGCATTCAGAAACCGAAGCAGCGATCATTAATCATTACTCTCACTTTCACCTAGCGCATAGTTCTGAAAATCATTTCAGTATAACAACGGAAATCGTGTTGTGGGTGTTTTCACACCCCCTGACATACGTCATACGGCGGCTCGCCGGGTATAAATGAAAATGTAAATAAACCAGGTGTTAACATGTAAACCTGCAATATGCAAGTATAGAAAACCTGGAATTTATACGCAATATGCAAATCAGTCTTAAGGTTCTGATTTTCCATACTAACTGTTGTTTCTTAACCATCTTAAACTGGATTCCTTGCAAGAAGTCCTGAAAGGTCGTCAACCTCAAAAATAGAGTTGAATATCTTCATTCCCTAAGGGAATACCCGCGGCGAAGATTACAAATCGCGGATCCATCATTTCCCACCTTACTTGTGATCGGTCGCCGCCACCATACCCTAACCTTAGATACCTGCTCAGCAGGGGAGTGGTCGGGAATCCTCATTAGCGCTTTCAAATTCGCTACCCCGGATACATACGACCATCCACAACATGCCGAAAAGGGGGTTTTTCTTCTCAGAGCGGAGTTCACCTTCACCCATCGGCGGTTTTATGGTTCCTTTGAGAAAATAGACAATACCTTTCGATGGACGAAACAAAAGAAAAAGAAACAATAAAGGAATGAATAGGGGATACTCCTAGTGCCAGGGTGGAGTGCCTCCCCTCTCTCTGAAAGACTTAGTAAAACCTCAGACGCGAATTTGTCAGAAACAGCCAAATCTCATCTAAAAATCATAATGCTTCATCTGATACCGTCATCACGAATGCCTGATGGAAGTAAGAACAGAATGGCATGTTGATGCATATATTCTGAAATACCTAATGCTCTGTTAATTGTAGTATCAAGCAAGTTTTATACTTCTCTGTATTGCAGAATAATTCAACAGCAAAGAAATCGAGTCAAAATTTGCACCACGGGGCAAGAAAGAGATTTAGCATCAGATAAAAGTTGGGACAGTATAATTTTGCAAGGAACATGAACTTGATTTAATTAAAGGGATAGTTTTTCTAGGACTGGCAATGAACAATATTTCCGGAAAAGTGTTACGAGATGCTGGCGTTAATTTCGTCGTAAACTAATCTTTTATTCGATATGTGAAAAAATTTTGTAGTCCTCAGTATTAAAATTAGGAGTGCTACTATTCTAATATCTATGTTATTTTCTAAAATACTATATTAGCAAGTTGAATTTTAAACAATTGCCTTAGAAAATGATGATAGCACACCAATTAATATTTTACTTTCTATCAATTGATTTGGTGGTATTTAAAATTTTTATAATATTTGATGTGATTATCTGATGTAGTTGATCGTAATTTATTTGGTTTACTTAATTGTAATAAGTTTTGGGTCTAATTTTCAGAGCTCTTTACCAGGTCGACTTAAAATGATTCTTTCTCAGTGTATTCGCCCAGATAAAGTTTCTTTTCATCTTTGCTTTCCTTAGTAGGTTTCGCAGTGTTTTCATGCTCCCCTTCTCGATAGCATTTTTCTGCAACATAAATTAGTTGAAATACAGTAGATTGTGTTCTTATTCATAATTATTCTTTATCTCCTTACAGAGTTTTCGTTCATGTTTCTATTTGAGTCATAGTCGTGAATTTCCTCTAAATAAATTTAAAAGTTCGTCCTGTAGGCGACAAGAGCATAAAAAACGTAATAATATAATCCTTTTTAATCTTGCAATGACATAATTTTTTATCGGATAATTGAAGCAGCTACAGTAAGTTTACCCGACGCCTCCAGAGAAAGGTGAATTACGCAGAAATCTCTGGCCGAAATAAGGAGATCCGATTTTCATTCATGTTTTAATACTATGCTGCAGACATAGTAAAAAGTAGCACTAAATCAAGTTTAACTAGATGCTAATAAAGACGGTACAAATACGTTCAACGCGTTTCACAACGGTTTAAAAAGGCGCCTTCCTTCCAAGAGCCAATAGAATGCGTGAAAAACTCTAGACTCGCTCTCATCGAGCTTCACGTCTGTTATGCGGGTTGCGGCTTAGGTGGTAAGTTTTTTTTGGAACTAGCTGTACTATTTTCTTCTTGATCTTTTTCAAAGATTTCTTTATTTGCTTTCCTTTCTGTCCAGCTTACTTTCAGCATTCATCTGTAGCACTATGCTTCAAAGGATAGCAGTCTTTTCATTTCACTCTTCCCTATAGTCCATGATTCACTTCTATATATCGCAGCTCTCCAAACATAGGCATTATAAAGTTTTTCCTTGTCTCCAAACTAAAGCTTTTTGATTTTTTTCTAGAGTTTTCTTTTAATTGAGTGCTAGTTTTGCTTGGTAATTCTGCATTTTATATCTCTTGTACTTCTTCCATCCTTCGTGATTTTACTTCCCAGATAGTTAAATTCTTTCACTTGTTGAAGCGTAACATTTTCCAATTTTACATTTGCTCTAATGTTTTCGCTTTATTGCAGATTGGAATCTTTGTCTTAACTTTGTTTATTTTCATGTTGTAATCATTTCTCATTACCCTTTTCATTTCATTCAATATTTTCTGTAAATTTTCCTCACTTTTTGCTAACACAGCTATATCATCCACGAATCTAAGCATGTCCACTCTCCCCGTTTACTTTTGTTCCAATTTCTATCTCTTCTCTTATTCTGTCTATAAAGTCTTTTATATACAAATTGAATAAATGTGGCAATAAGGAACACCCTTGTCTAACACCCTTACTAATTTTTGCTTCCTTTGCCTTTGAGCTTTATTTTAGTAGAAACTATAAATAAGTCGTCTTTCTCTGAATTTGATTCCAACTTTCTTTAAAATGTGAAATATTGTATTCCAATTGACATTGTGGAAGACCTTTTCTAGATCAATGAAAGAAATAAATGTTGTTTTGCCTTTTCTCATCTGTTTTTCCATTATTTGTCTCAGTGCTAAGACTGCCTCTCTTGTTCCTACTCCTTTCCCGAAAGCCATCCTGGTCTTCTGTTAATCGCTCTTGTACGAGTTTTTCAATCCTATCATGAACTATTTTTGTAATTATTTTTTATGCATGACACACAAGACTAAGAGTTCTGTAATCCTCACATTTTTGTGCATTGTTCTTTTTAGGTATTGGTACTATTATGCACTTTGTAAAATCTCCTGGCAAATTCATTTAATTTCAAACTCATAAATTTTACAAATAAGGTCATATAGTCCCATTTTCATCTTCTCTCCACTATATTTTGAGTTCACTCAGTGTTTCATCTACTCTTGGTGCCTTCTTGTCTTTCAAATTTCCTAATGCTTTTTGGAAAAGCATTAGAAAACTCCTCTATTATTATAGTGCCTCCTTTTTCTTTTACTTCTTCTTCAATTGGACTCTCTTCGTCTTCACCATATCAGATTTCAAGGTGGTCTTTCCATCTGTTTGCTACTTCTTCTTCCTCATAGATAAGTGTGCCATCCCCATCCATAATACTCATTGCCTTAAGTTGTTTATCCCCAAAGAACTTTTTGATTTTACCATACGCCATATCTATTTGGCCTGTTTTCATAAATGTGTCAGTCTCTACAAATATCTTTTTTAGGAATTCTTCTTTATCTCTTACAGCTAGTTTATGAATTTTATTTCATAGTCTTCTGTATTTTATTTTACCCTCTTCTTCATTTGAGTTTTAAAACATTCTTTCTGTTATCAGTTCCACTACTTCTTCGCTCATCCATTTCTTCCTTGGTTCCAATTTGTCTTTTCCCAATACAAGGTTTGTGCTGTCATGTATATTCTATTTAATTGTGCTCCATTTTTAGCCAGGTTAATCTCATCTGTTATATACTTACTTGGCTTGTTTGTTTCTTCAAATTGTTTTTTCTTGGTTAGTTCTTTCAATTTACTTACTTTTGTTTTTAGCTTCTTGAACTTAAGTTCTCGGTTCATCAAAACAAGGCTATGGTCAATGTCTTCTCCTGGGAAGCTTTTACTATCTTTCATTTGGTTTCTAAATCCCTCTTATACTAAGATATAATCTATTTGTGCTCTCCTAATGTCATCAGGAGCTCTCCACAAGTACATTCTTCTGGGATGGTGTTGAAACATGGTGATGGTTACTACCATTTTATGTTTAATGCAGAACTCTTCTCTTTCTTTCCTTTTACCAAAGCAGCCAAACACATTTCCCTCTTTCCTCTCACCAACAGTTGCATTCCAGTCCCCAAGAATTATAAGATTGTCTTCACCCTTTATTCTGGTAATAATACTGTCAAGTTCTTCATGAATCTTCTCTATTTCATCATCCTCCTCCTGCGTGGTCAGTATATGTATTTGTATCATCACAGTATCATTTGGTTTTGTACTAAGTCTGACTAGAATAATTCTGTCATTATATTGCACATATCCTTTGATTTTGTTACCTCATATTTTGTTCATCATAATTCCCACGCCCACTTGTCCTGGCTTATCTGCAGCTGTACCTTTATGAATCATCCAGCACTTTCCATTCCAGAAATCCCCTTCTTGAGGCCACCTCATTTCTGTTATTCCAAGGATCTATTTGTAGCCTATCCATTTCTGGTTTTAAGTTTTCTAGTTTTCCAGTGTGTAATAGCATTCTTACATTCCATGTTCCAATTTTACGCTGTTGTCTGATCTTATTCAATGTAACTTCTCTAGTTGCCCCCATCCAGAAGGGGCTACCTTTGGAAGATTTGACTTGAGAAGTGGACATTGAGGCTGCTGATATTAGAGATATTCTTAGAGAATCTTAAATGCAGTTACTCCTTACCATCCTAATACCTTTGACTACTTGTAGTTCATCTGCTTTTAGGGGTATTTTCTTACCCCAAGGACATCAGGGTGCCCTACCCGCTCTTCTGTCCTCTGTGGAGGGGGATCTCCTTATACCGGGAGATACTCAGTTGCCAGAGCCTTGATCTCTGTCTACAGGAGAGGTTATCTTTTGAATGGAAGAGGCTTTTTGAGTCGTATCTCATTTCTTGCTCCCCAAACCCCAAATATATATACATAAATAAATATTTTCCAAAAAATTCATCTCGGCAACTTGAACTGTAAATGAATAAATCTTTTGTTTATTTGCTTTGATAAAAATTTCAGCCTTCATTAAATTATGCCAAATATACTGGTATATATTACACATTTTCATCAAAATTTTAGATTAAAAAGCAGAGTATGTCTTATAGGAAGGTATAGATTTTCCATATTATTTATTACAATCGATCAAGAATGCTGTCTCCTCATGCATGAATATATATGTGTTAGTGCGCACCTCTTCATAACATAGTCAAGACTAAATAGCTATACTAGTGAGAAATGTTCATAGCTTTTGTTATTTCATTAAGAACATTAATATCATAGGGAGAGTTGATGAACTTTGACAAGAAACTTCTGGAACTTCACAAGCTCAAACTTCATGTAGAAGCTAGTCTTGCTCAGGAAAATATGAAAATAATGAGTATGCAACTTAGGAATGACCAAATCCTCTTGCTCAACAAAAAAGAAGAAAACCTGCTGTAAGTAAATTTATGAGATATTCAATTGCGAACTGATGAATTTAAGGAGAGATCTAACCTACATATGCCAACATACAACTAAATCTGCCTGCTACTAAGTGAAAATCTGTATGCCTTCAATGCTTTCTCTCCCCAATTTCTATTATCTGCATAATAAATAGATTTTTTTAACATGAGATGGATGAAGGCATAGCCATAAGGAAGTTTTACTTTTCAAAGGTTGTGGAGGGATAATTTAGCATTCAGAAGTTGACTCATATGGACTGGCATGTATGGAAAATCCTCCTAATACAGTAAAACCTGCTCAAGATGCTTTGGCTTAAGTTGCTATAGTGCTTAATACATGGTTTTCTCCAGTTACCTATCCCAGATATACTGCAGCCAATTGGCTGAAGCCAATTTCAGTAGACCAAAAATTTCTTACATTATTTTATGTCACCATTCTCTCCCTCTTCTGCCTTGCCTATCCTCTAGGGAGAGTTCCTTTTGACTCACTGAACTCCAACTTTACTAGAGTAAAACTAACTAGGAGAAATATTTTTTATAGTAGAGGAGATTGAATGAAAAAAAAGTGAAATGGCGTTTTTCTAAATGGGCCTTAGATTTTTAGTAATAGATTATTTACTTTTCTTAATTTCCACCCTCTTGGGGCAACTTTCGGAGTGGGTTGGCATAGCATTTAGAATGCTAGCCCAGCACGTGAATGGCCAAGGTTCGAGTCCGGTCCATTGCACTTTGTTTCACTCTTCTTCTTTCATGTTGCATCCTGTTTTTCATATTGGTATACACAATCACTTACTTGCGGACTAAAAATTCATTTTTGCAGCCAACAATCTCCAACTCTCAACTTGGATGGGAGCTCAATCACAGTATAGAGAAGCTTGATTTCTATTTTTCATTGCCGAACAGAAAAAAATTAATCTATTCAACCTAACAAAACATTGTTGGCATCTTTGCTTTTTCAAGAAAAGTGGTGAGCATCTGTGCAGAAACAAAACTGGGAACCATTCGGTCACATGCCAATGACAAACAACTGACCGCAAGAAGCTTTCCCTTTCATTTTCGGAAGTAAAAGAAATAGAAATTCTTAAAATCCCAGTTCTAATTCTGTCATGCTTGTGATGCATTTTTCACTTGATTTCCTGAAACACATCTTAACTGGATTTTGCTGTGTATGGTATTTCAGCACTATTTGATTATAATGATTAAATAATTATTTTTGCTTAAGCTTTGAGATATTTTAACTTGATAAGTACTTAAAAAATGTTTATTTTTTATCTTGAAAATTCCAAGAAAGGAAATGTCTGATTGAAAAGAGAGATAGAAAATATTGAAGTACATATGAAGGAGATGAAATCAACAAGTCAAGGATGTGCAAATACTTATGAAACACTGGCTTACAAGGATCGGATATTAGAGCGAAGCTTTGGAAAAGAAAATGACTTTTCAGCAGCAATGTCAGAACAGCGATCCAAAAGTTTTAGGTATGAGATCTTAAAAACCTTCAATAGCAAAGTTTGGCCAGTATTTAAACTGTCAAAGTAGATTTTTCTATGTACATACATCAAAATTACTCCCATATTCCAATTAACCCTAAGTATTTGCTACTGCCTGTGTATTTTACTTTGAAACCTCCTAAAATTAAAAGATTTATTTTGTATCAAGAATATTTTTAGTAATTTGAGTAGTTGAGCTGAAAAATTTTATATCAGTTATGAATAAGTAGTAGTGAATATTGCAATTTGAGTTATACCCTTGCAAAAAATTTCCTTCATAATCCAGGAATCAGATAATGAAATTTTAATTAATTCAGTGTATTAACCAAAATATTAAAGATGAAATTTTAAGAAACGTCTTTTGTTTCCAAAACTGGAAATTATTGTCAAAGCTTACTTAGGTCTGTACACAGCTTTATTATGTATTTGCTAATTATCATTATTATTTCTTTTGGTGCTTGGAAGGTAGCATTAAGGAGAGCATTTGTAAAAGAAAACAAGACAGTTTAGACAATCCATACATTATCAGATTCCTTTATACTTATTTCAAAGGAAGATATGCCTCTATTTTAATGAGAAGAAGATCTTACTATAATTGCTAGTCTGTTACATTAATTGAGAGATTGCTTAAGATGGTGCAAAAGGCTTCACTATAAACAAAATGAATAACAGAAGATGTCTCTTTACATGTCCCTTTGAGACGAAGACCAGAAGTACATCTTCAGTCATCACTCTCAGTGGCTTTAATCTTATATATATGGAGAGAGATATGGAAGATGTATGGACCACAGAGCAGACCAACTGAAGTAAGTCCAAGTTTAGTAAAGGTGAGAATTCCAGTTTGATTTTTTCCTCTCAGTTTGAGATATTTCCTTCATGAGAGCACCATTTGAAATGAGCAGTAATCAGTGAAACCCTTCTTGTACCTCTGATCAAAACTGGTATGTAATATGCAATCCACATATTATTCATTTCTATAATATGTACTTAAATGTAAGGGCTTTTGGATAACCAAGAGGGCAGTATGTTCCACTTTTATGAAAGCGGTCCAGGGTTCGATTCCCAGTGGGAGATCACATGTTAAATTTATTTATTTTTTATATTTTAAATCATCCAGAGGTATGCAAAACAGACATAGGATATGTCAGAAAAAATAATAAATGCAAATAAAATTAAAGATGTTTTCTGTTAAAGAATTCATAGGAACGGTAAAAGGCATGTTTCAAAAAAAGCATAAATTTCTTTAAACAATAGAGTGGAAGCACAAGACAATATCATAGAGAAGAGCATTAAACAAAATTTTGCATTGATGATAGCATCCCTTATCAAATAGGTGATCAAGGAAATAATCCTGTTTTTGTCTAGTATTACGGGAGTGAATTGAGGAGATAGAGGTGAAGTAGTTGGGATGTTCTTTCATAAAGCAAACACATTCATAAATATAGATATCAGGAAGGGTCATTATCCCATTAGAAATGAGTGGTGGAAGCATAAAATAAAAGATTCAAAGAAAATATTAAATTTTCTATCTACACTAGGAGCAGATAAATTGTTAGACCAATCAGTAAAAGAAAGCTTCAAATTCAACAGGAAATCAGCAATTTCCTTTACACCAAAGAATCTAATATATTTACTAATTAATGTAGTAGGTTGTGGTTTTGAAGAGATTCTTTAGTCTGAGCTAAGTGATCAGAAAAACCTAAGTCAGCAATATTAGAGACGTGAACTGAAGAGTCACAAGATATAAAAATGTTATCAATAGAAGATTAGCTGTGAGGTGTTATTCTGGTAGGAGAAGAAACTGTGGCAACTAAATTATGTAACTTCATCACATAATTTAGTTGCCAGACAAATCAACAATAAAATCTCTACAGAGTATTATATTTGAGTAATCCGTAAATTTGGCAAGAACTTCTTCAAGAAGAATTAAAAAAGATGAAACATGATGGTGAGCGATAGATACACAAAACAATGTAGATAGCATTATTTAGAGTCACTTAGGCAGCAGCACACTCAAAGATTCTTTCTTCAGACAGAATATTAATGCTAATACCAAGTATCTATGATTTTGTATATATAGCTACACCACTGCACTTGGCAGAATTACAACAGAGAAATGATACAGTTCTATAACCACTGATGTTAAGGTCCAATTCACATAACCATTCACATGATCTCAGCTGTCAAAGCACTTTTATAATTACTACTATTAGATTGATTTTAATTACTATCACTTAATTTAATTACTTAATTCCATTTCCAAAATTAAAGACAGGAGAAATCTTTGGTAAGTAGTAAATGATATCACAGGTAGAACACAAATTATGTTGATGATGAGTACAAGATTGCAAAAGTTAATAGTAATTTAAATGAAAATGATATATGTAAGAGCTTCCTCCATCAATTTTCTACAGGAATTGAAAGTATTAACCCTTCCGTGAGAGAAAATAGCAAATTAATATTAGATAAGTGCCATTCTGACTTGTTCCAAAGTTTCGATTCAATATCTTATCGGGAGGGTCCTAAAATAAGATTCCATTTTCCCCGTTTGAAATGCATGGTGGAATCGGAATGACGCTCTTGCATCGAACCAAGGACCACAGGTGAAACGGCAAACCTCATGAAAGAATGTTCTCAAATGCCTCTGTCACCATTCCTGGTTTTATCCTTCCAGCTTATTGGGAAAGCATTTTAAAAAATCGTCCAAGATTTCAGCAATGCATTTCTTATGGAAGAATTTCTCACCCACCTGGCGTTGAACTCACGGTCATTTGGCAAAATTTCTTCCATAAGAACCATAGAAGGCTACCTCAACTTCAACCTCCGAGATTTTGTTTCCTCTATCTTATGGATAAGTGCCTCAAAATAATTTTCAAAAAACCACATAATGCATTCCTATGGGAAAATTGCGATATTTGGGACGTTCTGGTATCGAATCCACGTTAGCTGGCGTCAATGTCTGTATTAATCTGGCATCTACAGGGTGGGGCCAGTACGTCGTAAAAATCTGACGTCGACGGCGCTTGTGGAACATGGTCAGAATTCATATCCCCTATAAATATCTATATATCTATTATATATAGCTAACTCTCCGGATATACCTATATAGATATAGGTATATCCGGTATCGAACCCATAATAGCTAGCGTCAATGTCTGAATTATTCTGGCATCTACAGGGTGAGGCCAGTATGTCAAAAAAAATCTGACGTCGATGGCCCTTGTGGAACATGGTCAGAATTTGTATCCCTTATATATATAGGTATATACAGAGAGTTAGCTATATATAATAGATATAAATAGTATATTTCCTCGTGTTAAATATTGTGATATATTACTTTATGCAGAAGATATAATATTAATAGCTTCACATAAGGATATAGATAGAGCTCTACTATGGGCACGATTTTAAATTCATCGATGGATCCATCGATTCATTACATTGTTTTTTTTTATTCACTGATGGATATCCAATGCTTTCCATCGATGTCCATTGCTTCCATTGTCATTAATACCCAATGAATTTCCAATGGTTATGATGACAGTGGTGGGTCATTCAAAAGTTAACATCCATAACCTCATAGAAAGGAAGTAAATGGCAACTTACAATGGGGAATATAACGTATATGTAATGCAACAATCAACAAACATAAAGGATGCGATGATTTACGTTTCAACAGAGTTTAAAGAATTATGGAGTTATGTTGTATATGCAAGAGTGGCCATCTTGGTAAACGGGACAAACCAATGGACTGTTCTTAAATTCATTGAAGCAATCAGACAATCATCGATGTAATCCATCAAAGCAATGAATCTTCATACATGCTATGTATGAAGCATAAATTGTATATCTACATGGGCCCATGATAAAGACCTAGTTATTAATTTAAAAAAATCTAAATGTATGCATATTGTTGGTATCTTGAGTAAATTAAAACATTTGATTTCTTATGTAGATATATGAATGAACACTATTGTCAGAATTTGGATCAAGTATCAGAATATAAGTATTTGGGAGTAATCATAGATGAGAATTTTAAGTTTCATAAGGCTCATATTGATAAAGTATTTAATAAGTTGAGAAAAGTTTCATATCAATTGTATGTACCATGTTAGTTAGAGTATCTGTCAGCGTGTTGAAAATGTTATATTTTTGTTTTTGTTGAATCTATTATTAGATATGGTTTAACTATGTGGGGACTTCCTAGCAAGAGTCACAAAATCAACTTCACTGTAACATAAAATAGTTAGATTGATGTATAGAAATGTGAAAACTAGAGGAAACTACATTTAATCAATACAGTTGGTATTAAAACCATGTATAAGTCTCTAGAATTACTTCCCTTAAATGAGTTACTGCAATGTCTACTTATTGTTGAAAACTATTATAATTTCAAGTTAAAATTGGAAAAAATTAAAGCACACAATATGGAAACTAGAAAAAAGTTTAATTTTGATGTAGCAAGATTTAATGATCAATTTGGTGCTCGCAGATACAATGTAATAATTCCAAATATCTTTAACCATCTGCCTGACTATATGCATAATCAATACTCTTTCTGATTTGAAGAAGAATATGAAAAAATTCCTTTACAATTAAATGTTGAACTAAAACTTGGAGCACCCCCTGATGAGCTTGAACTGGTTCCAGTGGACTCAAAGGTTTTAGCTTCTTGTAGTTTTTTAGTTAAGAATTAATAATTCGTCTTAAAATATTCTTGTTTCATTATATATTAAATATGTATTCATTTTATTAGTTATAGATGAATATATATCTATATAAAATAACAATAATTTATGATACCAATATAGAGTAACAATAGCATCATTCTGTCCATTGTCCAGCAAACAATAGTTTGCAAGGTATTGCCCTGGTTTATAATTAATTTTGCTGAAATATTTATTTTATACATCCTGTGTTTCTGAAAAGGAGATATATTCAAAGAAAGTTATTTACTGAAGTATTAACTGGGAAAGTCTAAATTTTCTAATTAAATGTGCTTCAAATGCCAACAGCTTGGCTAGAAATCAATTTTGATAATACCATAATACAAGTTTTATGTAATAAAACTATTATTTAATAATTAAATACTATTCAACTGCTTGATTCATTCAAAATGCTATTAAATAAGTTTTCTATAGAAGCCAACATATACAATAGTGTTGGTCCTTGGTAATCATCAGGACTTCCCTATTCCATAACCTTGATATAAAAATAGAGCAAACACTGTTTTTTTTAATGCAAAAATAAATACCAGTTTATTTGTAAAAAATGAAGTTACACTATCATCAACAATTTAAATGTTTAAAAAAAAGAATTTCAAACAAAAATAGTGATTAATCTGATAGCCTAAAATTCAGCAACTTCCTACTTTAAGGTTAACCATTGAATATTTTTATTACTTCTTCCATAAATATTTTAAATTGAATTAATTGAATTTTATTTTATGAAATTGATTGATTTAAATTTATTTCATAAAAATTACAGAAAATATAGGTTGGATTTAAGTGAAATCAAATGTGTCCAGACATAACATTTGTATGTTTTATTTAGAGAAAATCGATGTCAATGGTAGCATGCAAGGAGTTGCTGCCCACAGATGCAGTTGAATACCTTCATACTCTAGACTTACTGGACGCACATGCATTCCCAGGCATCGATTCCCAGGCAAAAATTCAAAGTGAATTAAAGGCAAGTCTAATTTCATTCCTTATCACAATACTTGAATTGAAGCTCAGAAATACTTACACAAATGGAAGTGTTTACGGTTACGGAAGTGTACATGTTATGGCAAAAGCCCTAAATTTGACCACATTGCAAACTGAATGCTCAATGTAGTCAAATGACTTATTAGAGCTTAGGAAAGCAATAGAAAAAGATTTGGCAAACACTGTTCAAATGTTAGCCATGAAGTTATTCATATATAATTAAATGAAAACCATCAACTTCCAACTTATCCAACCAATTTTTGTTTAAAGGCTGTAATTTATTAATATTACATTATATTGAGTTAAGTCAATGTTATCTGGCAATATATAAGTGGCACAGAAACACAAACTATATGCTAATCACAATTACTTGAGACATTATCCCAATATTCCATTAGTCTATTTCAAAATGGCTATCTAATTTTTTAAATAAAGAAAAGATCAGAAATTTTGTTATTAGCCAATATAGCCATCCTCTAGCTCTGTCTTATAACATATACGAGGGTGGTCTGAAAAGTTTCAGACCTCAACGTGAAGATGCAGCACTCGTAAATAAAAGCTAGTGAATTTCGTTGTTCATCTGCTGACAGTTACTCACCAGAGTTTTAGCCATTTGTACGTGCAGTTGTTATGTAACAGTAATTTGAGTGAGTTGATGTGAGTGTTTTTTGTGAAAATGGACAAAATTGAGTATTGAGCCGTCATTAAATATTTGTTTTTGAAAGGCAATACGCCTACGCAAATCAAAGATGAGTTGGATTCTGTGTATGGGGACTCTGTACCATCATTTACCACAGTTAAATTTTGGGTAGCTGAATTTAAACGTGGCCGTAAGAGCTTCGGAGACGATGAACGTTCGGGACGTCCAAAAACTGCAACTACCGACAAAGACATCGCCAAAGTTCACCAAATGGTGCTAGACGACCGCCGAATTAAAGTGAGAGAGATAGCAGAGTTTATGAACATGTCAAAAGAAGATGTTTGTCACATATTAAATCAACATTTAGGCTTGAGAAAGCTGTCCTCGCGTTGGGTGCAGCGTTTGCTCACGTTAGACCCTAAACATGTTTGATAGAACATTTCCAACGCTCTATTGGCGCAGTTTTGCCGCAATAAATCTGAGTTTTGGCACCTATTAATTACTGTAGATGAAACTTGGATACACCATTATATGCCCAAAACAAAATTACAGTCCAAACAGTGCACTGCACAGGGGGAACCGGCTCCAAAAAAGGCAAAAACTGTTTTTTCGGCTGTTTTTTGGGATAGTCATGGAGTTATTTTAATCGATTATCTTCAAAAAGGAAAAAATCATTACAGGAGCATACTAAGCAACATTACTTGACAAGCTGAAGGCAGAACTTGTGGAAAAATGACCACATTTGCAGAAAAAAATCCTGTTTCACCAAGACAACGCACCGTCTCACACCTCAGCAGTTGCCATGGAAAAAATCCATGAATTACGGTTTGAACTGCTCAACCATCAGCCTTAGTCACCTGATCTAGCCCCAAGCGACTTCTTTTCGTTCCCTCATCTAAAAATTGTGCTCAGAGGACAGAGATTTTCGTCAAATGAAGAGGCAATCACCTTCATGAGCAGTGCAGAGAAAAACCCCGATTACTATTTGGATGGGTTACAGAGATTGCTGGGAGAAGTGTGTAGAGTTACAAGGAGACTATTTTGAAAAATAAAAAAAAAAAACATTCAGAAAAAATGTCTTGTATCTTTGTTTGGTCGGAAACTTTTCAGACCACCCTCGTACCCATATTACTGCAATATAATCTTATGTATATAAACTGCCCTTTCAGCTGAAAATATCAGCAGAAGAATTAGGTGATGCAAGTAAGGTAATGGAACAATACCAGATATATCTGACATCACTTCACAGCAAAAGAGAGAAACTTCAAGAGGAACTGGATATTGTTCATAAAACGAAACTTGATGTTTGTCATGATGCCCAGGTAAATCAAAGCCCTTCACTTGGTGAACTTTTTAAATTAAAAGTTTTACACTATCAGTATAATTTTATGTGATTTTCTGATAAGGTATAAATTAATAAGATGCAAAGTTGGATGAATTTTCTTACTTTGCATATTTGTTCACTTATAATGCCTTAACATTATATGAGTTACCATTTGAATTCCAATTAGTTATGACCTCTTTTAGTATATTATTTCTTATTAACTATCCTTAGCTTACAAAATTTTCAGATACAGTTAATTCTCAAGAATGGAATGATGGAGATTGATAAAGACGTGTCTATCAATGAATTCTCAGATACAATACTAATTCATCAACTGCACATTGATACTATAAATGAAGCCATAAAGGTAAAGTGACTTAAAGTCAAACCCCATATTAGAATTTAGTCATATCTACACAATTAAAAAAATGAATTCTGTCCACTGATAGGATAAAGGAGAAATTAAACTCAGATTGATGCAAGATTATGCTGATTTTAGGATGAGAGCTTTATTGTGTGAATGGGAACATAAAAAGATGAAAATGGAGATGGAAGACCTAGATAATCAAATAAAAACACTGGAATCAACTAAGGTATTTGAATTTACTTTCCATTAAGTAAATGAGAATTGAGCAATTTTTATATGAATTTTCTAATATCTATGTTTGAAAAAATTGTGTCCCTAGGTGAATAAGGATATGCTCAATATCTTATGCTCTGCTGAAAAAGAGGATAAGGATAAACTAGAATGAGAAATGAACAACATGAAGGAGGTATTTCAAGTCATAAATAAATTCAAATTCCATCAATTCAGGTGGCTTCTAATTAAAAAGTTGCAATTACTTTTCCCACATTTTTATATTTAAGTTCTTTTTATAAACTATACCTTACATATAAATATGTTTCTTTATAAACTTTGGGCTTCTAAGAGTGAGTATGAATTATGGAAGGAAATAATGTTGGTTGGTTTAGAGAGACATGAAAAGTGGTGGAAGTACTAACAATGTGTTATGAAATTTCCCTTATTTACATGTGCTATTCTGCTTGTGAGTCAATCCCTCAGAATTTTTTAGGCTTTAAATTTCAACTTACTTTGTAAAATGCAGTATTTTTTGTACAAATTACCTATATTATCAGTATGAGTTGGCAATACTTTGTGGAAGAACTAAGGAAAGTAAGAAAAACACTCCTGCTCTTTTACTATATTACATTGTATTCTCTCAGCCCTAATCATTTTTAATAAAATACATAGTTGTGTAAAAAATGCCAATCAAGAGGTATTGCTATCTGCTAAAGTCAATCCTCCACCTTATTTGATATACCAAAGATTAAAAAGTCACATGGTCATGTTTCCTTCCACCACAACCTTATATAACAAACAAATCAAATATAAAGAGAGGTAATGTTTGGTGGGCTGATTAGCATAGATTTTGGTTTTTTTGTGATGACCTCTCACCATTGCT
Source organism: Pachydiplax longipennis (assembly GCA_036926295.1). Lineage (NCBI taxonomy): Eukaryota > Metazoa > Arthropoda > Insecta > Odonata > Libellulidae > Pachydiplax > Pachydiplax longipennis. Next base: position 73,999,672 of record JAVFKF010000012.1, read on the forward strand.
ATTGAAAAATTTGTTATTCATCCCCAGTTGTTCATCTGATAAAAATTGCTTCATTTTAAAGTGAAATGGGACCAAAAAGTTAGAAAGGAAGGCAACAACCAAAAAGCTGATCAATCTTCAAAATAACACAAGAAAGCAATCTACTGGTTGCCTTCTTGTCATATTTTTGAGGAATTATGCAAATATAATTGTGGACTCTTTAGATTTCCCACTAGCAAACTGAAGATTCCTCCTAAAAAGATTAATTTATTAAAAATTAAATAGCCAAAAAACCTTCCCTTTTGATTTCTGACATAAAAGAAAAAAAAATTTATATCACACTTGTAGCAAAGTTTTCACCCAATTCCCTGAAAATTATCTTATCTCAGTTTTGTTGCTAGTAAAACTGGAAAAATTTTTCATAAGAATACATCTGTGTGTATAACAGAAAACTAAACATGTTATTTGAAGTTTAAAAATGAAATTTTACACTTTTACTTAGATATATGGGAAGAAGAAAAAAGAATTTCTACTACAGATGGATGAATTAGACCAAAAAATCCTTTTGAATGAGAAGGGAAACAAAAGATTGGACAAAGAAATTCAAAAGTTGAGCATAGAAATCGATGAGCAACTCCTCAGCTGTGATCCTGAGTTAGAGGAAAAGGCCACAGTGGCTTCTAATGCAAGGTATGCAATGGAAACTGATGACAAAATTACAATGACACAGAATTTCAAGGTAATTGTGTTTCTTATACGAATAGGATGACCACAGTCATTAGAAGAAGCCAAATAATCAAGGAAATACAAAAGAGGTACAATGAACTTTTAATTCTTCAGACTGAACTTGAACTTCTTCGCCTGAAAACATTTCCAACCTTCAGATACACCAGTATTCCATAGATAATTACGCTTAAGATGGACATTGATGTTTAAACCAAAACATAAAGTCTGCTCATCAATGAAGAGCAATGTATATTTAATTTAATATTAAACAGGATTTGATTATATTAATTTTATTATAAATCTTTTATATGAGAAGTACAAATCTTTACTAAACAATTGGAAATCCTTATTGTCTACAAAAATAATTGTAATCAAGAAGCAAGACGGATTAAAATGACTATATCCAGGAAAGAATCATCTGAACTCCAGATTTACCTTGGATATCAAGTAGATCCTATTGGATCATTATATTTTGTAGCATTAGTGTTTCACTGATAGTTGTAAAATTTCATTATATGTTTCTCATATTTCAGAAATAAAATAAATGTAGATAGTATTATCATTTGAATGAGGATAAAACATTTTTTGGCTTCATGCTTCAGAAATATACTTTATTTACTTTAAGTTAATGTTTAAGCATTCTATTAATAATATTTTAGCTATCAATTTGAATTTTTTAAAATATTTTCATTCATTACCATAATTTACATTCAAGTAAGGCAATTGAGATTTCTTGTGAAGCTTCTGTGCAATTTTTTAATTAACTTTTCAGCAGTTTGTATTGATCTCTCAACCTGGCCATTTTATTGAGGGTAATTAGAAGAAATTGTCTCTATTTTAAGTTTCTAGTTGTTTGCAAAAATTTTAAAGTCAAACGATCAAAATGAATTATTATCTGCAATTATAATTTGTGGTATACCATAACAGCTAAACACTTTTTAAGAGCATTTATGACACTCCTAACTAAAACTTTTGTTATTAATTTCTAATAGCTTAAACCACTTTGAGTAATAATCAACTGCAATTAATTATATTTTTTCATGTAGTCCAGCTATATCAACACCTATTTTATGTAATGATAGCTGAGGTATTTCATTGGGTTCACAATCGACTCGAAGTTGAAGAATTTCGCGAAAAATCGGAAACGGGAAATTTTTGCAAAAATTGGTCAACTTTGACCTCCTGTATAAATTTAATGCTAAGGATCGAACGTAAATGACGTCCATAGTTGTATGCAGGATTTATTCATAATCAATCATGCGAAGTTTCGAGGTCCGCACTCAAGAAAAGCATTTTCGTATTTTTGGCCAGCTTTTTTCGATTCTAGCCCACTGTGCGGCGTCCATGTCTAGTTGTGAGTGAATATCCTGTTATCCTGAACTAATTGTGCTGGCAGAGGAAATAGAGTCAACTGTGAAATGATATTTGCTGAACATTAACTTTAAACTCCCTACATCATACAGTGATATAGGATCATGTTTTGGGATAAGCCCACAGTGCACAGAGATAGTGGTGAGACACCAATGGGTGCAGACACCAAGAATCCTCTGTTTGATCTCAGCAAACTGCAAGTCCTAGGCTTGGAATTCAAAGCTTCCTGTAGCTTTCATGGACATAGTATTCAATCAAGTGGTTTCTTGAGACAATTTTCCACAGACAGTTATTGTGCTATGGAAGAACTTAAAATATAAGAACTTCACTTTATTGGTAAAATTTACTTCACCTGAATGTGGTGTGTTAATATATTGGTATTTCAATTGTGTGATTAATTTGGTACATGAAAATGTTTCAATTCAGTCTACACTGCTCTTTGTTCTGAATTCAACAAAGGTTATGTAATGTACAAATTGGGAGGCTTATTTTTCTTGATAAACTGACAACTTCCTATGTATTTTTGTATGGGTACTTAATGGACATTGATCTGTCTGTTTGAGTGACTTTGTTTGTTCATTGTTAGCCAATTTCTATCCAATGTTGGATCAAGGCTTCCAATAGTGCTTTCCAGATCTTTAAATGTTGAACTTCTCTTTGCCAAGTTATTCCTATGTCTGATTGTCTTGTTTCCATCAGTCCTATGGTATTGTTTTTGGTCTCTGCACTTCTTTTGATGTGCAGTCGAGAACTTTTTGTGTGTGTGTGTGTGTGAATGTGTATTCTAAGGAAAATGTGTGTGTGTGGGTTTTTAATGAAAATGTATGAGTGTGTGTCTGAATGTATTGTTCCATTTTCATTGTATAGTTATTGTATTTAGAATGGTTGTCATAAAAGAGGTTTTTTGAATTTTTATAGAACATTTCAGGTATTATATATGATGTTATGTTTCTGAAGTGTCTAATTTATGATTGGTATGCATGAAAAGATTGAGCTGCCTTTGGGAGGTTTTAGAGGGGTTTCCCTCTCAGCATAGGGCAAATGCCAGGCAGGTTGGCCATGTGGTCCCCCTCATAATTAAATAAATGCATTAAAAATAGCAGAATGACTTCTAAAATGACTTCTTAACCTTTGTACCGTTCCTAACATCCCAGTAAAGCCATTGAAAGTGTTACCTCAAAAATGTTGGATGCCCATATTGGCACATCATTCTTGATCTTGTAACACGTAATGTCAGAGAATCATTAATTTTTCAAGATAATTTGTTATTGAAATTGAGAAAAAACTAGATAGAGAAAAATAAATATCATGAAGATGAGTATATTCTGGTCAGAATGATATAGATCCAATTATTAAAAATTATATTTTAAACCTGGAGGCAAATAAATATGCATTGTTGCTACTTTTATCATTTTTTAAAATAATGCAACTTCCGGGAGTTAAATCCTCCATTATATTACTTATTTACTTGCTCATTCACCATGCAGTAAAGAAGAAAATAGATGTGTAAGTATAAAAAAATAAAGAAGTATAAGTGTGTATAAAAATAAAGAAATATAAAGATAGATTTTAGTAAAGGTATTTAACATAGTCTTTCCATCATGGTAGAACTGATTGATTTTAAGAAAAATTTTAGAATAGGGTAGAAACTAGGAATTTCCCATTTTTACACAAGAATAATTTTATTAAATTCACATTAAATACCAACTTCAATACTATTAAGATCTGCTGATAGTATTAATTATTTAATGATAGTAATAATAAGTAGTTAATTATTTATTATCATTACTGCCAAAAATTGAAGATTGAATTTTAAGCAAAAGATTTCCAAAGAATTATTTCTGGAATCAGAAAATGGATTAAATATTCTCCAATTTTAACTTCCAACCTTTCAATCTGAAAACAATGAATGAATTTACTATCCTTTGATGTTCTTAGTTTTCTATTTGCTTCACATTGCCATTGGTACTCATGTATAGGATGATTTCATATCATAAGGATTAACTTTTTCCTTTCTTTATACCTTTCCTGTTTCCTGCCCTTTGCTGGTTATGCTAGTCATCAAGATGTACTGAATTAGATGACATAAAAAATGCCCTTTCATTACAGTAGGGAAGAAAAAAGTTTTAATGGCACTGTTGAAACTTCAGTTATTCCATTCAATATTTAAATGTCAGTTTTAACGGTTACCTTTCTAAGATCATATATTCCAATCTATTAGACTTCTTTACTGTTTTGTTTGTTTCTACAGTATCAAAGGAGGCGTGATTAACATATCATTTGACATGTTAATCACACCTCCTTTGATATTGTAGAAACAAACAAAACAGTAAAGAAGTCTGAACCTTCACTTATATGTAGAGGTCATTGTTGAGCCATAATTTTAAGAAATATGAGTATGGTATGTAAGTAGATTGTAGATAGATAAGTAAATTGAAGTATATTGATTAGTATAGTCAGTATAAGATATTTTATAGAAGCTTCACCAAGTTTTCTAATAAAGTCTTTTGTTTAAATAGTTATATATATCTAGATCTTGAACTTTTCATCAAAATTTATGTAACAAATCGTCATATGAGTATTCCAAGCAGTTTATTTTCTAGTAAAATTACTTTCCCCGTTTATCCAGTACTGATAGTTATCCAAATTGCAGGCATATACTATTATTAAGTGTCCATGATTCTAGATTTATTTAACATATATTTATGCATTTAATGTAACTCTAATTCTACTCTGTGTATGTATAAGAACTTCACAAACTCGAAAATTTCTCACAAAGAAAGTTTAACAATATTCTTGTATTATTGTATAACAACTAATCATTTTCTAAAGGTAAATATATGTGTATTTATACAAAGCATTAGTAAATCTGATATAAATTGTCTTTATTTAATTATTTACATGATAAGCTTCTCCTGTTTTTTACTAAGTACCCAAAAAAATGTTCTACTTATCTACTTGAGTGCATTTGATGTTAAAAAACCCAAATGTTACTACATTAAGAACAAGTACAAATTTTGTAGCTGTAAATGATCACGTTTTTACTTACATGTTGGCAATATTTGGTTCTCATTTATTCTTTCATTAAAATAACTTATTTTCACAGTCATTGCAGATTGACATTTTAGTTGTTAATCCTTTAAAGCAAGAAATTTTCCTTTTTCTAGGTAATTATCATCCAAGTTTATTTTCTTTTAACGTAAAAAGAAAAGTAATTCTCAGTACGTTCTCTTCTTGCCTTCAGTTCTTTTAGGTTACATTTGAGATTCTTTGTAGGAAAGAAAACTATTTCTTAGCAAGTAAAAGATATTCCGAGCAGATTTCTCCCTAAGTTATACAAATAATCATAAGTTTTCCGCTTCGCCGTCAATACTTGTTAGTCTTAAATATTTTCATACAATTGTGAGGAATAGAATATTTTCGTCCAGCTTTTTGATCATCTTCTGTTTACATATCCCCACTGCTTTCAGCATTGATATTTAGCGTTCAGGTATTACGGAGTTGATTAAGGTTACGAAATTTAAATTGCACAACAACGAAAAGGTTTGGTTACATTAACACTTAGCTTCCGAGCTTTATAATAAAAGTAATAAATAGCGGACTTGCGTGATAATATTTAGTAAGGAATTTGAAATTGGTTGATTCTCCATGGGTCTGATAGGTGTCTACATCTGTTCTGTCTAACGAGGAAGAAGCTTGAAATGGCGGAAATTTAATACATGATGACAAACATTTCCTTGAAATTCAGTAGATTTCTAATGCGTGTGAAGGTTTTAGCATTGATGGTGGAATACTTTTTATGACCTTGCGTCCATTACTTCTTAATGTAAGTATTAAAAACTTTCATTGGTCATTAAACTGTTGGTGGGTATTTCCAAAAACCAAAATGTACTCTCAGATTCGAAACAAAATGTTAAGATTTAAAATAATGTCAATGAGAAATTTGGCGTAAGTTTATCATACAACTGATAAAATTATGGCATATGGTGCTTTTTTAAAGTTGTGGAAGGGATAATTTATCCATCATATCATTCTTAAGAGTGCACTTAGACAATCAAATGAAAAATATCAATTTGCCCAACGAATATCAATTTAAATTAGGAATTACTTTCAGTATGATCCATTTTTTTAAAGAAGACTTATCGAATTAGATAAATAATAATAATTCACACTTATTTTAGGTTGTGTGTGTGTGTATAAATATATTCTGGTAATGTTACAATAAACGTTGCTAATTAAAAATATTCTAATGCCATTCTAGCATAATTTTCCCTAATGTTGATGTCAGAATACGTCATAATTGTAATAAAACGTTGTAGTTGGTGGCATGTTAATTACAAACGTTTCTTTGTGTGAGAAGAATTTTTTTAAAGAAAAGTTATTTTTCAATAAATATATGGCCCTAATTTCTGTAAAAGAGTAAATATGTCAATTTATTTTGAGATTAAAGATTCAGCAACGGAGGATGTAGAAAACTCACTATAACATTATAATAATTTAGGCTTTCTGCAAGCAAAGCAAAAATATACTACATATATAAGTTATACCTTTAATAAAGCTGCTTCCACAATTGTGCTCCTTTCTTTTAAAGTGGGTCCCCACTAAGGATTGAACCCAGGAATATTCTGACCAAATGTGAATATATTACTGACTTGGCTATCTGGTGACTATGTGAATTTTAAAAATATATTCTATATAATATGTAGAAAAATAATGATAATAAATAAATGTACTGATTACAATTTTGCTCCTGCTGTTTTCTTTGAGGAGTATAGTTTGAGAATATATAACAATAATCAAAAGTTCAGGCTTAACTCTTGAATTCCTATGTATATATATATATATACCACCAGGGTGTTTTCAAAAATGTAAGTCATAAATTCGGTCGTATAATGCTGTGAAAGGAGTAAGAAATTATTCTGATCAAGGATCATTCATCAACCAACTGTGCCCAGAAAAGTATGGAACATATACAAAGCATAAACTCGAAATAGATAGTATTAATGTCCATGCATTTTTTCTCTAGCTGTTTGATTTAGGAATGAATCTTGGCTATTACAGTTCCCAGATTCTAAATCTTCTTAATTTCTATGCTGTATATATGTGAAAACATTTTTCTGTACAACTTCAGACAACACCCAGACCAAGATAGATGAATGCACACTCACTTATACATGTCAGAATACAGGGTTTTCTAAAATGTGTATGCTTCTATATGTGATGGCAACTCAAAGCTTGCTCAAATGTGAATGGTGTACATTTTTGATATTTTTTAAACGTTAACCTAAACTCTTCATTCATCCATTCCATTGGATCTTGAAGTGAGATTCAGTTTCCTTAACATATGGCTGAATTTATGACCCACATTTAGGAATCTTCTTGTATGCGTAATATAGGCAAGTTTATCCAAACCAACAGAGAGTGACCTGGAGAGTTGGAGCAGGGAACACTTGGAGCATAATGTAATAGAAATCTAAGGGTAGCTTATCTTTAAATTTTGCTTTATTGTGTACTCTATTTTACTTCCTTTAGTTGTATTGATAAATAAATACACTATGGCATTTCATCCTGTGTTTGGGCTCTTTTTCTTTCTGTAATTCAATTAATTCAAATTAACTAAGAAGCATGTGATTTAGTGCATTATGCATTTTGAGTGGATGCTTAAGGTTATTAAATGGTGTAAACTGGTTTGATGTTGGCAGAAGAAGTAAAGCTGGAACTGTACTGATTTTTTTACAGAAATGGAAATATTTGTACAATACCCTAATTTCAAAACATGTTCTCCATGAGAAAACTCTGTGTCAGTCACATTTGCATACATTAAGGAAAGGTGCAATCCCAATGTGGGAACTGGTCCAACCAATTCAATTTTTCTCTAAATGTTGCTTGAACTTACTAGCAATTTTTAACCAATTATAGAATTGTACACCTTCTTTTTTGTGATTTATAAATAAATGAATATTTAGCATGTTTTTGCAGACACATAATAAAGTGAAATATATTTTTTTTTATTGCCCATCTACAATCTAGGCTTAACATTGTAAAATGATTACTGTCCTTTTAAATTCTGAAAAATCCTAGTATTTTTCAATTTTTATGTTATTTCAGAATTAAGACAAATTCTTACATTTTAACTCTGTAATGTTATTGAGATTTTCACTCCATAAGATTTTGTGCACATGGTAATGTTGTATTTAATTAATGTATGTAGTAGTAAAATTGTTTTCTCTATTTATTTTTAGCCTGAATTTTTTTCCTATTTTATTTAAATCTAAAGTAAACCAGTAAAACTTATGAAAAATAATAATATTATTTATTCTAGTTATTAGTGAGAAGTAAAAAGATTAGCATTTATATTACGATATTTTCTTTTTCTTCTGTTCACTTGTGAAAGCACACTTTCAAATGTTTTTTTTAATGACTTAGGCAATTAGCTACTGGTCCTAGTGAAGGAGATTTAGTTTATGTTAAAATATCCTTACCCTGAGTTATGTATGAATGAATTGGTCATTGTGATATCATTAGTCTTTGAATCTGTGCTGAACTTTCTGTAATAGATAGATTTGAAGGTTATGTTTAGGAGAATATGTCAGATCTTTTGATTCAATTTGTTGTAAAATTGTCATCAAAAACCCAAAAGTATAATAAGCTTAATTATTAAAATAATTAAGGGAAGCACGTCAACCTCTACTCGAGAAGAGTTCTTAATGAAGGATATACCTTTTCTAATTTTGAGTTATATTAAATATACAGCTTTAATATTTGTTTCTGTTGAGTTCACAAAATATTGTTTCCTTGCAGGACAGGTCCATATATTCAAATAGAAGTTCCTATGAAATGGGAAAGCCTCGTCATCTAGGAAAAGGTTGATAAAATTTCTTTTTTATTTCTCCAGGTAAATTTCAAAGTTATAAATTATATTAACCATATGATTAATAAGCCATATATTTCGCAAATTATTTCCATTTACCTACGGAAATGGTACTTCTTGTAAGTATCTGAGGATCCAGAGACATTTCTTCAAGACATGTGTTTTCTGGTGTTATTAATATCTAAGTATTTAATTAATTCCACTTTACCTATGCAAAGAAGAGTAATGGTTGTGACCCCTCAGTCAGAAGATAATATGCAATACTCTTGGAAACACTCAGAGCTAATACACTGTTCAGTGGATTAAAATGTCAGGTATTTACTTTCAATCATGATATCAAAACTATGTAATAACTTTCCCTATATTTTCCAACAGGCCCTACTCTATCTATATTGCATTTTATTTCGTGGTTAGTTTCCAAGAGTCATGTAAAACCATAGGTAAAACCAAAAATATAATTGATAAAATATAGAATAAAAATTTTGAAAACTTGTTGAATTTTCTTAATATGTTAGGTAAAATATTTTGTATCATGATGCTAATTATCTGGAAATAGGGATATGGTAGTTTATGAGGTATTTTCAGGAAAAAATTCAAAATTCAATGCTCTAGATAATTTTATGTAAATATTGTATCCATTATTGGGCCTTTTTATATATTTAAATTGATAAATTACTTAAAATTTTTAATACCTTATCTTACAATTTACCTGTAAGTAATCCTGTAACTACTTAGAATGGCTTAATTTAAACTTCTTTTACTATCCCATCCTTCTGTCAAAGTTACCATTTCAGGAATTTTGGAACTTCCAGGATTGCATCGATAATAGAATTGGTAGCTTACTTTTCTGGAGGATTCTCATAGAGCCTATACCATATTCAATGACACTAGTGGTTTAGTTTGAGAAATTGTATTTGATATACTGTTAACAAGGAGAGACTCTCACTTTTGTCCGGGGATTTCGGTGAAACTTTTTGCAGTAGTGCAGGAAGTAAAGTAATGAAAAATTGTAACGGCGTTCGTCTGAATGGGGCTTAGTTTCGCTGCAATAAATAATTGAAAATTTATAATCGGAGTATAGGCAACCCCGCAATACACGCCCATGCTAGCCGAATATACATGGAATAACGCGATGTTCTCTGGTATATTTGTCATTAAATTTTTCTTATCATTCGTTAAATTTTTTCCTTGATACTTTCTATTTAACCTATTAACAATAATAAATAGTATGCTCAGTTAGTAATCCCATTAAGTAACCTTCTTAAGTGATTTTTTCCATTTAAGGTAGTTAACGACTATCTTTAGAGGTCAAAGGTAGGAGGTAAAAGGAGCTTGCATTCAGGGAATTTAGGATTTCATAATCATAAATAGCGATTGCTTTCTAAAATTTTATATACTAAACATCATTGTCTATATATTAATAAATTTATTTATCCGATTTAATCGGAGTATAAGCAACCCTGCAATACATATCCGTGCTAGTCGAGTAAGAACTATGAGTGCAAGGTCCCCTTGTAGGATTCAATTAGACATGCTCACTATCTAGAAAAGGAGTGAGGTTTTTTTTCATTCGAAGGTCACATTGTACCATTTAGTCTCATAGGAAAGGCAAGACGTGAAATCAACACATGCCTACATTAAAATAATAAAATATCAAGAATTCATATGAAAATAGAATTTATGTTTTGAGTAAACCGAAAGAGAACATTTTTCACTTTATTTTCACTTGGCATTACTAGGAAGATTGAAAAATAGAATTATTTAAATAGAATTATATTTTCAGGAAGAGAATTAAGTCTACAAAGACCAAAACGCCGCTTATGGCCTGAAGGCCCAGGTTCCTCACTCCTGATCTAATAGATGCACAAAAGTGCCACCATCTCCGTCTTGTTGCGTGAAAACCTAGGAAAAGCCGGGCTACCCCACCAACAACTCAGTGCAACTCTGCTAACCTCTCCCCGTACAATAAGGTTGTTCAGTCTACAGCTACTAGTGGACCACACTAGTGGTCCATTAACCCGTTGCCCAGTGGATTGGCCATTTCCCGGAGGTTTTATACAATTTTCCACGTTAACTCTTGATAACTATTACTAAAAAGCTGGTTAGAAGAATCTCTTCAAAATAAACCACTATATTCATTCTTAATTTATTGTAACAAAACAACAAAGCTAGCGTTTTTCAACAAATTATTTTTAATTTAAAGTTTAAAGGATATATTTCCAAAATCTGAAGCCCGCTGGGGAAAAAACTCAAACACCTCGGTCTAGGTCCTATTGCCCGTAGAAGGAAAGTCGGAAGGAAGTCTAGAGTTGCTTAATGTTCATATCAGACTCGTCATTATGTTAGAATTATCATTCAAGATCTCCAAAATGAAACGTAACTTGATCCCCTTTTTCTTGCGATCTCCAGTATTACTATGGCAATTTTTTCGCCAACTTCTGAAACAGAGAATAAAGGGCTGGAATAAGTTACGATTTCATTTTTTTATGAGGGGACTTTTGTGATAACAAACAACATGATGCATGTTTCCTTTTATTCCCAGAAGAATCTTTCTCGCTGTATCATACCTAAATCTACAATAGCACCTTACATACCGTGTGTCGGTAAGTGGACAAGGATTATAACTACCGATCACACTACGATTTCATTAGAATTTTCGCGTAGTTATAAGTATTGATACTGCTTTCTTTTGTACATTTTTGTTGTAATTATGCCTTGCGTTTGATTAGCTGACTCATTTATCTAAACAAACCGATTAATTTTAATAACTTATTGTGTAAATTAAGTTGTTCTGGACGGTTTCAAGAAATTCGAAGTCAAACAGAAACGCTGACCTAACTGTTACGGTCTAATTTTTGTTCTTTATACCTTTCTATAGCAAACAATAAGAGATATCTTCGCCACAAGGAGTGGAAATCCAAGGGTAGCAAGTAATATTATTTTTCAGAAACTACTTTGGCTACATCCTTCTATTTCAATTACAATAGTATCCTCCATATCAGAGAATGCGGTAAATCTGAATTCGAGTTTCAGGAAAAGTTATCGTCCGCAGCGGAATACAATGATTCTTCTGGCTCCTTTCTGTCTGAGTTACGATGTTGTGAGAGTAACTAGGATTGTTGACCAGAGAATTCTTGCCAAAAGAACGTTAGAGGCAGTTTCATTTGAGCAGATAAAATTGAACTTGAACCCTCATAGTTAGCTTTGAATATGCCATTGAAAGGTTTGAAACGTACGAATTTACTTAGTAATATTACAGCTATGCATAAAGGTAAAGTGTTTTGTTAGAGGAAACTAAAAGGAGATAAAAAGGGAACTATTCACGCGATAATATCGCATAAAACATAAAATAGTGATGCGCGTAATTTGATCTTATGCCTCATAAGCAGGAATGAGATTTTATATTGAGTTTGCGAGAATTTATCGAAGAAATAATTGTCTTCAGAGTAACTCATTTCTCAAACATATGGCAGTACGTGGGAAATTATATTAAATATTAACTTCACTTCATTCCCATAGCGATTTGCGTTATTTCGCGCCTCTTTGCAAAAATAAATGCCTCTCAGGTAGCGAAGAAATGTTGCGTCGGTGGAATCAAGCGTTTTAGTATCTCTATTCCAAACGAGTTTCATCGGTTAGCCAGTCATCTCGCGTTTCTGAATTCTACCGCTCTTCCGATTGCACGCGGAATTCTGGTAGAATTAGGAGAGGATAATACTGATGAACTTAACGGGGGTGAAGGGAGGGGAGGGTGCGTGGGTGTGGGAGCGGTAATTGGTGCGGTGGGGATCGAGGGAGGGAAGTGTTGATTGGAGGAGAGGATGATGACGTGCTAGGGGATGAGAAAGGTGGTAGGGGAAGGAGGGAGAGGTGTGGGGGAGGGGTTCGGCGGTCAGAGATGAGAGGAAGCACATGAGGGGAGGGTGGGAGGGGCACTCGGGAATGAATCACCTCCAGACCTATACTTTTGGGCGATAGATCAAAAGGCGGGCTTGTGGGAATGCGAGGTATAAAAGATGAGTTCGGTTGTATCTGCTGATGAAATGGTGGGCGTTTTGTCTTCACGCAGTCGACCACCCGGTCCACGTCAGGTATTATTATTAATATATTTTAAGGTTTCCTTCATTGAACATAATGGACCCAAGGTGAGATTGGACGACAATTAAAGGCACTCACCAAATGTTTTAGGTTTTAATCGTGTCGTTTAGCTCGTTCTTTTTCGACCTGTTTCTGATGTGGGCCGCGAAAGATTCTTCGATTATCAATCATTATCAAATTTACACTCACGCCGGTGTATTACGACCGAGAGCGAAAAGGTTACGTGAGGCGTCCTTCTTTGTGTGTGAAGTAATGTCATGTGAAAGAATGCTATAATGCATCGAGGGACAGAAGTACCGTCGATGTCATTCTGGAACATCATCATTAGCAGAGATACGATTTTTCGTCCCTTAAAATTTCCTTGCCTCATTTCTTTCTAAGAAATAATCTGTTCCCTTACCTCAAGACAATGAATTTTATTCTCGAATTATAACTTGCATTTAGTATTTCAGATCCTAATTAACTGCTGTTCACTCTACAACTTCAATTTCAGAGTTCCATAAAAAAGAGAGGTAGAGAGCGCCTGAATCTATATGAGATGAAGACTGGAAAAGTATTTTTAATTAAAGTAAATATTTTTCTGATGATCAATGGCAATTTATCTTTCTGTGTCCGCTTTCAGTAAGCAAGAACTACAAGATTTTAAAAACGACTTAATTTAATAAAAAACTTTCCCATTTAACTATTATAGAAACATTAAAGTTAGCTATTTACGCTAAATTTATTGCAAAGTAACTCAGAGTTTGTTAAATAATTGAACACAAGTCGAAAGCAGCAATAGCATCTCACTCACAACCTCCTCCAAGAATAACTCAAAATGAGTTAAAAAATAGCAGTCCTCAAAATTGAGTAATAAAATAGCAATCTAAACTGTAACTCAGGAGCTAGTCATAACGGTTTTCTGTTAACATATAATGTACATACCTGCACATCTTATTGCGGACGGATAACTAAATATACACTCAGTATAAAATGCTGGAGTAATTAAACACGATGCTATATCTATCTTTGAATATCCTATACTCCCATATTTGAGCAATCCTAGAAATATAATAAAATTTCTCTCCAAAGGTCAAGAATGTCCAATGAATTGTTTTTATATGATTTTCGCCAGAATTGACAGTTCAATCGTTGTCGTATGCTCTTCCAAGCGAATCTGCAGTTGTTTGCAAAAGTAATTGAGGGCTGAATGGTATGCCTGTATAAACTCTGGAAAATTACGTTTATCTTTCCTCTCATAATGTTCGTAAATCTGTTTCTATAAATTAATGTAAACGTATTTAGCATTGGGGTCTCATCATCTTAGGATTTCTTTAAACGACGGGCATTTGAAGGGTAACGGATGATGACAATCGATGAATTTTAGCCTTATGGAGAGGCGATCAGATTTCTGAAAGAAGCCTTCAAAAAATTCTTCGGTTCAGTTGTTTCTGATGAAGTAAGTGGCATAGTAATTACAGCAAACAAGGAGCGTGAATTCCGAAAGGTTAAATAAAGCTTTAAGAGGAATTAATTATCAAAACAGATAGTTTATTCTTGCTGTTCATTCCATAGAATATCAGAGAAGCTAATTGGGATAATGGTGATAATAAGAGACCCCTGATCGCCAAGTAGGCAACGCGTTCATTTTCGTGAAGGTCCTGGTTCGATTATCGGTGGGGCTCATGTACGAAACGACATCAGCTGTCGAAACACTTATGAGAATTTCTGTTGTTACTTGTGCTGATAAACCCCCTGCCATATGCCACTGGATGCTTGAAGGATATAAATTTAAATCTATCAATAACTTTTTATCGTCGCAAGCTATCCATTTACGTAACTCGGAACTCAGAATGAGCTCAAGATCTCATTTTTCTAGCCGCATCGAATATTTCGATAATGAAAAGATGTGAAGATGAAGAAAATGATTTATTGGGGTAGTCTTATAGGTTGAAATAAATGAATGATCAGGTGACTATTATTAATGTAATACTTTTAATTAGATGCACATTTCAGCATATCTAAATAGCGGATGCGCTCCTGGTTTTCTCGGTTGCTTAATGGCAGCAGGTGGGTAATCGGTCATTTGTCAGATTTTTTGAGCCCATTTAAGTCCCTTTTTCCGACTTTTCAACCGATTCCCACGAAACCTCTCTTTCCTCAAGTTATAGATAGCCAATCGTAACTTTCACGCAGCTTTCCTCTTTACATTATAGACAAGTCAAATTAATGTCCTTCAAAAGTATCGCTTTTCAGGAACGAAAATAATGAGTAAATCAGGATATGTAATATTGATTTATGTTAGCTGCTTACTTCGGAAATTTAGATCGCCTCCATTACTCATCCTAATTTAACTTATTTATTCAACATTATCAAATTTGCGTTCAAAATGAATTCCAAATATAAATATTATATATTAATATATTAATTATCTTATCATTGCAATATAAATATGCAACATAGCTACACTTCGATTTCTGAAACTCAGAACTGGTGTCAAAAGACATACTCGGAGAAAAAACTCCGAAAAATTGAGCAATTTACACGAAACTGGCTGCATATAAATGGAACACAAAACTACTACCCTAATAATGAGAGTTTTATAATATAGCGACTTTTCAGAAATATGTTTTGGTGGTTACAAAATTTGATTAATCGCTAAATATATTTTCCGAATTTTAACTTGTTATATACGAAAACACAAACGCTGTGTTTTCTTCTTATATCTAGTATTTTATATTAAAGCTATCTTTAGATTACAGTCTAAGGTCGAAGTTCCAGTGTTATCCGTAATATAGCCAACTTGTTAAATTATTAGAGAGCAAAGTTCTTTCGTGAATGGGCCCCACTAGTCTTGCTGCGTGGGGCCCACAGGTATTTTGGTTGGGTCCAGGTCATATTAAACTCAATGTTTTAAGTAAGTGAATTTAACGTTGCCCAGCTAATTCTTTCTGTGTAATTTCATATCAATTATTTCATAGTTTCAGCTTTGCTATTGCAAACAACAACAGTGAAAGACACTGTATACACGGCTTGGTATTAAGCTAAGAATGAGATGAAGTGCTTTTTCCCTGCTATAATTCGATTCAAGGTACTTTTCTATTAATACAGCATACACAGAGATAGCTCAAACGTAATATCTCAATATTATGTGCATAATTATTAGATCACAAAACATTGCTTTCTACTTTTGAAAGCATGAAATTTTGCGTTATCAAATTAGCATTTTGGAATTTAAGTAAAATTTCTCCGTATCAAATTGCCATCAGCTTACCTTACGTTTCTTACTAAAATCTACATTCCATCCATATTCATACTTGCGCATTTACATTGCCCCTCTATTTCAATTACCTCCTGGATGAAATGAACATATGCTACAACCTAGCCAAATAAAATCTTCCATAACTGATATTTAAAATAATTTTGCATCTCCACATCGGGTGCTTATGAACTTAATTGAAAAAAGCTGCAAAGAACAAAGACGGCTACCGAGTGAACTCGACATCTGCCCTCTCAAATTTGATATGCGAGAGATTTTACCCGCTCTTGGTAAAATCAAGTTCGAAAAATTTTTAGAAGCATCGACGCAACAGCGAATTTTAGCGAGATCAGAACGGTTCTATATGGAGAAATTTAGAAAAATGTCCCTTTGGTGGACATCTCGTAAGGAGGATTCGTAAGCTTCTGTGCTCAAACTTGGTATATTCTTAATTTTTCGGAAGTTGTTTTCTTTATTGCCATTCCAATTATCGTATAAACTACGTAAAAACTGCTACATATTTTTGATAGAATCAACGAATGCATTTTTCGCTTCCTCAAAGTGAAGATTGGGTTCGATCTTTACAAATTACTTAGAATTAATAAATCAGAAATTCCATTCAAAATCATAAGGAATAAACGGAGGTGAAAATGTTCGTAGTGATTGGGAATCAAAACTACATCTTTCACCTTCACCAGCTCCTCTAGCATGAGGACTCGCTCGGAAAGTTGGGGTTCTGAGTTCTCTGCCTGCTTGCGCTGGGTTTTGGGTTCGATCTCCATTCACGTCGGATTTTTCACGTCTGTTAATACCTTGGATTTAGCAAGGCGACCACCCGAATGTATCCAGTTATCCCCGAATCTCTTTTTCTTCAACGTCACATTCGAGAACGATCAATTTTCTTTCTAGACTGCGTAATATGAGAACAAATGAAGTTTTAATATTAAGAGAGTAGCTTTAAATCACAGGTTAAAGGAATTATTATCACTTTGCGCTAATTTTCGTCCTACAAGACTACTCTAACAATTGACCATACATCAACGGACTCTAGCAACCATGCTTAGACCAGGATTTGAATCTGGGCCATCGTAAATGCTACCTTTACTCGCTAATCCTACGCCTTTCAGAAAAACGGAAGAAGCAATACTCTTCGCAATGCATTATAATACCTCAAAGAGTCATTTGGAAATTAGATTAAGGATTCTTTGTAATTTGCGTAGAGAAGTATGCAAATCGGCCAAAATTCATCGATTTTACTGGCACTCCGAAACATTCATCCTGCCTGTTCCCCCTCTCAGCGCATAAAAACACAGAAAAACTCCCTCAGATGAGCAGAAAGCGACTGTTTTTCCAAGCGTAAATTAATAAAAATCCGGAAAGAATTTCCACGGGGCTCGGAACAAAGAACACAGCGGAGTTTTGTAAATACATTGGACCGTGGAAAAGTGAGTCGAGGTAGGTGTGATGGGGGAGAGGTGAAGAAACGTGAGGAGGAAGGGGGATTCTTCCCAAGTGGGAGTGTCTCACATACACCTAATATCGCTTTTTATCGTTTTCCACACCTCCCACTCCGTGCATGCTTCCTCTCTTTCAGAGTCGCCGCCCTCCCCACCCCTTCACTAATAGCCTTCCCCAACACCCTTTCCCTTCCATCTCCGGAGAAAAATAATTCCTGGTGAAGTCTGGAGGCGCGCCGCAAACCAATTTATCACGCCTGTGAGGGAGGCCTTTAATTAGAAGGAGCCGACGCTATTCCGCGGAAGAGTCCAGGGCGAGTGAGTGCCCCCCCACTTTTTTCCTAATATCTCATAAGCTGCCCCTCCTGTTTTCCACCGCTGACCGCCGCCTCGCTCCATACACTCGGCCTTTTCTCTTACCGCCACCTTCGCCTCGCCAGCAAATTTCTCTATTTCATTGCGTCTATATCCTCGCCTCCTCGGATTAGGCCCCGGAATACAGCAATGTCGACGCCGAGCTTTTAATAATCGTCTGGTACCAAGGTCGTGACAGATGGCTCTGCCTTCCTACGTGAATTTCCCTCGCCGATCTGCCTTTCTCACGAGTTTTTCGAAGGATTTTTTCCCTCGTGTATGCCTCGCTTGATTCTGCCACCGCGAGATCGAGCCTCCGTCGCGTGTGTGCGCTAGTTTACGTTTTGTTTTCCACCTCCAGAAGCCCTTGTGACGCCGTTCCATCGATACGGGATTATGTAGTCTAATATGTCAGCGATTTGGATTCAAAGAACTGAGGGCCGATTGCGATTTCGAACACCAAGAGTACCCATGAGGGAAGGAATGTAGTACGAGCTTTCAGAAAAATTTAAAAGACGAAACGAAACGAGATATCCTTTTGTTTTACCTATTTTTCGTCTGATGTACTCATGATGAGAAGTTATAGGCTAACTTTCTGTTTGATAATAAATCTTTTCAAGCAATCATCAAAGGTACTGAGATTAAGGAGTGCTATTGTTCATACATTTACTCAGCCCTTTTTGATATTTTTTTAAAACACCCGCTTATCCACTAGCTCCTACTTCGTGAGTCGCTGCTCCATGTTCAATGGATTTCGTTCGGGTATTTATCATGAAGAAGAGAGTTTTGAGTGCGGATTGATAACTTGAAGTAATTTTATTGTAATTTAAGTCTAGAGATCATAAATTTTAATGCCTAAATCGCGTCTCTTAACCAATGATTTCCGTTGTTCTCAGACATTCTACTGATTCAAACAGTTATATTTATCAGCATTTCATTAAATCTTGAATCTTATATTCCCCAGATTTTAACTATTTTCCTTTTATTCCCAAAATCTGAAGATGTTTATCTGGAAGAAGTTTATCTATCTTATAGAAGTTAAATTCGTAGTTATATGCGAGGGTAATCATGTCTTAAGAAATTCTCTGGTTTTTTTTTATCTCTATTTGAGGCCAATATTGATATTGCTCTGTCTGATATGATATCGTTATCTGATGTAATATTGTTATTGCACTGTCTCTAAAATATTCATCCTTTTTGCCACTAGCTACCAAGAGGGAGAAATGGGGCTCACTAGGAAATATGAGGAATAATATTCCATTGACCATAATATGATCGCATAGGATTCTACTTTGGTTTTTTTAATAGAAACTTTGAAGAAATTTGAATTTATTAGCAATTAATTCTTTTCTAATTCACAGTTGCTTTCACTTAATAATATTTCCGTTTTTTAGAGTTCAAGCTTTGTGAAATGGTAATAATTTTTTGATAAACAGATATAGAGAACCAAAATAAGAGACAACATGCGAAATTTTGAAGATATATTTCAAGTGTAATATATATAATGAAGTAAAAGTTATTGCAGATTTATTTCAGTGAGATATTATGTAATAAATTGTAGGTTATGCCTATGTCCCTAAATCCATAGATTTCTGTTGCTAAATCATTCATTTATAGTAGTAAGATAAGAATACCTTCAAATTATTTTCTTTTATTTTACCGGATCTTTAAAATATAAATGAGCAACCGACTATAGTAGTATTTTCATAGAGATTTAAGGTAAATCTGGAGATATTTTCTTATGTAAGGTCATCTAATTAAGCGGAAAATTTTATGGCATGATTCTGAGATATAGAAAAAAGTATACTTACTATCAGTTCATCGATTGTGGGCATTATTCAGGTGAGCAAAGAGGATCGCCTATAATAGTACACGACCATCAGGCTTCCTTGCTGGAAACTAAACAGCAATTTATTCAAATATTCTATAGCCTTTGATATTTCTTTCAGGTTGAAATAGTCCTACATTTCTAACCATAGTTAGAAATTAGTCAGTCTCGATTTTACCCTTTTCCTCATACTTCATCGAACTGTAGATATCCCGCAACTTTTCATCGAAATTCTGATTTCTTTTTATCTCTGTCACTGTTACAGCATCACACTATAATGTGGTTACTTATTCTATTGCTAGCGATTCTGAAAAATATGTTAAATCAAAAAGTCACAGCATTCAGTTTCTTTAGTCTGAACTCTATCTGCATTCGTTGACAGAGAATAATCATTAGAAAACTTCATCGCTCGTTTTAGTGGATGGTTTCGGATTGAAACAAAAATAATTCTCAGCATTATGATAATCATCGTAGAAGAACTTCTTCTTTTACCACGGATTTCTAACTAAGCAGTGAAATTCGTGAAACTGCGACACTTTAAAAAAGCGAACTTAACTTTTGTCGGGAAAGATAAGAAAACGCTTGCCTTGAACTAAAATGAATGATGTTATAATCTGGTCAAACTTCCGATTAGACGGAAAACCCAGTGGATACTGCTAGCTATAAAAGCATTATGTAAGGTTTTATAATAAAAAATCGCGGCGAGATTTGAGTCTGTTGATGTGCCCCCTTTCGTGATTGATGCAGGAATTAATCGATTTTTCTGTAATTGAAAGACATTCAATACCGATATAAATTGAGGCGGCATCGAGATTGATTAACAAAAATCGATCGGATATTAAGATTGGGGCGGAAAGATATTTAAATTATGTGCAGAAGGAGATGAAAGAGGAGAAAGGGTTGAAGATGCTGAAATAAAGGAAAGCGAAGAAGCAAAGGAAAAGGATAACATGGATCGTAGGCGATAAAATGAGGAGATTAATTGACATAGAAAAAGAAGAGGAGCTGTAAATCACAGAGAGGAAGAAGATCAAAAGATAGAAGTTGAAATAAATGAACAGAAAAAGAAAAGGAGATAAGATGAGTAGGAGAATAGAAGCAAAGGGACAGATAAATAGAACAAAAATCGATTAGTTATGGCTTCATTGTGATTCTTTAATGTCTGCGTTGCTTACTTCATGTTTTTAAAATAATTAGCGGTTCCGAATAGAATGTTTTAATCAGAGGAAAAACAAAATCCACTGTTTTGGCATCAACTTTGTGATAACTTTCCATGATGAGAGAGAAATAAAATTTAACATTTCTGATCAAAAATAGTTTTATCATAATTTAGTCAGATATAACTGCCGTTGGAAGTTACTTACAAGTTTGAGCTAAAACTAAATGACAACAACGGCTGATATTTATATTTATAAATATATAAATATTACAGCTTCGGCAAAACGACAATAGCCATCGGAAACGCTCAACATTGACTCGAACTTAATATTAGTAAGGTCAAATTGAGATGAAGTATTGTCACCGGTGACAGATGATATGAATGATATCTTAAATGATAATTTGATTAATTATTGTTGAGTCAAGATTTGTCTGATTAACATAATGACATTAATCATTTTTTGAGAAGTTTGTAATTGTGGAGCGAAATCGTTTACGTGTGCATGGTATGCAGAATGAAAGGTGAATCACTTTTTGTAAAAACTATCATTTAATTCATAGGAAAGGAAAGTGAAATATCGATTAAAAGAGTTGAAGTATATTAAGAGATATTTATGATCCCATAGAGAAACAAGTCTTTCGAGTTTAGTTCGACGTGACGGACGGTTTAAAGCTTCTTACAAAATTCAGTACTTTGTGAAACATGGAAATATGATATTTTTACAAGGTGAGGCAATTTGAGAAAAAAAGTAGAGGTGGAAATGAAGATTTCCGATTGAGATTTTGAGGTAGGAGTCATCAATGAAGAACTTATGTTCATGGGTCAGAAAAAGACATGAAAACAAATTTCATTGAACTTATCAAAAAAGTGTGTATAGGAGAGGAGTATTCAGAAATCGGGTGTGCGTTCAAGTCGCTGACAGCAACTAATAGTGGGGCAGGACGCTGTTGTAGTTTGTCTGATTTAAACAGATATTTTCTATCCCGAATGGGAGACAGGATTAGTGACGAAGAAAAGCCATCCGAAGGAAGGAATCGAATGAGGCAAAGGAGAATGTGCGAATGATGACGAAAGTGAAGAAAGAATGGAGGTGGCTGACCTTTCGCTATCTGGCATCGCAAACTCTCCAATGAATTAATCCTTTTTAATCTCAGGCATCTCTCAGTTACGTCCTCTCCGTAACGAATATTATCTCTCCTTTTCACTTTCGTTCACACCTCTCTTTCCGTCTATCCTCGCTGCAATCGCCTCACGCTTCCTTTATAAATCTTCCATCTCTTGTTTTCATCTTTAATGACCCCAGTATCTTTATAGCTGCTTAATTGATGCCTCTGCGTCCTTCTTCATACGTCCTGCTCACGTGATATACCTCATGCGAATATGCAAGATGGCGACCACCTGCAGAAATTTTGTACCAAGCTTTTCAGTCTGTTTTCACAGGGTGTAAGACGAATTATAAAACGAACTCACAGATTAATAATATGTGAGGGTTCGGTTGTTTTTCGATGAAAATTAAAATCAAGGGACCGTTATGGAAGTAAACTTGTTACCTCTATCTTGGTGAATAAAAACCAGTCTTCATAAAAGATTATTAATTGCATGTCTGTTAATCGGGGAATAATTTGAACGTCATTGGGTTAAAAATTACGATTTATATACTTATAAAATTAAATTTAAAATATTTATTTAGCTTTATGAGATTTAAATATACTTATACAATCACTCCCCAAATTACGAACTGGTTATTTTCTGATCACCTGTTCATATCTTGAATCAGTCGTAAGTCAGATCAGATATATGTTTTCTACCCACAGATGGAGGTTGATTTTGGACATCAATCCGAAGGCGTCAATATTCATTATTGATATTTTTTGCTATCAAATTTTAAGATTAGATTATAACATTTCACTTTAATATTCTTAGTGACTATATCGACTTATCTCATCGTCTTTCTGAAAAATGATCAGTCGAGCAAAAAGCCTTGAGAATTATGCTTATCTCAATAATGAGTTTTGCAGCGCTTGCAATTAAGTTATTCGGAATTCAGAAGGAAGATCATCTTCAAAAATTTACCAAGGAAAGAGATTAAATAAAAATTTCAAAGCTTAATTTGGAATGTTTCCTCTATCTGATCAGCATCGTTTTGTTGGCTGCACATATCTCACTGTACTATCGCTATTTAACTGCCCTACTTTCTGACAGAAAGAAAATGTTCAAAAGTATCCCTAAGAACTGTACGATCATAAAGACAATTTTTAAAGAAATGCAAAATAAGAGAAAAATTATGTGGCGAAAACTCGCTAGGAAATAGCACGCAAGAAAGGATTCTTTCAGCGAAGGAATCTACATCTACATACGTATTCTGCAAATAAAAAAGGAATTTGCATTCTCCTTTTTTTTCTTTTCTGTCAGATTTGAACTCAAATATTAATTACTAAATATGTGGCTCAGTGTGCCGAAGTAGTATATTTAGCCGATAGTGCTTAAGTGTGCCCGGTAAAGAATTAAGGTGACAAACACTAATACAATACTTTTATAGCCACCTTAATCCAGCAAAATAGTCTCTCACCTCTTGAAGCATTCGAATTATTTGAATATCTTAACGTATTCTTTTCTATAAAGAATTTTTATAGAGGATTTAGGAAAGGCGTTATTTCTGGGCTTATTTTATAGGAAAAGAAGGGAAATTTTTATCGGAAAGTTGTACGTGTAATTATCGTCTTTTTTGAAGCTTGTTACGTATAATCAGATAAAATATCGTACATAGGAAAACAAATTTTATTGCGAAGTAAGTCTGTAGGAATATCTTTATCATACATTTACTTAGTATGGTGTATGAGAGAGAGAGAAAAGATTGACAAATTTCTCAGCATGTTGGAACTACTGAAGCGCAGGCCGTATAGAATGCTGGAAAAGACTTGCTTGGCCTGGAAATCTCAGGTTCCTCCCTTTTTGTCTAATCGAAAAAAGAAACGAAAGTTATTTTAAAGTAAATTGGGTATGACGTTTGCCAGATCTTAGGACATGAGCAGTACTAGTATTTCGTCTTCTGACAATTGAAGCTCACCTGAGTAAACAAAAGATACATTTCTTACTCTTAATACCAAAGGAAAACGGTAGCTGCTATCAACTATTATTATTAATCACTTACTCAGTCTTTCATATGGTTTGACTAGCATCAAATATTGCATTGTTTTCGACTGCACTATATTCGCGAAGTGTCAGAATACTGAGCTTTAGAGCCACATGCATGGGGATAATAACTAGTTATTTTTTAATGTTGGCATTTTTGCCTCCTTTTATTGATAAAAATCACATTATTATAATGATCCGTAAACAGAAAAGGCAGGCTTCATACATTTTTTCGAGAAGTTAATTCATAGCAACTTCTTGATCTACCTTCCTTGCTCATATCACAACTACTAACACATTCGAGAAATAAAAATCTTTTTTCAAATAAATAAGGCAGGTGCATCTTATAAAAACAGAGTATTCGGGGAGCTTTTAAAATAAAAGAAGGAATTCAGACAATCGGAACATAATCGCAATCGCGATTTTTTTGCTGTAAGCAAATAATGTATTATACTGCGCTAAGTAGTAATGAAAGCCATAAGATTTAATGTTATAACTAGATGATAATTCTTTGGCTAGTTACTTTTTCTTAGAAAATTTAAATTTGAGCAGATTCCTCTAATGCTGCTACAGGAATGCCTTTGGAGCTATAACGATGTTCTGGAACAGAGAGACTGACGAAGTCAAGGATAAGTCGAAGAGAGTTCTGTTTGGCAAGGAGACGGTGGATAAGAGAGTTCATCTATCGATTAATAAATCACAAGGATAGAAAAATCTGGTCGCACTTCCAATGGAGGATGAGAAAACTTATTCAGCTGAGCGGAAGGTAAGAGAACTGCTTCTTTATATTACGTAAGTTCACTAATATATGATATTGGGACCATGCTATATTTTGTGGTCTTAGTATCTTAACGTTTCCGATGGTGAATATGGTCCATTGAAGAACCAAAATAGGACAACGACAGAAACTAGATCTTCTCTTTGTGGAAATCTGGTTGGATATATGAAAAAATAATAATACAGTTCTTCATGTGCAAATCTTTCTTACAATCACAGTTGCTAACTGCCAATACAATTGAAGTGGATTTTCATAGGTAGTCTTAGGAATGAATGGAGCCTATAATTTATATTTATTTTATTTCAATCGCGAAATTAGAAATGACGTTAAAATTCCTATTACTGTTATGAAGATACCGGTTCTGTAATCACCTCTTCAATGCCAGTTTTCTTTGAAAATATTGGTATATAACCTTAATTTATATCTTAATGTTAAGCAATGGTGCATCATATGATATCTACTGATTCTTGTTTCTCAAAAAATTTAAATCAAATTTAAAACTCTAAAGAGAATGAAATATATGCACAGTATACTACCACAAAAATTGTGATTTAATGAGATTTAATTTTCTCTGTAATTCTTTCAGGAGTTTCTTAACCTTCATCGGGCATTCAAAGTTCACCCGAAATAAGCAATCATTACTTCGTACAAGTCATTGCATAAATCAGAAACAGGAAATTAGGAATTAGTTTATCTTCAAACAGTTATAGTAAAATAGAAAAGAAAAAATCCACTTCGTGCTTTCGTAAATCAAATTAGGAGAGCATTTAGGGGCAAAACTTATGAAAAGGAAAAGTTGGCATGAGTGCATTAATCTAAATCGAAATCTAAATCATAAACAGGAGTGCATAAATCTAAAGGATTGCAGAAGAGCAAAATCGGGTTCATATGGAAAAATGTACATTTGCAACTCGTAATCCTAAGATACGATGTACTGAAATTCTTAACTTCGTGTTGAGGCATTAAAAAGTTTTGAATGTTTTTGTCTATCGTCCACGTCTCCCGGCGACCATTTTTTCCTCGACGCCATTTCTCGTCTCCTTTCCTTGATCGGCGCCTTGATTTCGCTGAGTAGAAAATGTTGCTTGCTCCCGTCTGTCTTCAGCCATATCTTATCTGAGTTATTATCGGAAATTATAAACGAATATTTCATTTTAAAAGACCTTCCTCGATTATTTTTGATTTCCAACATGTGAAAGGATATCTTTTCAACATAACAAGACCAATTTCTATGGTATAAGCTGATAGTCTTTATTTCGATGGTCATTCTCACAGATTTTGAAAAAATTCTCCGATGGATACAGATATAATAAGAATTCCAGTATATTCCTGCAAAAGTTGCAGTTTGCATTTATAAATTACTTATTTCGTTAATTTGGACATTCTTGAGGCATTATTGTGGTATTTTTGTAATGGCACAACATTTCCTAAACTTTGCATATCGTTTTATTAAGGTTTTAAATTAAAGGCAAAATTATCCGATGTATTTTCCCCCTAACTTTACCGTTTGATATGAAAGGAAATTACATTGATATACTATGGTAAAATTACGTGTACTATTTTATTCAATGAAATTAATCTAAATGGCAATAAGTGTGATCATGTGGAATTAGTAAGGTGTAAAATTTGATCTGCAAACTATATGCAATTACGAGATTTTTATGACTCTTTGATGCTGAAGGAAACAAAAAGAAGTGAAGTCTTTGATGAGCCCCTCTACAGTCTAAGAATCAGAGCTTATTTAAAATTATTCTTGGAGCTAATTTAACTATGTCTGCAAATGAATTGGGTCGTTTTCGGATGGAGGGACAATCAGAACTATCATCGCCTCTAAGTTATAGTTTGCTATGTGCGAATTGTATACTTGGCTTGTGAATTGAAAATGAAAAATATTATCAATGAATTTTCGTAACCCTATGAGTATATATAGTAAATTATCATCTAAGCCACCAATTTTTCATGCCTTTCTAGACATGATACTGCTGTTTCGTGCTTATTAGCACAATCATTATTTACATTTTGCATACGTAATATTTACTGAAATTCTGTCGATATTTCTCGGGAAAAGGAAGAAATTATTACTGAGAAATACAAAACATAAACAACATACAACAAATGTTACAAAAGTAACATTTACTTGTTAGAAAGTAATATTTTGTCCTTTCGAATAAATCTCAATTTTTCTTTCTGGTAGGAAAGTAAAGATTTTACGGAAACTAATTTTATGCTGTATCTCTGCCATGTTTGCCTCCGGGAATCTTAGTGTTTGTTATTTTATATTGGAATATTATTAGATATTATTCAAATATTTTCATATTTTACTTCAACATTATTGAATATCATTTCACGTGGCATAAAAATACTGCGTTGCTAATGTAACTTTTGAAAGATGGAATTGAAAGGCATAAAGTCTGATCGAATTCTATACGGAACACAAAATGCTGGCACAAAATGCTTTCATAAATATTTTTGCTAAATAAAAAGAAAAACTCCGTTTATATATTGGCAGCGGCGTTTTACATGGTAATAACTGGTAATGATGGAATGTGAACTAAAGTAAGGTAACATAACCAATACGAACATAGTATTTTAAGTTGGTTTGGATATGCGTAAATAATGAATGGGAGCAGAAGCCTAAAAAAATTAAAAATTAGTGTCTGTATGAAGCAATGGATTTACTTAAGGATAGGAAAATATGTAGAATCATGTATTGTCGATAACGAGAATTGGGAGCTTACTCTGAAAAGGGCATGGATGATATACCTCTGATTATGCATGTATTTAAATGGCATCATAATAATGTGAATTAGCATTTCTGCAGACCACGAAGCTTTCTCATTCATTCCAGTCCACCTTGCTAGAGATCAAAGGACGGGATCTTCGAACCTCTCGACAATTCGGAAGCCGAATAAATTATCCGGATTATTCTTATCAATTTCTGTTCAAATCCTTTTGATGCCTATTTTTAGAGTTTTGAGGCATAAGTTTCCATGGCTACTGATGGTTTCATTTCATCACGGCGATTGCTGCACTTCAGAGGCATGCTTCTAAAATCGACGATTGCCTGTATAGGGTCACCATTTCGCGTTATTCACCCATCGCCGTCATTCCATTCGGCGCCTTACTTCCCAAGGGACTCATTGGATCCATTATCGCGCTATTTTCGCGAGCTGTGGGGAGGGTTTAAAATAGGAACTTACACCTGAAGCTTGTTCCCCATCAATTGCACCAGTCAATTGCCACTCTCCCGAACATACATGTCCCCCTCCGTGCCTCGCCCCGCCTGTCCGCTGCCATTGGCTCCTTCCCTATCATCGATCACATAGCCATTAGTGAGGCCACCCCTGCGACCACCTCTCCCAGCGCCCTCAGGATGACAATTTATCGTTTACGCTTATTGATTCTCATCGCCTGTTTATCACCGAAAAATCACGTAAAGTTCGCCTTCGTCATAAAATATGCGGAGGAAATTTTATTCGACGGGAGCGCATTCAGCGTCAAATTGAATGAAGTATTTTAACCGCCGGCGTTTTTAGAGGCCAAATCTGTATTGGAGGAGGCATTACTCAATATCCACCGAAACAATTTTGGGGTAAAAGATTACGATAGAGCGGTCTTTCATTGCCGGAAGTTGGCAAGATAATTTGAGGAATTTTATGAGTCAGGTGTTTCCCGAACGCGAAGAAAAATTTGATGCTTATTCATTTTAAAGGGTGATATGGAAGAAAAATTCTCTAAATACGACAGGCACAGCGAATGATGTGGTTGAACTTGACGCGGAGAAAATGAGAAATTATGGCGA
The DNA here is from genome assembly GCA_036926295.1 of Pachydiplax longipennis. NCBI lineage: Eukaryota > Metazoa > Arthropoda > Insecta > Odonata > Libellulidae > Pachydiplax > Pachydiplax longipennis. The sequence goes on from JAVFKF010000012.1 coordinate 74,028,465, forward strand.
TTTTTCGGCGCTTCAATTTAATTTTTGGAAAAGAAAATCTTTTTGCTTTCTAAATGATAATTTATTTATGATACTACGATTCGAGATAGAAATGTAATTCATACGAAAACTAACAAGGTATGCTTTCCTTTAACATTCAACAAGGTATCTTTTTGAACACTGAGTTAAAATGGAAATGTGCAAATACGACAAAATAATTGTATGATATGTTTTTTCATAGAATAATAGGTTCATGTGTCAGTAGCACACTTAAGACGAAGATGGTCCTGGGAGGGTACAATGCTCCCAACCGATGGAAGGAACCCTTTCACTTACTCCTTATGTTTTAGGAGAGCCTTAGCACTTCATATTCAGTGACAGATAATATCAGAATCATTAAAATTCCGATAGAATTAATTTAAAGTTCCTTCAACCGTTGAAAGGATTTGGGAGATGAATTTCTCATCGTTGGTAGATAAAAACATTCTTGAGATGGCTATGATTAAAAATCGGAATTTATCTAATGCTATGGAGAATCTTGTTAATTCTTCTAATTCCCGATAACTATTGTCACAAAAACTATTTCGTTGGTACAATCTTTGGGAAATCATTGATGTCACCTCGCACCCTATGTATGATAACGGCATGTGTCATCGAAAAGTACGAGAAAGGATGCTACAATTCGTAGTATATATTGTTGGAGTTTTCTCTCTTATTCCTAGCCTACATCTCTGTAGCTTCCTTAGAAGACCCTTCTTATTCTGAGCAGCTTTGCATGTTGTTGATGATTGAATTTTAAAGCTTCTGAAGTACGAGTCAATAAACTCATCTGTTAGAATGAATCTCTCTGATGTCTTATGAGTTGCTGAATATATTTAATACATAACCTTTCGGAGATCCATCATAAAAAAAGAACATTTAGTGATCTCTGCTGAAATGATGGATATATTATAACTGGAAGTTTTCCTCTCTTCATGTTTCAAACATACTTTCTCTATTACCTTCATCACTTAAAATCATTTATTTTTATATTTTGCATATAGATCGATCTGGAGCTTCCGGGATCGGCTTAAGTTTTCCCTTTTGTACGTTTTATACGTTTTTCGAAGTATTTTTCATCCACCTTATAAATAAGCGCTTCTAAAACACGCTGAAGAGAAACCTCAATGTTATCTTACTAGCGCAGGAAATAACGACAAAAATACTGCCGTCAAACTTACGAAGAGATTGATATTAAAGATTTAAATGGAAGATGAGTCGATTTAAAGGGGTCGTGGGCGGTCATGACTATGGCCACTGCATTTATTCCACAGCATCCGAACAATTAAACACTATCTTACTTTGAGGGATACCATACGTTATAGGACAAGTATGTTTATTTATAGCAGCATACTTATCTTACGATAAAAGGTAACTTGACGTGATATTAATCTTCTCACTATTTAGTAATTATTTTGCTACCAAGAATCTGGGGTAAGGGTTATTTTCCATTTTGTTTAAGGATGTGAATGCCTGCAGAAAAAACGACAAATTGGAGCAGATCATCGCGCATTGGGCGTTTCAGCATAGGATTTTCCTTTATTGAAAATCATTTACATAAAAGAATGTCTTTTCTATGTCATAGTTATGTTATATAGAAAATAAATGGAGAGCAAAACTATCAATTTCAAAATGAGCTACCAAGATTTAGGTAAGCGGCATAGCCAGACAACATCAGAACGTAGTAACTGTTTTCATGTTTATTATGGAGAAAACCTTTGAGGACGTATCCAGACATGAAAAAGTATTTAGTTGATATTTCTCACTGAGGAAAACAGGATGTTGTGTTGGCGTGGGATGTGGTGAAGATTGTGAACAGATAAACTTCAGTTTACTTCAACAATTCAAGGAACATAGGTTAAATTGTTTTAGCATAAACATACTGTATATCATAAGGTCGTTTCGCGGAGTTCTAAGGGTTTCCCAGAAAGTGGAAAGCCTGTGTTCGATTACAAGTCATGTCGATATGTTTTTACTTTTGTTTGACATTTATTAAACCTTCTATTTTATCCTTTATGCGGACGCCTCTACGTGCAAAGTTTACTGCCTTTTCCATATCCCTTTTCTAAGTATTCATCTCCTGATTCAAAAGATGGGAAGGGATTCGTGAGAAAAATTTTAACAGTTATTTCTGAGTGAGAATAAGCATTTTTCCATATCTCAGAATCCTTTAATGAGAGGCTGTTTCCATTACCGTGGAAACAAGCGGAACATTGTTGAAACTTAAGAGAGGAAAAACTTAAATTAAGGAATCTGTTTCTCATCGCAAGAAGCAATCTCTTCTTTGATTTTGCTATTACCTTTTTAAACATAGCCTATGCATCCTTGCGTTGGATTTTCCCCGACACTTTGGATTGGTAAAGCATTTCCTTTACTTTAATTACATCGCTCAGCGATCTTCTACTACGAATGAATGCAAATGAGGTACTTCTCTATATAAATGCTCTAGTGTATCGATGCCGTAAAGAATTAGAAGTAACTAACACATCTTAATTTGAAAGGAATCTCACGCTGTTAAAGGCAAAATCCCTGAAGCGCTAAACCTCGCCAATTTTTCGAGACATTTATTAGTAGGGACGGCGCCGTACGTCGGAAAAACATTTTTTGACGAACGATAAAAAGATTTGACAGCCATCGCGAACCATTCCTCGGTGGTCCTCCCAACCGCAAGTCGAATCAAGCCTCCTCTCCATTGTTAGCTTGTCTACCCGGAATTATAAATGCCGTCCAAGTTTCCTCTCCACGGAGTGGCAAACGTCGCTAAGAGATAGCCATTACGGCTGGAAGCGACCTAATAATGACATACAACCCTTAGTTCGAGCTACGATTCGGCGAAGATGAATCCATTTTTTATGGCGGAGGAAATCTTGCCACTCGGCAGCGATTAACCGAAATAAACCCATAAAAACATGCGAGGGTTCGGGGGATGACGTCACAATGCCGCAGATCATTTCCCGGGAAAGCTTCGCTCCCTCCTCGAGAGATGGGGGCGGGGCGCGAGGAAAAGGGCGGGTCCCTTGACGTCTCCGCCCTCTGCATCCGCTCCTGCCATCTGCCGGTCAGGGATCCAAGTGTCCTCCCCTCCCTCGGACGGACCGCAAAGATGGAGTTCCTCCCCCTTCCACCGCCCCCCTTAGCCCGCCCCCACGCCCCCCTTTCGTCCCACCCGCCCCCTCGGAACTTCATCGCCTTCTCGGCCAGTCCGTGAGTGGTAGCCATCGGAGTGAACGTGCGACTATCGTTTTGCTCTCTCTCCCAAGCAAAATACCTTTTTCCCCGTTGTCGTCGAACCGCCATGTTAGCGATACCTGCAAAAGTGATCCGAAAAGCCCTCTGAGGGTCCTCCGAGGCCCCCGGAGAAAGAGAGCCCTGCGAGGATGAGACCGGTAGTCATGGTGTCGGCCGGAAAGACACCAAACACTAGGGCCACGGACTTCTCCATAGCGGCGATCATGGGCCGGGGGGCGGAGGAGAGGAGGAAGGAGGCGTCTTCGCCGCCAGCAACCGACGGTGAGTGTCGTGGCCGGGTTACGATCCCGGCACGCGCCGAGCTGGGATAAGAGTGCGTTGGGTCTCCGGTCGGTCGGTGAGCGGTCGCCCGGTAAACGTGAGGCTTGAAGCCGAGGTGCATGCAGGCGAGAGGTTCGGTGCTTCATGCTTTGAAGTGATGCCGCCCGTTGTGTTATGGTTTCCATCGCCCGCGCGTTGAAATCTTCCGAGGAGGTTCGCTGTGTGAGGGACGGGTCGCGGTGTGCCCGAGTTGCCGGGAGGCGATCACACCTCTCCGCGTGAATATGTTCCGGTAGATGTCGAAGATGGTGACCGTAGAGAGTTCGATCCCCCTTTCCACATCCGATGCTGTGGTATGGGAGGTGTATATAACATCGGCACCTCAGTTTATCGTCTCTATAAGTTCTCTTTCGATGTTTCGTCATATCTCGTTGTTAGCAAGATCATCATATCGGAGATCGGGGCGAGACTCTGGATATTCGTGTTTGATATTTCCTCTTTAATGATTCTGCTCGAGGAATTTCCCTTAATTCACATTCTTATTAAAGTGTAGTTTTACTCCGAATAACTTGTCTCTTGTATTTGTTGTTTGTCGCATTGATATAAACGAATTATACTCAGAGCTCGTGTAAGGTCGACTAGGAAGAAAACGCCAGATCAGCTCAGTGTTAATATTTATTTTTTGATGTTTCATATTCTTTCTTGATGCTTCATTTCTAGAGGTATCATGATGATTTTATTCAGGTCTTTTACTTAGTGCTGTCGAAAAACAGAGACTGAATATCATTTTCTAAAGACTTCCGCAATCGCTGTAGAATCTTTCAGATTATTTATACAATTCTGTCTTGAGAATAAAGTTTCAGTCGATAAATAAAAGTTACTACTTTTGAATAAAATGTTTTGATAGATTATTATCGACTAATTACCACATTGGAATCGCGTAAATACCTTAGTTGTTTTTGATCTCTCTTAGTATTTGGTCCGTCCTCAATCGTCATTCCACGGCTAGAAAATTGTTAATGGAGAATCGAAAGCACCACTGGATGTAGTACATCCGATGAAGCGATTAAATGAATGGAAGAGTGAAGAAGTTTCTTTTTCATTGTACTTTGTTTTATAAAGACAACAATTTAAGGTTAGAGCCTCGGTCGTTAGGAATATGTATGAAGTACTCTCCGGCGTATCCTAAACTAGAGGTTTGATTTTACGAGTTGAGTCCAAATTTCCATGCCAAATGTTTCCCTTTTTCCCCCGAGAGGGTTTCCTGATTGAGAGCTATGGATCTTCTGTTCCCCTCCATTGGTTTTCTTTCCCCATCTATTTTCCGAACCATCCTTGGCCATAGGGATTCAAGCTTGATACGAACTTCTTCTTGAGAGGTTAAGTGCGTGTCTTATATTACACCTTAAAAAGAGTCTGAGAACCGAGCGGATAAATGAAACGTGATATTAGAGCAAATTAATTAAACGTATATTATGTTCAGTCTTCTCATATCAATACGTGTTTCGAAATTGGTTCTATTATTTAACCAATAAAATTAATTTTTATTTATAGTTCAGTAATGTTATTCTGTCCCGCAAAGCATTTAATGGGTATTCATATTCATTGGATGGATTTAGCATTGACTTTTTCCGGTATCCTTAGTTAATCATCTTTTTAAAGTATTAAATCTATTAAAAATGCGGGAATTGAGGTTTAGAATCTGAAATTCAGTTGTTATAATTTTATGGAATGCAAAACGGTCGCTTTTATCTCTTTGTCACTTCTTTTTATTTAAATTCCAGCAATTTTCATATCTTTTGTTCAGGGTAATAAATCAAGAAGTTACGCTTGTTGTTTACCGCTCACTGATTTCGGAATGACACCGCCACGTAAACAAAATCTAAAAGCTCACTCTTGTTCTTTAATTAAACCAATGGCACAACTACAAAAGTTTTTCCTGTAGCGATTGGCTTCTAAATTTAGTCTCATCCAATTCCATTCATCAGTCATGGTTTTCAGACCTAACTAAATTTAGCTTCAAGGAATGGAGTATTAGTGTAACGCGAGGTAATTTTGGTTCTCATGGAGAGAAAGATTTCAGCCATCATCTGCTAAAATTTTTGATGCTGAAGCTTAGATTCTAGATTGAAGATCGCTATGCGTTAAGTATCTCTTAGATGCTGCTTAGGTGTGAAACCGATAATTAGTTTTCAAAAATTGTTCGCAACAACTGTCCGTCTATCGCGAATAGTTGTGTTTATCACCTTATCTCCTAGGTTGATGAGATATTTCTTAAGTTATCTGCATTGCATTTTGTATTGCAACAACATCCTCATGTTTTGCGCTATGAATGGATGAAACGCTATATTACTAACATTGATGCGGCCGTATAATTATAAAGCATCTAATGAAGTTTGGCGATTGTGTTCAAATTACATTGTAGCATTGTGTGTTCCTACGTTCCTATCGAAACATTCGTAATATCTCACCAAATAGGTAGCTTATCATACTAGTACATATGAGAAGCTATACATCATTCTCAAGCTTCCTCCGAATGTCAGCGCCCATTCTCTTACAATCGGATCGCCGACATGAATTTCTATTTTAAACTCGCTGCATTACGCTCTTTGCATCCGGATCTCATTCTGCTCTAGTCTACCTCGCATCCACTCGAGGCCCCTCTTCTCTTATCACGTTATTCTCCTTACTCTTATCTGAAAACAGATCTTCTTAATTAATACCACCCTCCAACGAAGTGGTTTTCAGAGCGTTGAATTTTCCATCACATCCCGAAATCCGTTCCTCGGAGTATTTTTAACTACCGTCTTCTTTTTTGCCTTTTGATTCACCTCTGTCCTTTCCCCAAGCTCTCCATCCCCGATTCTTTGCTAAGGTCACCGACGGTTTGGTCGCCTCATATCCGTCTTTTTTTGCGATTCCGAGTATTAAATGTAGCTTTTTTGAAAAGTATTCGATAGCTCAGTGTTGATAATTTCACTTTCTTCGGATAAATTCCACATAAGCAATAAGTTCAATCCCGTAAAAATCCAATTTCTTCCTCTATAAATTAAGTAGCAAGACCATAGGATCACCACTTCGAATCAATTCATTTATTTAGCCGTAATGAAGACGCAGAAGTTCTCCGTATTGCTAGGATAGCTAGCCGCTCTATGCCCCGATGCGTTCTCCAAGGATCCAAGAAAAATGCTACCGGATTTTCATAATTCGTTCTTCTAGGATTTTAGTAATACCATGTTCTTATATCTATTATTTCTAACACTCATGAAATATGGAATATGCTGTGAAGAATCAATAATAAGAATTTTCAACTCAAAGAAAGATCTTGTGAGTTACTGCTCCGATATTCAGTAAGTTAAAATTGCTATTTGGGGAGTAGTGAGGCTCAAAAATACGATCTTAGAAATACTCGTATAGATAGAGCATAGATTACGAAATGCCAATTTTATGCCAGCAATCAGTATTTCTTATTTGCTTTTTTCTTTGGTAATTTTAAATGTCACTCATAAATATAAGGTTAGTTTTGAAATAAAAATTTAATATCAATTCAAAATACATTACCATTTCAGAGAAGTAAGCATTTGTTTCTTTATTTCATTATAAGAATTTCTGTCTGTATTACTTCAGATATTTTTTCAGGTAAGAAAGTCAGAAATAAACGTCGCTTTAACATAAGCATTCCTATCCCCCCGGATACTTTGGTAAATATTAAATTAAAAATTTTCCATTAATACCTTAGGCTCCTTCCAGTTTCGTACGAATATTAAGTTGTAAATCGAGAACACGTTACATCTATACCTGCTGGAGTTGATAACCTACTCTATGAAATATCAATTTAAATCCAGGAAAGGTTTTTGGAGTTGGTATTACGGTTTTTATTCTGTAGCATATGATTTTCTGTTTGTGTATCCTTCTTTCTTCTTTCTAACTTTTTTTCAGAAACTTACTTTCAAGATATTTAAGAAATTCAGCTTTGTATCAATCTAAGTGTAAGAAATATTAACATTCTAACTGGAGTAGACTCCATTTTAAGAAAGGAATTGTCTTTAGGAGAGGTTACCGTAGAGCGAGAGATCATATCAATGTGTAAATGGCGGTCTTGTCTATTTAAACTAACGCAAAATCGTAAATTAATAGAAAACCAATCGCTAGTTTTTCTACTCTGAAGCATTGATAATGACAATCACTTAAATTTGAGGGACGATTTTGATGATTTTGTGACTGTAGAATGACACTCATGTTAGATAAATAATTTGATTCAAGGTAATCGTATCAGTTTTTATTACTGTTATTATTGTGAAAGGCGATACGCTAAGATTCATTTCACACATATGGGGACCCACTGGGAATCGAACCTGAGACCGCCAATTCGTAATTTCACCGTCTAAGTTGTAAATGCGATAACCTTTGATGAGTTCATAAGGGAATGTGCCGTAAATGCGGAACTGGCGTTTATTGAATGAGGTAAATTGGTCTGAACTGCAGCTGAAACTTATAACTGTAACTTCTTAAATGCGTGTAACTAAAGTTATTGATATTTAAGTTGCGGTTGTATGATTTTATATACTTTTTGGATCAGAATTTTCAATGGTATTTTCCATTTAGTATACTCATCTCTCGTCTATTTCCAACATCTTGTGTGAAAGTAAAATTTTACTCTTTACCTGATTAAATGCTACTTCAAATTTTTCATATAATTGCCACTCATGTACGATCAAAAGTTGTTACATCATCCTCATTATTCACTATGCCAAACCATAAAATTAACGTTTTGCTTCCTTATATAAAATAAATTCACCCGAAAACCTTCCGTCTCTTGTCTTTCACAGCAGAACGCCAGCTTCTTTCTTGGACCCTCGTACTATGCCTCTTAAACTCTAGTGCCCCTTCTACTTACGTCTACGACACTCCTGACAATAGGTGCATAGACATTTTCATACGATGACTTCCCCAGTCATTAGGCTAAAGCTGTTCTCTCTAAATCCTCCGTTACGGGCAGTGCACTAGCTTTTCCCATTGAAACTGCTGTGGCGGTCTTCCGTTAGATCGATGGAGTCGTTATTATTCTCAGATCGTGTGGAACGAATGCTCATCAATGCTAGCTGTCGAGGATTTTCTCACGGAATAAAAGAAATGAGAAGCTGTTTCAACCGCACGGTTCAAGTTGTTGGTTGAGTGTGTTACTGAGCTCCTGTCGCCTTTGCTATTAAGAAATTGATCGAATAAGAAATTCTTCGAGAATACGAGACCTAGATCAAGATCCATCATTGAAATGAACTATATATTGAAGGATATAACGGTTTGATTATTTTCATAACGTTTGTATTTAATGAAGTAATCCACGAAAGATGATTTATGTTCTAATCTACCAAAATGTCTCCAAATTATATTATTGGGATGATAAACGCTAAACAGAGTATAAATGTGAAATTTGATGTTTTAACAGCAAAAATTAAATAATTGACGCTAAGTTTATTTCCTATATTCACATTAATGTTTCTTTTGGTGAATTTTCATTATAGTCAGTGCTATTTCGCTCCTATTTCGAGTCGAATCCACTTTTACGATAATTCGCAGTATTAGATATGATTAAGAATATTAATTTTTAGACCAAAATTTAGCGTAGAAATTTTTATATGATCCGTAATATATTTAAAAGAAAGTTCTTCCATTTGCAAAATTGTTTTTTGGGTTATATTATGTATATACCTCTGCCGGATAATGTAAGGTTACGATTTTTAGATGGACTACTAAACGTCTAAACCGAGATGTCGTATTCAATAGTCTAAATTATATGAGATTTTCGCCATAATATTTAAAATATCACACGATAAGTAGTTTAGAATCGAGTATTTCATTTCATGAAAGTTTAATTCGGAAATATGTAATAATCATTCAGTTTCAAATATGATCATTGCGTATTTCAAGTAGAACTGAGAAATTAGTTATCAATTAGAGTTCTTCGCAGGTATGCATACGAGATCCCCCAAAGAATTAGATTTAGATAATACGGGATTAGTTGGCGGACCTTGCAGACCTGTAGAGTAATTTTAAACAGTAGCTATTGAAACAATGAAATTGTAAATACAGCACATAAGTAGCTGAATGAATTATCGAAGCAAATTTAAAACGAAGGAAACTTAAAACGTGAATACAAGACCTCCTTACATTAAGGTTTATTTTGGGCAGTCTAGAGGTTCAATTTCAATTGGTTTGAAAATCTCGTTGATAAGCTTCTAGTTTAATCTTCTGAAAGATCGCATCAAGTATTTCTTAACTATACATGATAAAGCACTATTTTGTTTGACTTTTACGGATGATTCTGTCTAAGGAATTGATCTTAAAGAATCTTTCAGCAATATTTTAAATCCTTTCCATGTTGTGCTTCCCTTTCATTAAAGTTATAGATATCAAAGCTGCCGATTAGGAGATTTAAATGCCATATCGACAGTTTATTTCCTTCTGCTTCCTGAGAATTATTTCCGAGAGAGACATAAGAATGGAAACTCCGTGCTTTGAAATGTTTTTGGTTTTCCGCATTCGGCTGGCGATTGAAGTATTTGTTAAGCTGAAAATTGGGCTAAATAATCTTAAAACGCTTTGGATTTCTAAAATTTTTGTGTTCATCGCGCCAAATCTTTTTAACTTTACGGGACCTACTAGGTGAGCATAGAATTTTATTGACTACAGATGACACGTATTTAGATATTATTGATTGTTAATCATCCCATCATGAGTTTAAGCCCTTCATCTTTAATGTTTATGGAAAATACCTGTGTCTCCTATATCTACTGCATCTGCCAATCAGTACTTTAGAAAATGGCATGAAAATTTTAAGATAGCCACTGAAAACATGTCGCCACTTGAAATCACATTAGTACCTGTGGCTCTTGTTACTGATTTTCGTAATAATGTCAGAGAAAAGCATTAGTTAATTGTGTAGCCCAAGGAAAGATTATTCCGCTGCTACCTTATCTATTCTCTTAATTGTAACGTTTATAACATACTCCTATAGAATCTACATGATATTTTTCGATTTAAGCACAAGAAAATGCAATATTTTGTAAGTATACTTCGTTATAATAATCTGAAGAAATATTTACGCTCAAAACTATCATCTCTGGAATTTTCAATGGCAGCATTTTATGGAATAAAAGAAGACCTATTTATTTTTTATACTTTATTTTTGTATGTGCATGACATGACATGACATTTATTGACGAATATATTTGCATTCATATGATAGGTTAGATTGTATTTACGTATATTATCTTGTACCACATTTTTAATAACTCGCAGAGCGCCTTTATTCAGAAACAAACCGTTCCTTCGGTGACTCCAATTAAAATATCTACATTTTCAGTATAAATTTAAGATTCTGAGTAATTCGATTGGAAGTATAATTATTTTGTCATAAATTGCAATCTCCTATAAAGTCTAGCTAAATGATATAGCTTAAGATTGATAACGTTGAGGAAATCTTGCGATTTGACGATGATTTTTCTCTCGGTCGAGAAAATTAGAACGACATTGCCTCTGTTTCCAAGATATATCGCACCCACTCAAGGGTTTGCTCACTCTCCAGATGCCGCTTTTTTGGCGTCGGACAGAGGCGTGGGTGGGCGGGGTGAGTTGATGTTCATAAGCAAAGGCGGCTCGTCGCGTGACAAACCGAAAGGTAATCGATATCCCACGGTTACGAGCGCGTTCGATTCACACTCCGGCAGGAATGCCTAATCAAAAGGATTCAACGATTCATTATTCGTCGGTTTCCTTCGGCGGAAACGATACGCCGAAAAGTGCCGCCCGCAAGTAACTACCAATTGTTTTTCCGCGAGGGCGGAAGCGCACTCGGTTGACAGGTAGTTGTTTATTGCTGTTTTAAACGGACGTCACGTTGAAGAGTGGAGAGGGTCTATATAACGTAAGTGCTGTTGCGAGCTTTTTACTATCTTTTCAACGCGGAAAACTATCATTTCAGTCGTTTTTTTTTTCTTGGCAACCGAAACATCGCGGACATCAACATACGGCCAGAGAGTTGCATGCGAGCTGCTAAATGACTTTTGGAAGATGGAAACTTTCACGCATCTCAATTACGCGAATGAGAAACAAGCTCGGTTCTAACGCATTTCGTTCCCTCATGCGATTTTAGCCGTTTATATTATTTGCGACGTTGCCTTCGGTGGTGGACGGATTACATGCTCGCCTAAATGGCGCTAAGTTTCCGGAATCGAATCCTTGCGAGTGGATGATTGCGAGTATAAAGATTTACTGCTAATGTAGAGGTGTACGGAAAAATTTAATGCGCGCGCCTTAATAAAGATATGGTTTTAAAGCTAACTTGAAGCAAATTTTCTCCGGAAGCCCGTCATAGATTTCGCTCCTAAACTGAGAAGATTTTACATCCCGAAAAGATTAATGCACTCGATCCTTGACATCCATGGTAGAATTAGCTTAGTGTATGTCGATCCCATGAAACGGGAGAACGAGGAGGAATATTGAATTGATTTTAGCGATGGAAGATATGGAAGATTAAATTGAAACTTTGTTAAAGTATACTCATTTCATTTTTCAGAAGGTGTTTCGTTTTCGAAATGTAAACTTGAAGAAAGTTCTTGATTGAAGATTAAATTCTACGATTCGAAACTCCCTGTCTCGTAACCTTAGATAAGGCTATACCTTATTCATGGGTAAGATAAAAGAGGATACTTTTAGTTTCAATCTCACCCAAATAATTTAAGGAGACGTTTCATTATTATTATTATTATCACAATGAACCATAAGGCTGGAAATCCTTTAATTCTTTATTGTATTACTATTGTATAGTTCTTTATTGTATACTCAAAAGCTATTACACGTAAAGAAATAGAGTGTATTATATTGTATTAGTACATATTATATTGTATTGATGCAAGAATTACTTGGATTAAGGATTGATTTCGCGAATAATTTCGGCCAACATCGTGATGGATCTTAAGTATTTATTGCCCTCTGACCTTTAACTCTTGCGTCGGAGCTGCGGCAGGCTTTATCTCATGCAATTAGTACGCGATTTATGAACTGCTTACTTTTACCACATTATACAGTTTCATGCCTGATTCAATCCATATATGAATAAAAGTGATTATCTCTGCACTCAGCTCAAGCACCGAGAGTAATGCGTGATTCTTGTAGACAACGGTCTACTTCATTTCATTTCATGCCACCGCCACTCCGCAGCATACTTTCGACGCAAGAGTTAGATCCGTTTATTCGAAATCAGTTTTTTTTTAAAATCTGAAACTCATGCGTTGATTTCTCGTCCCCTTTCGTATGCATCGAAAGCTTTCTCGAGTTGTTTTGAGCGTATCGGTTATTTTCCTATAACCCGCGCGTCGGAGTGCCTGAGAGGCAGATCGCTTAACATATTTAGCGATCGTAATCGCCACTTAGTGAATCCAGATCCGCATTTCGCAGCAATTTCTCCGTTCGAAGCGGCGTTTAACAAGGGATAGAGCGCGAAATTCCGCCCGAGGGTGCCGTGGAAGGAAGCGTTGCCTCCCTTCACACGTGTGAACATGCGACTGCGGTAACGATTGGGAAGGGCCGCGTGTGTGCCGAGGATTCGAGCCCTTATACTATGGGTTTGCACGAAAAGGCAACGGAGGATAATTGTTAGGAATTATCGGGCGTCAGCCATGTTGGAGTACGAAGTATTTTACCTACCTCTACTTAGAGAAAAATCCGGTGTGACTAGAAAACCGCTGGAAGTTGAACTTGTATGAATTCGAAGAATACTATCGATTGTGGAAGCCTTGTTAAATTTCATAACGAAGAATAAAAAAATAAACTATGTAAAACCTGTGTGGAAAACCCGCGAATCTATTCATGAGTAAATTAAATATTGGGGAGAAACAATAGAAAAGGACAGGTCGCCATAGTTTTTATTTATTCAAAGAGACTGTCTCAGGCTCAACATAAAGAAATTCCTTCTACATAACATGAAATAAAAAATGTAGTAAATTTCAAATAAGTATGGATGAAAGTTTATGTAGAATTAACTGGTTAATTACTGGAATTACTGGACTGGATTTAACTGGAATTAAATGTTCTCTTATTTAATTTTATTTATGAATTCCTTCTCGTGTTTTAATTTTCATATAATTACTGCGCTGATTTACGTAGCAGATTCGAGAATTTTATAGGCGCTGTTTCTTTCATAAAATTCCAGTGTCCGTGATTTATCTATATTTTCCCAGAGGCTTAGGTATTCATCGCTCTAACCCACACTCTATTTCTATGATATGCAGTTATGTGCATGAAAATTCCTCGAGAACGAGATAAAATTGTCTTAATGATTGCGAGAGGTTTTCAACTCATTTCATATGAAAACATTATTATCAATTTTGTTGAGATTTGCTGCTATCAGATCAATGCATTAATGCGCAATTAAGTGATATTTGTAAGGTGCCGATTATCCTCTCAAGCTGGTGCCCTTGGCAATCTTTCTGCAAAAATTAATACGCCAATCTCGATAAAATAATGATTTGTTACTCTGCATGAGTCTTAGAAAATCATCGAGTTTCATCGCCAAGTAAGTTGTGCATACTAATGATGTTGAATTTGCAAAAAATCTTTGCTCTGATATAATTTCTCTAGTCATTTGCACTTAACCGACGATATAGCGGTTTTGAATTACCATCGCAAGTTTAAAATTATAGCCTCAGGAAGACTCAAATTAGATTTCAGTTTTCTGTTTACTAGATTTCACTTGGATCATAAGTTTTATCAACACATAATAATGGTAACGAGCTAATGCGTACTTTTATTACTAAATTTAAATACACTCAAATTTACGCGAATATTTTTATGTTTTATATAAATGATAAATATTTGAATAGGTAGTAGAAGTAGCCATAGAATGCAGTAAAAGCATAATGGCTTAACTGCCCCTTATACGTGACTTCGTTAAAATAAAAGTAAAACAAGTAGTTTCAATAATAGTTTGCGTACTTCAAACATATTTCCTAATTTCCTGAAGTTTTACTTGTAATCCAATTGTTACCCTACATAATTCAATTCATGGAAGAATTGATCGTATTCGCTTAACAAATATTTATAAGAGGAAAAATTACCATGTTATTTTCATACTTCATAAATATATTACTCTTTCTTTGGAATATATGATTCCTTCCCTAAGATACTGGATGGCGATTTCCATTACTTGTTATTGCGGTAACATTGCTATAATTGCAATAATTATCTTTTTACTCAATTTCTTGAAAGAAAAAACGCATTATCAATAGCATTTACACATTTTAAATCATCTTCATCAATGTCTTTCCCTCCAAGCTTAATATTAATTAGGCCATTCGTTATCCCATTCATAAGGTAATCTTATGTCACAGCAATTCATTATTTTGTTTTGAGAAGTAGTTCCCTCTTGAGATATGCAAAATATTTTCCTCGTCAGTCGGGACACAATTTTTATTTTCCCTTTTTTAACTCCATGTAGGAGCAAATCTGTCCTGATTTATTTAGTCCCACCTGACTGGAACTTAAATACCTTGAAAAATTGCTCCCGATTCGGTCCGCATTATTCCGCCTGACAGTGTCGTTTTCGTTAACGTGTTCCAAGCTTGATGTGTCCTTGCTCATAATATATAGCTCTTGATCGAAGTAATTTGAATAGTTTTCCATTTGTTCAAGATAAAGTCGTCCAAGTCTCGAAAAATTAATAAACATGGATGGAGAGGTCTTAGTCACCAAATTGGGGGATGAGTCATTTCATTCTTTTTTCGATCTTGAGGCGTTTGGTTTTTCACGCCAATTAATCAATCATTTATTAAACCTTTTAACACTCATTAAAAATGCAAATAATTGTAAATCATCGTGGACTGAACGTAAGCTGAAGGAAAAATTTCAATATTTCTATCCATCTTTAATATATTTTTATTTAAATACGATTCACCTATTACATGCATATTTCGACGTATTTCGATATAGTATTTCACTAGTTTCCGAGAAAATTCTACGATAAAGAATGTTTTCACAAAGATCCACCATGACTATGCTTCCAAAGCGTGTTTACAGAGATTCTATTTCACCACAATTCTGTTAGTTTTTCCCCCAACACTTAAACAGTTTTCTTTAGTTTGAGGGAAGCTAAACTTTTAAGGATTCAGTTTATATTTGAATATTGTATTTACGTTTGCTTTATTTACATTTATGTCTTTAGTTTATTGTTTTATCTATTCGAATTTGAATCAACCGCATCTATTTTTCTCCGATGAAGCTGAGGTTTATTAAAAAAAGATGTGACGGAAGATAATATTTAATTAGATTAAAGTGGAAAACTCATTACTAATGGTGTCGATATTGTGGCAGTCTTCGAAAGTCAGAATATTCCCCTCATTTTTTCTTTTCAACGTTATTTTTCGCAAAATAAAAGTTTCCCTCTATTTTATGTATAAGTATAGCCTGAAAAAATAGCCTTTCAAAAATTGACTCGGTTCTCTCATTCTATTTGAAAAGTGAGATGAGTTGAAATACTCTCTCTATTTGTATCCCGAATTTTATATCTGTTACCCAGTAAACGATTCTCGATTTAACACCTATTAAAAATTAATCAATTTCTCGTTTGCGATGTGATATTTTTAGACAAGGACAAGTTGTAATATCTCTTGTACATTTCTCAGTAAGGCCAACCTTCCTTTGTTTCAGTTCTTTTTTTCTGATTATTGCCATTTTGGACAAAATTTCTTTCAATAAATAGGCTCCTTTTTTACCACAGCTTTTATAATTGGCGTTCATAATCGTCATCGTTTCTGGTAAAGCTGTTTTTATTTAAAGATTTATATATCAAATGCACTTGCTGCATATGATATAATTGTGTCTGAAAACGGCAAGATCGGTTCTTTTAGCATAACGTGATAAAAGAAACCTTTCATCTCTCCATTATAGCGTTAACAGTCATAGATTCCTTCGTTGAATTATCATAAAAACTTTTAAGTATTTCATATATAATATTTCTAGATTGTATTCGAGGTCTCATGGAGGCTTTTGGGACTTGTAAAATTTGATTGTGTTAGAAATGTTCCCGTAACCTATGCTTTTCATCTTTTACGGGAGCAAAATTGTGGATTTTATTTGCATTAATTTTCGATACGTAATATCGCGATATTAGTCTCCAATTATCATCAAAATCCCTTTAAAATTCTTTTGAAGAGTAAGCAGGTTTTCTTGGTTTGTTTCTCTTTCTCTGCGTATTTGAGTAAGTAGTGAACAAAGAGCTATATTAGAAATTCGTACTATCCCGCATTTCACCAGCCTTTTATTCTAAGTCAGCATTACATAGAAATTCAGTGAACAAAATAATGTTACATAAAGGGAAGGAGGCTTCGGTGAAACAGGAGTTGGATTATCTTTCATTTCTTAACTATGGAGAGAAATTCGTTGAATGTGAATCATTTACATTCTCTTCCTTAAAGTTGTGTATATTGTGTCTCATTCAGATACAAGGAAGACCTCTGAGCAGAAGAAATTCTATGGTTGTCATAGTTGAATATAGCGACCAAAATTCAAGAGGAGTTATGCCTTAAATAAAATTATTTCGTTTTAGTTGGTCATAATTTTGAATTTCTAATTCGAAATATTGTATTACTGAAATTGCCTGAGTATACTTGCGGAACGCATTCTTCTCGGTCCGTGAGTTGTATTTTTATCCTATTTTAAATAAGACTAATTCTACGATCACCGTTCATTTATTCTTGATATATACCTTCCTGGCATGAAGCGAAATGTCATTGGATGTTCAATTCCTTAGCTTGCATGATTGACTTTCTGGTCTTCTGGTTAATACAAAATTGCCCACCACAGCACTCCATATAAGTAATATATCTTTTACATTTTAGCCTCATTTATTATCTTTCCCAAAGAAACCTTTCGCAAATTTTGCTTACTGTAATCTCTGTTACGGTTTCTTCTCTTAACGCTGCAATTATTCCAAACGACTTTCAGAAACGATCTCTCTCTCTCTTTAGCCGCAACCATTCCGTGTTTAATTACGATGCTATCTACACTTGCAGTGCTAGCTCTACCCTAGTCCCACACAAGCTTTCATCGCAGCCATATGTTGACTGTGATGGCTTTGAAATAATAGGGTATAATTTAAAGCTTTTATTCTTGGTGTTTATCTATTCGGATTATTTTTATACATTTATAGTATTACTTGGTTTTATGGAAAGTTCCATACAAAATTATAGCATTTGTATGGAATCAGCTATAGAGAAAGTACTGAGTAATTAAGCCCCTATTTTATTTTCGGAGGTTACACGGAAAGATAGATAGACGATTATATATCTCTAGACGGGTTGCACAATGCAAGGAATGTAACATTTTCATCTTTTAGCCACAGTAAATGATACTAAATTACTTTTTAGTAATCTTGAAATTTCGGTATTCACTGCGTATATCGTCGACATTAACATATTGTAAAGAAACTAATGCTCTCTTGGGTTCCCGATTAACCAAGTGAGCAACGCTTTCAACTTTGGTGGAAGCAGTCCCGAGTCCCGGTTGGGTATTATATGTGTGAAATTACCTTAGCTGTCGAACCCCTTTAAAAATGCTAATACTGATTCACTTTGTTATAGAATATAAATGAATGATTTTTCAAGGATGTCCATGGTTAAATCTCTCTT
The DNA here is from genome assembly GCA_036926295.1 of Pachydiplax longipennis. NCBI lineage: Eukaryota > Metazoa > Arthropoda > Insecta > Odonata > Libellulidae > Pachydiplax > Pachydiplax longipennis. Next base: position 74,046,674 of record JAVFKF010000012.1, read on the forward strand.
TGAAATTATAGACTGGTGGCACTGATATATAAGGAACCTTTAATAAAATCGTATAACTATCTCAATCATTTATTTACTCTATAGTATGGCTGAGAAGAACACTATAATGCTTAGTTGATTTTCAGTCTATACTGCATTAGATTCCCTAACACACATTTCGTAACCGTTTGCTATGTTCTAAAGAGCGATCATCTCCCATCATGGGTTACCAATTCTAACACACATTGCCAGCGTAGTGGTTTGAATGCAGCCACCTACTTTCTGCACATCGCAAGGGCTCTGTGAGAACCACGCTTTGAAAGAGAACAAATCGTCACCTATCCTAAAACAAACACGTTACTGTTTACGGACGTTCTTCCGACTCCAATTCATTAAACAAACCGACGCCCCTGGAACGGGGTTCGAGGGAGGCGTCCCTTCCCCACAAGCGGCCGCTGCAACGACTCCGCTAATCCGCAAACAGAAGCGATTCGTTCGGGTCCCGACGCATGCGCATCCTTTGACAATTCCGCTGTTGGTTTTACAGGGAGGCTGGCGACGAGGCGCGGCCGGCGCGCCCCCGGGCCCAGGAGGCGGCGACGCCCCGACGCTTCGTCTTCCTCCTCCCCTCAACGCCCACGCGACGACGATGACGAGGAGGATGATGAGGATGAGGAGGAAGAGATGGAGGAGATGATGGACGAAGGCGAGGAGGAGGTGGACGTGGAAGAGTGCTCGGACACCGAAGGGGGACCTGGGTCCGAGGCCCTCCCGGAGGACCTTAGCGCGGAGCCCAGGGTGAGCTCGTCGACGTCTCCGGGGCCCTCGGCGGAAGAGGGTGGTGTAGGGGATGGGAGCGCGGGTGCGGGAGAGAGTGGAGGGGGAGACGTGACGGTGAGGAGGAAGGGCAGGCGTCGTGGTGGAGGAGAGGGCTCGTCCAAGGAGGCCGTGCCGGAGGTGCGGGGTAAATGCAACAGTGAGGCGTTGAGGGGGATATCGTGCCACCTGGAGACCAAAGAGCTCTGGGACAAGTTCCACGAGCTCGGTACGGAGATGATCATTACGAAGACCGGGAGGTGAGTGGACATTCAAGCTCTGTTTTCTGCATCTAAACCCCTGTCTCACATGCCTCTGTTTTGCATGCGGATTTATCGTCTGTTACCGAGTGACACGTGACTAATAGTCCATTAGTTTCTTCGCTTTCATTCCAAGGTTATTTTCGTCACTCTTTTCTTTATAACCGTTGCGGCATAAACTCACCTTTGAAGAAATAATTTATATTGACATGGTGGGATCAAAATAACAATGGAAGTAATTTTACTGAAAATTAATAGTTTACATCAGTTTCAGTGATGTACTGCTAGAAATCGAACTTTTTATCCCAAAATAATTCATCATCGCCCACGAAAATGAGTAAGAAATTTTCTTTCGTGTAGTAGACATATCTAGATAAAGTTTTCATAATTGGTTTTCACTTTAGTCACCCTATACGATACTTTAAAATCATTCCGTTTTCTCAGAGTCAGTTTCAGATATAAGATACGTGCATACATATATATTATGAATTTCCTATGGTTACAGATAACTATTTTAACACTATTAATGGTGTGTATCTCCCAACGACAATGAATTTGTAATTATTTTTTCTTTACCTTGGAATTTGCATGTATTTCAATGTATTAATATGGTCCTCTGAAGTTTACCACCAAATTTTGTACTGTTCTTGTATGGTTAATTTATATTTGAGAGAACTTAAACAACGTCTCAAAGATAATGAGCGTTATAGTTATTTCAGGCAAATATTAATTACCTAATTATTAGACGAAAGACGTAACTAAACTGTTTGAATTGCAATAGTTAATTTAAATAATCTAGTGTTAGCTCAAAATTAATATTTAAGTATAAGCGTTTGATGATTTTTGGGTGTTGATTATGTCTCCAGAATCGCCTCGATTACAAATTAATTTATCTTCTGAATCAGGGGTCCGCAAAGGGGTTCAGACGGCTCTCTAGGGGTCGATCACGATACGCAAGGGGTCTACGTAAAGCTTAGGGGTTTAATGAGGGTCGATGGATAATGACTAAGTAAAGTTTCTTATAGCTAGAGAAACCCTCTTCTAAACAGTTCGTTGTTACCAAAATAAATCGGCGATTAACTATGCGGGGATTAAGGTATAATTACTTTAGGCTATGATTTGATTCTTATTCCCGGATATTAATGTAGTTATAGATCGAAAAACAAGAGGTAGTGAATATATCATTTGGAAGATTATTTCTCAACATATGTATATCGGTAAGAGTCCTGTTTGAATTTACAGAAGCAGAATAAGCAAGCTATCGGCTTGAATTTATATCTTATCAATTCGCATTCAAACATTCAACTAAAAGCGTTCCTTGGATCGGACGTCATTCGTTAAATAGTTTTTGAAAACGCGAATTGTTTTAAAGAAAGAATGATTGAGTCACATTATATCTCTATTGAATGTAGGATGACTTTATTTCGCCTAATAAGACCACTTAAGTTAATATTTCATTTTTATTGGATCAATTAAATTAATTTATTATAAATTTGCTATAGTATTTTCGGAAGATTCCTAATTGTTATTTTATCTCGTAGAATTATTCTGCTGAGATATTTCGTTAAAAAGGGACTTATAATGCGTTTGAGAATGTGCCCCTGGAATAATTCAAATGAGTTTTATAAATGAAATTAAGTTCTCATAAAATATAATTCTGGACATAGTGTAGTCGTACCAAATAAATAATTCAATCTAATTAAAGCCCCTTATATCATAGATCCTTCATATTCTTTCGCTAATGTGGGCCAAAGTTCGCAGAAATTGCGACGAATGTTAAGTTTTCTTTATTGTTCCCAAATTCATTTAAATCAATCTAAAGAACGATTTCTTTATTTCCAGTCAGAATTTCGTCCGTAGTGCTGATCAGAGTGTCTTAGTTTTCATTCCTTTGACTCAGCCAATACTTTTTATCACTCTGCCAAAAGAGATTTTAAGAATATATAACTTTACGTCAATATTAATGTTTCCAACCATATCAGAGCTTCTCTTAAACAAGTAAGATATCTGGTTCAAAAGTAATCTACAGACATAGAGTTCTTAATCATCCCCTATGGATACGGACTAATAATTAAAAGTCTTGTAAAGCTTGTCGTTTTAAATGATTATGGATTTAATTAGTTGATTTTCCTCAATTTGGGTTGCGATCAATGTATCTTGTTTTGGAGCGATAAAAACAAATCGATATCTTCAGCACTGTAAATTGCCTTCGGTAGCCACATTCAGTTATTCAGAAAATGTTTTTGCAATTAATACAGTTGCTCTTGATTTTTACCTATTTTTTAATTCATAAACGTTTGTAGAAATTTTAGAGGTGTTGTCGCATTTATTCTACTTCAGATAGAGAACGTTGACTAGAGGTTTCTGTAATAAATTTGATATTATCTTTGCATTTGGAATAGTCAAATATATATTGTTTGAAAATACTAAAAGATTCTTTCAGTTCCGACGGTCTCTCGTGTTTAAACTGTTACCTTTTTTATAAAATGACGCTAAAAATTATTTCGCTTCTTGCAAACGTCATTGCCAAGTCAAACTAATGTAATGGCTACTATTCTTGATCAAATAAATGCAATACAAGTAATGTATTCTGTGATGCCCATGTAAAATTCGTGATATATAGTTTGAATGAAGGATAGCAACATTCAACATATTCAAGAGAATGTTTTCTCAAAAGTTGGCGGATAGTATCACATTTTTAAGGTATTCTCCTTTCCGCAGGATTAGAAAAGATTATTGCTGTTAATTAGAATTCTACTTATTTGCAAGAAAGAGCCTTACAGTTTTAACGTAAACTGTACTTCGGTATACTAATCGGTGCAAAATAAAGTCGTGCATGTTGAGTTTATGATGCATATTAGCATCAAACTCTTATGTAATGTTCACAGAGATTTCATCTCAAGCTTTAAGGATGAAATTATTCCTTGTAACAAACCTCTTAGAGGCAATATAATAACAAATATCTTACAGCAATAGTTTAGATTGTGTGATCATTCCGACAAGTTTAATTATTGGAAGCATTACGAACATTTTTGTTTAGATTACTACTGAACTGAACTACTCTAAGTTTTGAAAAAACTAAACCATGACTTGCCATTTTACGCTATTTACGATGGCTAAGAAATGAATATTTAAATAGTAATGTAAAAATTAGCGTGACTCGGTACAACGTCAAGAAGTATTTTTATTATGGAATCACTTATGAGTCGTTCTGCTGATATATGTATTCAATATTGTAATGACTAGCATCTTTAGAAAATTTTGAAACAGATTATTTAATATTATTATTGAAACAGATTAATAAATTCGGAGGTGAATCGATATGAATATCAAGGAGATATTTCACAAACAATCTATGGGCGAAGGTCCGTTCTTTTGATTTAAGAATACATTTTTCCTTCCCTTATGACTTCAATGTACTCGTATACTAATTTGACAAAATTACATTATAAAATATTTTAGGCATCTATTTGAATTAAAATATTTGATTGATATCACGGATATTCATTCATACAGTATTGCCCTCCAGTATCAGAATACAATATTTTTCTTGTCTAGATTCGAGCCAATGTGCAACGGTCATCGCATCTTGCGCTTTTGGGTTCTTTTCTTCACTAATTCATGGAATGGACGGATTCATTCGCGTTTAAAAATAAAAAGTAGTACAAGTATTCCTAGAAATAAAAAGGATGAAGATCAGCTATGATGTATAACAGCAGTGTATTACGTATATAATTGACCATTCGTTCGTGGGTAACTGCGGCAGAGATAAACCGAAAAGCACAGTCGTCGCTGTTTAATCAATGTGGACGTTAGAAAAAGGAAGATTGAAAGTTTTCGTGTAGAATAGACTCAAATTGGAGTTTACGGAATGTGTTGAAAATTATCTCGGAGATCTTTCAGAAAGACTGAAAAAGATCAATTTTCGACTATCCTTTCTGCGTGTTGAGTAGGAGAGAACCTTGATACTGTGATAACGTGTTACTCAGCACTAAAACGCGCTTCTAAATCTGTTGAGGGTGGTTGCGTCGATAATTTCCGAGATGGGATGTTGTCGTGTCTTAAGGCAAGGTCCCGAAAACTTGACGTCTGAAGTTTTTTTCCCATCGAAGGTCCTTTGACCGAAAAGCCACCTTTAGGACAAAGACATGGGTCAGGACGTTTCTCTGAAAAGCGAGGGTTCCGCAAGAAGAACGTTAGAGGCGAAATATCACACTGCTGACGGGTGATGAAAGAACTTACAAACATATTGACCCTCAATGGAAAGCCAAAAAACACCCTGCATATTTTTCACAGAATACCAAATAGTTATAGTTCAGCTTTTCTTATATTGCTCATTATTGCCAGTCCTTAGGAAATATATGCTAATGGTTGATTGTTTATGAATTGGAAGAAACGTAACGGATGTATGTTTTCTGTAAAGTCATCCTTAGTTGTTATGATTACCGCATCATATGAAGGCATTAATATTGCCTGTTCATCGTAATCCACAATGATTAGATAATAAACTTCACAGATTCAGGCGAGGTGTTGTGGTAATCCATAATGGAAAGGAACTATTAAAGACTTGTACTTTTACCACAATTTGCCACAAATTGTGGTAAAAGTACAAGTCTTTAATAGTTCCTTTCCATGATTAGATAATTTTAAAATTTACGTTTTTCATTTTTATACAAATACAGGAGTGGGGAACCTTTTCATCGAAAGGCCGCATTTATCATTCGGTTGCATAAGAAAGGCGGCATGTGAAACAATCAGATCATTCTTGTGAGGCCTACATTCAAACAGCTAAACATCGAAATCGTATTTGAGAATAGGAGTGAGCAAAAAGGAAATAATTTTATTTTTTCACTTAGCAGTGCTAGTTAGAAGGTGAGAAAATTATTGAAATACGGTCATTAGTTTAGAAAATGATTAAAACCGTTCACTGCTGTAAACGGCCAAGAAGGCCAGGTATTGCCCGGAGGCCGCAGGTTCTCCACCTCTGGTTTAGACAAATTTTATTCTTAATTCCGTTTTTTACTCCATTAGTCTTGATTATGATTTCTTTGCATTGATTTTTCCTGTGAATTATTACCGGTGAGCTATAAATCTCAAACTCGAGAACTCAAAAAAGTTCTTTTAAAAATGTCAGTGTGAGGAAATTTTTTTTTCATAAAAATGATACCATTTTGAAAATTTCGTTTCTTTGTTCCACTAAACTTCCGAATATTATGCATCTAGATAACGCTGAAAACTATTTTTCAACCTTTATACCTTATTTATACTTCTTTTGATCTTATTGACTCACTCAAAATGTCTTTGATGATTTTGTGAGGTCAGCTGAATCTATAATGAAATCTTCCTTGAATATTTTCCTTCGTAGTTAACGTATTGAGTATATTTCTCTTTTCCAGACTAAAACTGCTCGTATGAGTCAAGGCAAAATATGTAAATCTCTATTGTTAAAGCCATCTATTTATGTAATCTTAGTAAAATTTCAAAGAATCCAGTTACATTTTATGCAAATTCATCTTATTCTTTCGGTCATCACTTTTCAATTACCTTTATAAGTTCTTTGAATACTGAAGTAAAAGCAGAGCCGGACCGACAATAAAAGAGAGAAACTGGGGTGGCAAAATTTTGAGTTTCTGGATTTGCAAGACGATATTCTTATTATGTTGCATTCGTAATTGACATAAATTAGGTACTATACAAAATAGAGAGAGCGGCTTAAAAGCTTTAGGATATTTGCTTTGAAGGCAACTCTCTAATATTAGGCGAATGGGAAGAACAATCCTTTATTTTAATCCCCTCAAAATAACTCCACAACGGTAATTTGTCAATTTGGCAAAGTGTAAGTATGTAGAATAACGAGAACTTTCCATTTCTTTAAATCTGTAAAATTAAGTGGTATATCCCTTAAAAACAGTGTTACCAGAAAATTGTAATATTTTGATTTTATCAAACAATACAGCTTTCTCACTTACGAGGATGATTGCTAACTTAAAAAATACCGACGGCTGCGCCTGAAACACTCCTTGCCCGGAATACCGAAATATCTCGGGCTGTTACTGATCTTAAGTACAGATTTATATTTTATACCGAAAGATTTATAAAATATCAATTTACAGCATTAATATATTCAACTATAAATATTATATACTAATTCATTTACTTAAGTAGTTTCTTTCTCCACGATTTCTTTTGAGTACTTTAAGCTTTTTCCAAGGGCTTATAGAGCACTTTGTCGTTGTCTTTTGTGAAGATAAAGACTTTTGATTTTACAATCTTTTAGTGCTGGCTGCAATAATGAATTATTTACCACTGATTTCGGAATCAGGACAAGTTTCATGATTGAATACCATAAACAGTGGTGTCAGTCGAGTGAATGGTTGTTATTAGTTTTTACCGTCATGTATGAATAGATTGTGGACCGTTTAGCCGCCGAGGTGGATGCCTTGTTCATCCATTGGCTGGTTCGTGACAAGATTCGACCTCATGACCTTTGCAAAAACCGGCAGTTTCCTTATAAACCTTTCTTACTAAGACCTTTGTGGAATTATGGGAATAGAACGTGTCTTGCAAAGTTAGCTCTTTCTTCGTAGCAAAACCTGAACTTAACGAATTTTGCTGTCTGCGAAAAAAATGCCGTTTGTAAAGTTGAGTCTAAAAGACAACTGTTAAAATGGTTTTTGTCTTGAATGTCTCCAATCTTGCACATAGTTTAAAGCCTTCTCTCATTTAAAAGACAAGTATAGATAGGTTAGATTCGCATAACAGTCTGGACGTGTAGTTGTGTAAATATTTCAATTTACTGAATTCACTGTAATATTCAGAATCTTCTTCGCGTCGTTAAAACTTAGTGGGACAGAGTAAACTTAAAAAAAATCATTAAAAATGTCGTTGTATTTTTATAGACTTTCCTTTTGAGATATAATGATATACAAGTGGTATTCCTTTTTCAAAAGCTCGGTGGTACTACTATACATTCAAGTGTAACTTGCTTATTTAAACGTTTCTGTTGGATTTTTAACCTGTGAGTAACGCTGTCCGCTTCTTTTATAAAAATCTTGATGAATTAAATAAAATAAAACTCGTGGAAATAAATTTTATTCGTAACATATGGTACTTCGCATATAGATCTTTATCTTTATCATAATTTAGCTCTCCATGTTTTTGCCGTTTTAAATAATGAGAGCTGCTCGAGTTTACTTAGCGAAAAATTCCACTCGCTTATTTCACCACAATATCTAGCGTTTAAAATTCTCGTGCGAACTCTTAATTTTCTCGCCATTATGTCAGATAATTAGACAACCGTATTTCTAAAAATATGATGCTTGGAAGCACAGAATGATGCCATCATCTGGAAATATTTCTCTGGCGTATTTTCAGTTCTTGGACAGTTTTGGAGATGTATACCATTAGTAGTAGCACCTTCCGCTTGGAATAATTCATCGCCGCTATTCATTCTTTTGAGCTACCTTTATAACTCGAGGATGCCGAGACATTTTTCTTTAGCGTTTGGAACCATGCCTACCCCCCAATCAACAAGATATAGAATATTGTTGGAAGTCTGTTAATGTTATTTATTATGCATCACCACGAAGTGGAAGGTTTCTTTCATCTCATGAATCGCTCTGTAAGAATGTTTTTTGTTGCTGTCATTTAATTGCATTTAATGGAAAAGGTTGTCGCTTGTGGTGACACACTTTATTGAAATCAGTCTTATTTCACTTAGTTGCGCTTAAGTTTTGTTTGCTACTTTCAGAATGTCTTCCAAACCCAAAATGAGGTGCTCAACAGGGACGGAATCAGAGACACTTCAATTATCTTCCAACTTCACTCAACATCAAGCGGAAGCAGGGTCTATCAGCCCTCATTTTGACGATGTCATAAAACATTAATCATCTCCGAAGCATTTCACCGGATGAATTAGAATTGTCGCGCAACATTCGTAAAAGAACGTGTTAAGTAATGCATTCCGGCAGAATGTGCAGCTCAACTTTTTTTATCGGGTAATCCAGAAGTGGTGCTAAACACACGGAAATCCTTACAGCGGGCCATAACAAAGGTATAAAGACCCCTAGACCCGAATATCTTCACGAAAGCGGCATTACCTCTTTCATTATCCCTAGCCTTCCCGCCTCTATTTTCAACACCTGCATTTGCGTCGCCGTTATTGTATGCAGCATAAGGATATTCCTCCTCTCCGCACGATATCCACCCGCCGTCACTAAAGCCTGCTGATGGGCACTTCGCGTGACTCCCGACCAAACCAACCCCGCAGTCTGCCTCCTCTCCCTTTGCCCCCAACAACAACCCCAGCTTTCCTTCCTTCCACGCCTCTATCCGTCGCCTTTTTCACTATCTCCCTCGGTGACTTCCCTTTTTCTTTCCTCCGCTTTCATCAGGGAAGAGTGAGGCAAGCAGCAATTCTGAAGTGTCAAAATCAAAGTATCAGAAAGCAGTAAGCATTCCTCGAACTAGAAAAATTGACAATGTGGACGTAGCTCATCGTCTATAATAATAATATCCATGTGCTAAATGAAATTGAACCTAGTAAAGAATTTAAATTATCTATCACCAATGCTATTCTTCTGATCAGTGAAATAACTGATAGCGTGTGATATTATTGTCGTAGTAGTTTGCATAGCAATAAGAGACAACAATAAATGATACTGCATTTATAAACAACATCAGTGCTTTAGTAACAATAATTTAGAAACAATAGAAGAGTCGCGATTTTTGGAATTTAAGAAGCGAAAATCAACAATAAGTGCTGAAAGTAAACGTTGTCATAGGGTGGCCGACAGTGACTGTCATCCCCCGTTCCCTGTCCGCTTCTTCCACGTCCAAGCAGACTTTTCTCGCTATCCGAGTTAAACAAGGATACGGCTTCGTAGTCTATACAGGTATTGGTGACCCGGAATATGATTAATGGTCCTCTCTCTGTCCTCTTTCGAGCGTAGGTAAAGTTGGGACACTGCCCAGGGTGGCTTGCGCATGGAGGATGTCACTACCTTTTGCATGAAGGGTAGGTCTTGCATTGCTACTAACACATTCAAATGATGAATAGAAATTTCAAGAATTTCGTAAATAAAGTTGGAATTGAAATTGTATACTACCTGACATCAGTTTCATTAACACCGGCCTTAATCTTCTCTAAGTGTGATGAAATATCGCCTCCTAAATTACTTCCACCATTTCACTAAAGAAGTGGAGGCTAGAATCGCGTGAAAGATCCTATTTCCCAAAATATGACGATTAATAAACTGCCCATTATGCCAGCTTGGTTACAATGCAATCGTGGGCACATCTGTGGCGCACATAACAAGTAATTGGTGTATGACGAAACCGGAGGAATAAATCTAGGCTCGTTATTTACCGAGAGGGGCCCTTGCAATCCATTTCCGAAATTGTTTTTAAAGACGCGCTTAACAAAGCCATCCCATAGGGCCTTCGCACCCCTGCCTATTTATTTAACTCGACAATATCTCTCTTATATCATTCTTCATCGCTCCGCTGTCCAGGATGGACTCGCCCACATTCACACTCTCTCGCATCAAATCGATGCATAACAAATGAAGATCTCGATTCTCGGGAAAAAAGCCGAATGCCGCCCACGTATTTCCCGAATTTCTTTCCGGACGATGTGGAAAGCAAACGGAGCAACTGTCCTACACGTTGGAAATTCGTTTTTCATTCCTTTCTACCATTCTTCCTCTACGCCTCATCTCCTTTCTCCGCTTTGCGACACTCCCCATTTCTCCCCCATTTCTTTCTACCCTTCGCACATCACCTTGTCCTGCCAACCCGTCTCAAACCCCCATCCTCTCATCCTAGACACCTTTTTTTGTCAGAAATCCACCCCTTCTCGAAGCTCATCAGGCCCCTCCATTTTCACCGCCCCACTTTCACGTGGTTATACTTTTCCTCCTGTTAATCACTCCCTTATCTGACTCCGCGATGGGAGCTTCATTGGGCGGTTGCGGGGGAGGCGAGCTTTTTTGAAGCGAGTGAGGGATATGTGTAACAGAGGCGTTGACTTTGGCACGCGAGGCAGTTTGGAGTCGATTTGTTTACGAATTTATTGCTAACGCCCACAAACTTTTCATGCCGCTTTTTTGTGGTGGTTGGAAAGGAAGTTTTGGGGGCTAGATATTGATACAGCTCGTTGCGAATGGTTGTTATGATTCGTAACAACTCTGTTAAAAGTTATAAATACTTTGAAAGAATTTGACCGAAGAAGATTGGAGTAAATTCCTAAAGATTTTTATACACTGTGAAAAGGAAAGGTCGATGTTCATGATGCCGATACTTGAGTTAAAGTCATCTACTAAACTCGTATGATTTCAAAATTTCTATAATTTACAATTCAAAGGTGAATCCTAGATTTACCCATACGTTAATCATGAAAATAAATTTTGGATCGAAATTCTGAAAAATACATTTCATAAGTAAAATCAAAAGAGGAGAGTTGCAAAAAAATACAGGTGATAGCTATAACCATTAGTAACTCTATTAAATGAGTAAAATATGACTGTGAAAAAAACAATAATTGGAGTAATTTTTATTTCAATATGGATGCGAATACACGGGATGTTACGTTACGTAGAATTGTATAAGGGTGTTATAGCGATTCCATTGCCATTTGCATTTCATATTCCAGTCGCATAAGCGATAATAAATAATTATTAAATTATTAGGGTTTTTAATCGTTTTTTACCCCACTAAGTCCACCCATGGTGTACTAAATTAAAAATATTTATTAAATGTTATCATATTATTAGTGTTGAAGATAAAAGAGTGTAATATAAAGTTATTCTGTTTCAACTCGACTTTGTATATGAAGGAATGAGAGATCAACGGAAAGAGATAATTGGAAATAAAAAGAAACAGAAAAAATACAACTGAACAGTTGAAAGTTGCTTTTTCCGCTTTGTCATTGAAAATTTACAGCAGTTTTGGCTGTTGGATTTTTATTGGTTTCCATTACCTTTCACTAGAATCTGTGTTATCTCGAATGCTATCATTACGCTGAAGTTGAAAATATTCCCAGTAAATATAAGAAGGGATTTTATAAGTTTTTTATATCCTTGTCTGTTGACAAAATCTTTTTATCATTAGGTTAGGATCATCACGTTGAATAATAATTATGATCACTACTTTTATATTCCTCATCATATGACATTTCATATTAATCAGCGTTACATTCTATTGCCCAAGAACTCGAGTGTTTATTTCAATGACGTTGTTTCAAAAATAGAACGTAACTTAATAAATTAGATATGATTTCACGGTGAACATCATAGAGAAAGACTACATGGGTTTCCGATTGGAAACGGCCAGGTTAGAAACAATCCTACTAGAAACACGAGAAATATTTATTTAAATTCATATGTGTATATACTATATTACTATAGTTCAAAAATAAATTTGTATCCGAAAAGCGATTTTCGCTACCGTGAATAAATATCGATTATTTATATATTTCACTTCAGTATTATTAGATGAAAATATGTAGAAAAATCATAATTTTATAATCAAGTTCAACATTTTTAAACATAATATCATCCCGCAATACGTTCGTTCAAATAGTTTCGCTTCTCTAATCATCAACATAGACTTAATCAGATGTTTAACAGATTTGTCTCTTGTTCTTTTCATCAAAAGATCGTCTCAAAAAGCGCAAAACCAAACCAATCTGTTGTTTTCATGCTATCATTTCTTCCAAATACTTTATTCTCTGTATTCTTATATCATGGATCTTCGAACCGGAAACAATGCGCCGTTAAATACAGTTCAGTGACAATCAGTTGGCGAGAGTCTTAACAAGCTAGTTAAAGTCAACGGGATAAGTTGTCTGCTGATGAAAATATGGATTAAAATGTCCTCTATCTCTTCGCTTTAGAGATGTCAGGGAGCATGGAACAGCCATACTGCTAGTTATCTTCAGACCCAAGAATCCGAACCGAACATTTATGCAGTAATTTGGCAACTCTCCACTTTCAGCGTTCATTAACGGCAACACGTGGAACGCGATGAAATATAGTTATTTTCAAGTCAGAGGCGGATTTTATTTTTCTTTACGGTGCAAACAATTCTTTGACTAATTACTTTTCTGACGTAAAGTGGTCGATAGCTTTTTCGGACTTCATTATGTCGTTAAACAAACAATTGGCTCTTTTGTGTTCTGTGTCCCCTTCTTTCGTCATCTTTCTTTGAAGCGGTCTACTTCAGGAGTAGGGAATTAAGCGGTTATCTGCTATTAAGCGGACTCGAAAATACCTACTCTCGTGTGTAAAGCCCATTTGCCCGGAATAGAGTTTCATACCGACGCCTCCCGTATCGATATGGGAATTGGGATTGCAGGTCGCCGCTGTAATTTTCCCCGTGGTATTCGAAGGCGATGTTCGTTAGCTTAATTTTAATTAGAGCGAGATATTTTTGGGCGTGTGGAAACAAGAGGTTTAAGCGTCTTGTGTTATTTCTCGTCGGCGTCGTGTGAGAGATTACTGGGGAAACGGTAGCGCGTGATGAGTGGGAAGGAGGCGTCAGCGATGATTAGGTAAGCGAAAGAGAAAAATAACGTTATTAGCGAGATTGAGAGCCAAGAAGCTAAACTTCCTTACTAAAGTACAACATTTATATCACGCACTTGCAAAATTTAAGTCGTACTGCACAAGAATATCGTTTATACACACCGCTGATTACTTACTGACGTAGGACTTTACATTTATATACTCATCGAAACATCATTGAAGTGCTAGTTTTATTAAGTAAACGTCACACGATTTTGATCTTTTGTCGATGAAGAATTTTCATCACCGTATAACCTATTTCCGTAAGTTTTAGGCACTGTTTATTAGCGCCTGAAGAAAGCAACATTTGAAGTTGAGACTTTCTGAGAAAACCGATGTATTTCGAAAAGCTATTTAAGAAATGTAAAAGTCAAGAAAGATATTTTCTGTATCAAAAAATAAGAAACCCGTATGTATAATTCCCGTATCGAATTTCGATCGGAATTATATACGTACTATATTTGTCTAAGTAAATACATTTAGAAAGTTTCATTTGGGTGCATAATGTCTTCCGTAGAAAAACCGTATTAATGATTTATTTTTCTTCTAGCAAATAATATTCAGATAATCATTTCTGTCTAGTTTAGAAGTTATTAGCGCTTATTTATTGCGTTTTCCTCACATTCAAGGGAAAGTTATTTAGTGCATATTCGGACCATTATTCGAACTTATAGTGAAGTATTCACAACTCTTTGTCAAGAAAAATCGAAGTTAACTTTTTATTTTATGGCTTACATAAAATCTTTTCTAAATCAAATCAAATCATATTGTCATGTCTAAGCAACCATTCTTTCAAATTCAAAGGCTATAACGTCAGGTTCCAAAGATAGCGGGCTACTGGCGGCTGGAAAGGGAAGAATTGGAAAGGAAAAGGTTAATTTTTGCTGTAATTTAGTAAGAGAATATGAAGTCATAATTTTGTTATATCTGAATTATAAGATAAATTTCTCTATTTCGATAAGAAAAACTGAATCTGACGGCACAAATAAACTCTTGAGAATCTAAAATTAATCATAAAACTGTATAATTAATATGAAAAACCGAGAAGCAGTCGACGAAAGTGAGACCAAGATAACAGAATGATTTCTCTCAGCTGCTTAGGTGATTGAGAAGATTTTTCTATAGGTTTTGAGAATTTTGGGGAAGGAAGTTATCCCGCAGATCCAGGATATGGTTCCAAAGCCCGGTAGTTTGCAGACTCTAAGTTAAAGTAATGGTTGATAAGGTATCCAGGGATGGCGACGCCAAGTTTCCCTACCCATCCACGCCATGGGGCGAAGAAGGGAATATAAATTTTTCCGGAGGATAAAGGCGGATAATCGGAAGGGAGGGAGCCGGTTAGATTAACCGAAGTCGGAGGACTAATGCTCGTGACACTTGGCCTCTCCCAACATCCACTTGACTGATAATCAGCCAAGGGAAACGTATTGCCCTCCCGGAGGAATAACTCCTCCCCGACGATAAGACGGTTTCATGAAACACTTGAAATTACGTTGTTCTCCGCGCGTCTTGATACTCGGATCAGATTGTTTGCCACTGGTCTTTCTCTCCCATTCTGCTCGGCGGTACCACAACGGAAATCCTCCTCTCCTCCCCTCCCAAATCGACCTCTCCTCACGCCCTACCCTCCTTCATTATCGCAGCATTGTTGCCTTTGTCGCTGTTGTCACGTGGGCAACTGCGCTCCGCCCTCGTGGTTAGGGTGAAGAGGGGAGATGTGCATTGTCGGCCGGAGAAGAGCGGAGTTTATGTTTGAGCGGTGGAGGGAGAAGGCGTGAGGAAATCTCGTTTGCCAACATTCTTCCTTTTTGTCGTGTTGTGGCGTATGAATTGTGCTTCCATGTCTCTGCCCGGCCGATCGGAGGCAGAACCTCGTCTCTATCCTTTTCTGTATCCACCACCACCTACTCCCTCTTCCATTCAACCCCGTAAACCTCCCACTTGGCCCTGTTATCCGCTGTCTTTTTTTCGCTCCGTTGACTTTTTTGCCACCAATCTTTTCTCTTCATCTCCTCCTTTATAGTTCATTTATATGCTCGCGCTCGGAAACTTTTATTGCGTTTCATAAGTGCTCGCGTAATAGGTCAGCCGCTTATTCGGGCGCTGCCTATTTACAAGTATTGTCGGTAATGTGGTGGCGTGTTTGCAAAAGTATATTTATTGCGTTAATCTTTGCAGTTGTTTCCCGACATTATCGGCCTGCGCGCTGTAGTTTTATTTATTGTAGTCGCCTCACTCGAAATGAACGATTTGTTCCTCAAGGACGGATACGCTTTCAGAAATCCGGAAGCATGCTAATCGTGTTGCGCTAATTAGAACATTGGGAAGGTTTACATTTGTTTAATCGTATATGGTTTAGGAAAGGATTTTTGTATAATAAAATCTACTTTAACTGATAATTATTCCTTTCTTTATCACTCACTACTTGGTAATATTAGAATAGTAATGTTAGAAATCGTAGATTACTCTGTCTTTAGAAAAACTGAACTGCTCCGGAGTTGAATGTTGTACTTAAATTTCTCTGTAATATTAATCGTTCGTTCTTCTGCGTAGGGAAATGTTAGTTCAATGCAATGTCGATAGCTACATTATATCATTGTTAGTTCACCAATTTCTTTACGATGGTTCACAACGTATCATGGGCAGAATGCATGTTTTAACACATTAAAAATCAATCCGGATTCATGAAATTATACGTATAACAATAAACTATTCCCATTCCCAATTCTCAGTTTAAGAATCAAAATATATTAAAATTTTATTTCTTAGCGTTAGAAAGAGTATCCACTTAGTAATATTATTCGTAGGTTCGGATATACCTTCAAGAGAAATTGTTGAACACCTCGACTCTCTCAAACGATTCTTATTTCATGTACTTGACAGCCCTCTTGATTTCCGCTGACATATTGTTAGATGAGACATCATTCAGAATCTTGACCCGAACTGGAGAAACAAGTTTGATTGTATGTATTGCATGTACATTTCTGATAACTGCCGCCTCGCGCAGTATCTACGGAAGAAAAAGGCAAAACCTTGTTCTCGTACACCAGGAAGTACCTTTCTCTCAGGTATCACAATTTACATATGGAACACTTTGAATCATCGACTACTCCCTATGCTTTCACTCATGTTTACTGCCATGTCATCGACATCCACTGTTTGCAGCATTCAAGTCTCCTCAGTCTTCTGCTATCCTACACGTCACCTCGGCGTCGCCGTCGTTTATCATCTCTTTTAAACTTATTCAGCTAAGGAAATCTCTGCAGAAATTAAATGTCAATTGAGAGGAAGGCCATCAGAGCCGCAATCTCTTTTACGAGGAGTATGGTTCATCAGAGGAAATTTGCATTTCATCCGCGCAAGCAGCATTTGTTCTTGTCATGTCTTTTTAGCAATTTACGAGGATGTCTTTCATATTCGGCCGGTCTCCGTTGTATTTTATCTCAGTTTACCAACAAATGATTCCGATGGTAAGTCTCGATTAATTTAACGGTTAGCCTCATTACTGTACCGTTGAAAATAAGCCTCAAGTATTCGCTCTATTGTTTGAGCACAGTTGACTATTTATTGAAAAATTTTTCTCTATTTTCTGTCTTTTTTCTTCTTTGATTGCCTTTTAGTTAAGGACATTTTTTCAAAGTTATCCTGAAAAAGGATTCTAAACTTCGATTATTGAATATTATTCAAATCCAAATATGCAATTTTTTGTACAATCGCTTTGGTAATCTTTATTTTCGGAATACCTATGTCTTTTTATCTGTCAATTGACCCTTAAACTGGTTTTCCAGCTCTCATTTGGTCACGTTCCTAACCATAAATGAGCATAAATACCAATTTTATTCACAGTCGTAAAACAAGCAGATGCTTCATTCATAAGTACCGGAATTTGAATTCGAGCTACAACAAAATCTATTATCCTTGTATCATATATTTGGGATTGAAACAAATTCCTTTTCCCGACTGCAGTTTCTACTTCGTCAATTATTTGTAAATATTTTATACTTCGAAATTTGTGAGAGGAAATATATTTAGAATTATAAAAAGGATCGCAAATATCAAATAGATAAGTAATTTTGCATTATGTATTTGGAAGAGGGATATCTTGAAAACTTTTATAGTAAAATCATAAGTAAATTCTGGTACAAAATGTCATAATTAACTTTACCTCATTTCTTTTATTCCATTATTAATATTACAATGCTTAGGACATGCATGAGTATTTCACAAGAAAAATCGGTCCTCATTGAAAAATAAACTCTTATTTCACCCGAGATTAATCGATTGGTATTGTCTTCTAGATTCTAATTAACCCTGTTTTAGGAAAATGGAATTATGTATATGCTCTATCTGACGCGATAATGACCAAAGGCGTTTAAAAATGTTCCTTCGTACTCACAAATAACAAGTCTATTTTATTCTCCTGCTGAAAATGGGATCCTCGGCAGCCGATAACTGCTCATTGAGAGAAGTTCTCGTAAGAAGGGGCCAATGGGAGAAGCGGAGTGCGCGAATCGCACGTCTTGTTGAGGCGAAGAGCGGCACTGCGCACACGCGACTTGCGATCGATCGGATGCGCAGGGATGCCGTCGACACCAGCCGCAGCCAATCGGAGCCACTGGGTGTGGCAAATTTGCTATTTTAGTGTGTTTCTTCGGATTGAGCTATCGAGTGGGACGAGAAAGATGCGAACATTTCCAGTGTCGATTTCAATTACATCTTCTATACGTATTGATCTACGGACACTGAGATGGAAGCCCTAAAACTCCTGGATATTAAAAACAATACTATCTAAGTTATATTCTCGAGACAATTGGGTATTTTTTTTAGTTCTGAGATCTTTGATAAACTGGTTAGGCCGGATAGTCTCAATAAAGTTAGAATACTCTCTCTTCCTTGCAATACAGTGGGTCTACATTTCGTAAAAACAACGTTCAAGTCATGAAATACGTTCGTCTAGTTTTCTTAAAGAGGTTCTACATTAAAGATAGAAAAAGCTCGTCACAATTATATAAGTCTTACGATTCTTAACATAACCGCATATTGCGTTTCGTGGTAATTGATACTTTCATGCTTTTTATTTTGGTCTGAAATACAATAATTTTCTGTACACAGTATATTTTAATGACGGTTTCTCCTGAAAATGCTTCGTTGTCTCATTAAGTTGACAACCCGTGAGTGAAGGCATGTTTTTAATCGGCTTTGCTTAAAAGATATTACAATGGATGATTTCCTCCCTGTTTCGAAATCAAGTACTTATTTTGTTCCTGTTTCCCTGTAAAAATACTTAAAGATTATTGAGTGAAATATTATAGTATATTGCTCTCTCATCATACTTAATTTTTGAGTTCGTATAAATTTTACAGTGAAATTTCTTCTACCGTTGAAGGGCTCTCATATCCTCGGAAAACTACGATTCATGAGACAGACTAGGAAAGCCTTTTCCAACTTTCATTGCCTTGTAGAAATATATTTCCATGTCTTTGAATTAGTAATAGCCACGTGTGAATGAATTTAACGCCTATGGTATCCAGCTGCTCCCAAACACATTGCTGATCAAGCTTCCCTCCCAAAGCCATCTTTTTTAGCTTTCATTTTCCTTCGGATTTCAGTTTTCTCTCGCCCACACTCAACATCGCAATCTATCTCGGATTAAATTTAAGCCAGGCTCTACGTCTTCTTTCTTTTCGCCAACTTACAGCAATATTCTCGATGAAATATTTCCCCCTCTCATAGCATGCGAAATCAATCATTGTTTTTATTTTTACGCCTCGCCATTATTATTTCTAAATATTATTACTTTACTAATCTCTCCCGCTCCCCAGTCACGCGGCCACCGGTTTTCACTATATCACCGCCTGAATGGCCACATAGCTAAGTGACATCTGTTGAGAACGCTTATGAGGTTAAGGACGTATCTTTTATTTGCTCCCGAGGAGATCCCAAGGAGAGAGGAGTGAGGAAATAGGATGTGGAGAAGGGGAGGGAGGCCAAGAGAGTCACAGGTGCGTTCTCAGTGTTACCGTGCGTGACTGGAATTCGTGGTTCTCAGCCTCCAGTGCTCCCCACCTACGCCATTCAATTATGAGTGAGACCCGTTCCTCCTCATCTCTCCACATCTTTTTTTCTAAGCATTCCCCTTCCTCGCAACCCTTCCGCATACTCCTCCACTAACCTATCCCATTACGACGTCCATCGAGCTGAATATTTAATTACTTTCCGTGCCGATGATAGGCGCCTTTTGTAAGGTGAAAAAACGCGGTTATTTTTGGAGATTTTAAAGGTGGAAAGCATTAGTTATACACACACGTGGGGATGTTAAAGGTGAGGGTTTAGTTTTACCCAAGTTACAGAAAAGTAAGGAGGGTGACGTAAAGTGTGGAGGCAAAGTTTTCTTTTTGTGAAAGGGAGTTCAGTGCTCCTCGGAGAACAGCCAAGGGTCGATAAAATATTTCAGCAAAGATTCGGAAAAGAGCGGTTTTCCGAATTTTCTCGCGAAAGAGCTTGCATACAGGTTGAATATCCCTGGTCCAAAATTCTTGGGTGATATATGAATTGGGATTTTCCTGAATTGTGAAAGACATGATTGGGGGAGCGGAAGAGATTTGAAAATAACAAAAAATTGGCCTAAAAAAGTGAGTTCGAATCCCAAAAGTTTGCAATCTTTATCTATAGGGTGACATTGGTTGGATCGATTATATTCACTGCAAGCTCTATGTGCGGAACCAATTTCTAGACAGCTGTACTCTCGAAAAGAAGAAAAATTCAACCACTATCTCAAACTAAACTCCAGCCGCCTCACCTAATATAATCAAACTGAATCCTCGATATGCTGTAAAAAGAAGAAGATCCGTGAATTTTTCGAATCACATTACGGATTTCGGAATATTTGGGATTTTGGAATAGTCAGTAGGGAATACTCAACCAGTATTTCATAACCCTGTTAAACTGACTATCCTGAGGGATAATTGAGAACAATTTTGAGAGTATGAGAGATTTTTCAGCGTTTGTAGAAGTTGATAATGCTTTTTACTTGGTGCTTTTTATATCTTAGCAAGTATTTGTCATTTAAGGCAGACATTATTACCTTTCCTAATCATAAGAAACTTAAGTTATTATATGTGTGTTAAATAGTCTTAAAATAGAAATAGATTTGTATCTACTTACGATTTGTAAAATTGCCGATGTTAAATTTGCTCGATCCTTGTACTGGTCGGCAGAGATATGCTCTTTTACTCTGGATGACATTTGGTGTTAGATTATTCCTGGTAGAGCGTGTTTTCAATCTTGAAGCTTCCCAAAGTTCTGTTTTTACATCGTACATACTTTCATAGGTATTACGAGGTTCATTTACATGAGGTGTTTCCGGCTAAATTAGCTCCGTTTGAAGTGATAGGTTTGACGCTCTCCACGAATGGAAAATGCGAGAGATTTTGTCCTATTCGAGAATCTCTCCGTGGACGCACTTCGCGATCCGATCGCTCGACGTCACTCGGACGCAACCGAAGCTGCTTTTTTCCTCCTCTCTTCATTTTGCCATCTGTCTCACCCTCACTCTTTATCTTAGCATCCATCTCTCCCTCTCTCTCCATCTCTGTCCAAGCCGACTCCCCTTTCCATATCCTCCCTCCGTCTCTCTTTCAGACCTATGGGTGGTCCTCGTATCACTCCTCCCCTTACACATTCCCCCTCCTCGTATATATCATCTCCTCCCCTCCTTTTTTTTTAATATCTCCCACTCTATGCATATCGCCGCATTCTTCCCTTCCGCACCACACGGCTCTTCATTCCCTTTTTTCGCTTCACCCAGCGCTGCCACTTAAGGTTGGCCTCCCTTAATCTCTCCAGGTTAACATTTTCCTAGCCGAGAAAACCCTTTTCATCGCCGGGAGCTGTCATTTAAAGAAGAGGTAAAAGTCCTTTTTCTCCATCTCGTTTTTTTCCTTCGCCTAGCATCCCATCTTCACAAGGTGCTGATCAATATATCGATTAGATAGGACGGAAATATTTTCGTTCACAAAGAGATACTCCTCGGTCTTGTCAGGAGGTGTCTCTACGGCGTGAATGACGTGTCTCCTTTTTTATCGCGATTTCTTTAATGGCGTTCTTAAGAGGGCTTTCCTTCGAATTTTTGGGACGTCGTTGTCCCGAGGCGTCGCGTAACCAGCAAACGTATCTGAGATCGGAATCTGTGTCTTTCCTCGGGCGTCGTTAGCCTTCCGCTCGCCGTCCTTATTAACACGCGCTGCAGACCAATATACCTGCCGGCGCCCCGGTGCGCGAGGAAAGGCACACCGATTGATGGTACGGTGACGTGAATTATTTATTATGCCGTCAAGCTGTTTGTATTTAAGTCGCGGTTTGTGGAAGTTGAATAAATTTCACGTTAACGGGCCCTTTTCAAGCCACCGTGGTGAAAATTCCGACAATACGGTAATCTTTATTTACGTTCCGTGGTAAATAAAGATTTTGAAATGAAGGGACGGAGCGAATCGTGGTAGTAAATATCATTCCTGTTAATATAATTCAGGAAACGGTCTCTATTATATTTTCTAATATCAGGGATTTCCATTCTTTGAGCTGAACTGGCTCGTATTAAGATATCAAGGGCCGAAGATAATGTACTTGGTTGTTGTTTGAAGTTAATGATAATTCATTGTATGCCTTTAGTTTTATTATGATTGAATGAATTATAAAGTAATTTAAGTGGTTACCTTTTTATGGAGAATTCTGGAATATATAATATTTTCCTCTTTATTTCCTTTACTCCACCTGAATTATCAATGGTTAGTTTTAAAAATTTACAAGGCATTCAAGAAAGAGCAGATTTCCTGACCGCATGGAAGTGGTTAAATAGTCGTCTATGGGCCGTGGATTGGTTACCCTTGGTTTTGTTGTTTAGGTTGGCCATCATCACTGTAATAATATTGCATATTTGTTTTGAAATTTCAAGGAAATAATGTTGAAAATTTAGCAGATATAGTATGTTGTAAAGATATTCTGGGCCACCAGCGCTTCATCAATATGGAGAATACATCATTGAAAAATCCCTATTTATTCGAACTTCATTTACTTGTATCATTTCCTCAGAATCGACCGAAGAAGAGATTGATCTGCACTCTTTAGGTTTAGTTTTCCGTACATTTTTGGAGAAAAAAGTGACCATTAATAGTTTATTATTAAAACTTCTAAGAGGCTACGTGATTACGAATGTACATTAAATATATATGTGCAGTCTGAATGCTGTTAAAAATTTGGATGGAAAAGGTTTCTGTAGATCTAAGTATTCAAATATATTTCAAGTATCATGAAACAGGTATTCATTAAAATTAATGTTTTAGAACTACCAGCTGTCAGAATTACTAATGAAATTCGAGTATCATACGCATACTGTATGCATTCAATTTACTTCAACCTCATTTTAGTAGTTCTCCGACGGATCTTTTAAGTTTATCTCGAAGAAGAAAATCGTATGCTTGTTAATTTCTCATCGCATTTAATTTCCCGTGTGTAATGTAAGTTATATTTAAGATACGCATTGCCTTCCTTTCTTCGGGTTTTATTATCAGAGAGTTGACATTAAATAATCCACTGCTGCTCTGGCTGAAGCTTAGCGATCAACATCGGACTCTAAATAGTGAATTCGATGTTTTCACGCGAATTTAAGCTACCGTAAGGAATATTTCCAACTTGTTTTCGGCTTAGGGTTTGAGATATTTCCTTCCTCTCGATCATTATCGCAGTTGATGAGTAACCCTAGTTGGACTGTATGTCCGTATTTGGGTAATACTGTTAATGGAGAACCGAAAAGAATGTTTTCAGATAAGGAAATCGGCGAATAAAATGATTTTGGCACAAAAAACTTAATCGTACACTTTCAACCGCTCTAAAGATATAACAGAGATAGCGAATCGCACTTTAATTCGCCACCGGAACAACTATTAATTTAACGGCCTCAAATTGCCGGGTGAACTTCTTTACATGTGCACATTTTCCCGCTAAACATTTCATTTAGGCCTAAATTTCCTCCATGGGCGAGACATCGGCTTCCACGAATAATTTTCCGCTTCGTGAAAGTTCGGCATTATCTCCCGTCAGAAAACCCGCCTCCCTTCGCTTCATTCCGCTATCTGCCATTCGAATCTCGCTGTTTAACACTAATTTTCTCTTACTGATTTCCTCCCTCGTTCATTTGCTTTTCTGAGGTCATTAACTTTCCTTCTAATTGCGGCTTATGCTTAATTCGAATATTAATAACTCGAAGCAGTTCTCCCCTCTTCATCCGATGCCCGCTAATGTGCTTCCTTCCCTAATTTATTGCGGTATCTTCCTAATTCACCCTATTCTTCGAATACCATGTGGAATTATGGGCGATCTTCAACGGGAAAAGACGTTCATTTCATGGTGTGGAGAGCTTTTTTCTTTCCAAGAACGCGGACAGACATCTTTTATTGTTGTGTTTATTAACTGTAATCTAAAAGAATAGTGGAAGAGGGGAATTATAAAGGAAAACCTAGGTAGGATTACTAGAGGAATATGATGGTTGGAGTGAAGAGTAACTAGGAAATGAAGTGATTGACTGTAAGGACGATAGCATAGAAAGCTGAAGGAAAACATTTTCGGATTTTTAGCCCATGACGATTACGATCTTAAATTTTAACTTTCAGTCTATCTGAATAGGTATGATAATGACCATATCTTACAGAGTTGAACGTATTCAGAAAAATTTGCGTAGTTTTGACGAGTTTGCTTATTTCTGTATAATGCCAATACTTAAAATAATAATGACATCAAATTCTTACATGATGGCGTTCACTGTCATCGTATATGGAGACAAAACTTTTCTAGGAACGGTTGTATTAAGTTTTGTAGTGGCTAATTACTTTCCAAATTTGTCTTGTTACTTTATCAGTGACTTTATTTGTTATTTCTTAAGTCACTCTAAAGAATTATAATCACAAAGCCACATCAATCAGTATTCCTTATATATTTCCTTTCCCTTTGAATCATGGCCAATAATTAATATGCAGTCACAGTCGTAGATTAAAACGTTAACTATTCTCAATTTTCCTCGGAAAAGTGGTCCTAATTTTAATTTAAGTAATAACATATTACGTCACGTATTTAATATGCATTCATAATAGCTTCAGTCACGTGGTAGGTTCCTGTTCGATCGAGGAAGAATCTCTTGCGGAAATTCTAGACTTAAATCCAGCATCCGTATTCCCTTAAAAACGTAATCTTCCAATCGCTAGTTAAGAAAGCCCTTTCCCGAACAAGTACGGGAGCCACGCAATAAACTTTTATTTAATGGCTACGAGGCGAGAGGATCTAAAATGAGTAGTTTATACGGACGTCTCGCGCACCTCACGCCAACCTGCGCGTGGACATAAGTTAGCAGAGCAATCGAGGAACATTCTCCCTATCCTCTCAGCCGGTTGCTAATTGGTTTATAAGGAGAGAGAAGAGTGTGGGAGGCCCCCGTCCCATACGCGCGCACCCGCACACTATAAAGTCCTCGTGTTTACATTGTCGAAGCAAAACCCTTGGCACTCTCTCCCTTGGGCCAACACCTCCGCCCCTCTCCGGCCACCTAATTCGACAAACAAAGATTCCGCTGTCAGTGAGAAGGGAGGGGGGATTCTATTGGTTCGTTAGCGGTGGTAGGGATGCATAGGATGGTTTGATGCCTTGTGTTGGCAGGGGTCCTGCGGCGGGGGAGAGGATTTCGGCACAGCGGGAGGGTGCAGAGGGGTGGGCAGGCAGTTGGAGCGTTCTCGGGAGAGGGGAAGCGGTTTGAGGCTTCTCTTTTGTGAGTGTGTATGTGTGTGTGTGGGCCCGTTGGGTTCTTCACGCCTGCCGTGAAAAGGGATACATTTTTCATTCCTACTCTCACAGCCTCTCCCCCTTACCATTTCTTTTCTCCTTCCATAACCATATTTCGTTGACATAACATTGAGCCGAGAGGCAGCGAGAGGCAGTTAGCCAGAATCTTGTTCTGGTAACCACGTGTTACACTCGACTAATTCTCTATCCCCCGAAAATCCTTTACGTTTGTCAAACTCGATCATTTTCGTATCGATTTTGCTCCATGTCCTACTTTTTAATTCTTGGAACCGTAGATTCGTCCTTCGCGATTCTCTGTGAATTCTTCCTTCTTTGTTTTCCCCGTTTTGTTTAGGTATGAAAGAAAAGGATAACTAGGCCGTAACTCGTTTTATTATGCCGCCCAGTCTTATATCGCATTTTCCTAGAAAGGGTTTTGCCATTTCACGTTCCATTTCCAAGGGCGTTTATTAACCGAGGTTGCGCGGCCTTAACCCTGGAAAAAATGATATTTTTTAAGCGGCTCCTGTCCGTGCGGCGTTTGGCCTCTCACTTCGAATCTCTGCTTGGAAATCGTAAAACAAGAGAACAAAGAAGTGGGAAAGTCCGAAGAGGCTGTGATTGCGTCGTGTGACAGCGTAACCTGTTTCGCTAGTGGCCGAAATAAAAATTCTTTTATGTCTCTCACCGAAGGCACGGCAGGAATTTATTTCCGCGAGTAAAATTTTTCTGATTCGGAGAAATAAAAAGATATTGTGCTAGTAGCCGAAAATTTGGAATATATAATATCATTTGAGAAATTTACACCTCTCTATTAAATTCACGCTGCCAAATTAGCTCTTCTTTACATATATTTTTCTTATTTAACATTTAAGCAGAACGTTATTTGTACATTTAGTTTGAATTCAGAGAGACTATAAAATGACTTTAGTAATATCCAGTATAACAGGCAAAATAATTCTTTGGAGCCTTTCAAATTATATCCGAGAGATTAATCGGAAACAATCCTTAAGCTGCTGTAGCCCTGAAAGAGTACCTTATAATTATTAATTATAGGGAATTTTGGAATCTCATCTTCGTAAATTTCTATTGAAATGCTTTACATTTAACTAAGAGCCGACGCATAGTTTTTTGAAGGTTTTTAACGGGAAGAACTTGCTGATACAACAGCTCTCCTACAAATAGAATGAATGGCATCTTGAACTTGATGGGGGATCATAGAGGATTCTTGGGAGTTGTTAGTGAATTGAGTTATTTAAGATTTTTCTGCTCTAGATTTAGGGGATTATTGCAGACGAGTGCATACTGAACTGAATCACCACCATGGGGAAGGGTGCTTAGGGGAGAAGTTAAAATTCGTCTGAAACAATCCCAACTCCTATTTTCATTTGACGGCATCTCTTCTTCCCCATCTCACTTCTTTTCCTCCCACATCTCAACGTGCCCCCCCTTCCCTCTCGTAAGTCACTCCGGGCCGCGGGGGGCAGGAGAGGGAAGGTCCCTCGAGAGGGAGGGCATGATGGATACGTGGGTGGGTTGAGGTGGGTGAGCAGCCGTCATATTAATATTCTGGAACGTTGGTGGCCGTGAGGGGCAAAGGGGAGGGAAGCGGTCAGGTAGCAGAGCGTATAATCCGTGGTTGCAGCAAACCTCCTTACCACTATTTCTCCCCCTTCACATCTCCCTTGGGGGCTGCGATTATGCGACGTCACTCCTCTTTACGAATTCCCCTTAGCCCCAGTCCACATCTAAGTCCAATCCACTCCTAAATTTACTCCCGCACATTCTTTGTTGCCTTCTATGATGTTTAGAGAGGGCGCGCGTTGAAGTCTCCTCCTCCATCGGACGCCTCTTTCGAGCAGCAGCACGGGAGCGGACGAGTTTAGTTACCGTAATTGGAAGGAGGCGATGAAGGGGGAGAGACGGCGGATGAAAAAGTTTTTTAATATTCAATGAGGTTGAATTGCGATCGGTCGGAGACCACGTATTAATACGTGGGTGTTTAGGCGTAATGGGGAAGGTTTTTCTCTAAGAGTTTGTTTGAGTTCGACTTACCTTTCTTTCTCAAAACCTATCTGTCTTTATCTAACAGTGTAAGTTGCTCGGTCGCTGCTCCTGAAATTTCTTCTTCCAAGAATTCCACGTATTATTGTTTCGTGTTCCATAAACGCTTAACTCGCAAAACTTCTTTTGCATAATTTAAGCAGGCAGTTTTTATTTTTCCTTCTCATTCCTAAAAATTAGGCCTCTTTATTCGAAAAGGTGTTTACCCCCTTTTTATTTGGACTTGGAACGGAAACGGAAAAAGAATAAAAGAAAAAGGAAAAAGAATAGTTTAGTTTTCAGTGTTGTCTTCGTTTATATGTACAACGCGTATGATTAAAGATTAAGAAGCACTCTTTAACGTGATCCTCAATAAATAATCGAGATAAGTAATTAATTTGAGTCTATTGGTTAATTCGAATATCGACAAACCTTCGGATTCGGAAAATTCTTTCTTACGCAAAGCAGGGATGCCCCAGATTCTACCACCAGTATTTGCTTCTAAATCTAGTTAATAAGAACTTGGCGGGCCTAAAATGTTATATTTTTGACTAATAATTCATCATAGATCATTAGTTTGTCCGTATTTTTTCAACTAAATGCTAAGAATACACGACTTTGCTGCTGATTTATTTTCATAGGGTTTCAGAGAATATTCGAGCCGCTATTTGGCAAATATTTTTATTAGGCTTAAGCACACAAAATTGTGTAAAATTTTTGCTAAAGAAGTCGCTACTGGGCATCACGGAATCGTGAACTGCATAGAGCAGTTTGGTTGCTAATATGAAATCCCTACCCTGAAGTGCTAAAGAGACTAATTTATTGTACTGTATTTTGAAGTTATAGCAATTTTATATTTTAATATTATAATTGCTATTATATAATAATTCATATTCATAAACCGATATAAAATTTATCGGGACCATCTTTCTTGGAACCGAAATACAAGTTTTCCGCAGAATTTCAATCCTTTTGATAATCGTGTGCATTAGTTTAGCTTTATATTTTCAGCATTCAAAAATTTATTTATCATATCTAAAAGCAAAATTCTTTAGACTACTCTTCTTTCTGAAAAATGAGTAACTTACCTGTGAAATTTTATGCACATGTCTATACTAATGTTCGTAAAACATTAAAAGGTAGTAATGCGCGTTTTATTCGTGACAGAGGATCATTTACGCTCGCTTGGCTATGATTTGAAAATTGTTTGCTATGAAATATAATATCGAGAATTTATTTTTCCTATCCTGCTGTTCATATTTACAAAAGGATATTCATGTCCGCGATGGAAGAGCCTCGAATTTTTCAGTCGCATCTAAATCATCCTCACTTACGATTGTCGTGATTACTCTTACCTCGCCCACGTATCTCCCACTCTAACTAGACGTCCACGCTTAGAAATCAGGTCTTAAGTCCGGTAGGGTGTGGAAATGACCGGGTAGTAAAAATATTGAATACCTTTCCTAACGCCATCCCAGAGAGTGAGAAACTTGGAAATGACAAGAGGCATCTCGAGGGAATCCGGTGTGGGATGGAATGGTATGGGTCGAGTCGATATCGCAGGGCGTAGCGGAGGGTGAGAGAAGGGCGGGGATTAAGGGAAGATGATGGAAGATAGAGGAGAGGGAGAAGTTGCCCCCTCAGTCTTCGCGTCAGTTGCTGTCTGCGAGGCACAGCCACATCACTTGTCCCCACGTCTCGACTCCGGATTACGACTTCCCTTAGTGAGGAAGGATGTGTGAAGAGGGTAGTGTTTCGGGAGGCGAGATGTTATGCGAGCCCACCCAGAGCGATCCGGGAATGCGAGGGGCATGGGTGCTCTCCTCAGCTCCGGGAGAGTTTTGACGTTAAGTCTATTTCTCGCGATTAAATAAAACTTGCGCGATGGAAAAAAAGGAGAGACAAAACCCGGCAGGACGAGAGATTGTAGGATGTATGACTTAGGTGGGCGTCGATGAGGGGCGAGGTTTAATTGGAGGTGGTGAGGATTTTTTGTAGGTGATTTGGGCCTGGGAACCTTAGCTGAAGTAAGTAGCGGAAAATATTAAAATATTAAATGAGTTCCTGTGGCCTTGGGTTTTCGACTATTCAAAATTTCTTAGGTGTACGATATCATTTCTCGTGCGATTTTGAATGAGAAACGCATGGTAATAATTAGATATTAAATGCTTAGGCATTCTGTCCAATAATCGATGAGAGAAAAAATTTTACTTCTCGAAGTTAATTGTCATCTATTTTAAAATAAGTATTTGTAACGTAAAACTAATCCCTAAACAAAGTTTCCATGAACTTAAGGTACCTGAGATTATAATGTTATGTAACTGAAATTGTTATGAAATACATGTAAGATATAGCCATTGTTTTAATATTTTATTAATTAATATTAATGATATTAATTATCTCCTTATTGAAAAAATTTCATTTGTGTACAAAAATCTAAAAGAATTTTGATTTATCTTAACGTTTTAAATCATTTCCTTTGACTAATGAAACATCGCCATAAATACTTCAACTTTGTGTTGCTTCCCTATTTCTATGTATGAATACCTATGGTATTATATACAATGAGGAAGAGTATTTTATCCAGTTGAGGCAGAGCCTACAACGAAAGGAAAGGTGATAACTCGATAATATTGAGTGACGTGGGCGTTATATATTATATATCTCTTTATGGGAATGCGCACATTTAGCCTCTCTGGAAGATGATTTACGCTACACTATTTCAGTCATATGACTATTATTTATGCGGAGAGAAGGAGAAAAACTGCGTTAAAATGTTTCGAACAGGATTTTTTTAATTTGATGCGTAATCGATGTGCACATTTTCTTTGGCTAATAAGAATGATACTAATGTGCTTAATTACACTTAATCTGTATATGCATTCCGAACCTTTGGTTGCGACTCTATTGTGCACTCTCAGGCGGTTTCCTATTTCCAATTTCCTTCAACTGCCCTGTTTGTGGTGGGGGTTGGTTGTTTGGGGTTTCTCACTGACGGGGGTTATAGGATAGAGAATGTTCCCTTTGGTGAGACTTTTCCTTACGACTTTTGTGGACATTTTGGCCAGCGTGGAGAATGGCCTATAGGTCACGGTTCCCTCGACGCGGCCTAAAGAATTGTGTTTCCGAGAAATGTATTTGTGTTGTTTGGTCGTACACAGGAGTAAAGAATTTAATTCGTTCTCCTCACTCTCCTCCGCTCACGCCTCAACATCCATTCTTCCTCCCTCCCACCGCAGTAGGGAGTTTAGGCCGGAGGAGGGTGAGTGACAGCGCTGTGGAGTGGGAGAAAGAAGAAGGTGGAGAAGTGGCCGAAATTTATGACGGCCTCTCTGACGTGCTCTAAAGTAGCCTCGGAGGACCACCCTCGACACTGCTCTCTCTTTCTTTCCTCACACTCTTTTCGGGCCTCTTCTTTAGGTCCTCCCCCTCTTCATACATGCTCCAACTCCACGTCTTTCTCTTCCCTCGACCTTACCATTTTACCCCGAAATTCGCATCATACCGTAGCAGGTTTCCTCGGCCAAGACAAAAAATTCATCTCCTTTAATCTCTTTTTCCTTCGCGGTCGGGCCTTTACGGCTGCGACTTGTTTATGAATGATGAGTGATTGACGATTTTTCCGTGGTAGTAGAAAGGTTTTCTATGAATGAAAAGCTCTCCTATTCTTTCATCTCGGTGTAATTCAATCTATTTCTCTCGAGGCCTCTTCTGTTGTGTTCCCGGAAATATTTACGCCTTCCTCACCCAAGATCTAAACTCCAGGATATTGCGATAATCTCTCCTGAATGCTGGCTCTATGCGAAGGAGATTTCTGTCGCTTTAATTCATAAGAGTGGTGGAAAATGACACAAGGATAAGGTTTCACGAAGCGGGTTTATATATACGATACTTAGTTTTTCCCTAAAATTTTTAAACTGTGACTGGAAATAAAAAGTACGCAATTAAGTAATATGTTTAAGATGAAAAATGATATGCGGAGAAGTATTTTGTAACTCCTTGAGTGAAGTCTTGGGCGTTATGGAATTTGTTTACTGAAATTGTATCTGCTGCCAAGAACTTCGCATTGGTCTCGATAAATATTTCCGAAAGAGCTATAGTAAGAAAAGGTTGCACCGCTATGTTAATGAAAGTATCACTACGTTAATATTATTTTTTTACTAGTAAAGTTTGTGATATATTTTTCTGAAAATGTATCAAAAGGAATTGATATCCATTTCATAGTAGACATATTTTGAATTTTTTATAAAAAATACTTTTGTTTTCTTCGTGGGTTGTATCTAATATAAGTATTTGGTTTTCAAACGCTTTTCGTCATACTTCGAATGGAAAATCTTACTTCACCGTTTCACAAATTGCTTTAGAAATTTCTTCCCCCTGCGTTTGTTCTCAGGGGAAGCCATTTACATGGCCATCATTTGCTGCTTTCCATCATCTCATGTTATGCAGCCAGCGTGTTTTGTACGGACAAGGAGCAAATGAATATTTCTTTTGATTCCCGAGGGAGACGAAAGCGTATCATGAAAAGTATTTGGATGGTCCATTCGAGGGGGGCCGGAATGTGCCGAGGGAGGTGTCATGGGTGAAGTGGAAGATATGTACAAGTGGGTGGAGGATTATGAGCGAGGATAATGTAGTCTAATATACGATAGTGGTTGCAGAGGGAGGTTGCGGAGTTGTGGGAAGAATAACTCCCTGGGAGGGTTACGGGGGAAATTTGGGAGATGCTGAAAGTGAATTGGGCAGGGTAAGTGATTCGGGGGTAATGGTTATTTTATTTACTAGAGATATTTGACGTGCAATTTACTAACTATTTTCGTACTGTTTCGTGAGGTATATAATACAATTTCGTTTCGTAAAGTGAGAAGTAGCAGGAAATGATTATACTAAAATGTTTTAAATACATATTCAGCATCTTCATGCTCCAAATTCCGGTTTAAATTGCTGTTAAATCGTATTGTTTCTCTCTCATTGAAAATAAACTTTAGCATTTCCAATGTCAGGGATGTATTTCGAGAAAATTAAAAAAGAGTATTAAGATTTTCTAAATTATTTAAACGCTCTAATTTACTGCACTCACTCATTTGTGTGAGAATAAAAGACTTCTTTGTTCATATATATGTCCTGATTCATTTGGCAAGAATATTCGCGCGGAAAGTGAAAAATGTGGGTTCGAGTCCATCACCTGCGACTTCTTCGGCTCCTTTTAGTCCTTCGGTGCTCTCATCTCATTTTTAGTCTTCTATTACTAAATCTGATGATTGGAGATAATGTTTTGATTTTCTTTATTGCTTGAAAGTATTCGCTTCTACCGCGTTCTATTAATTTAAATGGTTCTATTAGCTTTCTAGCTTTTCACTAGTGAGTGTTACTCTCTTTATAAAATTGTCGGTTGATTTTATGCATATTATTATTATCTTATGATGCGGAATATTTTCATATTATTATTTTCACACAGTGTTGTGTCAATCCCTGTATCTTAATTATCCCCTAAGGGTGGTTATACGCAAGGGATGATTTTAATGTAACGCTCCCGATAGAATTGGACAAAGGTAATCATCATTTCGTTGCAGACTCATAAGAATGATTCAGTAATGCCAGTATGGCTATTGTTGGCGTGATTGAAGCATTTGTAGAGTCCTTCATTCCATGGAGAGGGGACAGAGTCAAAGAGGGTTCGATTTTAAAGTGGGAAAGGGTGGTGCGGAAATCCCCTTCTTGTAAAACGAGAGTGGGTGTCTCATGAGAGGATCGCAGTTAGTTGTAAGAAGAGTGTAGGTTATTGCAGGTCGAGGGTTGCGGGGAGGCGTGTGGGAAGAAAGAGGCGGCGGTTGGGGTTAATGGACCGGAGGGGTGTCGGATGCGTTAGAGGGGAGGGGCCAAAGGAGGAGAGCGTGGTATTTTGGCGTGAGAGTGGCCGCATCTCACCAGGGGTCCTTCCCAGTCTCACACTCGGACTAACCTTGCGAGCGGAAGGTGTCAGCGCCAGTAAATCACGGGGCGTTAGTGCCAAAGGGAGTCTTCTGCGTGGGAGGTAGTCGGAGAATGCGTTGGGAGTGCCACCTTTCCCGGATGAGAGGGAAACTAGCGCAAATCCACCACTCGGACCATCTTACCTATGAAAGCGTAGCACGGAGGTGTGAAGGATTAAGGACAGCAAACCTCTCTTAAAAGCGTAATTGATTAACGGAGGGGTTATGAAAGTCTGTCCGAGAATGGGTAACGTTTTAAAAGCCTTGCTCGATATGAAATGATCCTCTTTCTCCTGTCAAAGAGTTGCAGGTTTCCTATTTGGAAAGGATATCGTTGTCTTGAATATTAACTGCATAGAGGCACGGACTTCATAGAAGTACAGATAAAATTTGTTTTTCGTGGTGTTGATTGTTGCGGAAGTGTGCCTCTTTTTCTATGATTACTTTACTTTTTTCAATCATATTCTTTTAAAAGAATCCATTGACGATAGTAATAACCCCAAAACTATGAGGATTGAAAAAGGAATAGTTTAATGCAGTGAAGATAAAACATTTGTGTTTTTCTGAAAATTTTGGAAAATGAGATATTTTCATTCATGAACTTTTATCGACTGTCTTTTTCTCTTTGATTCTACTATTTGTTTAAAATTTTTATCACTGTTATGATAGGGGCCCTTAAGAAAGTTTCTAAGGAAAAGAGTTTATCTTTAAATATCTGATTCTTTCTCTTAGAAAAAAAATTACATAATCCTATATTCAAAAATAGGACCTCTTAAATTATTAATTTTCAGTGAAGGATGTTTTCCTGTTTGTTCCATAAATCTCAATCATTTACAAGAAAAAGGGGAAAATTTCCTCCTTTAAGAGATAAGTTTTTCACATTTGCCATATTACTTTTTCAAATCGTTGCATATCTTGAATCTCTTTCAGTTTTGTCAAGTAACTAATTAAGGGCGTAAGAAAAGTTATTATGAATGGCGGCTTACGAAAGTATCCTTCAGAATTTGCATAAGTATAGAAATTTATAACCTCATGTCAGCTCCTATTTCAATTCGTTCAATTCTACAATCTTTCATCTCCGCCTCAACCTCTTTCTTTTTCGTCCATTGGTCATTGAATTCATTTCTCATCTATCAACCCTTGCCTCCCATCTTCTTCCTCATAAATCATTAATTCCTTAATTTTCTCTTACGAAATGCATATCAGTGTTGAATATATTCACTCCAATCGGTTACTTCCCTTGTGCGAAATATAGATCCTCCCCACTTGATATTTGTCACATAAATCTCAATTTGATGATTAAGCAAATAATAGTATACAATTTTAGAGTGATTACGGTTCAAATTCCTCCTTGAAAATAAGTATTTTTTAGAAATACACATCATATTTTGGTCTCCATATAGCCAAGTGTGCAACACGTCCGAATTTCGTCAAAGCGTTCCCGGGTTGAATTCCCGGCGGAGACTCACTTACAAATTACTCATTTTTTGTAGCCCTTAAATTATTATTACTACTACTGCATATTTCACTAATTGAAACCCAAAGTAATTCTTGTTGTATTTTGGGAAACTGAAACTGTTCACGCTGGTAATATGAGGAGAGTAAATTGGTTATTCACACCTTTATTTACGTGATTAGGAACATTAAAATTATATTGCGTGTATTACCTTGGAATATCGAAATTTAAATAGGTTAATATTCCACGATAATTCATTTAATAATTCTGTCATCATCATTTACCCGCGGATGTTTCTATTTGTAATATTATGAGTATAATTTTTTAGATTGTTTTTCTTTCCGTGCCACTTATTTCATTATTTTTAACAAGTACCCGGTAATTTATGCTCTAATCGCTTTAGGTCAGAAATTCAAGGAGTAATCATTCTTATCACATCTTATCCAATTTTTAAATACCATTGCCATGTCCTTGCAATAGACTTCATATACGTAATATCCGTTACCTATAGTTATAATATCCGCTACCTATAGTCCAAAACCGAACGACTCGACGGCATTAGTTTTCCAGCTGCTTTTCATGAGCAGCCAAGATTTACTATTTGCCCATATATGGTCCAGTGCCCTCTGGTGGTCATCATCGTGCATTCTTATCATAACCTTCATCTCTTCCATTTCAGGAGGATGTTCCCTACCCTCCGAGTGTCTTTCTCCGGGGGACCCCTTCTGCCTCCTCCGCCACCCCATCATCACCACCTCCACCACGGACACCACGCGCACCAGTTGGGCGGAGGTGATACGGCCGGCTCCGCCGAGGGAGATAGGTGGGCCGTTCTGATGGACATAGTGCCCGTGGACCAGAAGCGCTACCGTTACGCGTACCACCGCTCATCGTGGTTGGTGGCGGGCAAGGCGGATCCGCCTGCTCCGCCGCGCCTCTACCTCCATCCCGACGCTCCCTTTACGTCCGAGCAGCTGAGGAAGCAGGTCGTATCCTTCGAGAAGGTCAAGCTGACCAACAACGAGATGGACAAGAACGGCCAGGTGCGTTGGTATTGGCGATAAGAGTTAGGGCGCCCCCCGCGATCAGGGGTTTGACCGTAAACAATCCGAAATAAAAGAAGTGTGACGTGCGGTCGTGCCTTGTTGTTGATGAAGAGACACTTTCAAAGCCACTTTAATGGAGGGTTTGAAGAGGCGTGGTATTGTTTAGGATAATGCGAGGAAAATAGCCGTGAACGTCAATTCTTCTTGTGCAAACTACGGGAGGTATCGAAATTTCAGTTGGCCCATGTGCGGTAACATCCGCCGGTTCCCCCATTCTGCGATTTCGCATGGATTTCATGAGAATCGCATTCTTTCCTTTCTCCGCCAAGTAGGTAATCTCCTGTTCGTGCCTACTGATTGCTCTGACAGATCCGGAAGCTAATTTAGTTTAAGATCACCTTGCCTGTCGGAATCGCTTGACAGTAGCGATTTATTTGCCAGATAAATTAGCTCGGCTAAATTAGCACCAAGACGTCATTAGATAAATTAAATTACGATTTCTGTATGATTTCTCATTGTGTTTTGAGTGCTTCATTGAATCTCCCTGTCACTTGAAAAATTAGTACCTTGATGATGCATTTAATCACGAGCGAACTTAATTTCGTGTGTTTCTCTAATCACAACGCAATGCGATTCATCTGTAACGGATAACTGTAGAGTTTATTAGGTACAAACGGGTGCCAATTAGAGGCAGATATGAGGTAAATACCGGTTAAGATAAGATGAGTCGAGATAAAGAAAAGGAAACGTCAGTTACTTTTCAAACATTACACAGGGGAGGAATTGTATGTATATTTACGATAGTTGGTAATATATTCTACATTCATGGGAGGGTTTTTCTTTTTTATGACAAATAATATTCAATTTCATTGATTTTTTTCTCTTGACTGCGGAAATTCAGTTCATTCGTATTTGTAAAAAAGGGAAAGTTATTTCCTAACGTATATTTATAATTTTCGCATTGTCTTTCATAGTGTATTACTCTCGGGTCAATAGCAAATTCAACTTTTATGGGGAAGCTCCTGATTCCCGTTATCACTATCATCGAAACATTGATTGAAAATTATATTGCGCTGCTCAATGCTGTACAGCTGCAGAATTTGTTTGTAAAAGTTTTTACTGTCTTCATATATCCTTCACGGGTTTTATATATTTATTAGTCGCAAATGTTCGTAGGACTTTCGAATACACATTATTTAAGATGAACTTCTTTAAGAGACAGCTTAACAAATTACGAATAAAAATGAGGAACCCTTTGAAAGTTTCTTCTTTTTTATGACCATTAATATTCATGTTCACGACACTGTTCGGGCCCACGACGGTAGCAATCAAATGCACAGATTCATACAGGAAAGAAAATATAGCCATTTTATTAGTGCTTTGTTTTATTGCGTGAATATATAATTTTAACTGTTGCATGTGCGGTAGCCATGTGACTCAGTGCTCAAGCTCATTGAATGTTACTGAAAAATTTCTTATTGGACGCCCAAGCTTGTTAAAACGCCTTTAATGGAACGAAGTGGTGTATCTTATGAATTAAACAAATTATGATTATTCCAAAGCTAGGAACATGTGATAATCATGTGGAATACAAGAAAGCACTCCAATTTAAATTGCTTTACGTAAACATGATCCGTCGTTAAAAAATTATTACCTTTATCTTAATATTCTCGGTATTTTATCGAAATTTATGTGATATTCGTAAATGTCCGGAATTATCTTCCTAGCAAATAAACATTAAATTTTGCAGCAGCTGGCCTTGATAATATTTGATTGAACAACTAGAATTTAAATTTTAGGTCAATTGCGCATTAACTATGTAAACTCAATTGTATATCGGCCAATTTTCTCTCATTGTGATGAATTATTAAATAGAAGGAAACGTAAAATTGGCCAAAAGTAAAGTGTTTAGCTAATGTCACGAACTTCGGAAAAGACAAAGTATGCTCATGACGTATGCGGTTCTCGAATTATCAGTCTCTTATTTCAGCAGTATGAAGTATGATTTTCTAGCAGGGACACTGGACAACACAAACAAACCACCAAGCCACGCTTTGGGTGACTTGGTTTGCCACCCCAAGCGTGGCGTTAATTTCGCCGGGGAAAATTTTTATTCTGTTACACTGTTGAATTTTTGACAGAAAATCAATCATGAGTATGAGTGTGTGCCAGTAATATATAGCGTATGTAATTTCACGCATAACGCTTATATACTACATTTCAATTCATCGAAAAGTCAGGGCTGTTTTTAAATCCTTATATTCTAATTTGTATTTTCGTGGATTTTCTGACATTATTCAGCATCTCTCAAGGCAATGCTCTCCCCCCTCCGTTTTCACTGAATAATCTTCAGTGTATGATTTTTGAAATTAAAAAATCTCTTTTTAGCGATTTCAGTGATTTTCTTGTAAGCAATGCTATGTCTTTTCTCTTTTAGATCGTTCTCAATTCAATGCACCGATACCAGCCGCGTATTCACCTCGTGCGATGGAGAGAAGGCTGCGGTGGCAACATAACAGACCTCGAAGCTGAGGAATACAAAACGTTCGTTTTCCCGGAGTCCGTGTTCACGGCCGTGACGGCGTATCAGAACCAATTGGTGAGTGCTTTCATTGCTCATTCTTTCTATTCCCTGATTCATCTGATCGACCAAAATACGCATATGCTCGGCTTTATGTAAACTTTGTCATTCTAATCCTACGAGTTTGATTGTCGCTCTTATCCGAGAACCAAAACCTTTTCCAATCCTATCTTGTGAAAGAGGTCGAATATTTCTTTCGTTCTCAGAGAAATACGATCATTTTGCAATGACATTTATTCATTTTCCATAAATTTATTATTCGAGAGCTTATTTGTTTAAATGAATCTTTATGTAACCAATAAATAGAAGTGACTAAGGGTAGACAGAAGTCTTACTTCTAAATTTTCCAATCTTCCACTTTCTAGGAAATGTTATAATTACGTCAATCAATTTATATTTAATTACTTCTGAATATTCTCAGAACGTGAGAGGTCTTGGTTTGTGCCCCAGGCACGAGTGTATTTCTATGCTTCTTCTTATTCTTAGGCTTAAAAGCTCACTTATTGCAGGATACACTTGTCGATAAATGAAAAGCATTTGCATTTCCTTGATCTTTGAATCTCTATATGGGTTGTTTTAAGGTTCCGTTCGGTGCTATAATTCTGTAACTTTTGGAAAGTTTTGTTATACTATATTGATAAGAACGAATTGCTATTAATGAAAACGTCGAATACGAATGCCTCAGGTGTTCATAAACGCTTCTACTACGGGATAGCAAAATCATTCAAAACGCTATCGCAATAACAATTTTTCATAAATATGTTTTCAAAGTAGAAAGTAAGTTACAAATATTTAGCAATAAATGAAATCATTCGAAGTGTCCCCCTGTTCAAATGAAGGGTGTGATTTATAATTATCGGTGAGTCGTGGATATGCCGTCATAAAATGCCTCTTCTTTACGATTTTTATTGCTACGGCCACTAATTCTGTTGCTTATATCTTCATTTTAATCTTTTAACATTACTGTTTTATCTCTTTTATTTGAAGATCACGAAATTGAAGATCGACAGCAATCCTTTCGCCAAAGGTTTCCGGGATTCTTCGAGGTTGACGGACTTTGATAGGTGAGTTTCAATAAAGCATGCTTATTAATCTGATTATTCCAGTAACATTACGTAATATTTAACGAAAAATTATTTAATATCCATAGAAATATTTTATGACGTAGCTGTTTATTTTTTGATGCTATTTGAAAAGAAAGGAAAATATTTGGCTCAACCAGATGGGAGAGTCCAGACCGACCCGAGTCATATTTGTCTCATAAATTATTTGAGTCTCATAATAGGTAATCTCTATAAGTAGAAATTTTCTGTAATTATCAAATTAAAGATGGTAAGAAAATTTATGAGAAACTTTCCACTCTCGTGATCCCTTTTGCGCTTATGTATGTACAATATACATTGTACGTACGTCGGTTCGCTGTTTCTACTGCAGTTGAATTATGAACCACCAATAATATCTCGCTAGTTTTATCAAAGTATGTTATAATTCAATTTTGAATTATTTTAAATCTTCCTTTTCTCTGTATATTTTGAACGCAAAATGAAATAAAAACGATAAAATATAATATATAAATACATAAGCGATATTTTAAACCCAAACCGAGATCAGCATCCTAAAATTCGAAGATTTTGAACTTAATACCTCAAGATTTTGGATTGGTCCATTCGATATTTGTATAATACTTATTTTGTGCAAAAGATAGCTTCCACCTTTGGAAGTTATGAGTGACATTTCACGACTTAAGTGTATTTGCGTAGGGAAAGTATGGCAAATAGAAGAGAGTACGCAATTACGTAAGTTTATTTTTTGAGACTATTTTCGCTGATTATGTTAGAATTAGTGAAACAAGTTGCTATAATGAAACCAATGGAAATTACAAAGCTGTGTACTCTCTTCTTCTTACAGCTTTTCACGAAATTACTCCTCATTCATAATCATTTCATGGTGCATTTTGTTTTGATCGAAATGAGGGTCACGATCTATGTAATCTTTTATGTCATTAATTTTTATCATGTATGTACAATGTAAATTGTACATACATGATAAAAATAATTTACGTGCTGAACGTAAAAATCAATTTTTCTATTAATATTGATTTATATGACCCTTTCGTAATTAACACGGGTGAATTACCGAATCACCGTGTTGTATACCCAATCAATATAAACTTTCAAAAGTTATTGGTATATTTTCCATTCTTGTGTGAATTAAAATTGCGAAAATCATGCATCCTTTCATATTTTCGTTAATAACTAACAAAAAAGTATTGGGCCTTTTCGAGATATCGAATAGCAATGCCTTAAAAAATTTCGAAGTCGGAATGCGAAGAGTATAAGAATCGCTGAAGCTATTCGTTAGCTGTTAGCGCTTCAGTGATGCTACTTCGTGTTATCTAGCTTACTTTCATATTAGTGGCCTATTTATATCCAAGTGATCGTGGAAACCAATTAAATTCCAGAAGAATAGAAGATGAGAGTATTTTCACTTCTATTGTGAAGTCGTGGGATGCTTCAGATCTGATAAATTTATCTTCATTTGATGAAAAAGATTAGAGTTATATTAAATGAAGTAGTACTTGATGTTTAATAAAAAATAAATGGACATCATAATTTATTTTTTTAACGGAATCGGATTTTAATTTAATTACAAAAAATTCTTCACCTTTCCTCATATTTCACATGTTTATTTCATTATTGTCTATCATATTTCATAATACCCCATTTTGGATGAATTTTTACGTTCACCTATTATCTTGAACGTACACATAATTTCGTTCTAATCAAGTTAAGTAAGAGTGTTTCTATAACGAAATGCGAAAACTGACTTCTTTTTTTTATTCATGCAAAGGGACCCAATGGACTCCATGTTTATGGAGCAGCACTTCCTACGGTCGCCTCTTCGGCTGTACGCTGCGGAACTCGAAGCCGCTGCGGCCGCTGCGGCAGTCGGAGCCGATCAGGCTCTGGGTGGCGCCGTGCACCACCCTCATCACCACCACCATCCGCACCACTCTCTCTGGGGCAGACCTCCGCCTCTGCCGCCACCACACGTTACTCCCGCCGCATCGGACCTCCAGGCCTTCCTCATCGGCACTCTTTACTCTAGGGGTGGAGGAGGGGGTGGAGGTCCTCCTCAATGCCCTCCGCTGCCCCTGCCCGTCCCTCCTCACCTGTGGGGTCAATGGGCAGTCGGCGGCCTCCTCGCTCCTCCACACCACCCTCCTCCGCCCCCGCAATCATCGCCACCTCCTCCGGTCATTTCGTCTCCAGCGCCTAATTCTCCGCATGCGCACTCATCGCCCAGGACGTCTCCGGGTCCTCCGGCGACATCTCCGGGGTCGGAACAGCGGCTTCCGAGGGCCCTCTTCCTTCCCCACGCCCCCTCGCCGCGGTACAGCCCCTACGCCCCACATCCTCCCCCGAGGACCCCTCCTCCGCAGGCCCCGCCGGGGCCCCCCGTCCACCTTCATCAGGAGCCGTTGGTCGCCGATAGAAACTGACCACCGTGGCCCGAAGGGCTGCGTAATAAGGACAGCGAAAAAGGGCCCTCAATGAAGGAGGATGCTCAGAAGCCAAAGATGTAGATGGAGAGTTATTTATTTTACGCTTGGAGGTGAGAGAGAGAGGGGAAGTGAGAGAGATGGACTCTCTTGAGATGGACGATGAAGACGCCCTCCATCCGCCTCTCTCCTCCTCCGGTGTCTGAAAAGTGCGGACCTCGTTGTGTGCGTGAGTGTGTGCCTGTCAATCGTCGGTCTTTGCTCTTGACTCAGTTTTAGTGGACTATTTCAAATCGTTCTGCGTATGTAACGTTCAAATAAAAAACGTGGATCTCGCCAGCCGGTGTGTATTCGGGAAGAATCCGTAGAATTTATATAGAGCGGTGTTTGTGTGGATCATTTTTAGAAACTCCAATGTTCGTTCGTCGATTAGGGAAGCCACGTGGGTGTGGTACGAACTTTTATATCGACGCCGAGTCCCTGTCGCGTACCTTCCCTCTCTCTGTATCCCCCTCGCGAGAACTTTTGCTCCCTAAGTGTCTTCTCAGTACACCATCTTCCATTCCTCTCTTTGCCATCCTCTTGCAGTGTTTTTTATTCTTCGATTATGTCTTTTATCCGAACCATTCCATTATCATCAGGGAAGCCTCTTGACATGTTCCGCATGTTCAGATACTAAGCTACGCATCCTAACCTTTCTTCAATAAAGGAACTTCGTCAGCCCCGTATCCGTAGTGCTCGTCCGGTGTATTCCTGTTTTTCCTCTCTTCTATTTTCTGTCTCCTTCCTCTTGCCCTCGTTCATTCTGAGAAACGCGAATGACTGAAGGAAAGAAGATACGAACGGATTCTTTTT
This sequence comes from Pachydiplax longipennis, assembly GCA_036926295.1. Lineage (NCBI taxonomy): Eukaryota > Metazoa > Arthropoda > Insecta > Odonata > Libellulidae > Pachydiplax > Pachydiplax longipennis. The sequence goes on from JAVFKF010000012.1 coordinate 74,089,570, forward strand.
TTGACCCTCAGTCTCCCTCTAAGACTGTGTTTGGCGTTTTCTTTGAAGTACTGCATTTCATCTTTCAAAGCTCCGAGGAAAAATAAAAAAGGTGTATTTTTAGATAGTCGAGGAGTTTCCCTAAACATTTGAATGTGAAACAGTATTCTTTTTAGCTGAATGTTTTATACCTGGAAGAGGTGAAGAAGAAATTGCATTCCTACTCGACGTCGTGCTATAATTTTTGACTCCAAGAGAAACATCAATGTAGTCCAACGTTCTTCAAGAAATATATCGTGTTTTAATCTCTGAACACTATGTCAACGGAAGTTTTTGTCAAGCAAATGAAGCTACGAAGTTCAGCTATCAAGTTGGACACCTGAAAGGTTTCATGGTACTTTTTCAAATGACGGATGAATGTAATATTTCAAAGAAATGCTTGTTGGCCAAAAACAAGACAGCATCGATTCATTCGACTCCCCCCTCAGCGTCAAATTTCAACTTTCTCTATATTTCTTCCCTGATTTCGTTTTTCAGGTTGTTATGGATTCCGTTAGAAAAAGAAAGCTGATACAGATGATTAATAAAATGTGCAACATAAGTGGATGATTTTTATTGTGAATGATAAATATTAAACGAATTTGACATTAATGTTGGATTAATTAATTAATGTCCTTTCCTTGGAAGTTCGTTGTTCGCGAGGTGAGGTGTACTTTCAAGAAATCGATAATACATTTATTGCATTAAATGACACAGAAATGTGAATAATAATCGAAATATTTTAATTGCCATTGAAAATATGAAAATTGAAAAGGAATGATGACTATTATTCCAAATTTAATTCTTTTCCAAAATTATTTATTATTGTTAGCTCTCTATATACGTATTTATCACGTGAATATTTCGAAAATGAATTTTGAACACAAGCCTCGACATTTCTCCAAATTTCTTTTACAAGAGGCAATTTATGAGATAAGTTTATTCACGATTTTCAACACAATGCAGAAAACTTAACAATTTCAGCTAAATGTTAATAATATAATTTTTTTTTATTCGATTATTGAAATTCTTCTGTTTATTATGACGGAATGAATGCATCATACATTAATGCTTTTTCCATATATTTTGATAATTCAAATCTGGAAAAAGAAAATATGCTTAACTTCTACTTTTACTAATAAATAATAAACAAAATAAATGTAATGGTTTAATCGCTTCTTGTCAGGCCTGATAATGACGTGAGGCGTTGAAATCACAGTCGCAGAATGGTATACACAATAGCATGGTGTGATTTATAATTCTGGGACGTAAATTGAAGTTTGTATGTTTTCTTTCTTCACAATATGGAGTCCTCCCAAAAAATCATAGCTGAAGCAATTGATAGGATCATTCAAATATAATTTTTTACGTTTCTTTAATAATTAACATCATTACTCGTATTGTATAACACATATTGTATTACGAAATTTAGCATAGCTTATTTATTTTACTCTAAAATCAGAGATGGGAAAGCTCGTCGTGAAAACACGTAGTTCTATGGCTGAATCAAAAGTCACGCGAAGTCTCATTGTTAAATCAAAAGTATGAATATTTCGGATATTTAAATTGGAGGCTTACGATGGGTAAAACTCCGCTTGATATTCCATGAAATATTCTTTTTATGTAGTAAGAGCTCCTTTATTATGATTTATGATTCTTTAAGAAATTATTGTAGCAATGAAAACTCAAAGAGGCAAAGCATGCGTTCGAATATATTCCGCGCTTGGCCTCGTACAGAATTACGTTCTTCAGAAATAATGTTGATGATGATCTTCCTTATGTACCCATAAGGTATTTCATCATCATCATTACGGTACAATAAGACGAAAATGTTAATCTATGTTGTATCGCGGCAGGAACTTGTTTTTCATCTACAATCATCTACAAATTTGTAAAGGATTTTTTATTTAGAGTAGTCAATTTTCATGCTGCGATGTCACAGTAACTTTTTATTAGTAAAATGTTTTTATATTTTCCTCTTTCCGGAATGTTTTTTCCCAAAATTTCTAATGTGCCACAGAAAAATGATTTTCTCTCCTTCCATCAAAATTGGTCATTATTTTTCAACTTGATTGGTTATTATATGTATAAGAGTTTTTGAAAAACATATTGTCTTGGTAGCTGTAAATTTTTTTTGGAGTTTATCTATGCTATATCTAGGAAGGATATTAAAGGAAACTTATCAATCGCATTTGCGGCCTTGCGATGATATGTAATTTTTTCGAAATGATGCCATGCTCCATAAGTGGCTTCAAGGACTGACATTATGTTTTTGCAACATGTTCATTGTGGTTGAAAACCGCAACTTCCGCAATTAACTTTTACCACGAATGATTTACTCTAAGAATTTTAAGCGTTTCAGGTCTGACGGTCATTTCTCACCTCCCTTAACCACAGCGATCAAATATTTTTGTCTACGTAATTTTTTATTGAATTTTGAGACTATAGCCTTAAGGCGCACGCAGTTCTTTTATGCTTAGCTATGAAAAATCGACAGCTATGTAATTCACAGGAGTCAGTTATTTATATCAGTCTTTCAATTGTTAACCATGCATTCAGTATTACTATTTGTCTTTTAATTAGCGACATTAGAATCAGGTTATTATTCTTCGCAACCCAACATCAAATATAAGATTAACTCATGGGATGTTTTCAGATTTAGCAGCTTGACAATTTTAGAATTTTTCATTAAAGTTAAAATCCTAAGAGCTTTGATCGCGTTCCTGGCAGACCTAACAGGGGTGTTAAGCTAATCTTATCTACATAATTTCCTGCGTATATCATGCAAGGGACATTTTCTCCGGTAAAAGCTTATATGTGGGGATCTAAGAGACAAAGAGGCCCAAAAACCTGAAGAAATTACCCTATGCTTATTTTCCGATTTTTTGTCAATAAGATAGTTAAAAACTTCGAAAGCGAACTAAAAAGTAGTTCTGTTCTTCTTATCATGGAAGTCCGCCTAAATTTGACCTAGTATGAGGCTATTTTCATTAGAAAAATACATAAAGTTGAATTCCCTCATAAGCTATCACTACCGATTTGAAAAACTGGAATACAGAATACATTAACATCGTTTCGTATGCTATGAAGGAGATTTCTGGCTGATGTTCCTCAATCTAGAATGTGAGGCAGTTTTCAGAGTACACTTAATTGTGGATATAGGTAAAAATTTATAGCTTTCAAACCATACCAAAGGAAGATAACTGCCGATGGCTTCACAGAGAAAGATTGATTTTATATATCGTAGTCATTAATTTGTGTTTAGCTTATGGATTTTAGATTCAATTATTTGCCTTAATCATTTCCGTTAGCCTAAAATTACAATTCAGAGCCCAAGGCCTTCCCTAATGAAACACCAAGGTCCATCATTCTTTTCTCTCCTTTTTTCTTCGCCTTCCGTTTTCTAGCGTTTCAAGGCATTTCCAAATGATCTTTAAATTGCTCTCATAAACATGCCCATCGTTTTATTTACGGCGACAGACCTATAGTTAACCTGCCGATAAGTTTGTCGCTTTAATAATGACAGGGAAAGGAGGTTATTCTTTTCAATAGAAGTCGAAGTTAGCTTCCAAGCGTCTAATTAATTTTTGTACCAGCTTGCATGATTTCGTGAGGAAGTGTTCCATTAATAGAACCAATGAGATTTAGCTTTGTGAGTTGGTGATGATGGTCTGTTATTACCATTTCATTATTTTTGTTTTATGAATAGATCAAATTCCTCATAGTGCAATTCTGTTTTATTCTTCTGTTTCATTGCGAGCTGTCTATCGAATTAGCACACATCGATTTCTTATGATGAAGAGAGAAACTGCGGGTCTTTAATTAAATATGCTATTCAAGTACCACATTGTCTGCCTAAGGAGTTAGTGATTATTTTCGTAATTTCCAATTATTTTTAAAATACAACTGAGATCAATAGTTTATCTTGGTTTTAAATATTTATTACAAATTTTCCTCGAACATGCTTTAGGAAAAACTTCCATAAATATTACTCTTTCTGTAATCTCGTATGTTGAAGGATCGCAACATCCTATATACGAGTTCGCAACTAGAAAAACAGCTTCATCTGTATCGTAAGAAATCTCAGAGGTTGCAGACTTGAAATCTTTCTGGTTTTCATTGAATCGACCATAAAAAAATTTTCATCAGATATTTTCAATGCTTTATTGTTGCTTCACTGCTTACAATACCCATTACTCTGAAGAATAAACTTCGATTGTCGGGGAAGATGAAAATCTCTTTCAGTCGGTGGAGAGAAATTGCCTCCTTAAGTATACCACAGACATTCAAGATGGCGGGCGATCTTACCGAACGGAAGCCCAAATTGATTCGGAGCATATTCCGGAAACATACCAAATCAGCGGTTCAAAAGGGACCTCCATCCGGAGGCTTAAATTACTCATCGATCACCGACTATGTTCTCTTAAAAGGTAATCAAGCGAAGTACGCGTCCCCGGCGATCAGCGCAACATCGGAAATAAAGCGCTATCAGTCAATCGGCGGTCTTTTTCATTTTTCCCGCGGTCTCCCTTTATTTTTACTCGTTAGCTCAAGTTAAATGAGACGTAAGTCGCACTTCGCCCTACGATCGAACTTCGAGGCACGGCTTTAAATCCATCAGCCACGCACTTTGTCTCTCGCCACCTCTATACCCATTACCTCTCCGCCCCCATTACTCTAAAACTCCTTACCCCTTCCCGCCCCCTTTGCCACCCTAGGAATCCCTTTGCTTCTCTCTCAATCACCTCGTTCATCTCTCATCACCGCCCTTACAGCCTCTCCATTCCTCTTCTTCCTCTTTTTTACTCTCCTACTCTTTCCCGTCTCTTCCCTCATTTACTAGTCCTCCCCTCTCCGCATTACGAATAATCAGGGAAAGAGGGAATATTTATGGAAACGGGACATTACGGTGTCGGGAAGGACAGGAACAGCGATAGCGCTTTATGATTTAGGCCCCCGTAGATGGGGTATTAATTTCTGGAGGGAGTATGCATTTTGGGTAGGTTAAGAGAGCCGGAAGCAATTACTCTAAGATGTAATGTTGGAAAAAACTGGACTTTAATGAACGATGGAGAAATTCTTGAGAGAGAAAGAACGTAGTCAGTGAGTAGAAGATTTTTATTTAATGGGAAGTGGGAGCTAACATTTCAGACCTTCGGGTTATTTCTTCGTAACTGTCATATTTTAAGCTTTTTAACTCGACATTTTTTGGTAGTTAACCTATCTGCTCGTTATTATAATTAGTCATTAGTTTAATTATTAAGATTTTGCCATTATATTTTAAATTGCTATAAATTTAATGATGGAAAAGTCAAAGCCAATCCGTCGCTGACTTGACATCAAATCACTAGACTGTCAACTTGAGAGACCGTGGGAAGTTTTGAGCCTTTTTTCCAATATTAGCCGACAAAAACTAGAACAATTCGTTCTCGGCTCTATCTCAGTCTCTTTAACAGTAGTGAACAGATGATGATTCACATATATTTGGGAAACATTACTATATGAAATATTCAATAACAGTACACAAATATATAAATGTATCTATATATGAGCATAAGCAATAATGCAAAAACTCTTTTCTTTCGTTGTCCGATAAAAAATAGAAAAGAGGATCATAGTCCAATGATACAACAAAAAAACACCAAATGACACCGTACATTATACTCGTACGTATGCAGTTTTGCGTCCGAAGTTCCTCTGTTCGATTTGGGGAACGTCGGATTTCTGGACGTCGAATTGTGAGGCATCATTGTATTGTATTATTATACACATGTGGACCCCTGCCTCTGATTCATTCGAATTATGCAACTCGCTAAGCTTAGGAACTTACATGGTCATTGCTATTTACAACGTCATATTGTTCATAGTTTCTTCATTTTCTTTTGAAGATAATGTCCCACCTTTTCTATTCCTTGGTACATCAATTTCAAGCGAAACCTAATGACAAGATTATTAAACTTTAATGGAGAAAGTGAAAAGGTAAAAGCTTGAAAAGGTATTTAAACGTCCTAGGGAAATCATTTTGAGAACGAGGAAACGATACGACGGCGTTATTGAATACTTTTTCATTATTTCTCAACTTCTCATTTGTTGGCAACTCAAAAAACTCGCTTCGTAAGATATGTTGAAAGCAGGCCATTATGATTCAATGAAAGTACTTCCTCAAAGTTGCGCTAATCGTGCCGATGTGGCTGCAGAGGAGCTCACTTAATAGACGATTCATTCTATTTATGACCAGTCTTATTTCCAATGGCTTCGTCATCTTAGTCGTGCATACAAAGAATGCCTCGACAAACGCGCGGGATTTTTATCACCGTTGATGAATATTCTCTGTGGGGTATCAAGATTTAATCGTTTGCCATTTTCTTTCATCGAGTATCTGCAATAAGACGAGCGAAGCTGTTATTTTTACGCACAGAATCATTTCCAACGGAGGTCTTCTGCATACTCTGTCTTCCACATTATTTGTGACCCGTACTTCATTTGTCTTTGGGAACAGCTTATCAAAAACAAAATGGACGTATATTCATTGCTTCCTTTTCTTATTTTAAATAATAAATTAGTTATATGAATTTAACCGTTCGTTTTCTACGATAATTGTTTACTTCTTACGGTTGTTACGGTTGGAATCATGTTTTTTCGAGCAAAGGTTAAATTAATCCCTTATTAGAAGAACATACTTCTAAGAAGGTATGAATGAATATTACGTTAGTAAGTGATTAGAAGAAAAATTTTTACGCTGGAATTTCCGTTATTAATTTATGAAAAAGAATATGAAAATGTGTGCAAATTCATTTTCTATGCCTTAAGTTCCGACACTCAACAATATCATCAGGTCTATAAAACATAGACACAGTTACATACACAGATGGAGGGATGGGAATGTGAAGAAGGGAGGAAGTTCGAGAGAAGGAGTTAAACAAGGTGAATGACAGGAGACTGAGTTTGCGCGGTGAAATAAAGGTTTAGGGAAGTGTGTTTTATCCCATTTTCCACTCAAAAACTACCCTTGGCTGATTTATTTTGGTCCCTAAAAGATCATATAAGGAAGGAAAAAAGATAGAGATGACTAATATCACACAACGTATCAAATTTAGAGATAGATTTTTCATTCAAATTAAAGACTGAAGAGCAAAATCGCAATTTGTGTCTTCTTTAAGGTTTCAATTGTAATTTTCAATTACATTAATGGCTGTAATAATAAAATCAATTCATACGGAATAACAAGAACTCATAGTTATTTTTCTCGTATTCTGCAGTGTCTTCCTATTTCTCAGAAAGCAATATACATGCTTATTCAGGTATTTTTAATCAGGTATTGCTAAGAATAAAAATGGCAACAGCAAACAAAATAAGGAAGACTTTACTTCCTTCCATTTTCTTTTGTTTTCGCAATTGTTCACAACGAATCCTGTCCTAAAAATCTGTTGATAATCTAATTATTTGTTTTATCTTAAGGATAATAGCATAAATTGCTCCTAATAAAGTTTAATGGTTTATATCGTCGATTTCACATATTGCAACCTCGAGTATTTAGTTCCAGCAAAAGTTTCCTCACCAATTATTTTACTGACCTCTGGTTTTCCTGTATCCTGATTCTTTCTTTCAAAGGAGTAGCATTTGTATTTCAGAATAGATTTAGATTTATGATTGTTTCAAGATCATTACGACGAAAACCTGCGAGAGAAAATGTTATCCTTTCTTTACAATCTTGTATGGTTTAACGAAAGGATTCTAGCAGATGAGTTTTCTTGAGATCTATTTCAATGAAAATTTCATTCCATCAAGTTACCCTTAAATACTGAAAAACTCACGAATTATAAGTCTTGCGCCCCATGTGCATAGAGTGACAAGGGAAAATATGCTTTCTAAAAATTTCGAGTGATTGTTGCAATTATTAGTTGTAATGAAGCCTCATCTGCCCTCTGAATTCTCTGATGCATTTGTTCTGTATGAGTCCGATGATTTGTTGATCCTAGATTTATCGGGAAGGATTCTCCAACTCACCTCGGTGTGATCTTAGCTGACTGCGAAATCTTATTTACTGCGGAATTGTATTTGTTTATCGACATTTATCGGTATAAATCCTATTCGAGGCACCATAAAAGGGGTTCATTATTTAAGTTATTTAAGACTTTTGTTTAATATTTTCAAAGATAGAGACATTCACTTATTACAATCAAACGAGTGAAGTTTAGGCTGACCAGTTATCAAATACAATAATATATAATGATAAATAATATATAATATAACTTCTTCTTAAAAATATCTTGCATACATAAACTCAAATCTTTTCTAAATAATTTTACAGGGGTTGTCTCTCTAATACAACAGTAAAATCCTAAAAGCACGAATTGGTAACTTTTACTTAATACCAAATGTTAATTATATTAAATGATGTGCTTGATCGATGAAATCTAGAGTTTAAAATATACGATATGTATTTCGTACATTATGTGAATATGTGTTTCGTACATTACCAATATATCTATACTGTACTAGTATATATATATATACTAGTAGTAGGTTACTAAAAATATTGGAACGACTTGCATAAGTACAAGGAAGGTGCTAGGTGGGCTAAATCTATCAGCTCAGATCTCTTCTCAAATCTTACCAAAGACAGATTTTTCTTTAGAATTATGGAGCTGTTGAATCTAAGAGAATTAATGAAGAATTCTTCATCCCAACCAAATATTAAATACGTAAGATATTAAACAAATCCACTAGAAATAGCAAAGTCATGCATCAGTGTCCAGACGTATCTCATTTCGGGGTATTATAGCTATATATCAGGGTGTTTCGGAGTATTATTAACTGAATCTCATTTATAAAGTATGTACCCCCCTTTAAAAACTGTAACGACCTATAGAAATACTTATTTCCAGTGTTTAGAATATGATATTCATAATTTAGCCCGCTCAAATAATCAAATAAATATTGTAAAAATAGTATATGACTACTAGCAGCGCTGTTATGTGTGCTTTAAGACGGCTGAGGTCATTTTGTTAATATGGGCTTCCGCCGGGAATCGAACCCGGGATCGCTCTCATGAATACTCGGCCCACTTGGCTATCCGGGAGCTCAAATTTATTTTAGCAGCTTTGTATAAATTTGACTAATTGCACTAAAATTTGATCAATTCTGAGTTCCCTCCGCTCTATACTTCGTCCAACGTCATGAAGAGACCACGTATTTCTTATGGCCCCATGTATTACCTGGCGCGGCTTTTGTATAGAAGAAGTAAGTTAGCGATAATTGATTTATTCAGCATTATTCATTCGTAATTTCTTGCAGAACAGTACGAAGAGCGAGCGCCATTCGCCCGTAAGGAATATTCGGTACCATAAGATTTACGTGGTCTCTTCGTAACTTTGGACAAATATATCAACTATGTTTGTACACTTCTCTCCATAGCGTCCACTATGTTCCTGGCCCCGCGGGTCGTAGTTTGAGACCCCGCTTTGAAATAAATACCAGCAGTAGCTATACCGCTGTTTGTGAGATCACTGCTTAGCTCCAGGAAATAAAACTTTTCTTCCTTGAAATAATCGATGTAAGCGGAAGTACATTCCGATACATTGTGAGGCCCTCAAGTGGGAGTGATCGGCAGCGCAGCCCAATCTGTGGGAAAGCGTGTCGAAAGATGGCCGCCGATGCGGAAGTTGGCTTCGATGGATTGGTGTGCGTCGGAGGGAGCACTTGGAGAGGTGCAGCGTCGCCATAGTTACCCACGTGCTAAGTGCGATCGACCGAGCATCGTCGTTGCGCAGCGATTCCGTCTCTTTCCAGCCGCTGTCGCGTCGCCGCCGATAACATCTGACACGTTACGCTTTTAGAATATGCTCTTCATTTGTAATCGGTCGTGTAAACGTCACCGTTTCCCAACGCCTATGCTTCACCTTCTCCGTCATTTCTCCGCGATCGCCTCGTTGCATCATTCGCCATTTTTTATATGTTCGCGTTTAACGTTTTGGGGAAAGTATGGCGAGACCGCGAAACAATGACGTAAACTTGCACAGTTTTCCCTTCCTTTTAACATTGATGGATGATACTTTTGGGACTTGCAGCGGATGGTTACGTCTCTGGACGCTCAGCGTGGCTAATATCTGTAATGAAATTTAACAGAAGAATAGGATGAAATCCTCTAAAAGAGTTTATATTAAAAATAAATAAAACAGAGGTGTTTATTTATTGCGAACAAGTATTTCAGGGTTAACTAGAATTATAATTCATGATTCCCTTAAGAATCTTCATAAGACAATGCATTTCAAGTTTATTGACACTTAATTTTATACATTTTTTCTCGATCGTATTGGTATGTGGTATGTAAGATCGTATGTAGTTTGACTGTGCTTCGTAGAAATAGCTATAACATTCCAAATGTTGTGGAATATTGCGGTAACGGCAATAATTACAATATTATGTGAGCTATTCAGGGTTTTGTGATTTCTTTTTCTCCAATGAGAGATTTTCCTTGATTAAAAATAGGTAGTACATTGTCACGTTTAATTAGTATCCTGATCTTAATATTGTATTTTTATGGCCATGTTTGAAAAATCGGATACATTTATATTTTTCATCCGATTCCCTCTACGTAACAAGCAGTTTTCCAAAAGAAATCGAAAGGGAAGGTGTGCTTTGTAACAGCTGAGTGAGTAATTGCTGTGAAAGGGAAATATGGGATTTTATCCGAATCCATATCCTACGAGAGAACAAGCTTTGAAGGCCTTTCTTTGTTCTAGTTATCTCTGGCTGAGTTGTGCAATTACCTAAGGACTTCCGGAACTGATTATTCATAAGAGAAAGTGACATTTTACCTAGGGAAGCCTGGAACATAATGACTCAAAGCAAGAATATTTAAGCGCAAGGGTTTGGAAGGAGCAAAGTGTGGCTTAGCGGCGTGACAGAACGAAGGACTTCACAAGAGGAAAGGAACGCAGGAGAGTTGAGGAATGAATTTGGAGAGTGAAAATCATAAGGTCGTTCAGCAATATGGGAAAAGGAATATTCTTACGCGATTGTCTCGTTCTTATTTCCATCATCTCGCATCTTTAATTAATTGTAACCATCCCAGGTAAATATATTTGCTTATTAATGATCATATGAGGATGTTTCGGAATGAAAATAAGATTTGACGATTCATAAAGCAAGTTAATCTTCATTGGAAATCGGATACTACATTTTAAATTCATTTTTTATGAAAATCATCGATAGATTTTGAAATATCTCCGAACGAAAGGTGTTCAGGGGCTTGAAGAAGAAAAGCAGTTGTCAACGCAACATTCATGAAGAAAAGCGAGCTGACGACGGGGCAAGGAATCTGGAAAAATGCTGAAATTTTTGGTATGAAGTGTTTCGATGCATAGATGTGAAATTTGGACTTTTTGGAGCGAGAGATTAAAATATTGGAGGTCATCGGGATGTGGTTTTGAAGTATGATAGAATAGAAACAGTAAGTAGATTGTAAGAAATTTGACTTACAAACCTGTAGAGGGTGTAGGATGGAGAAGTTTTGATTCATTTAATGAAGCAATAGCTGAGGAAATTAGTGTGTCAGAGCATTTACATGATATTTAAAGAGTTCTATACACAGATGCACGAGAGACATTAAATAAAACCGACTTTATGTGGAGCTCTTTATTTTAAACTTCTGTAAGACAAGGTCTCAAATCCAAAATTAGCCAAAGGTTTCGCATTTATTTGATTCTATAAATTTCAAAGATCGGATCGCCTTATCAGAGATCGAACATGCAGGTAAAACACCAAATCAAGGAATATCTTGTAAATTGCAGTAAATTATATAAAATTCAATGACAATTAGCCAATGCACGTTGTCCTTCAGTACGAGATACCACGTTATGGTGATTTCACAGGTTAAGTAGGTCATTTTTCGGGAATATAATGGTCCTTTCGTTGGGAATAATTAGCCAAGATTAGGAAAATTTGACGAAATTGCTTTATTCACGCCGGAGTTTATCTGATGTTTCGAAGTATTGCCTTCAGACTGCCGATTCACATTCAAGTTTTGAGATAAATATTCAAAAAAGTTGACTTGAGTAAAATTTTCTGGCGGAAAGAAATTAGCTGAACGTGAGGGTAATATTCGTCTTGCCCAATTATCTCTTCCCTTGCTTCGTATTACTTAGCCCTTCCACTCCTTATATAATGTGTTACACCATTCCCAACTGATGACAATCTAACTCCAAATCTCCCTCTTCGTTCAACCGCTCTTCTCTCGAGCTTAACCCTCATGGATGCATGCTACTATTTTCGATATCGGCCATAAGAGATTTTATCTTTCGTTTTATAGTAACGATTTACCGCAGTTTCCTCAGCTGACCAATTTTCTTTTGGGACAATAGGATTTTCGTATGAATTTGAGATTAAATTTTCAAGTACAAAATTTATGATGAAAGTCTGTCTCGGAGCTACGAAGAAGGCCTGTTTAAACCTAAACCACTACACCGAAATCCTTAGAGAAGAAATGAAGCTTACTAGGCAGGAATATAATGACTGACTTAGAAAGTTGATATACCAGCAAATAACCAGTCTAATTTTTCATGTTAATAAGTATTAGCAAATATTTTCATATAAATGCTTCTTAGAAGCGGCTTTATCTTTATCTTCATATAAATACGGGTAAAATATTGCTACTTAAATTATTAATGTAGAGTAATTATTTTAAATTTTACAGCGAGTCATAATAGAAAGCTATCTTTTATGTGAAGGGTAAAATTAAAGTGTTTAAAAGGGTTCCAAACAGATATGCAGCGAGGAAAGCTTCTGGTGTTTTGCAGAGAATTCAAAGCAAATATATATTTATCTATAGTTTATTTAATTCATTAACCATAAGCCGTTTATTAGGGAATGCAGTAAGGGACGCAACACGGTGTGGCAACATACAAACCCTACCTGAAAAGATTCATTTAGTAAGAACTCCAACACATATTTTAGACTTCAAAATTCGCCTATTTATACACTTTATGTTACCAGAGATATCGTAGCTTATCGGTATATCAAAATGAACTAAACGATGTACTCAGAACTTAGCTTTCTTTTGTTTCATTAGAACCTGGAAGTTTCTGTCGATAAGAACCACTGAAGACAAAAGATTGCATAGAACCGAAATAAGGGAATGCCGAATGTCAAGTGCTCCCCCTTGACAATGCGTACTTTCAAAGTGCTGTAAGAATGATTGTTCGAGGGTCTCCGTTATAACCGAGATTGGGTTTATCCAGTTTGGAAATTGCCTCCATCGACTATGACAGTTTGACTCCTTTCAATGTAGCATCTGAAAAAACCCCTCGCGACGCATCTTCCCCAGGATGACTTATATCCTCCACGCCTTTCTCATTTGTGAAACCGTTTTTCTTCCTTCCCTCTACGCTCCACTGGAACGTACCCATCCTGACATTCCGAAATCCCCACTCCCCCCGTCAAAAACCCCTTCTCGATCGATGTCTTTCAAACCTCACATCCGCTCCTACCTCTGTCTCGCTCCTCCCCTCATCTGCCAACTTCCCATCGCCCTTTGCTTGAAATCCCATTTTTCCCATCTCATGCGTGTGACATTGCACGGATTCGGTGAAAATTGTCCGCCTCGGGGAGCGGTGACTTCCCAAGGGGCAGCTATTCTTCTTCGGGGGACGATTATGGCGATTTTCGATAAGCTGGCATTGATACGTGAAATCATAAGGATGATCGTGACAATCGATGGAAGAATTGAGGTTAAATTTTTGACTGATAAGAAACCAGAGGAGAATCTATTGGAAAGAATTTCTAGCAGCTGATTTGTGCTTTTCTGTTCGTTTCTTTGACAGTGAAGGGATTTCTTCCTGAAAGCGTGTCAGTACAAAATTTTTGTTGGTGCAGTGCAGGAACAGACTAAGTAACTTTTTTCCCTTATTAGCATAAAGATCGTGGAATTTACTTACTTGCGTAAAAATAGTGCAAGAAAAGCATGAGACATTTTATTCGAAGTTTTGAAGAAAATGTCAAGAGCTTATATCTGGATATATCATCAGAGTAAGATATCAATAAATTCGCTCCAATATGCTTTTGATGGAACATACTTCACGGCAAATGTTCGAGTACACAGAAACTTCTCGAAAATTAGACACATTTCTTATCATTATCACAATACGGTGGACTTTCAAAAACAATTTGTTTTTCCTTTTCATTTTCATACTTTTCCAAGCTGGTCGCTTTATTCCCTCATAATTCCTTACTTTAACACTAATTATTACTAACCTCTATCTTAATTAAGTAAGTTTTCTCTCTTCTACCTCTATCTTAATGTCTTACCCCTGGTCTTCCTCATTCATTCCTCCATTCATCTCAACATCGTCTTCAGCAGGCGATCACACCAGCAAGTTTTCCCGACCCTTTTATCTCGTTTCCACCTATGTATTTTATTGGCATATTCATAAATAGCTTCTAGAAGAAATTTTTTACTAAGAAATATATGCAGTGTCAGGAATGTATCTTAAATTCGTTCTTTAACTATTCTTCTTCCGTAGCTTCTGATTTTGAAGGGTTCTTAACCGAGACATTCTCGTGGTTTCGATGATTTTTCTAAAGAACTGAAGACAAAACTCATCTTTTATAATACTCGCAATGATTAATTTTGTATAAAGTATCAGCTGTTTATATTTTCGAAATTTAGTTCGCTATAGGAATATCGCTCCTGAATACATCTTTTGTCCGAGTGTGATTCGGGAATTGAGATTCTTGGCTTACAAATAGTTAATGATAAGCAGACCTAAAGAAGTCTGATAAGACCGGGAATCGAACCACACATCTCTGAGGGCAGGTGCTCCTACTGATTATGCCATCTCGCAGAATCATCTCACTTCGTTTTTATAGGAAACTTATGTTAGCCGATAAATTACATTCTTCCTCATCTGTTTATTCCTCATCTGTTTATTTTTAGCTGCCTATCTTTTTAAAATTATCGATAGCCTATATTCTAACGCCAATTTTCAATCCCAAGCTGAAACGTGCTTATCATCTCTTCTTATACAAAATACCTCGCGTTTGAGGCCACTCAACTAAATTTTTTCTTTTTAATTCAGATTTTTATGCGCGATTTAGGGATTCATTTATCCGAATGAAGACTTGGAATTCAAGTTTTCATTAGATTACGATTTTTTCTCTTATGAAGTTAACGAAATATCATCCAAATATTTTCCTACGTTTCGCTAAATCCTTAGACCATATTTTGTCTGAGAGGCATGCTGAAAAAAAGTTGAATCGTTTTCCTCTCTTGGGTTCTGTGTTTTGTTTTTGTATTAAGTTTTATTTTTCAGTTTGTGCGTATTTTTACCACTTTTATGCGGGAGTTTTCTCATGATGTTATTTTTGTCACCTTTATATTTCGGGGAATTTGACTAAAAATTGTCTCACGCTTTCCAGTTTTGATGAAATTAGAATGTGATATTTTTAAAAAATTTAACATAAATATATATTATTCAAAAGTTAAAATTGACATAATAAGTCAGAAGGGAGACAGGCCCATCACAAAAACATTCATCGCATTATCGGTCAAATATCAGACATTTTTATGTATCTCTCAGTCATCAGTTCTTTTGCTCATCGATAGATTCGGACAATAATGCAACAAATAATTTCCTTAGAACAAAACGTGAGTTAGAACTAACGAAGTCATTTTATTTCTATGATAACTTTGCATGCATTAGTTTTTTTAATAAAAAGCTGTCAGCGGTAATTAATGAAAATCAAGGCACTATTTTTTTTTGTTACTTTAAGATAAGTATGTACATAAAATATAACCGTAAAAAGTTTCTAGATCCGCTTGCATTTTCTCATGCTGCGCTGATTCATTTTTCTCATAAAGAATTACATAAGCCAGATGATTACCAGTTCCTTCAAAATGAAGCGCGACAAGATGTTCACCACCGTCCTCTTGTTTGACGAATCTAATTGCTCCGCGTTGGACGCTCTCCAATCCGAGATTTCCTCAGGACGACAGGGGAAAAAGAATCGATTCGCAAACATTCGGAGACGCGGAACCGACACCGGCGGTCTTCCGAACGAATTTATTAGTTTATGTTTCGGGGAGACACGACCAAACACATCCCACGACACACCGAAATCCCCCACACTTCTTGCACTTGAAACACATTATCCCCTTCATCGGAGGAGCTACTTGGCGCTCTTTAGTGCTAACCCTCGGCGTGGGAGGTCTCATCCTAACGAACCCCATATACTCTCTAGGCGACGCCCCCTCCGCTCATTATCTCCCTCCCCACTCATTCGTCTTTCCGCTTCCTTTTTCCCGCCGTTCTGCATCTCCACTTCATCCCTCATTATAACTCCTCCCTCCGCATATTCTCTTCTTTGACGACTGTCTCCCCTCTCGAGAACTATCACAAGCATCTCCAGATTTTCCCTTTCTTAGCAGTCATGGATACATTTCCGCACAGGTTTCGATGCCCTATAAAACACTCCCTCAAAGCAATAAAGATGAGGAAACTTGTGTTAGTTGCGATATGCGTGAATGGGGTCCCGACAGGAAGGGACTATTTTCGGGTTTTCGCTCAAACGCTTTAAGGAGGTCCATCCTTAGTAAACGACGACTAATTAGAAACTTTCGCCACAACTGAGTGTACTATTATTGGTAAAAAATGAATAATGATTTGCCTCTTTCACTGGTAGCTTTACTAAATAGAATCTAAATTAATGACAGATCTCTCCAATGCGATTTCATAAAGCTGTCCTTGTATGACATTTCCACTTTTATTCTATATTTAATCTAATTTTTGAATTAATGATATCCTATGGTAAACTTCTTCTTATTCTTCAGTGAGTATATGATAAAAATGTGATTACTTGAATCTTGTAGTTAATTTTAATATGTTATGGTTATACTGACATAATTTATTGTCTCATAATTATATTTTTCAGGCTATGTGTATTTATCATTATATATTATAATACTAATTATGATTGAAATACATTCCATCTATAGGTTCCCTGAGCTTATCTGTAAAGCATTCGGTGTAATGCCATTACAAAAATGAGCCGCATATTAAAATGTCAACCAATAAAAGATTCAATTTTTGTAGTTTTCTGTTTAATATTAATGTTGTCGAGTCTTTACAGTGAAGCTAAAATTTTTATATCACCATTGATATTGGAAATAATAATCAAGGAATTATTTTCAATTACTCATTAAACCTTTGGTAGCTTTAATTTTTCAGCATTATATTAGCTCATTCTTTTAACGTTGGACGGTTTGGGTATGTGCCATTTTATAACTCTCAGATTATTAGGCAGAAAAATATCCTGAAATGGGGATTAAAAAGATCTAATTCCTATATTTTCTCTTTATTAACCAGATCCCTCCAGGATAGTAGTTGAAAACCTGTTCTATTTCGTTACGATAATCACACGAAGGTTTTATTATATCAATATGAACGTATCAATAATTTCATAAAGCTCTATTGATTTGATACTTACACATAAATTTATATTCACTTCATAAGTCATCCATCAGCGTGTGGTCGAGATATTAAACAGCAAACGATCAACGTAATTCTTTTGTTTATTAGCTGAGGATCGTCTGCGAAATAATGAGTATACGAAACGATTCTTATTCGAGTGTATTTTACTTTACGTTAATTGTAGGATCGGCGTATGTAAAAGTGTGCAATTCCTATTACGTCCTCCGTAAACTGAACATTTATTTACACTCGCTTCTAACTAATTTTATCGTCCTCATCAAATCTCAAACTGTGCTGGAAATCCAGGTATCAGTTTAGTAACATATATTGATACATCACCTAATTAGTTTAATTTAAATACTCCCGAAGAGCCAAACATACTCAACTTAAGGAGATCATTAGGAGTAGAATCTTCAGGGAAGAACTTGAATTCCAACGGAAGAGAGGAAATAGACGAAGCATTTCTTTCGTTAATTTAGTGAGAGGAGACGGCGATAAAAAGGGAATCTCTTTTACTCACCTTCACACGTCTAAATATGAAGTGTTTTCGAATGCGGGACATAATGAAAGAAGGAAGGGAATGGCGAGAAGCAGATGAAGAGGAGGCGACGAAAGATGAGAGGACAATAGAGAGCCAAAAGAATGGAAAGAGGAGGCCTAAAACAAACAAATGGTGAGGGGAGTTGGAACTGATGGGAAGAAGGAGAAAAATAGGTGTTAGTAGAGAAGCAAGTGGGGCTAAATATTGAGGAAGATGTAGGAGAGAAGAAAAAGAGATTAGGAGCCTCGGATTGGAATGCTTTTGATGTGATGATCCCAGCTTCGGGAGGAGATCCTTGCTTCTAGAGGGACTGTTAGAACATTGCCCTCTCCCGAAGTCTTATTTCTTTACTATACGTTACTTAACCACCGTAGAATCTCATTGACTTAAAGTAAATGAAAAATTTGTAAAAGAAGATGGGATTTTAAGTTTTGTTGAAAGTTTGGGCTGAATCAAAATATTATTACGTGATCGAGGGTAGAATATCTTTAAAAAGACTTGATTTATTTCCATCGCATTGATTTCATTCATAATTTCACATCCTACACGCAATTTGAGCACGTCAACCATTATCAGTTTAATCAAAATAGGGAGATATAATTCATACATATTGTAAACTAACACATAAATCATGTTTGCCTCTTGTGAAGGGAACTAATGAAATGGGTTTAATATGGATAAATTTGTAGCAATATTCTTGTATGAAATATGAATTTCATTCATGACTTTTAAATTGTATTTTAACGCAAATGAAGCATTTCCCTTTATAGAAGACGCTGCTCGTGTATTTTGCTCGAATATTTTGAAGAGTGTGCTTTAGAGGAATTCTACTCTCTGATTCTTGAATATATAAGGAAAGCATTTCATTAAAGGGCCTCTAGAACCATTTGGCAAGAAACCAGTGAACTAGTTAAAACTCCATTCTTGGATAAAATCTGCAAAATGGATATTTTCAGTGATCATTTGAAGGAATTTGCATGAGAAATAGGACTGTTTTGCAAAATCATCTTCTCTCTCCAATCCTGAAACGGCGATAGAAAATACTTAACATATCGTTCTGTTGCATTAATGTACGACAGAAAACTGCTTCATTTCTTTTACATTAGTAAAGTATATATAGAGGGGTTAGACAAATGTAATCCATGCAAAATATCGCGAGCATATAGTTTACAAAATTTTATTATTGTTTTGCCCGTCGCGTCAGGAATATTCCTCATCCCTTTGTGATATGAGAGGGCAAGGAATTTAAGTTAACTATTGCGCAACTTTTCCAAATGATGTCCTCTGCTCCCTTACAAATTGCCGTTCTTACGAAAAGTGGACGTCAAATGGTTGATGAAATGCCTTGCGTTTTATCAACCATTTGGCATCAACAGAATATTAAAATTTTTCCTTTTTCGGGTTTATCTCCTCGCGATCGCAATTTTCGTATGACTCAAGAACATTCCGCTTCCTAATTACGCTCATCAAAATTTGTCTCGCAACGCTTTCTCAGCGTTTCCCCGAATCCTCAACATGGCGGAGAACCCGTTCTGCGAGTGCACCCATTCCATGCGTTTCGATAGCCGCACGGAAGCGGACGTTTTTATGGCAATAATCAGGTAGTCACCGCTAGTCGAGACGATGCTACCAGTTGCCATGGGAACAGGTTCGGGAATTATCTCTCGAGTTTACAATAGTGGACGTAATTGACACCCGGATCTGGGCGAAAGAGAGGCCGCGATCGAGGACCACCTCTAATCCGCCACTCCCCTGCGATTTCGGACTCTTATGCATGAGAAAACCTCTCGTTCTGCTAAATACCTACGCGGCCGCCGCCCCTTCCCCGCCTTTCCTTCCCTCCTCATTTAAAAACTATTATTTATGTTTGTCCCCAAAAGCCCCGCCCCCCAGACTTCTTCCCCTTTGCCTCTCTTTCTCTCCTCTTTTCCGCCTTCACACCTCCGACCCCCTTTCCTTACTTCTCTTTCGTCCCGCCACTTAATAAAGTCGCTCTTTCCGGTCCTGTCGTTGACGCTTTGCGTTCGTTAGCTGGAGAACGCTTCTCGTTGTGATTTTCCACGCTGAATGCCGTGTTTTTGTTTGTTTAACCGTCCGATCTGATGTTGTATTCCGAAGTGAAATGATGAAGGATGGATCCATTCGCCGTGATCTCCCATGTAGTTGAGATATTTCTGAGTAATTACTAATCACTTGTTAACTGAACTGCGGGTATTGATGATTCCGTGATGTGTCTACCTTGAAGGCAATCCCTTGACTTGCTCAAAGTAGCATGGAAGCGAGTATTTTTCATACTCTGCCTCGTAAAAGTAATGGAATTTTGAATAATTATGACCAGTAATTTAGATAATGAGCGATTAAAGTTGATATAATTATTATAGGTGAAATCATAATTCAAAAATTCATACGCAAGATAGCCAAGAAACCGATCTCGAGCGTAAATTCAAATTTCCATATACTTCGAAACCACTACTCATAGCATTATCCACTCTCATGCTTTTGATGGCCCTACAACTCCGGTGCTTTCCAATGTTTTTGTGTAAATTTGTCAAAATCAAACTATTGAGCATACTTATTTGCATATCTGACAATTCCTTTTCACGGTAAGAATCCTTATTTCCTCCATTTATTCACTGTTCTATTCACAACAATCTTTCGCTTCATTTACCATTTCAAATATTCATTCTCATTCTTAAAATTACTTTCAAATCTACTGCCTCACCAAATCGAGCAAAATTTCCTCTACCTTTCTCTCCGTTTCGAACTATTAGAATTATCCTAATGCAGCATCTTAATTATTCTTCTTTCCAAAGTTTTACACCAACGTAAATTTATGCTTGCAATATAGTCTATCTAACGTAAACTGATATTTTGTCATAGCGTTATGTAGCTGTAAACATTGTTTATTTTCAATCAAGTCGTGAGGACCATTTTGGAGATTTCCAAGCGCTTTGAAACAGAAGAATTTGTTCCCCTTAACTGTTTCTACCCGCTCTTTTATGATATTTTCTCGTAGAATATGTTTCATAGTAATTTCTTGGAATAACGTAAAAAGTTAGAGGTGAAATATCCGGCTCCTCCAAACTATAAAGATAGTATTTCGTTGCATTTTTTACTTTTTCCATTTTTATTTTAATTTATTCAAGGTTAAAGTTATATAGGTATCTATTAGATGTAATACGTAAATCCCATGCTTAAATTTTGACTTATTTAGTAGCTAAGATAATAGGTAAGGATTACCGAGGAAGCTAAATTACCCTTTCATTAAGTAAAGCTGTTTCAATTAGCTATATCATATCGCTATATTATTAATTATATATTATCATTATGAGTATTTGGTTGACTGATTATGAACGCAACTTAGAGCGTAAAATCTCACATGATAAACGCATGGCGTCTACCATTTAAGGAAACGGAAATATTTTATTAGAATCTGTATAAATTACATAGATTGGGTTATTTTGCAATGTATTAATATATGCTTAATATGATTTTAGATTTGCATCAGCACTATTTCCAATAGGATACTCTGTAAGGACTAACGTGAATATTTTTCCCATTCTATACTTCAGCAATTTATTCCTAGTAGATTCTTTACATCATTTTCAATATAAATGTTTTATAAACATTCTCCATCTACCATCCAGGGGTATTCAGAAGCATAATAATGTTAAACCGAAAAGAATTCGAGCTTTGTAACAATTTATAGCTAATTGTAAGATGTTAAGAAAATGTCTTAAACTTTCAGTTAATAATATTGTAGGAATAATAAATAACAAATTGTTATAAGGGTGTCGGAACGATACAACAAATTTGCATAATATAAGATATTTTTCTGGTTTAAATACTTTGTAGTATTTACTTGAGCATTATGATGTAATTTAGAATAGACAATGTGGTTGGTGAGAAAAATAGGCCATGTGTATTTTACAAAATTGTGAAAGTAATTGTAAATTTCTTTGAGTGCAATTTTTGATCATTTCTAAAACCTTTAATTTGTCAATAGCGTTTTATTGTGGAAGCAGTTATATCCTAAATAATAGGAAAATAGTTTATCGTAAAAATTGAACATGGAGGCTTTCCTCCAATTTACAGTTCCAAAGACGTAGAGAAACAAACCTATTAACGTCAAAACTGTCACATTTATCATACTATCTTCCCGTGGAAGCGTAAATTATATGTTGAAAGAAATTTGAAATTAGCGTGATGATGGTGAGTAACGCTGATTAGGATCATTTTCTCATCGTGGCTAACTTATATCATTGCTGTGCAACGAGACTCCTTTCATGCTCAGTATCCGTTCCGTTTTGTGTACTTGATGTTTATCAACACATGAATATTTAAGCTCAAAGAGGGTAATCATCACCTTTACATAGATAAAGAAGAAACGCATGATTATGATAATTGGGAAAATTATTGCAGTTTACTAGTAATATTACCGCAAGTATCGCTTAAATACGCTTTATGAGCTTCGATAAACTTTTATTGTGATCAAATCTCTTCCCCATCTCAAAATTTTACATTCCCTAGGTTTCGTTCACTGCGACAGGTTTAAAGTTATTCCATGCTAAATTATATTAGCTGTATTTCAGTTGTTACTATTCAATGGCACATCGGCCACATCATAAAAAGCAATTAACTTAGAATCGATGAAACACAAATTCAGATCTGTTTTCTAACTTTTGCCTCATCAGTAAATTAAGTTCATTCTTTCTCTCTACGTAAACATTTATTGTTATATTTTACAAGGCATCATAAATAAAGTTTTATAATTTATTTCACTCCTTCAATATGAGGTACATTAGCTCGAATGTTCTATTGAACAATAACGCAAATTCACAAAGTAAAGTAAGAGGAAGTCTTTAACTCAATGGTATCACTATAATATAATTACACTAATTACACTAGCGCCAATTATTTTCTTCCATGACTTCATCATATTTTATTGGTAAGAATTCATTTAAGTACTCTATATTCAAACACTCTTAGCCACCCTATTAAAGTGTTTCGAAAGACTAAGAATGAAGCAATCGACGTATTTTGTTTATTAAGGATTGTTCGTGGTAAATTTATCTTCGCTCCTACTCCTCATCCATCGTCGAAATTGCATAAAAGTTGAGGCATAACAGTTACATCATCCACATTAATACTACTCTTGAATCTTGTTATTAACTTCAATATAGATTCCATTCGTCTTTCCTCAAAAGACTTCTCATCTACGTTAAAGAAATATTTAAGGAACACTAAAAATTTTCAATAAAATTTAGCATTTCAAGTTGCTTCTTCTAAAATGCTCAATTTCATGAATTGTCTCTTGGTGATCTGTTCTACATGATCAGGAAGTAATAGTTTTGAAGCAGAAACGGACGGTTGATAAATCCAATATCCATATATATAAATAATAGCTTCATCATGTGCAAACTTCATTTCGGTAGCGATTACAGAAAATGAAATATTTTGTCGAAAAGGAACCTGCCTTACAATGAATCAATCGGTACGTAAATATTTCACGAGGATTCCGTAATTTACATCTTCTCTTATATTTGCCTGGAAGTGCTGGGTGGAATCGCTCGTTTGAGCAACTACCCACCGAATAATGAATCCCAGTTTGGACGCTAAAACCAAGAAATTTTGCCATAAATCACGATTGATGGGAGAGATTTGTCGCCGTGCCTCCACGTCAGTCACTCCCGCAAAAAATTGGATAAATCATCCGAAATTTCATTCCTCCATAATATGTCATGCGTCAACTTAAAGCTGTAAAGGGAGACGATGGTATGCGGCAATTGGATGGCACACTGGAAGGGCCGGCTGTGGCAGAGAAAGCCGTTTTGGCAGCACTTGAGGAGTGCAAGAGAGGCTGCATCTTTCTCGAGGATCCTCAATTTCGACCTTCCCCCTTCTCGCCTTGGGGGGCCCAACTCTGCCGTAATGGACACGCCACTTATTTAGTTGTTTCCACGTGTTTCTCCCTCCCAAAGCCAAACCCCCTGGCACCAAACACCCCACCAGCACACGAACCGCCTTGTGACAGCAGTTAATCTATTTTCCCTCGGCTTCTCCCCCTCCCTCTCCAAACTCAATTAAGAACCTCCCCTTTCTCTCCTCAGACCGCACTACCGCTTTTACATCCTTTTTCCCACTCTTTCCATCCTTACGACTTCCTCTCCTTTCATAATATTTTTTTCTCTGACGCTTTTTACGCCTGCCTTTCCGCACGATTCTGAAGTTCACTCGAAATCCGCGCCTCAAGACTCAGCATTTGCTCATCCACTCTGATAATTCGTGATATTTTGCCTAAATATGCAGTGATTTAAGCTGCGACCTATCTGTGCTCAGAGGAGTGAATGCAGCTGCATCTCGACTGTTTCGAATAGATCGCCGAGTGTGAGAGTGCGTAATTTCTTAATAGCTAAATCGATCACTTTTAAATCGTGGATATGTTGGGGTAGGGTTTTCAAGCCAACTAGCCCTAGGGGCCATTCTGCCGCCAGCTGGTGTTAAATGTTCCGCTAACAAGTTTAACCAAAGTTTAATAAATATTTTGGTATCGATAACTTTTAACCTGGACTGACTTGTCTATGAAAGCAAACGAAGCATCTCTTGGTAGTTGAAATATTTTATGGTGGTATCTTGAAGAGGCAGAACATATCCCGTGTTTAATGATAAATCCTTTATGCGTGAAGTAGGAATGCCAATAATAGCAATGATATTACTCATACTGTGCCGTCGCTTGCAGCTCTTCAATATATTGGGACATTCCTGCTTATATATAAGATAAAAAGGAGTGAAATGTCGGACAACATATGTAGTCGTTAATTAATATTATTCTTATTTATAATCAAACCGTATTATTCAAACCGTATTCAAGCTCTAAATTGCTTGTTACCTCGTTTTAGAGAGTATTGTAGCGAAAGTTTTGGATTTTTGGTTACATATATATATATTCCTGTTTGCGTGTACAGTCCAAAAAAGTAGTTTTATATTAATTAGAATAATAAGTAGGATCCAATTTAAGGGGTCTTGTTGGTGCACATAGTTGAAAAAGTTTCTATGTGTATCCCTTCGGCCAATAAGGTTGGAGCTTTCGTAAACGAGACAGAGACGACCAGTGTTCTCAAATTACATCCATGCGTATAATAATTACAGAACAATTATTCGATGGATTTTTTTTTCTTGAAGTTCATGTGCTGGAAGGTAGGTAAGAGACCTAAATGTAACATGGAAAGCATTCAAGCATATTTAAAGAACAATTTGAAACTTTGCTTAATTGAGGAATGTTTCCTTATCTCATTCGAAAAAAATATGAAATCAAAAAATAGAATGTATGGTACACTTCTTTTAACATTAGAAAACGAGCTTAATAATTAGTGAAATATTATAGTAAAATATAACTTCCTTGGATTTCGATTTCAAATTTATGCTTATTGCTCTTACAGCATTACCTGTAAGGTAGTAAATTTCATAGAAGCAATGTTAGGCATGAACTTATGTTATCACATCAAGGAATCGATTATGTTATTGTTACAATTAAACTCCATATTCAAACGTGAAATTATATTATTCGTGAGTCAACTTAGGCTCTACTATCCATTTAAGTGCTTCTATGAAGGTAATAAACGTAATCGGTAAGCGCATAGCCTCGGGGTACATCAGCGCCAAATCTATTTCGCTCCTACTTTGAACAGCGGTTAGCGAGAAATTGCCGAAAGTCATTTGTTTCATTTTCGGCGGTGTCGTAAGATCATTTTCGGGTCGGCCCAAAACTAAAGTTTTTTACGTCGTGCGAAAGGATATCACTCAACTTGTGGTTGCGCACTCCTTTAGGAAGGATAAATGCCAAATGGATGTGCACATCTCCTCTCTTTACTTCTCTCTTGATCGCCTATTCTTGACCGGTGTCGAATACATTGTGAAATGAATTCGCTACGTGGCCTAGATCGGTCTTCTCTTCTTCCATCATCGAACCTCTGAATTTAGCGAGAACCTTCAACGGCTATTCGCCAATCCCTTTGCTAAACCCCAACTCAAGAAACCTTTTCTGGGTATTTTTTGTCGATTTTCATTCGAGGAATCGGTATTTTCTAAACAGAAGCAGTTAAAACACACTCGCATATTCTTTGAACTTGAGCTTTAAGAACCGTATCAGGTCGAAAGAGCATCCTGGCTCGTCGTTTATGCCTCTAAAACTATGTTAGAGCGTGTTAAAGCGCCTTGGGATAAAGTGTCGGGTTCGCCTGTCGTCTCTAGCTAAGCTTTTTAATGTATTTTCTTAGGAAATGTTTTACGGTCAGGGTCGACCCGAGCTAGACGGAGGTGGTCAGCTGCCTAGGGCGTCAAAGCTGTGGGTGAACCAAAAGCTCTACAAATGGCAGATAAGATCAGGGCTCCTGCCTATAAAAAAGGGAAGTCTTTTTTTCGAATAAAACGAATTCCAGAAATCCTCGTCAGGAGGGTAATAAAACCTCTACGAGCTATACTCTTCGATAAGATCGACAGCATACCACACGCATTCAAACGGTGCTAATAGATCTATTTACCTTGAAATATCCATCTCCACCGGAATTTGGAAAAATTAAATCGAGTTTAGAAAATCGCGTCAAACTCGCTATTCGTCATTTTCTTTGATTATTAGCGGTCAATTTTGTATTTACAGTTATAGATATGCGTATGGTTTAATAAATATTTCTTTATTCACATGATAACGATACAACAATGATTTTTATAAAGCATTAAATAGTTACCTTTTCATTTGTAAAAAAAATTGTCTATACTCGTAATACCTTGCATTTATGTATGCGGGTAGTGTTGTAATCAGTTATGAAGAACTCTACATGTTCCCTTACGAAATAACGAAGTAATAAACTAAGTTTTAGTTAACGAAACGAAACACGTTAGCTTAAAATTCCGAATCACTGAAACGATCAACATATCAAAACCCTAAAATCTTATTTTCGTTATTTCGTAAAGTAATGGTTTAATACTGTCCTCTAACCGACTTGGACAATCTTTTTGAATTGGTGCTTATTTTATTATGGTAAAGTTATTTTTATTTAATGTACGAAAGTATTAATTAACTAATTACGTATTAATTCTTAAAGGTAAACAAGCGTAGTAGCGTACATAAAATTTCATGCAAGTTATTATTTTGTTGTTACGTTGTAAGCAAGTGAAGACGAATCGTGCTTTTCTAATAGAAAAGGGCAAGACTCAGAAGAAGCATTTTGCTATAAGGTAAAACATAGCGAATTGATTCTTTCTTCTTTTGCCAGCGATAGTTCTTAAACTTAGCTTCTTTGCATATTAGCATTTATCTTATAGGGAGGATTTCAACTTCTCTCATTCCAAGAGACTAACTTATATATTTTAAATTTTTACATGGAAGAAATACACAAAGGAGGTATTGGAATTATTTTAAGAGCTTTTTAACAAAATAGAAAAATTTCATAGATCAGCGGTGACTTAAAGTTAATTGTAGTCTTTCTGATTTCCTCGATTCGAAACAAGGATAGGCTGTAAGGCGAAATGGAATAGGTTTTCGATAAGGAGATAGCCGTACCTCTATGCACGGCTGACATCATAACTTCCCCGATTCAGTGTATTTTCCATGAGGTAATTGCGACACGAGAAAAAGCAGCTCCACCTCAGCTTACGTTTCGAGCATAAACGTTGAGCTCAGTGAGTGCTTAAACGGAGTCACGAGATAGGCGGCCGTTGGAGTGCTCCTATTACGCCCTGTGGTTGTTTCAGTGAGGTAGTCGAAGGAAGTTTAATCGGAGAACTTTTGCATCAGCTCCATTAAAATCTTTATCACGAAAGTGTGGCCGCTTGAGAGTGAAAGAGCGGGGGTTTTATGGTCCAGTATAAAGATCAGTCTGATCCTCGCGATTCAAAAATATCTGAGGGGAAAACGCGGATTTCGTAATGTTAACTTACCAAAGGCCTTAGTTTGAGGCCCCGAGAGAATCTACTCTCAAAGATTTCGCGACGAGCGTCTTAAATTTCCTTCATTTGCTAAATCTAAATAATCACATACCTTCATACGAACAATCTGCGAAGGTACCTACTCATATGTATATTACTTTTATCATTTTTAAGGATTCATGGGGACTTTTGAAGTTGTAGCAGAATAAAAAATATATATATTATGGCTATTTTCATCGTGGTGTAGTATTTACTTTTTTATGCCAGTATGTCATATAATATTTTTAAAATCTATATATTATATATTTTTCAATCATATACACATGCTACCCAATATCAATAAAAACATGAGAATCGTAGGTCAAAAATAAACCTTGTTATCAAACAAAACATAAAATGAATCCAAAGAATATCATTTCCGAGGATAGCTAAGTGAGTATTCATGTCTGAGCAGCATTATTCAAAGGGTATTACCTAAAATTAATTTTCTACTGCTGTAGATAATCCTCGAAACAAAAATTTCCTTGTCATTATTAATGCAAGAGAGCAGCAGATAATCAGCATCTTAAAGGAAGTAAAAAACGATAATTTTCCCTATAACTTTGATTTATTGGTCAAGTACTCATGATCTTTCAATATCAAAATTGTTACATTACATTTAGTTTTACTATTTTCAAACTAGCTTAGAATTATGAATGTCCGATCGATTTCACCTTTTTTATAGAGGAATTGATGGGAGATAATAGTCTACGTCAAGCATGAAAATTGGCTACGTCAGTGTGTGAAAATTGGCCCAATGGACAGAGCAGTTTCCTATCGACAGCTTCCCTAATTCCGGCACGCGACCATGTCTCTCTTCAGAGTTGGGTCAGTTACAGATGGGCTTTCGAATCCCAATTGCTGTAGAAAAGGAGGGAATATTCCCACAGGAAGCGTCTATGGACTGGAAGAGCAGAGCGTTTCTCACGAATATCATATGCCATGAAAAATAATTCCATAAAAGCGCAAAATTACGACAAGCATGTTTTAGCGTGCGCGTTCTTTTATCCTATCCTATTCTTAAATTTGAGCAATAATTCAACTCATGAGTGATCTTCATACCGAATTCTAAAAGTAATTTTGATATGTATTGAAATATTTTCCAAGAAAACCATATATTTTCCACCCGTTATAGATCGCTCATTAATAATTTTGAAGCTGAAATAATAGCAGAAACATTCCTACCTCCCATCAAAGACGTTATTAATTTTATTAATAAATCATTAATTTAATTTAGTGGTTTGCTCGTTGGATACAATTATGTCGCGAGTGATGATTTTTTTCGTTAGGAATATTTAGTGCGAGTTTGACGGAGTGCGACAAAAATAACTTAGAATTTTTGTATCTTTTGTGAGGAAGTTGTTATGAAGTCAAATATTATATACATTCCTTTAGATCTTTAGAGGAAATTCTACATATATTGCGTACATGAAGATGCAAGTTAATTATAGTGTACTGAATATTTTTGTTCGGGAAATATCTAATGTGTGAGTGTTACAGTGTTTTTGTTTTCAAGGAGTTGCTCAGCTCAGAGTAGCTTTAAGGGCTCCATAATTCAATTAGATACGCGGAAGAAAACATGATAGCAAATTTCTGTTTCTACTCTATTCTGATGAAGAGGACTTTTTTATCGTATGGTTCACAGACTGTTTGCGATTCACGACACTATTCTTTGTGCGAACCATTTTTGGAACATATTTTTTGTGAAGAATTTAATCTGTTCCTGCATCATCAAAATGCTTTATAATTGCTTCCTTAAAAATTACAAAGTAAAATGTGGATATCATTAACTCTCGTCGTTGAAATCTGCCGCCATCGAAGTGTATGAGAAGGGAATTTGCTCCCTTTAAGAGCCATTTAGGTTGCTCTAGCCATTCTACTGGGGAGATGTTTCTGCGGTTATCGAACCTCAGGATTTTCCGAGTGGTCAGGAGCAGAAAGTACTTAGGAATTTGTTTTATTGATATTCATATTTCCCATGAAAATAATTTTCTCTACAATAGCTACTATATCCTAATAGAGGTCCATAGGATAAGTTACTATTGCCCAAATTTTCTTCAGCTCTGTCTGGATAGTTTCATAAGATTTTAACAATATGCAGCTCTTTGCTTGTTTCGAGTAATTGAGTCGAATTTTTATATTTCATGACTAAAAATTAGTATCTAGCCTAGTGGCAGTTATTTGAGGGGCAAATAGCAAAATAAATTCCTGCCTGGTGTTCACCATAGTCGGGAGAGAAACCGCTCCGAAAACCTTGCGAAAAAAATGCCACTGCCATATCAGACACTGCCGTGACTAGCCTTCGAACCTATGCTATTGCGACGACACCAAAAAGTACTTTCCACTATACGCCCACGGTCTCTTCGATGCTATAATTTCTGATGATTGAGGTACGTTACATGAAATTTGGTGGAACATTATACTTAGCGTAATAAATTGCAGTAAGGAATTTTAACTTTTCACCGGTTATCTGTGGACCATAATTACTTCCTTTTGTAAATTATTATAATATGTAGTTCTTCGTTTTGCTCTTTATTTTAACGGAGAATCCGCTTATGCGATTTCTAACCATCGGGATAATAAAGATTCAGAATAGCGTTTACTATAACTATGGCTTTCGAGTCTCAAATTAATATAAATCGACAGAATGTGCTTTTATCTTTAGTCTATGGCAAGCTGTGCAACCTAACCAATTTTCTTGAATATTTACCACCCGCTGGACGCCTTGAATTCATGGAAAGGGATAACTAACTGTATGATATCCGTATGATCCCATATCGTCTCATCTCGGATATCCCGACATATCCATGCTAAAACGGTGTAACCGCAATGTAATGTTACTCACAACCGATCAGATCACATTTGCTTACTTTCAACCTTCAATCCAGAAGTTAGCGTTGCTTGAGAAAACTCATATAAAGATGATGAGGAAGCTAACAACTTCGCCATTCTTAGATAAATCACACTAAACCACTCTGAGTTTTCTCGGAGAAACAGCTTTTCGAAGTTGTATTCAGTTTCTGAAGGAACAAGCTGCAATTCACACTCTTTCCTGTACTTCAACTTTTTAGAAACCCTGCCCTAAGTTTCTACGTCGTTCACCTAGCTACTAATGTCTGTTTTTCTCGGTCAATACGAAAAAACAAAGCGACAATTGGAATCACTCAAATCGGCGCTTCGAACCGGGTTGTTCGCTGAGAACACAAACGAGGTTTGTAGAGAAAAGATGGTAAAAGAGAAAGGGGATGTGATGGGTGGAGAGACAGGAGCGAATCTGATGGAGGGGGTAGTAATCTCGTTTGTAATCGCTGCTCTGGGGCAGAGGTGGTGTGGGGAGGATATTCCCGGGGGAGAAGGGAGACCGGCTATGAGGTTAACCGATGGAATAAAAGCGAGGCAATTTCATTCGGGAAGTCCCCCTGAATTTGTTCCGGTGTTAGATGGAGTGGAGGATCGCCCCGGTGTAGGAGGGTGCGATGATAGATGCGTTCTGAGAGAGGATGAGGGTGGCACTCGCTTTTGTGCGTCCCCCTTAATAAACCTAATTTGGCGCCCTTCGTCGGATTATGATGATCCTTTATTTACTTTTTAGTGCGTGCCATTTGTAGCGGCAAAATGCGTCGCTTACCGCGCTGGCGTTGGAGATTATTATTTTTTTAAAGGGCTAATTGATATTCGGGGAGGGGCCGACAAAAGAGGCGAAGATCGGCAGAGGGGGAGGATTTATGTTTAGAGGGGATGTTTAGTTAAAATTCGTCCGCAGGTTTGCTAAGCCGCTCTCTCTAAACCCTGTGGCTGTCAAGTTGCGCCGAGTGAAAGCGCGCGGGGAGTTTTATTTGACGCCGCGAGAATTGGGAGCGGTAAAACGATAATTGATTTTTTAGAGCGGGAGTAAATTTGTCCTTTTTTATTGCACAATTTGAGGAAAAATGGTCCTTATTGAGATGCGGAGTGGGAGGGGATTGAGGCTGTAAAATACATATGGCTGGCTTATTATGGAAGGAGCGTAAGATTAATTCTTATCCTCAATTAGTGCCCAAAAGGGGCTGCAGTGATTCACCCCCCGTAGGGTAACCGTCTTTCCGCGTGACGGGGATTACGTGATATTGTTTTGACAGCTCTATTGAATAGAACCAACAAAAATGAAATTACTCTTTTTAAAACACCGGTGCACTGGATCATCATTTTAGTAATTTGCTCGCTATACTTTTATCATAAGATGTGTTTCGAAACATCAGAAATTGTTGAGTGTGTTTCATTTTACAACTCCATTCTCGTTTGTAAAATCTTATTGACATTCACACCAAAAAACAATCCATAAAAGAGGAATTTCATCATTAAAAATTTATATTGCTAAATGTTCGTTTTATCGATCATATTTTGATGCTGGGTTGCTGAGAAAACGCTTAAGGTGAATAAATCTTTAAGTAATTATTCATATATTTTGTTGTCGAAGGGACCTTGTAATTTACAATATTGAAATTCGGCATTAAGGCTAAGATTTTGACCTTTTTAATTTTCAAGAAAATTAAAAGCTTTTAAATTTGCAATGAGAAAGGTGCTCCTAAATAGAACGTAATCATCGACATTTTCATTTCTCTTTAAATTAATGAAATTTTTTACGGACAAATTTTTTATGTTCAATTCGTCGTTAATGCTGGTGTTTTGGTCGTTAGAAGACAGTAATAGAGAAATGACGAAATAGAAAATGTGTGCGATTATTTGCAATAATATTTCAGGATGACTTCTTTTTTTGTTATTACCTTTTTTTTCTGGCCCGGGAACAGATTCGGAGAGCTGAATATACAAATTTCCATTCCAATGTTAATTCTTAGTAATGCAAGTCAAACAATCCTAACAATGAGCCATAACATCTAACTTACGGTGAAAATTATTAAAGTTTATTGTAAATTACTATGATCTTGAGTGCATCAGATTTATAAGTTACTATGATTGTTGCGTTCAAAAGTTTTGCTCAAGTCCGCATTGTAAGGGCATATCTGATATTTCAATTCGATACTCTTTTTCAAGGAAGCCCGCTATTTGTTATTCTCCAAGTTCGCAGATATCTTTCAGCAACACCGTCACGTGATTGGATTAAATGATATCTCTGGGACATTCGCGGTTTAGAATTAGAATGCTCCATTCTTGTCACCATTTCCATTCCGTTGTATAAGATAATAAAGCGCAGATAATTGCATTTTCAGAGACGAATAGAAAACGGGAGTGTTTGAGAAAGTCCTCACTACTGAAAACTTTCGTCGAGACGATTCATTTAGTGAAGAAGTCTGAATAATTATGGCTTATGTGTTGAGGTATATCACAAAGTTTGCATGAAAATTTTCTTTTTAAGCATGTACTTCCTTCCCGGGAATCGCCCTTAGATGGTCGCCGCGTTTGGCGCTTGGAGAACCTTTGTCTCTTAATGGTAAAAGTATTGATGTACAAAAGGACTGAATTAGACTATATAAATTATTTTCAAGGATACATCTAAAAATTATGGCATTTACGGAGAAATAAGATATTACTATAAAATCGTCGACTTCCTAATTGCGACGCAACAATTTGTGTACCTTTTATGACTTAAACTTTTGCGTTTACTTTTCCTGAATATTTCTTGAAAGGTAAGGGAGAGAGCGGCGGGGGCTGATTCGAATTCGAGGAACAGGCAAAAAAAAGGGAAACAGTTGGAGAAAAAGGCAGGCAGGATAAGGCCCTTCAACGGATAACGGTTGGGTGCGTGAGCACTGGGAGGAGTGAGAGCTGAGCGCATGATATAAAGGAACGACTTCGGAAAGACCTACGTTTTTTATAAAGATAATAATAATTAGGACTTTATCAGGCATATTTTAGCGTTTAAAAGAACACTATTACGATTAACCTTTAAGTCACAATCAGAAAAAATCATGCCTTGACCAGTAGTCGAATCTGGGACCTTGGTGTTGCTAGTATCTATTATTTATTCATACTGAGGTTCGGTTCAAACTTAGAACCTCAATCACTAATCTATTTAATACCCAAACCCGTTGAGGAAATGAAGTTTATTGGGCCACATGAAGTGTTTCTCTGTTTTCCTCACTAAGCCGAAATTCTACGAGTGGAAAAAGTCCATGTACATGCAGAACAATGAATGACGCTTGTATATTATTCGATAATAATAAATGGAAGTTAGCAGAAGTCCAGGTCATCCTATTGATTATTAACGCTGAAGGAGTTGAATCCAATCACCTTGGTTAGTATCCTTAATATAGCATATCGGACAGTCTTGGTGAAAACATGTCACATTGTGCACAAGTTCTATTTAACTAAAATAGAAATATCCGGGATCGTTTGGGTGAATTTCCTCTCCACGCCAATTGAACCTAGGCCATCTACTGGGCAGGTGAACTTTTTCCAGGGAATACGCCGAAAAAGTGCAAGCACTCAGTTATAGTAGTAATCACAATGGCAACTATGATCACCACATTCGGCGTTGTTCATTCCGGAAGGTTTGTAATTTAGGAGTTGGAAATCTGGAATATTTTCTTTCGATTGAAAAGTATAACGTCATCAATAAATTTCACTCACCTTTATTACTAAGCTAGCTATTTATGTTTGTCTCTATTGATATTGTGTTCTTATGGTTCAAGAGTGATAACGAAATCAAAACTCTAATTTTATTATGGGGAGGAACGCGCTAAATGGACCAAATCTTGGGAGACCCAATATCGGCTTTAGGCGAATCGAATCATAATAAATCACTTCTTTATAACTTCATTAACCTTATAACATAAACACAACTATACCCCAAACATGGTTCGAACCTCGGTGTTTCTAAACTAACCCCTTCGGAAGACTTAAGTGTCGCTGAATTGTTGTAGCGAGAGGGAAACACACGTGCAGGAGCGGATACGAGGGTAGTGAGTTGAGGAGATAATCGTTCGAAGGAAAAGAATATCGGGCGGTGGAAATGAATGGCGTGGGAAGGGCCTAGGGATGGATCGCTTCCGTTGCGAAGCGTGGAATTAGGGGTTTCCGAGGGTCACGCGTCTATTCCGATGAAAGTGGGACGAAGCCAATCGGGATAGAGACGTGTAAGTTACACCCTCTCTGTCATTCGCCCTAATCGAATTCCCTTCCATCCCTCACACCATCGCGACCTCCTCGACCCCTTCTCCGTCGTCGCCCTCTTCTTCGCATTCCCAGGGATCGCATACCTACTCCGATTATAAATATCCCTACCTCACCTTTTACTTCGTGTTTTCACTTTATTCGTGATGTTTGGGATGGTAAGAGAGGGTTGATTGATCAAGGCTGGTATGCGAAATGTGTTTCTCAAAGTGGCGGTGTGAAGGTGAGACCGATGGGATCGTATATATTGGGACTAAGCGGAAAAATGATACGCGTGTGTAAATTCTGGGAATTCAGGTTCCATTCAAAGGGATACCGAGAAAGAAATTCTCGGAGTTGTAAATTTAGTTGCTGATATTCGAACCTTTGTGTAAAAGGTTGAAATTTCTATGGAGTTTAACTTAGCCAGTCACGGAATCGGGATTGTGTCTTTCTAAGTCCTGATGCGTATGGTTCGAGTATAACAGGACTGACTATGGTAACGTTTCCGTTAGTTCTAGATTTCCAGTTATTATTTCCTCTGCTAGGATTCAACCCGATGGCCACATCAGCAATGAGATCTCAAAAGATTTCAGTGACGACAATCGAATTGTCGCTTCAGAAATCGCTCGCTGAAACATATGGGTATTTATCCATGAATTCATTCAGCGAAAGTATTCTAGACATACCACGAAAAATTAAATTTCTCCATATGCAAATTATCATTATTTACCAATCAAAGGCCGGATATAGGTCTCCTCTAGTGTACTCCAATTCTCTCTGTTTGGAGTTGCTTGTTGCTACAAGGAGTTGGACTTGAAATCCGATGGGCATTGCCCGCGCAGGTTCGAATCCTGTTCGGAGCGAATTACTTTTGCTTGTGCTGAAGATTATAATAGGAGAAGAAGCAAAGGCAAACTATATCTAAGATAGGTATCCAAAAATATTTGCTTTCTGGCAAAATGTCAGCAGCTGGTGTGTATGATCGGTTGCATCGCATTCAACTAGCATCTTATAAGTCTGCGAAATTTTCAGCTGTTAGTGACTCGGTTTTATATAATGGAGAGGTTCGTTGTTCTTCTTAAAATGTTTCGTTTCTAAGAGTATTTTTAAAGATTTCACAATGTATAGTATCTATAATTCTTTATTGCCAGAAAATAAGGGTCAGAAAGAAAATGGTATTTTGACATTTGAAATAGAAAGCATATTCTCTAAGCATTGAGAGTTTTATATCTCTGCTCTGTGATAACATTTAAACGATCGTTACGCATGTGTGCGATTTCCGAACTTGCAGATGCAATGTTTCCATATTCTGCATAAATTTCGCCCCTTTTGCATAAAAGATAAGGTATCGTTGTAAAGGCATTTGGCTGCCTTTAGACAGCAGGTTACTCGCGTCCTCACTCTAGACCCCACCAGATACAAGATAATCGTTAAAGAGACCTCAAGGTACAACGCACCCCCTGTCACATAGCGATTTGGCGAGTTGCATGGTAATCAGCGGATTCGGAGGCGTTACCACTCCTCCCACCTTTTTCACCTTCCTTCCATTGTTACCCAACCCTTCCCAGATTGTTGTGCCAACCATCTCACAGACTCCTTTAGGTTCCTCCGCGTGTTGGATGGGTTGTCGGTTGGCCGTGTTTGGGCTTTAATTTGGGGAGGAAGCGGCGGTTAGAGGGGCGCGTGTGATGCCCCCTCGGATGTTTCCCTTGTAAGAGGGGTGAATATTTAACGTATCCTTTCCCGTGGGGAGGGGAAAAGTGACGCCTCGATTGGAGGCTGTGCGGGGGCGTAGGGATGGCCAAATGGTGCCGGTGGCCTATCTTACGGGGGAGGGGCGGTTATGGGTCTAAGGGTCGGATTAGGAAGGCTGTGGAACCAATAAAAGGGAGAGCTTATATGCCTTAGGCCACTCGTGGCAGGGGATGGATAGAAGGGGGTGGAATAACGGGGCGGAATATAAATTAGCGAGATTCGCATTATTATCCGATTTAAATTCGATTGCGGGTCAGGCGGGCGTGCGGGGGGACATGCGTCCAACAATGGGTGTGTTATGACAGATTAAAAAAGCTGGAAGGATAAGGGAGGCTGGGAGGGGTGGGAATTATGGGGTGGAGTGGGCGGCACGTGATAGGCGCCCGGATGTTACGTCGTTCGATTTTTATTGCGGTGATCTTTTGTCGCCGAGGTTCGATGAAAATGGAAAATGAGTGCGCACGTGCTCGATCCTCCGAGCGGATGAAAATTTGTTCGTATGTCATGTTTTATTACGTAACTCCATCGGAGGCACAAATATTCTCGTATAAATGTGGGATGAGGGATTTGCAAGGATCGTTTCCTAGAATTATTTGTGCACGACGGTCATTTGTCTTCCGCAGCGTGAGAAATGTTGAGAAAAGAACCGAAGTGAAGCTCTTTCGTTATTTCTTTTATGGGAATGACTTGCAGCGACACGTCGCTCCCTTCTCTTGGGATCTGATACTACTGGTTCAGTGGCTACACATATAAATTAAAATGGAAAGGAAGAAAATTGGAAACAGATGGAAGTTGCTGGAAGCAAAACTATCAACCAATTGATGTTTAAAAAGTCTTTTTGTAGACCGGTGAAACTCGAATATCTCTTTGAATGAACAATTTCTTTATTTACTTTCTGCCTCTAATTTATTTTTATGTATTTACTTTTGCTTTAATTTAAGCAAAATATCCCACGTACCAACTTTTTAAGGCATCTGCAAGAACAATACGAAATTAAGCACATATATGACATCCTTAAATTTTCATATCCATATTCATGATACGGATTCGAAAGTAACAATGACATTGGTCTATGAACCTGAGTGATTAGTGAGACAACCTACTCATTTCTTTTAATTAATCTGTTATTATATTAAAACTCACGTATCGCCCTATTTTTATTTTTTCACCAATTCGTTGTCACCTTGTGAGTAAGGCAATGTACGTAATTAATGGATTCAAGTCTTTTACGACTAGTTTTGAAGTGGGCTGAGCGGTGACTGGGTAGATTGCTTATCAGAAATTAACTGATTTAACTGGTAATCTTTTCAGAAAGGTGTAGAAATACATTGAAATTTCCTGTTGGAAAAAAAACAATCATGATCTCTTTCTCTTCTTAATTAATCGGTGGCTTGTACTTAATTATATTGGAGTCTCTTATAAAATTGATAATGTTCCAAACTAGGGAGAGAAGAGAGATCTTCGACATGGATCTATATCTGCCCCTGTTACATGTTGAAATCTTAAATTCATTCTCAAAATACGAAAGCTCCTCTAAGGAATTATGTTAAAGAGGAAATAAAAGGCTCCTTATGATAGGTCTAGATTACGTGGTTGGATTATAACTGAAATTTGAGAAAATGGTGTCATCCTATACTTCAAAATTCTTCACTAGGATGATTAATCTGACTCCCAGTTAAAATGCACGAAGAAAATCTTTCTTTAACAAATGTGATCTCATGTGACTTCGTCGGTTAGCAACGAGCATTCGAAATTTGCGAACATTTCCTTGTTTAATCGGAATTACTGTTTAGCGACCACTGAACAGATGCACAAAAGTACTTGACGAAATGACAGTTTGGCAGTTTTAATCCCTCGAAGACATCCGGGATACGAACCCGTGCGTCTGGCGCCATCCCATTCTTCTCTCGTCACAACAGGAGATTGACATTTTATCCCAGGCCATGGCTATAATTCGATGGAAATCTCACTTTCTTCCGCCATGCTGTCACATTCATAACGAGCGCGAATCACGCAAGAGTCGCAGTGCAACGCTTTATGAGGATTGACGTGAAGAAATTCCCAAAGGTATCGGTACGCTGTTCACACGAGTGCGGCACGAAAGGGAGTGTCGACGAAAAGAGACCGTTTTGCGGTCGCTTTGACAGCTCGTAAAGCGGCGATAATCCGCGCTGCTTCAAACAAACGAATCCAAGCGGAAATGTATTTCGAAATTACGCTCATTTGCAGAATAGTCCGACGCACTTTGCTTCTTCCTTTGAAAATGGCTAATTAACCAGCAGAATGTCACATGTACTAATATATCGACTCGCTGTTCTCCACCGGAGAATTGGGTCAGAAGTAGGATGATCTAAGCTAGCATTGCTAAATCTTAAATATGAATGAACGGAAAAAACCGCAACGACTCCAAATCAAATATAAAATATATACAGGATATTCATTAATCTGACACGAGGAAAATTTATGTAGATATACTATATTCAACAGTATCGGAAACAGTAACAAAATTTTTATGTGCATAGAAAATAGTACACAAAGCTTAGATGATATTTTTAGCTCAGGAATTTTTTATATTTACTCAGCATACGACACCAGATAAATTTAAATTTTTGCAACAAGGGAAAATTCTTTTGTTCATACTTATTTCGGTATGGAGTAATGTTTTAATATTACTGGGGTATTTGGTTCGATAGGAGTTATCTTATGTATGGAGTACACTTATTATAACAAGTATTAGTATACACTCTGTCTGATCTGAGTTAAAACACTATATACTCTGATTTTGCTTGCATGAATGAAGATGTAACGGATTTTAATGAAATGATAGATGACCACAATCAGAGTATTGAAAATTTAATCGTTAGTTGAAGATTTTCAGTTCTGTTGAGTAAAATTTTACTCTTCCAGAAGTTGATGGTAAAAAGTTTTTATTAATTTGAAAAGTAAAAGGGTAACTTTGTCTAACCTACATATTAAAACTTAATGATGCTGGGTTTATATATATATGGTACACATATTAAAAATTTGATTGCGTAGCTGTGTAATCGTGGAGTTAAACCTTCTTTATACCTGCAGTATAACTGGCTTGTATTTAATGCTTCAATGCTCTAAACCTCAAGAGATTCGCGGAAGATTTCGGAAAGAAATACGGAAATCCGAATGGATTACTCTGTCAAAAAAATTAGTGAGCTCGGCTAGGATTTAAAGTATTCTTAAAACCACAGTTAATCTGGAGAAATCTCGATAGGGTATCCCCGAAGATGAGAAATTCTCTCTGAGGAAGGAAATGCTTATACCTCATGAACGCTGTTAAAGCTACTGCTAAATCATTTCTATGAAAAATTCAGCCAGTTCAAGTAGAAGTCACAGTTAATCCAAGCTCTACATCATTTCAGACGATAAAAATGATTATAAAGAGATTATTTGCAGCTTAAAAAGTAATAAAATCGTTTAATAAGGCATGTAATGTAACTCTTAGGGAGCGATTTTCACAACAGAGAACAACACATTTAGCGGGCCCTCATAACAGTTTCAGGGATGATATTATGAGAGAGTTAATCCCATCATATTAGGTATTTAGAAATGCTAGGATTTAGAATATGTTCAATATTTTATTCAATATTCTTGTTAGGAAATTCTTTCATACAATAACTTGATTCCTTAATATCTTATAGCTCTTCCAAAGGGGAATACTTCAAAATATACGTAACACATTTACAAAGAATATTGAATGTACGCATTATAATGGATGAACATTTCTTATCGTATAATATATTAAATATAAATTTAGTCTCATTTCTATATTTTAGGTCTGTAAAATAGGATTTCCTTTACTAAATATCAGTTATTCCATTATTGTTTCGTCGATGCTTCATTAAATGCTGCGTTTTCTCCATAATCATTAATTTTAATAAGATGACCAACGCTCCTTAGGAGAGAATTAGGGAAAGAGCGGCGCAAAAGGACTGGGTGACAGATGACGGAAATGCCGAGAATAAAGGGCGGAAAATTAGAAGCTTAGAAAAGAGGAAGCGAATTGACCGTGTGAAAGATCTTTAGTTATGGATATGAGATCAACTGAGAACAGCAAATAGAAGGGAGTGTTCCGATCTAGATCAAATATCCCTCTCAGTTCCATCATGACGTCATAGGTGCTTAGATTTGAGCAGCTGTATCTCGTTTAGGAAATTATCTCTTATGAACAATCAAGAAGATATTATTTAAAGAGCTTATTAAATAATATTGATTATAATAATAATTATTATAATCAAGAGCTATAATCGGTAGAATATTTATTTAGTCAAAATTATTGATTTAAAGTCATTGATGAGGTTATCTGAAAAGTACTTCATGATCGTTGCGTGATAATCATCGAGTTAAACATATTTGATGAAAAATTTTCAAACAAGACTAAAATATACCGGGAAAAAATACTTAAATATACTTAATAGTAGTATTGCAATACTTAATAGTATATATTGCAAAATGAGATAATTATGTGATGAGTTTGTGAGATAGATAGGAAGTAGAATGCTCGCGCTCTATGGATGTGTCCCAATGTGTAGGAACGTCCGGCGCATCCTTAGGGTGCTTTATCTTTACATATAAAATACTAGAAATAACGTTTCCGGACAAAATTCATGGAATTTTTAGTGTTTTAGAATGATTTTGTCAAATAAAGGTGTAAAAGAGAAAACTTTTCGTGATATACAGGAGTTAAAGTGAATTAAGTGGCAAAATAAGATATTCTTAAAAAGGATAAAGGGCGGATTTAAAAAAAAAGACGTATGGGTTGTTTGATTTGGATTCAAAGCTTCTATTATAAATTTTAAATTGATAATACGTTCTTTGTGATAAAATAATTAATTTATCCCCAATGTGGGGAAGATTGTAAGAATTGCTCATTTAGGTTAACCTCGTTATATACCATTTCAGAAGTGGATATCTCCAAGCGGCTCACTAATTCTACTTATGAATATCGTTTTTTTCGCAACATAATTGCGGAGGAACTGTTACAACAATCAGTTTGGTTGAGCATAATTATTATAAATAACGCGCATTTATCATTTGCAGAGCCAATTTGATAGCAGCTCATTCGACCGTGAAAGGCAGGATACCAAAGAAAAACGGGATGAAAAATAATAGAAGGAGTCACGCTAGGTGCACCACGTTAGGCCATTTTTCGCAACGTCAAAGTTAAAATTGGAGAAAACGCCGTCAAGTTCTCGTTTCATATTCGGACGGACTGTCATCATTTTTGTTGCGAACGCCTGAGCCGATTTGAGAGCTAATGGAAAAGCTGCGAAATTCAGACGAAAAGAATCGTTATCCCTTTCATTTCCTCCGCAAAAGACGAGGATGAGGGAAATAATCGTTATTTTAAGCGACGCTTGGCAAACCGAGAAAAATTGGGCGTACGCCGTCGGCAGGTTTCGTAAAAATCCGTCTCTGGAAAAAAGAAACCTCCGGTTATTATCCCAATTATTTCCCAAGGTCCTTATTTCCCGTTCGCATTATTACTTCGCAGCGCCGACAGGTGTCGAAGTGTTAAGCGAAAAAAACATTTCGGCGAGTGCGAGAAGGGAAGCAACGCGGGCGGAATGTTTAAGATCCGCAACTCGTCCGGAAGACTTTATGCATCACACATCGAAAGCTTTCACGAGCAATTCACTGCGGGTTGAGCTTCCCCTCCCCACCTGCCATCACTACAGCCCATGTTTCCGGCCTCTTTCCTGCTATTCGTGCCGCTAATGATCGCCACTCCATCCTCACACCGATAGCAACAGGAAACGGATTTCAAACACACCTCGACACCCAAGTCAGTCACTCTCCCCCGTTCCCTCCCATTTCTTCCCACTTTTTTTCTTTCCGCACCCCACCCACTACTGCCTACGTCACCTTCCAGAGCCATCCACTCGGAAAAAACTCCCTTCTCTTCCCATATCTCATCCCCTTTCTTCCTCTCTTCTTTCTCTCTCCCTTCACTTCTTTTTTATCTCCTTTTTCTTCCTTTCGAAGTTTTGTCTTAATTTTCTCTCCGAATGGGGGTTTTATTCGACTCTCCGAGTCAGTATTATTCCGGGAGAATTTTTAATTTTTACAGGAATTCCTTTTCTTTCATATTTAAGTATTATTTTATATTTTTGTTTTGGCACTAAAAATAGAAAAATGCATATTTATTTTAGTTTTGCTTAATTCTTGTTCTATAATATAGTAATATAGGAGAAAGTGAGGTTGGCGTGATTTTGAATAAGTGTATTCACCCTGGCCTTTTCTGATTGAATACATTGAAAATTGTTGTTCATCATTTTTCCGGCTAACGTGAGCTCTTTGGAGAGCAAGGGCAAATTACCTCACTCCCCATCATTCCTAGTAAGCCTCACAACCCTTCCGGAACTCTCTGTACCTAGTCGTGGAAGGGATGAAAATCCAAGAATATTCACCTGTAACTTTCTAGGTAGACAATAACTAGATTCCTTACTATAAAAGTGAAATGAATTAATTATAAAAAAACTTAGCAAATTATAAAATTCTTGGTTTCCTTTTAAATTTAGGAAGGAAATTTACCTTTGAGTGAGGTATGTGACAATGTCACATTGTGACACATTTTCAATCATTACCGGGACACCTTAACTATCGCTTTACAGTTTTGTAATGTATACCTCTTTGAGTTTCATGAGTAATTCCCGTAAAAGACAGCTAAGCTACGTAGATCACGTTGGATATGTGATGATTTCTGTTCTGTACTTATATAGTGGTATCCTTTATTCTTTCTTAGTATCCTAACTTTGTATCTTGAGAATACCAACAACCGGCTTCTATAGGAGTAAGGTCTGATGAATTGTTTTTGTAGAAATGTCTTAAATAAGGGCATGCGGTTTCAATTTCACGAAATTCATCTATTCTAGGACCGTGAGCTTAATCATAAATTTTTAGCGTAGAAAATTTATCTTAATTTCTTAAACTTTATTGTACTCGGTACACAATTTTCTCTCGATTTTATTCCGTGTATAACCATTCACATTAATTTTTCAAAGGTTAAATATTAGTCAACATTAGTTAAAATAAGTTAATTTTTATCAGAATTTATCCTTGACACGGAAGGTCTTGAATTTGAATACAGGTTTCTTTTCTTCGTTTGTCTCTGTAGTATCACCCATTGAACTAAGTGATTCGTCTATTTTACATTTTCCATTCCCTTCACTGTTATACCCTCATTTCCTATTATTTATTGAATCTATTGACCTTAGTAATGTATTTACTAATATGTAATCGAGCTCAATACAGCATTAATTCTATCCACGAGTATAATTTCAAATTTTAGATTTAACTTCATAGTATCAAATTTCTCTTAGCACTTAAATAAAATGTTATCGTAAGTCGGAATTCCCATCTTCATTTGCAATTCCCCTCTTTCGTTTCTATTACACAGTTTTCTTCTTTATCTTCCGCTCATTTCGTCCCTGC
The DNA here is from genome assembly GCA_036926295.1 of Pachydiplax longipennis. Classification (NCBI taxonomy): domain Eukaryota; kingdom Metazoa; phylum Arthropoda; class Insecta; order Odonata; family Libellulidae; genus Pachydiplax; species Pachydiplax longipennis. Next base: position 74,133,874 of record JAVFKF010000012.1, read on the forward strand.
ATCCCTTTTTACCATAACCTCATTTCCTCTTTTCATATCCCTTTATCTTTCAAACATCCTTCTCACACTTCTATCTCCCCTCTTTATCTAGCTCCTCTCTTTAATACTCTCCTTCATCTCATTTTCTCCCCTCTATCACATTTCCACTTCCTCCCCACTGCTCTAACTTTTCTCTCCTCCGTCATTTCATCCCTTTTATCCAATACTACTTATTTTCCTCCATTCTTATCTTACCCCTTCTTTTCTCATATCCATTTCCTTGCTTCACCTTCTTCCTCTTTTCATTCCTCCCCTGAGAATCCCTTATTCCCCTCTCTTGATTACCACACACGCACGCTCAAAACGCATCGCAACAACCTTCCATTTCGCCCCTTTTCATTCTCCTCCTATCAACTCCCTCCAATTATCCAATCTCCACTTTTTCCTCCATTCCTCCGCTCCATTTTTCAATCATTCCGTCGATTACAGCTTTCTCGTGCATTCTCTCGTCTCTCTCGTGGATTTCACAATGTACCCACTTTTGATGCATTTAAGCATTTTATTTTATATTACTTTTTACACTCCACTTTTTCTCAAGACTGGTGTTGGAACTTTTGTTTCGCTTGGAGTCTGCATGCGAAAAATTGTCTTATTATATAAACAAACCAAGATAGAGATTTTACCTTGATAATCGTATTAATTACTTGAATAAACTAAAGATTAACGTTCTCCATTTATTTTCACTCAACCCGTTAGTGGTATAGGTGAAAATATTATAAATGCTTGAGTTTGTTTAAAGAACGTTTTTTCCTCCTCTGTGCGAGTTATCTTAAATCGGATTATTTTCTGGGCAGGGGATTGTTGAAAATCCTCGTTTGCTGTTGCTGTTTAAGTCCTTTTCACATATTATTCAATAAATTGATGTTTTTTTAAAGACTGGGAAATAAATAAGGAAAGGTTACAGCATGAGGCTGCAAGTTTTCCACATCCTTCAATGAACGATTAGCCATCCACGATAACGATGATATAATCAATTAACCTCAAAACGATAAAGCGTCGGTATTATCTTTACTTTATGGGTAGTAAAGATGTGAATTATGAGGTTGTCACCAGGTCTATCAACCTAATTTTAAAAATTTTAATTATATTAAGTATTAGATGATGTAAAGTTTAGGATTCACAGTCTTGTAACGCCTCGGCTCATGATATTTGTCTGGTGATGATAAATTCCTTCCCAACTCTCAATATCTGTTCAACCTGGGTGATAAAGGGGCTGTTTCGAAATAAGTAAATGTTCTTTATAATATATTTGGATTGTAAAGGATAAATGGTACTGAGTAAATTAGAAATGGAGATATTTCTTCTGCCGCTTTTCAAGTAATTCCTTAATTTTCGAAGAGTGCTTTTCTCTCATTTATTACATGCACATAAAGATACATTTAGTAGTATACGATACATTTTAGAAGTATATTATTTAACACACTCAATAGCTGAGGTAGTTTTGCACATAAGAGCCCCCGCCGTGATTCGAACCGAAACCGCTTTCACTCACTACCACTTAGCTATACGGAAGCCCCAAAATTGTCGGTAAATAATTCACTGTTTGTCGATTCATTATGTATAATATACCTTTTTATATTTTCCTCTAATCTAAAACGGTGGTTTTAAGGCTATTCTTATACAATGGCGTGCGTAAACCTGTTGGTTTCTGGAAATCTCCAGCATTATCAGCCCTTAAAGCCAGCAGTATCGACTAAATGAACTTTAATAACTGGTAATCAATGAGTGGCTTTAGAATGCTCTTAATGATCCCACGACAGTAAACAAGGACATATAGTGAACCTAATTTAAGTATAGCAAACATTTTCCTTTGGATTTGAGTGAAGTCGATCTTTCCTTCACCAAAACCGAGAGTTGTTAGCATTTATCTCTTTAAATAACTATAATTGCTGCGCAGCCTTCGATGCTCTCAGGTAATTACGTGGGCGGGGAATAGTATTCGTTAACAGTTATGAGACATTTCAGCTGAATTATCCACAATTGCGTAGCGGAAAGTAATAATGAGGAGGGAAAACCTGAGGTTCATTAGCATGTTACACCTTTTTATCATTTAGATTTGATGTTTTTTGGGCAATAATTACCTTTAATTACAGCTAATTACCAGGATACTAGTAATGAGGGCAATGACCGTTAAGGTATTTTAACACCTCGTTTCATGATAGACGGAAATTTAGCTATTTGAAGGCTAGCTTTCACGAAATGTCGAAAATTCTTATTACATAAATGTTAGGCGTAAGAGTTACCATTTGTTAACTCTATTTCGTATCCGTGATGAATATTTTAAAGATTATATAGACTAATTTGGATAATTTGACCTGCTAATTTATGTTTATCTATAGGTTCATGTTCATAATTATCCATTTGAGAATTGCCATATTATATTAGTGCTACGAGGTGATAAAATTAAGGGAATCTATGACTGCCAGCATTATACATATCTTTGGAATTATACCTTTTTAAAAGGAATCACGAGGCTGCAATTAAATATAGTTAAGACGTGAAAATATACTATTAGGCCCTACGTTTTATAATATCTGCGATCTGGCTCTATCAGCTCTAATATCGAAATATTTCAAGTTAAATCCAATTTCAGGTGGTTGTTAAAAGAAAATATAAAATGAAAGCTAATCATTGGGTGTAATTATTAGCTGCCTAAAGCTTTGGGAAGGGGATAAAGTGACTAGGCAAGAGAAAGAATCAGGTAATTTTCCTTTGTTTCCGTACTGGACAAGAATGTTAAGAGTGGAATGAGTCCGCGTAAGTGTATCACAATGATTCTATCATTCAGTATCATTTTATAGCATTAAAAAAATTGAGATTGAGAGACCAAAACGTTAACCATTATTTAGCATTGCTCTTCATCCCAATAGCTTTCGTATTGTCACAGATCGAGACAATTGTAAATGAAATGAACGTAATCGTTTAAAAGAATGCCAAAGAATGGAAATTATTCCATTAAGGATAAGGTGACAGGAAAAATCGGTTTTGTACACTGATATTTTATAAATATAATACAAAGCTTTTTATAACTGTTTCGATGAAATTATTATTCAACAGTGTTAGTGAGGAATAACAGTCTGAACTTACAGATTTACTTCTTCTTTCAATTCATCATGTTGCTGGAAATTTTCTCTTCTGTTATCTTAATTACTTAAAATTGTGCAATAACGATTTACTATAATATTCGTTTTTAGAAAACATGCGCGTAGTATTATTCCATCGTTATTGATGAGTCATATCAACACCTTAAACTTTGATGATGACGCGAAAGGTACGATATGGAGATCTCGCGAACAGTATAAGATAAAATTTATATCGAAGACATCGACGCGTAAACACATGAAGGAGGTGTCGAAGGAAACAGTAAAGGAAACACATTCAATTGTCGCGGGGGAAAAAAGCAAACAGATCTGCCCCGAGAACTCCCATTGGGCGGAGTCGTTAGAAAAGGAACGGATCGCTTCAATGCTTGAAAGACAACTTCCGACGCCCACGGGAGAGAGCCCTCGGCAGCCATCTCCGCTTCGAAATTTTTGCGACATCGAGAACGAAATTTCTCGCACGTTTTTCAGCGGAATGCGACGTGTGCGGAGAACAGTTGATTTCGTGAGAAACGGAATAGCTTGGGAATGGGGGAGTCGATGGCAAGAAGAGGGTGGGAGAACAGAGGGTGGTACGACATAAGGGAAAAGGTGGATGGAAATGGAAAGAATAAGGCGAAGGGGACGCTGTATTGGAAAAGAAAATGAGAAAAAAGAGTGGCTGATGAGATTAGACAGAATGGAAAGGATATATTTATATCCACAGTCCCGAATTGAGCAATCATTTTCAAATGGTTAATGTCACGATCTGTTTCATTCCGTTGTTTATCTAGTGAATGATATTAGAGAGTAAGAAGTTATATGCAGTCCAGAAAAATATACAAAATAAATACCTAGAAAAATAATGTTATACACCAATGGGCTAATAGCATCAAAAGTATTGAGTAATGCATGAAATGAACAGAAAAATAGGATAGGATGAGAACCTGAAAAGTCACGATCGAAGCATGATTTTGGTATATTTTATATTTATATCTAACAAAATTGAATTTACTGCTGTTTATATATCACGCAGTCTTTAGAATTTCACCAAAGAATCATAAAATTAACTGTCTTCCTTTGAGTAGAAACGAAGTGAACATAAATTCAAAATTAAAACTGATTTTCTAAATTGTGAATGACCATGCACTTGAAATATCATCTAATTATATTGCACCCTGCGAGTACAACTTTTTATTTAGTCTTAGAGTATATTATTACAATTACTTAGCTCTTTAAAGATAAATAAATCATCAAATGAAAGTATTCCACTATTGAAGCACATTTTAATGATGAAACCTTATTATTTCACGGCACATTTGATGATCGCATTTTAACAAGCAATAATGAGTTGTATATCATCAGTAATGGAATTTAGCGAACGAATTCCGCATTTCTGAGAACCACAGGATAGCTAACCATTTTCAAGTTGGTCGTAGACGATTGCAACTTCAATTCCCATTGTCGTAGTGACATAGGGTTTTAAATAAACAATTACTGATTCGACAATAAGAAATGGATATTTATTATCCAACAAAACCAGGACTGAATCCCACACAACTCTTACGTGGCTCGACTCCCTAACTCGCGGATGGTGTGGCTACGCCGCGACTCCTCCTGCTCCGGATCTGCTGATGCTCGCTGGGTTGACATGACGCTGATCGGTGGATCTGCAACTTGCGGGGGTTGTATGAACTCCGAACCGCAGCGGGGGTTGTATGAACTCCGAACCGCACGCTGGGGTTGCAGTAACACCGGACAGCGGGAGGCTCTCGAAACACGGGGTTGTATAACCCGTCACGTAAGAGAGTAACTCCCCGATTCCCGAAAAGTGCAGTCCTTTTATACCGATCCTGACCCAAGGATTTTCCCGCACTTTCTTCCTGATTCTTGGAAATGGGGTGGCGTGATGCTGCCTCCAGATGGTGTAACGCAGGGCCAGCCTCAGCTGCAGAATTAATTCATTCGCTGGACTCTGTTACTCTCTGTACTCCTTCCGCCATCCATCGTCACCTTCCTTCTCCACCCCCATTCCTTGCTTTTTGGCATGGCAGCATCCCGATACTTTTGGGTCCATCCCCATCCCCTGCGGCTCCGATGTCCTCGGCCAGGACGGTGGCCGAACCCTTGGGTCAGCGGCATTCCGCTGACCAAGAGTCGTTTTACTAACTTTTGTCCTCTAAAGCGTGGGAATCGGGGAAACTCATTGCACTCCAACATCACCCCCTCGTCAGTTAAGACCCCGCGATTTTTTGAGATCGAGCCAACATAAGTAAAATTTTCTTAAACATTGAATCCCACCAAAAAATACAAAAGGAGAAAAGACAACAAACGACACATATAAGAACAGGTAAAAAAAAACAGAAACAAAAAGAAATCAAAAGCACCTAAATCACTCTCATATAAGGATTTACAGCGCATTTAGTCCTTTTGCCATTAATTTCATCTTTCATGCCTAAATATTCTCCGACAATGCATTAAAAATTCACCATTTTTCATACCGTCACTCAGTTATAAAAACACTCACTTAAAGAACCCATAAATTCACAAAATATTCACTTGTATTCCCATTCAGTTTGTTGCCAATTGGCCTCGTCCTTCAAAGCTGAATTATTCATTGACATCACTCGCCATTGAAGCATCATTATACAATAATTTACCAATCATGAAACCTGTCTACCTTCACTTCAGATTTACCCGCATATCACGCACATACATGATACCAATCAAATTTCAGATAAAAATTTTAACATTTATTTCACATTTAAAATTTCACATCAATGATCCTTTCTTCCTATGCCACTTCACTAAATATTCAATTGCATCTTACGTTCATACGTGGCCTAAACAAGAAATCCCTTAAAATAACCTTTCTTTCCTATTTTCTATCACTTTAATATTCTCACTCGCATCTAATGTCATGAACATTGTACTCGCCTGACACTTGTCTCCTGTATTAGTCCGTTTTTCCGACAATTTGCTCTTTTCCTCGAGAAACTGCCGCGTCCCTGGACCTCTGCTCTTTCCGCTCGCCGTGGGCTGTCCCGCCTCCTCCGCGAAGATCCCCGTCAGCATCCTTAGCCACCGCGTCTGCGAAGAGATGATGTCCCGTACGTTGTGGCTGCACTCCTTCATTCTCATTGAGAGATTAATCCGGTTCAGCATTTGGATAATGAGGAGGGCCATGAAAGTTATTGGCTTGCAGCACGCGTCCAGAATTTCAGTCTCTTTAGCCGATAACCCTCCTTGCCCGCCGATTATTAGAGCCCTCGTGTTGGCGCCCTCTGCTTTCGCTCCGCCATCTCTCTCAGCGATGACTCGGTTGGTTCCTTGCATCCCCTTCTTCAGCATGCGGTCTGCTTTCCTGCTCCGGTTGCGCCAATGCCCTGGTCCTTCAGCCGCGGAATCTCTGGAATCGGAAATCTTGATTGACACGCCCGACGCCCCCTTGCCCTCCATGGAGCGTACTTGAGGCTTCGTCTTCTTCCTTTCTGCCGAATAGCTCTCATCCTCTCTCGTGTCATCTCCGGTTCTCCCCAGCGACGATCCCTTTCCCTGGGTTCGCTGAAGATTCCGCAAAGGTAGCCGCGACTTTGCAGTCCTGGAAGTCTCCGCCGATTTAGTCCGCGTGGGGTCTCTCTCGCCCATCTGCTCCGTGCTGACCTTCTCCCTCGGGTAGCCGGTAGAGGTAACTGCGGAATTCTGCATCCTCGGAGGTTTTCTGAGTATAAACCTCTCTCCGCGGAAATGATTTCCTCTTTTGGATTGAATTTGCACCGTCTTGGCCGTCTCCCTTCCTCCAAAACTCGAGGGAACCTGTGGTCTTATTCTGGCTCGCATTGATGGATTATTGGCGATCGATCCCCTCTGGTATGATGAGGAACCTCTCGATTGGGGACGGCTTTTCCTGTCTCCGGGTTCAACCCTTCCCTTACTTTTCGGACAGTGATAAGGCCCCTCCATGGGGCAGCTGATGGGCGTGCAACTTCGTACTCTGCGAGTTCCTCGCAAGAATAATTTACAATCCCTTCGGAAATGACCCATTCTCCCACAATGGAAGCAGCTTTTTAAATTCATAGGGCTGGTGCGACCGAACCCCCTTGAGCCGCTGCGCGAATAGTGCCTTTTACTGTTTTCCGTTTTTCTTAAGTTACTTGCACTTGATTGAGGTTCAACAAAATTAAAATTTTCAATAGATTTTGAAATCGAATTTGAACTTAGCGAGGATAAAGGGTTTACCAGCGATCTTTCTTCCGGAATAAAATTCCGGATGCCCACATATTGACTTCTATAATTTCTCAAGTTTGCTTCTTCCATTAAAGCAAATTTTTCTGCTTCCAGCATATTTTGCGGATTGCGCACAAAGACAAAACGACCAATTTCCTCCCTCAGCCCGACACGGAATTGTGAATAAATTCGATTTTCCATCGTTAACCCTATTGTATCCGGAAATAAATCATCATACGCTTCTAGGAGCTGAGATGCAATTTTTCGAAGCCTTGTGGAATACTCAAGTACTGTTTCCTGTGAACCCTGTACACAACTGATAAACATCTTTTCCAGAACAACGGTGGATAATTTAGGGCTAAACCTGAGCTTCATAAATCTGGAAAATTTTGCAAACGATTCCAAAATATGTGGATTGTATAGCACGTACTCAGCCGCGGAGCCTCTTAATCGTAGGCGCGCTATGCACAATATTTGTTCTTCATTCCAAGAACCCAGACAACTAGTTAATTTAACACATTCAAGGAACCTCTCTATGGAAATATTACTTTCCCCGCTAAAACACGGAATCAACTTTATTAATTCCCCTATACCGCTTGCAGGAGCGGGGCCGTTTGATTTGGACTCTCCATACGAGTTGGTGGACTCGTCGGTAATATCATTCGAAGTGAATGGATTTTCCGCATCATAAAGAAAAGGATTCAAATTTTCGGGAGCCATTATATTGCGTAAAATACGAAACAGCTAATTTCAAAACATCAACTAATAATCAACGTGGAGGTAAAAAAGACTTCAGAATTACGGCCTCCGATACATTCCTCAACCACAGATGTAAAGTAACACAACCATTCACGGAAAACTTAACATCTTACACACGTACGATACAAATCAACCCCAAAATCCTACGGGTGATGGTTTACGTGATCAACCCAATTTACACAATTCTATCAAAAATTTGCCTTAGTGGCCAAACGTCTTGTTCATTATTCTCCTCGCGGGAAACTACGGTCCGGATCGGGACATCAACTTCTATATCCTTAATATCTGATTCCCCGCCGTTATCATCGCCTGTTTCCAATTTATTAATAAGGGTCTCTTTCCTCTTCGCGGGAAACTACGGTCCGAGTCGAGAATTCAGCTTTTTCCTCAGTCGCCGAATGCTCGTCGTTATCATCGCCTGTTTCCGATTTATTACTAAGAGCCCTATCCTTTTCGCGGGAAACTACGGTCCGGATCGGGACGTCAGCTTCTTTATCCTTAATAACTGACTGCCCGCCGTTATCATCGCCTGTTTCCGAATTATTAATAAGGACCTCATCCACTTCGCGGGAAACTACGGTCCGAAGCAAGAAATCAGCATTTACCACAATCGCTGATCACTCGTCGCTATCATCGCCTGTCCCCGATTTATCAATAAGACCTCTTCCACTTCGCGACAATTGAAATTAAAATCACTGCAAATAATCAACCTTACGTAAGCGAAAAGAGAAGCTAACAACGGATTCGGAGCAATTGACAACACCTGACACCCTTTATGTCAGTGTTAAGGAGATACACACAAAAAATTCTTGCAAAAATCAATGTTACATCCTATGTCGTGGTGTAGGAAATTAAACAAAAAGAATAAAAGCAATTGCAAACTAATTTACTTCCGCGCAAAGGGACATCAGCGATAGTTTCGGACCACATGACAGCAAATATGTCAGTGGCGTGGAAAATTAAAAAAAATAAAAATAAAATGAAAGAGAAATTGTGAAGTATTCTGCATCCGCGCAAAGGGATAGCAATGGGTTCGGACCACCTGACACCAATTATGTCGTAGTGTCAGTGTTATAGAAAATTAAATCAGAAGAAAAAAATATAAAATAAAACTATTTCAAGGATCAATTTTACATCCGCCTAAAGGGAAACTATGAGTTCGGACCACCTGACACCAATTATGTCGTAGTGTCAGTGTTATAGAAAATTAAATCAGAAGAAAAAAATATAAAATAAAACTATTTCAAGGATCAATTTTACATCCGCCTAAAGGGAAACTATGAGTTCGGACCACCTGACACCAATTATGTCGTAGTGACATAGGGTTTTAAATAAACAATTACTGATTCGACAATAAGAAATGGATATTTATTATCCAACAAAACCAGGACTGAATCCCACACAACTCTTACGTGGCTCGACTCCCTAACTCGCGGATGGTGTGGCTACGCCGCGACTCCTCCTGCTCCGGATCTGCTGATGCTCGCTGGGTTGACATGACGCTGATCGGTGGATCTGCAACTTGCGGGGGTTGTATGAACTCCGAACCGCAGCGGGGGTTGTATGAACTCCGAACCGCACGCTGGGGTTGCAGTAACACCGGACAGCGGGAGGCTCTCGAAACACGGGGTTGTATAACCCGTCACGTAAGAGAGTAACTCCCCGATTCCCGAAAAGTGCAGTCCTTTTATACCGATCCTGACCCAAGGATTTTCCCGCACTTTCTTCCTGATTCTTGGAAATGGGGTGGCGTGATGCTGCCTCCAGATGGTGTAACGCAGGGCCAGCCTCAGCTGCAGAATTAATTCATTCGCTGGACTCTGTTACTCTCTGTACTCCTTCCGCCATCCATCGTCACCTTCCTTCTCCACCCCCATTCCTTGCTTTTTGGCATGGCAGCATCCCGATACTTTTGGGTCCATCCCCATCCCCTGCGGCTCCGATGTCCTCGGCCAGGACGGTGGCCGAACCCTTGGGTCAGCGGCATTCCGCTGACCAAGAGTCGTTTTACTAACTTTTGTCCTCTAAAGCGTGGGAATCGGGGAAACTCATTGCACTCCAACACCATCGGGGGCTCAAGAACGTAGACCGAATCGCGATGCGTTTAAAACCTCCACAAACTCCAGTCCCAGGGCGGATGGGTAACTCACCGAATATATTTTCGGCTTTTGAATTACGATGCGGATTTTTAATTTGAGAGAGGAAGAAATAGGGCAATGCATGAGGAATTCTCATCTATCTTTCTATAGACGATATGTGAATGGAATTCGTAATTTGCTGTTCCGAATTATTTTCTAGATTCAATGGTTAAAAATCCATGGTTGTCTTATCTTAAAGCTAAATGATAACTTTCTCGTATTGCCTAAGAGAGGAATAATGGAGACAAGATGCTCTGTATACAAAGAGATGAGTTAAAGATTTATATATTTCTTTCTTATCCGATCCCAAAATAAGTAACTCATGGATGTGTCCAGAGTTAAATATGCTTACATAAAACATGAAGGTGGATGATTTATGAAGGATTAAAAGAGCTTAAATAATAAGGTTTTCCGCGGTAGAGAGCTGATAATTATGCAAGATGAGGAACCGAAGTGGAAGACTGGGTGTGCAGAAAAAAAGACCGAGGAAGGGTGGGATTCACAAGAGGCTGATGTTGCTCCGAAACTCACTTGAACCATTTAGGAGATTTTGTTTAACCTAGAAATATTTATTCGATGTATTATTAAGCGATTTATAAATCAATTTAAACATTAATAATTAAAAAAAGCAGTTAACTAGTCACAATGTCTGCAAAGCCATTACAAAAGTTGAAGATTCCTACCTCTCATTAACTGAATAAAGCTTTTAGAGGGGATGAGGCGACTAGAGGAGATGAGGAGTGAGGTAGTTTACCTTTGTTTTCCTCAATGAGATGCTATAAAGCAGGAAAAAGTCCGGGTAATAGTAGCCCATTGACCCTGTGAATGATAAATATGGAATTCGATAAGGAGAGATCAAAAGAGTTGCCATTAGTCAGTACCATTCATACTTAATTCAGGTTCCATATTGCCACGGCCATGAGAAGGCCTGACGATGCGACGAAAGTAGATGAGAAATACATTTTTCTAGCAGTGTTAAAGGTGCTTCGTCAGATAAGGACACGTCCCAAATATAGGCACCCACCGGGAATCGAACCCGTTACTACCTTCATCAAAGTCGAACGCCTTGCCCACTAGGCTATCCGGTAGCCTAAATTTTTCCTTATCTTACTTTTAAATTACTTGCAAATTCTTACTACTAATAACTAATTCTTACTACTACTACTCTAAATACTTATTTACAAAATTCTCCTTATTGATTTATCATTTTAGCATATTCTACAAATCTACCTCGGCGTGTATTTTTGAACTATCAGGATTCTCAGTTGATTCTCAAGGTGGAATACTATTTTGATAATTTACTTCTCCATTTCCAGAGAATAATATACAACACATTCCTTGTTTAAATAGAAATAATCCATTGAATCATCTCGGCTCAGGCATTTTATTGATATTTTTAATGATGTAAACTTTGTTACTTCACGTCTATGACAGAAGCATCGGCTTAGTAAGAAGTGTTGTTTCGGGCAACTGTGTGTCGATCAATCGTTGCGTTCCCAATGTTTTCAGGTTTACATCCTAAGAATGAATTCTTTACGTAATTCTGAAAGTATACCGGCGTACCGAGAAGAGGCCGTATTTTGAGAAGGGCTCTCCTGCGCAGCTGTGCACTGGCAGCGACGCTCTCCAATGACATATCTCCGAAATAAGGTCGCACCTCAGCTGAGGCGCCATCTCTCTCCCGCTAAAAGATCACATACTATCCCAGATACATGTTTAAGGCACTGAAAGGAGTTTTGAGACAGCTTATAATGCAGTTAATTAGCTAGTCACAGAATCGCTAACAAATTAAGTATAAATTATACATCATACTTCAACATTAAACATTTTGCAATGGAGGATCTCTTAGAATAATGAAATAAGAAATTTCATCAAGGAGTTTAAAGCCCGTTTAAAAGGTTTGAGTTACTATAACTCTATGCGTTTGCCTTCTTAAGTTGATAATATATCATCTGCAGTTTAATTCGTGATCATCGTATTATGTTAGGAACTGAAATTTATAAAATAGGGAAAGAATCTATCTCACTAGTTATTTTATTCTTCGGGCCAGGACAGTTTTTCCATTTAGGGAAAATTTATTATATTTTCATTATTTTTTATGCATCATGCAAATAATCGAGAATGATTTAATTTTTTCTCATCATTTAGAATTATTTCAAAATTACTTTTATGTCGTTAATTATTTACTACGACTATTATTATTGAATCTGATGTCTTCAGATCAAACGAGTTTTTCAGTATCGCGGGAGAACTATCAACCACCATTTAATTAGCCCGATGGTAAAACGAATTTCCGCCAATATTTCACAGAGACACGTTAACATTTGCCTCGGACACAAACTGCCTCGTAGAAAATGAGCATCGTTCGACGACGCCCTTTGCTTTCATCAATTGGAAACTTTTAAGTATGATATTCACTCTCTCGTACATCCACCTCCAAGCAGAGGTATTCATAGAATCCGAGAGAGAGAAGTGAATGCAGATTAGGAATGGAATGAAACAAAGGGGGACTGGCGGTATGGAGCAAAGGAGATGAAAGGCGCGGATAGAACAAGGATAGAAGTACTTAACGCAGTAGAAAAATGGAAGGAGAAATAGAGAAGGTCCGAGGGAGAATAAATGATAGGGAAGAGATAGCGGGCGGCAAAAGAGGGGAGATAAAGAAAGGGAGGGCGTTAAAATTATCTCCCCCGCGTACTCACGGGGGATGGGGGGTCGCTTTCGTGTTTCCTCGCACGCGATTAAACGTCCGGTGTTGTCGGTTGTGGGAATTGAGGTTGAACCGCTCCCGTCTCTCCCATGTTACAGAGCGTAGCCACGCCCACCGACTACAGCGCCACAGTCCTCCGCCCCCCCGCTTCGGTGCCATCTCTCGTGCGCTTTAAACAATCCATTCATCTATCTCGTAACAAATCTATCGAGTCCCCCTATAACACGTCTCAACGCTTGCTAAGGTTGAGTGACGAAGAGGTTTGTTTGTGCCAATCTTTCATCCGGACCTCTCTCTTTCCTCATCTCTCCTTTTTCGGATTAGATTTAAATATAACGGAGGGATGGATTAATATTTTGCGCGAAGGAGCGGATGTGTTGGCGGGTCGATCGATCATGAGGATGCGGACTTTTTTCCGCGCGAACTCAGGCGTGAAGCTGCAAACGTTTGGGCGTAAAAATGTACCGGATTTCAATTATATTTTGGCGCTCTACGTACCGGATTTTTTCTGCCGCACATGTTCGTCTGGATTGAACCTAGTGATAAAGTTTTTATGCTCAACCATTCCTGCAGAGGCTTCGCTTATAATCCTTAACTTTAGAAATGGCTGCTATAGATTGAATAGATCGCACATGCATCTCAGACATCTGTGCATAGAAATATTCTACGATAAATCGCAAAAATAAATATTAATGAAAGAAGTATCCAACTCTAGTAAATGCTTTATGTGTAATTCACCGGAGGGCTATAAGGGATGGCTGTGTTTAGTTTCGTTTTTATTTGTATCACATTATTATGACACCCTATCATTACTTGCAAGGAGTAATATTTAACTTAAATTATTTAGCAACTGGAAAAATTTCCCCTACGCTGTTTATTTTCAATGAATACCTCGTTTTTCTTTTTCTTTATGATACTGTGACCTCTTTCACTAGAAATTCTGTTGAGTTAATACTGCAAATAATATTGATATGTAATATTATTACATTGGCTCAACACTTAATTTCTAAGCGTAATCTAAAATAAAAACTTTAAATTGTATTCATAGGAATGCTTGATGCTCCTATTTCTTCGATTCAAGTCGCTCAGAGATAGGGATTCAAGTAATGAATCATATTTTTCCAAATAAAAAAAATAGGGAAGGGTTACACTGTCCTTTGTAATGAGTAAATATGTAATTATATTCTCAGATGTAACTCGGTAAGGTTCATTAATATTTCGGCAGGTATGGTTCCAGCTAAAAATTATCTATTCCATAGACAATATAATGGATAATAATTTCAGGTGGAGGATATCAAGAATCCGTTGTTTCTCAACAATTTCTCACAATGTTATGCAGAATTAGTTAACTTACCAATTAAAGTTAAGGTAACATAAGCTAAAGAAAGAACTCTTTATGATTTTGGTATCTCATATCATAGTGAGGAACCTTGTTCAAGACTCATCAAAACTACGGGGGATATCAAACATTCAAATCAGTGTCCTCTAAACTTATTGTTATCTCTCCTTCAAATGAATAATTGCTTTCAGATATTTATTAATATAGAAATTTACAAATGCTTTACCTTAATATATTTTTCAAGGTAAACGTATAAATTAACACAAGCAGAATTTCATAGAATAGTGAAGGTGAATAGGAATAGTAAATAAAATGGTAAATCATTTCCCCAATTCCAGAGAGATCACATACATTGCTGTAAATATTCATTATTATTTCGAATTGTATTGATAATACTCTATTTACAATTTTTTAATCAATTCATTAGCCTTACGCCTTCTCTGCTCAAAAGCCATTATATGCACCACAGAGAATCGAAATCTGAGTCAGTATATCGTACGTGACTGCGCTTAGTAACTCACTATCTTAACCCTGGTAGTTAACAGTGTTTTGTTTTGCATATAGAGAATGTGAAAAGGCTATTTTTTTCTAAATTTGATATTTTTGTACTGCAAACGAATCATTCAACCGACATATGCGTAAATGGAAAACTCTGATCGTTCATGGCTCCTGGTTTTGAGTGTAGTCACACATTATTGAACACCATGCATTACGATGACACTCTCTGTGCACGAATTCTATTTGCGGAATATGAGAACACGTTTGATTGGTTTTTCGGTCTTATATATTATTATATATTTTGATAGATTCAAGATACGTCATTCATCTTATCATATCCTTTCTTTAAGAATTTCAATGTTGAATAGTTCTTTAGGTTGAGAGAAAGTAAGAATTACTTTAAGAAAAAGAGTTGGTGTGGGAACATTTGCATATCATAACAGAACTATTATATCCCTCCGTCTACCATTAACGTCGGCAAATGAACTGAATTTCTACACTTTAAAATAGAACATAAGGCATTGTATAATACACGAGTTCCTGTAAAATTTTCAATGGAAATTAGGGAAACATATCTCAAAGTTTTCATCTCGCACTCTTATTCTTAATCGCCATCCAAACAGTTTCCCTCAATTTTGTGTACTAAACGTTTCGTTTATATTATCATTTCTATCCTTGTACTTATCTGATGCATCTCCAACGATCTCGATCTGGGTTATAATTTTACTGCACTAACTTAAAGCTTTTCCAATGAAAATTCAGCGACGTGGCTTCCATAGAAAAAAAATCGGCTTTCGTGTAACGCTATGACGGTTCAGAAAACATGAAACACCTTTTATGAGAATTACTAGGTAAATAAAAGCTATAAAAAGATCCGGCAGGGAAACGTATACTTAATTTTTAAAATCGCCTAACTCCGAGTAAATAGGTCCACAAATTATCCTCTCATAATTGGTTTCGCGTGCTGTGCAAGTGTTCACTTCCGAAGGCTCATCTGCCTCTCCAATTCAGTGCCTCTTCCGATTCCAACCCAAGTGAAAAAAGTGCGTCAATTATAAGCATTGGCACGAGACTGTTGGGGTACCAGGAATCATATTTTATGGTCTTTAAAGTGAGTAATTTCGTAAATTGAGCTTGATTGAATATCCAATAGCTTAACGGTTTTCTGTACTTCAAAGGATTGTTCTGTAGTTGATACTATTCGATAACGGAAGTTATTTTAACATTTTTAATCCTCCTCGGTAACCTTAAGTTAACTTAAACAGATTTTTCTTTTCATTAAGATCTATTTTGTCGTATTTAATGAACTAGGAGTTGGCGTACTAGCCCATTAACGCTAAGATTCCTGGTTCAAATCCTGCTTTTGGCATGGATATGAGTGCTCGTTTGTTGTTACTGTCCTTATTGTAATTTGATAATGTTTTCAAACAAAGAAATAAAAGAAATGACAGATATTCTGTTTAATCTATGAGTTGCAAAAATCAAAGTTGGCTAGATAGACTTCATCGTTTTCGAGAAAATTTCAAATCTAGGGGATAAATTAAAAAATATAGTTAGGAATCTAAAATCTGATATTCTAGGCATTCTGCTTTAAGTTGTACATTCGAATTATACCACACCATAGCGCAGAGAGTGTTTACGATATATGTGACGGAGAGGACGGATGAGATCAAGGAAAAAAAATTGTTTGATCTTTCCTTGCTCAGTTTTCTTCCAAGTGCTGCAAGAAAAAATGGAATATATAAAATTGTAATACGGATTTTGGAGTAATAATCCATTTTGATATTTTTAAACTGATTATATCATTTAATCACCAAAACGAGCAGATATTTATCACTATAATAGGAGTCCACGAAGTACACATTTAACAAAAACTCATAAGGGTGTCGGCCTATCGCCCTGACTAACCAATCGCTCATAATACTTCTGACCATTTTTACCTTATAATTCTCCAATTCCCCTAGCTGCATGCCATGTCTTTCATGCATATATATATATATATATATATATATATATATATATATATATATATATATATATCGATTTCCCATCCATGATAACGTATTTTTCTTCTCAGAAATTATTTTCATGGCGCCCGAATCAAATCACCACGCAAAGTTAATAATAATCGTTTTGCAGTTTCATCGAGTTGGGAAAATCGCTCATTTAATAATTGGAATTTTTATGGAGAATTTATCGTTAAATTGAGGGCTCAATTATCGCAGATTTCTGTAATGATAAAATAGCGAATTTGAGCATTTTAACTATGTAATATATTTGCCTCAGATAACAGTCAAAAGTGGTGAAAATCCCTAACCATAAATTATTAACGATGAAACTGATGGTTCGATAAAAGTAAACTGCGTTGAACGATTACAAATAAGGGCAATTAAGTAGTTTGTGGTTCTCTGGGACTGATATACTATCGAAACGTTCGTGAATAATTCAAATGAAAATTAAATGTTGAAATTGTATCCTGTTAATCATTTTACATTTATTTTTCATAACATTTACTGTATTGGGATCACAGAAATTATTATTGTAACTAAAATCCAACTTTTCTATTGATTGCAAATTGTCATTTTCAAGTATTAATATTCTAATTGCAAAAAATTAGAAAATGCACAAATTATCCATTCATTCAAATCTATTAACTATAATAAATCCAGGGTTCGAAAATATTGACCATTTTTATGTGTCACCGTGAATTTTGTATGCATAAGATGTCCACTTCTAAGATACATATATGAAGTTGCTATCTTGTGTGAATTTCAATCTACATAGAAAATTATTTTATAACGATAGTTCTACTTTAATTTCAAGCGCGTGAATCCTATACTTTTCATATTCACTAGCTCTTTATAATATAATTCGTGTAGAAATTGATAACTGGAGGATATAATCTTTAATTCAGAAATTTCTGGTTGAAATTTAACCAGCCCTTCGTCTACGTCAAATAAAACGAAATTTTGTTTAGCGAATTCTCAACGAGTACTGAATCCGGAAGAAATGTCTTTCGCTGCAGACGATTCCCTCTGTAAAAATTTTAATTCCCAATATTCTCCTCTGAATTCATTAAAATGCCGATTTGCGCCCGAAATCCCTAGGATTAAGGTTCCGTACATATGAATGAGAGTAGGTTTTATTAACTCCGATATCTAACTTATGAAAGTCTTATTTAACTCCCCAAAAGGTTTCCGGAATCGATCGATTCTTCAAATGACGTTTAGGGTTTAAAAACATCACCTGCGCCTCAACCTAAAAAATGCGACGTAAACTTCCTTTCTTGAAACTCGAAATCATCGTTTGGAAGGAATATATACTCGTCGGAGCAATCTTCAGATATTAGGTGGTTCCAGTGGATGCGTTAGCTTCGAAATCCTCGAAAAGGGGGATAGACCTTTTAATCAGATAGGTTTACAAATGAGAAAAACTTGTGGTTGAATTGTGAACCTGAATTTTGAGTACTCTCAAAATCTGACAGTTTTGAGATGCATAATTTCGAAATTAAATTTTGCTCAGACAATCACGGAAGGGTACTTGATATCCAGACGAATCGAAGATGTTTCCAAATATCACGTTAGGTAAATTTTTATTTCGAATTAGCAAAGTTAACCCCAAGTAATTTGCAATATTTTTTCAATCTTTTAGCAGCTTCGTGCCATTTAATGTGTATATTACTAGGATAAAATCAGAAAAATAATCTATGAAATTTCTCAAGTTGTGAGAAGAGACATTTTAAGGGATTTCTAGAAAGATTGTAAATTCTTATTACGTACAAGTTGCTTAAACAGTTAACACAGTAAGAAAACGTCGTAAAAGCAACAAATAATTGAAATGTAAATCAAGGAGAATCAGTCAAATAATATAATAATCTAATTTTTATATCTTTTTCAGGTTATATTCAGTAGTTATTGATTTAAAAATAATTTATTTTACAGATAAAAAGCGTTTACAACAAGATGGCACTACAAGAGACGTCTATTTGGCTTACGGAAAGCTTGGTAAGCGATAATAACAGCTTTATTATTTTCCATCAAAACTAGTTTAATCTTTTCGTTTCAAAAATGTGTCAAAAATCGAAAGAGAAGCTTCGCGCGACTCCACAAAATGCTTTGCATCCGCTGACAAAGAGAAGGACATATTGATGAATGACAAGTAAAACTAGTTGATTTATTTGGATTATTTTTCTGCCGAGAGCATGATTTGAAAAGGCAACTCTTGGATATCTCATCGATCGTTTAGAATATTTATCGCCTATAATTTGCAGGGTTTTCAAAATATTAGTGTTTTCTTTAATGATAAAGGTCATGGAAAGTAGATATTTTGCTGGAAAAAATTATGAAGGTATCTGCGTTTACTTTAAGTGGCGATTTCATTTTAATTTGTACTGTTCAAAGGGAATCATATCCTCAAATTTTATTTATTTCCATTACTTTGTGTGCTTAGTTTAATTTTTCCGTGTTATTTTAGCTATTTAGTATGATTTTGTAGTTAAGTTTATTATTTTGTTGAATGTACAACTGCGATCCCCAATAAGTCGACGATACTATAATGTTGTTTATCTCATGCATTTATATAATGATAGAGCTACGCTTATTTACAGGTTATAGACTTCACTATTAATAATAATTCATAATGTAGTTCAACCTGCTATACTTAAATTTGCCACGAGATGACGATTATCCTAAAACCAGCTTCGATTTACTCCCTTATCCGTTTCCCGTGTTTAAAAGAAAGCGATCATCCAAGCATCCGTTGTTCTCGGATGAATCACGGAGTTCGAACCCCGGGGAAGGAGGGAGACGTCCGAGCGCTAGCCCTCTCAGCTGCAGACTCCGGCATTGCAACGGAGATCAATTCTTCCTCGCCACTCCCCCTCCCCAGCGTGACTCCTCCCCGTTTCCCCTCCTCCGACTCCAAAGCCACTCCCCAACGACATGAGGGACATCGCCCCCTCCTCTCGTTGCCCGGCAACGCAATCAACCCGCCCTCCGCCGCGACACGCTCGCATTCCACCCCCCCAATGCAACTACGATTCCTTTCGGAGGCAGATCGCTCCGAAGATGGCGGTGTAAGGCAAACATCGAACCCCTCCCTCCTCATCTGGGACCACCAACGCCGCTACGGCGGACGCGGGAATCTCCCATCTTTTCTTTCTCCCTCGGGTGCCTTTTTCGGCTCCCTATGTAAATAGGCTGTCCCTGATTATCGCCGATTTGAAAAGTTTAAACATTTACACAAGTGGAAGTTGTTTAATGAAGTTTACCTTCGCAGGCGTATTGATGAATTTTCCGTTTCGTCGAATTTTTTCGCCGAATAAGATAGTTAGGAACATAAATAGTTTACGCGATTTCGGAGACCATACGTTCGTTTCCTAAGTCTGTTGGCAAATTTTATATGATGACGTTAATTTTACGCGAAAACTGAATTATTTCCTTTAATTTTGTGAATGACGAGATTTTTTGCGATCTAATACGTTCGTATTTTAAATCTGCTGGTGGTAAAGCTTACTCGTGAAGTTCCAACTGTATTTTAAACCAAGTTTTGTTTAACGAGCAATTCTTTTCAGGCGAAATTAATACAATTTTACTATTATATTCGGCGGTTAGCATTCTCTCATTATTTAGATGATTTAATGTAAATCTTTCACATTAAAGCTGGATGGAAACTTAATGAAGAGTATTAATTACTTATAAAGAATCGAAATTCATATCTTGGTAGCTGCTTATTCACAGTAGGTTTCTTTTCGGTTTAGTACCTTACTTCCTTTACTCATTTTACTCCTCTTGTTTACTCCTTTTGTTAAAGATAAAAGTATTTCCAAATTAGGTATTTATCATCATGAAATGAATGTATTTTGAGTCAGACCTGATGGTAACAACTTGCTGGAAATCATGACTGTAATTTACTGAAGACGTTAATGATCTTTAATTTTATAACAACGGATACATCTTTAGAAAGTTATAGAATATACCAAATAAATTTAATTAATCAATTCCAGTGGTATTTTAAAAGTGTTTTGACTGCTAAGCTCAGATCGCACAAATAGGCCCCCACCGGGAATCGAAGCCGGGACCGCTTTTACATAGTTGAACGCGTTGCCCACTTGGCAATCCGGGGGCCCTTAATTAACCGATTATAATGGTATATACAAAGATGAAACAAGAAAATTATAAAGATGAAACGATCTAATGACGTATGTTTAGAATTTTCGTTACCAAAAAGATGCTAAATTCATCCGCTGACATAACTCAGATTTTATTACACGAAGATAACATTTACTGTTAGCAGAATATCAACACATGCAGAGAAAAAGTGTTTGCGATCACCCATTTCGAGCATACCTTTTTATGCTACTGCTTAAAAATTCTGATTACTCATTCAATCAGAGATACATCTACTTCCCTCTTTCTCTAGGAAGAGGACAATGAATTTCCATTAGATTAGAATTTTCCATTCCTTTCCAGTTCTCCTTTGTCATGTTTCCTTTTGTCCCCTCTTCACGTCGTACTCTTGGTCAACAGGACATTTTGTCGAGGAGATGGTTTATCAATGAGAAAGCGTTTCAGAGCGTTGATACTGATCGGATAATGGGCATCATCTATAACCGCCTCTCCTCATTCAAACCCATTTCGGGCCCTCGATTTCGGTTCCGATGCTCCATTATTAGATAAGTGTTCCGAGAAGTTGTCTCAATAAAGGAAAACTGTAATGCGTAGAAAATTGCCTTTCCTTCCTCTTGGAATCTGGAGAATGCTGCCGAAGCGTTTCTGCTTGACGTGTTAAATATTTGTGAGGAAATCTCTTTCAGATTTCGATCTATATATGATCTATCATTACGCTCTACCAATTCCGCAACTCACAGTATCATCTTCTCTTAATGTTGTCAAACTGGTCCTCGTTTGTCTTGCAAAATGAGCTTGCACTAACTCAAGTACACCTGCTATTTCCCATTATTGTTATAGTTTTTCGCTCTTTTCGTGAATTTCACTGATTGAAGCCTTGGCTTATCTGGCTTTCACACCGACATTTTGGGAATTATATTAATATCAATCTACAAATATAGAATCGATACTTAATACAGTGGAAATCATTCTTGTAGCTACTGTAGATATTGGTTTTAGGCACCTAACTTGCTCTTGGGAGACTTGAATAAAGTAAGGTTCCCAGAAAATCATGCCAATCTTTAGGAGATACAAGTATGGCAACATTCATTGGCGAATCGGATGCTTCCTAAACTTTGGGACCTCATTTTATCCTCATGTTAATCGCTCTCGAGGGTCCAGATTTTCAGCAGCTGTTGATAGTAAATGTTACATAATGACTCATCGATCTGATATGTTTTAAGTAATATCTTGATTTATATTTTCTCAACAGTGATATATGTTTTCAGTAAGTTATTTTTCGTCATTACATCCAGATTTTACTTATAACGAAGTCGATCTTAGCTCACGGGAAAACATGAGAATTTCCCAGGGTCAGTTCTGTCTGGTAGACCTATATAATTTTTCTCATATTAATAGTGAAAATCCTATTATTTTCATGGCATTAGTCTTCATAATCGACAAAGTCTTCGATATCGACAACCTTAAACCATAAATTACTAACATAAATGTAGAGTATGGCTTAGTGGCTATAAGGAAATATTTTGCTCAGGATCCTTGATATTTTTGGTCTCTACCAATCAGATTCATTTATTTGCACTTACATTTTGAAATGAACAGCCCGAAAAATATCTGTGCGCTCAATTGCGCTACGTTGTAATTAATTCATATCCTTAATAAAGACGATTTATCTAATATGGAATTATTTGTCACTATCTTATTTTGAGATTTATATGTTTGTTCTATTTAAATAATGAGTTCCAGCGTTTCCTGGAGAAATTCTCTTTTTTAATATCCTTTGAGTTACTGCATAAGAAGAACAAACAAAAATCAAGTAGGGAAGGAAATTCTTAATCTTGGAACCTTTAAATATTTCCCTTATGTGACTGCTATGTATATGAATATGGAATTATTATAATTATAAACTATGAAGGAATTATTTGAACTACGAAATCGATCTCGTAGCCAACGTGATCAGAAAAAATTCATGTTGATGGAGGTTCGAAGGTAAATCGTAAGACACCAAAGAATTCTAAGCAATCAATATTATACGCATTCGTTGCTGAAACGTGCTTAAGCTTTTAAAACACATTTCAAGAAAACCCTTTTGTTATCGATCGGGAATGTAGAAAGTAAGTTTCCATAGCCGCATTTCTCCAATTTCGCCGCAAATGGCGTGACTTGAATATCTTTTCCGCGAATTTTTTCCTTCAAATGCTGTTTATAAGGTAACTGGAACTCAGTGATTGAGACAGGAACGCCCTGTCACTTGATACATCTGTTTAAAAGAAGTAAAAATCGTAAAGATTGAAAACGGTAAATCATTGTCAAAATGATTCTTGTATTTGAACGAAAGACGTCAGAGGAACGACTGAAGTAACGGTAAGTTTGTGTAAGAAATTATAGAGCGTTACGTTAAATAAGAGAACGGAAAGTATATTATATAAAAATATTGAACTTAGCCATTATATCTGATGTTACCTTTATTGGAAAAGGGGTTAAAAGCTATGTTTTCGATGTTTTGATTGATCATATTTTAGAAAAAATTCAGAGACTGACAGTTATCCTCATGTATTTTCCACAAGCGCTATTCCAATCCCTAATATTTGACAAATACTCGCTTTTTCTTGTCTTCCTTTGCATCTAATCTAGATTAGGTTTTGTTTATACCTCTCTTCTCTTCCAAATGTGAAATCAGAGGATTTCGTAAGGACTAATCTTAACGATTTAGCAACTTAAAATGATTTCAATCCGCCATCGGAGAACATTATTATCAATTAAGAAATCTAATCCATAAACATAGTCATGGTGTGAGGTAATTTCTTCCAAGTTTACTGTTGATTTTGAAAGATTAGTTCATTTCTATTGAACACCTTAGCTGACGTGGATATGTCTTAGCTACTAGTTAGACACTAATCTCTCGGGAAATATATGTTGATTTAGCACTTTCATGTTTTACAAAACATGACCAAGTCCATTGATTTAAAAATGATGCATCTTAATTAGAGGCGTAGAATATTATATTGTTTAAAGAGGTAAGAGAGGATTTTGGATTTACGAAGGGACAAAATATGTATCTTTGACATGTATCATAAGATTATTTTATTCTACAAGATATATTTAAATGTTCCAGCTGTACTAAGTGGGATTAAGTCGAGAAACGACTTCGGAGCTTCATCCATTACTGCTTTCGGAAAACCAATTGTGTCCTCAATAGATGGATAGTAGTTTTGGGTAGATATTTTCGTTATGAGGAAACGAGCGGAGAAATCCAGCTGGCGTAGTCATTACTTGCGAGATTTCATCAATTCTTGCGCTCTAAAACCAATCGTGATATGCTTTGACCTTGTTGGAATTCCCCTTTCGCGTCGATTTGCGGAAAACCGCAGTCGAAAGCGTTCATCGGCACACACGGTTTCTCGGCAACGGCTATTTACCCATGCCATAAAGATCTCTTTCAATGGCGAGAATGAATTGCCTCGCAACCGCAAGTTGGTAGATTTGAGTGAGAGGCTCAAACGGAATGTGAAGATCTATGGAAGATAACAGCAGCACTGGGTAATACCTGCCGATGTTTCTCATTTCTCTAGTTACGATAAACTATCCTTTTTCAACTGTATCCATGTCCGCTTGCCCAACTTAAATAACCTCTCCATTTTCACTCGTGGAAATGCTGGAATACTGCGGAATTCCTGAATTCGATTACCTAAGCGTTTGGGCAATAGGAATAGGACGTTAACTCATGCACGTTTTGGATGTAGATTCGAATGTTTTCGTGGTTGCATTTTAAATTGGTGAGAATACAGCGGAAAATGAAAGCATTTTATACCTTTTGTGAGCTTATTAAACATAATCGATGGTCGACTAATCCTAACCATTCGTTACTTCACGTTTCAGTACCAATACTGAAATTAATTCTTTAAATAGTGTATTCTTAATGGATAGTTAGAGCTTCATCCGGTGAATTCATCTAGTCCGTTAATGTAGTGAAATAACATATCATTAAATATACATTTTACTCATATTATCTGACTTCTCAATCGTAAAATACTGTAAAATTGAAGTTCGAAATTACGGACTTCAACGTTATATATCAGAATTATGATTTATGATTTCATAATTCTTAGGATTACAATCAAATACTCATTTTGTTGTCGTAGTTAAATTTTCGCCATTATAGTGGTCTGGTTTTTTGAATTCAGAGTTTTTTGTTTTGGTTCTATATAAGAATTATTATTATCATAAATATTGCTCTTCAAATATTCCAGTGTGTGGCGAAGAGTGAATTTGTAAAATAAATTCGGACCAACCTCAGCTTGTCAACTATAGATATTCATAGGGCGATTAACTTCAACTAGCGCGAATATATTTACTGTTTTCCCCATTAAATATCATTTACGACGTTATTTTGAAATTCATTTCACGTAGTAAATAATTTTATTTCCCGATCCTTACTTGTGATCCCGAAATCCAATTAATTCAAACATTCCATAACGAAAGCCTGCCGTCAACTCGACCGCTTAATGGCTGGCGGAGTTTCCTAAATAATCTCTTGGAAGTGAGCCATGAAGAGAACTCAGTAGCCGATAATTCTGTGAGTGTGTATTTTTAACTTGTATCCCTCAACTATTCCCGAACTATGTCATCAAGAAAGACCATGTCGTTGAATGTAACTTATATAACGATCTTATTTCCTTCCCGTTAGACTGAGCGTTTTAAAACTTCGACGAACCTCATTATGGGCCAAGTTTATTAAATCTGCATTCGTGATAAAGCTGCTTAATTGGAAAAAAGTATGACTATGTTATTTAATTAACAAATTCTGTATCTATCACCAGTGAGAAATAGTGCTTTACTATTTTCCGGCGTCTAACATTACAATATGAATTAAGATGACCTTCTAATTTGTTTAATAATTTTATAAGTACGCTGTGTATAAATTCATAAAATTTGGGTCTCGATTTGACTTGTTTTGGACATCGTTAGGTAGCGATAAATTATTTTTTTTTAATGTGGAAAAAAATAGCAATTACCTTTTTATTACAAAAGTGTTTTATATGGGTGGTCTGAAAAGTTTCCGACCCCAGATATCTCAGAAATTTTCAGAAAACATGTCAAGAAATGGCGAAATGTCGGAAACTTTTCAGACCACCCATGTATATATATATTTGAATTTTTACTAACTATTTTCAAAGTATGCATATTAAATACTTCAAGATATGAGTTAAAGATCCAAGTATATAGATTAAATAAAATGTTTACTTGCGTCTTTTTCATTAATTTATTTTCGTAAATAATGAAATTGTAAATCATGTGAAGGGATCATCATAATTCATAAGAAACCTCTCTGGAGCGTTTTATTTCAATTCTTATCCATCCTTCATGATTGCTTACACTTAGGATGACCGTGCATCCCGTTTTCTCTACGACTTATTATTATAAGTTGATTTAAAATCTTTAATGGTTGATTATTTTGTCTGGCCGATATCGGCAGAAAAAGATTTTAATCGGTTGAAAGCTTTCGCTCTTAAAATTCAAATTTCCGAACTTCAGGATTATAAGAATGATGATTATTCGGTGAAGCTCTCACAGCGAATCGGGACTTCTTTCACCGAATGCGCTGTCTACTTGATGTTCAAGTTTTCCTCTCTAATTTATCACATTACTTTTCAAAGATATCGTGAACCACAGATTATGTACTTAGCTGTATTGTTTATAAAAATAGTTCACAGAATATTGTTAGTTTAATGACATATTTGCGAAAATGTTTAGTTTAAAAATCGAGTTTGTTGAGAAGAATTGAGGCGACAGAATCCGCACATTTTCTTATGAAACAAAGAACATCGCCCCCAAAATCTTTCCGCTCCTTGAGTTACTTGGATAGCTCATACTCTCGGACCGACCCTGAGTATGTATGCTATTTTCGAAAAGGGTGGTAATTGACATTCGAGTGTAATGCGACAAGAATCACATGCAATAAATCAAAGGTTTCGATGAAGAACGCCAACCGCTACATGTCTTTCTTACAGTACATTCAGTAGAATGGAGGATCCTCTTTAGTTCCTTACTCCGCCGTCATCATACACGACTGTATTCAGAGAGGTTCTAAGAGGACAAACTCTCATTAGAAAAACCTCTGAGATAGGCAAATAAATGTATCAGAAACAGGTGGAATGCGGCGTGTTTACGTTATCGCTTCCGTAAGTGACCCGTCAGCGGTTATGAACTCATCGCGGGAGAAGAGGTGTCGATCGGATGCATTGGAAAGAGGGTTTTGGAATGCATAAAGGCGATTGGAAACAGGGCTTTGGAATTCATAAAGGCTATTGCTAAGAGGAAGAGAGTGGATTGATAGCGTAAGAGAATGAGAGAGGTGCTGAGGATGAGGCATTGACAGGTGAAAGATGGAAGAAGCGGGGGTGCTGAATGGGGAGGACAAGGGATAGATGGAAGAAAAGGGAGAGAAAGAAAGATAATAGCAAGATGTAAGTATTCAAAGAGGAAGAAGATGAATGACTTCGGAAGAGGAAGATTGAGATTGCATGTTGGAATTATCATTTGCCTTTGAAAGTGTTTGGGCTAAATTCGAACTCAATGGAGCTGAAATTAAACTCTAATATTCTAGGGACACCGTAAGCGATCATCATATTACGATTTCTTGAAAGGTACTTTTCAAGAAATTTGTACACTCATCAATTATTTACTGTCAATGGTACTGGTGTTAGTAACATCGGCAGTTGAGGGAAAATGGAGAAAGTTTAATTTCAAATTTAGTGTCATCGCCGCATTCATGATACTTGTATGCATCGAAGTTATGAATTAAAATATTCAGTAGGTAACCAATTGTTATTTGTATTTGGAAAAGGCCAAATAATTTTGGACAAATAGTTTCATTTCATATGTTTTTCATTGCTCAGGTAGTCCAGCTTTCGAGTTTTAACATATTTTACGTGCATAAAAGGGTATATAGAATGCAACTACTCTAAAACAAATATATAAGTGTAGGAAACGTTTCTTGGAATTAGGGAAATTCGTTTAATTTTCCAAATACAAAGAATTAAGAAATTTAAAAACTTCAAAATGGCATTCTGACGCCTAACTTGAATGAGTACATATATTACGACGATCTCAGAGGCGAAGAATGAGACTTAAAATGTCTTTCATAGCTTTGTATCTTTAACTAACACTGTTAATATATACAAAGGGAATTTTCGTTCATGAGAAAAATAAAATGGGCTTAAGAATTAAACCAAAAATTGGTATTGTGAGAATTGTTAAGTAACCTTAGTTTCCGAATGAATAGATAAGGAACTTTGAAAACTGAAAAATTATATAACAATACAAAGATGTAGTTATGGAAAATAATGATTGAAATAAGTTGCTGGAAGTGCAGCAAAAAGTCTGATAATAACAAGAAATCGAGATGATTTTTTTAAACACATGAAAAATAGGTGATATTCTACGGTAGCAGAAAAATTTCCGAGTAGGAAAACGCCCAAGAAGAGATACGGTGAAAAAGGGCAGGGAGGGGAAACAAAAACGTGAGTAGATGGGAGAGATAAGATGAAAAAGAGAGGTAGCAAAGGTGAGATAAGATTGCTAAAAATACGTAATAGCTCGTTTTCTAACTTCCAGTAGTTCTGCCTCACCTCAGAATTTTGAAATGCAAAGAAATTCTAGTCGACTCAAAATCTAAAAACGATACCTATTCAGTAACGACTCAAAATACGCATTCTGAAAGATTATTTCGTAAGATTAAGACAAGCAACCTGATTCAAAGCCTTTATCACGCGGTTGCTTAGGAAATTGCAACGCGAATGGTCAATCAAATTAATTAATTATGTTTCCGCTCGTTTTTGAACGAACGATTTTCTAGAAAATGTTGACAGTGATTTCAAATAAACGCGACCGTTTTAATTCACTACGTCTTTTCTTAGATTTGCTTTTAATTAAAGCGCTATCGCTCTGGCCCCAAGGTCCCGGGTTCGAATCCCGGCTGATCGGATTTTCTCTGATCAGGGAATGGTTGTGTGTGTTGTCCATTGTTAACTTATATTATCGCTATAAAATGGCATTTGTTATGCTGTATGTGATAAATGAGTAAATAAAACGACTTTAGAAACGCCATGCTAGTTATCAGTAGAATTTGTCTTCATAAGCAGACTTTTTTCGATCGAATACCTTGTGGTCAAAACAAGCAGGAAAATGCAATTATAGATTTGCCAATAGATGCGTTCTCTTGCTACTTGCAAACCGTATCTGAGTCATTGAAGCAATTTTTATTGAGTGTAGACAGGTATATATTAACATATATATGCACATTTATAGACAGGTATATATTAACATATGAGAGCACCTTCTCTAGTCTCATAGGCATTGGCGAGTTTTATAAAAATTAGAATTTTGGTTCGTAAAAAAACCTTATTGTAATTCCTTTAATATTTGTTAGCTATACACGAGATATTTTATGTTGAAAAATAGTTGTAATTAGGGACAATATAAGAGCTTTATAACTATTTGATCGGTACGTGTTCTTACCAACAAATCTTGATGATTAGAATATTAGTTATTTGTATTTTGTAGAGGTAGAAAAAATGAACGATGGAGAAAAATGCGTCTTTAATTTATTCATGTCTCATGCTCATTCTTGTTCATAGCTGTTATAAATAAATATTATTGGGTTATGTATTTATTTAGGTATCTCCTTACAGAATACTACGAAAAATGTTCTTCTTCGGATAATTGAGCTCAGCTAACAAATATAAAAGCAGAATCTTTACTCATAGCATTCTGGATGATTGAGAGAAAAATTCATTCCTCATCCTGCCTCATTCGCATCCAAGATTAATTGGTGATGGTGCAGAGTTTGAATTTCAAGCTGGCTTCTGAACTGAATACTATACAGACAGCTCTGCGGGTAGTGTACATATTGTAGCCAGACAAGTGTGGAGTAAAAATACGAAGCGAGAAGGAGCAAAAGTGGGAATTTAAGGGAGCAGATAAAAGCTTTTGACTAGCAGCGCGCAATAGGAGCTTGAAGGTAGAGAAAGGCTTAAGTGAGGAATGGCTCGGGGATGATCGTGTGTGTGGGAGCTCTCGGAGTGAGGGTGGCGAGTAATATGATAGTTGTAGGAGGATGGAAGGAGCTGAGAACGTGAGAGTTAGGAAAAAGGAGAGATGGGGAATTCAAACGGATTTGGGATAATAAGAAAGATAGTGCTGCCCCTGCGGGAGAGATGCAGAGAAAGGTAGTGAGATGATTGGACCGGGGAATCGGGGGTTTTATTCCATTCGGAGAAACTGGGGTTTACAACAGTGGGAAAGTTAGGTAAGAGTGGGCGGACAGGGCCGTACGTGGGGGAATTAGCGTTGTGCCCCACAGATTGTCGTGGGGATTAGGATGGTGCGGACCGGGTTGAAGGGTGACGGAGCCGAGGGAGTCGAATTGGAATTAGGGGAAACACCCTACGCCCCACGATCTTCTTTTGTCGCTGTGATCGAGCCGTGAAATCGAAAGCTGGGAGGAGGGCGATAGTGACGAAGTGCCTTTTAAATCAGCCGCAACAATCCGTGCCATCTCTCTCTCTCTATCTTTCTTGGGGACCGTAAACATCTCACGCGTCACAACACACGTACATATATATATGCGCGATATATATATCACCGGGAACTAGATCCAATTAGAATGATGGGAGTTAACGCGAGGGAGGGTTGCTAGAAGTGTTGAGGGAGGATGGGGAGACGTCATGAGGGTGGTGGATGAATATTCCGCTCCCCCGGATTGCCCTTTAATGTGAGCGAATAAGAAATGAAAGGCCCGTTTAATGGGTGTTAGCGCGCGCTCCCTCTGAATGCGAGCGAAAAGTTTCGGCGAGAAAAAATGCGGGGAAAAAGGACTTGTCACGGTTATTTTCTGCCGCGGATGAACTCGCCCGGCATCTCTTTTATTTTCCTCTTTTATTTCCCGATTTTTATTATTTTGCTAGTTGGTTGTGTAAACAAACGACAGTAATCACTGGAGAGCAAAAGTAATGGTTACTCAAGCGCATGCTAAATGAAATCTAGTACTCCTTTGTTCTTTGTCCAGACTGAACGATTTTCATAGTTGCTATTATTTGTTAAATTAAATATTTCCTCTTTATAAAAATAATTATATAATCTTTATTTAATTTACTGACGAAATAGCTTTCTTTTTATGCCAATAATAAATTAATATATTATTAGTATATTAGTAATATATTTGTGAAAGATGTGAGGGTCATATTTATAAACAGAAAATTTGATTCTTTCGCCGAATTTTAAAGATAATTATAATTTGAATTATGTTTTGGTCATTGCACTCTTTTTATATATTACTTAGTTTACCCAATATTACTTGTTTTTTTCTTTTCCGCTCAAATCTGTAAGCTTCCACCAGCAATTTACCAAATAAACATATTAAAGTTCCTAAGTGCTTTACTCTCATTACATTCTTTGCTGAATGTGATATATTTTATACATTTTATTTCCCCTCAGCGTCAAATAGATGGCAATAGTAATCAGTTTATGACTCGTAGTCTCAGTTTACTGCCTGATTCTATCTATATCTATTGAGAGGGGGAGACCATTATCTTATTCGCCGAAGGGGGGATTCAGACCCGCAGATTGAGAGATTCTCTTTTGCCGTAAATGTCCTTAAATGAGAGATTTCACGCCGCAGAAGAGAAAGGAGTCAGTATTAAGTCTACTACAAATTTGAAATGAGATTATAATACCGATTGCATTAAAATATTTAACAACTGACGTTTACAAAAATGAGATCAATTTGAATTATTGAAGAAAATAAATAAACCTCAGTTCTAACATTTTGTCCGCGAAATAAGTAAGTACTGGCAAAAATTAGTATTCTAAGTCGGAGTGGAAACAAAATCCAGGATAACTCTAAATGAGAAAATGGATTGTGGAAATAACTTTGAAGGAAGCGTCTTGAGTCAGGAAACGCCAACGGTATAAATGCATGAATTTTTCTGGTTTCCTTTTTTCGAAAATAATTTTTCATGAAGTACGTTTATGGTTCTACCAGGCACGGGTATCTAACACGTAGATATATTTTCTAAGAAATCATGCATGAATCTTGACAGCCAGGCCAATATCACAATACTCGACCGAGCCAATATCACCTCTACTTCTAGAACTGTCTATGGTAGGGATCCCACGCGGGCCAGAATACGACCAGCTAAAGGCTTTAAACCAGCTTGCCAATCTTCTCGAATTTTGGAAATGAAATTCCATATCAGTAACCTGTATCCTAAGATGCAATATGCGTAACATATCGAAAACTTTGTGCAACTTTTCCTTTACATTATCCTCGTTTTTACTAATACATTCTTTTATTTCTTTATCGAATAGATTGTTCCTCTGTATGCGTGAATAGATTTAGTGTTATAATTAGGTATTTGCTTACGTACATGTGGATTTTGGCGAAGACAAAAAGCACAAAGATAGTTTTTTCTAAAAACGAGAAATGTAAACTGTTGGGGAAATGGCAAACTAACTTAAATATCATTAGTCAACAATTTTGATGAAATTTTTTTATGTGGTCCTGCGACCATAAAGCTAAAACAACCTTGATATACGAAGATTCCTATCTTAATGAGCAGTTTGCTATAGTCCATGAGATGTAAGAATGATATTTATAAATAAGAGTATCAAGAATCCCAGAAAAATCCCTAAGGAAAAACAGACTTGAAAGAAATGACTGCCGGGACTGGGAATCGAACTCAGGATGGCTAAACAAAGTTGTGCCGGTGGCTCTGTTATAGCCGAGACTCATGGCCGAGGACGATGCCGCATAGCCTTACGAAACCAAACTTGCCCTTGCCTATAAAGTTACCTAAATGGTTCGAAGAAAATCTTCCGTCCGGATAGTTGTTAGTTAGCTAAATAACCTCCCGGATAGGGGAAGATTCCGGAATCGATACCCAGTCCCGTCTGATTTTTTTCAGGTGCGTTTTTATTGGGATTTTTCTGGGTGGACGTGCAAAGATATCCTAACCATCTTCATTACAATAAAAGGTCTCTGGTTTCAAAGCAATGTATTATGTTTTTAACATATTTACTTACATCCCATTTAATTTTGTAGTGTAATTGAATAGTATCGATTAGTAATTTTACTTTGACAATATCTTACATCTAGCAAGAAAATTAGTGGAAAAGTTTGTGAGAAAGATGTAAGTTCCTCACAAGTGGTACGTGGTCATGCGTTGAATTCCCCGCCATTGTTTCTCCCAAGTCCGGTAGATCAATTTCAACGGAACTCGCCCAAGCTTTCGGCAGTCCCGACTCAATCGACAGCGAGAATCGCATCGGCTGATTAGAATGAATGATAGGAACATCGGCCACAATGACTATTTAAATTTCCGCGCAACGAGGAAGGGGAGGCAGAGCGTTAACTCGACGGTAGGATTGTGCTTATTCATTGGCCGGTCTCGAATGCCGATGTCTGCCACACAAAGAGCTTCCTCGGAGATCGAGTGGGTGAACGTCGATGGACTCCGCGGTTGAGAATTTGACGGAGGACTCCGTGAATGGGAAAACGATTAAGCGTCCATAGAGCGCTGTGGAGAGGAACGCTTTCAAATGTGACGACCTCAGTGATCGATGACCTGACGGTGGGATCGACGGAGGACAACGATAACAGCGCTCTTTTTTGCGGAAGAGCTCTTTCGCTTCGGATTTATCAATCTTGAGGGCGCAGGTCGAATACGCGTCAAATATAATATCGCGTGGTAACAAAAGAGACTTCGTGAAAGATGAGTGAAGAGCGGGGCATGAATATTCGGTGATGTATTAGGGAGACGACGGACCAGGGCACAATGGACGTTTGATCATAAACATTCATTTAAAAATTGCTCTCGCTCGGAGCGCTTGTTGGAGTTATGACGATGTTTTTGAGCGTAGAATGAACGATTTATTTATTTTTATGCGTGATTTGGGAGGATGCTTGCTGAAAAAACGGTAAATTTTGACTTCCTAAAAATGAGCGATCCGGAATATTTTGTCAGGGATGAAATCCATTATGTATGAACCTGCCTGTCATTTGAAGAATGATGACCTCATTAACCTCGCTACGAAGCTTGAAAATTCGTGCCCTAAAAGCAATAACGTTATATCGAAGTTGGTTTACATAAATCCTTAACTCAGATGGTTGGAATTCCCCTAGCGAAGGTCACTGATCGTTTATTCTGGAGAGTAATTACAGATTTTGTGCAAAAATTGACAAAATATTATGACAACAGAGAAGGATTCGGAATCAAGAAATACTACAATTATTTTAACACTAAAGCAAATAGAGAAGTAAGGTAATTTCGGGTCATCAACAACTGTTTAGCTGTCCCGTATTTCCCTTAGTCGTTTGAGTCTTCTCGCTACTACTTTGATATGTGTATATGCTATTCAATTTAAAAGAAACAATTGTTTTTAAAGTATTTGAGGTATTAGAAATGAAAAAAATTGAGAAGCAAAAACTGAAAAGTTGCTGATTTTTCCAGAGACAGGTTGGTAAATTTTCTGCTGAGAAGTTTGTCAAGAATTGTATATAAGCTTTAAATGCTAAGTGTAAAAAATGCGTGCACAATTCAACTGGAAAAAAACCATCAGGTCATCCTGAAAATTCTGCGGTTATTAAAATTTCGCGTGAATAATATTCATGTTATAATAATCGATCACTGCTGTCAGAATTTTCTTGGATATTTCTTTTTACCAAATACAGTTATCTGAACGTTGGCAAAAGGTAATAAATCAAAATTAAGTATACTTCCCTGAAACAGTTCTGATTATTTTCAAAATGTTTACTTATATTTATCATTAAAAAACTGCAGAACTTTCCATAAAAAAATCTATTTTTTAGTATTTTTTTGTTTTTTTTTTCCTGTAAAACTGCACATCAATTGGTTATTCTTGCATGACTTTTAGTGGAATAACACAAAATACTATCGAAGAATATTAATTTTTATAGCAAATCATAAAATTTATCTATGGTGGAAATAACCAATAACATCCGCCTGAGCACCCTAGAAGAGTTTTTGTGTGTGATCTATCGTTTCTGACTTTTTCTCAAATGTTACACAGATGCATTAACTCGAAATCGAACGAAAGACGTTCTTTAATTCCGGTTGGAATTGAACCAAGTGAAAGAGGAAATCGTTGATCTGAATGCAGTCATTTTAAATGGAGCAATAAGTTGTTAGCGAATGAATTTGGCTCACATATATGGTGTCAATTTACAAGTTTTCAGAAATAATTTTGTAATAGGTAGCAACGGATGTTGCTACCTCAGCATTCCTTCATTTCATATAATTTTAGAGCCATCCAACGCTGTCGTGAGAATCTTACATCAGCGTAAGTATCACACATTTGGTCCAGATCCCAACCAACGTCACTCGTGACGTAATATCACATATTAGCGCCAGACGGCGCCTCTTTCCCAAGCACATCGAGTGATCCGTCGAATTGGATTCGAATTTCCAAATCAGAAGAAGAATTATTTCTACCCTTAAGTTGGGCTACGCACCGTAATATTTGTCATTCCGGGTTTTGCTCCGATTCAATGATAAACACAAATTTCGGTTCAGCTCCAGTTCTGCTCAGCCTGCCATCTTCGAGCCGATTCCAACCGTATTTTTCGCTCCGAGCACTTGAGGATTGAATATCTCTGAAATACATTTTTTATGTCTCCTTCTTTATTACGTTAGAATAACATTAATTTTAGGATTAAAATTGCATTTTTAAAAAATGATGAGAATGATATCAGATAAGATAATGATAAAGGTTAATTTACTCATTTCACTGTCTTACAAGTCGATCTTATGTATATTTAGTACGACTTCTTCAATCCACTCGTAATAAAACAATAGCATAAGGAACCGAATATCGGAACGGAATAAATAACGTTTTTCGGTTCGGTTCCGGTTCGATATCCTTTCTGAAGCAAGGGTAAACGATCTTTTAGGACGCAAATGACCATAAGAAGCCCGCGATCGCGGAAAGAAGGCGAATTTGAGAGAGCAAAAGTACGAATGGAGGCGCAAGACGTTGTTTGCTTCTGTCGCCGCCGCAGACGCCTCTCCCTTTAGATCCGCCCCTTCCTTTATCCCCTTGACGTCTTCTCCCCAAAAACAGCTCCAAAGCCTAGGGGAGGGACTTAAGAGTGTGTTTGGAGTGTTCGGAAGGATGGTAATTGGCATGGGATGAGGCACTTAGGGTGGGATTGAGCTTACCAGAGAAAGAAGGGGCGGATATATATAAGGGACGCACACAATGGACCACCCTTTTTGTCTCCTCTACGCTCTTGACTTCTGCATCCCTTTGCCCTTTTGTGACCTATTCTTTTACCTATGGGGAAACGCTCCCTTCGCTGCTCTTTTTTACTTAAATTCTATCGTATTTTTGGTGTCGGGAACTCGTCTTTAATCCGTTTGAGAATCTATCATTTTTATTGAAGACTTCACTGCTTTAACTTCACCACAGAGAAGAAATTCAACACTAAACAGTGTTCTTATTTAGGGTGAAACCATTAATGATAAAGGAAATAATACTTTTATATGAAATATTTCCTCACCTATCACTTATTTAAGATGATTATAATGATTAAGAGAGAGAGAGAGAGACCCCAACTTTCCATTAGCGATTTTATTTCAACAAAACGAGATCATAAAAGAGCAATATGTTTTCCCATCTCTCTTATGATGGGATCCAAGTTTGCGCAAGAGTAAATGGATAAAATTCATTTTCAATTTTAATTTGATCGATTGGATCGTTTACATGTTGATTTTAACATATTAATGTTAAAGGACCAAAATAGGCCTCCCTTACACCAAATATCGTTTGTCGTCGTGAAAACATTTACAAAGATTAATCAAAATAAGAAAGAAAGATCAATTTGTTGGAAAAAAATCTTGCAGCTCACGTTATCGGAAAACACCTTCAAAGAAATCTGAAATGAAATCGTTGAAACAGTAAAAACTACCAAGGCAGTATAAAATATAAAAAATATTAATATGAAGAAAAATATTTATTTGAAAAAGATAATTTCTGAAATTTCCGTTACATTTTATTGCAGTGAAATATTTGATAATAAAAAAGTAAATCTGCTTTAATTTTATACACCTTGGGTTACTAGTGGGAACTGCTGCTGCCAACCCCTAAGCTATCGAAAATTTTATTACTAATTCCATTTTAGTAAACTAATTGGTCATTCCTTGTTTTGAGAATGATGTGAATGTTTGTCCTCTGCTAGATAGATTTATCAGTGGTAGTTCGATTTTTTCGCTTCATCGTCATGCATAAAATTTGAAATTTTTTATCGGATAAAGTTATCCTCGCCGATGGCTGGGAATCGTTTTTCCTCTTAATACTCTTCCGTCGTGGGAATGGGTGGCGATTTAGATCGCAGTTCACGGGAAACGGAATTCGTTCAGTTGTTCGTACTGTTATTTCCGTCAGTAAAATATTGAATGTGAGTCTTCTCTTGTATTGCGGGTCAGTTCATTTCTCGCCCTCGTGTGTTTGGTGGTCCAAGTGCACTGCATCGATTCGCTGCACGTACGCCACGGTCCGGGGTTTTTCGCACGTCAGCCGGGAGCACCCAGCCATTACTTTATTACTCAGCAAATTGGAATCGATAAATAGTTTCCGTGGAAGCTCTTCATATTAGTTCAAGGGGAAGTTTTTCAAAGCGTTTATCAGAACAAAGCCCATTAAATATATGGTCTAGCGTTTTAACTTTAGGCTGGCTTTAATAAAGAATATATTTAACTTAAGCCGATAAATGATTAAAAGGGAATTCTTTATAATTATAATCGTTGGCGAGAAAACCTTCGGTTGCCATTTCCGTGGGTTAACATTGTGTTTCATTCTTTTGTTTTTAATGTGTACTTTTTGAAGTTACTCTTTCAAAAACAGTTCTTGATTTATGTATGTTCCGGATATATCCTCACGGAGAGAGGTCTCTTTATAAGGAATTGGTTGGAATTATATTTAAATTTTCAGTTTGATTCAAAATCCGACGAGAGAGATGATAAAATATAGAAACTTAACATACGCAAACTGTAAAGGCTGCGGCACAGAGATAAACTTTAAAGTCTGAGATATTTGGAGAGACTACAACATACCAACCACAAAACACAAAAAGATTATTTTTGCTACTATTCAAGGAATATATAATAGACTGATTACTTGCTTTGGATACGAAGAAATCTCTGTAAACGGAATTGAATAAATGCATTTACAAACAATATATAAAATTGAATATTGCTATTCGTGTGTTTTAAAATCAAAAAGGATGGCATAGTCCAAAATATTATGATTTAGTATTATCTGAGAAATTAGCTACTAAAATAAGTATCATTAGTAATGTAATATTTTACTTATAAGATTCTTGTTACACAAAACCCATCGTTTTTATAGGACCAGTGCAACACAAATAAGGATTGTACCGGTGGAATAGCATACTTTATCATTAAAATTCCATTATACACTCGGAAACTTGTTACTCATCGTTGCCTTCTCTTATAAGTCACCTTACTAATTATATTTTAGCTTATGAAGGATTTCCTCAAAGCTTTTGAGCAAAGATAACGAATGTTTGGAAGAATGCTCACACATATACATGTGCTCAAACAATTCAGGAATGACAAAAACCAAGTTTGCATAACCCGTGAAGGAAGTGTTTTTGAGCTGCATCCACATTTGTTTTATAATTTGGTAAATTATAGAGAAGTGCACTTAGGGCTAAGAAAGGTTGGAGCAGATGGATATGATTCCATAACGAATCATTTTCCTCATTGCCATTGCATATTAAACTCTGCGGTAGCTGGTAACCATTTACAAACTCACCCGACAAATTGCGGAAGAGTTACTTTTCATACGGTTGATATTCCAAACTGGTTTCACATATGCCTGCGATAATAATCGTTATATTATTAAATCGGAGTCATTGAAAGTGATATGATTTTACAGATGAGTTAATGATTTGAGTTAACTTTTACTTTCTCGTTAGGCATCGTATAAGAACAGAAACCAAAGAAACCGTTATTTTAGCTGAATTCAAAACCTTACCCGAACAGAAAAATTGAAACGGAATGGAACCGGAATTCGATTCTTTATGTAACCGGAGCGAAAATCGAAACGGAAAATAATATGGTGCCCTCCTTCCTGGTGACTCCGATTTTATACTTTCAATCTACGTCATCTTTAATATCGCTATATTTATTAATTACGGCAGATTCAGACATGAAAATGCTCGTGTCTTCCTTTTGTAGGTCGTAAACGACCAATCCTCCAACATTTAACAGAATGTTTAAGAAGGCTATCGCACATTTCGAGCGCTTTTAAACGCGGTTACGACTCTTGTGTAAATATTCCTGTTAGGCCGCAGGTTGAGAAAGTAATTTAACCCTTAAGGATAAAGGGAAGCGTAGCTTTCAACCTCTCCCTTATTTTAGGTCCTCTCTTCTCTCTTTGGCTATCCATCTCTCTCCCCCACCGAAAGTGCTTGGGGAGCAGCGATTTCCTCTTTATTAATTTTCCGGGGCGATCCCTCCCAACAACTCGATTACGCGAACCCATAATAGGGGTTAGTTGAGGCATGCTCCCCCGAGAGGGCGAAGGGGGCACCCATTTGTCTACATCCGAATGGCTTGGAAGGGGAATAACATAAGGCATGGCGGGGGAAGGATCTCTATTTTCCAGGAAAATGCCCTGTCGATTCTTACTTTCTCCAAGGTAGAGGCAGAAGAGAGATAAAACGAGGGCAAGGAGTGAAGAAAAAGGTGCAGGTCAGAGTTAGGTCTATTTATGCGCTTAAGCGGATGTATCGTAAATTTTCGCCTTGGGAGGAGATAATTGGAATAAATACTCCAAAAGGAAATGCTTTAAGAAGCGGTTAGAGGGTGGTACGGTACAAGGAATAACGAAGTGGAATTATTTCTTCGACAGTTTCTATCGCGAGTTTCGTGATACCAAGTGGGAAGTACGTTCGATTTGGCGACAGCAGTTCTGGGTTCGATTCCTGGCGGGAGCCCATGCGCAAAAATGCGTCGAATGTCGAACTGTCGAATTCCTTTGAATAATACTACTTCTACATACTAATAACTATTGGAATGTGAATATAATTAAGAATTGTTCTTTTGGGGCTAACATTTTATTATTATATCAGTAGTCCTCCATTTGGTTAGTATTAACAGCAAATGTTAGCATAAATGGATATTTGGCTAGGCAGTGAGACATGATGTCACATGATGAGACATGATTTTCACAAATCATTTGTAGTAACTGCCATTAAGCATTGGAACGCACTTCCACCTCATATAAAATCATCTATTTCAACCCGTTCTTTCAAGAAAAAATGCCTAACTCATCTTCTAGCGAATCAATCACCCAATTGATATTGCTACTTCTATCCCACAATATAGCTACTTCAGCACTGATCAACACTCGGATGACCGTTCTTTCTCACTGCACAATTATAGATATATATTACTTGTCCTTTGTACCTGTTCTTAGGTTTTTTTGATATAATTATATTTCCATTATCAATTTATGTATTAATTAATTTGCTCTTTTAATTAACTTCTAAATTTCTCATGTGTCATTTTTGCATGTTTTTATTTTTACTATTGTTTTATTCTACTATTTTATGTGATATATATTATTTTCTCACGTATTCCTGCAACTTCCTCTTTTTGATTTAATTTTATGATTTTTATTATTACTTTTGTATTTTAGCTAGAATGTTTTTTATGTTTTTATCGTATTTTTTATTTACTGTGTTTACTATCTCATTTTTTTTTCTTTTTGTGATTTTATTTTATTATTGTTTCTGTAATTTCTTTATAGTACTGCTTTTCTAATTTTCTATTCTTACACAGTTTTCTATTATATCTTTTAGCATGTACTTTCAGTAGGTTTGCGCAGGTTTTTCACACCCCCCTTCTTTGCGGGTGTTTTCCTGCAGTGGATATTTTTTCCTAAGATATCACCTTAGGTTTTTTTTTGATCCACTCCTTCTAAATTTTTTCTCTCTATTTCGCTATTCACATACTCATATCTTTTATGTATGTAATATTATTGATGAAAGGTTAGATGGAAGAAGAGACTTTTCAGTCTCAATCTCGCCTTAATAAAGACCTAATAGACCTAATAGACCTAATAGATGTGAAGATTAGAATTAGAATATTCTTATTCAGCTGTACCGAACCGTAATCATTTCCTTTCTGGTTTTACGAATTCGTATTATTTTTGTTTAGTTTCTGTTCTCCGGCAACCACATATGAATCGGTAGGAACCGGTTTTCTTCACTCCGAGCATTAAATATGATGATCCTTCTGAATGATTTTTATTACTTAAGATTATTGCATTGAGTTAAATTTAGATTGTAAAGTTACTAACGATTTGTAATTGCAACTATTCCTAGATTAAGTTAGAATCCGAATCAAGAAAACAAACAAATAAACACAATGTCAACGCCAACAATATTGATGCTATTACTCCTACGTTTCCTCAAGAGGCACGTTTAATGAAGTTCTTGATAAAGATTATGAATCAAATAAAAAACGAATGCACTATTTTCATTTATAGACATCTTCGGCAGATGTTTATCGCAATTTATAATAACTTCTTGAAACTTCAGTGCAGAAAGGCTATCCGATTATGCAAAATAATTTGAGGCTATGATTGCGTATCAATAGCTTTAATTACTACCTTACATATGAATATTATTAAATACTATAATATATGTTCCTATATACTATTTTCAAGTTTCAATGTTCATTCCATACTTTTTCATGGGAAATATATAAATAATTAGTCAGAAACTAAATAAGTTTCTATTGGTAAGTGTATTGCAGTTAGTCCTCATATTAAATGACTTGTTACATGCGCATATTAGCTACTACGAACAGCATTCTTCTAATATGACTCAAGATAGAATCTAAACTAGATCTACGGTAATAAATAATTTGGTACATTTTCTATTTTATCGAGAAGAACCACCATCAGTTTCCTGCTATGAAATAGATGGTGATTTGAATGGATCATATTGAAAATATATCCTCCCCCTATATATATTTCTCAGTGCCTTAGAAGTCATCATTCTGATCGAGTACTTTCGTAAACTGCAAAATTCTCGCCCTTAAAATTCAAAACTAAGCTGTTTTGATTTTTATATTCTACGGAAATATATGTATTCATGTTGAATTTTGATGAATAATTGTCACTGCAATTCGATCTGGCGGCATATAGAAATACATTCTCCTAGGAAGACAATCTATTCCAGGATTATTTACATTAGTCGAAACCTTTTTTGGTTTGATCTATCATTTTATTAGCTACGCGTGCAAACGTGAGTATCCTCAACCACATGTGTTTGCCAATTGCGTATTCGTTTGCAGAGTCCGAAAATCATTAAAGCAAAACCTTCATAGCTGAAAAATTATGTCAGTGTCAAATAAGACTTCAGGTTTATTGAGTATCGCTTGTTAACAAATATTTCACCATGTATAGTGTAATCGGGTTTTATTTAAAGAAATGAGTTTCGAGACAGAATCGAATAACGAATGATATCTCAAAAGCTGATACCACTACGTCAGAAAGCGCAAATGTCAATCAGATTGCGGAAAGAGAGAAAAATGGTTATCGGTGTAGCAGAAATGTTAT
The DNA here is from genome assembly GCA_036926295.1 of Pachydiplax longipennis. Lineage (NCBI taxonomy): Eukaryota > Metazoa > Arthropoda > Insecta > Odonata > Libellulidae > Pachydiplax > Pachydiplax longipennis. Next base: position 74,176,464 of record JAVFKF010000012.1, read on the forward strand.
CTGAAGAGAGGAAGGGGAGAAAATTGTGGGCGAAGAGAAAGGAAGAAAGAGAGGGGAGATGATATGAGAAAGAGGGATGAGAATGATCCTGACAAATGGGACGTGCAAAAGGGGACACCCCTGCCTTATTTCCTTTGTCTATTTGCGTGGATATGGAAATCTGAGCGGATTTGCAGTTCGGTCGTCTGTAAACAGTCGTTATGCTTCGAGCGGAATGCGATCAAGAGGGATTTCATTTTGATTGGCCATCCGTGCGTTGAAATACAGTTTCGGATGATTAACGAGGAATTATTCTTAGCGGAGGGTTATTTCAATGTCTTTGGAATTGGTTCCATTGGCTTCAGTTTAGGGAGCACTATTTGAGTAATGAGTTTTCTGAATTTGCCACATGTCGGTCTGTGATTTGGAAGCATCGAGAGAAGTTTATTCAACGATATTACGCATGCACTATTGCGAATAACTCTTCGGGAACTAAGCGAAGAAAAACGTTTCTTTTTTCGTTGTCGTTCTCCTATATTTATACTGTAAGCGAAATTGATGTATGATGTATGACATGATATATGCTCTGACTAGTTGCAATTAGAATCATAGCTTAAAATGAGTAAAATCAAGACGAGGACGATGCTGCGTAGCGCTGAAAGTGTTTTAGCTGTGAGCTACGAGTGAATAAGGATACAATCAATGGTAAATATATGAAAATTTATAACTTTTGTTACTAATATTTGATTGCGAATCTTTCACTATAGATAATAACTTCGATCGTATATGTATTTATGTTTTTCTTATTTATAATAGGATTTAAAATGTTCGAGCAAATATCTTCTTATTAAAGATTGATATGACATGTTTAAAGCTTAAGTTACTTTCGCATATACTTAAATAGAAGCACTGTACCGAAATGTAAGGAAATTAGCAGTTTTTAGGTATATGTGTATTGGCGAATCCTTGCCCAAAAATTTTGATCCAGTAAAATTTAATCCTGTTATCTTTTAGTATACTGTGACTTTTAGTAATGTGACTATACTACTATAAATTAGAATAATTTCAATTGAAAATCTTATCGAAGACATTCATTCATATGAGTGCTACGTATAACTTATTCTCTAACCAACTTTAAACGTCAATAAATATATATTTATTTTCCTTTCGTATGTAGTTAGAAAGCATTCTTTAATACCAGCGATAAGCAACAAAAATCAGTCAGTCTCCGTTATCTTGTAGATACTAACGGAATATGTTTCTAAGATATCTGAGGATAATTCCTCGCCAAGGAAATAGCAAAGTCAAGTCATTCCCCGAGATTTTGATATTTTGCCTCATTCATGCGCATATTGCACTCCCGTGTGTTAAGATGGTTTCCCGTATACGCATAAACTGCCTCTGCACGTTGCTAAAATGCTAAAAATTTTATTCCAGATTCTATAAAGTCAATATGACTAGAAGGAAGCATTTATTTATACACTAGATCAGAAAAAGAATTAAAAATTGTGATCTAGGTTCCCGTGATTATCTCCAGCAGGGATTATTTCTCAACTTTTTTTCGGTGCCTGATGACGAAGTTTAACTCTGAGATGCAGGTCGCGCTTTCTGATTTCTAGCTCGTTTAGAATGAATAAAAAACTATTTTATGATGACATACCTCTGTATTAAATCTTCCATTGTTCGACTTACGAAATCAATCTGCGTAGCATCGTATCTAGTTCGGATATTGCATAATTTCAAAAGCATACAAGATCAAGCGCATGCGTATTCCTTTTCCAGCTACGATTTAGATTCCTAGAGGCTCAGTTCAATCAGCCTATGAAGTAGTTCCGACGGAAGAAGAGCTTCAACATTCAAAGAGTAAATGCGATGAGTCACGGATAATGTCTCTGTGGAATTGTCAACGATCATTTTTCTCCATCCCAGTGACACAGACCACCCAAGCAAAGAAGCTGGCAGTGTTAAGAATGCATACACGCACGCTTTCCAACAGCTTTCTTTCCAAAGAAAGACTGGTAGTTTTCGGCTTCAACTCTTGCAGACGTGCACTATTTGGAAGCGAGAATAAGGCGATTCATTTCCTGAATGACCGATTTTTAGGATTCAGAAAGATTATTACAATAGAAGCAGCAAAGTCATTAAGCATTTAGCTTCCGCTTGTATACATTTACCGTCTAGAAGTTTCTGTAAAATTAGGTTCTCTCAACCAGATTTGTGTCAAAATATGAAAATATTCACAACTGTCAAATTCACATTTTTGAACATTTAGAAAGTTTAGATAGGAATTGATTTCACGCAGGGATGTCTATAAATAAATGAGAGGAATTCAAGCGAGTAAGTTGTCGAGTCAAGATTTGGTGTTTGATTTCGGAGAAAATTACCTTATGCAAAATTTGCAGAATTTGAAGCTAAACACTGAATGTTGCTCTTTTGTGTGCGAACGTTCATCAATTTCATTAATTAGTTCATTAATTAATAGCTCTAATGTTACTAATCATCTATTTTAAACTTTCAATCATCCATAAAATAGATTCTACTTATGCAATAAGGAAATGTCTACATTAAGTAATTATTATACAATAGAGGGAATGACAATAGAGAGAGTGACATTTCTCACTTCTGCATAAATCTCTAACTTCATGTCATCAACTTAATAGATTCCACGACGTTTTATCGGTAAAGGTTTTTTCCTAACAGTTATTGCAAAGGAGTATTTTCCACAGCGTTTTTCTCACTTTTGGACTTTGACTTCAAGCTGTCAGAAACACTTCGTGACATATTTTAGATATCATATTTAGAAATGTTAAAACGGTATCAGTTTAGTATCCTTTGAGATGAGTTGTTATCATGTTATTTATATTAAAGCTGTGGTGTCCGAGTGGTTAAGGAGTTGGACTTGAAATCCAATGGGTAATGCCCGCGCAGGTTCGAATCCTGTCCACAGCGAGAATTTTGCTTGTGCTGAATATTATGATAAGGAATATGGCTTTAGTAGCTTTTTAGATATTCCTACATACAGATGTAGAGACTGTAACCCTCTTTTATGCTATTAGAGATCTGTTCCTTTTATACCATCTTTTTGGGCAAGTGAAAGGAATTTTAGTTTCCAAATAATTTGATAGTGGGAAAAAGATAGTGGTAAATGCCTATCGACTCGCGGAAACTCGTTTCACCTTGATAATTACAGCATATCGTTTGATTAGGCAATACTCATACGCATCTCACTTAATGCCCGTCAACCCGTTGAGTTATCCGTTGAGGTACAGGAGTATTCAGCAGGCTCCCTCAGCAGCATCATAAACATATCCCACAATAAAAATCAATGTCCCATTTCTGTCCATTGAGGCAGTATTTATGGAACGAGAAATACCGCAACTGTCCCCATAGATCCGAAGCATAATTCCTCCACATCCCTTATGCACTCATTCCCACGTCTAAATGGCTGCGTGAGAGGTTATTATAAGATTATGCGCGGTCGAGGAGGCAAAGCGTTGAATGAAAATACATTCAGTAATGGGAGTGTGGACTGCAGAGTGCAGCCTGAATAAGTTGGCAGAAGAGGTGAGGAGAGAATGGGAGTGGAACCGAAGGGACCAAGAGAGGGTCTCTGCAGAATAGGGTGAGGAGAGGGATGGTTAGAGAGGTGGTTAGAGGTAGGTAGAGGGGGTTTGAATGTTCGGATGATGAGCTTAAGGGAGTCGGGAGGCGTGGCTTTTGACCCATGCATACCATACAGAAGAGAGTGACACTTCTCCCGACAGGGGGCCAGGCGAGCTCTGCCGATGACTGATCGCGTCTTTTGTGCTTGTGTTGGTGTTGTGTGGATGTCGTGTGGGTTTCTTGATCGTCTTCTTGGGTGATCCGTGGGGAAGCGATGGAAAAAAAGGGGGAGAGGGAGACCAGTATCTGCCCCGACGAGGATCTTCCTATTGTGCCCTTCGGTTAGGAGGGTTTAAGCAGTCTGCAGGCCCACTCACCTGAGAACGTCCTCCTGGTGACGGATGGCTGTTGGAGGGAGAGGGGAGGTGAAAAATGGGGGGGAGTGGGGCGGAGAGAAGAGGAAGTAATTACGGAAGGGCTCCTCTCCGATGTGTTCATCGCCGAATAAATTAATCACCTCGTAGATAAACCTATCTACCGATAATAGGCTAATTCCGCTACTGGAAATTAGATTCGAATTATGCGTGAATACTAAATACGAGGGAGATGGAGGAGCCGTGATGATTTTCGGGCTCCCGGATGTTATCTTTCCGTCGGTTGAGAGTTCTCGCTGGGTACTCGATTCTATTTAGTAGCCGTTCATGAGTGATTTTACGTTGATAAAGAGGAATACAATGAGCGATTGGTATTTATTAATTATTTCCACTTTACTACCATTGCACTGAAGCACTCCTTAACTTGATGAGTCTGATTTGAATACGTTATTTTTTGAGGTGGAGTTTTTACTTAAACCTTAAAATTTTAGTGCACTATTTTCTGTTGGATTCTGAAACTATATACTTAGAGTATCCGATCATAATTTTAGAAATTTTTATACGTTAGAAGCATTGCCATTAAAGAACAGTTATATCTGGGGCAACTACTTATTCCGCTAAAAACATTTTCCACGAACGAGGCTTTTTTTTCACTGTTTGTCGGACTCGAATGAAGAATTTTTTGGTGAATGCTCGCACATATAGCCGTAGATGAAAAATTCGTTTGTTAACTAAACAAAATGGATCTGCCCTTTCATGTATATGAGTAATTGATCAGTAGTTGTTTTTTGACTTTACTCTTTATTCATTTAAGGATTTGGGAGTATATGGGAAATTTCGTTTCGGCTTACGAATGCGACTCCGGGACGAATTTCTTCGTTGTTTGAGATATCCTGATAAAGAGACTACTCTGCGGTATTCAAACCTCAATTAATTGATATTTCGTCTAATTGGAAAGTAAGCTTTAAATGAGCTATATATATTACTATAGCAGTACGAGCGTCATTTTGTAAAAATATTCTTATTTAATTGACCATGTCGTTGAGTTGCAAGCGTCGCCACCTGAAAGATAAAAATAGGCATTCTAATAAAATGTTGTTTTATTCATCACCTATAATAGCTCTCGCAGGTCTGGCAATCGTTACGTTTATCCAATATCTTTTCCAAAATTCAGACGGATTCAAATTAGCATATGTAGATTCACTTGCAAAGTGAAGGTTTTACGGTTAATCTAATCTTCCTATGCAATTTAACCTTTCTTAAATGATGAGAAACAAGAATGTATTGGAAGATAAATAATTTCGCTACTCGTTGATATCTTTGGAGAAAACGCGCATGGAAATCTATTGTTAACTGATAATTAACATAAAAATCGAAGCTCATTAAAAGCTCTGAATTTCAAAAGGCGGAATTAGTAGAGTAATTTGTGAGCAAAAATTACTTACTTAAGGAGCATTACATTTCAATTTCGATGGTTATCTCTATAAATATTCTTCAGAATAAAATCATTGCATTATGAAGATGGCAACCTATGAAGAATTTATGCAGATTGTTGCATAAATATTCGCAATAACGTTCTTTTTGAAATTTTAATGGTGTAAAATTGTCGATAATCTTCGGCGGCATGTGTCCCCAAGAACATTCTTTCCATTAAGATGTAAAACAAAATGATCTGCGGTCTATCGAATATCGTTCCATTTCAAGGCATTAAGTCATTCTGGTAATAACAGGAAATAACCGATTATCAACAACTCGTACATCATGTAACAGATATTGTGTAGACTACTCCGTCGAGTTTCGACTTTTACATTCTCATCAGATTCAAGGCAGCCGAAAAAATAACTTCGTTTATCAATTATGAATTACCCGTCGGTTATGTACAGGCATAGCTGGATAATACAAACAGAATTTCTACGTGGAATCGAATCGTTACATGCCCTGTAAGCCATTTTTGTGACTGGAGTAGATTATTCTACATTGATTGATTCAAGCAAACTATTAGATGTTTAATAGTCAATTATTTTTGCTAGTACTTTTTAATACCTTATCTAATAAGATTTTCCAATTTAAAATAAAAATTACTATTTTCAGAAGAAAATCTTGCGAAATAGTTGTTTTAGAATAGGGAAAATGACTCTAAGTAATTTATAATATTTATTTGAAACTCAATAATAATGATCTGAAGATTTTAAACGTAGGCTGAGTTATTTCAAGGATATCACTGTTTATTTTAGAAATCTTCACTGTGACGTTTGATAAAGAACGTGGAGATTAAAAAAATATATTTTCCAATAACATATTAAATCGAGACCTCTTGAATAACGATTCCCCCACATAATTAGGAGACTTCCAAGCTCAACAAATGGGAGCAACTTGATGCGTGATCAGAGGTTGCTATTGATGTATTATTTTTCAACCTTCAAATCGCCAAATTTCACATTATATATTTTTTAATTCTATGGTAAGGAGTAAAAGATTCCATCAGTTATCTAAAATTTTTGTTTTTTTTTGCATTATAAATTGAAAATAAATTTTTTTGAAATTCTATTCTATTATCTATTACTAAGTCACATTCGGAATAAAATCTTTTCTGTAATTTCTTTGATTTCTCTATTTAAAATTGTAAGTAAATGCACTAATATATTTTGCTGTGTACCCTCTAATTCGAGAAAGTGCAGTGCAAGGTGATTTATTTCGTTAAAAAATATCACGATAAAAAAATAAAACGTTACGGAAATGCTCTCACACGCAGGTTGGGAACCCACGAAAGAAAGGAGATTGTAAGCTAGGCTGCAATTGCTTGATAAATTCAGAGAAAGTATGTTTGCGGAAGGAGTAATCGGTATTATGTGACCCTCATGCTCTTTTATTCTATCCGAAAATTAGCATAAAATAAGATAAATCGATCCTAAGACAAGTCTTTCTAAGAACTTTCCGTGAGCGATATGCGATAACAACAAGCTTAAGAATTAACTCAAACATTCGATGTTTATATTACCTCCCTTACACCGAAAGGCTGCTTGCAGGATATTCATGCAGATTTAGATGTTTACAAGTTTACACACAAATATTACAAGACCTATTTCTGAATACTAGAGAGCGCATTTATTATACTTTATAGCGCAACATTGTACAATACTTTGTATGGCACATACCAAATAAAAATCAAATGATTGTAGAAATGTGAATTAATTTCGTAAGGTTGGTTATCTCTAATTTAGTGCAACGTGAATTGCTGGTAAACTATGAGTCTGAAGAGAAATGAAATTTAAAAATAATTAAAAGCAAATTGACAACATGATACCAAATGAACGATAATATCTTCAATCCGTAATAAAGAAATATTCTCAGTATTTAAGTCGATTGCACGCGCCTTAGCAATAGTTGAAGACCCCTGATCTACGCTTCTTTTTCGAACTCATCGTCTGGGTTATATCCGGAATAAAGGGATTACGAATTTTTGCGCTGCATTTTTTGCCTTGTACTTAATTAATGAACTTGGGAATCATAACCATAAAGACAAAGAAAAACTGTTTAGGAAGTACTGCATTAGCTGAGAAGCTTCTAGCGTGTAACGGATTCGGAAAAGCAAGGCGAGGAGATTATGGCATCGAGTGTTGAAATTTCTCTTTTTATCGCCCATTGTTCCTCTTTATCCCTCTTTTTATGACTGCTCGTCTGCATAATAAACGTCGCATTTTTCTCACGAACATAAGACGCAGGTACATCTTGTGTTAGGATGACGGCCATTACATTAAAGATATTCTTAATGTGTCATTATTACATGTCCTTTACCATTGGAGAATTTGGTGTCGCATGTAACAGTGCTACAGAAGGAATCAAAGGCAAGTTATGCATTACAAGTTAATTTACACACATTATATACATCTTCGCTATTTTAAATACTTTTTCATGCAATATTTGGAGAAAATTCTCAATAATAAGCTTATGCAAGAAGCAGAATGCAATGAGAGTTGATTTGAACTTAAAGGCACTCGAAGGTATCGTGCATATATATCATCATTTATAGGGATATAAGCTATACAATGCCTTCGAGGCGCGCACTCAATAGTTTCGCTTAAAGATTGTCCTTAATAATAATTAAACTTAATAATTCTCACAAAAAATTAAGAAAAGTTGTACGTATACCACAGCTTGTGTACTTGCGTACACATTTAAATTACATTACGTACTAAAAAGGTTTACTCTAATCATACTTAGGGTCTTATTCTAGGGTCAAATAATGGTGTACTTGTAGAATCCTGGGAGAGCTTAAGCCAGTCAGCCCCCGCATGAGTGCGCGCCTGCTTCTGTTATAATCTCAGAATGTCCAGTTATTTAATTCATTTCTGTATTAATAAGTAACATTTATGAATTTCATTAGCTAAAAAACTCCAGTAATAAGGGAATTACAGTAGACTCTGGACTATCCGTGGCAGGAGGCTGACAGGGAGTTCTGCAAATATTCTACCATACCCCAATGTTTTAAAGTTATATTAGAGAGGAAAGAAAGGTAAAAATAAAAATGATATACTAATTTTAAGAAAATTCTACAATGTTCGAAAGAAATGCAGGAAATATAACATCATATCGTAGAGTATGAATACATAAAATTTAATATGGACAAAACATTAACTTAAAAGGCAGACTTTCTTCGTAAAAATTATTTAAGGTTTCTTTATTTTTCATTCATAAATTATTACAAAAATGAGAAAACCTAGACCTATGACGAAAGAGTGTAAACTGGCAGTATTTATCTATTTTATATCCTTGCTTTGCATGTCTCAGCTGTATGGCACGTAGGAGAACTGAAGAAGACGATCGCTTACAACTTGGCAAAGTAAGCAATTCCTCCTTTGATTACGGATGAATCTTAATTTAGGCATGCTTTATTGTAAGATGGCCGAATAGTTGCGGATCCATGGTACAATGCTAATCAACTAATGGAATAATATATATTCCACTCATTGTCGAATTAAAAAAAATGAAATTCTCTCAAAAGAACATCCTGCCATTATTTCATAACGGATGGAGGAATATCGAATCCTTTACATTTGGAGCGATTACCAAAAGTCCCGCAGACAGGAGTTGCAAACTTATACGATTAAACCGATTTAGAAGTAAGAAATGTATGAGGCATACAGCAAAAGAAGAATATCTACAGTTTCGGCTGTTACTGGGTGACGCGGGTTGTGTATGGATATTCTTTATAGGAAGAAAAAATTGAAATAACCCGTATTTTATACTATTCACAAAATTTTCATTTGAGTTTAAATACTCTTATCATCACATTTTTACCTTTTCCCTTTGGGATGATGCCCATGTATCGAGATTTTTAATATCCTATTCGCCATGTTTCTACATACATAAAATTACCAGAATTCCTTGGTTTTAGTTTTCTAGTATTCACTTGATGATGTGATGTAATTTAGCGGTAGGAGGAATAACATTTTCGTCACATTTAAATATTTACAGATTAAGATGCAGTGCCCTTTTGTAGTACCACGTCCATCGGAATGTCTTCCTTTCAGAATGTTTCCGGCCACTCCTTGCGAAGCTTTCCGATTCCACTCGAGTTTGAGTCAGCGGGCATTGATGAAGGTTCTTATAACAATCAACTATTCCTCAGCAGCCATAATCATGCTTCCCATTTGGGCAAAGTAGCCTTCCATCTTCCGCTCCTTCGCTCGAATATTTCACGGGTATCTCCTTTTCCTTCCCCAAGCGCTACCTCCTTGAAACTCGCATTACTCCGAAATGGATGTGACCGCGAGACGTAAACGGATCCATTGTACTGGCTGTGCAATGTCAACGGAGAGCGCGGCGTTCCGTGGCATGAAGATTTAGCGGCGGCGGAGGAATGGCGTCGGCGGAGGATTGCCGAAATTTGTGACGACTCGTCCTTTTTGGGCGAAGCGTGCAAATCGCGCGTTCAACAGGGTTTTCCCTCGTCCCTTTTCTAGTCTTCCCCAAACAAACGTGCGTGAGGGACGTCCGGTGTAATCCTCTGCCTCTTCTTGCCGCCTTCCCTTGTCCACTCCTTAATTCTCACCCTTTAGCACTTATGCCGCTTTGCAACGAGTTAAGTACACAAATACGGTGCGCCGAATGTGCCGACAAGGGCTTTACTGCGCCGACTCAAGTTGAAGGTTGAGTTGAGCCACGCTCTGGACGTCCACCAATCGTCATGAATGCCATCAAGTTGCTAGAGGAGAAATGAGGAACTACTGAGAGAAATTAAATAATTGCTGTCTAATTCAGTGATAGATTAAATGATTCCTATTGTCATGTTATAATAGCTTCAATTTCTGATAGTATGAGTTCAGCTCATGTTTAGAAAAGAATAGAATAAGAATTTTGGATGATATTTAGAGTAAATAGTCTTCTTTTACATCTAACCTATACCCTAGACTAAATAGTGCCTTACAATTAACCTTCAAACGAATTTTTTAGTAAATAGGGCGAGTAACAGTGGTTAAAAGAGTGCAGGAATAAACAAAGAGACTTAGCGATGGAAAATTGTGGTTCTAAAATTATCTTGTGAAAATTATGAAGTTTCTATGGGAAAACCTAGACAAGTTGCTGCATCATTCTTCAATCATTACACAGTAATTCATTTTCGTCCGCCTTCAGGATCTTATATTTATTCTTTAAAGAATCTTATTTCTGGTTCTGCCGGGAGTACTGCATCTATGAGATTGTATAAATTTGAAGTATTCAAATTCTAAATGTAGATTAGAGTATAGATACTTCTACATGTTAATAGCATAGCATACTACCTTTACCAGCTATCCTTAAGTTTTGGCGCTCTTTATGTAGCTTTTCCAAATTTTTCAGACTAGACGAGCTTTCAGAATTAACGGAAATAGAAATTATTTAATTCATATTTTTGGGGAATCCTTGAGAAGTTTAGTCCAAGATATTAATGTAGTTTAGCGAGAGCTTTGGATGAACGAGAGGTAATAAAAAACACAACTTACACAACACAACACAACAATAAAACTTTCGTCTTATTATTTGACATCGCAATGTTAATTTGCAGTTATAATCTATGGTTTTTGGCTCATAGGCGAAAATATAGACTTGAGTCTTGCGGTTGCTCGGAAAACAGACATCAGTAAGACATTAATCTACATATTGCTAAAAAATATATTTTATTCATAACTGCTCAAGGTCGAAATTTTGCAGGTATCCTACTAACTGTAATCATTACAGAAACCTAAGCATGTTCGATCTCGAGTTTATTATGAAAACCCAATGTATATTGCAGTCCCTCTACTTTAACACCCTCTCGAAAAACAAACAGTCCCAGAGAAAATATTTATCATTCAGTCGAATTTCTGCCTTCCTCATTAACACGACTTGAATCCACATAGCGCGCCGTAATTCCCCCCGCGTATGCAGCGACAGGAGACTCCGTGGCGTTGAAGTTGAAATATCGATTGGGAAAATATGAGAGGAAAAGAAGCTGGATGGAGGGAGGGAGAGCTGAGAGAAACTTGAGAAAAAGAGGATGCAGGGTGTATCCAAGAAGGGACCACACACCCCTAGGAATAAGAGTAATGTAAGGCGAGGAAGTGTGAGAGAGAGAAGGGTTGAGTGTGGGCCTCCCGTGGCGAGAGCGAGAAGGACCAAGAAGACACCTTCCTCACCCACTCCCCCCTTCACTGTTCCCTTTGTCCCAGTGTTTATGTGTGTCCCCAAACATGCTTCCCTCTCTTTCGCTCGGCCGTAAACACTCCCTCCTTACCCGGTGATCTCACTCTGCAGCCCCGCCCTCCCACATCCATTTCCCGCACACCTCTTTCCTGTCCCTCCGCACGACCCTAAAGTCTTTCACGCTGTCAGAGGAAACTATTTCACTGGAAATGTTTCTCTACCCCGGTGAGTTTGCGTTGAGTACGCGATGTCACTTTAATGAACGCCAGTGCTTCTGGTAACCTTTTAATGCGGGATCGTGAGTGAGGGGTAAATGATGGCTCGACGCGGAGAGTAAATTTCGAGGAATGAGTAAATACGTCGGATTGGGGTGTCGCGAAATATGCGAGGAGACGGTTTATTAGTCGCCGTGGGATGCGAGTTGGTAATCGCGGGAGTTTGGCGTAAGCTGGAGCCCTCCTGGTGAAGGGAGCTTCCGGGGAAGTTTCGGCGAATGAGTGTTGCGGAGAGACTGGATGGAACTGCGCTTGCTTCTCGTTTAACTTCGAGTAAACCTATTAAAGTACCGTACAGCAGTCATGGAAGATTTCCAGCGGAGGAAAAGGTTGTCGTCTAAGAAGTACTGAATGTTTGGAAACCTACTCGTTCGACTATTTCTCATTTTTAACGAATTGCTGTTTTAATTTCTTGAATCGTGAGATATTGATTTCCACTTTTATAATACTAAGGAGGACGAGGAGGCTAATATCCTTTATATTAAAAAAGCCTATAGAATAAAAATGTAGACATGTATATTTATAAAATATACCATAATTCCTTCTCTCACTGTATATAATGGTCTTGTAAAGATCCAAAATAGCTCTTTGAGATTATCCGATGAGTAATATTCTTTATCGTTATAATTCGCTTCTTTTTCACGCGAATGAAAGTAAGAACCTGATATCATCTTTTACTATAAAAAAACTTAAATTAGATTCATTAATGTGACTTTCGTGTATTCACTAAACAAACTTTACAGATTTGACGACGTAGTTCTGTTCTTGCTTTATTTCACACTAGCTGAAGTACTCGTTGATTCTCAACGGGGAAGTAATAATTTACAAATGCCATAATAATTGTGAATTCCTGGTTCTTAAGAAAACGATAGATATTCAATGTAGCAAACGAGACGCGGCATACTGTCTGCTCAACAAAAAGCACAGTTAATCGCTTCATAATTTTGAAATAACCTTGAAGGTAACAAACTCAGAATATAAGTTCATTCATAAGTAACATGTGAGTAATTTTTGACAACGCAATTTATCATTCCACCTGAACTAATTAATAGCTACAGTTTTGACACTCACGTGAAGTTGAGGAATCGCGGTCAAAGGTAAAAATAACTGCAAAGTAAATCATTGTACGTAATCAGAATAAGTCTAAGAGCCGCAAATTTATACTGAAAAATTTTGGGCTGATGAAACTTAGAAGTTACTTCTAACTCTACAAAAATGCTATATTTTCATAATTATCTGGAAAAAGGAACAGGCTTTACTAATAACAGCTTTAATAAGGCTTATTAAAAACAATACCTTTTAACTATCAATTTAAATACATTATCTACTATTCTTATAAAAATTAATATCCTTTTGAAACCCCCATTATCAGTTGTGCACATCATGTACATTTAATTTCTTATGCATAAAGCATAAATATGCATAAGCATTGACATTAAAACCAGCTACACCGATTTTGCAGAGGAGTACGACTAAACGATTCACCAAAAATTAGTTCATAAGATAAATGAATTTGGAATCACCTTGATATTCCAAAGTACAAAATTTCTGTAATAGTTTGGTTGAACTCATAAACTCGGTTTTAACATCTTTCCAGACTTGCTCCCAAAATAATATATTTTTAAAATCATGCATAATACTTATTACTTATTTTTCATTAAATAACTCGAGTTAATATTTTTGATGGTTATAAAACTTTAACCTAACTTGCAAACAAAGTTAGGCAACCAGCGATGGAAAAATCATTCCAAAATATCAGGAAAGTGAAATCAGGTCACAACTGAAATATTTAAGAAACTCATGATTTTGCAACTCCCGTTATGAGTGACCATTAAAAGAGTCGAGAACTTAAATTGTGCACCAATACTTTCGGGAATGTTATTCTAGACATGATATAGACATAGTGTAAGTGTTACAGGACAATTATCGACAATGCAATATATATACATAGAAGGTAAGAATTTTTCCTTCGGAGTAGAGTCAGATTATGAGAGATTTGTCAGTCCATAATGGTCTTCTCCCTTTTTTAATGCTTGTCGGTTAATTAATATAGGTAAAATAGAGAGGATATCTAAATGTCCTCCTAAATATCTAAATAGAGTTGAAATAATTTTTCGTGGGACATCGCGGCAAGCAATGGATCGGGAGTATGGGCATTTAATATAATATATATGCTTTTAATATTCGGAATGATGAACAAGGAACGATTCTTTATGGGGGGACCTAAGTGCCTAGGCCCCTCGTTATTTCTTCCGTCATTGAGAAGATTCATTGACAAACCAAGTAAATATACGTCCTTGATGGCAGTTTTCTGACGTATAAGGGAAACGCCAAATCTATAAAAAAAAGGTATATCATAGGTATGACTCTTTCCTGCATATCTGTATAACATCAGATGTCTCTCCATGAACTAGAGTCACCGTTTCAAAGTATGTGTATTGTGTGTATAATGTACACTGTACATATACATTTACGTATTGATCTATATATCAAGCGCACATAAGTTTTCATCACTTTGAAACCAAAGTTATTGACCAAAACATATCTTCTTATGCCATCATTTAAGCTATTAGTTTTATTATCATGACCTAAGTAAAGTACGGACAGCATTTTTGAAGGCGAAGATTCATTCCATAAGCGTAATTATACGAAAGATTAGTAATTCAAATAAAAGTAGAGTATGCTAATCTGTCGAAATACTTGAAAACGAAAAATTTTATTTATTATTAATTATCTACTGGTTTATCAACTTTTATAAAAACAGAGAATCGTAAATTAAATTTCAATTTTTTTATAAAATTTTGAAATTAATACCATGAATCTGAGTGTTGAGTTTCATTGCTTCGTTGAATGAAAGAGATATTAATTTCGACGTTCATCAGTCTATCGCTATAAGAAGTGAATAGAGCTGAGTGCTATATCTTATGTATGCAGAGAAGTAAATCAACAAACTTCCCCTCTTGGCTGATAATAAATTCCGTTCTTTACAGCTCTATCTTTCAAGTATTTGGCACTCAACCGAGGAGGAAATCCGTGCCAGTTTCTAGTCATCCATAAACATGGATATATATGATACAATATCGAAAGCAGTATTGTTTTTGGTTAAAGTATATTTCGATCCTGTATTGATTCTTATTTCATATTCATAAGAATTCATATTTCAATCATATTCATTCATAATTCATATTCTTGATTCATATTTCATAAGAATCAATGCAGTTACGAGCAATGCGAAAGTTATTATCAGTAATTGCGGAAATATATCGTGATTTTTAAACTTCCATTTTCTTGGGAAACTATACCCTGGTTTTTACACGCAGTAAATTGGAAATTTATATGTTTGATATTCCGCCAACTTCATACTTAACATTTTCTTTTCTTCGAATAAAGACAAACTTGCGTGGGATTTCCTTTTAATGATTACTTTTTTTGCGATAATTATATCTTGCATTCCTTTAATCCAAAATGAAGGTTTTTTCTATTTTTCTCATAATCGCGACATTTTTCGCGTTTGTTTATCCTTTGGATGTTTGTTTAGTTGAGTCTATTAGTATTCATAAACTCCGTAGACGACATCGATTTTCCCCGGACTTTTGTGGCATAAAATAATGTTACTGAGGCTTCATTATACGTCAATCTGCGCTGACTTGAATGTAGGTCTTTATACGAACATATATTTGCATTCTACTTTTCCGGATCATTTAATTATTCCTAAGTTTTTTCTTAACACCAGCATCGGTGAGTATTCGAAGATTCATTCCTTTTCACCCCAAAAACATATTTTACCTTTGCGTAGGATCACGTGTGCGTTTACAGCGAACTTAATCCTTGCCGAATACCTTCGACTCTCGTATTCTCATCATGAAAGCACCTAATTCGCGCTAACACACTGTCGGTCTCCGCAGCCACATCTCTGCTCACTGCCGATGGAGGACTTGATGCAACCAATGAGATCTTTCAACTCAACATCTAATCTCTTCGACACGAGATTCCCTATCAGTCTCTCCCAGGGTCCGCCGCGGAAACATCCATTTCAAATCCTTTGCTAACGATCTAGACCCAAGGATGTGGAAATGAGCGGTGCAGCGAAAGTTGAAACAGGGATTATGTCGTAAATAAAGATAGGAAGCGAGAGTCCGTATGGAATAAAGAGAGAGATTGGAATGCGATAGAAGTCCGTGAGAGCGATCTTGGAAGAATGGACGCGAAGACGATTCCGGAATTATAGGATTTCCGAGAGGAATCGCCGCGAAGGCGCGGCTCACAAAGTGGCGATCTGCGTTATTAATCGGGAAAGTGCGATGCGAGGCGAATCCTTTCCACGAGTTATGAAACGACTGCCCGTTGCGGAAAATGTCAGAATGCTTCATATCTAGATGCATAGAGCATAGTGCCATAAGTTCGAATCTTCGCACAGTTTTTCTATTAAGTTCAAGGAGATATAGGTTTGCTTACAATCGTCGTTCCACTTCAAGCTGCTGTTGGACAGGAATTGTTAGCGATTTTAAACCACCTGAGGACTACCGTTTATTTTATCCTTACAAGTCATCTTAAGGAAACATAATGAGTGTGCAGTTTCGAGCATGTATACGTAAAGGCTAACATAATTCTTTAATTTCTTATCTAAAACTATATATATATATATATATATATATATGTATATATATATATATATATATATATATATATATATATATATATATATATATATATATATATATATAGTTATGTCTATGCATGTCTATGCAATCTATATAATTTCTGAATAGATAATTTACGGAAAAAACACCAGTTTCAATCATTATCGCAAAAAACACGGAAATTCACGATTGTTTAAAAATTGACTCTTTCTGGAGTAAGTACTTTAATTATAAAATACCATTAATGAGAAACGTTCTAAAATTTGTTTTTTATTTATGTAGACCAAATTAAATCAGATGTAAAATTTCTTCGTACAGTCTTGCATTCTTGTATTCACTCGGATAATGTAAAAGCTTAGAAAATGCTACTAGATTAGAATTTCATAATGGATGATATAAGAATCTATTGGAAAATTTGATACACTTTTGCGTGCAATACAGTAAGGAAGAAATCACTCTTGGTATCTTTGGTAGTGACCATAAACAATCTGAATAAATGAATTTAATCATTTTTTTTGACTTGATATTTACCGTCAATTATTTCAAGTGTAACTTTAATATTGCGTAAATGCGTTTACCTTTTCTAATACTAGTGGTCACGTTGTCTTACTTTAAGAAAGGCAATCTTTGTCTTTTTTCTAAAATTTCGGTTGGAATGCGCTGTTCCCTATAATCGAATCAATAATTTTCAGCCCGTATGACGGCAATTAAATCTTCATATGAGCGGAGTCGATGTCAAGCCCTAAATAAGCTCCTGTTGGTGAAACAGTCGGCGACCACTGCTTGGATCCCCACGTCCAGTAGCTTCGTGGCGGCTAAAAGCTTAGTGATAAATTCAATTAACCGCTGCGGATTTTCTCAGAAAGGTAAGAGCCAGCAATAAGTAAACATACAGCCATTCAAAAAAGACGATGTCCACGAATTTAAATTTAAGTTATGCGAAAAGCCGAATTCCGTTGGTTGTAATGGAAAGGAATTTCACTAATAGCAGACTTCTGAATAATGAATATGTGTACCCGGTATCGGATGGCAATTTAAATTTTAAACTGAAATTAAGGTACAGAAACGTCATCTTGTTTTTATTCGAGTTAATCGCTATTCAATGAATTAACATAACACTCTATTTTCCGTCTTTCTTTCGATCAAGATTTCCAGTTAAGTCTTACACTTTAACGATGAAAATTTTATAGAATACTAGAGGAAGGCGGTTACATACCTTTAAATTATTTATGATTTCATATCTTGAAGTGAAGAAAATATTACTTTGGAGATTGGTTTTGACAAATCTATAATAGTTATGCTATATATTTAATATTCAATGAGAACGTTTAACTTTGATAATAGGCTGTTGAACGTTTCTGAGCTAGAATTATAGGTTTCTTATCTACGGTTTTCTTTCTTTTCGGAGCTCCAACGTGATTTTAACTTCAAAAATTCTACGTATTAAATATTTTAGACACGTTAGACAGGCCAATAAACTATGAAAAATTTCCCATTTTCATTGATATTATAGGATCCAAGTTAGTAATCAAAAACACGAAGATAGAATAGATACTTTTACATTCATACTAAAATGATGGTCTGCATAAATTTGTCGTCATAATTGACCAATTTGTTTCCACGCTATTCTCTCCAAAATTAAACCTCTTCTGAAATTTCCTTATCTGATTTTCAAACTACAAACTCTGAGTATTTATATTAAATGTCTATGCTTCATTGCAAAAAGTATTTTTGTCTTTAATATCTTGCTGCAGGTTTATTTACTTATATTTTATGACTTAAATTCACCAAATACACCTTAACTCCATAAAAAAATCGTACGTGTTGTTTCTTATGAGATGTCCAATCTGAAAAAAATCATTTTTATTTCAGAAGAACCATAGATATACGTTATTATTTATTTATCATTGCATCATCTCAAGCATACATGAGTAGGCAATCTCGGCATAATATAGTTATCATTGAATTAATTCAAAAATTTTAAATACACTTGCGTTTGAAATATTAATCCTTTTAACGATATCACTAACATCAATGTTATAATTGTGAAGGGTTAAATTTGCTGATCTTCCAATATTAGAGAGCAAAATTAGTTTCTTGGGGATTGAAAATCAAGTATGGTATAATCAGGAAATTCTGAAACGCCGGTCGCAAAGTATCGCATTACATAGTTGGGTGCAGACAGTCCGAAAAGCCGAAAAGCCTACTAAACCCTTTCGGAAATGGAAAAATATAATTTAATGCACATGGCTCCGAAGGCCGTAAAAAACAATGGTCGCACTTCCTCTCTGAAATTATAGCCAACTTTAAATTGCCCCCGACTTTTCATTTGTTCGCCCAAAAAGTGTCGAATCCGGAACTTGCCGTCACACTCCATTTCAGCACCTCGACGGCCCCTCCGACGAAGCCGTGTTTAAAGCGGATAATAATCGCTCATCCTCCCTCCTCATCTATTCCCGTCCCCCTGCATTCCTCCTTCCCACGATCCCCCCTCTCGAACCCCTTTATTCCTCTATAGTTGCCGACTTTTTCGCCGGGAGCGAAGACGCTTATGCAGAGAGAAAAGGGAGTGCGAGACAGATTGGGGGAGGGATATAGGAAAAGGGAAGGAAGGAGGAGAGAAACGCGAGGACAGACAGACGGACGACATTATTGGGTAAAGAAATAAGGGAAAGAGAAGAGAATAGAGGGGGTGGAGGAATGAAAAATGGAAAGAAAGAAAGAATTCTATGAAGAGAGAGCCAAACGATCTTCTTAGCAAATGGAAGATAGACGGAAAAGAGGCAATAAAATAGAAAAAGAGAACTGACCATTTTATTTAGCAAAGTAGAGAATGTGTGGTGAGCCAGGAAAATAATTACAATCAGACAAACTACTGCGTTCCCGTAAGGGCAGAGAAACATAATAGGAGCAGCAATGATGAGGAGAGCGAGAAGCTAATAATGCAGCAAATAAAGGATGAAAGAAAGATCGGAGGAAATGGGGGGTGTGATGGAACAATACGAAGAGTAGTAAAACGTAGAGGAAAGGTCTGACAAAGAGAAAAAAATGATAGGTTCGTACGAAAGGAGAATGGAAAAGATGTAAAGGAAACGAAATAAAAAGGATAAAGAATGGTACAAAACGTGTTGAATGAGCAGATAAAGTGAAAGCATTAATCGTTAGTTGAATATGAATGTGAAATATGGCGTGAAGTACTTACGTTTGCAACTCTGGGTAAAGAGACGGAACTTTACCGAAAACACCTTTAGAAACTGATGTTATATGGTATTGATTGTATTGTATTGATGGTATTGGATGCGAAACTAATCCGTAGAAGAAAACCGATATTAGTTTATGGAAGAACCGATGAACCGATATTCCAGCCATATTGATCAAAAACCAAACCGAAACAGAAACCCGATAAATATTTTACCGAGTCGAGCCGGAGTGAGCTGGACACCCGAACCGAAAACACGGATATCTTACTCATTTGGAAACTAAAAACAAACCGAGGTAGGAAAGCGATATTCGCTCACGAGAATCGAAACGAACCAGAATTCGGAACTGAGAAACTGATATTTTTGGACCGCGACGGAGCTTAACAGAAACTGTGATTGTGAATCAAGGTTCGATGCTTGGAAGAAACACTTGAGAGCAATAGCAATGTTGTGCCTAAGAAGATATATTTATAGGCAAATGTAAACGAGTGTGAAGAGAAAGGACGAATGGGAGATAGTGGAAGACGGGAAAGATGAAGGGAAATAAATGAAGATGGAAAGAGAGAGAAGGCGGAATGGAGGGGGCGCAATTGGGCGTTCCCACTGATCACAGTAATGATGGCGGATAATGAGAGAGTGTGTTGTGGCGGCGGCGGAAAGGGTTGGTGGGAGGGCAGGCCCTCGGGAGAGGAAGAATGAGAGACTGTAATTGAAAATGCTCACCGCCCTTTAATCGGGCCTCGAGCCGACGCGAGAGGTGAGACCCTCACTCCTGCCCTAAACACCTTCCTCTCCTCTTTTTTATCCGCCCTTGCATCTATCTGCCTTCGAAGCCACTCGGGAGCGGCCTAGATATCGTCGCGTCCCACTTGTCGATGAGATTCTTTCGCTTTTATTTAATCCGACATTCTTTTGTCAAAGAAAAGCAATGCGATTGGGGTGGAAGAAGCATCGGCATCTCTCAAACTGGAATGGTTCCGTAGGAGGGCGAAATGGTCATGTACCCAGGGCGGCCGACCTTTTGAGGCCACTGTCACGGGTCCCGAAAATTTAATTTAATACGGGTAATAAATTCATAAGTGTCTTCTTCGATGATGATTAATGGAGCAATAATGGAAATACAGTAAAACCTCCCCAAAGTGACTGGTCGCAGAGAACTATACGAAAGTGGTCACCAACGGATAATGGTCACCTTCATAAGATTAGCTTGTTTAACGACGTGATTCATAGAACTTCTGCGAATAGCAAAGCAGAATATTCTATTTTAAGAGGTAAAACCATCGGTATAGGTTCAACTTAGCGTTTTCGACTTTTATTTACTGATTTTCGGCAGCAATTGAAAAAATCATTCAAGTTTCCCGATTCTGTAAGTATTTACGAATTACATTAAATTCGTACAGCACAACTTTTTGGGTAAGACTTAAAGCAAAAACATCCAATCGTGAGCATAGTTTATCAATCCAGGAGATCCCAAGGCAATCATGAACCTCTGAATTTGCTTCACGGACTTTGCAGTGCCCACATTAATTTTCTTTTCCTTAGTAATAATAATATATAATAATAATAATAAATCGTCTTTATTCGGGCGAGATTGAGACTGAAAAGTCTCTTCTTACATCTAACCCTTCGTCTATTTGAAAGAAAGAGATAGCAGAAAAAAAGTGCACAGAAGAAATTTATATTGTGGGCTTAAAAACCTAGGATAGGAAAAATAGCCCACAGCAGGAAAACACCCCAGAAGAGGGTGTGAAAAACCTGCGAAACCTACAGATAGATAAGAAACTGAAATTTATAGAAAAGGCTGGAATCAAAAAGCAAGGAACATATTCACACTTCAAACTGCATATAAAATAGTCCATAAAAGAATAACAGTTAGTAAAAGGATAACATGAGATAAGATATTAAAAAAACACTGAAAACACAGAATGTTATAAATGGAAATGGCAAAAAAACTAGTATGAATAACCTTAGGGAGGTTACTATGCTTTGAAATTCTTTACTGAACGTCTATTCTTGTACTTATTGATATTATCCAAATCATTTATACCCACTAAATCATTTAGTTATTTCCTTTGACTTTTCCGTAACATCCAATTTCTCTGAATATCAGAAGGAAAGTATTGCTGGGGATACGAGGGATCATTTCTGTATCCGTTCTGCTATATGGTGAAGAACCTTTGCTTATTTCTATCTCTATTCGACCCAAAATAATCTTTAAAAGTGAAAATAGTGAATTTAGGCTACTTACAAGAGGATAGATATGATCTGGCTACGACAGGCTGCCCTTGGG
This sequence comes from Pachydiplax longipennis, assembly GCA_036926295.1. Lineage (NCBI taxonomy): Eukaryota > Metazoa > Arthropoda > Insecta > Odonata > Libellulidae > Pachydiplax > Pachydiplax longipennis. The sequence goes on from JAVFKF010000012.1 coordinate 74,198,484, forward strand.
CGAGTGGCAGGGGATGCATGCACCATGAATTGATTACTTTTGCGTATCGTTCTCGTAAAAAATCAATTCTCGAATCGCCTGAATCTAGCATCTATTTCTCTGATCTTTCTCGTAGTATCAGAAACTATGAGTAACACGGAGGACGCACAATATCATCTACGAGATTTACAAGTGTACGAGAGTTCTACTAGTACGTTTACAAGTATACAACATCTTGTAGTGGAGCTATTCTACAGCTTTGAAAATCTAAGTGCTTAACTCTATGAATTAATGCCCTCTGACTATAACTAAGCTTTGATGTGAGCCCTGTGTAAAAGAGTTATCTATTTAAATATGTTTATAAATAAAAACCTAGATATTGTCAAAACGCCGTGCAAATATGCGTTGCTCTCACGCTGTCGGCATCTTGGGCGGTCTCGCCGTTCGTCTATGCCGGCCCTGACTGTAATCTTTACCTTCGCAATTTTTTTCTCCCTTTCATTCCCTCTCATCCTTTAATCTTCCGACCATATTTTCACAGCGCTATTCCCGCGCCCAATCAGGAAATCCCTGTTATCGACTCTAATCGCATCTGAAGAAGGAAAACCGCAAGTATTTGTCGGTTTATAGCTATCATTTCAATGCGCTTTCTTTCTCTCAATACATCCCGGCTTTCGCACTCGCCGCGACGGGCGGAAACAATCCCTTTGCGAAAAAACGAAATCCTCGAGAACTTTTCTCATTCGCATTAGATTCCTCTACGCTTTAGAAACCGCCGACCAGAAAGCTTCCGTCTCCGTCCCTATCTTTTCCCTTTACGGTTTTTCCCGATTTGTTTCCCCTGCCCATCTTTCTTTCCCATCCTATTTCCACTTGGTCCTGCCCTTCCTTCCTAATCCACTCTGCCTCTTTCGGCATCTCCTTTGAATGACCGACATTACTCCGACGCCACGACTCCCTAATAAACGCCAAACCCTCACGCGTTCTCTAAATTCAATCTCCCGCACCCTTACATCTAGAGGCATCTCTCTCTCTTTCGATGCTCACGAAATCAACACTTAACTATGGTCGGAAGGTTGCTTTCACGGCGCGCTCGGAGATTGTTTTGACGGAGGCATAAGTTTCGGAGCTGCTACCTTTAATGTTTCCTCGTCACGTTCTTGATTGCGAGCATTTAATTTCCTAATCCCCGCCTCCCGCGTCCTAGGCGACGAAATTCAACGGGGAATTGGGGTGACGGAAGTCGGCTCTTACTGCGATACGTGTCTCTCTGTGTTGTCACGGCTTTGATGCCGTGCGCTTGCTCTAGAATAGTTACTGCCGAGGGAAAGGAACGCAAGACTTGGTCGAATATCGTGGAATGACGAGACACTGATATTTACTGAATTAGAGGCACTGTATTCAGCCACGGATCTTTCATATTATGCGATTTCTTCCTGGTTAAAGACAATGCTGATGATACTGTGAGTTAAAATAAATGCTTTCTTTTTCCGTTCATTAATTATAGCTTAAAGGCGTATTATTTTGTACAAATATTCATATTTCTGTTTTATAGAACAGTTTTATGTCAGTAACTATTGAAAATTCGTTCAGCGGAATGTAAAATATGTTTAAGGCTATTTTTCATGCAGAGATTGAGTAAATTATGCATTTAAATTCAGAATTAGCTCAAAAAGATACCTTTTAATTGTTTTTCGAAAGAAATGTAAAAATCGGACAGCTTAGTTCAAGGAAATTCTTATTCTGAGGGTATAATTTGTCAATACAAATATTCTGGAAAATTATGAATCTAGCAATGAACTAATCCCAGTGGCAAGTAGTGAAACTTTTCTATGTTTAAGTAAAATATAGAAACCACAGTATACGATAATCCTTGGAACTTGTCAATTTTTTCCCTTTATTTCATTTAAATATTACTCAGGTTTTTGTGTGAGAAAGTTATCTAACAATTTATTTTGATTCCTTTTCAATAATTCAACTTAGAAGTTTTCTTATTGAAAATTTGGAGAATACATTAGATATATCTATTTTTGAAACGCGTGCGTACTATTATGATTACTTGCTTGAGTGAGATTCTTTACAAGAAAGAAAACGATTCATTTTAATTGTTGAGCTTAATTGTACGCAATAAAAGAAAAGTGGCCTGGGAATATCACCAATAAGGGAATTCTTGGTCATTCATAGCAATAATATTGAGGCTTTACCAAATGAACCGATTTTTTCCCTCGAAGTAGTAGTATTGTTAAAAGTGCTTCAACAACTGAGGTCATTTCGCACGTGGGTTCCTACCAGGAATCGAACCCGGGACCGCATTCATTGAAGTCCAACGCGCTGCCAACACGGCTATGTGGGAAATTATTTCCCTATATCCGAATGAGAAATGGTATTTTATGGCGATAGTTACAAAAATTGTTTCAGCTTTAGCGTGCATTTTACAATAGTATCAAATTTGAAACGGATTTTCTGATGTTTCTAGGTAGAAATCTTTAGTATAAAAATCCCCAATAGTCTTAAGAATGAACTTCTTCTGATACTGGCAAATTCTAAGAATTATAAATTGAACTGTTATTATGATTTTTTTAAAATTTTATTTATTTTCTGGGAAAAAGATACGCATTATCTTGAGTCTTAATATTTTCGTTCCTCAGCGATATCTGTAATAAATCGTGACTATATATGTCCAATCGTAGTCGATATATCCAGTTTGTTATTGGTAAGGAATAGGCAGCATGAAAAGTCTGCCTTTAGAAACTCATATAATCCAAAGCAATAATGTGAAATATTCCTTTCGATGATATCAAAAAGTAAGCAGTCTTAGGTGAATACGGAATTTGTTCTCAAAATCGTTGGAATATTTTGGTGTCTACGTAAGGCAACTGTTCCCACAGAGGATAAGGCCAGTGACTCATGAAAACCCATTCGAGAACCCATTCATTAAAACATTTCCTAGATACCTGCCAAAATATTAAGGTAGTGTGTTGCGGTCTACAAATTACTGTGTTCCCCTTTATTTTCCCTTCCGGGTAATCCCACACTCCTTAAATTAGCGTTCCCGAAATGGCGATAGGGATGTTCTTGATGGCAGACACTTCAATTTTTATATTACATGTTACATTCCTCTAATTCAAGACTATACCTTTATGTGGTATCTTTTAATGTCTCAAGCAGTATCTTTCTTTCCTCTTTTAGTAGTTTTGATAGCGAAAATGTGACTTAAAGCGTCATTTATAGTTCCGTGTTTTGCTTACTTTTATTTCTACTAATAAATAGTTCAATTTTATATACTATTTATTTCGGGCATATATTCAACAATTAATACCTATATAATACTTCAACATATTATAATATGTTAGTTTTGTTTTTGAATTATTTTAAGGTCTTCGAACCATAAGTGAGTGGATTGATTCTATTGACATCGTTCCTCTAAAAATCAGAAAATAACGTTTAATTTAAAAAATATCACCTAAATGAATTATAATGATTATATTACTTCCAATTACCTGTCTATATAATGTGATAAAAAATCACGAAAAACAGAGATTGATCATCATGACTTGTTTTATCCTGTACTATAGATGCGTTTTATGAAGGCATCTGAGCCTTCTGATCGTATTAGGTGATCGTTATCTCTTAGAGTACTTGCATAAAAGCAGTACTCCTCTAAGGATGCCCAATTGTGATTCCGACTGCCGGAATCGACTGGAAGTCGGAGTTTGCCTCCGCATATTCCCACGACTCTTGCGGGGGTCCAGTCCATACAAGGACATAGTCGAGATAGCCTCGCCGTTCTATACCGAATAAATTAAGGTAATCGACTACTATGAACAACCTACATATCCAATTTAGGATCCTAGGCAGTGGAACGATATTGCGAAATTCTTGTTTTAATCCTACCTTTGAATGCAGAGAGATCTTGCCAACAGAATATTTCTAAAGCTGTTCTATATCGTAACACGATTTTGCAATGCATTCTTTCAAACTCAATGTTTCTTATCTCCGAGTATGATACTCGGTATTATTGCTCTTGGGCATGTTTTTGTTTTCCAGTATTTAGTTAGCCATTTTTAGAGTTTTTAGAAGCATGCCTTACATTTCAAGATTTTAGAGAGTATTTACAGAAAGAAGGCGAAGGAATATGATTATTGCTCATATATTATTTTTGAAAAAAATTAAATGTACTATATTTGTTGAAGACCCTTATTATTGAGAAATTAGCATAATATTAGTATGTTTTGTGAAATAGAATGCAAATCGAATTAGCAATGGTGGGATGGTGAAATTTAGCCAAATAGGGGTTAAAGTTAATTGGATACTGACATATTAAAAAGATGTGAGGGAATCTTCTTAAGAAACATATTGAACCTCTGTGACTTTGAAGAAAAATGACTAAATAACAATGGCTAAATTTCATAGCTTAAAATATACCCTTAATATCCAAATTATTTTGCCAAGTTATATCATAAAAACTCTCCGATAAACAAACAGCAGAAAATTATGGGCAGATCTAATAGATATGAATTCTTAAAAAAACCTGATCATCATGCTTCTTTACTGATTCCGGTTCTGGTGATATTAAAATGTTCTTCGTGTTATAGAATTGCCACGATATCCGATCGTTTAATCATCGTAAATATGGAATTTGCACAATATTATTATGTTTTAAAGATTTTACAAACATGATTCGATAAATATGTAATGTGACTGTTAGCGCATTCACTTACGTCTTACGCTCATATTTCAAACTCGATAGTGAAGCGAAAAAACAACAGAAGTAAATAAAACTTCGAACTGCTCGTCGAACATAGCAAATCAAATTACCTTCCTTCAAATTCTCACGGAAAACAAATACATTGAGCCCTACCGAGCAATTAAAGGTATCAAATACGTTTTTTTCAGCACCGATTCGCTACCAAAGTCTAACTTTTACATTTCCATCTCTCTTCCACTCGATATTGATTGTCAGAGAACGTCTCCTCTCGCGAAATATTCCAGCTTCGAAATTTGGCTCGAGCGTTATCTTCATTTTCGACGGAATCCCTCGGTGATGCCACTGGTCCATCCCTTAAAATTCCCTCTGCCATACGCGAGGAAAAGCATCGAGATAACCGCCCACGCGGCATAGCAATGCGGCACTCATCCGCCTCTATCTGCTACCCGAGACTACCTCGCTAAATATCAACTTAGACGGGCGTGTACTCCATCTTCTCCGTGGATATTCGATCTGCTTTTCTACATTCACCACTCCCTCAGTTCTCCCTCCTCCGCAAAATGCGGATGCTGAATTCCCGGGAATTCGGAGAGGGGACCAAAAACACCATCGATTCACTCGGCCGAACGACCAGAAAAAAATATATTCTCCGCTTCGGGCGCTTATAAATAGATTTCATTGGCGCGCGGTGCACACATCCCTACGAGCAGTCTTTTTTACTTTTCCATAAAAGTGTTGAAGAGAAAGTATTGTGTTCGCGGAATGTTTTATCTCGACGATTTAATGGATATTCGTGCTGCAGAGAGGCTAAGTACGGAAAGTAAATTTAACACGTCTACGTCAACCTTTTTTACGAAGTTTCGAGGCAGCGTAACTGTAGCTGACGTTTTTATGGTGCAATCTGTGAAATAAACTTCCAGTTTATCTCTTATTTATGAATTATCTACATAAATTTCGCAAATACTGTTATGAAAATATGTCTCAATAACTATTCTAAGGACGATTTAATTTTCTCAAAATTGCTTCTCAAAGAAATTGTTCCCTTAAATAGTCAAAATGAAATGCGAATTCTATAAAGATACTAAACTAGACTATAAGAACAGTTAAATACTTGAACAAACATTTCTAACCTTTACAACGCTAATACCTCTATTATCTTCTATTAATATTTCTTAGCGTTATCACACATGTCGCGATATTATCAAGTTGAAATACCTGTAATTAGCAATCAACTAAGTAAATTCAAAGATCATCAATCACGTAAAATCAAATTTCGTACTAAAATACTAAAAATTAATCAACCGTTGATATTGACGTAACATCTTCAAAGGAAATACGTTCCTCTTACGAAAAATTTGGACAAGAGACTTATGAACATCATGATTTAAAGGCTTCTGTTGTTTTAGAATTTCGTTTCGTCTTTATTCGTTCTTCCGCCAAAAGTAAGAAACAACCCACTTAAAGATTATCCTACAGCAGCATATTTTGATTTACTTTAACCCTTCAAATGAAGGATGATAGAAGTTGAAACGTTACATACTAAGATATATAAGTATACGGTAACTTGAGTTTTCTATTTAACGGTTCTCAGTATCCTTTCCTCATCCAAATTTAAAAAACTTTCGCGTATTTATTCGCGTAAAAGACAAAAAACTTATAATCTTTTCGCATTCTAAAAGTAAAATCACTACTTGCGAAACCAGAACCTATCGATAGTGAGCAAAACCTAAAAAAGCATATTAGTGATGACAAGACTGTGAGATCAGTGCGACTTTCTTTAATACATTTGACAGTGCTTCTTTCCTTGATTGTTTGTGATCTCAAAACAAGTTACTTTTGTAATGCTGCTTTTCATGGCAGTGAAGAAATCTATATATAGAAATTACGAACAGGTAGTAGGTTTGGTTTAATATTGAACGATATTGAAATGTTGTACTAATTATTGCTGAATATAGATCAATTAACTTATTACAGTATGCAATTTGCATCCATAGATCATGTATCTACTTGTAGTGATTTTATTCAATAATAATAATGATAATAAATGTTGAAGAAAAGGAATATATCTAGCACCTAAAATTACATCTCAGCGGAATCTTCGGAAAAAGAAACTGAGCGACATTCCTACGGCAGAGAGACTTAGAAAATTGAAAACTGTATCTTAAGCATGCAAATAGACTTACAATTTTCCTACCTAACATGAATGCCTTAATTAAAATTGGGTTCTCGAGTTTCCTCCTTGAAGTGCTCTAGCTAAGAAATATCTTGACTGAAGTATCAACATAACTCCTTAAGTTGAGCAATGAACTCACATGTGTGCATCTGTTCACCTTTCGGCTCGCATCGACCGAATCATAATCATTTGGACGTCAGCGCTTTTCGCAGCCCTATCGACCAACGTGCAATTTTCACTTCCGGGTCGCGCCAACCAATATCCGCGCTATTTTCCTTCCATCTCGAGCATTATCCAAGGATTTCCCTAAGGAAAGACGCACCTCGTGTGAGCATCAAGTTCGGACGCAGATGTGGACTGTTGCGCGGCTCGTCCATGCGCAGGGCGTGGAGTGGGCGCTAACGGGGCCCCCGGACGGGAAAACGAGGGCCCCCGCTCTAACGCGCCAGTGTCATCGCGAAAAAGGGCGCCATAACTCGGCGACGGGGGCGCCTTCGCACGGAGAATCGGTGGAACTACATCTCATCCGTCACGCCGGAGTGTGCGGGTCCAGAACCACGGTCCGTGGGATGGAAGTCTGCATTGGTTAGATGGCCGCTCGGCTACCGGGGCGGAGCGTTGCTATGGAAGGCGGATTTTTTCCGAAGGGTTGCTAAGGAGTGTCGGGTGGGAGGAAAATGAAAGGGGAAATGCTTCCTTCTAGTGAGGTCTCAGTCGACGAGTTTATTATCGAGTTTCAACAGAGGACGACTTCTGCTCAGCCACCGCAGCCTTCCCCTCCTTCTCCCCGTGGGTGGCCCAAGGACCCCTTGTCACGGCAAAGTGCCCCCTCTACGCACGCGCACTGGACGCCCTCCCCTCCGAGGACAATTGCTCTCTCATCTGCCTCCATCTCTCCCTTTGCTCATGATTTACTTAGTCTTCGCAAACGGAATTTCACCTCACCTTTCCTACTTTTTTGTTCACATCTTTCTTTATTTCCTTTCGCATTTATACTTGCTTTTTCCTCTCTCTCTTCCTCTCTTCTCGGCTAATTGCTGTCTCTCTACTTTCTCTCTCTTAGTGCTAATCCGCCCTCTTATTTTCTTAACGTCTTACTCTCTAAATATTCCGTATTAGCTAAACTCTTTCTTTCATTTTTCATTCTGCACCGGTCTTTTCTTTACGTATTATGCGTGACTTTTTCTTCCAGTAATGTCTTCATGCATCATGCTTTCTTCTTGTCTTCATCTTTTCCATGTCTTCCCATTTTGCTTTCTTTGGCCATTCTTCAATTTACTCTTCCTTTTTGTTGCACTTCTTTCTTAATTTTTATTTCTTTCGTTCGCTCAAGTGCCGGCTTCGGCTCTTGTACTGCATCCTTCTCTTTTAGTTATGAAGGTATCTGAGAGTTTCGGCTTTAAAGTTCAATGTAAACTATGAATCGCAATTTAAATCACCCGATCGTGGATATCCGATCGAAGAGAGCAGTATAGGGTAAAATACGGAGGAGTTCATTCCCTCATGAGCCATTATTATCGACTAGTTAAACTGCAACGCAGCATGTAAATATTTATATATTTTTATCGATAGTTTAAGTTAGTTTATTTATTTTTATTTGCGTTCTCTTTCACGGTTTCCACAAAGTCACACCTTACCATACTGATTTTATCGTTTTTATTTATTTACATGCAAAGATTAAAATACGAATAAGTCTGAGAAAAATCCACTGGCAATAGTCTAGTCAGTAATTTAAGAGTTATTGTAATTATCATACGATTCATCAGATATTTTATCTCGCTATCCCTTCTATGTATATTTTCTCATATCCTCCTTTGTTCTTCCCCCTCTCCTCCTTTTCCTTACGACCACCCTCGCGCTCAACTCTCTCTGCACGAGTCTTCGCACGGTCTCCGTGAGTTTATTTATTCGAATTCTTCTCGGGCAGACCTTTGAGGGTTGTCGTGTACATAAACCTATCTTCGTAGCAAAACAAAACGTCGTAATCATTCATTTGGAAGGAAGCGGAGGAAAGCAACGCCTGAAATATTGACTAATTAGGAATGCGTGCCAGGTAGTAAGTCACACGGTGGCAAAGACTCTCTCGCGGCTCCAGGAGATCGATAAAGTAGACGTTCAAAAAACGCGTTACTTCGGAAAATACCTTCCAACGTGGTGTTTTTTCCGAGCGAGACGGTGGTCCGACTCGATTGGGGCGTGAAAAGGGGAAGTTCCTCCGCAGTCTGCAGATGCTCTCCTGCGCATCCGAGACGGACACGCAGTATTTTTTCCCGGAGAAATTCGAGGGACTGCTCAATACATTCACCTTATCGGCCCGCCGAAGGAAGTCGGTGAAAATGTGCTTTAAGCAATGGAGGCGTTTAAGGAATGTTCGCTCGGAGGAAATTCATCTTCGGGCATTTCGCGCTGCTGAGGATGGCGAAATAGGCAAAAACAACGCTTCTGAAGGAGAATAAAGCGACTAAAATTTGTTGCAGGAGATAAATCCGCGCGATTTTACGGCCCAGTTTTTGCAATAATGTGAGCTGATGCTTTTAAAGAAGTAATGAGGCTTCGTGAATGAGGCTTAGTGCTTGGGCTGTACTTTGTTAAGTTGTTGCACCTTTTGCGGTGTGTTTCGTGAAAATGCGTATGGTTGTTGGTGAGGTAAATTTAGGAAACATGAACCTTATTAGGCTTTGTTAGGTAAATTTTAGTCCTAACAACGATGCCTTAAGTAAGGATTAGAACACGAGACCTCAACATTACTATGTTACATTATGCTTTATGCTAACGTTACATTCTGATCCTACGTAATAATTATGCTAATATTATATGCTAAATTATAAGCTGCGTACGTCAGCATAAGGATATATATTTACCCATATTTACCATTGTCTAACCCTGATCACTATTTCCAGAGAGACTATAGTTACCTCAGCATTAGGTATGTTTTGCAGAAACGAGAAGGAAAAAGCGGAAACACTGGCAATGAGTTTCGATGGTTCCATCAATATATTTTACATATAAAATTTCCTATGCTATTTAATACTTAAACCAAATATCGTTGTGATTTGATTTGCTCTTTATCTTAAGCTGGATGGAAGTCTTTGACATCTTCTATAAATAGAAAATGTAGTTCTCGATACGGTTATTACGTCGCTGATTACGTTCTTCTTCATCTATGCATTGATTGTTTTAAACGTCTATCAAATTTTAAAGCTTTCCATTCACAGGTAGTCAATTCGTTCATAAATTTTAACTGCTTAGCTTCGCTATAATTACTAATAGTAAACCATTCATTGCCTATTTGAAACAAACCATTGCAGAGCAGGATTTTGCATTTCTACAGATTAAAAAGGGAAGAAAAAGAAACAGCATCCTTGTCTTTGAATACCTCCAGGTGATAAGGAATATTTTGCTTTAACTTATGATTATTAAAATTCGCAATTTATAGATCGAAGAAAATATTGTCAAGAATGAGAAGAAAAAAATAAATCAAAGAATGTTTAAATGTGTTGAAGAATTATAATGGTTGCAGATTCGAAAAAATTTTCGTACTTTGAATTTCAATTGTCTTAATTATAGAACTTTACACAGGGGGTTTAAAAATTAAGACTAATGGCAATGGTCCACCGATGGAAATATTTAATTAATTTAAAATCGGCATGGTTAAAATGATATAAACAGTTAGCTGCTTAGCATTTGAAGCACCTATCACTTTTGGCTAAAGGACAATACAACCATTCTAAGGGTTCAGCTAAAGGCAGAACAAAAACTCTGTAAGCTAGAATGATATATCTTACGACGCTTTCCGAATCCGTATTCGTTAAGCGAGTCCAAAAATTAGCGAAAATATCTTCCTTGCCCAGATTACTTATTAAAATTTTCACGAAATAATACGATCAAAAGAATGCATTGCTGAAAATCATTCTAACTCCACGTCTCTTGTTTTGGTTCCTTAGACTCTGGATATATACTGTTAGTGAAAACCTCAGGATAGATGAAAATTTTTACGAGCAATTCAGCCTGCTTTGAATCTTTCTTACCTTGTGTTCGACCAAGTTTATACGACAGTTACCGCGCTTGAGTTTATCACGGGAGTGAAAAACATAAAAAAACTCCGAATCTTTTTTGTGGCCTTAGAGAATACGAGAGTGACGGGGCCATTTAAGAGGGACTTAAGGGTGCTGCCATTTGAAAATGTTTGGGAGCCACTGGTCTCAGCGGACGAATCTCTCCCGTATCTTCCGTCTTCTCAAGGGAACTTCTTCACTCCCAAACTCTCCATTTTCCGGACTTCTTTAAGCGTGGTAATCCTATCTCATTCTCCGCTCCCCTTTTCACCCCCACCATTAAACCCATTAAAATCTCTCTATTCCCCCTCCGCCCCTTAAATCTTTCCTCCCCTTCGTCTGCTGGAGATCGAGGGTTTTTGGGGACCCAGTGGATCAAGCGAGGGGGGTGAAAATAGGGGAGAGAGAATGGAGTTCAGGCAATAGTGAGACTTCCAAGTACCGTCTATCTAGCATGCCTAACATAAGAATTATTGTCGTAAGGAAAATTGGAATGTAATCGGTGAGAAGATGAATAGAAGAGGAATATAATACTTTTTATGACTACATAGTTCCCTATATTAAAGCATCTTCTCTCAGAAATGTACAACACTATTGAAGCATAGATGAATAAAGGAAATTTTTACGGTCTAATTAGGAAAAATTTTTCTGCGATAAATTACTACACTCATTAGAATTACCATTTGATTTATACGCTGGATACAGCAATCTTTGATCATCTGAAGCATGATTGGGGTATTAAGTTATTCCTATGTGAAGTCCGATCAATTAAAATATTCTTTTATACCATAAAAAGGTAGTAATAAACGTGTACTTCAACGCAAAAACTAATGTAGAATTTTGTGGAAAACAACTGTAAGGAAACGAGGGAAATAAAGCGGAATGAATTGGAAGAAATAGCAGGAGAGAAGAATTATAGAGCAATACATAAATTAGGTGATGCCTAGGTTGAAGGCTAGAAATGATGAGGGAATTAAGCAATTGGCTGGAAACGAGATGACCTGGAGAGGTTCATCAAACCAATCCTCGGATTCTTAGCCTATGATGATGATAATAAATATCAAAATTCTGGTATATATTTCAAATCACACCGTAAATATAAGTCCGAATTGTAATTTCTCACAGGGAATAATATGAATAGTAAGCATTATATAGTATATCAATATTGTAATTTGTATTAGTAGTGACGCCGATGTAATAAACGCGGCTTAATTCAGAAGTGATGAACGCTATTATTGAAATCCAATTTACATGGCATTGGACAAAATCAGAAATTAGGGGGCACAAGTAACGATGATTAATTTATATTATTTAAAAATTTTAATTTATAATTTTTGTCACATTTTAAATTTTTTGCTATAATCTATAATGTTTCAATACGATTTTTTAATTTTTCAATTAAAAATCAACAAAATACCTCAGATCCCTAAAAACCGACGACCATAATCTAATTCAAGTAAGAACTCTATTTGCCCGGCTAAACACATAGCAAGTGCACGTAAATTACAAACCTCCCATTTTATGGGAAACATCGGAACAGAGAACAAAGCGTTAAAACTTTGCTGATTGTATCTTTTAAGTAGTGTAAGATCAACACTCTCTCGTGAGAAACGTCATCATCAGAAAGATAATCTTTGGTTTCGTCAAGAAAAAATTAGTTAGTAGTTATAAAATTATCCCCAAGAGATTATACTTTGCCCTAGTTAGAAGCCATCTTAAGTAAGCATGTATAAGAATGTGCTGATAAGAGTTCATTCGTGATTAGAAGAACTTTCAGCGAACATCCTTGCTTTCTGTTAAATTTTGTAGCGACAAAACGAAAATTCAGCATCATTAATTTATTATCCTCAGGATACTCCTTAACACAGGATGGAATATATAGGATTAGGAGGTTAAAATTTAAGTTAAACTTGCTCGATAAATTCAGAGATAATGCATTCCCGGAAGATTTTCTAGATATTATGCTTCCAGCCTGTTATACATGTTAATCAGATACTTCAGAATAACTGGGGAAGAAGGTACAGGAATTTGGTCCCTTCAAAAATTTATTTATTCCGAGAACTATACCTGATTGTAAAAAATTAAAAAATACACTTGTGGTACGTGCAAAGCCCCTGGAAAAAGAGAGCTCGCATAGTGCATATGTCAAAATAGATGTAGAGGTAAAAGAGCCTTTCATTTAATTAAAAACCGATCGCTAAGTTTCCTAAGAAAACCAATAGTTTATATCAGATTTCAACAATAAATCTAAAGCGATCATTCATGAAATCAAAAAGTAACAGAGAATGCTCATCATGTTCATTTCCGGAATGGTTTCTCTTGTTAGTGAGTTTATAGGGGAGGAAAAACACGTACACAAAGTGAAGAACACGCCATCATAAAACTACTAATCATAAAGGGGACTAACTTGAAACGTTCCGCGATTGGTCGTAACTGGTCCAGTGGCTTCAAAGTTAATAGGACACGCACACGTTCAAGATAGCCTCTTGAGGTCATTGCCTGAGAACAAAGATTAGAACAAAAAGGCAGCTAGTCAAAAATGTACAGAGAAAGGCTGAGATTTTGGGAATAGAACGATCAGAGTAAGAACGAATATAGAGAGATTGCCATGATGGCGAGGATAATCCATAGATAAACATGTAGACCTCTCTAACGTCTAATTTCAATGTTTACAATGATTAACAAAAAGTAATAGCATAAGGGGAAAACGTTCGCAACTCAAGATTAACGAACAAAAGCCCTCGAATTATACAGAAGTAACAATAGTAACATTATTCTAAGCTTGCAAACATGATCTATTCATCTAAATTAAGGTTATCAATTAATAGATAATGATAATTAAAGCAAGAGCCATTCGTTAAGTAGACAATATTCTTTAAATAAACAATCTTCGTTTCAGAACTGGTAATTTTCGTCAATGTATCCCTTACTTTTATGAGAGAAGCTATCGGCAATGGAGGGAAGATAAGAGGAAAGGTAGGCAAGGTGTCGTGGATAGGATTAGTGGAGGTGGAGTTAGAAAGGATTGGGAGAAAGCAACGTGGCGTCTTCATGGATCGGATGAGGTTAATTCCTTCGGAGGAGAGGTCCCAGGGGCGTGGCGTGGGGCGGTAAAAAGGGACCTTTCGTGGTCGAGTGGGCAAGGGGATGACAGTCGTGTGACACGCAACGCATTTTGACTACCGTGTTCTCTGATTAAGTTGAGAGGGTTTTTCCTCCGAGATTCACTTTGCGAAATTAACGGTCGCTAATCGAGCGGACCTTGATTGAACCTTCGATAAACCTACTCCACTCCATATCGCTTATTAACCGAATCATTTTCTTTCTGGGATTAACTATCAAAGGCTTCTGAGGGGTTTAATCAGTTTACCCTTTCTTGATGTAAAATTTAAATTGAGTTTACGCGCTAACATAACAGCAGATAAAATTGAGTTGAATTTGTAGAGGCGTTACCAACTTGTAGGGCGATAACGCTGTCTAACCGTCCTTGTTAAAGGTTTAATATCAGTTTGAGTGGTCTGCGTTGAGAACTGAACGCTAAAGCTGGCCCCAAATTGGATAAGGTTCCATGTTCGTCTGTCATCGATGCATCTTGTTTATGGACTGATTTATCCGTTTGATAACTTGCGTAGTTAGATTCTGTTATGTAAAATGAATGAATATCTTTTCATTTAAGTTATTACTTAGATTTTGTAAAAGTATATGCAGTTTTAAAAAGGAATTAACGGTTATCAGTTGAAAATATAGTGCTTCTCAGATGATGAGTTTGAATTAACCTTATGTTAAAAGATTAAGGTAATATAGATCCTGAGGAAAAGGATTAATTAACAGATTATGATTATTTTTACTTCTCGAAACAATATTTTTACATTGAAATAAAAGAAACTTTGTGACATGAAAAAAAAGAAGTCTCAATACATTATAATGGATGGAATCGTTTTTAAAAATTTTCATTAATTTCCCTAAAATCCTAAAGTTTTTGGTGAAATAGATAACTATCCAAACATCCCGTAAATGACGAAACCATCTTTTCAACTTGAATTTCCATCTAAATCTATCATCCTATCCAATGTATCACACCACTTTAGAAATAATATTTGGTTCGTGAAACAGATGTTCTAAGTAAGCAGCGAGAAAATCGTACCCTTTATTCTGACCCTTAACTTTAGAGCGCGATGACTTGTCAAAATCGGCTGATTCCAGTACTAAGTTGCGAGAGGAAATTTCCGTGGAAAGGTCACATTACATCGGAAGAGAACGCGAATCCACCCTTAGTGCGGTGAATTACGAGTGAGAACCAGAAAACGAGCAAATAACCCACCAAAAGCTTATTTGGCGGGGAATTTTCGAGTTTAATACTTAAGGGTTGACCGAGCAAGTCCAAAGGTCGGGAGCGAGCAAAGTGTTCGGAAATTAAGAGAGCGGGGCGAGAGAGAAAATGAGATTTTCTGCGGGGGCACACAGTGCGGAAAATGATGAACCGAAGGGGGCGTTCTAAATAATCGTCCTAATTGATGCCTCCGTGCGGGGGTGCGGGGTAAAGCGTAGACAAATCGATATCCTTTAGGTCCCAAGGAAACATTACGGGAAACCGGTTTAGTTAGCGTTAGTGCTGTTGTTGAGGAGGAAATAAAAAAGAAGGGGTTTCGGAATGAGTTTGGAGATGAGACGCTCGCTCCCCGGGGAAAAGATACCCTCTCCCCGAAACCGCTACTCCATTCCCTCCGAACTACAACCCTTCCTCCCAAACCAACCTCTCGAGTAAATTAAGCAGTAAATCAATCACTCTGGCGAATCCTAACCAGGCAAGGATTCGCTTCTCCCCCTTCTCAGAGAATCCCTTGTTTCTCCCCTTCGAAACAGCAACCTCGGTCTCTTCGTTATTGGGAAGCAACGCACAATCTGTTCCTCTCTCTCCCTCGATCGATATTCCACTCTCCGCCACCAATCAACCTTTTCCGCCCCAAATGGATAAACTCCTTCCTTCCGCTATCCCTTGTTTTCGTCCTTTGTTTATTCCGTGTCGTTCCGGGGTCGCATCTTAATCCAAATTACATCGTTTGCAGGGAGAAGAGGCCTTCTGGATGTGCTACCGAGGGATCCTCAGGACCAGATGGATAGGGGGAGATCTAATCCTTTGGTTTCCTATTTCAGATACCAGTAAATGGAATGCTTATTTGGGGAGAGAGCAAAATATTGACAAATGCTCATATTAATTCAATTACAGGCGAAAATAGTTTCAGGGATGGACTCTTCCTTGGAAATACTCATAACTTAGGGAGTACACTTAAAGCGCACAGTAGTATGTATGGGTCCACCCCGATCGACCAATATTTTGTTGGCTTACCGACGTTTCACTGACGCCTCATTTAGAAGACATCTCCGTCCTTTTCACACTCATTATATAAATGGGTTTTAGAGTTTTAACGGAAAAAGCATCATTGGGATGGCTCAATGCTGTGAATTTTGAGATCACTGGGCATTTTACGCTGAAGGAACTAAGCCAAGACGGAACTCATTACATCATCTTCTGCAAGTATTTTATATATCTTTTAGGTTACAGCTATTTATCCATTGAGAATCAACTGATAGTTCAGCGTGTCTAATAATCATATATCGACATACTTTTTAAATGTTTGCTCTACTGATTAACTAAAAAAACTCATAAAATAATTTAAAAGTGAATCTCGCAATAATATCACCAATATTGCTTAGTATAATATAATATAATATTACAATACATATATTTTTAGAATTAATTTGTGAATTACTTAAAAAATACTATACATCACCGTCGTATAGTAGACACTTCGGTGAAATGAAGTCCTCGAAATGGGTGTGGGTTAAGTGAGCGTCGGTCAGACGAGGATATCACGTTTAATTCATCTATGTAAAGTAAGAGTGCCAGTAAAAAAATGCGCGTTGAATTTTTGGATGATAAATATTTTGTTAATGAGACATTACCTAAAAGGAATAAAGTTTAGGAATATTATTTGCGAGCAAATAAAAAATGCAAATCTATGTAATACGCTCAATAAAGGTAAAATAGGTAAAAAGACACTGTGCAACCTTTCTGTTTATGTATTTGCTTTTGTGAAGAATGGCTATTTTAATTATGGATTCGATCTCCTTCCAATGGTCTCTCATACTCTTGAAGTTGAATTTAAGTTAATCGAAACCAACTTATATGTATTAAAAGAACTCATTCCTCGGTGACTTGGCGATGACATGCCCCTGTGCGCATTACGCTGAAATGTACGGCTTCGTTAGGGCAATTCCGCATATTTAAGAGTAAGGAAACCAAAGAAATTCTACTTCTTACACTCCTAATTGTTTTTCTTGCCTTATATCTACGAAATTATATTTAGGATTTGAAAGAAATATAACTCAAAGATTCGTATTCGTTTTATTTCTCAAGCAGAATTCATCAACATCAATGAAGAAACATCAGAGCGAATCAGAGCGTGAGATTCGCGATTTATAAAGGAGAGCTTCCTAAAAAAGAATAAACTATGAATTAGGAATAAGTAGTATTAGTTAAAATACGGAGAAAATTGTACTATTATTCAGGGATATATGTATATTTTTATTAATTTAGAGTAATCCTTTTATGCTCTACACTTGCAAATCTCTAGGATTGTATTCACTGTACTAATGAATTTAAAAAAATGTAATTTCTACAAACAATAAATTAATTCGTTATGACTAGTTTCGTCTACGAGTTATCTTTACGCCTGAAGATGTCTACTCGTAGACGAAACTAGACGGAACTAATAAATTTATTATCTTTGGAAATTAAACATTTTTTATTCCCTTCCACAAAGTTGAACTTGGCCACATCAGAAGTATTCACTGTATTGCATCAATTGACTGAAAAGTGGCAACACTGTTAGGTTGATCAACCGTGGATGAGAAAATGCACCGAAACATTTCCCCTTGGGCAGTGCTCAGTCCTGCTCGAACTCGTAATCTGTTAAAATGACGGGGAGTAGCGAAAACCTGCAAACAAGATTCCTTCTAAGGTAGGCGCCTGCGCAGTAATTTGAAGGCGCCAGGAACGCTTTTTATGCTGCACGCCTAATAAAGGTCGAATCGAAATACGTTCCTGCTATTCTTTTGATTTCACCGGGGGCTCGTATCGCTCTATTCTTAGCTGAAGGTGATGAAGTGATACTCATGCAAAACCACAAAGACGTCCGCGTTGATTGCCCGTATTTTACTTTTCAAACTTTTCTATAGATAAAGAATTTTTTACCTTAAGGTTTAGCTGAAGAAGAATTTTTAAATTAAATGTGCCATCAAATGTTCAATAAAGGGTCCTTTATTTGGTTTGAGTAATCAGTAATTAGAATTTTTGAAATTTTCCTGCTTTTTTATTTGTATAAAGTGAAAGAATTTAGGCAGGAAAATCTATGACAGTGAGACGCCTCACAGCGAAGGAAAGGAGTCTTCAATAGACAGAAGATAAACAAATTAATGTATTTAACAAATAAAGAGAGAGGACGTCTTTCGAAGAATTTGCGGATATTATGTATCCCTCTAAACCATAGTGGTGTTATCACTGTCATACCACCACCATAGTGGTGGCATCACTGTTATACCTCAATAACGAGTGATACTTCTTGCGTATGCTTTCGAAGATTTTTTTCACTGTTTAAGGACTTGGATAATAGACTCGGATGGCATAACGAGATGATGCGCATGGAAGTACTTGGACAGAGTTCAAATATATAAGGAGCACGAAGGATATATCAACTTCTCACGTAGACGAGTGTGGTAGGTTTTTGGCAAAATCATTTCCCTTAATATTTAACTACGCTTAAGTTTTGTTTCGAAAATCGCATTTTGACAAACGAATGCAAATCTAGAAGGAAATGTCTGTAACGTGTCACTGCAGTAGGTTCCTCCGTAGTGATAGTTCTTTGTTTTCCCTATATGAGACCTCTTTCTGCCCTCATCTCCACCATTTGACTCATCTCGTCCTATTTCAAGTTTCATTATCATCACAGTTTTCATTTCTGTCTCCCTTTTATTCCCCTTTCCCTCATTAATCCCTTTCTTCATCTCCCTAATGTATCTCCCTAACTTATCGTAACTTTCATTATAAACTCCTCTCCGCACTCTATCCAGCCGACTTCCAAACTTTCTCGATTGTCATGCTCCCTAAACTTATTTATCTTTTCTTCAGAGCAATTGTATAAGTTTCGTCATTGAATTTTTCAGGTTCATCTTCATCCTCAATATATCCAGTTTCCTCTTCTCTCTACATCATGTTTTTCCCCGTTCGTTTCATTTTTCTAATCCCATTCGCTTCGGGGGTAATTTTTTCCTATCCTCTTACATTTTCCTCGAATCATTCTTGCGTCGCTTTTACTCATTTTTTCCTCCGCGACTTCCACTCCCGCATTCGACCTTCATTTTTTCGGCTTAAATTTACCTCTCGTCTAATTCTCGTCCCATTTATCTTCTTACTTTTGCTGCGCTCTTCTTTTTCTCTCCATCTTTCGCTTCTGCTACGTTTTTTCTCTCTTTCTCCTTTGTAAGCCTATTTTCCATCGACATTCCATCGTTTTCTCTCTCCTCTCCACGCTTTCTCATTTCTTGCTCGTGTTGATTTCTTAATTTCATCATCGATTAACTTGAAGATTTTTCGACTTTTTAATACTCTATTACCTGATAACCTAATTACCGTCACTAATTTCACCTCTGTGTACTTATTTCTCTTTATTTATTTGCCGTTCTCTAAAGAGTTCTATGAAGAGGTAAATCTATTTTATAAAATTAAAACAGAAGTTGGGCCTACAGGAGTGATGAAATTAGTAGTAGCATTGGTAAAAGAGCTTCCACAGCTGAGGTCATATCGCTCGTGAGCTCCCACCGGGAATCGAACCTGGCACTTCTTTCGCCGAATCCGAACGCGCTGCCCACATGGCTAACAGGGAGCCCCAGGAGGGATGGGTAATGGTCATATTTGATTCCATTAAAACTTTGCTGCCTGTAAATGACTCAGTAGCTTTCATATCATTAAAGTCATGCAAAAGTGAGACTCATTGTTGTATCTTTTTATTATATGACTTATTTTTCTCCATCCTTTACCAAAAGACAAATGAAAAGTATGCCAATCATCTAGATATGGTAGCTGGATTTAGCTTGTTATACATTCCTAGTTTGGATACATAACGTTCTCGTGAGATATTGTGATCTCGTAATATACCTACCAAACCTGAAATATTTGGCGAGCTGCAGGTTAGTGTAGGCCAACAAAATAAGAAAGCTCACTTCTCCTTAATTGGTTAAATTATGTAGAGAATTTGGAGCTAGTAACTTCAAACGTGAGGTGTTTTCTCGCAACTACAATTTATTTCTGTATCACGAAATAAAACGGGTTTCATGACAATTAATGAATAGTATTAGAAGCTATGTTTTACTCCGATGTTTGATAGGCATGAATATCGTTGAATTTTAGTGCTCCAACCAAATTTGAACCTTTTTTGATTCTTTGCATTTCAAGAGAATAATTTATCCTTTTAGCTATCTAGCTTTAATAAATCTACCATTAATTATTTCTGGACACAACTGCATACCCTAGAACTAACTCCAGTGAACATGAATCTGAGAATCTCCAACAAAGCTCTCTGCTCATCCAAAGAAATTATTTTGGTAGGAGAAACGGTCAGGGAAAAAGTCTGACAGAACCGGGACTCAGACCCGGATCTTCTAATTTTCGGTACGTCGCTTTAATCACTAAGCTATCCAATAAAAATATTCATTAGTTAGAGCAACGAATAGACATTTGGAAGATCCAGGTTCGACTCCGCTCCTATCAGACCTTTTCATGTAGGTAAGTTCCTTGAGAATTTTTACATGCAAAGTCATGTGCGCCTTTACATGCAAAGTCATCTCTAATCCTTTTCCATGTTTTATCCTGAAGTGGGGTTCCACATTCCACATTGCATGGTTGATGCATCAATGAAGACTGGCAGTGGACAATGCCGCTTAATCGGAAAAAAAACCGCACACCCTTACATGCAAAGTATCCCGAACGGCATTTCTAGATATTCACGAAAGATAGCTTAGAGATAAGTCAGAGCAACCAATCGGCTATCGGGACATTTTAATTCGAGACCCGGTTCCATCAGAAATTTTTCGTGACCCTTTCTCCATAGGGATTTCCCTGCTTTTACTCCCTTACATGCAAAATCATCCTTAACTCTTTCCCCTAAAATATTTGGGGTTGGGCATCTGTTTCATTTTCTCAAAATTTAATCATGCGAGAGCCCACCATTCCAAGAACAACCAAACTGGAAGAAAATGGCGTCTTCGACCGAATCTACGGGTTTGAATTCGAGCAAACATAATACGTCCAGGATTTAATAGAAAGGTAGAGGGGGTCGGGCCAACAAATCGTCCCAAGGAGTGATCATCACGGGACAAAAGAAATTCCAGATTAGGCTCCAAGGGACAGACCGAGAAGGAGATGGGAAGAAGAAATAAGAAAATTTGCAGTCGTGACGTGGATGGATAGACGTATACGGAAGAGTCATGGGGAGCCTTCGCCCTGCGTTGGACCGAGAGAGTCTGAACATGATATATAAGGAAGCAGTTGGGAGTTGAAAGGGATAGAGATGATTCAGAGAACACTCGGCTGCGTGGAGGTCCTTAGAGATAAAATTTGATATACGAGGCTTTAGGTGTCCGATTTTTACATATACGTCTGTATGATTTTTGAGTAAACAATTTGTGAAGCGTTTGTGATCTCGGGGCAGATTTACGGCGTAGCATGCTGAAACCTCCTCATTTTAATTAGCTCCATTCCAGGTTATATATTTCCGGTGATTTTTTTCTTGTAATGATGCGTTGGAACTGGGGAAGTGTGAAAGATCGAAGGATATCTTTCATTTCCTTCCGAAAACCGCTTTCCAGCGTCCGTTTGCTTTTTCTCGAATTCTATGCTCTGTAGTGATTGCCGCTTCGCTACCTGTACAATTTGATTTACCTTTTTGGTGTTTTTAGAAACAAATCGATTCATATACCCTGAATATATTTTTTAAGCTGAGTAGTTCCTTCGTCTCAATTAAATTTTATTTCGAACCCTGTTAATTCCAAGAGGCAAGATATACATATTATATTAGAGAAATTAAGGCGATTATTAAGCAGTGTTGAAGATATCACTATATCTCAGTCATTTTCATCATCGTTTTAGCATTTATTACTTTGTGAAGAAAGCGTACATATCATCTTAATTTCTATTAGTCTATTATGAGACTAGTCATTTAATCATTCATTATATCAAATCAAGTTATTCAACATTAAGTTATCTAGTAAATAACAGTGTAAACCGGAAGAATGAAAGAAGAAATAGTCGAGAAACTTAATAAATTCCTTGGTAGATAAGGGCAATGGATTATCCTAATAGTTAGGTGAAAGTTGTCAATTTAAGGAGAATGATTTGAATATCTTTTCTTCATCGCCCTCTAGTAAAATACACGAGAATATTTGTAACATTGGTGTTTTTTAAGAATTCGAGAAAATTTATCAGTCTCAGAAGTCCTCGAAAAGGAAGGAAGGAACCTCATTCAGGATTAAAACGTAAACAGTGAGTGACTGTAGATGACAACGGAAAATGACTCGCATTATTTTGGTGCTTAATGTTACACAAACTTTCGTAAGGAATAAAATATTTCATAATTGGGAATTGAAATGGTTTGCTTTCTCATTTCACCACTTTTAAGGTCTCTAATTTTATACTATTAAAACTTCTTAAAAGCGCTCTTGATTCATTACGGTGGGAAAACAAGTTTGGTCGGTCTTTTTTTCTCTTTATCGGATAATTACTGTTACAGGCCGTTTCTATAAGTCCACTCGAATAACAGACAAGAAAATTAAAGGTAAACTAATTTTGACATAAAGCAGCACATTCTCTGTTTTTATTATCAGCTTTAAGAGATTAATAATATTTCAGCATATTCCTTCAAAATTCACTAAACGTATTATTAGCATTATTTAACGTCTCCGCAATCACTCGAAACCTAAAAGGTGTAATAATGCGTTATGTCAATGATTGTTTGGTTTCCTTTTCTTTGAAATGAAAATTAAGCTTTCCAGACATTCATTAATGTACTACCGCATAATAAGAAGTATACTTTAATAACTAAAGACGTGATGGAGAAAACTCAAATATGTACGAGGGTGGTCTGAAAAGTTTCCTACCCCAGATTTTCCAGAAATCTTCAGAATATTTTCAGAAAACATGTCGAGAAATGGCGAAATGTCGGAAACTTTTCAGACCACCCGTGTATATTCTAATCAGCATTCGAACTTCGTTCCCTGTTGCTTTCTACTCTTTACTGATGCAACTTTAACTTTACCCATCATGAAGATGGTGAGGAAAAATAAGATCAAAAAATTCATAGACTCCCATTTTCAATTGCACAGAAGTCAACTTCCCTCACAAACTCTCCAATAAATAAACCAACCTGTTAGGTGAATGGCAGGGAATATTTGCACATATGTTTTTGCAAACGTGGGAAAACCTATTGGCATTTCTGTACCTTTTATTTTCAAAAAGAAGGCAATAGAGAATGGTTGCGTATCTGCTCTGAATCCTAGTTCATGCCTCTAGGCGCATTATCTGCTCGGCGTCTGCACTATGCCGATAATTTCGAAGGCAGCGTTGTTTCGAGACTAGGAAGACAGAATGCGCACTTTTACCGGCTTTTAAGTTAAACGGGTGAACGTTACGAAGGAGCAAGCATTAATATAAGTGTCTGTGCGGGGTCGAAGGAGCTGACGTGGTCGTAGCGAAAGGAGGAAAGAGCTCGATGGTTAATGGTCCGAGAGGTAAATGGGATGAAGGGGTTTAGGAGTAAGATTACACCAAGAAGCAACTGTTCAGCAAAAAAGCAGTTTCTCGTGCGACATTTTTTTCCCCGCAAGAGTGAAAATTTTCGAAATATTGGCATTGCCATGTTGGCGCTTTGGTCATAAGCTATTATGTTAGAGTGAGCCAAAAATGTGAGGGGAGTCAGAGTTTGCTGAATTTCATGCAGTTAAATTTCATCGTTTCAAACTTGAAAGTTTATTTTAAGCCGTTCTTATCTTCACCTTCGATACGAATATATACTATCAAGGTTTGATCGGGAAATTAAATAAAAGATCTTTTAATAATTTGATACTTATCTTTTAATAGAACATAATGAAGAGTGAAGTACTTTGATTTGCGTATATTTTTTATATCTTGGAAATTTACTTCATATATGTATTTCATCATTTTCACGTATTGTTTCACATCTTGTTAGACCCCATAGGCCGCATACAACTCATTGAAGTGATTGATACCAAATCGTCCGTTAGCTTATCGTTTCCTGATAGTCTCACAGAATTTTCTGTTCTGGTGCTGGATAAGTGAAGAGAAAATATGAAATATTGGATCGAAACTACCCTAAAAATTGCTGCACTAAAATTAGCATAAATATAATGCTAGAACAATAATTAAATGAGCGATTTCAGGAAAATCATTATCATTTGTAAATACTGTAGAGCAAACTTTTTTCGGTCCATAGAGTTATCATTAGGGATACTGCGACCCTATCAAAGAAAAATCTGACACCTCTACTACACTGATAGTTTTATTATGTTCAAAATACTTTGCTAATAGTTCTTAGTGGATGATATTGAAAAGAGAGACTTTCATGTTACCGATAGGTTGCTGACCGGAAAGTTGTTACTACCAGTATTGCAATTAGCTATATTTTGATGCCCGTCGGTGGGCAGAATAATTATGATAAATACCGAGTTCTTATCGAACTCCAAGATAATAGTGAAAGTATATGAACGAGTGTAAACAAATACCAGTAACTACAGACACATTCATATCGTTTTACCTGGCCAATAAATCAACTTCATCCGTAAATAATTAATAATGTGTTTTACTTAGTGCATAAAAGTATCATTTTCCTGACAGAATACAATTATAATCATCATATCTCTTTCAACGAAGAAATAAGCCAAGTAGGTCAGACCATAGGCAATAAATTATGATTGGAATATGATGGATAAGCACCAGGGCATGGAACCGGACTGAATGTACGCTATTTTTTCCGAAAACCGAATACCGAATTAAAAGGTCTTGAAATCGGAACAGAACCAAAAATTATGTCAATTGATTTCTCTGTTCCAGTTTCCGGTTAGCATTCTAATTAGGTTGAGCGGTAATAAAATTTACTGACGGTGTGCTACGGTGACTTACCAATCATTAGGTAACATTTATTACATAATAACTGCATTCATACTCTAATCGTTCCTTCTAATCATGATTTCCCTCCAAATTTAACTTAACTAAAAACTGAAAAAGTACATCTCCTGGTAAACTATCAGAAGGACTATAATAGTTCACGCTCGGAGTAAAAGGAAACGGTTTGATTCGGGTTGAACGGAACCGAAATGTAGCCTTTTCTTCAAACCGCAGAGAAAACTTGAGCGAAAATAATTATGGTATGATTCTGCACTGAACATCGTCCTTGTTTTCATTGATAACTTTTATGTTCAATTCGCAGTAATCAATCTGCCAAAGGAGGGATCAAAGTTATTCCTCCGCACCACTGATTATAATTAGTAATTCATTAGACAAATGTGCGGATACCACTTGTACGCAAGTATGGGAATAAACTTTTCCTAAAAGTATTTCTCTTAATAGAATTAGTGAGGAACTTCTATAATAGCGTGTAAAGACGTTTCTGTATTGCTCTAATATTCCTTTCCTTCACTGTCAACTCTCTTCTGGTAAATTATTAGCAGTAATAGATCGACCGTCTCCAGCCCCGCCGACTCCGTCAGCTACATTTTCTACGTAGGATGATATGAATTGCAGAGTGAGAAAAGAATTGGTTTCCTTTCTGACTGGTTTATATGTAGTCTTTGGAGACGAAGAAGGAAAGGCCGAAGAAAGAATGGCGATGAGTGTGGCCCTTGAGAAGGGGTGGCAGAAAGGCGAGTAAATTGTATAATAAGCGAAGACAGACCGCGGTATTGAAAAGTTGAGGGAAGAGAGAGGTGGGCTGTGCAGAGGAGGTGAAGAATGAGCGGGCTGAAAGAGGAGGAGCTAGGACAAATAGGAATCTGGATGCTGAGGGATGGAGAGGGCTACTCAAAGGAGAGATCTGACGATGGATAATAACTCTCATTACGGAGAGTTCAATGAATAATCAGAATACAATTGAAGTTGTTTCATCAGCTGTTATGATTAAGTCTTTTGCTCAAAAAAGTCGTATTCAGCAGTAGTTGAAGTAATAGAATTCCAGTACAATTTACATTGCAATATATTTCACAGTATCATACCTAAAAAAGTAACTTTTCAAGTAAGATAACGTATGCAAAGGGACTAAATTATTAGAGTTCTCTCAAGAAACATTCTAATTCTTTATGTAATAATATTTTTGGAGGAGAATCTAGAAGTCCATTTGCGTTTGACTCAAAACCTATGACAGTTTTTGGCTTATAAACCTTCAATTATTAAGCAGTTATAAGTTTCGTATCACCTAATAGTAGTTACATTATCATAAGAAGATAAATTTAAATGCGAAAGAATCAATAAACATTCTATTAGATACTTAAAAGTTGTTCATAGTACGAATTTTACTACGGCAATTTCTCATTCTAGGTTTCGCTGCGATCATATGATCCCAAAAACTCGTAATATGGAGTGATCTGCTCAGCACGATAAAATATGAAAATTGTGATTGTGTTGATCTCTTTTCTATACTAATATAATTATTAGAATTACATTTGCACGAGAGAAATTTTTAAAATAAAGTGATACGGAATTAAATCCATCGTATTTTGTTCAATTCGATAGCTTTCTAAAGTAAGGTGTCATGTATGGTTTAAATTAAGGTGTCCATAATAGCCATTCGATTATCCTCGGTATAATGTCAAATTTTCGTTTAGTAATTTCAGCGGAAGTAATTTTAATCTTACGGTACATGTATTTAAGCTGATTTTTTATAGAGCAGAAATAAACCATGGCGTAAAATCAATTTCATGATTCTTTCTTTTTCATATTTTCAGGACATTCGAGCCGCGGAGGTTTTGATATCTCGCGACATCTTCATGACAGTGTATCATTTGGTATGTAAACAAAAGGAAGAGAAAAGCTGAACCTAGATCGATGCGGCCATGATCGAGTAACGTTCATAGAAACAGTGGTAAGATCTTTCTTCATTATATCGACATATAAGGTAATCATATTTTTATAGCTAAAAACAGAGTCATTAAAATTTGAATAATATCAATATATTAAGATAATCAGGGAAAAGCCAATATGCAGCTCCGCACTTTACTTTTTTCCAATTTTATAAGTCTGTGAAGCTTTTCAGTGCAGGCGTAATTACCAGCTTAATTAATTTCAGTCCTCTGACACTTTTTCCTTTAAATCTTTGTGTTCCCAGTGTTTTATTTTCAAACGGAGATTTTCACATCGGGGCAGTTTGATCTGACCGAGACTATACCCTTAAACTAGCACAGTCCCGATCGAAGCGGGACATACCGGGAAACGGCCTAGTTATATACATACTAAATATAACTTTAGTTCTCATTTAGAACCAAATACAAACATTTTTCGATTTTATGCATCTCTACGATCTGTGAAATGCTATTACCGGCAAACTTTTTGACGTAAAGTTGGTATAAAAAGTTGTTTTTCTCAATATTCAGTCTAAAGCATCGACGCGTAGACGTGATGTACGTATAAGACCAGATTCTAAGGGCGACAGTAGGAGTGTGACATTGCTTTCCCTATGTGATATGTTTTTGAAATCCTTAGTAACAACGTATCGAATACGTTGCTCTAGATTTTGCAAGTATTTTTTTATTTTCCACTTCATGTGCACTTTTCAGCACCCAATTAATTAATTTCTTTTTATGATTAACCCTTTAATACTACATAATCAATTGAAAAATACAAAACCATCAACTAGAAATATAAATGTTGGGAGAGGTCTGAGGACCCTATCAAAAATGTCAACATTTTGCTAATAAAGTAATTTGGATTGGCACCTTGCAGAGCATTGGAGGAATCTTGCTACTCCATTTTTTCAAAGGATTTCACCATTACTGTATAGCACGGCACTGCACTAGCACAGTGTAAATATAATACATCCGTAGTCATATATTTGTGCCTAATATTATAGCACAAGACAAACGCGGTTGACATAAAAGACAAAAATTACCTCAATTCTTATTTTGCTATGGGGTATTATGATGTTTTGTCTGCTTTATCGCGTTTGTAATACATCTAATGGCAACCAATATTACGAAACAATTTTCAGCAAATATTTTGTTATTTCTGACATCTAAAAGATTTATTCAGAACTTGGAGAAATCACTTCCTAAGTTGCGAGAAATATACTTACCTGAGATGATGATTTATTAAAGATTTAAAATTTTATTTTTGCTTAAGAAAACACACGCAAATATCCGGTGGAAACATCATACATACAGTAGAGCAATGGCTCTGCCTTTTGCAGGGACAAACTTCAAAAGGAGAAAAATCTTGTACAAATTATGCAATTTTTAAAATCCACTTACTCTTATCAGGGTTGCGGGAAGAGATTCAAAGCCATTCAGAGCATTCATTCAATTTTGTGAGTGTTATTGTGAAGTAAATGTTATTTTCTAGGTCATCCACGCCAAAACGTACAAGAAAAATGTTACGTTTCAGGATCTTCTTAAAATTTTTTCAAATTATTGATTGTAAAGATGGAAATACATTTGCCAATCCCTAGGCCAGTAGTCAGGAATATTACAAAATGGCGAGCTGACAAAGCTCGCAAACGGTGCGGAATTTGGCGCGCTCTCTCTCATTTTAACACCAGTTTCTGAGAGCGTTTTAAATATATATTGCTTTGCAAATGTTGATCTCAAAGCTTAAAGATAGCGCTTTCGTTTATTATAGAACTTAAATCATTCATAAGAAACAATGTCCATTTTTAGATTAAATAACTTTTTGAATGAATCATAGAAATACACAGCTAATAAGAATGCCGAATAAAAAAAACAGCAGCATTTCATCTCGGTACGGGAGCTAAATGCCGAAAGATGGCATCGGTTGGACCAAATTTTCCTTTGTACCCCAAAGCTGCGAATCGCCAGGTGGACCACACAACTCCCACTCACTTTCATCCGATCCGTATATTCCCCAGCATTTTTCCCATTCCGCATAAGGATAGGCTGCAAAATTTTAAATATATTCCGAGTAAGATACATTTGTCTCGAGGAGCATAAAAATATTTGATGTAGACTCAGATAATTACCTATCTCAGCCCGCGGATCAGAATGCATGCCCACGCGAAATCGGCGCTTCCCGAGAAACCCGAAGATGGAATTTAATATTTCCGACACTAAAAAAATTTCGAGGAATTTTGATAACCGAGAAAAAGGACTGAGAGGCATAAGCGTCTCGCTGTGGAGGGGAAGAATGGAATTCGTTTGATGGAAATATGGTGGCGTGAGGGGTTGCAAATGGATAAGCGGGGGAGGTGTGGAGACGGTGGGAAAACGTGAGTTGCGTGGGTGAGGGAGAAAAATGGGTGGAGTAAAGAGGAGCGGAATAAGTAACTCCGAATCGGTAGGGGTGGTTCGAGAGGGGGGAGTGGTGTAGATTGATGTGGAGTTTCTTTAGAGGATGGGATATGACGTGGGGAACGGGAGGATTCTTTCCTCAGCCACCCGCGGAGCCACTGTCATAAGAACAGATTTTCATCTCTGGCGTGAGTCAGGTAGACAGATGACGAGGTCGAGATATGTGCTAGAGATAGTGGGAGGCTGGGGGATGGGGTCCAGCAGGTAGGCGTTGGAAGGGGGAGGTGAAGGAATGTGTTTGGGGATGTTAAGAGTGGT
Source organism: Pachydiplax longipennis (assembly GCA_036926295.1). Classification (NCBI taxonomy): domain Eukaryota; kingdom Metazoa; phylum Arthropoda; class Insecta; order Odonata; family Libellulidae; genus Pachydiplax; species Pachydiplax longipennis. Next base: position 74,228,293 of record JAVFKF010000012.1, read on the forward strand.
CATTGGAAAAATTGGGGATTACGTCTAATGTGTGAGGAAGGTGTGTGGCTGGGAGGTGTTTAAGGGATGTATAGCAGAAAAGTCGCCACTTGATTCGAGCGAGAAAATTAGTGCGGGTCTTATGTAACACGCTTTTGAGTCCTTTGTGACGTGAAAAAAGGCTAAGGTGACGGATTAAAGGACGGGAAAAAAGTCAGACGATGGAACTCTGAACGCCACCGGCTTGAAAGTGATATTTATAAAACACCCTTTCTAGGGCGCTGGTTTGAATGAAAAGAAAAAGTTTCAAACCATGTAAAAAGAATTTCAAACCTTCAAACCTGTACAAGGGAAAATTTCGGGTATAAAGTAGCTTGTGAACCAGATAATAGCTTTAGATTCAAAGATTAGTCTGAGATCCTGAGTATAACTTCTACGGTAAGGACGGTGAAATAAATAGCTCGATTAAAGTTTGTTTTTCCGAATGTATCTTCAAAAAATATCAACAATTTCCGATTTATTAGTATAAGCTGAGATTATCGTTGAATCAGTATCATATCCTATCCCACATGAAAGTATAGTGCTAGCAACTTACCAAAGGATGGGCTTAAAATATTTACCTTTTTTATGAGTATATTTTTGCCTTGTATAGGAAGAATTTCAAGCTAACAATAGAAAAACTTCGTTCGTATGATTTAAAGTGAGAATACTTGATACCGGTAAAAATTCGATTTTTGGTGATAACAGTAAAGTCAACAGTCAAACTATGGGACATAAGATGAGTAAAGTTCCTCTATTTTTCAACTATCGGTGGAATGAAAACGAAAGAAATAAATAATCATGCATATTAAAATTACCATTCATTAATAAATTTGAACCTCGACCTAATTGTCTTCTTTTATGAGCCTATTTACGGAATAAAAGTATTGTCTTAAGAAGTGTTTTAGGAGCCGCGTATGTAGATTATTGAACATTAATAAGAAAAGTGTTTTGGAATAGGCCATCGAAGTTCGTGATCACCAATAAAATTATAAAAGGCAATTTTTGAGGTCGTCAGCCTCAATTCTATAAATGTTAATGTAAAATTCCTACGGTAACATAAACATTTTTCGGATACGATTCTCCAAATTTCTCAGTGTTTGATATCGAGTATTTATCACTTACTGTAGATTCAAACGATTTGTTGGTTTTTCGGACAAAAGGATTTCAGTTTCTGTGATATGGAGGGATCTGAGAAATACTTCCCCTAAGGTATGCTTGTGGTTGAATACCTCTCAGCTATTTGGAATCCGACCATGGAGAATCCGTCAGTGATAGAAGCTAGATAAGCCAAGCAGCCGTGTAATATAGGATCTAGCATCTCATGTTGTTTTTGAAATAGTCGCATTAGGATCAAGGAAAAGACAAGCGTAGAAAGCTCGATTCTGTCTATAATGGAAATTTAAAACTTAACCATTTCATTTACTTAATACAGGTTCAATCTGATGCATGTTAAGAGACAGCTTTTGCATAAACAAGTACGACATAATAAAAGCCTTTAAAAAAAACTTACAAATTCAAAAATATCGACATTAGGGCATTTCTTCTGTTTGGTGCATGCCCAAAACGGAGGGATAAATCCTTGACAAAGACCTGTCGTAAACAGATGTGTTTTTGTAGCATTCAAAGTCCACATAAAATATTTATCTTATATATTAAGCGTTTTATAGGGAATATATTGATCATGTTATACAGTTTTCCAATGCAGGTTAACTGTATTACTGTTATATCCTAATGCTCAAAGGCTCACCATTAGAGAAAGGCATTGTTAATCCGAGAGGATATTCTCCATAACTGAATAGAAAAATGGACGGAATTTTACTTTTTAGGCAATCATATTACCGTTTGCCTAACGTTAATGTCTTATGATACGTAAAATGTGAATTTTGAACAATATTTTTATATATAAGATTTATACACATAGCCTAATCTGACTCTCTTTTAAGATTTAGAGAAGAATCTGTAGGTTTTGTAGGTATCAAATGCACCCTTCTTGAGGATCTTTTCCTGCTGTGGTAAGATACCATCCTTAATGTGAATATGGGTTTTTAAACTACGGACTAATTTTCTTCTGCGCACTTTTTTCATGTCTTTTCTTAAATTTCATATGACGAAGGGATTGATGTAAGAAGAGACTTATTAGTCTCAAACTCGTCCCGATGAAAATTGTTTAATTATTATTATAACCGATCTAAATGCGTAACTTATTTCATCAAAAGGTCTCGAAAAGAAATTATTTCGAGCAGAATTTAATGTAGTTCAGAAGTATTTAAAAAGGATGCCCAAGGAGTCTCCCAAGGCCGAATGTTGTGAATGGGAACTATAATTATAAACAATTATGTTCATGAATTTGAAAATACAGGCAAACATTTAATCATGACTACTTCTCCTACGGGAGCAGAATGGCCAAAATATTATTCAGACCTCTCGTAGCAGTTCGAAAATCGTGTCCGCAGTCATCAGAAAACGATTACATAGGCCACTTCACGTTTTTTCTTCAAAAGAGATGCTGCTAAAAACCGTATTGTTGTAAAAACCTGTCTGCCGAGGTGGAGTGGTGGGGATGAGTTAAGAGGACAGAAGGGATGGTCTGGAGGATGAGAAATGGAGGGGGGAAGAGCGTAGGAGTAAGTGAGAAAGGAAGAGGCAGATAATGATCTTTATTAGGGAAAGGTTACGGTGATATAACTCCAACTTACACCTCGGCCTTGAGTGTGAGAATTAATGAATGGGAAACATCTTCATTGGGGTGAAACAATTGACAGGGCGGTCCTTTCTTTTCTCTAGGAAAGGAACACCATCGGTAGGAACGGTTTTCCTCAATGGTTCGTTAGACCGGAAGGGTCGCCTCATTTAGTAGAAGATACGCCTTAGATGCGGCGTCTAACATAGACAAGGATACACGAGAGAATCCCAAATCCCTGAAAAGGCATTCCCATAGTAGTATAGTGGCATGTAGTCTTGATAGTGATGCTTCTCTACGATCATTATGCATGTACTGCATTAATAACGACAAAATGGCATTTCCAAAGTCAATTTTAAGATGGATTCAAATGAAAATAGTCTTAGATCCCGTTTGGAAAGTTTCTTGATCCGCCTCCATGTAAGGCAGGTAGTATATCTATCCCGTTTTCCTCCCCGTCACCTTTTACTTTCCATGGGCTACTAAATACATGCCTATGTTAAAGATAGTCGAATCAATGGTGGTGCCAATAATAAGAATCTAGCATTCAAAGATGAAAAAGTATTTCACTTTTCTGAACTGCATTTTTAAGTCTACCCAAATAAGGAGATGCCCCAACCACTTTTTCGTTTCAAAAATTTCCGTATCTCTCTATATACTTTAATTATTTACAATCATCGATTGAAAAATTCATTAAGTTAAATTAATAATGTGAAATAACTGATGGCAACACCGATTATGATTATAGCCATACCGCCACTTACCTCATGTTTGTATTCAGTAATTGATAAGATTGATTTACTTTACAGAAATTTAGTAAATTGAATACTCACATCATTTATACCTCAATGAAAGATTTCAATTGCCCAATTTCTTTCAGTTGATTGAAATAATGAGCAGTCAGTTCAGGAAATTATGCTAAACTTAGCATTCATGACTGCTAGTTTCTTTTACCTTAGGACATTTTCAATAACATTCGCAGCTCTCGGCGTAGAAAAATAGAAAATCTTCATATCTGCCGGCATATACCCGAAACTAAACTATTTCTTTTTACTTTCTCTATTATTTCCGCACGATATTTTGTTGAAATTTGAAATATGCTAAAGAATAAGCGAATAAGCATGAATTTATAAAAATGTTCATTTTATATAACTACTAGAGGAAATGAAAGATGAATTCTTATCGTAATTGAAGATAATTCTTCAGCGATCCTCAAATAAGTTTGGTAGACAGCAGAAAGATATCGCATAAAAATATCTTATCATTATTATCCTTATAATTTATCGATACGATTTTCATTATGCCGACGAGGAAAAAATTAGTTTTCTATTGATTTTTTCAGCCGGATGCTCTATATCCTTTCTCTATATCTTATCGAGAAAATTAGGTTTCTACTGGGATCGAATTCGGGACAGCATTCACCAAAGGCTGGCGTGCTAATAATTAAGTATATATAATTATGATTTATTAATAATGAACAAAATATTTTTTGCAAAAACTCTCAAACTTTAAAAATACCTATGTCAGCACAGAAAAGCAATGTAAGTTTTAGATATCAGAGATCTAACTAACCCTTAGAAAACTTTACAATAATTTATTACATTGATGACTGCTGCAGTAGTACGATTACTTATCTTGATATTAGTGCATTTTATGTATCAGTCATTTTAATAGAAGTTAATGAAGAAATATCTACCCCAAGAAAATTTCGCTTGTTAAAAACGAAACTAATACCAATATGAAAATCATCACTGATTTAAGCTGTCAGCAGCAAAAATATAATATCTCATTTTTCTTCTCAATCGAAAGTATTCTGTTTCAGCGTTTCATCCATTGGAGTTAATCTAATACAAAATTTGTAGCGTACTTGAGTACGTGAAGTTGCTTAAAATGACATTCTTGGAGAGTGCACATTTCTGTACAAAATTTTTTAATGAAATGTCCTTATGTGAGGTCTTAGGACTATTGCCACTCATTAATACTTTATCGAGGAAAAATACCAGTTGATTGTGAGGAAGGAAAGATTCTTCATCAGCAGACGTTTCTTTCCCACTTTCCGTTTCGTCTTAAAGATGAATCTAACCGACGAACGATGTCCAATTTAATCAAGAACCGCAAGAAGAAGCTTTACATATTTTCTTAATCTTTGTTGTGTAATGCAGTTTATCTGCAGATTGCCACGGAGAGTTTCTGTATTTTAGTGGAGAAGACAGTCCGCGAAGGTCTTCTGCTTCTGGAATTCTTGAATGTCAAATGTTGGAGAAAAAGAAAGTAAATGCTTATTATTTGTACTTGCTTAATAGAATGTTAAGAATATATGTTGATGATCTATGTATTCTTCTCCACTCTGCTAAAATAAATTCTTTGCTCTTTGCATGTGACTACAAAGTATTTCCTTTAATTGATAACATTGACTATTGTCACCACTACTAATATGAAGAGCATCTAAAAGGCGTTAAACGAAATCAATAAACAGTGAAACGTGGAAACTGCATCTGAATCCACGGAAATTTTGTCATGTAAATTTTCCTACATAAATTCTCCTCTGACTTTATGTCAAATGAAGCACTCAAACTCTGAAATTATATCTCTCTTCTATTGTAATCCCGGCCTTCTCATATTGCTCCTCTATCTGCTCCATGTCAGCCAATTCTAATGTTGCCTCTCTGAACCAAACCTTCAACATTTTGCTAATAAAGTAAAATCTCTTGTTCCTCACCTATGGAGTTGTTCGTATATATTTCGTTCAGATCCCTAAAAGAAATCTTGATGAAAACTGATCTTCTATTTATCTACTACATAATGTCCCATAAACTACCAAATTGATTTCTCAAAATTATTTTCATTATTTAAATATCATGTTTCACCTAGGGCAATTAGACTACCTCCTCCATGTTTCTACACTTAAATTTTCTCTTGCACAACATTCTCTACTATACAGACTTCTAAACATTCTGAACTCCCTCTATAGACCCTTCAGACTGTCGCGTCCTTAAAAGAATGTTTTCTTATATGTTCATGAAAATAATATTTTGTGTATATTTCTCTGAGTTTGAGTTCGTTCATTTCTTTTCATTCCGCGTATTTATTTTATTCTGTACTGCTGCTTAAACATCAATATTTAATAGATGCAGAACCTCTCCGATTTTGCTGGGGTGAAGGCATTTACCACGGCACCTAAGGTGTTATCAAGTTCTACAGAGAGTAGTTTTGCGGAATGTAACATATCACTCATTCTAATATTAGTTTAAGAGGGCAAAGGCTGGAGATGACAAAACCTCTTAAGCAAGGAATGCTATATTTCATGAAAAAAAAACACGCTTTTGTCCCAACCGTAACGTAATTGATACTGCACCGTCACCGAAGATGTTGCTATTGATGAGAAACGAATTTTATGGAATAGTGTTAACGTTTATTTATTTTGGAATCCAAATACTTCAATGGAAGAATGTATTCTTATTATTGTAATTCGTTGTTTCGCGTAGTATTTCTCTCGCGCGCCATGAATTCGCCACATCCGGGAGTAAAATGATGTAAAACAATTTAAGTTCGAGAATTATTTCAGAAGAAAATATGAATCTCTTGTAGAAAAAACTTATATCCTATATTTAATAAGGAAATTCCCGGAATGAATTGAATGAAATGGTCTGAATTTGAAGCTTCACAAGAAAGCAGCCGTCGATAGCAGTGCATTAGAACTCTCTTAATCTATTTCGGTCCATTGAAGAGGCTTATTTCGAGACAAGTACTACAGAACAGATGATCATAACAGCTCCAGACTCAACTGTTGTGAATGCTTTGAGAGGAGGGTCGATGAAAGAGTTATGAATGCCATTGTTTATCAAGGAAGCACTTGAAACTTCATTCCATAGACATTCACCGTTCATCTCAATCTTAGAAAAGACTTTCAGAAATACAGAAAGGAACTCCTCATCATTTCTAATGATGTTGTTCTGAGATATTCTCAATCGATTTAATATCAAGATTTCAAATTTCACAGTTTTTCATAAATATTCGTAAATTTCGGTAAATTACATTTTCAGTAAGGATGAAATTGTTAACACGAGAGAAGTTAACGACATTAATGACGGAAAGATTATAGATTTAAGTCGATTTATGATATACTAGAAATATATGGCGATTTCCTTAGCAATACTGGGAAAGTGATGTAAACACAGTTTTGGCGATAATTTCTCTTCGATGCTAGGTAAATATAATAGTGAAAAGTAAACAATAAGATCGAATTATTCCTTTATAAATATATTAGTTGAGCTAATTACTAGTATCTGCTGGTGTCAATGACAAATTGATACAATGACAATAATCAGGACTCTCTGTAAGGGGAGGTACATGTCACGCTTTACCTAATAATTGTCGGTATTTAATCTTCCAATTAATGTTTTTACAGATTTATGGAAGAAGTAAAATTTAATATTCCAATTGAAATCACATGGAATATGTAGTGCAAATTCATATTAAAACTATGAATCTTTATGAGTCTGGGAGAACATAATAACAATCTATTATTAACTATAATTATTAATATTTACTCTCTATTATGTAACGAATTATTACTTTCGAATATCTTCCTATCAAAGTAGAACTCCGCATAACTTTCAACTTCTGAGTTCATAATTATCCACTGTGTATTCTTGTAATGAACCTATATTTTGGCCTTTGAAGGTGTCATGATTGAATTTTTAGTGAAGATATAATTTATGACAAAAAAATCACTTCGTTTTTATGAAGACGACCAATTTTAATTTTTCACCCTTTTATTTAAAAGTAGAATCATCTTAATCATTTCTGATTTCTACTTTATTTAAGATTCCTGGAGGAAGCATATCTACAAGTGATTAAAATTTTTATTTTACAGTTTCTACGGTATATGCTTTTATATTTGCCGACAGAAATTTCAAACCGTTCAGAAACAATCTATCTCATTTAAATTATTTATAATGATTTGTCTTTGACCCCTAAGTTTTATATTTGCGTAAAATAAAGTCAATTTTTAGTAAGACAATAAACATCGAGGGAGGAATTTCATAAGCGAGCAGACTCCTAAAAAGGGTTCCCTTAAAAGGGACATCATTCTATATCAAAGATGACCTCGAAGTTAAGGATCCAAAGTTCTGAAGGGACTGCAATCAAAACGATGCGAAATCTAAAGTAATATTTTATGCGGTCCAATAATATTTTATGTCGAATTTTATGTCCAGCACATCCTTTACAACTACGTAAACGAGTGAAAGTGAAGAGTGAAATCGAAATGTTCTATTTCGATTCAGATTCGTCTTTAATGAAGATAACTTATCCGATTAAACCCTCTCAGATTCTTTATGTCATTGATGACTTAACGTCTTCCTGGCTGCCATTTTCATTTCGGAAGCGACTATGGATTTCCTTCATATCTGGTTTGCTGAGTCGTTTCCTAAGCTACCGATTCCTTAACTGGTGCACTTCGCTCAAGAAAGGACAAGAGCGCGAGAACCGCATTCCGCACACCAATTATGACCAAGCGAGTTTTCCACGCATTTCAGCAAATATCTAAATGGAGCATCATGAGCCGTGCCAGCACCCGAATGGTCCGCGAACTCTGTCACGCCCCCGCTCGCATCTGCTTTGGTCACAAGTCAAATAACGCAATAACGGAAAGCTATATTTTCCAAAAACTCCAGATAGGCTTAACTTAAGTAGACCCTTTTCTGGAGATATGGAAATTCCCGAATTTATTGAGGGGAGATGAAAAGAAGAGAGGATGTGTGAGGAATGGGCAATGCGGATGTGGAATGGAAAAGTGGGAGGCGCAGGGGCTATCTTTGGTGAGCTCAGGAAATCATATCCCAGAAGCTAGTTCAAAAGCTACCACAAATATCCAATGGAAAATATTAACCTAAGGATATGAGGGATTAAAATAAAGGAGAAGGTTAAAATAGATGGAAAATATTATTGGAGACAAACTCATCATTCACTTATAGCAACCCCTTTCAACAGAACTGAAGCAAGTCTTTTACTGCTCTGAATGGTTTTTGCAAGTAATTTCACCATAATTGAAAAGTAGTAAGTGAATTATTATCAACGTAAATAAGGGCGATAAATTAAGGAATTTTTAGATTAGTAAGAAATGACTCTTTCTTGTTGTGAATCTTGATACAATTAAATGATTCGCCAATCTGTACATACACGCTTCATGATATACTGGCCTGATTGTGTTTTGCAAATTTTGAAAATGATTTTCCTATATTGGAAGGGGAAATTGAGTATAATATTACCGAGTTTTTCTTTCAAAGGCTTTATTTGACCATTGGAAACAACCGCTCAGATTACATTAATAAGGGATAAAGGTAGTTTTAGTGATGAAGTTTTTGAAATGAAGATTAAAAGCAAAGATGTTCTAAAAGTGACTCTTCGTCATGTGGAAACGTTCTATTCCTGGAAGCAATCGAAACTTTATTTTAAATCTAAGGATTCTCTAAGTTTGTCAGTTGTTGTAAGCGGAATTATTTCCCACGTTGACTCAAACACGATAACTGGCCAGTCACTTTTTTGGACTATTTCTCAATTTTTTCGAGGTAGGAAACAAGGTTTCACCATTGTGTATCTCCATTGTCATTGGCGTGGTCCTAGACATTTGGACGTCCTTGTCTGGAAGAAGAATGAAAGAAAGGGTGGGAAAGGGTCGAATCCATACAGATGGCCCCGTCAATCCCATTATTCTCCCAGTATTTGTTTCCCTCCCGATTCCTGTGATCCGAGTGTCTCCATCCCTCACGCCTTTCCCTCTTTCCTTTTTTTCACTTTCGAATACCATACCTTCTTAATCCGAATCTCAAAAGGTGTTTTGGACGGTTCCCAAAATGGCCGCCACATATCAATATGGCCACCGAGCGTAAGGACCACCCGCGCCGCCGAATGTGACTTTGAGGCGCGGACAGAGGAGAGAGTGGGAGCGGGAGTGGGTTTTTTGGAGGAGTGAGAGAAATGGATACAGGGATGAGAGATGGGTCGAGTGGAGTAGAAGGGGTGAAAGTGTGGGAGGGGGAAAGAAGCGTTGGGAATGGAGAGTGGAGAGGGGAGGAGAGAGAGAAGCTGGCTCCCGCTGAGCATAAATGACCCCACTCCAACTCCCATACATCTCATCCTCCTTATGAATGTCTCCACTTCACTACACGTGGCACATCGCCTGGGAAGCCTTTAGGATGCTGCGCAGATGTAGCCCTCGCCATAAAGAAGGGAATGCGAGGCGCACCCACGGTAGAGCAAAGGACGAGACCAGCGGCTACTGGAGAACCCGCGCTTCTCTCCTCCGATACTCGGCTGATTTTTCCGAGTGCTGCGTTTGAAGACACCTTCTGAAGGGATGAAACTCTCCTTAGAGCTTATTAGAACATAAAGGGGATGGAAACGTTATCGGGAAAGGTGTTTGGCGAGGGGACCTTTTAATGGCTCATCTTTTGCTTTTCAGCGTGCGGATTTGATTCTCACCTTTAAATGTCTTATTCTCGTCGTGGAGGGTCAGGTGGCTTTATGCGGCTGCAATTTGGTTTACGGCTGGAGCCGGTTCAGATGAGAGATGGTCTGCCAGAAAGAGTTTAACTTCTTACCTCGTCTAATCCCGTCGCAATAATGTATAAGCAGTCGTACGTTAGCGCTTTCTTAAGCTAGTTTTGTCAGGATAAGTCAGGGTTATAAAATGAACCTATTAGCAGTTTATTTCGCGAGGATTTATTTACGATAGTGTAGCTGGGGAAAATTAATTTCGGGGCAAAATTGAATCCCCACATGAATATTATTTTATCTCGGAATAAAAATTTTACGGTGAATTTTCTGAATAGACCTAATAATCTGGTAATACTGACACATAGTCATCATTTCATCTAATTTCAAAGGTGTCAACAGATACGTGTTCGGGCGGGAATACTATAAGGGTTTTGTGAGAAACTCATAGATTGCATTTCTTCATCTATTTTTAGAAAACCATTTATAATTATGAGAATATTAGAAAGAACTTAAACAGTTCATAGTCTAAATACATTTTAATCGTGCAAATTTCAAGTAATGTGCAGGTCAGTCCTGATAAATTTCAATTTTTCCCTTTGAATTTACTTAAATTAAATTAAAGACATTTTGATTTTAATCATAAAGATAGGCCATTAATTTCTATATTTATATATATTATCTACTTTTTATTTATATTATATCATGTTTACTTTTTCATGTCTTATTTAAATATGCAAATTCATCGGTCTAAAATTTCCTTCAAATTTATAGGAAATTCTAGAGATTTTAATAATACGTATCAAATAAGGGAATAAATTGATTTAATTTCTTTCTAATAATTTCTTTACAAAATAATATTAACTAATTTAAATGATCGACAAATTATAGGCGTTACCTCTTCCAGCATGAAACTTAACCTAATAATCTATTCTCATAGTATAGCAAATAAACATTAAAATACAGCTGAGAGTTATTTAAATATATGCAGTAACTAAAAAATTCTCAAATCGATCTTCGCTAAAATTACCTGAAATTGAAGAGAAATCATTTTTAGGAGTGGTAAATACGAAGGAGAGACAAGGTAAATCTTGGAGATTCTTGTTCTTGAAAATTTGTTATTAGACCCAAATTAGTAATTTCTCCGTTAAAAATTAATAAAAGTTGACATTTCCTGGATGTATTGATTTTATGTTTAAAATTATTGAGAATCATGAGAGACAAACATGAAACTATTTTATAATAGCCACGATAAACAGATGTAGAATACAATATATCAAACAAAATGGACAAATATGATGAGCGATCATCAACGGAATAGTATTAATTTCCTCAGAAAGTTTCAATTGACAAAGGAAGGACGAAAGATAGTTTATATAATTAACACTATATTAAATTCTTCTTCCTAACATTTTTATTCATTTTCGAGAGAAAATCTTCACCCAAAAAAGAATGATTAATTTTCCATTAGACGTAACTCATCCCAGTAGCATGTGACTCTTTGGTGCATCTATAGCGCTGTTTCTCTTTCATCAAATCAGCGATGCTCTTCATTTGAATATGACATGTGCTCTTTGAACTCGTACATCGTCCCACTTAAGAGCTTGAGTTGATCAAGTCTCTCGTCTGATTCTAAATTTACCTAAAAGAAGTAGTCTGCTCTGTTGACGTCTTTCTTCCGATGATTCCAAACAGGACTCATCTATTAGTAGCGTGACGCTCTTGAATTTATGGTAAGAATATCTAATATTAGCGTTTCTCGGAGGATCGATGCTTTAAGTGTGGAATAAAAGGCCGTTTCCGAAAGGAAAATTCGAGGCGTGGGCGTTTCCGTCGACTCCTGTCTCAATCAGCTTGCGAAACCGGGAAAGTTTTAGGGGCCATTAAAATAACTGTAGCCGTAAAAAAATCTAGCAAAGTAGCTTTGGGGGTCTCTTGGACTATTTATTATATTTGGGGTTGAAAGTGATGTCAGTAAGTCATTGGAAGTAATATAAAAGTAAGATAAAGCTCAGATTGAGAAGTTTATTTGGGGAATGCCCACTCAGCATATGGTCATGAAATGAAGTAATAAGCTTTCAATTCTCAATAGGCCTATTGCAAAAATATTAGGAAATATTTATGAGGAATATTCATATTTTCCATGACCTGCATTTGAAGTAGTCATAATTGAATAAATTGATAAGCTCAAAATATAATATATTAACATTTCATTTCCGAAATTACCTTTATCAACATTATGAATTTGAAATTTAAAAAAAAAATTTAATGTTAATCGAACTCTCAGTGTGTCATACAATACTGACTCAAGATACAGGAAGATAGATTCCTATAAATTAAGAGTGGAATAACCCTTACGTAATGCTAATAATATAATTTTACATTTGAATGTTTTTGCAAAAATATCATTTACGATAAATAAAGAGAAAAATTTACCCAGAGAACAAAAATAAGACACTTCCACATCTAATTTTAACTGAAAATTTTATTTAAGACGCCCAAGCGATAAATTTTAATGTCCTTATTTCAGATATTTCTTTACACATCCTAGCTAGTGCAATGATGAGTCAATGTATTGTAGTTACCGGCTAAGTTGACTTCTCGGCGAATTACATTAGAGAGGGAAGAATACTGATTTCAGTAAAATACTTTGATTTTCTCAGCATGACAATATGGATGCAGATCGTCCTAATCACTCCAGGAAACTCTTTAAGAAACGTGTATGGTGTGTTCGTCACCTTTCAGGATAACTCTAAACACTGTTTTCTTTCCATCTCTGGCACATGTAATTTAGATCGAGATGTTGAAAAAAAGGAAATTTAAGGCTAATGCGAGTTGGGGTGAAGCGTTCGTTAAGGATTAAGCGGAGCTAATATAAATGAAAATATTTTGACATGAACGCCATCTGCGTCGTTCGTAGCGCGACAAACGGCTGTCGTGCACGCTCTGTGATGATAAAGGAGAGGGGAAGTGTGAGTGGCTGTCGAAAGAGGGCAGGGCGATAGCATGATTTGCGGCAAGGGAGAAAAAGTGACGCTCCTTTACTTCCCCGGTGTCTGCAGCAGTCAAAAACATATTGCTCGTTTATCATAGCGGCTAACCTAGCGGAATTAATGTCGCACTTAAGTGCGAGTCACTAAAAGAAACGACGACCGTAATGAATGCATTCATTCCACGGCGGAAAGAAAAATTAGCGTCGCGTATCTAAAGCTATCGAATGGAATGGTTTGGTTTTTCGGCGAAAATTTTTACGGTGCTCACATTTTCGTGTCACTGTTAACAAATGGATTTATTAGGAGAAAATTGCTCCGACGGGAGAAAAACAACTGCCACTGCTGTATGTTTGCTCGAAATTTTTATCTCTGGAGATAAATCCCAATAATAAGCACTTGGCTAATTTGAAACTCATGAAAACGAATGTCGGACATTGGGAAGGTTGATTAAAAATTCACTTCTAAGTACTTTCCAAAGCGTAACCAATTCTTCATTTTTAATAGTCTTTATCTCTCCTTAGCGGTCAAACTTCAAGTTGCTATTCATATTCAAAAATTACATTGTCTCTTCCGGATATCGTATAGTAATAATATACTCACGACCAAAAATGCAGCAGATATTGTCTTTGCTTTCCATTAAAATGAATAGAAGTTTCAAAGAGTGTCGTTGCCATAAACGTATCTCTGAAATTAGAGTAATTAGCTATGTTAATTGGCCTACCAAAAATATATATGAAGTATGATTCTTGAGATGTAATTGAACTGGTCGCAAATTTTGTAACCTAGGAATATACTTCTATTTATGCTTCTACACTCTTATTACAATCATTATTAACAAAAAAAAGGATAGGTGAGCGAACTTAGAGGTCTCCGTAATGAAATATGCGATCAAATAAAGATATGATATTCTTAAACTTTCTTATAGATACACTTATGATTTGAAAGTGAAAATAGGAACAATATGGAGATAGTAAAGCAGTGAAGCCCTTATCTCAAAGTTTCGTTTGAAGCATCGTCCTTCCTTTCCGATTCGACTCCTATTTAGTTCGCAAAAACTGTGATCCTTGGGAAAATAGACATACATTTAAAATCAGCTGCAAGTGAAAAGCAAACGATCGATGAAAAATCCCTCAAAATTTATAACAAGCTGCATGTTTTTGTACCCTTTTACGGATGTTATATTCATAAAATATTGAATAAAACAAAAATTATATCATCCGATTAATTCAAAAGCTTAAGTTTCTAATTAAATTCTAATAATAACATTAACTTAGAGGAACTTAATTTTTTGTATGTATATTAATATAAACTTCAACGTCGAGACTGTCGTACTGCGAGTTTAAATGTATAAAATTAATGCGTTCAGTCGTGACATCGTGGAATTTCACATCTATCATCTTAAAAAGAAAATGCACTTGGTAACTACCAGGGCATACTTTTTATTTGTCCGGCTTCGTCAACGTATCGTCAAGCTACTTTCTTATCACAAGAAATAAATATCTCCTACCTATATAGTTACTGTACTCCAACACTTCGCCCTTTATTTCATGAACTACATCCCTCTGAAAAATTTTATTACTTCTCCCGAACGTACATCATCATAATTATGTTATCCATTATAAGTATAATATTATACGGTTACGTCAATTTTGATATTTTACTCTGTGTGGCCTATGAAATTGGTAATTAAATCTACAGAGTGATAGAATTGAATTCCACACTGAAATCCAATGGTGAGTTTTGCCCTCTAATGGAATACTCTAACATTAGGTAAGCACAATGCCACTGCCGAAGAAAGACCTCTTACATTACCTTCAGTTGACCTTAACTCCGCAACCTTCACTTCGCAAGAGCTATTCTTCGTGGAAAGTACGGAAAGTGAATAAGAATATAAGACCAGTGAACTCTTCCAGATGCTGTCGAATCTTCTAAGACGTGCTTGTTCAACGTACGGCCCGCCAGCCAGCGGCACACCGAAGGTTTGGAGCCGGTCTTCTTGAAGTTAGGTAAATAAATTTCGATTTTGTTGTTAGACTATTGTTAGAGACTTATTTGCTTAGGTAAAATAACCGTAGCATATCGGATACCTAATACAGCCATTCCTTGTTTTCACTAAAAATTAATGTAATTTGTAAACTGAATAACTTGTTACTCCGCGTGAATAGTTTTAGCGGTTATTTCCTTACGTGAATTTGCTTCTTGGAGTATCCACACGCCGAAAGGCGGCTTGCAGGGTACACATGTAGATGTAGAAAATATCCACACGGAAATAGTTATTCGAAAACACGAAATACTTGCGCGAGAGAATGGTAATCTAATTTAAGGGGTAATCATTAGCCTGCTTGTTTTGTGAAATTTCTAATGAGGTTCTTCAGGTTATACAAACATAAAAAAAACATACATTTTTAAAAAAGAACAGGGTTATACAAGCAAATAGTTGAAGTCAAATCTTACAGGTCCCCCCATTCATATTTCCACAACACTTAATTCAGCAAGGTAGCGTAGTTATTCCATGGAGAAATATCTATTTTGTTCGTATGGACTTCAAATATTATTCATAAGTTATATTACATTGTCCTCTCCTGCAACCGCTTTTGCTAACTTACAGATAAAGCAGCTCACAAATCTTCAATTAACGAATATCGATTATTCTTCTAAAGTAGACTCTTAAGAAGGAGTCTTTTTATTAATAACATAAACGAATCAAAATAGGTGCTCTACTATAAAATCTTTGACTTTTGTACGTTTTGACGTCTCTTTGCCGCTAGGCTGAGCATCCATTCATATTTGAGTCGTCCAATTAAATATCATGGAGAGGATCTTGGGCGAAACTAAGCAGTTGTATTCATTTTAGCTGAATTATCGCTGAAAAATTATCATAATATTCAAAATAATGTTTATCTTCACGATTCAAATATTCCCTTTTTGTCAAATAAGTACAAATGAGAACTTAAACGAGAGCTTACCGCTGATGGCAAAAGTAACCACGTGTCACAATCTCCATAAAGCCATCAATTATTGATTAGAACCCTATGCGCATTTCACTGCCAGTAGCAGCATTTTCAAGGGCTGAAACGTGACTGAAATAAGTACAAGTCAACACAATGTCTCTATTGGGAGGAAAGTGATCCTTAAATAATACAAAATAAATATAATGCATTGATGTTGTAAAGAAGAGTTTAAACTTGTAGATTCAGATATTTAATAAGTATGGTGGCAGTAGTGAGGAAATAAATGGTTAAGTGATGCTAAATACTCAATAATTTTTAACACAGAAAAACACTCATAATGAGTGTGGGTGTTTTCCTGCAGCGAAAGGAGAAAAAACTGCTTAAAGAGACGGGAGACATGGAAGAAAATAGAGATAGATTAAAATATAGAGAAAATTAAAATTACGAAAGTATGAAAGAAAATGATAATTAAAAGATACAATAAGGAACAGATCATAATTATTAACACGTGAATAGTAAAGAACACTGGTTAATTTGTGAAAAAAATCAACTTTATCAAATTCACGTAACTAATTAGGAAGATTGTGTGTGAATTTTAGCTTCTGACTAGCTGTGAGATAAAGAGAAATGACCGATCATTTGCGGTTATGGGAGTGAGAAAATACCATGTAAAGTAATTGTGTATACCCTATACCCTCTTATATACAGCACATACCCGGTATTATCCTTTAGAAGTACTGAAGTAAGATCATGATAGAAGTTTTTAAGTCTAATGGCTAAGAAGTTCTACGTGAAGAAACAAATCTAAATGGGACTTCTGACTTTTTCTTCATCTCGTTTATTTCTCGAGTCTAATAGCGAACTGCTCGATATAAGATAGACATATTTCTTCAAGTTCTCTGAAAAGAATACTTTATTCTGCGACAAACCTTTTGAGCAATTGAAGTTCATTATTTTTGCAAGATGAATTGAGTCTTAGCGGATGAGAACGTTGTGATGTACTATGCGTGTTTTTTCAGAGATCAATCTGAGGCTGCTTACTAAACTATCAAAGGAAGCCAATGACTTTCTTATAAGCGTCAAAACATTCCATCTGTATTTATAACCCCATCTCGAAACTCAATTGCGCTGGCCATTGTGTTCGCTCGGAGGAATAAAAGGACTGGGATGAGTAACATGTTGAGAATAACAGTTTCCTGCCCCCAACTTGAATCCAAAGGGTCCACTTCCGATCAACTTCCTACGAGAATGAGGGGAGAAAAGATTGGCGCGGGAGTGACAAATGGGTCGTGTTTCCGCGCCACCAAATGCAGCGTACAGCAACACCAACGTCTCATTATCGGTCCATACAAGCGACGAAAAGAGAGAGGCTACACCCCCTTTGTCCCGACACCCGCCCCATTTGGAGTGTGCCACGCTCCACCACTCCGTGACCAATAGACCCGCTTTATCTGCAGGGAAAGATTGGGCGCGTGTTCCCGGGCGTCGCTCGCTCGTGTTAGATATCGGAGCGGCTGCAATCGGTGTCTACGGAATTAGCTCCGCTCTACTATCTGTCCCTTAGAGGGTGGCTTGTCTCTGGGTATCGTCAGACTCAAGAGTAAGCTCGCTCCATTAGAATGGGGGGCCAATGTATGTTTCGAGGAAAACTTGGCCGATTGCTCTTTCCAGCTTTTAAGCTTCTTTAATTGCCGTCTCCTTGGTCTGCATTCCCTCAATTATTTTATTTCCTAAAACGAAAAATAGGAGAAACTGCCCCTTGGCCTTGCTGGGCTACGGAAACTTAAGCTTGTAGGGCCCCTTTATCATTTCGGGACATTGAATGCTGTTAGGTGAGTGAAGCCAAAGACGGTATAGCTACAATGCAGAATCAAACAATGAGATGAGCTGAATTTCTCCAGTTTCGCCGTTCAGACGGCCTCTTTTTGGAAAGAAACTAACCTCGAACGCTAAATAATAGTTAACCCTCAACCAAGGAGGGTAGAAATAGAGATTTCCATTCCAAGTCCTTAAAACTAAGAAAAACTTTAATTGATGGAATTTATGCAAAGTCGAGAATCGGGTAGAAACAGGAAATTCCTTTTTTAGAAGATTAAGTCACATAAAATCATGTTGAATGCCACATTTAGGCGTTATTATGATCCAGAAAATGTTCCGATATTTCCGATTCTCGATTCCAATTCGTTCGTGAAATCACAAGCTCCATCCGAAAAATTGAAACTTTTATGATTACTTTCTTACGAGTAAAATAAAGTACGACAATAGTATTATTCCCATTATTTCTTACGCTGTTTTTCTACTGGAAATTGTTACCATATATAACAGATGTATGGAGTTACAAATACGCGGATTTTTAGATATTCAGATATTCATCATAATAATTTTATTCCTTCGATTACCGTGGTCCTTTCTGGTCCCCCTCTTTTCCAGCATGATACGCGCTACTGAGTACAGCATGCAATGCGTATCACTCTCTGTTGCCATGACATCCAAGTCTCAAATTTGCATTCCCCTTGCGCTTATGCACCCCCTCAAATCTCCATCGTTTCGCCTCTTGTCTTCTTCTTTTGAAATCCTTCTCTGTAGAAAAAAATCTCTTTATACACTAAATATTGACTTAATACTTTTTATTTGAAAAAACCTATCTCGCAGAAAACTGACGAGGCAAAGATATACTCGAAATTGAGACATTTTGAGGAAAGATATTTAATATTTCAAGCCAAATTTGTAACAGATAATTTCAAATATGGAAGAGACAATCCGTGTTTGACTGGGGTGATAGCAATTACGGGTTTGATTCCCGTTTGGGGCCTGTATGTGCGTGATGACCTCAGATGTCGATGCACTTTTGAGGATACTAATACTACTTTCAAATAAATGTTATCATATAATAAAAAAATCTATTTATTTTATTAATAAAATCTATTATAATAATAATAAAATTTAATACTTTTAGTTTCTATAGAAAAGTTTTGGCATATAACCATTAAACGCAATAAGAAAATTACATTCAGGAAAAATTCAAGTTAAAGTTTTTTCTGTTATTGCTTGAAATCATTTAACTCTTCCTGCCCAAGGGGGTATTTCAACTACCGCTTGCCTTCTTATTTTATTGCTACTCAGCACGATGAATTAGAAAATTAAAACTGTTGGAAATACTCGTTTCTAATATTAAAATGTATATAAATATTCTATTTACTATTGTCTTTAATGTATTCATTACTTTGCTATTGCATTTTTTGTATTATCATTAACGAAAGCTTAGATGGAAGAAGAGACTTTTCAGTCTCAATCTAATAATAAAGACCTTATGTTCCTTATTTACACTTATCATTATTATTACCGATGTAATTACATCTACATCTACATGAATACCCTGCAAGCCGCCTTTTGGCGTGTGGCAAGGGGTGTAAACACCAATCATCAATTACATCACCATGTACGAGTTCGAATATCTCTCGGCCTCTTACTCGTTCCACGAGTTTAATTTTAAGGTTTTGCAACCGTGTCTTCTGCAACTCTTCCTATCGAATCTATAATTGATGGGCATTTTTAGCTCAAACGATTAATATTTAAAAATTTTGTTTCATCACTCTCGCCTATGGAGCCTTCTAGCTACTGAAATTTTGCAATAATCTGTTAATTCACACTATAACGATACTATAATCTCAGCCTTATTACCCCTTCCCGAGAAATTTATTCAAAGAATCGAAATATAAAACCAATGAAATTAGTATGTATGTTAAGGAACTATTTACTTGCACTTGCGTTCACTTCAGTACTCCCGATTTCTCCATTTATAACCGGGTCTTATTTGTTGTATATCTATTGAAATTTCTTCCATTTCTCTACCTTTTTCTGCAACTTCCTCTCTTTTCATTTATCCTCTCCTCGTTTACCCCTTTCTTTCCCGTTCCTCACTTCGCTTTACATTCACTTCAACTCGTGTAAGCCAACCGCTTCCTCCATTTACTCCATTCATACAATGCCTACCCATCTATATTTATCATTTCTTCCTTTTCTCAATTCTTCTGTGTCACACTCATTCTTCTCCTCATTTTTCCTTCTCATTTCCTCCCTTACTTCATTATTCTTATTTGCCATTTCATCCGTGTTTCTTAATGTTTCCCGTCTTTACCACTTCCTCTTGTGCAACTTAGCCTATTTCTTTCTTTTCCCCTTCCTCTCTCCACTTTTTTCTTTTCTCCTACCACCGAGACTGCTCCTTTCACCATCTCTGCCTTTTTCTTCCCCTTTACCTCCAACCATTCCTCCCTCACCTCATTCCACTCTTTTTACGGTCCATACTAATGGACGCAATCTTTCTTCTCGGCAGTCTCGCCTTATAACAACTAGTGTTATTTCTTGCTGGAAGGACTCCGCCGCGCGAACGGGGTTCTGGGAACCTGATTGGCTCTCACCGACATTTTTCACTCATTAGACCACTGTTGACGTTGCTTACGTGGCGAGCAATTTTTTCCAGAGGGAAATAAGTAGGCAACTTTGGTTTCGGGGAAGCGGCTCATTGACGCATTTGACCGTACAGTAGGGGTTTCCAGAGAGCGACCTGCATGGGGTCCGCTCGTAGACTATCTCGAGGCGGATCTGTCCGGAATGTTTTGCGCCTTGAGTTTGGTCAAATGGTTTGTCAATGTTACCGCGTCAATTAAAATTAAAGTTTAGGCATTAATATCGGTGATTCGTCGACGGATTTGAAATATATATTCTTGCGGAATGATTTGTGCGAGTGACGCTGTGCAGACATGCGAACAGAACGGCAACTGTCCCATGGGACTTGCCTCGAGGTATTTCACGGCACGGCGATAACAACTAGACCGATTTCTGTTTAACCAATTACTTATGAATGTACGGAACAGTCTGATATGGGTCTCAAAAGAAAAGGGTAGTACTTCCGATAAACGATAGAAAAACACAGGAAAGTTATATTCAAGATTTATTATAAATAATTGAAAGTAAAGTTCCTGCCTTGAATTCTCGGCTATGAACATAGATTATCTGTAACAGCCTGGATAGAATTTCTTTATTTACTGAGTGATAGGAAATGATAGACATTTGGAGTTGTTATACAAGCGCTAACATGATTGTTTCCATGTGAGTGTTCATCCCAAGACAAGTTTAGGTATCTGAGTGACAGTATAAGAATATTAGGTTTTATATGACAGAGTCAGCTTCATTCTTGTGGTAACTTTTAAATCCCTCCTTCTCTTCCATCAGCAAGAGCAAAGATAGAGCAAAGTTAATGAATTGTATCCCAACCAAAAATGTTGTGGCCTTGAGAAACTGTGCAAATTGCATTTGAATTTTATCTTACATCTTTGCATTCTTACTTTACATTGTTTTTATGCTGTACTTTCTTTTAATGTAAGAGCTATATGCTGTACTTTCTTTTAATGTAAGAGCTATATCACAACTAAGGAGATGTGATTGGGTTTAGATTGGTCACTTGGGTGAATTTTCCCCGCTGGAAACGTATATGCTGCTCGTTACGATAATATTTACAGGTTTCAGTAGTTTATCCTTATCTACCCACGACCAATACAAAATTATGATATCTACGGCGTTGTGATCGCCGAGATAAGAAATTCGTATCCTTGATCTGTAATGCGGCTTAGGTCGGCTGATACATTAAGTTTCCGAAAATAAATTTCCACATCGTCAAGTAATCGTGAGCGAGTCTGTCCTTGATGTGCTAAACTGTTCCAAAAGACATGGAGTGGAAAGGCGGATGGACGCCATGGGCGAAAACAATTTTTTTTTCGACAAAGTGTAAGTAGGAGACAATGAAATCTCTCTTCAGAAAGGAAATTTATCAGCAATGTGTTTCGCCACATCTTTTTGTGATTTGAGGAAAGCACGCTTGCAAAATTAACTTTGAAAGACCATATTCATTTGTAATAGTCGCTGCACCATCATATTCAATCAATATTCTATTATTTTTAATGTTATCACCATTATAGCATCCCCAATCCACAATTTTTAAATAAAAATAATAAATTTAATATTTTCATGTCCCGTGTGTTATTCCTTATAAAATGATGAACCCGAAGCATCGCGCTTAGCCAGAATAATTGCCGTGGAAAAGCAATGAATGATCGTTTCATGGAATTCAATAAGGAGTGACAGGATCGATGCTATTATTCGGCATCTCTCATATCTCGTCTAACTTATACATTTTGCTCTATCCTGTAAGGACTAAAAGAAAAATGAATTGCTTCTATTCTTTAAGTAAACGTTTTCATTTCAATAAATGAAGATATTTCATGCAAGCAAACATTTCGACTACTCCAACGAACTTTTCCGCAGCAGATCACTTCATCCGGACTCGAAGAAACGCTTCGAACTAGTTGATAATGCGGTTTAAATTTCGCATACCATCATATTTTTCATATTTCCTTGCCGTGAGAGCGCGGTTGTCATGCAAAGCTCTCGCGAGCCGGTTTATGACCGGGAGACCATAATTTGCCCACCTCCGCATTAGATAAATCGGTATATTCTGCGATCATCGTTCCACGCGTTTCTTCCCTCCCCGCCATCTCATCCCCGAATCTTGCGTCAAACATTTATGTGCATACCTATCATTACGACGACGACTCGTTGAACAAATGGCCCTCATTACTCACTCTACGAATCGGATGCTATATAATCGCATGAACGCGCTGTAGAGATCGAGACCAGCACGACCGGTGCATACGGTCGACATTTCCATTAAACAATTTTCAGGTTCCATTGTTCATACTCTACCTTACCAATCAAAGGACTCTTCGGGTCTGCGTACATCATTTTTTCTTCAGTATTCCGTGTTAAGGTCCACGCCAATTTGCATGCTTGATAAGATTCAACGCAGTCTTATTTCATAAGTATGGGTTGAAATTAAATCTTTACCTCGAAATGTTTGCGAATTGATTGATGCTTCCTGTGTTGTGAAGGCTATAGATATATGACTCTCTTTACATCATTGACGTGTTACAGTAGCATTTTCGAGGAACAATATTTCATGCGTGTATATATTTTACTCACGTTGAAATAAACTGGCTCATTTTTGTAGTATCTATTATCTATTTAGTAAGCATTGTTTTTGGGGATAAGGAAAAGAGGAATGACGTAGCCCGAGGAAGTATGCGCCTTAAAGCAGAAGAAAGAACAGATGTGAAAAATTGTTTTGCAGTTCGAACGGTTAGGGGTGTTAGGTGATAATTTTTCTTAATGGAGATAATTTTATGTCGAAAAAGCATAATTCGGGTAACTTCATTTTAAATTTATTTAAGTTTAGGGCATCCTCATAAATTCCGTTCAGTCGGGTTCATTTCTAAAAGTACCTTTGCATCGCTTATAACATTTTCTATCACGGTCCGTTTCTTCAGGTAAAGTGTCTTTTTCATTTGGCTCATAATTTCATAATAATTTATTTATTTTTGTCTATTTTATCATCCAAAATACCATAAAGGAATTTTTGACGGAATTATTGCTTTACTTATCATATTTTATCTTTATTCTTTTCTTCTTGTTAAATAATGCAATAATTTTACACCTACAGGTACACAATCATTTTTTAAATTTGACTAATTATTATAGAGATTATTTTGTGATTAATTATCAATATTAATGTGATTATTCCGACAGTATTACCGCGAAAAGATTGATCTTCGTACCCAGTGTGATCCCTTTCGAATGTTACATTTTATCTCCCTCAAAATTATCCGCAGGAATAAAAAAGCAGGGAATGAAAGTCGAAGAAGCATCAGCAGCCACCGAAAGCGATTCGCTGAAAATAAATAGCACGCCTTCCAACGCTCTCTGCGGTGGTGGAGCTTCAACATCTGGGTCATTATATTCACTCCTTACTTTCAATTTTCCCTCCTTTGATCTGGAAATTCGACAACTCTATTGCGGAGAGAGAGCATTACGTGGGTGCGATTCCGATACAGCTCATCATGGGAGCAGTAAACGAAGGCTATGGTCAGATCCCTCTTCATCTTTCCGCTCGTCAGAAATCAGCGGCACCCTCCCTCTTACGATTATTTCCGGAGGGTCGTTACACGGAGGCCATCCTATCGCCAGCGGCTTCCTTCCCTCCATCAAAGGGTTTTCCTATCAGCAGACGCGTGTTCTCCGGTGGAAAAAACCGCAATGGGCATCTGGACTCCCGTGCCGCTGCACTATCCCTTTGAGAGTGCCCTAGCTCTTTCTGGACCTCTTACCGCAGGGAAGGGGAGGCGCCGGTCATGTGGCATAGTTCGGCCACTTCACTCAGCTCTCTACGACCGCAACACTCTCTGCCCATTATATTTTTAGGGGTCCGGCACGAACGAAAATACAGTCGCGTGATAAAAGATACCGCCGTGCAGGAGCACGCGCGAGCGAGGGGGAGTTTTTTATTAAATGGTGGAAGTGAAAGTCGGCTGTTTCGAAAGGGATTGTTTGTGCGCGATCTCCTTATTTCACGGGGTTTTCTCTGGGGTTCGATTCCTTTGATTCTCGCTCTCGAAGGAACAAAGGGTGGGGCTGTGTTTTGAAGGAATATGGACGGGTTGAATAATGTTAGGAAGATGTTTGTTTTGCTTGAAAACCGAGAGGAAATGTGGGATGAGTGGAAGGATTCGAAAAGAGAATCGGTGTGATATGTGGGAGGATGTTTAGATGAGTTGATGGATTGAAATAGCTAGGGAGAAAAAAAAGCGGAAATCGCAATGGTTTCGACACGCTCTTCTCTAACGACGAGAAATTCCGAGAATCATCGGAGATCAGCTGAGTAAAATAAGTTTCTAAGAAAACCGAGTGGCTGTTTATAGCTGCTCTTATTTTGCTGAACCAGTAGACAATTGTTTGCACTACTTCGAGAAAAATCAAATAAAGAAAAAGTAAAAATATTATTTCCACAGAAGTTAGAGACGAGCATTCGGCGACGCACAATGGGCTAAAATCGAACAAAGCAGGTCAAAAATACAAAAGTTAATTTTTTGAGTTAGGAATTGTTCGCATGA
This sequence comes from Pachydiplax longipennis, assembly GCA_036926295.1. Lineage (NCBI taxonomy): Eukaryota > Metazoa > Arthropoda > Insecta > Odonata > Libellulidae > Pachydiplax > Pachydiplax longipennis. Next base: position 74,253,437 of record JAVFKF010000012.1, read on the forward strand.
TCAGTTTTGAATATATTCTGCATTTAACTTTGCATTCACATTGGTTCCTGCGCATTTAAATTATACAGGGGTCAAAGTTGACCAAATTTCGCGAAAAACGCCGGTCTTCGTTCTTATTGCGAAATTCTTCAACTTTAGGCCGATGCTGAGCCTATATGAAGAGACCTATAGGATAAACTTTAATGCCACGTTTTGAACCTATCCTTAATCTTTCATACTTGATGGTCGCAGTTAAATATTAGCATAAGTTACATAACAAAGTGGGCCCTTATTTTAGAACAAATCATTGCCTAAAGGGAGGAAAATAGTAAAAATGGATATCGATGGACACCAGCTAACTTATACTACACTATTCTGTGAGGTTTTCTGAATCTGAGGATATCTGAGGAATCTGAGGATAACTTTTGCGACCATTTGGGCCGCCGATAATTTAGCAAACTTTTCGAAAGCGCTTCAAGGTCCTCAGCCCCACGGCGGAGCGCCGCTCTGCATGACGCTTTCGGCTTTGGGAGAAAATAATATGAGTTATAATAAACGTTGTTTGACCGTATTAGTTTATTAATGAAATACAGATTGAAAGTTATATTTATGGAATCTGTGTTGCATTTTCAAAAATTGGAACTAATCCTTCGGGATTAAAGTTTATCTTTTTCGCAAATTGTCAGCATTCTGTGGATAAACATGACTGATCTAGTTATTACTCATTCAATGCTACGTAATAAAATAACGGAAAGAAGAAATTAACCATTTAATTTCAAAATGAACCGTTAAATGGGATTTTGGATGCGAAAATTACAATTCTAAAAACATAGATGGGCAAAATACTCTTGCTGATTTTCTACGAATTTCGTTTTTCTTTTGCGCAGTTGATTAAAACGGAACCGTGTTCCCATAACCTCGAAATATTCATCCATCGCAGCTGCAGTTGTTAGCGTTCAATTCCCAGGTATGGTACTTAAGAATTTATCTAGCACATCTGAGTCCTCAGGAATATATGTTTGAGTAATTTTTAATATATTATATTAAACTCGATAAATTTAAATACTGTAAGAGAGATTAAATTAATTCATTACGGTATATCCAAAAGGACGGCCAGGGTTTGATTCTATCTTTCGAGTATAAGATCGAAATGAACGCATAAAAGCGATAAAATCAATATATTCTCCATCCGAACTTTCTTACACAGTCTCGATGAGCCTAGGAGATGAAGGAGACGAGCCTGCTTCGAAATTTCTTAAAAAATAATTACTAGCAGACCAACAAGATCAAGGAGGGCACATTCAAGGTGGAGGAAATCCAAGCGTGTTCATTCTCAATTGGAAAATGAGAGGAATTATTTCCTTCATTTTTTTAGGATTACACTAAATAACAATACAAATTTCTCCGGGAAACTGCCTTAAGTCATCGTCATATGTTGAATGCTAGTATTACGTTGCGTCACCTGCCACCTCCCTGCACGCTCTTTGGTACTTTCTCGCAATATTCCAACTAATTGGCAGTAGATTTAAAACTCGAGCCAGTATACTCGAGCGGGCGCGAGGTGTCGCTAACCCAGGAGACACGGGCCGTTCTATTTTGACATAAGTTTCCGAAGGAGCCATGGGGAAAACGTTCAATTTTTATAAGGATTAGGCGAAAGCCGTCTAAGTACAACTATCCTTAGAGCGGAAACTTAGTTCCGTGAAGAAGAAAAGGCTAATATTGAATCCCAGATCGTAGTTGTCGCGTTCGGATTAGCGGAGGGTCTGGCACAAGACTGAAAGAAAAGAAAGTGAGAACAAAGAAAAGAAACAGAAATTTTGTTCCTTTTGGGACGTTTGGCGGGTCCTGCTACCCGGCAGCAACCAGAAAATATCTGTATTTTCTGTATTTTTATCCCGGATAGTGGAAAATAAATTCACGATTACTGATAATCTCAACCTACAAAACAGACGATTTCTTCATCGCTGCATGGCGTACACTGTCTGATAGATAGAAGAGCGTGCAGGGAGGTGGCAGGTGACGCGACGTTTGCCTTCTGTATTAATATATATCCTGATTGTACCTCACCAAACTGAAAATTAAGTGAGTGGCAATCGGTGAAAATTGACCGCAGGTTTTTCATCAACAAAATCGAATACTTTTCCGAAGTAAAGTACAGTAAAACTATTCTTCGTTTTAATATCCCAGTCAGTATTGTCTTACGGGAGAAAGGCAAAGCCTCGCGCCGGGTCGCCTTTACGCGGAGCTTCGGATTCGCGCTTGTACAATTCGAAATTTATATTACATTACAAAGTGTTACTCATAATTTTAATAAGACTCGTGTGACTGCTTTGGAAATGCTCAAATATCTCTACAGTAACTCTTTTAGATTTATTTATTTAAAATCTGAATTTGAATAAGAATTTAAATTTGTTGAATATCTTGTAAAATAGCGATAATCTCTCTCCCGTTTCGTTTTCCTCTTGAATTATATCTTCGTCCTGCAGTTCTGGGTGATGCAACTCTTATATACATCCAACTAAATACCAATCAATCTTCAAGTATTTCCTAAAATAATGTCTAATTTAGATTAGTAATGTCTCTCAGTTTTATGAAAAATAAACAAGTAAATTCTCCAAGTAACATGAAGGCACTTGTATTTTTCCTGATTATACAAAACATTCTTAGTCATCTTGATATATAATTTATTCCTTTGATGCATTTGTACTGAGCTTATCGGTATTTCCTACTAAATCCAAATATTCCGTATAATTCTAAGAGATCATTTTGAAATCATGTATAGATGAAATGTTTGTTGAATTCAACAGTATTATTTTCAGTTTACGTTTAAAATGTATGCTCTGGCTCTAAGCTCTAATGTCCACTCGATCAGAAGTGCAACTCATCATGACATTTCTTCACATCACGATCTTGGTTTCCCTAATCTTTCTCTCTTATCAAAATCCCATGGCGTCGATGTGAATCGACCGAGCTATCGAGCGAAAGGCTGCTTTTAATGACCTAGCTTCGGAAAAGGGTTTGAGTGTGCGCAGGGGTTCATAAATATGGGTTGTCTATCGAGAAAGTGATGTGATAAGACTTTTCATGCAGCAGTCAGAATTTGAAAAGGCGTCAGGAAGTCATTTTGAAAGCTAGATATTCAAGGACTGTTAATAACTTCTATCAATTATGGAAGTGCTTGGAGCGAATATTAATATTTTTAATTTGCTGATGTTAATTTCTATGACGCTTTTGTTTCAATAAAACTGTCTTTATGACCTGCGAGCCAAGTTATGTGAAGTTTTAATGGTGACTTGGAGAGTTTTCTATTGTAGGATTTGAAAAAAGCGAAATAATTAGCCTATAGCATTTTTTGTTATTTCAAATTTTCATTTCTGTACATCATCCGGGAATATACTTCTAAGTACTCTATCAAGATATCTCATTTTTTAGCGCCGCTGTTTAATACCATTTAATACAATGTATCATAAGGAATAACTCACCAAAGCAGAAGTTAAAAGAAGAGTGATATAAAAGTATCTGCTATTGATACTGATACACTTTGAGATAAATTATGAAAACTCATCTTTCATGTTATACAAGTTTGAAATGCACGAAATTTGGAAGTTGTTAACTGCGGTCTTTTATAAGAAAACGTCTATGCATATTTGGGGTGGTTTTGTGTAAAATCTTCATAAAAATTCCAAAATTTTGTGCTCGCTGATGTAAAACAGAGATTCTTAACTTATACAGGTATTCAATATCGACAGGAAAAGAATAGGGATCACTACTTCAGTCCATGAAGAAAGGCATACATTCTTCGCTTAGTGTGCCTTTCGGAGTTGATCTTTTATTTAATGTAGGGGTGTGGGGGAGGAGTGAGAGATCGTTGGAGAGAGATAGCGACAGGTGCAATCCCGTGGAAATGGGCAGGAGCTAGTGGGAGGTGCTGATAGGGGTAGTCTGGTGTAAACTCGTCCTCGAGGATAGTGGCATCAAGCGTGAATAATTAAACGGCCATCTGCAGAGGCCATTTATCAAAACGCGCAGTCCATGCGCCACGCACGACACATATTTTTAGGGAACCTCTCCACGGATTCGGAATTGTTTCCGGGGAACGGAATTATCAAAGCGGTTATTAGGGCACAAGGGTGAATTTTCGGCGAGAGAGAATACATTTATACATATAAATTACTGATGCCTCCGGCAATGGATCGCTTTCCACAAACACGAGTAGTTTACGGTCGGTAGAGAATATTGATCTATGGACGAAAGGCTCACCCCTAAGATTCTTGGACGGATACTGTTTTGAGAACTAAAGAAAATCTTTATCTAGTTTGCTCACAACTCTCTTAAAGATGAAAAATATCGTGTGCTATGATGAAAACAAAAGCACTAAAGAAGCCCTAAATGGCACAATGTGAATTTATTTTATTGTAGTATAATTTTTAACCGAATCTTAGCCACTTCGCTGAATATTAAAGAATGAATTTCTCATTGGAATATATGATAAACGTCGTATTAATTTTTAGAATTGTCTCATATTTTTCTCTTTAAGAGAAGGAGAAGTATCACCGTTAAGATGAATAAGCACGCCAAATATTACAGTGTTAAAATTCTATTCTGCTTGGTTTCGGTCAACATAATCATATTTTAACCATAAATGCGCATACATGCAATTACAAAGTAATTGTATTCAGATGCATAAACATAGCAAATCTGCTAAATCTCATCGTTAGATCTGGATATTTAAATGAAATTATTTCCTTAAACAAGGCTCGAGTAGTTGAGATATCTGCAATATTTTGTGCTCGAAGGTTTTAGGATTATTTTGTGTAGCTTATTTATAGTAGAACGACCGCATTTAGGCTAAAAATGTCTCCGTTATTGCAGAAATAATCATTTTGAAAGAAGTATCGCATAAAAAGTTGTGTAATTTATTCTTCTGACCTGTTTCAATTTTCAGAACTATAATATCGGATAGTGGAAATAGTAGGTGGATACGATAGCTTAAATTGTTGAAATTTCTCTCGACTCTGTTAAAAGTAAACTTATCGCATATATAATGGATATATTTTCAAAATATTTCTTTCCTCTATTGTCGATAGAGTAACCATTCAGTTCATTACCTTCACTAGAAAAATTTTTAATAGCAATAATCTTTATTTCACATTTATTATATTTGACGCTGTTGTGTGTTGAGAATAAAACCATGGTCTTCGATCAGTGAATATATTTTAATGATATCATATAAGACTGCCAATGTTTAAAGAATCGAAGGAAATAAATACAGTCAAATTTTTCATTTTTCATATTTCAACAGAGCTAATTTAATACCTTTCCATAGAGTAAATTAGATAAGACCCTTTACGATGCCTATTCTTGCATCATCAATTAAATAAATTTATTAAATTTAGTCTTGTTTGTGGCGATGACAATATGATAGCTACTAGGTCTCTCTTTCGTCAATGAAATAAAAAGCTTTATTCGTAGTGTGATTAGGTCATTTTCCATTTATAAGAGGACGAATTACCTCATTCCTCATCATGTCTACAGTGACTAATTCCTCCTTCACGACTTAAGTTTTCCAATAGTGGAAGATTTGAGGTTCAAATCGGCTACCGTGTTGATGAATAGTAATAATAAAATGTCTTTACTCGAACGGGATTGAGACTAAAATTCTCCTCTCCCATCTTCAGTACTGCACAGACGTTAAATAAAACAATTCCCATACATTATGGAGCTCCACTAATTGCTAGACTAGCTGTCGCTAACAAAATGAGATTACTGAGGGCTTGAATATGAGACAAAAACATCCTGGAAGACTGTAATTATTTCTGAATTATCGTAGAGCGTACTGTTTCGATGAAATGTTAGTCCGCCAGTCGTTTAAGTAATCAAAATGGTTGTTTGCTACGGACGCATGTTTCCCGAAAACGGCTTCGTTCCGCAATTCATTCCCTTCAGATCCCATCTTTCAAAAGAAACCGCTGCAATCATTACGTGAAATCCTTCCCTCGGTCGAGATCCGGAACATCGATACGCGTTCCCGTGGAAATATCGACACGAAACTTCCAAATCAAGGCACATCTGCGGGCGTCTCTCATTAAAAGACGCATGCGCAGCTTGACACGCCCTCCCACACCATCATCACGCGCGCCCTCCATCTCTCCATAGCTTCCGTCTACGTTTCACACGTTTAACCGATTACTTACTGGGATAATCGACGTCTCTACCTTCCTCTCTTCTCCCTTATGTCTCCCGCCGTCGCTCCTTGCATACTGATTCGCATCTCTGGACCAATATCCAGCCTCTGTATTTTTCACTTTCTCTTTGTATTACCCTCGTAGAAGAAGGATGCAATTCTCTTGGTTGGTCGGCTGCCAGGAACGTATCGACGTGGATGACAGATGCGAGAGGGCATCGAAAAAAAAATGCTGAGATAGTGGAAGATTCATTGGTTGAAAGGATCACCCGGGCGCTGTAGTTTCTCGTAAATCGGTTCAAGATAAGTGGAAGTGCGATATTTTAAGTGCACGGGATATGTTAACGTCCAAACTTAGCATAAAAAGCCTCGCCGAGGAGGAATGGCTCTAAGATCTGCCCTCTATTCATTCAACAATAAAGATTATGCATAATTACTCTTATTTTTCCACAATACGAGTACATAAAAATCGTAGAAACTACCACTTATCCAGTTTTCTTTGCCACCCTGAAGATCTTGGTAATAATCATTCTTATCTATATTAGGGTCACGTACTTCAAAGCATTACTTTTATTCTGTCTCATTTTTTCTCATCTCCAACTTATCTTTTTTTACGTAACGTCCATTTCTCGCGAGGTACGTTACAAGCTGACTTTCAATATTCTCTGTTTTTCTAAGGCTCAAACAAAATTCTTATTTGCGATCCCTTAGTTAAAAATTTTCATCACTAATGGTTATATGCCTCGGATGAGTAAATATTTTCGAAGTGATCAATCACTGATCTCGCGATTTAGCAAGTATCTTTTCTAAATTGTCTACACAACTTTGACCTTTTCGGAGTATATTTCAGCACTGTTTATTCCTTTAAAACATTCACCCACTTATCAACTCTATTTTTGTAGCTTACGGAAATTTTATTTCAGCTATCTTCTCCGATCTTATGGCAGGTCGTCTTCAATTCTTTTGAACATAATTTGTGTTAAATATTTACACTTACCTAACGAAGTTCTTAACAGTAATTTAAATGAATTGTCTCCGCACCACTCACATTTAACATTTTTTAGGTGTTTCGAAAGATGAGATCATTTTGCACATATGGGTCCCACTGGGCGTCGAGTCCGTGATCGATTTCACAAAAGGCGAACCCGATTGGAATTATTGGATGCCCACTTTAATTTTACTTTTCGTGGAGTCCTGATTAGTCGTTCTTTCATTTTAGTCATAAGCGCTCATTTCATTTTCCCCCGTTCTTAGATATGGATTCTAGTATATTACGTTTGTTACGTGTGTTAAGTGTTAAATGCTTCATAGAATTATCTACAATTATATATGTACACTGCTATTCGGGATGTGGTCGGTGCATTTTTGCTTATTAAACATCCGCATCTCACTGTCACGGTCACTTTTCATTCTCGGATTTAATGAATTTTTCAAATGACTAGCCTTAGAATCCATATTTTCCTCGTAGTATCTGACATGTAACAGCGAGGATAACTGTTAAACATGTAGGACTCCTGATCCATGTCGTGATGTCTTCTATAATTCGTCGAAAGAGATTGACAACCGTCAATGTTCCTTCTTTGCTACGCTCTAGATAACAGATAAAGCACTTCTCTCTATTGAAACAATACATCCATTCCAAAGGATCTTGTTAGGAATGCGCGGATTCTTTGTCTTCTTTTACTGGTAGCCGAAATTACAAGATCTTAAGATATACGCTTATATTTTTTATTAAAGACGCGTAAAAGAACTTTCTTTTTATGAATTACGTTAAATATTTATTAATACCTAAACACTTTCAGTAATAGATTAGAAGGTTTGCAGATGAATTTTTATTTCATATCAACAGGGTTTGATTATTTTGAATCGCCTATAGGTTTTTTAATTTTTATATATTTTATAAACAAATTTTTTTCTTGAAACTGCTTGATTTTCCTTTTCAGGTTCTCTTCAATAAAGACATTTTTGAAACCTGAATGCTGACAAAGCATCAAACTAATTTACAGAATCAAAAAATAAGATCTTCATGTTTATCATAATCTAATTAAAACAGCTACAGTATTTTCATTTGTTCGCAATGAAAAGTCGAGATTATTTTGACCGTACATTTATAGTCATTTTTATTGTTCATTCTGTGGCATTGCATTTCGACATCTCCTTCAATTGGTCGAGACAGAGTTAAGGACTAACATAGTTAACTAACTCTTCATTCTTAATCAGATCTTTGTCATAGCAAAAATAAGGTTCACTGATGTGAGCAAACTCGACCTCGAAAAGGTTTTAATTTAGTTCGAGACATGGCAATATTATTTCTCAACTTTCGGTTTGATTAGATGGAAGAAGAGACTTGTTAGTCTCAATCTCGTCGCAATGCAGGCGCTTGTCCATTTATATCAATTACCTTTCCGTATAAAAGTGACGGTGGGTGCTTTTGGCGAATATAAATGAATCTTGAATACTAATTTTACTCATTTTATGTGATACATGAGAAAAAAAGACTTTTTGAATCGCAAAATATTTATTTTACGGGTAAAATTGTTCGTCTTTGACTACTACGAACTTCTTTCCACGTTTTCTCTCACATGCTTTATTTTTACCTCGGCATTGCCCTCTTTCTGTAGGGAATTTCTTATTGCAGTGTGTAGTTCATGGAAAAATTAATTGTAGCAGATATCTCTACAATATTAATGTGCAATATTCGTTCTGCCTACTTAACAGAATAGATGCATAATTATTTTGAGAACACTGATCTTTGAATTTGTTGAGCAAGCTTAACTTAATATTTAATATCATCTTCTTTTTTCTATCGATGACTATTTTCTTCCAAGAAATTTCTAGGTAAAGCTTTTCGATCTGTTTTAGCTAAACTTAGCAAATCACATAGATTTATGCTTGAGATTTTCTGAATAACGAATGGTACTCTTTTCTGTAGGATCCCAGTTTACCGCATCCATAGAGTGTACTATCGCATTTTAACATAGAAAGGAAGTGCTCTTGTTTTACATCTTAAATACAGCGATTTTTAGAGGTTGTTCCCCTGTGCCCGTATTTGAAGCTGCTTTTCCACAATTTTCTAAAATTCGCTGTACATTCTCTCCTCAACCCGTTATGCCGAAGGTGAAATTTGTTTCTTTTGCCCATAAAATGGTGTTTCGTAGAAAATGATTTTGCGTAGAAAAATATAAAGAAAAAAAATATAAAAGGAAAATATTTATTACATTCCGTTCCAATGATGAAACACACGGCATAAATGAGTTATACTTTATCATGATTAAATACTATATCCAATTCAGAGGCCATTCAATATTAATTATCAATCCTATAAGCTATTCTCCCATATATATATACATATTCTCTCCTTTCTTTCTGTACCTTCGCTGTTCTTTCTTTCATTGGTCATTCTTACTTCTTTATGTTTTTTCTTTGATATAGAACCGTTTCTCACAATCCCTATGTATTTCTGTTTATTTATTCAGAGTGATATTATCTACTATATATTCTATGATATTTGCCATGTTTGCACCTGAAGATGATACAATGAATCGAAATCCGTGTTGTCTGTTTGTATTTATTGTGGTTTATTTGTATGGATAAATTTGTTCTTTTTCAGCTTTATGTTTATTTTATTAATTTTGATGATTAAGTATGATTTTTAATGATTCAAGAGTTTTATGGATTCATTTACTTCATTTGGTTCATTTTCGTGTCTAAGTTATCTTCTATTAAACTTTCAGTTAAGCTCGTTCACTTTTAACCTCGATTCGTATGTTCCTGCATATAGAGAAGTAATAATTATTTCGTTTTACGAAAAGGTCTTCAAAATCAACGATTGATACCATCAATAATAATGCTATGTTAATAATGATAGGAAAATAATAAGATACTATTCAAGTTAGCTTTAATAAAGTTCACAGTTGCTCAGGTAGTCCATCTTATTTTTTTCGGCGCTGAACAGAACAATATTTATCGTTCTGAATGAAGATTGCGCGGATGTTTTCGAAAGAGCTTTTTTTGGGGGATGCAGGTTGCCGACTACGTGAGCGGCATAAAAAATTTAGAGCGCGACTCTTCAAAAACGACTGTTTTCAGCCGTCGAGAGTACCACCTGCCACCTCTCGTGACATTTTGCGGCCTTCCCAGCATTAATACTATGTAGATATGCATAAAATACGATATTACCTTTCGTGAATAACTGTAGGAATAAGGTACGATATGCAAACCAATCCCGCTCTTTTTGCACAGAGTAAACAAACAACTATATCCTCGAACCCTTATGAAACGCATTCATAACTTTCGGTCCTTCCTATATCTGCCTACTTGGCTCCATACATCACATTTCGTCTCCCATTTCAAGAATATTAGGTTCTGCATCAGCGGGGTTTTTCTGTCTTCCTTCGACTATCGATATATCGAATGAAAATGTAGCCGTTCCTCTTTCCCTTCTGACACTCCTACTGTATGCCTTTTCTTTGTTTTTCTTGTTAAATTTTCAGTGAAATGTTTTGATGCGATAATATTTAAATACATTATTGCCAGCCAAATTATTAGGAAACAAAAGTAATCCGTGCTGGCGATTGAAATTAAAGAGTAAAGTGGTACAGAAGATCTTATGTCAGAGTTCCCTCCGGATAGCTCTGCTTCGCGATTTCTTCATTTTCTTCTCACAAAATTAGTCGATCAAAAGAGGAGATTCGCAAGGAACCCTTAGAAGAAGGAACCTTAAGAGAGAAGCAGAAGAGAGAGGTCGGTGGCACAGCAAATGTAGAAATGTTTTGGTCTATCGAATGAAGCATTGGCTATAGCGAGTTGCAGTGCATCTGGGGACGTATGCGCGTCTTAAGCGAACAGCATGGTATCTAAAGCAGAAACTACTAGATATGCTTCCAGTGAAAGAGAATGGAAGAGTGAGAAAACTGTATTTTAAGCGGGATAGTGTCTTAAAGGGGCGGTACTGTACATTTCGAAATGATTTTCATTTTCTTTGTAACAAGCCGAACTCAATTCTGAGGTTAGTGGAAAATTCAGAAATCATTTTCGGAAATAATCTATTTTCGATTAATGGATAGCTTAAGGGTAAAGGATTTGAAATATTAAGTTCTAATGGAATGAATCTATCTTAAAGTATTTACACTCCGGCGCCTGTTTTAAAGATTAGAACTCCAAACTTGGATGCTACTGTGAAAGAGGTATTCATGACGTTATTGATAATCAGTACATTCATATACACGGCTACTCAGAAATATAAGCAATCACGTTAGGTTTATACAGAGATACCTCGACTTAAGAATCGTTCCCTATTCGAACTCTTTTCATGTCCTTTATTGACCCCGAGATACGAACCTGAAGTCGAAAATGCGCACTCAGTGTATGTTTTTCCTCATTTTTAACGAGAGCTTTT